>OZ005743.1:125995047-127258668 GCA_963930735.1 Dioctria linearis | reverse complement strand
ATCGTCGAATGTTGACTGACTATTATCCAAAAATTGATTGAATGCTGATGACTTAAACTAACTGATAAGCGATTTACCATGCTTTTCTCTTCGCAGGTGCTCAATAACTTTCAAAGCCATCTCAACCTCGACAAAGACAGCCATATTTAAAAAGCTTTTGCTATTAATATCGCCCCGAATGTGAACGCTTGATTAAAAGTTCTGATCTAGCCATTTTTCTTTCTTGGGAGCGGAGTTAAGGTTTCACGTAGGAAGACTACATACTATAAAAATAGTGACGTGATGTCTGCGACTTGTAAAATGAGAATTATTTTATTTTGTGTGTACAGAGCTATTTTAGTGGAAATTATGTTCTAGAATTTAGATTATGTTTCTTGTGGGTGCTGGAACTTAACTTAATTTAACTTTTGAAATTTTATGGATTTTTTTATCTATGGAATTTAATTGGCTCTAGTCATTATATCAACAATCTTGTAAGTGCTCAGAGGAACGTATAAAAAATGTCGGTCAAAAGCTAGGAATACTCATTAACTGGTATATTTCGCAACGCAAACAAAATGTTTGTTAAAACCTATGTACGAAAGTTGGGGGGACCTGGCCCACCCCAGAAAAAAAGGCCTAGTTACGCCAATGTTGAACATAGTGAAATGTATGCAAAGATCAAGGAAATAATGTACAGCTCATGAATGTAAGAAATCTCATTTAGTAGGGCTGTATACAATTTAAATATTTGCATTGATTGGAGTCCAAATTGATACTTAGAGAGCATATTATGACAATTTAGGTTCAAAAGCTTTTGAAATTACTTCAACAATGAAGATGTTTCCCAAAATACTCTTTTAGAAGTAGAACGTCGTTCTTTTGCCTAGCGAAAGTATTTCCTAATCTACAATGCATGGTAAAACCATGTCGTCAAAACGACATGGATTTTTGTGTTTGCTTGCCACTCTTACATTTGGAAATTCTTTCTTGCAAAAATGTCTCTTCTCTTTCATTCATTTGACAACATGAGCAATAGCTTATCTATAATAGTTGATCAGCAAACACGATGTAGTAATACCTCAGGTGTATTTAGAACCATGTTGGGGAATTTAGAACAAAACAGCTGTAAACTGGAATTTGTGCTTTAAGTCTTGAAAGCAATATTTTATATAATTCGACTTGTCCCAAACAATTTCTTAGTTTACTATACAGGTCAACAGCTGTTTAATTTTGCAGCTTACCACTACTTACATATTTCGTGTATTTACCTGGATTCTTCAATAAACGATATCGTTTTGACGACACTGCTTTAGGCATATATAAATAAATATTTTTCCTCTTTTTCAATTACCTTAAATGACTTAAATGACTTAAGTCACATTGGTCAGAGTCAGATAGAGAAATGCTGTGATTGCACCCAGTGATGCTAGATTATGCTAGATTATGCTATGAACTAAACCGCCCAAATGAAGAAAATAGATCGTCCAAATGGTGCGAAATGTGTGTGTTTTTTTTTAAATAAGGGTGAATTTCTGAAAAATGGGGTGCTTTTTGATTAGGTTTTGATGATTTAATCGATTGTAGATTGAATTATATTAGTAGAAAAAGTGTACCCGCGCCACACTTTTCTTTACAAAAAAAAAAAAAAAAAATTGCTGCGAAATCAAAAAATTGGCGGTTCGGGTCCGAATTTTCGTTTTAAAAAATTTTGTAAAAAATAGAAATATTCAATTGTTTTTAAAACTGTTTTCACTGCAATAAGTTGATCACCAAGTTCGCTTAAATTGAGAACAAAAAATATATAAAAAAATATTGCCAATTTAAAATGGTATGAAAGAAATATTGAAACAGTTTTCCACCTACAACAGCCAAAAAATCACTATTTTCGATTTGAATGACTGTAAACATTAATGAATCTCACTGAAATTTTGCATATAAGTTTATTTTTGCTGTGAACTGAACATTTTCTGAACAAATATAAAATATTACCTTAACTAAATCTAAAATTTTTTTCTTTTTAGTCAGAAATTAGGCGAGCAAAAAAGACAATATTTTAGCCCGAAATTTGACCAGAATCTCAGGCCTAAAGTTTTGTGGCGAAATTTACGCTATGCAGGTGTCTGTGGAGGTAAAAGGGACAAAACTACTTGTGATTTAAATCCCGAAGACTTAAACATATTTCTCACGTCTATCAGCTCTGCCCACAGTGGCAATCAGTTGGCTGCTTCTCATATATCAGCTGGTAATCCGATAAGAGATATCTCATCTAATATCAATACCAACTTCTTCTACTTACGTGGAGTCGACTACAATGAGCTTGTGGATGCTGTGAACTCAATTAAGTCTGAGGCAGCTGGGCCTGATAATCTTCCACCTAGGTTTATTAAGCTTTTATTTCCCCTTATTGGTAAATTCGTTTTGCATATAGTGAACTCATGCTTTACATCATCCTGCTTTCCAGCTGCCTGGAAGATGGCAACAGTCCTTCCTATTGCAAAGAATTCTTCTCCTGAAACACCAGCTGACTTCCGCCCAATAAGTTTATTGTGTTTCATATCCAAAGTCTTAGAAAAGCTATTATATAAGCAGATAGTCGAATTCGTCGAGGCCAATAATTTTCTTGCAGGTTGTCAATCGGGTTTCCGACGCTTGCACAGCTGTGAGACTGCAGTTCTGAAGGTGACCTCTGATTTGAGGAAGTCTTTGGATCAGGACAAGTTCAGTGTTTTGGTTCTTCTGGACTTCTCGAAAGCCTTCGACAGTGTGGACCATCGTATCATACTCCAGAAGCTTGGTGCTTCTTTTAATTTTAGTAGTTCTGCCATCGCTCTGGTAAAGGATTTCTTGGCAGACCGCAGCCAAAGAGTGCATATTAATAATAATTCATCTTCTGCGCTGCCTTTACTTTGTGGGGTGCCTCAAGGTTCAATTCTGGGACCTTTGTTATTCAGCTTATTTGTCAATGATCTGCCAGATGTAGTTCAACATGTACAGATTCACTTATATGCCGATGATGTACAACTCTACTTAAGCCGACCGATCGGTCTTCTTGAAGACTGTATTGAACGTATAAATTGTGATTTGGAAAGAATTAACACCTGGGCCAAATGTAATCGCTTGATACTGAATCCTGCAAAGTCTCATTGCATTAAATTCTACAATAACGGTTTAATTGAAATCCCACCAGTGACTTTAAATAATGTTTCGCTGCCTATTGTAAATAAAGTTAAAACGCTTGGAATTGTCTTGAATTAGCACATGAATTGTTGTGATTACATTAAATCCATGGTCAGCAAAGTTAATGCAGGGCTCCGATGTCTATGGCTTTCAACGGGCCTGCTGTCTGTTAGCATGCGCTTACAACTAATTAAAGCTTTAATTTTGCCCCACTTCACCTATGGCAGAAATGTGTTTCCCAAGCTGGATAGCATCTGTGCCAGGAAAGTCACAGTCGCATTCAACGACTGTATTCGGTTTGTTTTTGGGCTGCGAAGATTTGATGACGTTTCGCCTTTCCTTTCGCGTTTGCTCGGATGCTCCTTGGCCAGTTATTTGAAGAGGCGAGCTTTGGTTTTCTTATATTCTCTTCTTAGTTCGAACAAACCAGGGTACTTACGCAAATTATTTCAATTTAGAATGTCACAACGTAACAGGAACATATTGATTCCACGATTTCATAAGTCCTGCATGGAAGGTTCTTATCTTGTTCAAGCAGCTCGTTTATGGAATAATCTTCCGTTGAATGTTCAAAGTGTTGGCACTGTCGGCGCGTTTAAGAGATGCATTGATACACACATAATTTAACACTATTATTTTCTTTATTTTCTAGTAGTCTCGTAGTACAATTTTTTTTAACTGAATTTAACTTCCTTTTTCATTAATAAGAATTTGCTTGAACTTCCTTTAAATTTTTAATTCTTATTTTAAGTAGTTACTTTTCTAGTACCGCTTTATATAACGTACAAGAAAAGATGTAAACTCTTGTGTACAATAACCTCAAATAAATTTGTTATTATTATTATTATTAATGACATGTGCAAGAATCATTTAGTGTTAATAAAATCCATTTTCCTTTAAATGATTCATATTTAGATTTTTAAATAAATCTTTATATATCCATCAAAACCTTTTTGACATCTGAGTTCACTGTAATGTATACAGCAGGCAATTCAGGGATTCATTGCTGTCCTGATGAGATCGCTCTGCACTGCTAATCGAAACATACAAAATTTCTCTCAAAGTTTCTTTATGAAATTTTGATTTTCGACTACAAAGCCAGTAACTGACCAGTACCTCGGTACTTGTCTGTTACACAGTGCACACAGTAGGCGGAAAATTGCCTGTACACGGGTCTCGAAATAATTAACCCCCCCCCCTTATTTTATTTAGTTAGAATGAGATGTTCAAGAATCATTTAATTTGAATAAAACCCATTTTCCATTTTATTGAAGTGCAGATTTTGTTAAAAGATATCCGAATTTGAGGATAAGCGCCCAATCTTGCTCACTAATTGCACCTACAATTTTACAATTTTACAATTCTATAGTCATTAATTTGTTAACACGACCATTGGTGAGGTCCAAAAAAAAACATACCCTTAGAACCATAAACTAATACCCGTTCCACCACTGATAGGCGTTTATTTAATATCGGTAGAGGCAATATCATGTAGGATACAGAAAAACTAATTAACAATTACCAGCAGCGCTCTTATTGCATTTTCTATACGGCCAACTATGATATTTCTCTTTATAGTATAGTGAGTGACAGATGAAAAACGTTTAACGTATCATCTTTCATCTGTACTTAACCTTTTCCACACATACATCCCTATATCCAACCAGTAATATAATAATTGCTATAAAGTACGCCTTCAATACATTCTCAGTTATCAGACCGGCAGATAAAATGAACAAAAAAGAAACGAGCAAGCAACACATTCCAAGTAATAAATAAGAGAGCGATGAGGACGGTAGGCGCGCGTGTATACTAAAGCTTTAATTAAGACAAATGTATATCTTAGCAAAATCCTAGGAATTTCAATTTTTCTTAACTAAAATAAATGGTGATTTGAAGCCTATTTTGTCAGACGAATAACGCAACAACGAACGTCCTGAAAGGAACAGTTTTTGAGATGAGATTCGCAAATTTCAGCTGAGAAGGAAAAGCGATGGAAAATTTAAAAGAGAGTGAAATTTGTCGGTCATCTTCCGCAATCATTTCACACTTGGTGAATATTTTTTCAGCTTTGTAATGACTTAGATAAAGTTTCCTATACCAAAGAAAAAAAAAACAAAAAAAAACGCTTATCTGGAAAACTTTTGCAATTAAGGAATGAAAGGAAAAATTGAGGAAAAAGAGAAAAATCATTCAGTCAAGACGAATGAGCAGCAGGTCATTGAGTCCCTACACTTTTGGTTGCAATACTTTCTATAGTGGTCATGAATTGTCAGATTTCGTTCGTAAAAGAATTATTGTTTCAATATTGTTTTTATGATCCGAAGTTCCATAAGAAATGAAGGATTTTGACACGAAACCGAGGTTCTATTTTCACAGAACTAATACTACTTAAGTTACCTCGTCTCTGATTAATATTTCTTTATTCCGATCTGATTATATCTGAGATCTACCATTCTTCGTGTTGCCGTGCCGGTACAGTCGTGCTATGATTAAAGAAAACCTGTTTCATGATAACCCGAAGTAGGTACCTATCTAGAATATAAATAAAGAATCCAGCAAGAATACTAAAGAATTTGCCGCAGTGGTTGAAAGAAAAAGTGAATTTTTCAAGCAATTATTGTAGTTCTTCTAGACGACTACGTGAAATATCTACTGCTTCTATACTTATACCTATAAAAGGTTGCATAGCTCACGAAAAGATAAATGCATTTTACCTATCTAACTTAACGAAGTTTCGCCTTCACTTTTTTTTTGTTATTTAATTAAATTATGAATTATATCTACTTATTGTTTATCGTTGTGGTTTTTTTTTACAGTTGTTCAGAGCAGCTTAGTGTCGGAAATATACTTAGATTCAATTTAATTTGATCTAAAATAAAAATAAAAAAAATAAATAAATAAATAAAGTCAACGGGCCGAGAATATAAATAAAAAAAAAAAAGTTTTATGAGTGCCAAAAATAAAGGTAGTAGTGGCTTTTTGGTTCAAGTTAAAAAGTCATTTCGTAAACGTAGTGCTAAGAAAATGAAACGCGTCTCATGATACTATAAATGGACTGAATCGATTGTGTTGAACTACATGAGAATGCCTTCAACTCCATATGATTTGGTCAAAGATGACCAAGACCTTAGGATACCTCTACATGCCGAGCAAGCTTTCTTTCATGGGATTACATTTCAAGCTAAGGTATGTTCACTTTTATATTAATATTTTTAAAAATAAAAACAAAAAAATATTTAAATCTTGGGTGCGTTCACCGACATGATAGCGTCTTGTCGCGTTGTGATAGCGTAGCGCAGTGGCGTCACTAGGCGGGTGCGGACCGCACCGGGTGACACCATCACAAGGGGTGACACCAAAATTAGGGCGGTTCGTAAAAAATGTTTTTTTTTCGAAAGCTGCAACTCCAGTGATTTCATGTGAAGCAGTATGGCACAAAAGTATGAAATAAAAAAACAAAAAAAAAATTGAAATCAAACAATATCTAGACCCTGCTCTTCAGCCATAAGCCTTAAGCCATACGATTCATCTGAAAAATGAAATAAACATATATTTAGAAACTAGACATATATGTATGTAGGTTTATAGAACCACGTAGGGGAATTTCGATATCTTTAAAAAACAAAAAATGGTGGACCAACGAATTTTTTTTTTCGATTTTCATGGAAAATTTTCACCGTTCAATAAAAAAAAAAAATCGAAGGGGGCCACTGAAGAAGAGTTACTGGTGTCCATTCCAAAATTGATCACTTTCTATGATGAGCTATCAGAAATACTATGAAGGCAGCAGAGATTGATCTAGAAGAAGTCAAAGACTGGTCAGTACTTGACGTTTTGAAATTCATAGCTGAATGGGACTCCCTAGAATCTCTCCCATTTCTCTCAGTAAGCCTACAATTATTTCTTACGATCTGTGTGTCTGTGGCTTCATGTGAGAGGAGTTTTTCAAAGCTATAGATTATAAAGAACTATTTGCGATCTACCATGGGACAGTCAAGGCTTTCTGAACATGCAAGATTCTCAATTGAAAGTGATTTCGCGAAAGGAGCTATGATTTCGATGAAGTGTAATTAACAAGTTTGCAGCTCTAAAGGCCAGGAAAGGAAAGTTTTGATTTAGTCGAGATTTAATATGATATAAAATTTAATGTTAAAATAACAATTAAAAAAGTAACATATTTTCTATGTAGTTCTTAGTTCTTAACTTCTTACAATCTTTTGCCAACCGACCTTGAATTAATTCTTTCTTCTATCGCCTTTGTAAATATAGGACCTATGTTTATAAACGTTAGAAGGATTCTGTATGTTTCCGTTATTTGGCACTGGTGGACTCGGAGGAGGTCTATGGGGTTTCGTAAGGGTGGTGACATTATGAGTTACCGCACTGGGTGACACCAACCCTAGTGACGCCACTGGCGTAGCGTATATATAGGTAGTAATCATATGTCAAAAGAGTTGCTTTGACAGTTAATTACACTACGCTACACACTTTACCACGGTGAATGAATGAAAGCATAACATAGTTTAGTAAAAAGTTTGAATTTTTAGAATTTAAGTTTTTGAACATAAAATAATAAAATTAGTTCGCAAATGTACGTAGGTCATTATTTAGAATAGAATAAAAAAAAACCATTTATTAAAGAACCTCAGCCTAAGCTACGTTACAACTTTAGGTACATCGAGTATAAAATAGTTAACAATATTATAAGTTGAGTACAAACTCAAGAAAAACAACAAAAACACAACGAGCAAACTCGCTGTAACAGAAACTATCGAGTAGTAGGATTATAACCGAGGCGGTACAATTAGAGGACTTATAATAATTTTTTGAAATGAAATTGAAATTGATTAAGATTGAACATGAAATTAAGGTTGACATTAAGATTATAAAATTAACTGATAATAAATAAATGAATGGAATGAACAGAATGCAACAAGTAAATTCAAATTCAAATTCAAATTTATTATTTACATAACTATTGTACAATTAAGACATAAATCTTTTTTATTTGTACAAGAAAATTCAAAATAAAAACAATATGACTAAGTAGTATCATAGATGGCATAAGAACTAGATGTCGCATACCATACCCCAGAAAAGTATACAGATTTTAAATGGCTGGTCCATTCCGGAATAGACCACAACATGTTTCTAAGGCACCGAGAATAAATGTTGCTTTGACAGCAGTTTTGTATACGTGTTGGTCGACTGCCTCAACATGGTAGATGCGGGAAAATATGAATCACTCGACGTAACTCTCATCATTTTTCTTTTCATGTCGCTGTACTTATCAAACTAAAGGATGGATGCACAGCAGAACATATTCGGTGGGGTGGGAGGGGCGTAAACGTTCCTTGTTTCTTCTTGTGTCGTTTTTGGAAATACTTTTTATTTTGCTGTAGTTATTAGGATTTGATTTGATTTAAAAGAAACAACTTTATTATTTTTTTATTTTGCCCCAGAGAGAAATTTTTGGGAATGGTATTGCATGACGGCTTTGTACCAACTAAATATTCTCCTATCGAACTTAACAATTTTCCTAGAAATTTACAAACTAATAACCAAAGAATAACTAAATAAAAGAAAGGACACAGAAGAGTGTTCCGATTGTTTTCCATTTAAATGTACACGGTGAGAAAAGGAAGGAAGGAAGAGAAGAAAAAAATCAAACCCTCTTTGAACATTTTCCGAATAAGACAAAAAATGTGAAAGCGAAGATTACATGCAACGAAATGGAATGGCAAATGAGTTATTTTCGTAAATAAGAGAGAATGGGTGGAGTTTTCTGATTTTACGCCCATAAAATGTTTCCGCGTTTTTATGAAAACACGATTTTCAGAAATTGTCCCAATGTTTTTCGTAGGAATTCTAATTTTTGTTAGTGTAATCCTATGATATGTGAACAGCACGCTTTCTGTATACATTTGTTTTGCTCGAAAGAGATGAAGTGGGGGAATCTCATGCTGGATTCAGGGAATTTTATTTGACAGAAATTTCACATCTCCTTTTAGAGTGCGTTGTTCAATGCGAAATTTATCCCATTCGTGCCAAATGGAGGTAGGGTTACCCAATGTACATTATTATGAATAGTTTGATAGGATTTTGAGGAATTCTATATGATTTTGTCGTTCGGGTAATCCTACGTTCTCGCGATTTTTGTTTTAAACTCGTTGTCTCAGTCGCACTACAATAATGCATAGCCAAGTTCTTTTCCCCCATTCATGCAAAGGACAAAAGTATATGAAATTACCTCTTTCAGCCTAAAAAACACGGAAAATTTCCAATTGTGTGCGCCCCTGTCTCTACTTATATTTATTTATACTTTGCTAATAACATACGAAGTCTAGACACGTAGAACAAAAATATGCAACGCTTCTCTAGAATATAAAATTAACGATGCCTCGACTTGGCACTTGATGACGTGCCCGCTTCATACAAAATCACCATTACCTCAACCCGATGAAGGGAAGGCCACAATTTTTTTTTTAGAAATTTACTGGGAATTTCTTCCTGCGAATTTTCATGCATTTCAATGATGCCTTCCATCAGGGAAGCCCGCAATTTAATTATTTCTTAGAAATTTAATGGAAAATTTTTCTCTAGAATTAATGCGCACTTTTGGAGGGCGACAAAACTGCTATGAGCTCAGAGGTAGACGCGTAGCCATGCAATAAGCAAAAAATATTCTAGTAAATTTCTAAGAAAAAATTGCGGCCTTCCGCACATCAGGTCGAGGCATTGTTAATTTTATATTGGAGCGAGGCACTATGCCGACGGCTTGTATATGTCGTAGACATTTGACGTAACTCAGCATTTCACGAAAAGTCTAGACACTTCATGAAAAGCACGCAGATAGTGTACCGGTCTTGCTTAGCCCCTTTTTACATTATGTGTCTGAAATTTTTAGTCAATTCATGAAATGCTAAAAGCGTTTACGCCGATACTGTAATACCACCCTATATAACACGAAATTGCTCTTAATTGCAATGCTGCACAATTTATGACTTTTTCAATATTCATTTTTTGACTGGAAACCATAATTAAGCACATAATTTTGAATCTGATTATCGATAAATTTTTGATCCGATATATCGCTGTATCGATATTTTTTGTTGGTGAGGCGTCCGATACAGTATATCGATATTTTTGAAAAAAACGCCCATCTCTAAGTCCACAGAGACCGATGCCTGCATCTATTGAATGAAGATCGCTGTGAGAACGTTTACGCCCCTCCCATCGCACCGAATATGTTCTGCTGTGCATCCATCCTTTAGTTTGATAAGTACAGCAACATGAAAAGAAAAATGATGAGAGTTAGGTCGAGTGATTCATATTTTCCCGCATCTACCATGTTGAGGCAGTCGACCAACACGTATACAAAACTGCTGTCAAAGCAACATTTATTCTCGGTGCCTCAGAAACATGTTGTGGTCTATTCCGGAATGGACCAGCCATTTAAAATCTATGGTAGTATGTACCTACCAATGGAAGAGAGACAAGAAGCTCAAACAATTAAAGAATAATTAAACTAAAAATATAAAAAATTACAATATAACGTAAAAAAAAACAAAAAAGCAATGCTAACTAATAAGATTAAAAAAATTAAAAAAGACTACTTCTAATTGTAGTTGTTAAAGTGTTGGACTGGATCATGTCTTTTATCGATTGTGGTAAGTCATTCCATATTCTAATAGCATGGTAAAAAAACAAGCGTTGCGTTGGGTGATAAGGAAATTATTCCGCGGTAGTAACAAATGATGTGTTCTGTTGAAACCTAGATAATACCAAGATATCGTAAAGATACCGAGATAAACAGAAATATAGCACCCCAAAATTGAATTCTTAAATTGAGAAACATGATCAAATCTCCTGAGACTATGAACGTATCGGATGATAGAATTAAAGGCAATCTCAACTTTTCTTCTATTATTGTAATCAAGCTTTCCAAATATTTCACATCCATAAGTCATATAATTGGTATTAACAATGTACGCACTAAAAATAATTGCGTAGGCTTGGATGTGAAATGGCTAGACACCCATAGAGAACGAAGTCCTGCATAAACTCTACTCACAACAGAATTGATATGCAGATCCCATGTAAGTGTTTTATTAAAGATCACCCGAAGAATTTTAGCTGAATCAACAATAGGATAGCAGTGGTGTTAACGGAAACTGACGGAAAACCATCCATATTTAGTACACGCCTATGTATCAGCAAATACTTAGATTTTGAGGGATTCAGCCTTAGTTTATTATTACAGGACCACAAGTAAATAGCCTCCAAATCCTCATTTACCCTAGAGATACAATCCTCAATCATCCCAAGTACACTAGATCTATACAATTGAACATCATCAGCATATAAGTGCAGATCAAAATACTTGACGTGACCAAATATATTATTTATAAACATGGAAAATAACAGGGGCCCAAGAATGGATCCCTGAGGTACACCAGATACCACTGGTAAAAAAGATGATTGAGAACCATTTGAAAAAACTGCTTGTAACCTGTTGCTCAAGTAGTCATAAATTAACTTTGCAGAATGAGAAGAGAAGCTTAAATTCCTTATAAGTTTCATGTGAAGAAGTCTATGATTAACGGTATCGAAAGCCTTGGAGTAATCTAAAAGAACTAGTACCGTTAGTTCATGTTTATCGACCGCACGCGCGATATCATTGCTCACGTTAAGGAGAGCAGATGTACAGCTATGCCCAGGACGGAAACCAGATTGATATATTTGTGCATAAAACCATTCAAAAATAAATAATGAGAGATTTATAACTGGATAGTTTTCTCAATTACCTTAGAGAGAAATGGTAATATACTTATAGGCCGAAACTCACTACAATGCCAGCTGGTGTTTTTAGGTACTGGAATTACTTTAGCGGCCTTCCATGACAGAGGAAAGCTACTAGTAGTAAAGCACGAGTTGCAAATATGTGTGAGTGCGTGCAGGAAGAATATAGGGCAAGCACATCTTAATGAATCGAGGGTTGAGGTTATCAGCCCCAATCGCACAGGATTTGATACTATTAATTACAGCAAAAATGTCTTCATTTCTGACCCGAGAAAAATTAAAAATTGGAGCTGAAGAAGAATAGTTCTCAGCTTCATGAGATTGAAATAATGACGCGTCAACAGAATCTTAAGAAATTCATTGTTAGCTGAATTGGGATCAATAGCATAATTATTTTTAAGAGATGAACTAATGCCAGTCATCCGCAAGTTTTTCCAAAGGATTTTTGAAGGAACTTTAGAATTAAGTTTAGATTCATAAAAATGCTTTTTAGCTTTGCGAATAGCTGAAATAGTACCATTGCGTAAGGTTCTAAATTCCTCAAGCAAAACAATAAGTTTGAACCTCTTCCATTTAAGATATGCAGTATCACGAGCTGATATCATATCCCTTATTCGAGGAGAAAACCAAGAGCACAGAGGGTTAGTGATGGTCTTCGTGACCAAAGGAACATGAATTTCATGTAAAAGATGAAGGAAATTCACTTGATTATCCAAACAATGCATAAAAAACACCCTATTCCAATCCCAGGACTCCACATCACTGCACAGAGCATCTAAGTTAACAGCCCCATAATTATAATAAGAGTAAGTAGTACCCTCACAAGGAACTTCAGTTTGAAATTCATAGGTTAGCAAAATCATGTCATGATCAGATATACCCGGAAGGGAAATCTGATTAAAATAAGATAAAATAAGTAGATTCTTGAGCAAATTTTGCTCACGTGAGGCCACCATGTAAGTTGTGGGTCCATGAGGAGGCCAAGATTCTTGATATGATTGCTAGACATGGGAATGGTCATATCATGAAGACATAGTGGCGGGAGAGCATGATCAAATCCAGGAACACTGGCTCTGCTAGAGTATTTAATAGCATGAGTTTTAGCAGGATTGAGAGCCAGACCATTGGTAAGGCACCAGCCAGAGATATTATTGTGAGTAAGATTGAGCTTGTGTATCAGCGATGGGAGGTTACTGACACTGGCTGCCTCATAAATCTGAAGATCATCAGCATACAGGTGGATTTTCACGTCACCAAGCGCTGTGACGGTGTCATTTATATTTGTTTAAGAAGGAACTTTTTTTTTTTTGGATTGGTATATAGCAAAAGCTAACAAATGTTTTTAATTTGTTATTTCATCACACAACTCATTATATTTTGGGTGACAAGTTTCAAATCTTGGTTTGACTCATCAACAGGTCCCAAATAGCGAAATTGAGTGACTTTGAAAAACAAATGAAAATATAGAACAAAGATAAGAAATGAATAAAATAAGTAAAAAACGAGTTTTCAAACAAAACTGAGGCCAAGCTGCATGAAAAAGTAGAAAATAAACTTTTCTTCACACACAGAGGTGGACTCAGATTTTTTGATTGGGACATTTCTCTTGAATTTTCTTTCTCTTCATGAATCAAATCACTTATTACCTCTGATTGATCATACTGAAATATATCGGTGATTGTCAGCGAATAAATTCTGAGTCCACCTCTGTGTGTGAAGAAAAGTTTATTTTCTATTTTTCATGCGGCTTGGCCTCAGTTTTGTTTGAAAACTCGTTTTTTACATATTTTATTTTTTGCCTTTTTCACGTTAACTAAATTGTTATTACATGCTGCATGGAGATATTTTAAAACAATTTTTAAGTCATGTTTGGTGCCGATCCGAAAATTTTTCGAGTATCAAATCGTTGAAGTACTGCAACGGTTTTCTGAAATTCAAATTATGTTTTAAACTGCGCTTTTTAGCTGTATTCCAACTTGATCCCATATAACATGAATTTTCCCGATTTTCCATGTTTTCCACAGACTTTTCCTATTACTATGATTTTTTTTTAAAAATTTACATGAGTTTTCCTCGATTTTTCATGCAAGTTTTCATGATTGTTGAAGAGAAAGTATTGATGCCAGTAGGACGGAAAAAAAATGATTCCGCATAGCTTATAAAACTTTTTTGTCGGAAAATTTTCCGGAAAAGTCGGAAAATTCCGGAAATTCCAGAAAAATTGGAAAATTCTGCACTTTTCCTGAAACTGATTTATCACTAATCATATCGATGAAAAATTTTCCGATGATTTTTCCGCTTTTCCGGGTTTTCCATGGAATTTTCCACAAAAGCAACTTTATGCAACTCATTTCGCTTTGTCTTAGATTGCAAAACGCTCAAACGCTTCCTTGGTCTGAAAAACTCCGGAAAAGCGTTTTACATGAATTTTCCTCGATTTTTTCTGCAAGTTTTCACCATTGTCGGAGAGAAAGCAATGATGCCAGTTGATAGGGAACTTGATCCTGCATAATTTAGAAAACCTTTTTTCCGGAAAATTTTTCGGAAAGGTCGGAAAATTCCGCAAATTTTTTTCGGAAAAATCGGAAAACTCTGCATTTTCCTGAAACAAATTTATCACTAATCAAATTTGTACCAAATTTTCAAATGATTTTTCCCGATTTTCCGGGTTTTCCATGGAAATTTCCGGTTCAAATTTTGATAGATTCAATTGTCACGCGACATGAACTTGATTGCCAAATTTCAGCTCGCTGTGATGACGAAAAGTGGGTCTACGAGAGTGTCGATTCGAAACGAATCGAACCTGTATTCGCCCGTAGTGGGCTGAAAAAGAAGAAAAATAAAAAGGAAGAAGAAGAAGCGTTTCGTGTTAGCAGAAAACCTTACACTCATCGGTGCAGCTTGGTTTTCTGCCTGTTGCAGACGCTTGAAACAGATCAAATTGATCTCTTCTCATATAAACTCAGAATAAATTTTGGGTGTATTTTAATTTACTAAAAAATGAGGAGATTGAAGTTTCTTCTAAAGTTCTACCATTATTCGGTCTTTCAAAAACGTCTGTCCCGATTGGCGAACGGTGACTGACTAAACAAGCCCCGTATTCTGGCATTCTTCCTAGCAGCAGCAGGTTTGTTTCCGATATACAAGTACAATACACCAATTTTGTAGGGAAATTCACCATATTTTTATTAGAATTTCCTAAAGGAAATAGTGTTTTGCTTTGCGTAAGGTGATTTTTGCAATTTTCATTGTAAAAATGAAGATAAATTTGTGAAAAGGAAATATTTTAATTAACTCCAATATAATCAAGACTTCCTTATAAAAATGTACTTTAGTTATAGCTGCCGCAAGCATTTTATTCGAATTCTTACAATAAAATATAGGTAAATTGGTCTATAAATACAGCACAATTTTTTTATAGGACTAATATTTTTTTCAGTGTAGTATTAGTTCTAAGAACGCATAATTTTTTCTTTTCATATCAATTCAAATTTCCTATTTTCTCACATACAATAATCCGTGAAAGGCCGTATGCTTAACACGTCTCTTTTGTATTTTATTATGACATGGAAACTCTCTTTTCTAGTCATCTATGATCCATCAAAGCTTTACAAATTAACAATCGATGCAAATTTTTACACTTCATTTGGAGCTAACTGGCGGTTTCCTTTTGCTATCGAAAAAGAAGCAAAAAATTCTTCATATTGCTGTTTATTTTGTAAAAATGCAGAGTGACAAAAAAAAAACACAACAGAGATGAATAAATTTGACACACGCCCAATAAATTTAAGCTCAATGGCTTTGGGCAACTTTTTATGTGATATTTATAGCCATTGTAATTGTTTCTTATGAAAAGAATTCACAATCTTTCGGAATTTTCTACACAGTATTTTTCTTATAAAATAAAAATGGAGTAATTCCTGTGATATTTCTTACTATATAATATTTTCCTGTTAGTTATATATTTAACGTAAATAAAAATTAAAAAAATAATAATAATAATAAATAGTTCCAATGACTCGAAATATCGGTGAGAAATCTTCTTGTTATCTCATGGATTGTCATGACCTTGATAATATATTTATAGAAAAATTTATTTATACGGCAATTCATCTAATTTGTCTGGACGGGATAGGATTCATTTCATTGGCACACTAAGCACGAATATAATTTATATATCTCTCTATCTCTAGAAATGGGGTAGTTTGAGAGGAACATTCATGATGCTTCAGAATTAATAGAGATAGACACTAGTAAAGGAGGATGTGATAACATTATCATGCAGGTAGTGGTATCATAAAACTCGAACGCGACAAACAACTTTTGGGTCACCAATGTATACTTATGTTCTTAAAATGGCCATTCTATTCGGGGGGAAAAAAAAGTAAGTAAGTAAAGGACATGAATTTCCCACCCTTTTGCCATGAAATAAATTTATTGCAAATGATTATGACTATATACAGGACGACTATAGAGCAGGAACATTCATATAATCAAGAGGTGCTACAGATGTGTGTGATGAAGAGTGGACTAGAGACCCGCATGTATAAAAGGACCCGAATGAGTTGTTTGTATTTTCATTAGACCACTGCTTGCCAACTGTAATTCAGATAAATGTTCGTGTTTTATTGAAATGGACTGTACTATGTATACTATTCCCATGGCACTCGGACCATTGCAGATTTAATCCTCGGGATATGGCATTTGTCGCATATAATTTACTTTTTGAGAGAGGTTTTTTTTTTTTTTTGATTTATGCTTTTAATGAGAACACTTAGGAATAAATGTGTTTATTAAGTGCATACGATGGTTTTTCCAATAAGTTTCATTTTTCAGGGGAAAGAGATAGTAATATTTTTTGACGCAAAGTATTTTAGGTGTAATCTGTTAAAAACAAAACAACACAGAGACAAATTTAGAGACTTATATAATGATTAACAGAAAAAAAAACGCCGTAGGCTTAAATTGAAAGTACCAGCCAATAACAAAGGCTTCTCAGTCTTCTAGTCCAGTCCAAGGGAAGGTACAACACACTCATATTTTTGGCTTTCTTTCGGGGGAAATAATAATAATATCCTTAGACTTAAAAGATTTTATTTTTTCTCGAGAATTATATCTGATTGAATCAAGGAGTTGATTATGTTTATACCTACTAGTAGCAGGGCCAGACTGGGTCTTGAAACCAGCGCGGGCAAATGACTACAAAACAGCCCTTTTGGGTCTTAAAAAAGTAATTTTTTTTATAAGATTGAGACAAGTGAGGCACTTGTCTCAGGCACTGTAGCTTAAGAGTGCCGTTAAAAAAAAAATTCACTGCGGGGGAAAGAATAACATTGCATTTGACAAACATAAATTATTTTTGAGTTATGACCTTTTATTCAAATAAATTTTTTGTTCTTAAATTGAATTTACTCGCTTAATGATAAGACTCAGGTTGATTCGTGATTCTGACATGGGAGACATTTTTGATAGTCCTACAAAATTTGCTGAAGATGGGGGTATACCCCAGTAAACGTTAAAGAACCCAGAATAAGAAATAAAAAGAAGCAAATCGAACTTTTTGAATCACAAGATGATGACCCCACAGTATGTCAACAAAACAAAAGCTTTGTACACTAAATTTTCGAATAAATTTATCTCAGCAAAATACATGCCGAGAGTCTGCGAAAAGTCGTTTTTAGATTTTTGTCAATCAATTGACGACTATAGCGTTCAGGAATCTTATGTAAATGTTGAAATCGTGCGAGTTTGCTTTCCTACTACATTGCCGATTGATCTATTAATTTAAAAACCTTTTCTACTAAAACAAGTAAAAAAGCTAGAATTGATCTAAGCCCAATTCTTATGATACCCTACTAGATTACATATTCTGAAGAACTTTTCAGTACAATAAAATGTCTAGGACTGATCGTTTTTATAATACGGTATATGTAAAAAACCCAAATTTTTATATGGCAACACCAAGAAGGGATTGCACGCTTTATATACTATGAAAACACGTAGAAAATTTCAGCTCTCTACGTCGACGCGTTGTCAGGCACTGTCCAAATTTATAGTAAAAAAGGAAATTGTAAGGATTTATCCTTAGCATTTATCAGCCACTATGTATAATGTTTGGAAGAAAAGTTATTCGTGTTTTCAGCATGTCTGGTGTCAATTAAAACTCTTTGAGACTGAGAGGAGTGAACCAGATACTTTCCACTACAGTTGGAATACATAGATTTATTACCGAGTCTTATTCTGATGATTTCTGAAATTGTCCTTTTCAACCTAATACGGAAAAGGTAAAAGAAAATATTTAGGAAAATTTATATTTATTTATTTAAGGGGCACCACTAGTGTGACTGCTAAAAAAAAAGTGATTTTCGGAAATTGATGGAAAGAAAAGTATCGTATCGAATGTTTTGACATTTCAAAAATATGTTTGTGTATAAATTATGTTTGTGAATGAAAATATTCAATTTTCTATAAGTTATGCGCCATCTCCCAACTCTAAAAAAAAAAAAAGTTCTCCAACTACTGCAGTGATTGTGGTCTGCAGAGTGCCGGAAATAATTAAATAAAAAAGTCTGTTAAACTAGAAGATATTGCCGGTACAATGACGCAGGATTGTGAAAAAAACTAAAATCCAACAAAATGGCAGAATTTTGAAAAAAAAAGTTCCAAATTACGCTTAAAAATCTGATGGTTTTTTGTATGGCAAATTGACATTTTTTAACCAGCGAAAAACTAGATTCAAGTCGATCGGATGATTGTATTCGAGTTAGAACTGCAGCAAATTCGAAAAATTGCGTTTTGAAAAAAACACGCTGAAAGATAAAAATACTTATAATAAAATTGAAATGCTGTTTGTTGGTAATCGCATCACTTGAGAACGGCTCGAGCGATTTGGCTAATTCTTTTGTTTTTAAATGTTCGTAATAGTTCGAATAAGGTTCTTAAGGAAAGAAAAATTGGAATCGGTAGCCCGTTCTTGGTGTTGCCATTCATAACTTTGGTTTTTCACTAGGTATACGTCGAGGTAATGTAAGTTCAAGAATAGCACCAATCGGGCAACTCCTTTGTAGCGGTGCCATACAAAAATTTCGTTTTTAACTATATATTTGGACACCGCCTGAGAGGGAGCCAAAATTTGGCACATGGTGTTTTCATAGCAATCGTAAATAAAATTTCAAAAATGGACTAAATTGGGTTACCTCTTCTTCGTGTTACCATACAAAACCTTGTTTTTTCACTATATACTTGGATGCTGCCTTAGAAGGTGTCGACGTGGAAGGCTCATATTTTGTACACATCGTTTTCATAAAAATTGCAAATACAGGTCCAAAAGGGGAGCAAATCGGGCAACCCTTTCTTGGTGTTGCCATACAAAATTTTAGTTTTTCGATACTGCCTCACGTGTTAACGTAGAGAGCTGAAATTTTGTACACGGGCCTATTTAAAAGGAAAGGGAAATTTTAGTTCGAAAATGCGAATAATCGGACAACTGCTTCGTACAGTTGCTGTACAAAAATGTCATTTTTTACTATATTTGGGAACGCATACGAAAGGATGCACACACTCACGCACGCACGCACACACGCGCATGCTCAGTGAGATCCTAGAGTAGGGAATCGCGCAATCGAGTCAGATGATAGCTTAGATATTATGCATCTCTAACCACCCCACCTCCATCCATCTAGGCATCTACATTATTGCCGGGCAACGCCGACGGGCTCCCCTTGTAAATTGATAAATATCAATACACAGTAAAAAATAAGTCCCTAAAGTGAGTGGCAATAATTAGTGCCACACAGGTTAGGCATTTGTCGATAAGATTAGGGAAAGCTCCACCTTGGAAAACTAAGATTAGGTTTTTATCCCTCAAATGAAGGTAGGTTTTTCTCCCTCAAATGTAGGAAATTTTTGTTTTTTAACCCTAAAATTTAGGGAATATTCCCTAAAATAGGGAATTTTTATATGTATTTTTTATTTTTCCCTACATTTTAGGGAATACTCCCTAAAATGTAGGGAACATTTCCCAAGATATAGGGAATTGTAAATTGTTGTTTTATTTTCCCTCCTAAAATGTAGGGAATAGGTGATAGCACCGCACCACTCTTCACCATAGGTGAAGGTGATAGAAGACCACCCCCTTTAATTAGACTGAGCTGAATAGCTCATTTCTTACTATGTTGTACGGAAGTTATGTTAGTGCGCTGGGCACGCTGAAACAAAATATTAAAAAACAATATATGACTTGTTTTCGAAAACAATGGGTGAATTATATAAATGAAAATATATTTCCACAAAAAATATAGCATAATATCTAATTTATTGAATGTTCCATTGATTTGGGGAAATTAAACTGATTTTCCCTTTCTATCAGAGAAAATTACATTTATTTTTAGGGAAAAACGTGTCTTAAATTTAGGGAATACTCCTAATATTTTTTACAGTGTAGCGTTCCTAATACTATTATAATATTTAGGATGCCGACAGAGCCCGAACAATAACTCAGGTACGCTCCTCACCTTACGCACGTTTCTGAACGACGAGAAGCTGATATTTAGAACATATTTGAGATACGCACTTGACATTTTATAGTATGTTATTCTTGAAGGTATAAACACAAATGCACATACAAAAATCGATTTTCTGGAATTGTCACACTAGTGGTGCCCCTTAAACCTTCCAATCGTCGTCCTCTTTTATCATTTGAAAAACTAAGCACTCATATGCCAATTCTTTTTCACAGCAAACCTACTTATGTATTCCTTTTTGTAACCTCGACGTATCGCGAAATTTCGTAATTTCCCTCTAAATCTAACGCAAATGTGGAAAAATATGCCACCTACATTTTTGATCCTTATATATGTGTGGCTATATGTAGGAGCTGCAATGTAGTTACCACTCCCTCAAATACAGGAATCATACCACATACCGGACCATTTTAGTGTGTTCAAGGTGCAGGTTCTGGCCATTTGTAAAGCAACAAAGTTTCTGATTGACACTTAAGCTGCAATCACAGCTTGGGATTCGAGCTCCATTAGATCACGCCTAGTACAATGGTGTCGCTGTGAGCTTGGGAAACTGGGTGCTAACCACAGAGTTATTCTCTCCTGGGAGCCTGGTCACAGTGAGATATCTAGAAAGGAAGCAGCGGATGCTCTGATTAGGAAGAGTTTTGCTACGAGTATATGTCTAGAATCAGTGAAGAGGATTGTACAGGCTTGTAAGCTGGCCAATCAAAGATGAGGAGAACTGACTTCATGTGCGATTTCAAGACAGCTTTGCCCTGAAGCTTTTCCTGTGAAGATTGAATCTTTTCTAAGGAGGAACTGGAATGATGTGCGTAATGTTACTGCAGTTATTACGGGACACTGTCTCTTTGGCAAACCATACAACGACTTCTGCAGAAGATGCATGGACGAGGAAGTAGTTGAGAGCATTATGAATACCCTAACCTTGGGAGGCATAGGAGGAATACGCTTGGTAGCTACTTTTTCTGCGTACTGGGAGGAATTAATAGACAAATAGTCGACGGACCTGGTAAGGCTCATTAGGCCATAGATAGTCTAAGTGTGGCTCGTCGAACATGATTTTTACAATGACCGCCATCATAACCTAAACCTAAACTAACCTACCCCCTTAATAAAAACCATAAATACTTAGCTTGATGGAGGACCATCCGAAGATTGATTTCCCCTTGTTTTTTCTCTAAGCCTTAGTAATTGGAGATTACTTTCCAAAAAAATTAGCCTCTGGTAAATCACAATCAAATATTTTGCTGATGATGATCTAGTCCAGGACGGTAAGAAATAGCTTTAACGTTTTTATAAAACAAGTAGTTTCAGTAAATGACCAGCAAGTTCATTGATGATAAATTCGGGCAATTTCTTTATAGTGTTGCCATACAACATTTCAAACTTTTCCTTTTTTGCTATATGTATTAGCCGTTCAGGCGCGTATCTATACCTGCAGCCTAGGGGGGGTCACAACTAAAACGTTCGAAGGTGAGGAAAAAGTTGGAAGAAGTCGCTTTTAAATTTTTTTTAAAATCATATTTACGTTATTTCACAAAATCCAATTTTCAGATTGATTTGTAAAACCTGCCGATAATATTATCCACACCAATGTCAATCTCAGGGTGGACATTAAGAATTCATAACCAGATACGCCTTCTAGTGCAGAGATTGTAGAAATTGCTGCTGACGCAAGCGATTCTGTCACGGGTGAAGTAATTGACTGAGAGTGAGCTTGTTCCTTGAGTCATATTTAAAGAAATCGGAGTGGGAGTGCATGATATGTCACTGACTATTTCTTTTGATAGGAGCTTAACTGATCTTGCTTTTTTCTGAAAAAATTTATCAATGGTTTATTCTGCTCCTATAAATTAAAAGGAAACGTGAAGTTAAATTAAACAACACTACTTGAATTAGTACGAAAGTACAAGCAAAGCAACGCCGACTACTGCAGAGGAAAGCGAATGGATTTTAATTTTATAGTTTGCCGTAAAAATTCTGTATAAAAATTTTAAAGAAAAATGTTCAAGTAAATTTCCAACAAAAAATTTATGATAAGCCAACGCTCATAAATAGCTTTCGCGAGCAAAAACAGCCGAAACACTTGAATCAATATAATTCCTTGGAACCATTGTTGGCCACCAGGGCCCGGACTCACTAACACGGAGAGTTGTGGAGTTGCGAAGATGAGAGTTCTTTTGACACTTAACTCTCCACTCGGAATTTTGTAATTCGGGGAATTTTTATTGAGAAGTACCAAACTCTCTGTTCCAGTCGACAAAACTCTCGGCTGTGTTAGTTGTGGTGAAGTAAGAATACTTCTCAACAGACAGTAATCGCTGTTTTTGTTGTGTTTTGTGGTACCAAGGATTTTATAATTAAATTATGAACTCACTGCGTATCCTGGCTATATTTACAAAAGCAAATTATGGAAATCCTTGCAATACTTACAGAGAAATATTAATTTTGGTGTCTCAAGGTACGCGCTAAAAATTTAAAATTACGCGAAAATGATCAGCTTGATCGTCTTACAGTACAGAAGAGATGTTATAAAAATTTATTCGCGTTAAAGCTTGTATGTAGGAATAAATCGTATCTACATTTTGTTCCCTAATTAGATAGGTATGTAATTAGGTTTTGAGTCCGATAAATGGCTTTGGAGATAGCTGCAAAAGAAGTGAATCAGTCCATTTTAAGATGAAAAAATGTGGCCGCTTTTTGTTACAAAAATGGACATATTTTCAACTTATCAATATGAAGAACTGGTCGTGAACATACACTTTCCATGAGAAAAATGTTCACAACAGAGTACTAATAGCTGTGAAACAAAGAACGGAAGACATATATGCACCAAATACTTGACCAAATGCAAAAAAATCCTTTTTTCGGCGGTAAAATGTTAGATATGAAGTTAAAATGATCAAAAAAAAACTACACCACTATATTACTCGCTTCTCCATCTTTAATTTGATACCAAACATGGCGTATTTTGGATAGCCCCAATGAGCGGTTGTACGACCCCCCCCCCCCCAAATGTGTCATGTATATTTTTGTACTCTAGACCGTAAATCTGAAGGAAAAAGCCCCAGTACTCTACGACCCTCCCACACAGAGTTAGCCGTCCTTCAATATTGCGATACTTCCCACGTTTTCCCTAACTACTCAAGTATGTTAGAGAATCGCGAATGGAGAGAGTTAGGGAGTTTTAATTGAGGGAAAACGAAAAATCTCATCTTCCAAACTCTCAGAGATGGAGAATCCGGCCCAAGTAGTGCATGAAAAATCTAAATAAAAAATGTCAAACCTTTCTAAGTAAACTGAATGCTTGTGCCCTTGTCCGAAAGAGTGATCCACCAATTCGTTTGGGCTGTTGTCGGTGAATAGTTATTCATTAAAGCTCTTAGGGATAATTTGCAAGTATATTTCTAAGAAAACTTTAATGCTTCCCTACGAACGTAAAACGTTTGAACAACTCAGATTTAAATCAGTGTCGCCATGGAAAATCAACGGGTGGCTAGACGTTAATTGCATTGAGCTAGGGTTCTACTGGAAGAACTCTAATTCAAAATTCGTTAAGTCAGTTTTTATGCTTCTGTTGCGAGCTCCCCACCGAGTTGACCTATTATCGATTTTATGTCCGAAAATCAGATAGGTAAAAAAAAATTTATGATCGCTGACCATTTTCTTAGAAATAATAAGAGTTTCAAATCTCGAAATTGTGTTCTATAGGAGTAATCGGTGCAATAAAAATATAAAAGCATCATATTAACCGGACTGCTAAGCATTGCGTATCTATTTCTAAACAATCACACCCAAAAATAAATATTTAATATTCCAAAATTACTTACCATCCTGTGATTGGTATGATAGATGACTTTTCGACACTACATAAAACACAAGAAAATTCTAAAAAAATCGTACACGTTTCAAAGACGAAGTGCTACGTCCAAACGACTTTTATACCCACTACAGAATCCATTATTAGTATTCGAAAGAAGATAAACAAACGCCCAACCCAGCGATAGCTATCACCCCAGATTGGTAAAGTGCGTTACAGCGCCAGCATTAATCGCGACAACTACGCATTGTATCCGTACCATACGAAAATCGTCCTGTTAAACTTTTAAAACTCACTCTACAGCTCAGCACCACATTCAATTCATTGCGAAGGTGAGGTGGCGCTTTGGGGGAGGTCATGACCCCCGTGACCCTCCCCCTGTATACGCGCCTGTAGCCGTTGATGAAGTGATGTGAAATTACAAAGGATTCGATAATTTTGAATTTCATAAGAATATTACAGCAATATCTACGAAAATCGAAAAAAATATCCTCATAATGTAGGTTTTATGCTATGCCTATTATCCTAAGCTTACAACACTGGCTCTCTTTCTGTAACTAACGGCTTAAAAATCATTGTTTATAGAAAATTATTGAAATACACTAGAGCCTTAAGGACGATTGTAAGGGAAATTTTCAAAAATGTGATATGGTTACGCCCACGCGCTGCATGACAACGTAACTCTTCACTTTCTTCAGCGAGTCATCGTATTCGAATTTCAACTGAATAGTTAAGAAATTCCATTATTGGCGTTAGTTGATATGAATCATTTCCTATAGCTGATTCACTTCGCAAAATTATTTGTAGACAAGGAATTTCGCAATTTCCTTGACACAATTTTTGAAATTGATCAAACCGGCAAACTTCACGTTTAACCAGTCTTCCAGGCAGCCGCAGTGAAAGTAGCTAATTCTATTCTAAAATCCCGTCATAGGCACGCGATGCTCTCTAAACATATTAAAACCTGATTTGTCGGCGCCAATTCGTATTGGCAATTTGCAGCAATGTATCTACACAGATTTCGGTAATCGCATGGACAAATTTATTAAGAGTTCCAACAACTCAGAAACAGGTCCGTGATTCGTGACTCGTTTGCGATTAAATAGCGACCACATAACTTTTATAGCGGCTAAACTTGAACGGTTATGTTTTGAATTTTTGGTAAAATAAAACGCAGACTGCATAACAATTCGAGTGGAAATGATCGAAACTGAAATTCATTATTGTTGAGGCGCTAGCTATGATGACCAACGTTACGTCGTCGAACGTCAACAATGATGCGACACAGTACTTACAGTAGAAGTATAGAGTCTGACTTGTATTGCTCAGAGCGGCGTAAAGGTCAATGTTTTATGCGACGTTTTCTCTTGTTTCTATCGGTTACTTACCTGAGTGGCACCTGCCTATGTCTTGAATAAAACCGTATACGACTTGGAGTAGTCTCGATACATCGCTCTTGACAGTGAACGCCACAAAAGCAAAGTTATTGTGTGCTACCCTAGTAACATATCAGGCTAGAGCTAGATGCTTGCCATCAACGCCTTACAAGGTATCTTGTGGCTTCGGTTTATGCTTCTCAGAGCTTATGTAAGAGTAGAAGACTGCCATGTGCAGACACGTTTTTCTTTTGTCGTATACCATTATGGGAGCTATAATCCAAGTCGGCCCAGACAGTTACCCGTGTCTTACAAAAAACTTAATTTATTTACAATCTGAATTGTCGGTGTACATAGAGAGTCAACCTAGCGTGAAATAACATTACTTGCATGAGTGTAGATGGATCTGATATCGGATAGGATGCCCTTAGTTTACGGCCTCTCCGTTGGATGATGATGGAGGTATAATATTCAATTAAAACATTAAATCAGTTCAGGCAAAAACTTATTTATGGCGCTAATTACGGATGGAAAGGGTGATAGATAGGCTTACCGAAGTGATTCAGCCATTAAAGTAGCAGTATCAGCGGCACATTAACCGAACGAAGTGTTGAGTAGTCGGGCTAATAACTTTTCTTTGGGGTTTTCTGGTATTATTTATTTGATAATACTCAATCATATTCTGCACGTAAAATATTAGAATTGCTATCAATATAGCTGCGCGTTCTCTATGAAATTTGAAAAAGGTAAATATCTGTCTAGTCAAGCGGAACTTCAGCAAAACTACAATAGTTCCACTTGACTAATAAAAGAAACTTCCGCTAGTCTATAATGTGAACAAAGGCTCAATAAAGGTATTTTAAACGAGCTGCCGTATTCTAGATTCGTTTTGTTGGTGCTTATTGGTGCAAGCAATGCATTACAAGTTCTATGCAAACTATAAGAACGATCCAATCTTCGTCACAAAGGTGAAATCATAGACCGTGGACGCTAGTGGTGGCGGGTACCAATAAGTCTAAAATATTAATATAAACATACTTTTTAGACCTAGGCATCAAAAAATTAGAATTTAAACAAATTTTAATGATTAGTTCCGCTACAAAATATATTTCGTCTAATATCTAAATAGTCTAAACATTCGGTTGTTATGTTGTCCACAATAAGCGTGCATATTTTTTCTGATAGTCAACGATTATAAATTTTAAGATTCAGCAGTAATCCTAAAGAGCAAGCTTACCCGTGATCGCCACATTAAAATAGTAGCCAATAAAGCTACGAGGGCATTTACATCATGCTAAAGGTTTTTCACGAAAAAATGGGGTCTGAACCGGAAAATGATCTTATGGATATTTCAGAATATAGTCAGACTCATACTATCTTACGGAGTAAACGTTTGGTGGTCTAAAACAATGCAAACAATCACCAAATAATTTAATTTAATTTAATTGAAAATATATGTGTACATTAAGACAGGATCTTTTAGGAGTACAAGCTTAAAATACTAATAGTTCACTGTATATTACAAACAAAAGGTACAATTCATGATTCAAATTAAGGAAACTAAGATTACATTATAATTATAATATAGAAACAAAAGAATAAACATTTAAATATTATTAATTATAACGAAAAATAAAAAGGAATAAAAAGCTGGATTAAGTACCAAAAAGAGAGAAAAGAAATAATAAAAGACCAAAAAAAAAAATAAGACTATAAGAGATGATATCTGGCTATGCATTTCGTTCAACAACATCATGTTTCAGGGACTTATATGATTAAATAATTTAGTAGCAAATTGTTTGACAGACCTAATGCGACGGAGACCACTAGGCAATGAATTCTATAACTGAATAGCATGAATGTGGAAGAAGTGCTGACTAAAAGCAAGTGTGTGAGCAGGCGTAACCAAAGCAGTCGTTCGTAAGGATATGCAGAAACGCAACCTTTCAAACAAATATTCAGGCTTATATTATAATTAATATATGTAGGCAAGGAGCAGCCAACCAATGTACGTGCATAGGCCGATATGTAATCATATCTTCTCAATCTAAAAATATATCTTATCATGGAGTTGAAGGCTACATTAAGTTTGTTGAGCGTAGTAGAATCAAGACGACAATACACTGTAGCTCCAAGATAAGTGGAATTAAAAGAGCCTTTACAAGCCTGAATCGAGCATCAGTAGGAGTGTATGCACTTGATTGCCAAAGATTACGCAGTCCTCTATATATCCTTGAAATAACTACATATATCAATGTGAGAGCCCCAGGTGAGAGTTTTATTAAAAATTATCCGTAGATTACATACAGTTTTCACATAAGGAATCGTAGCTGCGTTTACTGCGGTTACTGGAGGAAAATAAGATGTATCAAGCTCGAGCCTATATACAGGGTGTTTCCCACTACGAGGTTAGTAGAGCGGGAGGTGATAGTACTCACTTAGACGAACCAAAAATTGTATGGCAGGGGGGGGGGCATATCAACCGTTTAGGAGTTGCAGGGTGATTAAGAAAAAAAGCCAGTTTTTCACAAAACACCCTGCATCTTATAAACTACAGGGTGTAGGGTCACACTTAAGAGCTCATTGTATGCAGAACTTCATGGCCTTTCCAACGACTGCTCAACCATCTCCACAACCCTCTCCAATCAAGAATTATGGTTGTCTAAACTAAAAATTTCGGATTTTCTTACATTTTTTTTTATTTAACCTCTATTATTTTTGAAAAAAGGTCGTTAACATAACTATTTTTTATAAAACCTGGAAACTGTAGACTCTCTTCTTTAAGTTGACCTATTACACCCTATGTGTTAACTGTAGCCGTTAAACAGTTATTAACTCATAACCTATTCAAGTCACACCGAAATTAGACGATATTTTTTTTAAATGACGTGCTAAGGGAACAAATTATTGTTGATAATAGGTTTGAAAATAGGTTTGAGTATAAGTTTAGAGCTAATAACTCGTAAAGGGCTTCAGATAGCACATCTGGTGTAATAGATCAACTTAAAGAGGAGAGTCTACACTTTCCAGGTTTTATAAAAAAACAGTTATGTTAAGGCTGGGTCTATATCATAATTGGGACAACTCGGTGCACATTTTGCAAGATGGGCGGGGCGTTAAGATTTTTGAATAAATCGCAAATTGATTAATGGAATATTTATTTAAACACCTAAGGCAACAAATTAACGTTTTCTAATTTTTAAATTTGTCCCCTAATTTGTATTGAAAATGATTTAAAAATGAAAATTCAATGATTTTTTTTTAATTTCTCTGGTTTGCGGAGCGGGCCTGCCATAAATTTGAACTAAATGAAATAAATTTGTAACATAAGCTTTTTGAAGTTAGTCAGCAGCAAATAACGGCTTCCGATTTTTAAAGTTCTACTTATTTTTGTGCAAATTTGATGCAATAGATTGGTTTCTTAATGGGTAAAATGCAGGTAAAACAAGTTATTGCGTCGAATTGTCGTAGATATAAGTAGAACTTTAAAAATCGGAAACCGTTATTTTCTGCTTACTAACTTCAAAAAGCTTATGTTAAAAATTTATTTAATTTAGTTCAAATTTGTGACAGCCCCGCTCCGCAAACCAGAGAAATTAAAAAAAATCATTGAATTTTCATTTTTAAATCATTTTCAATAAAAATTGGGGAACAAATTTGAATACTAGAAAACGTTAATTTGTTGCCTTAGGTGTTTAAATAAATATTCCATTAATCAATTTGCGATTTATTCAAAAATCTTAACGCCACGCCCATCTTGCTAACTGTGCGCCGAGTTGTCTCAATTATGACATAGACCCAGCCTTAACGACCTTTTTTCAAAAATAATAGAGGTTAAATTAAAAAAAACAGGTAAGATAATCCGAAAGTTTTAGTTTAGACAACCATAATTCATGATTGGAGAGGTGTGTGGAGGTGGTTGGGCAGTCGTTGGAAAGACCATGAAGTTCTGCATACAATGAGCTCTTAAGTGTGACCGTACACCCTGTACTTTATAAGATACAGGGTGTTTCGTGAAAAACTGGCTTTTTTTCTTAATCACCCTGTAACTCCTAAACGGTTGATATGCCCCCCCCCCCTGCAATACAATTTTTGGTTCGTCTAAGTGAGTACTATCACCTCCCGCTCTACTGACCTCCTAGTGCGAAACACCCTGTATAACGATACTCTGCGATTTAGCTGAATTTAATCTAAGACCATTAGATGCTGCTCATAGACTTATTTGAAGCAGATCATCATTAATATGTTCAACTGCATCTTCAATTATACCATGGCGTTCCAAAAGATACACCTGAACATCATCTGCATAAAGATGAATCTGGCAATTTGAAACTGCTGAGAAGGTATCGTTAATAAATATTGTAAACAGAAGGGGACCCAATGTGGAGCCCTGAGGAACGCCACTGTGAACGCTAAGAAAATCCGACATTCTACCATTACATGAAACATACTGAGTACGATTGCTAATATAGTGAGGAACTAAAATTAAAATACCAGCTCAGTTTTTGGAGTAAAAGTCGATGATTGAGTGTATCAAATGCCTTACTAAAATCAAGTAAAATAAGTATGGTCAATTTATCTTGATCAATTTAGCTATACGAATGTCCTCGGATATTTTCAGTAAAGAGCTGTTGTACAACTATGATGCTTTCTAAAACCAGATTGCAAGGGCGAAAGGAGGCGATGAGCTGACAAAAATGAACTAATCTGCTCGGGTATGACTTTCTCCAGCACTTTTGATAAGCAGCATAGTATACTAATAGGTTTATATTCCGGCGATCCTGACACAGATTTTTTATGGATGGGTATAATTTTTGCTCTTTTCCAGTTGGTCGGAAAGTAGGAACTCATTAGACTCGAATTACAAATATGAGTGAGTGGCAGTAAAATTTTAATAAATTTAATGGGTAAATTATCAACACCAGCGCAAGTAGTCAGAATCGATCAAACATGCTTCTCAATCTCATAAGAATATATTCGAGAAAATGAAAAAGAGGGAAAGTTAAATGCCCTTTCGTCTTGAGTAATCTCGATTATAGGTGAAATATTATTGGAATATGAATTTGACAAGAAGAGTCGTTTTAGATTATTGGGAGCAGCTATTCCTTGATTTTCCCACTCCAATCTGATTTAAGTTAGACCATCATTTTTTTGCAGGCTGCGAACAATTAAATTTGGATCTAAAATATCTCCGCTTAGCAGAGCGAATAGAAGAAGTAGTTAAATTGCGAAGTTTGGTATATTGCACCCAATACATGTTGATCTGGAATCGTTTCCATCTTGTATAGGCAATATCACGTTGTTGTATTAAATTCATTATATAACTATCAAACCATGGACAGCTTTCATTTCTAATTTTTTTCATTTTCAACGGCACATACTTATCAAAGAGTAAAGTGAGATAGTTTTCAACATACTCAACCTGTAGATTAACATCACTTATGGAATAAACAATCATCCAAGATATAGTGAGGCATTCGTCAAAAAGTGCATCGTAATTAATATTATTGTAATCACGATAGTTAAAAAAACGATCATAATTAGCTGGTGGACTAAAAAGATATGTCAAAAAAAGCATGTCATGATCGGATAGGCCAGGCGATGATAGCTGATGCGATGGAAAAGTACATCTTCTTTGCAATTAACGATAAATAAGTCTAGTAAAGATGCTGACGATGGGGCAAATCGAGTTGGCTGACTATTGACTACATGAAGATCGATAGATAATAAGAAATCTAGAAAAACTCGAGCAGAGCGACTCGACTCAAAAGGATTTATATTAAAATCACCTCCCATAATAAGATGTTCACATTGAGGACTCAAGTCAATTAAAAGATCCTGTAGAACCTGAATATCGGTCCGGTTCGAAAAGAGAGTGAAGATGATATCACATTTCTTCCGATGTGAGACATCTTAACATCCCCGATCAGGCCGACATTAAAGGCCGCAGGTGACCGCAGGTATTCATTAATAAGAGAAGCCAAATATTAGACGGAGGGCTCCAGTTTCCGCAACGGGCCAATGTCAGGTATACTGACGGATCTATGAAAGATGGGAAAACAGGCAAAATAGGAAAAAGTGGGTCCAGAAGTGGAACTGCGGGCACAAAGTATAAACCACGTAAATGGAATTAATATTAAAATGACTAAAAGAAAATATACTAGAAGTTTTCAAAATGCATTTTATTCTCCGTGAATATCCCGATAAGACCGACTGACCCTTTAACCATTCTTCCTTACTTTGAATTCAAGTCTCATAGGTAACATAACAACTATCTGATGTATTTTCCATTACGGAAAGATACAGTTACAGATAAGTAATACCACAGATAAGCATACAGGTTTACAAGCTGAAGGGAAAAAAGTGAGGCACTATTTGCCTTGTAGCCAACAGACCATAGCTCTTCTCAAGAGAAAAATGTTCTAACGTCACAATGGTTGAGCTAAAGCTTTTTTACATTCTCTGGAAAATCCAATAGTAAAAATCGGCTAAGCAATGAACAGTCCAAGCAGATATTCCAGATCTTCAAAAAAATTTAAATAGAAGAATGTTGAAAAATCCAAATTCTCAATCTTCAAAACAATTTAAGATCAAAAAACGGAAATGCTCGCAATTATTCTAGTCCAAGAGAAAATAATAACTTCAATAACTAAGGGCAGGCAAAGGTCGTTCTCAGAATCTAAACTCAAACAAATAGAAAAACATTCGGCGGATAAATAACGAAAAGTACGGAGGTATTCCAGTCCAGTAAAAAAGAAAATAATAAAAAAATTAACAAAAGCTGATCGAAACGCTCTATTAGAAAGTCACGGGAAACTAAAAGAAGGTTTACATAGGAAACATATAATAAAAAGCTACCAAACGCTTTGAGAGCAAGCTCACAGTAGAATGACGAATTAGCAGCAGGATACACAAATTCAACAGGCACCAGTGCAGTGCAACTCAGCACAGCAGTGCTGTCGTTTGGAAAATTGCAAGAGTAGTACAATTTGCTTCCAAAGCGGAGTACACGACTAACGAAAATTAATGAACTCAAATTAATTAGAATGGGATCCTGAAATCATATTAATGTGAATAAAACCCATGATTCATATTTAGATTTTTAAATAAATCTTTATATGTCTCCTATTATTACATTTTTTACATTTTTTTATATAGAAACAACTGGTTTTTATTTTAAGATTTTCCATGAATTTTTTTTTTCAACAATAAGAATTTCTTAAGTTTAGTTGACAGCTGTTGATTTAAAAGATTCATTAATTAATAGCTTTGATTCAGGTAATCATACTTGCATCGAGTAAAAGGTTCTGTCATGAAAAGCATACCTGCATATAGCAAATTAATAGGTGTATACTAATAAAATACATAAACTTCATCATTAGTTTAATTATTTAATTATTGAAAACTTTTGAATTTTCAAAATGTTAGTAAGGATTTTAATGCAGTCATAATGTAAAATTGTATTGACAACTTCAGTCGCCTTAGTTTTTCTGCATTTCAAATCTTTTACAATATTTGAATCAGTAATGCACAGAAATAATTCTGGTAGGGCAAAATGCATAAAATTAAAAGTTATTTTGATTTTTGCATGTCCGTTCGTCCGTCTTGTCCGTCCATCCTCACGATAACTCAAGAACGCATGTACTAAGAGAGCTGAAATTTTGCCTATGGCCTTAAAAAAAAAAAGTAACATTAAGTTCGAAAATGGGACAAATCGGGTAATTCCTTCGCAGGGTTGCCATGCAAAAATTTCGTTTTTCACTATGTATATATTTGGACATTGCCTGAGAACGCGTCGATGTAGAGAGCTGACATTTTGTACATAGTGTTTTCATAAAAATAGTAAATATGAATTCAAAAATGGACTAAATCGGACAACAAAGAAGGTGTTGCCATATAAAAATTTAGTATTTTTACGTATACTGTGAAAACGATCCTATATGGTTTTCACGTATAATGAAAACTTCTTCTGAAATCCTATAAAATTGGATATAATAATTTTTTCTGTCCGATGAACCGTTCTAGAAATATTTGCGAAAAACCACTTCAAATATCAAACTTGCACGAAATTATATACGGGAATTCATCTAGGGGTATCATAAGAATTGGTCTTAGACCAAGTCGAGCTTTTTTACTTGTTTTCAATAGCTTTAAAACATATTTTACAAAACCCTCTGTTATTTATAAGGCTGCGTGCATACAGAGGAAAATTTTTGAACACGCTTACTTTGTTTATTGTACGTATACCTTTTGTTGGCGACAAAACAGCTTCCATAGAATTTCCAAGAATGGTTTCCTGACATATCCGCCCGTGCGTCGTGCCTAAGTCTATCGTTATACTAGAAATTGTGTTTTCTTTATTATTTATGTTTGTTGAATTTCAGAAATTGTTCTAGATTGCCTTTGATCTTCGGATACATTTGCCATATTCATATTGCTTGTACCACAACCACTACATTTACAAACTTTAATACTGTCCTATGGATATACATTTTGGATGCCTTGACACTTACTTCTCCATTAGCGAAAATTATTTTGATCACATTAGATTTTTACTCTGAACTTCACAGTTCTGTATGAAGTTCTGTTTCCCCGGAAAATACCGAACAGTTAGGAAACTATATATCTGAAAGAACGTTGAGATCATTATAAATAATGGTCAATACTCATTAGGGTCATTCCACAGGAAATCGATAAAAAATCGCAATTTCCCAACTCGACCATCATCAAGGTCGTTTTTCTTTAGCTGAAAGTTAAGTAGTTATGAGAAGAATACAACTATTTATTTTTGTGCTGCGCCGCATGTTGGCTGAATTAAAGGACTCTGAAATCCTTAAAATTCGTCGAATTTTTGGTCTGCTGAGTTATATTAAAAAAAATCATAGCTTTGGTTCTGATATCCCAGAGACATAATCTTTGGGTTATTTTACAGATGAGGGAAAATTAGAAAAATAGATGGCTTTTAGAAGAAAAAAAAAATTAAGGATGTTAAATATATCGTTTACCCTTGAATATCTTAAAATGCATTCCCTTAATTTTTCCTTGCTTTATTTTTAGATTAATGCTCATAATGTGTTTATTAAATGGTTAAATTTTTAAATTGGGATCTCAATGGGTTGGAGACGAGAACTTTTGTTTGTTTGAGGTCTCGTTTTTTGGGAAAAATGTAATACAAGATCATACAGGTCATAATTATTTTTCTTCTCAAATGTGACCCATTAACAGTCCATTAAACAATGATCTCGCCCCGAAAATCAGCTTTACTGACGAAATAATTCTTTATTTTTTCCACAAAACAAGACAATCTTAATCGCCGTCCCTAAAATTTTCCACAGAGATGATGGTGTAAGCTGTAGTAACTTGAATTTTTTTTTTTTCAAAATTGGGAACTATTCTCAAGTTTTCTCCTTTGTGTCACAATTCACAAATTTTGTATTATTTTATTACAAAATATCAACGTTTTTTACAACACTTGAATTAAAGTAAACAAAATGCTAGAGTTAAATTAAATCACTTAATACCTTCGCCGAATTATAAATAAAAACCAAACCTTCCATAAAAAATTTACTATTAATTGGACTTAGCTTTTGTGAGAAGGAAAATGTAGAAAATAGGAAAGACAAACGAAAAGGCAAAGAGCGATAAAAAAAAATGTTTTCTGGACTAGAATAGAATTTCTGAAGTTCTTCAAGAACAGAGCGTTGATTATTCACTTCATAAACATCAATCACAGCGTTTAAGGAACCAAATCAGAGAAGTACTAAACCAACTATTCAACCGGTTACTAAAATGTACTACGAATGTGTAGTTTAAATGAAGGTGAATAAAACCTTTCAGATTATTTACTAACAACATACATATATAGAAGTTTTAAGTATGAGGAAATGAAAAGCGGAGTACTTTTATAAAAGGAGTAGTACCGGAGTACGCTATTAGTTTTCGGAGTACAAACGACAGCACTGCAGCACAGTACCAAAATCGAACCATTTCCGCATGTGTGGTGGTCGTGGGATGGGCATTTGATACATATAAAATATGGGGTTATGCATATGCACAAAATATTAAATCACAGCCGACAGGCCAGTTAGCATACTAGCACCCGACACTCGACGAGCCGAAAAATTTCGGTATGCAGCAGGTGGAGGTGGTGGTATATGAAATATGAGAAAAAATATAAAAAAAGCTTTAGCTCAGCCATTGTGATGTGAGATGTGAGACTATTTTTGTACTTGAGAAGAAAGCTTTTTGTCAGCTATGGTCTGTCGCAAGGTACATATATATGTAGAATACAAGTTATTCCCATTACGATCCACGTTCCGCCATTAGTGACGAATTATCGTGAAAATGTATAAGAAAGCACAGTACAGAGAACACAATACTCTATCTCCTCTCTATGTCTTCCCTATAAAAATGTATATACATTAGTCACAGAATTACGTCATAGACTATCAGCTGCAATGTGTCAAAATTTTAATTTGTCTCTCGGCTATGAGGCAAATAGTGCTTCAACCTTTTCTTTCTAGCGTGGAAATCTGTATACTTGTCTGTGGTAATATTCAGATATCGAAGGAGATAGGATAGTCAGTTTATGCCGTAGTGACATCTTCAAGGTTTTTTGTACATTGTGTTTGGTTAAAGTATTTGCTAAAGCTTTTGAATATCTTGACAAAACTTCTATAGTTTTCCGTACTTTTCAAGTGCGGACTGAAAAACCAAATTGTCCGGCTGGCCTGCGAGCTGGTTAATTTTCAGAGTATTTGTCCTTGCTAAAAGCTAAGGCTGGCCGATATATACATCAGGACTGGCTCATGAGAAACAGTTTTTTAAAACATTGGTTTCCAAATCTAGGTATAGCTTATCTGTGGTACAGTCAAGTAAAATGCCAGTACGTTGCCAGATGAGCTATAAAATTTTCTTACAACTAACTTATTTGAAGACGCCGCAGACACGACCGCAGAGCTGGTGCCGTTGGCCGTTGTGGTGTCCTCGCGCATATAAAATATGTATTATAAAAACAAATCAGCTGATTGCACACATGACGACAACAGCGCCGGCTCAGCAGTATAGAAACATAGGAATTTCAGAGGCATGGCGCACAGTGGGCCAAAACGACTTGTTGGTAATCAAAAATCTGTAACTTTTGTTGTGTTAAATCTTGATATTATACCTCCTTAATTGGTAGGAAAAATAGTTCAATTGGTTTACAGGGTGCCTCAAAATAAATCAACAAAATTTGAAGTAATCAATAAATTAATTATTAATGTTATTTAAAAAGCTTTAACCACATTTTTAACTTAATCTTTAATTATTTTATTCTCTCCATAATAAAAATAAATTTTACAAATATATACTTACAAAAAAATACTTGGCTGGAATACTTTCAAATATATTATCTATATTTTCATCTGTGTCTAGTAAGTAGGCGATTTGCAAGCAAGCCTCAGGCCTGGCCTCTCTGAGGCTTCCTCACAGCTCGCCTCAAGGCTTGCCTTATAGAAATGAAAACAAAATGATACCACCGGGCTCGGTGCTGTCATTGTAATTTTGTTAGTACATCTGTTGACAGAAGTAGGCCTGAGAGAGCAAAATTTCCAACATTGAGCAAAGCGCGCTTTGCGGCTAGGCCTTGTACTAAAAGTTACAATAGGAAAGGCAGTTCTAGATACCGAGGAAATGCAAACTTCATTAACCGAAATTGAAGACACTTTGAATAGATGCCCGCTGTCATATGTTTCTGATGATCCTTTGGACTTGTCACCCTTATGACTCGTAGCCCATTTTTTGCTGAGAACTGCCGCAGCGGGTTCTCTTATTGATGTAAATTTTACTAATATTGGCCCTTCTCAGATTCAAGAGCAGTGGACTTTACGATTATATCTATGTATATGTGTTGAGAGTATCGAGAGAGAATAACATTGAAATTTTGTAGTCAGTCTACCCGTAGCCTTTGACCCGATCACTTGTAGCCATTCAGCTAATAAAGTTCCTTGTTTGAAATTAATCCGTGGTTTATTTATTTAAAGAACCTTTCATATAAAGATAGCTTTATTTTACAATTATCACCCCAAATATGATACCCACTTACTTCGTCTCACTTGAGAAGACAATACGTCACAGTAACCACTTTCCTCTCACTGTAACACCCATGTTGTCTGCATATCCCGGGATATTAAAGCCATAATTTATTGATATTATCCGAATGCCAATAATTATCCATAAAAAGGATGAAAGAATTCCTTCAGTCATTTATCTATGCCTCAGGGTGGCTGCTATATTCTTACACTTTTTATCATGAAATCTTCCCGCTTAACCGTCGTTGGATCAAAGTCTCTCTTTTAATTGGTCTATGAATACGCAAAGGGTGATTTTCCTGAACTGAAGCCTTTTTACATTTCCATGACAAACAAGTCCGTGATCTTTATGTATTTACTATATTGATAGATCTTTGTTAAGTGGGTTTCATCTTTTTTTCGATTGTGGAGAAACATTTTTTTTTCGCGCTGGATAATCGACATTGGACTTGCAGTTGTTTCGTATAGTTATAGCAGTTAAAGCAGCAGCTTAAAGCAAATGATTTTGTTACACTTACCATTAAACCAATAACGAATATATTGCTGTTGTGTGCTATTGTAAGAATACGGAATGCATTGGCTCATTTCAAACCATAGAAAATTATTAAAGATTCTTGTGCATTGATCGATAGACCCTAAAGTAAAACAGATCAACCATTCAATCTTCTTGAGGGAAACAGGTAACAAATGGGCAATACTATTAGAAATATTGTTCAAACGGATACCATATCGTCTGTATTTGATCTGCGATAAAAGCATCTAAAGTGTAGAGTTTAAACCTAAACTGAGCTCTAAATTGGTGAAAGAAAAGTCTATATAGAAGTTAAAGACGACATCATTTTCTAATGTACCAAGCTATAACCAGGTAAGTGATACTGGTTAATAACAGCATAAATAATTCTGCATTTCCGCAGGCCAAAGAGTAAAAAGTAGTGCCACATGACGGCATAAGGGATCTGTGTATCTACACAGGTACCTATAACTGCAACCAATAATACACGAACATAAAGAAAACAAAAGTAGCGGTATGGATATTTGCTGCCTTAAATACCTATGCCGATCGTTCAGTCCGGTTGCTACAGCTGAAAGCAGCCATCGTGGTGATTAAAAAAAAAAAAATTGCTAATGCACTTGCAATGATTCCCTCAAGATGGAAAGATGAAAGGAATATAATTACCATACGTGCTGCTAGCCGGTAATTGCTATACACCTCGAGCATCACTGATACCGATCGAACATATTTTTGTGCAACTTTAACTTTTACAGCACAAGATTTATTAGTACACGGCGTCGGTATTCTTTCAACTCCTTTAATGTACCAGAAAGTCAGGCCGCTGATGGTCTTGGTCTGAAAAGAGGTGTGAATTTATGTTCGACAAAAAAAAGCTATATATGTATATCTACCTAACGAATGAACGAAAATGGGTCTTGACGTATATGCTAGACGGGCTCTAATGCCGAATGGGAGAAACTAACGTCCAGTGAAAAGTAAATAAGAATGGATGAGTCGATCAAGCATTTCTACAACATGAGGACATATTTCCAAAGGACATAGAGTCATGTGTCATCCATCAAATGATGGTTTGCCCAAAATTTTCACAGAAAAGGAGTTTTTTTTGAAGCTCGGATCAATCCCCACGTGACTCTTAACTTTGTTTGGAAGGGACATGTTTATTCACGAACAATGGAGCTATGGAGAGACAATAGCTATGTTTTTGATGGTGGTGAGCCTTGAGTAGATTGTTAGCTCAGGTCCACCAATTAATTGGGAGCTGGTAGTCGTTGAACGACTGCAGCGGATATCTACGATATCAGTGTGTACCTAAGTCGTGAGTACTCAGCACAGTTGTATGGAAGTAGTCAACCGTGGAGATTAATAGCTTCGAGTGAGTGCTTGAGCCGTGAGACCTTTCCTCACACTAGATGTCTTGAAGTAAAAGTCTCTAGACGATCGAGACTCTACTTATAGATTGAGCAGGACCAGTTCGTAAGGAAGATCTTGAAACAAGGTTTGATTGTGAGCGATGTTAGTTGACTTCAGCGGTAGGTTGCACTTAAAGCGTAGCGGAATGGAGGCAGGTCGTGCCTGCGTGGACGTAACAAGGCCTGAAAACTCAGTCAAGATAGAAGCCCCGCTCTTTTCGTCAGATGCTTTCGGAGGATGTTAGTGAACCTGAATATAGCGTAAAGGCCCAGTCGACCCTATGTCGAACTAGCCAAACCGAATCGACAATGTCTACACGTGAGGATTAGTTGTTCCAGTCCTATGATCTTCCGTGAGTAGTCAGTGAAAGGCTGAGCTGTCTAACGATGCACATATACTTATGTTGCGGCTGCGATGTGCCTTTGGGTTTTAAAGGACCCGTTATTATTCTCAATTTCTTAGCAACGCTGCTGCACTGTTTGAACAGGAACCGCCACAAAAAGGAGTACCGGAAAAGAGAAGAATGTCTGGGCCTCTAGTGGGGACTGGCAGGAACATAAGTCTTCTTTTTTCGGGAAAACAATTAAACACATTTTGTTGCTTGATGCGCTACTGCTGCCTTCTTTATTATGATTTTTTTTTTCTTAAAGCAAATATTTTAATCGTTATAATCTTTTTTATAAACAAACTAAACTTCAGGGTCTTAAATCTGACATCAGAATGATTTTCTTTATTGAATAATAAAATTTTTCTATCTTAATATTCAGGCCTACTATCTCAGTTCGAAAAGTGGCTTTTTGCTGTACATAGTGGAAACCCTACAAATGTGGTGTGGTTGTCCAAGTTAGTTCGCAACGCGTCGTCAAGCCTCCACATGTTCTTTTGTTTCCGTGCAGTGTTCTGCAGAACACAGGAGATTGCGAATTGAATTGATTTGTAGGGCGAATAGAAGTAGAAAAAGTTTTGAAAGTACATAATAGAGAAAAAAACCAAGGTGCGATGACTTTAATTCTTACAAAACGCTAAACTTGTCCCTTGTCTCTATTTTGACATTTTGCAGGAATTAAATAATGGAAACTTGATTATTTTCTCCTTATTTTCAAAACATTTTCTACTTCTATGCATTTTACAAATTAATTCAATTCGCAATCTCCTGCACGGAACCAAAAGAATACAGCTAATATTTATCTCGAAATTCAAGCTTTGGAGTCATGTTGACGTGCTTCGTAGTGGCCGCCATCTTGACGATTTAGTTTTTAGGACCTCATTTTCTCAGCTGTGTCCAGTGAATGAGGACTAAAAAAAACTTTTTCCAGCTCCGGGAAATAACGCCCAAAAGTGACAAGTGAAAGAAGACCCGAAAGTTTCATATAAATTTTGACGTGTCAAATGTGAAATAACGCCCAACGAAATAACGCCCAAAAGTGATAAGTAAAATAAAACCCGAAAGTTTCATATAAATTTTGACGTGTCAAATGTGAAATAACGCCCAAAAGTGATAAGTGAAATAAAGCCCGAAAGTTCCATATAAATTTTGACGTGTCAAATGTGAAATAACGCCCAACGAAATAACGGCCAAAAGTGATAAATGAAATAAGACCCGAAAGTTTCATATAAATTTTGACGTGTCAAATATGAAATAACGCCCAACGAAATAACGCCCAAGAGTGATAAGTGAAAGAAGACCCGAAAGTTCCCTATAAATTTTGACGTGTCAATTGTGAAATAACGCCCAAAAGTGATAAGTGAAATAAAGCCCGAAAGTTCCATATAAATTTTGACGTGTCAAATGTGAAATAACGCCCAAAAGTGATAAATGAAATAAGACCCGAAAGTTTCATATAAATTTTGACGTGTCAAATGTGAAATAACGCCCAACGAAATAACGCCCAAGAGTGATAAGTGAAAGAAGACCCGAAAGTTCCCTATAAATTTTGACGTGTCAATTGTGAAATAACGCCCAAAAGTGATAAGTGAAATAAAGCCCGAAAGTTCCATATAAATTTTAACGTGTCAAATGTGAAATAATAATGTCCACAATTTTTGGGTGTTATTTCACATTTTTGGGTTTTATTTCACTTATCGGTTTGAGGCGTTTTTTCATAATGATATTCAATCCAAAATTCGTAAATGAAATAAAGCCCAAGAAACAAAATTGTTCTTGATGAAATAATGCCCAAAAATCATTTCAGAAAATGAAGTTAATATTTCCCAATGATGTGTGTTAAGAACGCGTCGCGCGAAGTTGGATTTGGGCGGGACGTTGGCAAGGGGTGCAGGCATACCTCGCGCGACGCGTCTTTACTTTATATCGAATATCAATGCACCTTTGCACCGCTTGCGGACGCCCCCCCCCCCACCTTCACCACGCACGACGCGTTCTTACTTTACACACATTATTATCAATATTTTGGGCTTTATTTCATTTGCTTGTTCTTTTGACCTGAATTTTGGACTGGGGTTGACTTTTGTTGTGGAGCCTTTTTTCACCTACTTTGGGTTTTGTTTCACATTTACTTTCGGACCTTATTTCATTTTGAAATATGGCCCAAACTTTTTTGGTCTTATTTCACTTATCACTTTTGGGCGTTATTTCGTTGGGCGTTATTTCCCGGAACCCGTTTTCCCTACAAAAGATGGGGTAGAAACAATTTTAATATATCTAATGTGCTCCAAATTGGGCCACAAAGCAAAATCGAAGTTTGATCCGAGCGGGTGGGAGGGGGGGTGGGGGGGTAATCGCGTTCTTTCACATAAAATTGTATGGCACCGTAATGATACTTTCGGGTCAATTTGTGAGAATTGTACGTTAAATATGTACGAAATTACTACGATTCAAATGCAGTCGTTGTTCTCGATGGATACCCATCTGATGATGACAAGAAAAATACGAAAAGCGCTGAAAGACTTCGCCGAACGAGGAAGCAGATGTCTGCGGAAGTAGTTTTTTCGATGACGCAATGACAGTTCAAGTTTCTCAACTACGATTTTTAGCCAATGATAAAATTAAAGCCCGTCTGATTTCGATGTAGACAAAAAAAATTCATTCGAACAGGCTGCTTTTACTGTTAAACAAGCTAAAGAAGATGCTGATGTCTTGATAGTCAGCACATAAATTTCCTTTTGCTCATAATTCGATGCTGTTTTTATCGTTGGGGAAGACGCTGATCTTTTCATGCTACTGACAGAGTTACGATCATCCAAAACCAACATTTACCTTTTGCAAACCGAGGAGAGGCTGAACTTCTGAAAGAGTTTCCGCGAATAGGTTGAAATTGAAGGATGCGCTTAGATTAGAATGACAAACTGGACGACATTGTAGACGCTGGAGTACACTTTCTCGTTGCTTTGTATGGTGCCAATATGGAATAAGAAACATTGGAAGAAGTCCGGAACCAACGTTTTGGAATATCGACAATAAAAAGCAAATTCAACTTAGCTTCTTTACCATCAATGAAGAACTCTGAAAGGTACCACCACATAGTCCAAAAAATCCATCCGGGTAGGGCTAGAACCCAATAGGCTCACTTTAGTGCCAAAGTCAGGGAAACCTGCCCTAGATACCTTATTAAATATCATTTCTTACAATTGCAAAAAAGAATGCGGTGGAAGATGTAGTTGCAGGAAAAGTGGGTTGAAGTGATCTGTTGTATGCGGATTCTGCAATGGTGAATCATGCGAGAATATATCAGAGCATATTATCGAGAGCGGCGACGAAAATGAGGCAATGACATGGATGGATGCTCAGATTCTCAGGGGGAACATATATTACGGTATACGTATAAGTTTTGCTGGAGCCTTCACCTTGAATATTACTTGGAAGAGAATTCCACTTACGAGTAGCCTGGACAAAATAAGAACGTTCACCATAATGTGTGATGTGCCTTGGGATAAGAAGCTGAAGATTTCTGGCAGAATGCAAGAACTGCAGTTTCTCATATAATTTTTAATTTTTGGAAAAAGATAAGTTGACGTCCAGCTAGATATGTTTCACGCGATGTGCCCAGGATCGATGCTACATACGCTGATATGTGAGCGCTACAAGGGAGCTTATAAATGTAGCGAGTAACATTATTGAACTAAACTTTGTATTTCCTTTGACAAACAGAATCAAGTTTGCTGAATATTAAACTGCCATATGTAAAATGGGTACAATTACTGACTTAGCCAACTTTAGTTTAAAATCAACTGACATGGAGCTTGAGGTAATCCACAATTGCCGCAGAGCACCATCATATCTCTCATCATATCTGCAATGTGGGTGCAGCAGTTAAACTTGGAATTAAATTTAATTCGCAAATTTTTGACTAAGGAGTCAACATATTCCAGGGGAAGCTCGGATTTCTCTAGAGCATGCCTATAAATTGCTAAGCAGTTTGATTTGGTCGGGTTCAGTGAAAAGACATTAATTGAAGACAACTTATATAGGTCCTGCAGATCCTCATTGATGCGATAGACACAATCCTTCATTAGTCCTATAGGTCTACTAAGGTACATCTGTACATCATCAGCGTATAAATGAATAGAGCAATTTTTAATAGCATTTGGTAGGTCATTTATGGGCAGGCTAAATAAAAGTGGACCAAGGATTGATCCTTGAGGCACACCTGAGGACAGATTAGCCGGATTAGAGAAAGTTTCTTCCATTTTCACCATTTGACTGCGATTCGTTTGGAAACAGGTAATCAGCTCAACAGCTGTAGATGAGAAGTTAAGCCCATTACCAAGTGTGCCCAGGTCGAAAGCCAGACTGGAAAACTGACAATATTTTATTCACCTCTACATAATCCATAATTTGCTTATATAAGATCTTTTCTCTTAGCCAAAAAATTAAGCAGACTAATTGGACGATAATCGCTGGGCTGAGACGGGGACGCTTTCTTGGGAATATGACAAACTGTAGCTTGTTTACATTGGGTAGGGAACTGAGATCTGGTGAAACAGCAATTGTAGATATGGACTGCGGGACAAGATATATATGGAATTATGAGATTGAGAAATTTGGGATTTAGCAAATCAGGACCAGCGGCGTTTGACTGAATAGAGGTACAACGTGGAGAGAGTTTCACATTCGTCAACGTAGTGGAAAGAAAAGCCCTCATTAAGGAAGTTAGAGTAGTCTAAGTTATGAGAACTCGGAGTCATTCTTCCATCGCACATAACTTGCGGGGATTCTTGCCCATATATTCCCAAGTTGCGAATTATTTTCCATAACCTCCCATATGGCTGGTTTAAATCCAACTTACTTCGAAGATATGCAGTCATAGAAGTTACCTTATTACGAAACATTTTTTATCTGTTATGTGTCGCTACACAGTGCGATCTTCTTTATACTGCTTAAGCAGAAAATCACGCTCAGCCATGGTGAATTTCTGGAGTGTTTCAAGGACAACGATTGTCACAGACTTTACATGTTTTTAGAGGCACATACTTTTTATAGAGATTCAGAAGAATATTCGTTAAAAGCTAAACCTTACCGTCCAACTCATGATTTGTTAAAATAAAAAAAACTAGGTGTTGGATGACTTTTTGATGAAAGAATGTTCACGTTTCCGTCGCTGTAACTCGTTACACATGAGGCTTACAAAATCGTTTTTATACAAAAAATGTAGGGAATTTAATCTTCTTAAAATTAATATAAGAACATTTTTCTCGTAGGATTAACAGTTGAGGAATTATTTTGAAAAATAATTACGGACCGCGCTAACCCCCTCAAGGTCGAAAACTTTGATTTTTCATCGAAGCCCGGAACTAAATAACATCTATCAAAATCGTTTCTACCCCACCGTTTGTATACTGCAAAAACTCTATTGACTGGACTAAAAAGAAAACATAAAAAATCAGTTGCTTAATTATGTTTTTTTTTTAAAGTGCTGATCTCTAAGAGATCCGCCTTTATTCCTTCCTAAAGGAGCAAAGTTCTTTTTTTCTTTCATAACTTATTTTCCCATCCTTTTCACTTATAAAGTTTTGAATAAATTTCAACCGATTATGCAATTCGCAAATCTGAATATTGAAGGCAGATTCCAAATCACCGCAGGCTTATGTGGTCAGGCTTTCGTTAGTGCATACAGCTTCCAATTCAGTTTTCGAATAGATAAGAATCAGTATAGATTGGCACTGGCGGTAGTTTAATCACTTTTTCAAACAAAAATCGTAGATTAAAATTTGTTCTCTGGTTGAAATGTTCGACGAATTCATAATTCTTTCAATTCGAATGTTATCATCGGTAGGTACTCTCTGTAGACTGTGTAGCAATCTGAATTTATGGAGTAGTCTTGTGGGTCGTGGCACGTTTTCTGTACTTACCTTCTCTTGAAATGATAAATAAACCCTTAAGGGATATAATTGATTTTTCGATTATTCTCAATTGTAAATTTGTCGCAATCGAAGGTGCTGTGGCAGAGATAAATTATTCTCAGATTAAAGGGATTTACGTGGTGCTCAATGGATTTCCTGTAAGTACTTTGCATGCATATTTAATACAATTTTCATGCGATAAAATATTTACTTGAGGAGAAACGTTCATATATTGCCAAAGATATTTTAAACTAAGTGATGTGAAGAAAATTTATGATGTTCTAAGTCAGAGTTTTTTTGTAATACACGTAGGTACTAACTATGGATATCGGCGAGAATTATCGGTATTTATTAAAGACGTTCTTTCACCAGAACATTTATAAAAATATAATTAAATGCTTTGTGGTAGGTTTTTTTTTTTTGTTTGTCACGAATTGACATGGAAGAGAGTTTGAAGCATAAAAAATGAATTTGGAATGAATAAGGCTTGGAGGCGACATCGATCTAACAAATCCATTCAAGTTTCGTTCACATTTCGACCGTATAATTTATTTAAGCGGTAGATGAAAATTGCTTACGTAACAAGTACTTTTCCTTTGCTTTGTAGAATTTCTTCGGGAGGGTGACTTCAATAGAGAGTTCACGTTCCCTTAGATAACACGATGAAAATGCCACATTAAATTTCCCACAGAAATTGTTACCGGTCTCATATTTTTGGTAGAAAAATCGAATATCTTCCCTGAAGTACAACTTATGAGTATATTTCTAAAAAAAAAATATTCAAATTTTATTCAGTTTGTGCACAAGTTTCCTTTAAGCGTTTTGTTCTCATCCTTTACTTATGGTGACAGTGGCAAATCCCGTCTGTGAATTTTCCATTGAGCGAGCATTATACATAATTGGAAAATGAAATGCTATCTATTCCTAGCATGCATAACTTTCTATATCGTTGATATTACTATTATTATTATTAAATTTTACTTGTTCTACATTTTGTTATTGTTGGTGTTCGAGTTTTCCATTATTCCGCGTTGCAGATTTATAGTCGGCCTGATATTGTAAATGTTTTTTTTTCTTCTGTAATTTTACACCTCATCTTACCTTATGCCATTCTGAACCTGAACTTGAACCTCATACATTTATACATACATACATACATACATGTGTGTGTATATCTAGTTCAGTTGGAATCTCTTATAATGCAATGAATGGCTTTCCAGTGAAACGTTTTCTGAAATTCAAGCGATAAAATAATTTTTACGGAAATTGCAGAGCCTGCAAATGCCATAAAATGTTCATATTGTCTGTAAGTAAGTAAGAAAGGTACATACTTATGTACATAGGTATCTAAGGTGATACATATTCCATTAGCAGGTGTATGCCTATAAGAAGCGAACATAGCAGAAGAAAGTGTTTACTTTTATGACCAAACTCTCAGCTTAGATATCTGCTTATGGAACGGAAATTTAATCAACGTTTCGCGCTCTTAAATGGAATGGTATCAGATGTTTCAACCATTTTCACGTAATTTGCACGACAAGAAAGGGAGTCAGAAGAGTTTAGTAGGTGACGACTGGAAAATGTAGTTCGATCATTACCGCAAAAAAAAGAAAGAAAATTTGTCGACTTGATTTAATTTCGGGGTCTCTAAGCAATTTTTGCAATGTTTTTCATGTATACCTAAGACTTTACTTTAAGAGAGAACTTCCATAAAATAGGCTTTTAAAGTCTTCTAAAGGTAAAGCCGGATTTTATCTTCTTGTGACCTCCATCTTTGTGGGTTTGGTATATATTTACACATAGGCACAAGCGTTTTCATTTAATTTTTTAGAGATTTAAGGTTAATCGTATAAAACAGACTGAACTTTATCTGGTATCACATTGATGTGTTTTGTTATGGTCTGCTGGAGACATATGAGCGATACAGGTGGCATGGAGTGTTCATATGATTTCAAGTTGTCCATATATTTGATAGAGAATTGATCCTGATTATACTGGATCCATTTGCTATTTACACTTACAACTTCTATTACTGCGTGTAGAATTGATCCATTTTCATTTCTTCATCGTGTCATTTTGTGATGTCCTTTGGCTAGGTCACCGTATTTTTCCATATAGCCAGCTCCTTTTGAAACGAAAAATAGAAGATGTGACTTAATCGCAATTCGTGATCGAATTCGACGATTAGAGGCAATCATTGAACTTGGAGGAACTTTTGTGTTAAGGTTTTCAGCGGTTGATTCACCCTCGAAAATAGCTTTCTTTTCGTCGAAGAGTTTAAACAATTTAACTGAATTCGATTTAGCTTCGTACTTAGCATAAACGTCTTAGTTATTGGTGAAACTAAAGATAAAACGATCTAAAGCATTTGCTGTTGAGCCAGGCTACTCCCTTTAGCGGTTCTGACAACTCAAACGCCAATCTAACGGATCAACCTTACACAAATTCCTTGTGTGTACAATCTCAACTGGAAGGACAAGATCTTTCAGGATAGCGGCATAAACAGCGGTCAGTGTTTTAGATCTAGGCCTCTGATGGTTAGGGGAATAATGTGTCTTCCTTGTTGTTTCCCTGCAAAATTTTCATTGTCCAAATAAAACAACCTGTTTAGCGGAAAATTTCGTTGGCAATTTTATTTTCTGTTCTTTTTTTTACTTTATTGATTTTAACTGGTTTTTGTGTTTTAAAAACACGCGATCTCTCGGTCTTTTACACACCCAGTCAGCACCAGACAAGACACTCTTCCCCCAATATGGCGGCTTACAATCTTTTTCCTAATCCTACTTAGCGACATCTATTTCTAGCGTGCACACTATTTAAAGCTACATTTTAGTTTCCTTAGTTTTTATCTGTTTCTACATTTATTTACCTTATGTCAAATAGTTCATTATAATCGTTTTTAATTTCTTACACTAGTTTTTATCTATTTCTAAATTTGCATTATTCTACAAAAAATACTTCTTTCCAAGTTTTATCTGTTTCTGTCCATTTTCACTATCTGTCGTCAACTGGTTCACTTTCATTCTTCTATATTTGTGACTTTTCTTTTTTTCATAAATGACGTGTTATTGACTGACATTTGTGTGTGATTTTAATTCAATAAATGTCAGATGGTTCAGTGACATTTCTTTTCTTTAAATTGCTAAATTTTAATGGCGGTTTTAATTCAATAAATGGCGGATTCTTTACCGACGTTTGTGTGTGATTTTAATTCAATAAATGTCAGATTGTTCAGTGACTTTTATTTTTCTTTCTAATTGCTATTTTATTTTACTTTTTTATGGCGATTTTAATTCAATAAACGTCAAATGGGTTAATTGGTTTTGATTTTTCTTATATTTGTTAAATGGTGTCCGTTCAAAACTCACAAATCTCTAACCTATCGTTTGGTTTTTTTTATTTTGTTTTTATATTTCTCTATTTGTCTGGGGTATGTCAAGATATTTCCTTTTCAAAATCATGGTAATTATACGTCTAGGCACAAGAGCCAGCAAAATGTTCGTGCTTGGTGCTACTACGTGTGGTTTGGCCCTTCACGAATTGCCTGCGTAGTATATTTTGGACGAACTAGGTGTCGCGCGGAATCGTAGGGATTGATTTAGGATTTCTCTATGGTTAAATGTCTCCCTCTGACTGATCAGCTGACTGAACTGTCAAGTCCGATTCAGTGTTTTGTTTTGTGTTGTACTTAACTTATGGTTTTGTGTAGTTTTTTCCTGCTACTCGTACAATCCTGTGTTGATTTTCAAATTAATATTTAATTCCGTCAGGGGATACCCCTCTATCCGATGTATTCATGTATTCATCGAATTATGCACAGCATTCAGATTGTGTTTGTTTTAGTAAAGGAGGGATGTTTATTCGATCGGATAAATAAAAACGAGGTAAGTGGTTCTGTTACAATATGCTACAGCCTTAATAAACTATTCCTCACAAATATCAATTAACCTGTGTAAAACTAAGTATTATACGGAGTATACTTTGACATTTCTGATCCTAGTATGGTTTCGTATGATAGGATGCTATCCATACAAATCAAAATATTCACCACAAGCAAAGGTTCCTCCAATTTGACAGATAACTTGGCAAATACCGCTACTCGACGATTAATGAGAAGACATTTTACAAGTGTTTTATAAAGCCGGACTTCATAGCCATCGAACTATAAATTTTGTATGGTCTCTGAAAGCAGCTAAGTAGTTTCGTAAGAGTTTTAGATGGAACAAAATGGATGCAAGAATTTATAAAGGTTTTTCTTTTAAAGTTTTTTTAAAGTTTCTATAAAATTAAAAATGATTAGTTGTTTGTAGTTTGTTAGTAGTTTGTTTGTTGAAGGTTTCACACGAATCTAAAATGTTTTATAAGAACTGTAAAATTAGGTGAGAATATTCGACCATTTTATTATAAAACAAAAAATTGAATATATTCCAGCAAACAATATAATAACATTTAAGTTTTTTTGTTTATTGACACACAAATCCTTTTTGTGAATAAAACAAAAAAAATTGAAGTTTCCCTGTTAATTTTTAATTTTCTTAAACGATTGGAACTTAACATTAAAAATATATTTAACCTTTTCAGCCGCGAAATGTAAAAGAATGAAAAAAATAATTAACATTTAATATTCTTATTTATAAAAAATATATTTCAACAATTTGAATGAAAATTTATTTAAAAAAATTTACCGTTACGTTCATATTTTTGTAATTCCAATTCGAGTAGTTAGGGGTAGGTACTTATGTATAAATATATAAAAAAAATAATTATTGTCTTTAATGGTAATTATTTTCTGAAAACATTGCTTAGAACTTTAGCCTTAAGACCTAGATGCAATAGGCCATCCCACACAAGTATTCTCGATGCAGATTGCAAACCGGTGTTTTAGGGAATAAGTGAAAAGACGCACAGAATAATGATGGTAGAACAAAATGGATTGGACACCCACGCATAATATTAAAAGTTATTTTGATTTTTGCATGTCCGTCCGTCTGTCTGTCTGTCTGTGCGCACGATAACTCGAGAACGCATCCACTTAGAAAGGGCTGGTTTAGACGGTGTAGTTTTTGCGTTGCGTGATCGCCCATTCTGTTTGAGCAAGACAAGAAAAACTTGCTGTGCGTTAACATGGTATAATTTTTTCACGGCGCGCACGAAAACAGGAGCAGTCCTTTAATCGCTTATTTCGTTGTCTATGATATTCTTCTCTGGATGGCGTTCACGTTGGCTGAATGTTATTTGAGCTGTTAATATTTTCATTGAATGCCTTCCGAATTTTGAAAGGAATGTTTATTAGCATATAATAATAACTTCCAAAACTCAAATTATAAAAATATCATTTCTAATTTAGATATGAATATGAGTTCCTGATGAGGATATGGAAATGGCTTTGAGTTTTTAAAATGGCTTGCCGTTTAGATGCTTACTGAAGCACCGGTGAAGATAATTTAATTGTTACAGGTTTACATATTAAGCGCTGTCTTGGGCCTTCTACAACTTGCAGGTACAAAAAGGAAAAGGAAGTATTGATGCAACCTTGGAAAAAGCGAAGAAATATCAGTGGTTCATTTAAATTTTTAACGCTCGAATTAAGTGCAGAGGGCCAATTTTCATAGATGCTGCAATTAATCTCAATTCGTTTTTTGTGTCCACACAAAACTTGAATTTTATTGCGTATGTTTTGTACAGTAATTGCGCAATCATTTTTTTGTAGTTCACTTCAAAGTACTTCAAGACATTTGTCTCTCTTGTCTCTTTTTATATAGTCTTTATATTTTGTATTGTGCAGCTCTCCGACCCTTGATAACATTCAACTAATTGAGAGTTCCACCTTAAGCTCATTTTATTCTTTTCCTACGCAAAACTTGTAAATTAAAATCCCAATTTAAAAACACAGTAATAATTATACAAATTTTTCTGAACTCCTCCGAATGCAAAATCAAATGAAAGAGAAATTCATAAAAATAAAATTTTTTCTGAACTTCGCCGAACTCATAGAAAGCAAGTGAAAAATAAATTGATAAAAACTTCATGTTCGTTCGTGCGCGATGCTCGGGTGCTGCTCTGTGCGCGACCTCCCACATCTCCGCTCATCTCCCTCTCCCACCTTTTTCGTGCGCGGCGCGCAAAAACTACACCGTCTAAACTAGCCCAAAGCTGAAGTTTTGTACACGGACCTTAAAAAAAAGTAAAATTAAGTTCCAAAATGAGACAAATCGGGCAACTCCTTCGTGGGGTTGCCTTACAAAAATTTCGTTTTCCATAATATATGTGAACACTGCTGAAGAACGCGTCGACATAGAGAGCTGAAATTTTGTACACGGTGTTTCCATAGTAACAATAAATAAATTTTAAAAATTGACTAAATCGGGCAACCATTTCTTGGTGATGCCATATAAAAAAATGTAGGGTTTTACATATACTGTGAAAACGATCAGTCCTAGACATTTTTATTGTACAAACAACTTCTTCAAAATACGAAATCCTATAAAACTGGTTGTAATCATTTATTTTTTGTCCGATGAACCGTTTTAGAAATATATGCCAAAAACCTCTTCAAAAATCATACTTGCATGGTTCGGTGACCATACGAAATTATATACGGGTATTCATCGAGGGCAGCGATGGCGAACCTTTTTATGTGCGCGTGCCAGAAATTTATAAATATTACTTATCGCATGTCTGGCGCGCCGGACAGATTTTAATTAAGAAAAATTGATAAAAATATCGGTGTTTCAGAATTTTATTTAGACAACTTCAAAAATTAATATACAAAAACTAAACTAAACATATATTATGCTTTTATATTAAAATTAAAATAAAAAAAATTACAAAATATTTTTAATTTTCCAAAACGTACAAGAACAAGGGGGGACTAAGCAAAAATAGGAATATATTACTAGTATCAAAATTGACAGAACAAACATAATACCTATTAATTTGTAGAAAAATTAAAAATTTTTAAGACTTGGAAGCAACTCAATTGAAACAAGGACAATCAAATAAAATCGAATACTTAAAAAATAAAGGATTGACATTAAAAAATAATTTAAAAAAATACAAATTGATGAATTCTTTTGTAAATTATAACAATTTTTGTTGTTGTTTATTGGTAGACAAATCTAATTATGTCAGGACAATATTTTGATATGCTTTTAATAAAACACATTCAACACTGGATTCTTCAGTCATTCTATGTCTAAATTTGTTTTTTTCTACAATTATATTCATAAAAAACTGATTCACACACATTATGGAAGAAAAAATTTATAGAATAGCTATCGCAGGTTTTTTCATTACTTAAATCGACAAACTTTTGTGTCAAAATGGAACTGGATTAAAAATCAATTAATTGCATCTCAACATCTTCTAAATTCAGCCATTCAAAAATCTTTAAATCAAATTTATCTGCCGATATCGTGTCTGGGAACATAATGAATTTTGATGTTTCTGCAAATGTTTTGAATTCTTTAAATCTTGAAATTGATTCATTCATTAGAGACTGAATAATTTCCGAAAAATATTTTGTTAATTTAGTTTTGTCATTTTTTTTCATGGGAATCTAAATATGCAAAGAATTTACTTGTGTTCGAAAAAAATTTATATATGTTCGAAATAATGTCGCGATTAAAAATTTCTGCTTATAATAATTGTGTTATTACCACCTTGCAGTTTTACATATAATACATTTAAATGCGGACACAAGTCAGTAAAAAATATTAGTTTTGAAATACATTCAGTGTCCATTAATTGCTTATATTTTTCAATTAATTTCTCGTTATTTAAAAAAAAGTCTAATTTCATCTCAGCATTGTTGTACATCAATAAACCATCGTACACTGTAAAAAAGATTAAAAAGATTAGGACTTGAAAAAAGTCACTCAATTTGGGACCTGTTGATGAGTCGCACCAAGCCCTGAAACTTGCCACCAAAAATATAATGGGTTTTGTGATAGAATAACAAATTAAAAACATTTTTTAGCTTTTGTTATTACCGGAGAATCTAAAAAAATTTCTAAAAATCAATGGAACATTCAATAGATTTAAGTATTTGGCACCATAAAACCTCTAAAGTGTAAAATTCCCGAAATGTTAATCTCTCTTGGATATAAGGATGAGAACATTCAATAAATTAGGTATTATGCTATATTTTTTGTGGAAATATATTTTCGTTTATATAATTCACACATTGTTTTTGAAAACAAATCATATATTGTTTGAGAGTGCCCAGCGCACCAACATAACTTCCGTACTACGTAGTAGTATGGGCCATAAGAAATGAGCTATTCAGCTCAATCTAATGTTTTTTTAAGGGTGAGGTCTTCTATCACTTTCACCTATAGTGAATACTGGTGCGGTGCTATCACCTATTCCCTTTTAGGGAATGTTCCATTTTAGGGAATATTCCCCAAAATGTAGGGAAAAAAAAATAAATATGAAAATTCCCTACATTTTAGGGAATATTCCCTACATTTTAGGGATAAAAACGTAATCTTAGCTTTCCCTAATCTTATTGACAAATGCCTAACCTGTGTGGCACCAATTGTTGCCACTCACTTTAGGGAATTATTTTTTACTTTGTATACTGATTTTACTCCAGTTAATAGTTAAGAAAATTTGCGTTTATTTAAAGGACGTACAGAGATAAAATTGACTAATTGCATAACAAGAAATATCGTCCAGTGACTTTAAACCGGCCTTTGCAGACAAATCCTGCTGATGTATGATACAATGGAAACCCAGAATTGTATGTCCGGCGAGCTGAGTAAACAAGCTCACAAACCCTTTTACCTCACCAGTCATATTTGAGAGCACCATCAGTCGTTACAGAAACAATTTTAAAAGGATCTATCAGTACGTTTACATGAATACTTGAAGTATACTTCAAGTAGAGATCAAGTAATCAAAATATCATGTAAACGCACATTGACTTCAAGTATACTTGACTCAAGTAGATCACAAAATTTTGTTCGATTTCCTTGAAAAAATTCACAAACGGAACTTCAGTACTTGAACATTTTTTATTTCTGCGAGTTATGAAAACGGCAAGGAGGAACAAGAAGAAGATTGTTGTTGATAGTTCAGATTGTGATTTTTAGTATTTTTCTCAAAATATTTATCTAAAAATCCGTACCTGTGTGTTGAACCTAATGCAGAGTTATCAGAGGTAAAATGTCACTTCAAGTAAATTTCATTAAGTCAAGTAATTGGAAAATTAAATTCAAGAAAAATTCAAGTCAAGTAATTGTAATTAATTCAACCAAAAACCGCTACTTGAGTTACAAGTGGATTTCAAGTCAAGCTCTCAAGTATTCATGTAAACGTACTGTTTTGTTTTTTTCAGCAAGTGCATTTTCAACTACATTGTAATTATCTACTCCTTTTGTGGCTATTTGTTGCTAATGATGTTAAACATACCATTTCTTCTTTGATATTATATCCAACAGCATAACGAATAGAAATATGCTAACTGTGCTGATCCAGTTATGTCAGTGCACTCATCAAGACAGAGAGAAAATAAAACAGAAGAATTTATGCCCATTATGATTTTTTCGTTGTTTTCAAAATCTTCAAATAAAATTGGAGTGCTTCTCTAATTAGATAAGATTAGATTTGTGAAGGGGTGTATAGGCGTTAGCCTCGCAATCACTGCGACCTGAAAGATCTATTGTGAGTCCCCGTTGAATTTGCTCCATTTATAGGTTTAGACTTCTTAATAAAGTCTAGAACCATTCTGGGCTTAAGGTTCCATACGTAACTTGGTGGAGGAAAAGCATGTTCAAGGTGGAGTAATCTCCGCCTGGCCAATGCTTCGCAGTGGCAGAGCAAGTGCTCCGAGGTTTCGTGAGCATCCTGACAGAAGGGGCAGGATGAAGTCTCAGCCAAACCCAGCTTGTTTAGGTGATACCTCAAGTGGCAATGGCCTGAGTAGAGCTCAGTGATCATTTTGAGCTTTGTTCTTCTAAGGAGTAGGAATTCTTTTGTTTTTCCGCCAGCGGAGTCGATTAACTTTTTTGCCTGACGAAGTCCTTGTAGCCTTTCCCAATACAGGGATTTTTGTTTATTCTCCCAGTTATTTAGGGTAGCTCTGAGGTAACACTTTGATGTGCCATAAAATGGCTCTGGTCCGACAAACTGAGTTTCCGCTCCTCTTTTGGCTAGGCCATCCGCAATTTCATTGATTTTGTGGCCCTCATGTCCAGGTACCCACATGAGGATAACTTTGATTCTCCTTGATAGATTTTTGAGGGTTTGTAGACATTCCCAGACTATCCCTGACTTGGCAGTGTAGGACTTTAAGGCCTTGAGGGTAGCTTGACTGTCCGAGAGGATAATTATGGTTGAGCCATTTCTGCCTCTTTTAATGCAAGTATTGGCGCATTCTTCTATGGCCAATACTTCGGCATGGAATACGGTAGGGGTAGAGTCTAGAGCCTTTGATATATGGCATCTGGGGCCGTATACACCCAATCCGACCCCACTGTTTATTTTTGAGCCGTCTGTATACCATACCATCGATCCTTGTTGGAAGGACGGTTTAGTGGAGCGCCATTGTTGTCGGTCTCCAAGAACCACTTGGAATGGTCTCACAAAATCCACTCTGGGTGTGATTATATCAGATATTGTCGTCACTTGCTCGAAGCATATCTGTTTTAAGATACTTAAATGACCAACCGGATCGCCTGGCTTTAACTGTTTCTCCGTTTGTACTCTTATAGCACTGGAGGTCGCTTCCTTTTTCACCTCCAAATGCAGGGTGCAAGGTTTAATAAGGCTTCCATGGCTGCTGCAGGACAGGTTCTCATGGCACCAGTTATTCCTAGACAGGCAAGCCGCTGGGTGTTTTAAAGCAGAGCCTCAGCCGCATAGGTGACCATGAGTCTAACAACCGTGGTGTATATCCAGTACATCATTTTTGGCTTCAGATCCCATGTTCTGCCAATGAAGCGACGACACGTGTAGAGAGATCGCATCGCTCTATCCGTCACTCTGGACAGATACGAATTCCAGGTAAGTTTCTGATCTAGGGTTATCCACAGATATTTGACTTCGTCTGAAAATATGAATTCCGTATTATCAAGAAGAGGAGCCGTTAGTGAAAGCTTCGATCTTCTTGTGAACGGAACGATTACCGTTTTGTTGGGGTTTATGCTAAGGCCTTTGTTTAAACACTACGTGCGGACTTTGGAGAGGGCTATTTGCATGAGGTCGGATATGACTTGATCATGCCTGCCCCGTATTGTAACTACTAGGTCATCCGCGTAGCCTTGAACATTAAAACCCGAACTGGTCAACTTCTCTAGCAGATCATCAATCACGATCGACCATAAGAGTGGAGAGAGAACTCCTTCTTGTGGGCAGCCTTTTGCTGCGGTGATCGTGACTGAGCAGTTCCCTAGAGATGTGGTTATCCTCCTGCTTCTAAGCATGGAGTCTATCCAGTTTACCGTGGAGGGCTCAAAGCCTTTATCCTCGGCAGCTGATTTAATTGCATCGAAGGAGGTATTATCGAAGGCTCCTTCTATGTCCGCAAATGCACATAAAGCCACCTCTTTTGCTTCGAGCGCTTTTTCGAGGTCTTTGACTAATGTATGAATGGCAGTCTCAGTAGACTTGCCAGCTTGATAAGCGAACTGCTTAGAATGAAGTGGTGATTTAATCAGAATTTCACATCGAATGTGTAGGTCTAGGATGTTTTCCATGGACTTAAGCAGGAATGAGGAGAGGTTGATGGGTCGGAACGATTTAGCTAGAGAACTAGCTCTTTTTCCTGCTTTAGGTATAAATACCACCCTGACGTCTCTCCAACATTGGAGAACGTACCCTAGAGCTTAACTGGCTCGAAAAATGTTTTGCAGTGGAAAGAGTATTTCTTCAACACCTTGTTGTAGTAAGGCGGGAAAAATGCCGTCTTCTCTAGTAGATTTAAAGGGCTTAAATGTGCCAATGGCCCATCTAACCTTGTTAGGAGTGAAGATTCTTCCCGCAAGGCTTTTGCTCCTGTTATAGACTCCGTACTTGTCCACCTCAATCGGGTCTGGAGCTACTATTCCTTTATCGCGAGTGAGAGAGTCGGGAAAGTGAGTTTCTAATAAGAGCCTGACTGTTTCCTCGCAACTCTCGGTGTAGTTCCCATCTTCTTTTTGAAGTGTGCCTATACCATTCGTGTGATTCTTCGAAAGTACCTAATGGAGCCTGATAGCTGCGGGCAATTGATCTATGCCTTCGCAGAAGGTCAGCCAGGTTCTTCTTTTGGATCTCCTTAATTCCGTGTTACATTCCGTTAGAGCCTTTTTATATTCCCCCCAGGTGCCAGAGAGTTTAGCTCTGTTGAATAGTTGTGCTTCTCTAATATATTTGCCATAACTAAATGGTTTTCCGTGCACCATTAATTATAAGTATTTGCACGACTATCCATAAATGTTGACTGAATATTTTTTTATTTCCCGAGCATTCGTATAATCCTACGTTCTCTCTCTATTTTTTAACTCGTTGTCTTCGTTGCACTACAATAATGCATAGCCAAGTTCTTCGCCCACATACATGCAAAAGACGAAAGTATATGACATTATTTGTTTTTTTCTAGAAAACAAGGAAAATTTCCAATTTTATTCGGCTATGTCCTATCCTCTTATTAGGTTATCTTTGACCTGGACTATATGTAAGTACATGAATGTACACTTTGCAATGACTGGACGGGTTCACTTTACAAAAGTACACGCAACTTCATTCAAAACATGGTTTAATTTTAAAATTAATGTGTACTAAATCTAATTTAACCCGTTTCCCCCACGGTTACGTTTTCGCAACACGAAATGTGTACTATCTGTGTACTTGAAGATATAAAGTGTGTTACATACTTTTCCACGTTTTTGAATATGCAACATATTTCCTACTTTTTGGCGAAATTTTTTTTATAAAAGTATTAGTTAACGGCAAAACAAAAATAAAACATATGAGTATGTTCCGCGTGTTTTTGACGAGTGCTTAAAAATAATTAAAATATTAAGTTAAACTGCAGAGTTTAATTGAAATTTCTGCATATTCCACTAATATAAATAACACTTCATGTTTCGAGTTCAAATGCAAGTTTGTGTCATTAGCTGAATTCTGTTACTTTACTGTGAATGTTAAATGTTGCGAAAACTCAACCGTGCTACTACTAAACGCTAAACTTTTTTCTCTATGTATATGTCAAAACGGTACCGCGTTCTCTTCAAGAAACCGTCACGAAAATCGAAGCCTGAATAGATGAAAAGCAAGATTTTTCTAATGTTGACATCATTATTTTACCTCTAGAGGAATATGGTGGAATCAATGAAAAAGAAATCTCGGAAGAAATTTATGGTGAGGGAGTTGTTGATGAGTATAAGTTTCCTTAGATGTAGCTGAGAATCTCGAAATAAATGCAGAGCATTCCGACTGGGATACAGATAACGAAATACCCCTTTTCCATTTGAAAAGCTATACGTCATGTAACGTGCAACGAAAACCAAACTGGGGGTAATGAATTTAAGACTATTTCAGTCAATAACGAGTTTCAGGAAAGAGAGAAGCTCAACCGTTCCTTATTTCTTCACACCACTTGATCTCTAAGAAATGTTTTTCACCGAAAGTGTATATAATCTAATACTAGAACAAAAAAATATATGTGTATATGCTGCTCAGAAAAGCTACCAATTTGCCCTTACACTCCCATACTAGAAAAGATTTCTTGGAATTTTGATCATTTCTGGCCACCATACCGCTAACAAAAGGAGGAAAACTGTACTGGTCTAATATTGCTGCCTTTGATTTTAAAGTAATTAGATACGCGATGACCAGGAATATGTATTACAACATAAATTCAAATATGAATCTCCCCATAAATGACCCCATAGACCATTATGATAAATTTTATAAAGTGAGGGTTTACCATCAGAGTCTGATTTCCAAAATGTTCATAAATGTGAAACCTTTTCACTTTGGATATAAGCTTTGGTGTTTGACATCATCCACAGGATATTAATTTAGATTTTTCCCATATAGTGGCAAAAATGAGACATTTGGGGTTACTGAAAACGTCGTTAGACATTTAAGTTAAATCGAAAATCGACGATGGTAAAAGAAAAGGATGTCGAGTATGTAAGAACTGATACATTTTTTAAATGTGAAACTTGTTCAGGGAATGGGATTGATATACCCTTACACGTTAAATGTGCTCAAAAGTTTCACAAAAAGAAATAAAAACTGTCTCTTTTTTATATTACATATTTTGTATACAAGTTTGTATTCTTTACTCCTTCTTTTTCAATTAATAAAAACGAATTTTTGAGAAATTAGTGAAATGCTTTGTTTTATACAGTTTTGTACCACGGTTGCGTTTTCGCAACGTATCAAATCTCTTAAACCACCCGGTCAATATTGATAAAATTAGCTATTTACATATATTTCACTAAAAATATAAAACACAGGAAGTTTGGTCAGGTATGCGGAGCGAAACGGGTTAATATATAAATCCTTCACATGCCAGTAAAATTTTCGTACGTGCCATCTCTAGCATGCGTGCCATAGGTTCGCCAATATACCGATCAAGGGTATCATAAGAATTGGTCTTAGACCAATTCTAGCCTTTTTATACCCTAGATGAAATCTATAGGGGTATACTAAGTTTGTCATTCCGTTTGTAACACGTCGAAATAATGATGGTACAGCAAAATGGATTGGACACCCACGCATAATATTAAAAGTTATTTTGATTTTTGCATGTCCGTCCGTCCGTCCGTCCGTCTGTGCGCACGATAACTCGAGAACGCGTATACTCAGAGAACTGAAATTTTGTACACAGACTTTGAAAAAAAAGTAAAATTAAGTTCGAAAATGAGACAAATCGGGCAACTACTTCGTAGGGTTGCCATACAAAACTTTCGTTTTCCAATATATATTTGGACACTGTTTGAGAACGCGTCGACGTAGAGAGCTGAAATTTGGTACATGGTGTTTTCGTTGTACTAGCAAATAAAATTTCAAAAATGGAGTAATTCGGGAAACTGCTTCTTGGTGTTGCCATATAAAAATTGACGTTTTTTACGTATACTTTGAAAACGATTAGGCCAAGACATTTTTATTGCACTAAAAACTTCTTCAGAATACAAAATCCTATAAAATTGGTTATAATAATTTTTTCTGTCCGACAAACCGTTCTAGAAATATATGCGAAAAACCACTTCACAAATCAAACTTGCATAGATCGGTGATCATACAAAATGTTATACGTTCATTCAGAATTTGTCTTAGACCAATTCTAGCCTTTTTACTTGTTGAGTTTTCGCTTTTTTGAGATTTCCGAGCACTGATCGAGGGATTTAGCTGGTCTGCCTCTGCCGGATGATGTAGAAGGTTCCAATGTTGATGCAGAAATTTCCGATGTTGATGTACAAGGTAAAAATGTAGACGTCGCAAATGTTGAAGTTGATGGTTGAGATGACACGGAAGATTTTAGCTCTTTAGCACTGATTTCCATTACTGTATTCCACCACGAGTCATTACGTTCAAACTATCGGCGTTTCTAGTACCTACTAAGCTACCACTTTTTCTTAAAAGGTCGAAAAAATCGCGGAACTCTTTCTTCGTCCAGAATTTTACCATTATACATATTTGAAAGAACATGCACAAACTCTTGGTATTCTATAACATTGTTATTATGGATTATTTTATAAAGTTCATAATACAAAATCTGAATATTGATTTCATCGTAGCACTTTTATACCAAATAAATGTAAACAACTACAAGCACAAATCAAATAAGTATACACCTGTAAGCTCTCCTGACTCAAAATACTCGTATCGTATTATCAAATTGGAGTTGGCCAAATAATTAAAACAGTGTTGTGTTTCATCTTTTCAATTAAGATAGAGAATGCTCAATACGAAAAATATCTTCCCTTTAAGTAGGTAAGATTTTCGTTACTTTCACCTATTTGCAACTTATGCTTTTAAATAATGAGGTGTCATACAAAGTAAAGTCAATAATCATCATATGTATTTACCTGGATGTCAAAAAGTACTAAACATATACTAAATAGGGTGCACACAAAGAGTAAGTCAGAGTCAATTAAAAATGTCATAAAACGTAATAATATGAGTTCTTTAAATATAAATGTTCTGATTAATCATAAACGTTTATTAGAAAAACTGTAATTTATTTCCAAAACAAACATTATGCAGTCTTAGAAGTCATAAAATTCCTGAATTTTCTGCAATTCCTGGGAATATTGTCTGGAAATACGCACACGACAACAAGGTAAACTTAACTTCAAATACGGCTTTCTCCGAAAGTCACAGGTGGTCGCAGCCAAACCATTTTTTTATCGATGCAGGAGGGCTTCTACTTTAATCTGATGCCAACTAGAATTACGACATCCCTGACCATTTTTTGAGGCCAGCCCATCCCTTTAACTCGTACACGAATTTGTCTGTATATTTCTTTTTTACTATTTTCGACACTCCCGTAGACCCACTTTTCGTCATCACAGCGAGCTGAAATTTGGCAGACAGGTTCATGTCGCGTGACAATCGGAAAATCAGGAAAAATCGTTTGAAAATTTGGCTCAAATTTGATTAGTGATAAATCCGTTTCAGGAAAAATGCAGTTTTCCGATTTTTCCGAAAAAGTTTTCTAAATTATGCAGGATCAAGTTCCCTATCAACTGGCATCATTACTTTCTCTCCGACAATGGTGAAAACTTGCAGAAAAAATCGAGGAAAATTAATGTAAAACGCTTTTCCGGAGTTTTTCCGACCAAGGAAGCGTTTGAGCGTTCTGCAACCTAAGACAAAGTTGTAGAGCGAAATGAGTTGCATAAAGTTGCTTTTGTGGAAAACTCCATGGAAAACCCGGAAAAGCGGGAAAATCATCGGAAAACTTTTCTTCGATATGATTAGTGATAAATCTGTTTCAGGAAAAATACAGAGTTTTCCAATTTTTCTGGAAAATTTTCCGAAAATTTCTGGAATTTTCCGACTTTTCCGGAAAATTTTCCGACAAAAGAGTTTTATAAGCTATGCGGAATCATTTTTTTTCCGTCCTACTGGCATCAATACTTTCTCTTCAACAATCATGAAAACTTGCATGAAAAATCGAGGAAAATTCATGTAATTTTTTTAAAAAAATTCATAGTAATAGGAAAAGTCTGTGGAAAACATGGAAAATCGGAAAAATTCATGTTATATGGGATCAAGTTGGAATACAGCTAAAAAGGGCTTTTTAAAACATAATTTGAATTTCAGAAAACCGTTGCAGTACTTCAACGATTTGATACTCGAAAAATTTTTGTTTTCGGATCGGCACCAAACATGACTTAAAAATTGTTTTAAAATATCTCCATGCAGCACGTAATAACAATTTAGTTAACGTGAAAAAGGCAGAAAATAAAATAAGTAAAAAACGTGTTTTCAAACAAAACTGAGGCCAAGCCGCATGGAAAAATAGAAAATAAACTTTTCTTCACACACAGAGGTGGACACAGATTTTATTCTCTGACAATCACCGATATATTTCAGTATGATCAATCAGAGGTAAGAAGTGATTTGATTCATGAAGAGAAAGAATATTCAAGAGAAATGTCCCAATCAAAAAATTTGAGTCTGCCTCTGTGTGTGAAGAAAAGTTTATTTTCTACTTTTTCATGCGGCTTGGCCTCAGTTTTGTTTGAAAACTCGTTTTTTACTTATTTTATTTAAAATTTAGAAATAAATACAAATGTGAAAGAAAAATTGCCCTTTTTTATTAAAAAAAAAAAACTATTTGACTTTTATCATAACTTCTTGCCCGAATAATACATACCTCCTCCTATATAGTAATAAGTGATTTCATTAATAACTTTAAAATCTTAGAAAACTTGAACATTTTTAAATAAAAAAATGAGCTGTTCAAATTTTTCTCTGATTTTGGCCATTCCAAACACAAAGAGTCGGGTAAATATTAAAAAACAAATTAATGTCATATATTTATATATTTAGTTTACTATCGAATGGCATTGAAAGTTTTAAAATCTATGATATGATGAAAATCGATTGTTGTCTCGAAATCTGTAGTGAAAAACGAAATTTATGTATGGCAACTCTACGAAGGAATTGCCCGATTGATCCCATTTTCGAACTTAATTTTGTTTTTTTTTAAAGCCAGTGTGCACAATTTCAGCTCTCTAAGTACACGCGCTCTGGAGTTATTGTTTGGGCAGACAGACGGACATGCAACAATTAAAATGGAATGACAAACTTAGTATGCCCTATGATTTCATCTAGGCCCTAGGGTATAAAAAGGAAATTTTAGATGAAAGTCCACAGGAGAAGTTTTACTACAACCTAGGATGGGTTGTGTACATAATAGAAGCTTCAAGAAACGTGCATGAGTGGGGGAAACTGTCAAAGTCGGAATTTTCTGAAAAGTAACTATCAAAATATGTGGGGAAATTGTGATAAGAACTTTTTGTTTTTGCATTTTCTATAGTAAATTTTTCAAAAAATAATTTTTTACTGTCGTTCATGTTAAATACGCCGAGGATTGTCTTTTATATAGTAAATTTTTCAACAAATTTATTTTAATGTCGCAAATTTTAAATACGCCAGGGATTGCATTTTCTATAGTAAATTATTTTTTACTGTCGCAAATTTTAAATACGCCGAGGATTTACTTTTCTATAGTAAATTGCCAAAAAATGTTTTTTTACTGTCGCAAATTTCAAATACGCCGAGGATTTACTTTTCTATAATAAATTTTTCAACAATTTTTTTTTACTGTCGCAAATTTTAAATACGCCGTGGATTGTCTTTTCAATAGTAAATTTTCAAAAAATAATTTTTTACTGTCGCAAATTTCAAATACGCCGAGGATTTACTTTTCTATAGTAAATTTCCAAAAAATATTTTTTTTACTGTCGCAAATTTCAAATACGCCGAGGATTTACTTTTCTATAGTAAATTTTTCAACAATTTTTTTTACTGTCGCAAATTTTAAATACGCCGAGGATTGTCTTTTCTATAGTAAATTTTTCAACAAATTATTTTTTACTGTCGCAAATTTTAAATACGCCGAGGATTTACTTTTCTATAGTAAATTTCCAAAAAATAATTTTTTACTGTCGCAAATTTCAAATACGCCGAGGATTTACTTTTCTATAGTAAATTTCCAAAAAATAATTTTTTACTGTCGCAAATTTTAAATACGCCAAGAATTGCTTTTTCTATAATAAATTTTTCGAGCAGTGTTACTATTCTGTTATTATTTCATTCCTTATCGTTTATTTTTTATTGTTGGAATTGTATATTTAGAACCGTTTTCCCTATATCTGATTTGCCTTCAGTTCGATTGAATAATTCCACGCTTGAATATGTTGAGTCATTTAAGAATTTGGGCATTCAACTCAATTCGAAATTTAGTTGTTGCAACTACATCAGCGCTTTGATGGGGAAAATTTATGGCAGTCTTCATCAACTTTTTATTTCCTCCAGTTGCCTGTGTATTTTTGCAGGAAATTGGCGATGACTCTTATTCTCCCCCATTTTAACTATGGGAGCCTTAGTTCTAGCAGACTAGACTCAATTTGTCAAAGAAGAGTTACTGTAGCCTTTAACAACGTCATCCGTTATATTTATAAACTTCCTCGGTGCGCTCGTGTATCTGCTCTTGTTACGTCCCTACTCGCTAGCTCTGTAGAGGCTTATTTGACTCGTGTCGGAGGCTTATCTTCTTATAGGTTAATTTACAATAAATCCCCTGCATATCTCTCCGAAAGCCTACAGTTCTTGCACTCGAATAGAGGTCTTCAACTCCTTGTCCCGAGATGTACATCTAGGTACGGTGAGCGCTCTTACTTCGTCCAAGCTGCCTGAAAATGGAACGCTATTCCAAATTTAATTCAGCACACAGGCTCCGGCCTGACCTTTGCTAAGCCAGTCAAAGATTACCTTAACTAGTTATTAGATTGTGATTAGTATTTATTCTCAGATCTTAAAATTCTTGTTGCATTGTTTTCATTAATTTTTTTGTCTTCTCTTTTGTTTTTAATTTGTTCTATTTTTATTTATTTACGTATTTTTTATTTTTGTTCTTTTCTTTGGCTCTTTATCTCTAAGTTCTCTTTTTCTTTTTCATGTTTGGATGTCCTTTTTTTTCTATTTATTCATTTATTTATTTATTTATTATTATATTTATTTTTATTATTATCTATTGTTGCTTTAATTCTAATATTACTTATGTTTTCTTTTCCACCTAATTATACATCATACGATTTTGTAATCTTCTGTACAAGGCCGAATAAATGTATTGTAGTGTTATTGTATGTATGATTTAGTAATTTCCGTGGAAGTGCATGGGAGAAGAAGAAATGAAATCGAGGCAGTTAAAATCCAACTACGTGTGTGAATCTAGCTAGAAGCGAATATAGAGCGGTTAAGCTGTTATTTATGTATAACAAGGTCACAAGTAAACCACCACAAAATACCACAAAATATAAATACGTAATTTGTAAAAAACTGTATTCGGTGGAGGCTAGTCTAACATTATTCAATATACATACATACACTGTTTTTGTGCACGAAAATTTGAAAGCAAAACCATATAAAAAGGGATTTTCCATAGAAATCATACAACAATACTTCCCAAAATTCGATATACTCAATTGTAAAACGCTATTCTGAAAGCTCAGAAATAAATCCATTCGAATTCTGCAGTTCTATACCCCATCTCAGGGCAGCTACTAAGGTACTTCGTATAGCTGCAGAAGCATAAATTCCATAAAATCTCAAACAAAAGCAGCAACTTCATAATGCCTGAGAGCCTTTTATAGCAGTTTTTGTGTTAAGTACAGGCAAAATTCTAAATTCAACAAAAACTAAGAACAGAATTTAGGCTGTCATGCAAATGCTTAATTCTCTATGGATATAAAGTAATATCAAGAGATGATACAACATTTATTCCAGCATCCCATAATTGTACTGAAAATGCCCATAACTTTTGTGTACATAAATATTTAGTACAGTGGCAAAAAAAGAAAAAAGAAATTATAGTATTGTTGCCAGAGTTTAAAATCCCCTCCTGGAAATAAGAAAAACTCCAAATGCATAATATTTTGAATTACGAATGGTGAGGTAAATTGAAGGAAATTTATTGCATGGAAAAGTGGAACGCGTGGCTGTTTGGACCAAATTAAATCACGTATAGATGAATTTTATAGAGACGCGATGAGATTTCGCTGCTGCGGTAAAATTGGATATTGTTTATGGGAGATATATGAAGCTTGTGGTTTAATTAAGTAGATAACAACGTGCAGAGCAGAATATTGAAATCTCTTTTCAGTTTAATTTGTCAACGGTGATTTGATTTATATTTATTTACTAATTTTGTGAACTGTGGAAAATGTATTTAATTACGACGCAATTACCCGATACAGGTACTTGATATGTTCGCGGACATAATATCAGTTTTGTTATTGTTTTTGTATGCAAAAGGTACATATAACATCTGTTTAATTAATAGCTACCTCTGTGAAATATTTTGTGAAATTTATACAGTTAGAGTTCATGTAACAAGTATTCATGAGAAAATTTAATTTGTATACCAAGTGGAATGCAATATGTACAAATTCAATTAAAAAAATTGTTCGTTTTGTTGTAGATATATTCCCGGGTATTGTGGAGCGGGAGAAGAAAATTTGATGGCGGCTCAGTTGAGTGAAGTGCCAATTCCTGATCCTTGTTATATGAAACTGTGTACATATGTAATATGAATATTGTACACTTATACTAATTATATATTTCACTTATAAAATAGAACTTTTTAATAAGTTTGTTTTTTTAAATCTTCCACATCCAAACATTAACCTTTTTACTTTTACCTTTTACCTTTTTTTTGTTTGTAAGAAAAACCTGTTCAATCTGAAAGCATCCTCCTTTTACTTTGCCGCCGGAAGTTTGATTATCCCTCCATCGTTAAAGATCGAATTTCTTTTGCGATGACTCATAACCTTTTAGTTTTGCAAAGATATGCTTCATTCTTTTGCCTCAGAATCATGCTCGGAGTATTATTTTGAAAACCGTTGACTTGGTCCGGGCGTTTGCTGAGAGAATTACAATTCTTACACTTCAGCGGACTTACCGTTATGATTTTGTCATTATTGTTAAGATTCGCAAAGGGATCTCTTTTTATACATATATCATTTTATTTGAAACTGAACTGCCCCTGGGACAGGGTCGCACGCACAGAATTTTTCGAGGGGGGGGGGGTCAAAATAGAAAGCTATATAAACAAAATTTTTTGTATTTTCGGATAGTTAAATACTTTAATTAATATCACAGTGCCGCTTAATCATTATTTCAATAAATTGATACACCAAGGTGCAGAAAAAATCATTAGGAGTCGCATCGATCTCTATGCTTATGTACCGATGTATGTTTACAGTAGCTAATCGATTGAAACGATCTTTTCACACTGTAGATCTTTTGCATAGTTTTTGAGTTGACTTAAAGAAAATAAAAATAAGAGTTCATTTTGAGTTCTGGTCACTGGAAAAAATGGCATAGTTTTCAAAAATTTGTACTCATTTGGGAATTCATCCTTGTTGCAGATATCAAAAGCCTCGAGCAAATTGTTATTGTTTTATCTGCAATTCGACGCCATCAGATCTTGACTTCATTGATCCCAACTTCAGATGGATTGTCGTGCAAAAGTGTATGTTTCTATTAAAATAAAACGATAGAAGTCTTATTCAAATAAAAATTAAATTCCAAAAAATTGCTTGCAATCGAGACACAGTTTTTAAAGTGGTGACTTTGGAAAACCATATTGGCATCTTTTAGATTGACACACAATCATATTCTTTACTTGTGCTTGGATGATGAGATGGAAGCCTTGGTTTGCGAAATAGTTTTAATTTTTTTTAAAAATCGTCCTGAAACTATCTGTCTCTTTATTTCCTCTATACGAGGTGTGACAGAAAAGTAATGAGACTGATTAGTATTTACCAAAGTTTTTACTTTTTTTTTAAACATCAATGTTATCCCCTCCAAAGTAGTTCCCCTGGGCAGCTACACACCGTTGGAGACGTTGTTTCCACTGTTGAAAGCAGCGCTGGAAGTCTTCAACCGGTATGGTCTTCAGCATGTCCGTTACACTCTTTTCGATGTTTTCTAAAGTCCTGAAATGACGTCTTTTGGGGACATTTTTAAGTTTAGGAAAAAGAAAAAAGTCACAGGGACTGTGGTCAGGTGAATAGGGGGGCTGGGGAACCACAGGAATGCCTTTTGAGGTCAAAAATTCTGTTACTGTTACGGAGAGGGCAGAAGAATCCATTTGTCTGCAATGTCTGGTCTCACGCGAATGACCCTTTTTGTGAGCCTTTCAAGAACGTCTTTATAAAAAACTTGGTTAACAGTTTGTCCTTGAGGAAGAAATTCTTTGTGGACGATTCCCCTTCTGTCAAAAAAACAAATCAGCATTGATTTGGTCGAGGAGAGTTTGCAGTGTGCCACTCCTCACTTTGCCTCTTGGTCTCAGGATCGTATTCTAAAATCCATGATTCATCACCTGTGATCACACAACTAAAGAAACCTTGCTCATTCCCGATTCTGTCCAGAAGATCAGAACACTTGTTTTTTCGATTGTCCTTCTGCTCCATTTTGCGTGACGCACAACCAAAACACAACTTCACTAATAGCAGCCACAAAAATCACGTCGTTAACGGAAGCAGTGGAAACTCGCACTGAGCTATGGCAGTACCCTCCTACACGTGCTCTATCAAGGACAACAGCGTAGGGTTGCCAGATCGCTTGCAGTGTTGCCAGTCTCATTCTATATTATAAAAGTTATTGTAGACTAATCGTTGACGGTCTTTATGCAGCTTCAGATAGATAGATATTAACTTTGATCATATATATCTAACTAATAATATCGATACGCAAGTATCCATGTTTACCAATACAATCAATTCACTCTATAACTTCTATGTTCCACAAAAATGGATTAAAGTCCGTGCTGAATGCTCTTGAATGAGCTCTTGTATACTAAAACTAATCGCGGAACGAAATTTTTCTTACTCGCAATGGAAACGGTTTGATGGTGACTATCTATGGATTAATTATAAAAAGTTGCGAAATATTACCTCTTCTGTCATTCGTAAGACTAAGAATTAATTTATTCGAAAAGACTCTTTCATCTCGTAAATTATGCCAAAAAATATTTGCAACTTAGATCTAACCAAAAATAATGTCAGTTGTGATGTTGATAATGATCACCTCAACGCACGTTTTATTCGAAATTTTCCGTCCTCCTTTTCTAGTGCTATATTGCATTTTTCCGTACCCGAACTAGTTGACCATGAAGTGTCATTTTTTCTCGATAGTTGATGTTATTAGCAAAAATCCATACCAAAAATCACGAAATGTGTGACATGACCATGACTATATTTTTCGAAATTTTACATACTTGGAGGGTTTGTGAATTATGTCATTTTCAAAATTTCGCAAAATTCAGTCCTGGTCTTCTTTAAAAATTCATATATATTTTTCTATTTATGCTAGGACAGTGAAGTATGTATGGCTCATTTGAAAGATAGGATTGTAAGCTATCTAAGAAAAATAGAATCTTGAAAATATACGTAAAAAGGGGAATTAAGGATAAGGATCTATCCTTTATCCTTGAATATCCTGGAAGACGTACTTTTGATTTTGTTCATTTTTTGAGGCCATTCCCTTTAACTCGTACACGAATTTGTCTGTCTATTTATTTATATATTTCTTTTTTACTATTTTCGACACTCTCGTAGACCACTTTTCGTCAGCACAGCGAGCTGATATTTGGCACACAGGTTCATGTCGCGTGACAATTGAATCTATCAAAATTTGACCGGAAATTTCCATGGAAAACCCGGAAAATCGGGAAAAACCATTTGAAAATTTGGTACAAATTTGATTGGTGCTAAATCCGTTTTAAAATGCAGAGTTGTCCGATTTTTCCGAAAAATATTTCCGGAATTTTTCGACTTTTCCGGTAAATTTTCCGGTAAAAAAGTTTTCTAAATTATGCAGGATGAAGTTCCCTATCAACTGGCATCATTACTTTCTCTCCGACAATGGTGAAAAAATCGAGGAAAATTCATGTAAAACGCTTTTCCGGAGTTTTTCAGACCAAGGAAGCGTTTGAGCATTTTGCAACCTAAGACAAAGTTGTAGAGCGAAATGAGTTGCATAAAGTTGCTTTTGTGTAAAACCCAGAAAAGCGGGAAAATCATCGGACAAATTTTCATCGATATTATTAGTGATAAATCTGTTTCAGGCAAAATGCAGAATTATCTAATTTTTCTGGAAAATTTTCCGAAAATTTCCGGAATTTACCGACTTTTCCGGAAAATTTTCCGACAAAAAAGTTTTATAAGCTATGCGGAATCATTTTTTTCCGTCCTACTGGCATCAAAACTTTCTCTTCAACAATCATGAAAACTTGCATGAAAAATCGAGGAAAATTCATGTAAATTTTTAAAAAAAATTCATAGTAATAGGAAAAGTCTGTGGAAAAATGGAAAATCGGGAAAATTCATGTTATATGGGATCAAGTTGGAATACAGCTAAAAAGCGCTGTTTAAAACATAATTTGAATTTCAGAAAACCGTTGCAGTACTTCAACGATTTGATACTCAAAAAATTTTTGTTTTCGGATCGGCACCAAACATGACTTAAAAATTGTTTTAAAATATCTCCATGCAGCACGTAATAACAATTTAGTTAACGTGAAAAAGGCAGAAAATAAAATAAGTAAAAAACGAGTTTTCAAACAAAACTGTGGCCAAGCCGCATGAAAAAGTAGAAAATAAACTTTTCTTCACACACAGAGGTGGACTCAGATTTTATTCGCTGACAATCACCGATATATTTCAGTATGATCAATCAGAGGTAATAAGTGATTTGATTCATGAAGAGAAAGAATATTCAAGAGAAATGTCCCAATCAAAAAATCTGAGTCCACCTCTGTGTGTGAAGAAAAGTTTATTTTCTACTTTTTCATGCGGCTTGGCCTCAGTTTTGTTTGAAAACTCGTTTTTTACTTATTTTATTTATATTTTATACCATATATTATCCACTAAAACATATTAAAATTTTAGCTTGGAATCTCAACGGGATGAAGGAGTAAAAAGTCAAGAAAGTTTCACAAAAATACATTTATAACTACTTACAAATGAAAAAAATACTGTTTCTTTACAGAGTGTCCCATATGTGGTCTTGCATATGAAGGCTATAGATAGATAGGCCATGTTTAGACAAGCAAAAAATTCTATGGAAGATGGGGGAAAAATCCCGCTCCTCACTCCCTTGGTAGCATAGGGTTTCACAAAGCGTCTAGACTCACTCGACATGACGCTGTTCTTCTGTTTCATTCCGTTTCATTTGTGTTCACTACGCAGGTGATTAGTCTACAAAAGTTCCATCTAAATGGGGGGGGGGGGGGGGTCCGCCATATGTATTTTCTTTTGAAAAGCGCATCGTGTTCGGCAAAGCATTTTGGTAATTGTCATAGATGTTATTTTTGTTAACTCCGTTGCTCATGGGGATAGCCTTGCAGATATTGAAAGCTCCACATATGTGTTTTTGTTTCCCAGGAGTAGAGGAATGTTGTCAGGGTCGTCTAGGTCGGCCATCTGCGCTTTTTTTTTAGTTTTGACCACTAGCGCCACCAATGTTCGAGCGCGGAAAAAAATTCTCTCATGCACATCGAACTTTTCGTGATAGATTTGGAGCATAAACGCAAAGTCTGCTGTGCACTCAGTATTTAGAAATTCCAAAAAAAGTTTTTTTCGCAGCAGTAAAAATACGGCCAGCAAGTGAGGAGAAAATATGCAATCATCAAGGTATGCATTGTGAATGTGTTGTTTGACTCATGCTTGAAAATAAATCAAGAGGAGAATTCAATACTGTAACATGTTTGGTTGTGGTGTCATGTGATGCGACAATTTCGCTTGTCGTCAATATTGGCCACTTTGTGTAGTCAGGGTTGGCCCACTGTGATTGTGTGTTTGGAAGACGCCCTGAAAACGTTCAGCACCAATCCTAACAAAGTGCCCCAATAAAACACCAGCTAAAGGAAGAACACACCAAAAATCCAGCATCAATCTCAACGAAGTCCGTCAATAAAACACCAGCTAAATGAAGATGCCCGCTCAAAAAAGTACAGAAAAAGCCCTCTTCGGATAATGCAAGAGAGAAGTCAGCATTTGAAGGGCGTCTATATAACGACATTTGCCGGAAATGCTATTTCGAATAATGTGCCATTAAAATTTTGCTAAAAAACTGAAAAATGCAACAAACTCAGCTTTTTATTTCATTCAATTAATATTTCCAGGCCATTTTCAAGCATTGCAGCACAGTTTTCGTCGACTGACCAACCTAAGCAGCATTGGTCAACCTTGACAGCATTTCACTTTTTTCTTTTTTTAAATGCCTACATTTTTTTCATTTTTCACCCAATCATTCTACAATGTTCGGCAAAAGAGATCCTTTTTCTTAGACATTTCCAAAGATTTGCTTTGATTGACCAAAATTCTTCCATAAGCAGAGAAGTTATGGCTAAAAGTCAAAAGGTTGTCCAACCCTGACGATACTCCCCTACATATTGTGCTGCTGCTGCTGGAATAGAGCGATGAGGGAATTTTCGATAGGTAGGTAAAGTAGTAAATGATATTGAAAGGGAAAAGCTATAAAAGTAAAAAAATCGAGCTACCAGCAGCAATTAAAGAACCAATTTTTATGAATTAATAATTAGATATTTTCCATACCATTAAAAATAAATAGCTCGTGATCACCCACAATCCTCGAAGCATATTGTATTATATGAGTGCTCTGCACTTGCAGCATTATGATTGCCAGTCACACTTATCTCTGCAAATAATAAGGTTTACAATTTAACCTCAAGGGCAATAATCGAGCTCGTTAAAAGACTAGATTTTTCCTAGATGAGAAAACAATAGATCAACTCCACCTTGCTCTTAACCTAACTCACAATTCAACGATCAGGAATAGTTAAACTTGCATGCATAATCGTAGCTTTAAATTTTTATTTTAGTTTTCGTATCAAGTTTTTCCTATGCTCTCTAGTTTAACATCGAAAAAAAGCTGCATTATTACCATTTATGAAAAAAAAACTTCATCTCACTACACATTCATAATTAGGTTAATGGTACGCAAATTAATTGAAAAAATTTATGCACATACGAGAGAGCAAAAATAAAAAGGCTCAAAATAAATTAAAAAATGCAAGTCCCCCTTACTGTCTATGTATGTATGTATGTATGTACATATGTATATCTACCAACAGCAGACATGCGAATACAAAAATGCAACGAACCAGTTCATTTTCCATAGTGATTTCATTCATTTTTGTTGTTGTTGTTGTAAAAGTACTTATGATAAAATTCGTTTAAAGTGCATATTTTCACAATCCTTTTTTATCCTTTTTATTTTGCCCTAAAAGATTCTTATAACTTCTCTGTTCTGAGCGTACGAAACTGTTAGACTTCATTTCTCTGGTTCTTTTAAGCTTGTAGAAAAGGGAAAAACAAAAAAAACTTTAGAAATTTCTTACGTGAGCATCAAACCTTAAATTTCTGCACGTCTCCGAGGAATCCACTTCATCGTCATCGTTCAACCCCAACCCCATAGTGTAAATGGAATTTTTCATCTTGGATAGATAAAGGCGAACACAAAGTTATTTATGTTTGCTTGCATGAATATTACTAAGTAAGTCGTTCCTTCTATCTAGATATATTCAGTGTTGTTGGGAACGGAAGAGTGCTCTAAGCTAAAAATTATCACAAGGAAAATACCGAGCAAATTCTTAGAGCGCCATCACAAAATTTTAAAACGTTTTTGTTTTAAACATCACGCCCGGATAGCGCAATGGTTTATAAACTCACGTTTTTTTTTGTAGAATTCTGATTATACATAACTGGTACTGGCCTGGTTTATGTATACACTTACATATTATGTACAACATACCTACATATATATAGTTTCCAATTTATTTTCTGTGACATTCCCTTTGGTTAAATTTCTACGGAACTCTGTTATTATCAAACTGCCGCAAGTTGCAAAAAGGCCAATAATACGGCTCACGTTTGAAAGAACTGGATTGGTTCCCTGTGTGCAGCAATCAGTCAGTATAATTCCAAACCGTGTCATTCGCCAAAGAAAGATTTCTTGTGAATTGCTGTATAGATCATTAGCTTTGAACAGTGTATCTCGAAGCAAAGAGGGTTTCTTTTACTATTATAAGTTTTGTTTTTTTTTCTATCCTATATTTTACTCAGTAGGTAGCATAACTATACAGCAAGAGCAGCAGCAACATCATCTTTGAAATCTGCAATAGCTCAGCGCTTTGAGTCAATTCTTTACGCCCAGCTGCAATTCATCATTTTCTCGTGCACTTCATGAGATATACCTATGTACTGCAACTCAACTTTATGACTAATCTTTTACCAAGTTCGAGAACGCTATTATTTCCTAATTAACTCCTCACGGGTGCTAAAGTACAACATAAAAAATGAAAAAAAAATGAAAAAAAACGTCAATTTGTTACCTTTCCTCTGCCTCACCTTGCTAGAATACTAAGTACATATACACAAAGGAATTCCAGTTATTCATTGCCGATTACAATTACTTATTGTTAGTTAGCTAAGGAAAAGCTTATGTTAACTGGATCAGATTTCATTTGCTTCATGCACTTGGCTAGCAGTACAAAAAAAAAAAACTGCAACTTTGGGAGAACTTGAGCGTTTTTGCGATTCAATTAAAAAATTGATTCTCATCCAGTTTTAATTCAAGGAATTCAAGTAAGTCGTTCTGGTATTTATACAATGCAAGGATGGTAATTGAAAGCTCCATAGATAAGCTGTGTTTCCTTGGTTACTTACCATGATCAGATATTGACATCGACATTGAAATTGCATATACGGATGACCTACACATTAGCATCAGTTTGCATTGAATCTGAAGTTTTAATATGGAGGCGGTGTACCCCTATGCAGGGAAGCTTGAAGAGCATATTTTATTTTACATATATGTGTTTTTTAGCGTAGATCATACAGTACCGATAGCGCCGAAAGTTTAGAAAAATCTACGAATATATTAGCACCCATTTATCGGCTTGCAGAAGGTTTGATTTACTGTTTAGAGACTTTTAGATGCTAAATAAGACGGCTTTTGTAATGTTTAGAAATTGTAACATTTAAATTTTTTATTTCGGAACTTTTGAAGATTCAATTTCGTTTGCCTTTTTGTTTTTAGTAAAAATTTAATTTATTGCAAATCTATGTACTCACAATGTTCAGTCCACATACATATTTGTAGATCCCTCGTTGAAATCTCGCCATCAAAGTACATCCCTCGATGAAATCATCTTTTCCTAAAAATATATAAAAAAGGAAACACAAAACATCAATATAACACAATATACTTATCTAATTACACAAATATTCCACCGCAAATCCCTTCCCATAGCCATCCTATGCAATATTTTACCTAGAAAAAATAAAGAAAATGCATTGATTACATATAAATTAACCAAAAATAGTATAAACTTACCAAATCATATACCTCCAGCATATTTACATTTTTGTAATGTCATCTAATCAAATTTGGACCATCGAACCAAGCGTTGCCGGGGCAACATATTATGAAGCTGGGACATAGCTGTTCACGGCGGCTATAAAAATTCGGCAAGCCGCAGCAAAATCACCATTCGGTTTTCAGAGTCTAATCTGAAAGCATCCTCCACCAGAGTCTAATCTGTTTGCTATCCTTTGAACAAAAGTATAATTTTGTTTATTCCTTCATATAGAAGTTTAATTCTATTATTGTAGAAGTATAATTCTACTCATATCCAGCATCCAATTTTGCCGCATATTATAATTTCAGAGTTTAATCTGAAAATATTCTCCATTAGAGTCTAATCTGAATCCCATCCTCGGAGCAAAAGTATAATTTCGCTCTATCCTTCATATAGAAGTCTAATTCTATTAAAATCCACACTCGCAAAAATCTGACACTTGATCCCCAATCGTGTAACAGAAGTTTAGTTCTGCTTACACGCTCCAGGACGTTGTTGATTAAAGTATAGTTCTGCCCAGACGTTTTGATATTCGCTGTAACAGAAGTTTAATTCTGCTTACACGCCCCAGCACGTTGTAGCAGGAGTATAATTCTGCCTACACGTTTCAATACTCACTGTAACAGAAGTATAATTCTGCTTACACGCTTCAGCACGTTGTAGCCAAAGTTTAATTCTGTCGGTCTCTTTCTCAGAAATTCCTGCTCTGTGCTTAAATTTGTCACTATCTAATTTCGAAGAAATAAAAACATACTTCTTCTTCTTTCCAGGAACAAAAATAAGAACAGAGAGTGTGGGCAAAACAGCACGACTTTTATATTGAATTTTTATTTTGGATTTTTTAAATTGTCGTCATTGTTGTTGAATTTTAGTTGAATTTTTTATAGTATTAGTAGTTTTACTAGATTGTAAGTTATTATTAGAATTGGAATTTTTGAATTAAAACAAATGAATTGTGATATTTAGGTTAATTACTTTAATAAAATTTATATTTGAACTGAATTTAAAGCTGAGTTATCCTTTACTAAACCGGCACCCTCCCTTACGCTCGAGACTAGATCTCACACACAAAATTACTTAATCAGATTTTTCTTTAATTTGTCGATAAACTCCCACGGTAAAATCGGTAGCTGCGTCTATGAAATACTGGTTCGTACGACAGCTATGAATTCATTTCATGACCTATTATGGAAGAACGTGGGATTCTTTATCGCCGCTGTATGCGTAGTAAAAGTGATCGTGACCGTTCTATATAGCGAGCAGCTCGCAACATCACCACAACTGCAATAAGTCGATGCGAACGCCCGCCGCTAGTTTAGCTCCAAATTTAATTGCCATCTCCCTGCTAAAGCCCTTTGGCATAACTTACGGCAAGCGAGAGAGTTTTTGGTAAGGACAAAACAAGTTGTGAGCTTGATCCGGATGTGTTCAATGCTTTTTTCACGTCTCCTATTAACATACAGCAAGGACTTGAGGATGAAATGCATAATAATTCAAATCTTATGACTTCCAATTTTACAAGAGGTAATGATTCATCTTTTTCCTTCCACGGAATTTACCGCCGTGAATTAATTGAAACATTTTTTTCTATTAAGTCTTGTGCTATCAGTCCAGATAATTGCTCCCTTTCATATATACCTACATCTTCCATATCGTATACACAGGTCTTATGACTTCGTCTTTTCCCAGCAGGTTGGAAAATCGTGACTGTGTTGCCAATACCTAAAAAATCTTCTCATTAGTCTCCTTCTGATTTCAGGCCTATAAGCTCCTATGCTTTTTATCAAAAGTACTGTAAAAGCTAAGGAATAGGCAATTAGTTGAGTATTTAGGCTTTCTGGTACTTCTATCTTTACTTACCTTCCTTGACATCCTTTTTATACCCTAGATGAAATCTAAAGGGGTATACTAAGTTTGTCATTCCGTTTGTAACACCTCGAAATAATGATGGTAGAGCAAAATGGATTGGACACCCACGCATAATATTAAAAGTTATTTTGATTTTTGCATGTCCGTCCGTCCGTCCGTGCGCACGATAACTCGAGAACGCGTACACTTAGAGAGCTTAAATTTTGTACACGGACTTTAAAAAAAAAAGTAAAATTAAGTTCGAAAATGAGACAAATCGGGCAACTCCTTCGTGGGGTTGCCATACAAAAATTTCGTTTTCCGTTATATATTTGAACACTGCCTGAGAACGAGTCGCCGTAGAGAGCTGAAATTTGGTACATGGTGTTTTCATTGTACTAGCAAATAAAATTTCAAAAATGGACTAAATCGGGCAACCCATTCTTGGTGTTGCCATATAAAAAATTAGGTTTTTTATGTATACTGTGAAAACGATCAGTCCAAGACATTTTTATTGTACTAAAAACTTCTGCAGAATATGAAATCCTATAAAATTGGTTTTAATAATTTTTTCTGCCCGACGAACCGTTGTAGAAATATATGCGAAAAACCACTGCAAAAATCAAAATTGCTCAAATGGGTACCCATACGAAATTTCATACGGACATTCATCTAGCTAGGCTATCATAAGAATTGGTCTTAGACCAATTCTAGCTTTTTCACTTGTTATTTATTTATTTAGTCTCGATTAAAAGCTGCCGGTTAATATCGAAATCTAATCTATGCTCTTAGAATTGAGTTTTTTTTTGCTTTTTATTACTGTAAAAATTTAACAAATGTTTTTCTTTCTTTCAGGTAAGTTCACCGGATTTGTATGATATAAGTAAATAAGTAAGTGAGTAAGCAAAGTTAAAATTTTAATTGTATTCTTTCTCATTCCAAACTTTATTTTTACCAATTTGCGAAATACTATAGAAATATTTTAAACTATTTGGAAAATTCATTTGTAATCGGCGTCAAATATGGTGACAGGAATATGTTTTATATATGTATATAGGTTGTTTCCTGCATGGTGGTCCATAGAGCGGGGGTGATAGTACTCACCTATCCATACAAAAAATTGTATGGCATGGGGGTTCACACCAACCGTTTCGGAGTAACAGGATGATTAAGAAAATATGCTAGGTTTTCACAAAACACCCTATATCTGAAAAATTATAGTGTATATGGCCACCGTCGAAAACGCATTGAATGCAGAACTTCATGGCATTTCCGACGACTTCTCAACCAGGCATATATTCCCCTCCTCTCAGGAGTTATGGTTTTGTAGTTTGACATTTTTGTTATTTTTTATAAAAAATGTAAACTGCATTTGATTTGACCTATAACGACCTATGTACTATCTGCAGCCTTTAAAAAGTTATTAGCTCTTAAGCTATTCTCAAATCTATTTTCAAACCTATTTTCCTGGATAATTTCTTCCGTTAGTGACTGAAAACACGCCATTTAAAAAAAATATCGTCTAATTTCCGTATGACCTGTAAAGCTAATACTTACTTAACGGCTACAGTTAGCACATAGGGTGTGATTAGGTCAAATTAAAGAGGAGAGTGCATAGTTTACAGTTTTATAAAAAAACATCATGTTAACTACCTTTTTGCAAAAAGTAAGAAAATGCAAAATTTTAGTTTAGAACACCATAACTCGTGATGTAAGGTTTGGGATATTTTTTAAAGAAACTCCGATCTTGGACATCCGCTTAATCAGAACAAACAACAATAAAATATTAACAGACTGGTACTGTAAACCCTGTAGTTCAAACCGGATACTGAACTATTTCTCCAATCACCCACAAAACAAACAAAAATTAACACAGCTCAATCATTCATAAATAAAATATTTAAAATAAGTAATCGGCAATTCACACAGAAAAATATAAAAATTGCAACAGACATTCTGGCGGAAAACAACTATCCACGCCACACAATAGACTCATTAATCAAGAAAGCAACAAGGAATACTCATTAATATAACACCCAACATAATAGAACGATTAGCAACATAATAACATTTGACAACACTACCCCAATATACAGATCCATCCCATATACGGGTGTTCGGTAAATGTCTTCAATTCTTTAAGGGGATGAAAGTAGAGGTCATTTGGGTCAAAAATGTCTAGATACTTTTATATCGAACTCCGCTTGGTTTTCGAGTAAATCGATAATATCGATTTTCGAGATTTTGCATACCTCTTCAGAGTAATTTCGTTAAAAGTTCTATTGTAATTAATGGATTGTGACGTTCAAACCTTTATTTAAAAGAACACATATTGGCCTTTCTAAGAATGCATAATTAGTTATAATTGTGCCTTCAATTATTTTAAACAAAAACAGTTTTCTCTAGAATTTTTTATTTCGCCAAAATTTTTGTCGCTCTTCAGTGTACATTTATTCGAAATATCACCGTTGCACGAACTTGGCAAAACTATGAAAAAATTTGCGCATTATGTCCCCTTTCCAAAATGAGCTCCCAAAGTGCTATCAACAATAACAATCAAAAGTTATAAGCAAACATTTGGAAGATGTGCCCATCGAGGTAATCTTCAGCTTTTTCGTAGGATTCTATCTCATCCTTCAGTTTTTAACCTACGACAACCATTTATATGTCAATGTACGGGAATCTAAACTGGCTATTAGATAGGGTACTTTTCGATTTCGAATTTCAAAAATGGGGGGGGGGGGGGTAATTTCGAAAAAACACTTTTTTACTAAACTTGATATTTACGTAGATTTCGTTATTCCGCATCTTCATTTTTGCGGGGGGGCAAGCTCTGGGAGGGGCAGGAGTTCCAAGTTTCAACTTTTAGCGGTTATATTTCCTCAACCAAGCATTGTTCTAGCAAGTAAGTTCTAAATTCATAAATGGAAAAGACATTTTTGGTGGTTTTTATTCAAATATAGCACAATTATAACTAATTATGCATTCTTAGAAAGGCTAATATGTGTTCTTTTAAATAAAGGTTTGAACGTCACAATCCATTAATTACAATAGAACTTTTAACGAAATTACTCTGAAGAGGTATGCAAAATCTCGATAATCGATATTATCGATTTACTCGAAAACCAAGCGGAGTTCGATATAAAAGTATCTAGACTTTTTTGACCCAAATGACCTCTACTTTCATCCCCTTAAAGGATTAAAGACATTTACGGAACACCCTGTATACATCCATTATCCCTAAAAATCGCCAGGATAATTCAAAACAACATTAATAAAATAAAAGTGGCATTCAAACCTATAACGCAACTCAATAGATGCTACTCAAAATTAAAGGACCCTATACGCACACAAAAAGCCAATAATGTTGTCTACAAAGTACCATGTGAAAACTGCACTACGGCATAGGTATATAGGACAAACTTCAAAAAAACTCAAAACCAGACTATCACAACACAGAACATACATAACCAAGAAAACACCACGATCAGCATTAGCATCCCATACAATAAAAACCGGACATGTATTCGCATTTTATAATGCAACAATTATAAACATAAAGAAAAACAAAGCAAAACGCGAATTCAAAGAAGCATGCCACATCTACATGGAAAAAAGGAATCTAACTAATTTAAGACAAGACACAGATCTAATAAATAAAGATTACCAACACATACTTAGAAAACTAAAACTTGATATCACAACACGACAAAGAACTCCGCATATCATTCATCTGTGATCCCTTAAATAAAACAGTCATTTAAATTATTTATTTTGTTTAAATTATTTATTTATTTATATATATTATTACGAGCGTGGCCTTAGTTCGTTATTTAAAACACAATATTTCAGATATAATTCAAAAGCTCTTTCTTTATTTAACTTTACCGTTTACTCTCACAAATTCACAAATAATTATCAAATCAACTCTTTATTTATCGCTAGTACTGTACTTCTAATTATCGCAATCCAAATAGTTTACTTCGTTCACTTCGCTGTCTGAAATAATACTCGCCTCCTGGACGTGAGCAGCGCCGTATTTATACTCTACGAATTATCCTAGAACCTTCCTGAATATTCCATTCTCCAAACCCAGTTTACTAGGATGTCACTAACCTAAAGTTGTTTCCATTTCCAATAGATGTCGCTTGTATCACTTTGTGGCGCGTAACACTGCCCCCTTCTTAAAATTGTTCGTCCCGAACAACAGGTGATCCACGGTCTTGATGCTCGCAGTATTGACATAAACGATCTAGATGAACGATTTTCCGTTTGCCTCTTGTACCCCGCTGAATCCTATATACTACGTCATTTATTCTAGAAACTACTGAATACGGTCCTTCCCAGTGTTGTTGTAATTTGGGAGAACGTCCCTTACGTCGTTTCGGGTTGTACAGCCAAACAAGGTCACCTTCATTAAATCCTGCTGAGTTAGCACGTAAGTCATATCGGGTCTTCATCCGATCGGTATTTATTGCTAATTTTGCTCTCGTGACTTCGTGTACATCAGCTAATCGTTGTCTAAGTTCCGATACATAATCGTCTGGTAACTTTTGTTCACCTCTGGGTGTACCAAACTTGAGATCGCTAGGTAAACGCATCTCCTTTCCGAATATCACTTTTGCTGGAGTTTGTCCGGTCGTGTTGTGTACAGCTGATCGATAGGCCATTAAGAACATGGGAATATGTTGATCCCAATCGCGTTGGTGATAGTCGACTACTTTCTTTAGATGCTCGACCAATGTTCTGTTGAAGCGCTCTACCATGCCATCAGATTGTGGATGCAGAGGAGTTGTTCTGGTTTTTCTTATTCCCAGAATTTTACACATCTCTTGGAAAGTCCGTGATTCGAAGTTCCGTCCTTGGTCCGAATGAAGTTCATGAGGAACACCAAATCTACTGACCCAATTCATTACTACTTGATCCGCTACTGTGGTAGACTCTTGATTAGGGATTGCATAAGCTTCGGGCCATTTACTGAAATAGTCAATAGCAACTAATATATAACGGTTACCGTTATCTGTTTCTGGAAAAGGTCCAGCGATGTCTACGGCTATCCTTTCAAATGGGGCTCCTACATTATACTTATGCATTTCTCCTCTACTTCTGTGTGGTGGTCCTTTGCAAGAAGCACAGATAGTGCATCTGCGGCACCATTCCTCAACATCCTCTCGCATATGTAACCAATAAAACCTTTCACGTATTTTGGAAATTGTTTTATTCACCCCCAAATGTCCTCCAGATAATCCACTGTGCATTTCTTCTAGGACATCTTTGACCTGGGATGCTGGCACGACTATTTGCATTCGGAATGACTCGCCGTTAGTTGATTCCCACTTGCGCTTTAATATACCACATTCAACGTGAAGAGAGTTCCATTGAGCCCAGTAGCTCTTCAGTTTCTCACTCCTCTCCGAGATATCTTGCCATTGTGGTCTTTCCATGTCTTCTTTCCAAGCAAGAATAGGTGCTATGTCTGGGTCTTCCCGTTGAGCTGTTCGCAAGCTCTCGTTGTTCCAACCTGTCGATGGTTCCACCGTCATCAGCTGTATTGTTGCTTTTGTTTCTTTTTCTTCCAGCCGAACGCAATGTTTGCATTCAACTTTGCATGGACGTCGTGAAAGGGCGTCTGCATTTCCATGGATACGTCCTTTTCGGTGTTGGATTTCAAAGTCATAAGCTTGGAGTCGCTCTATCCATCTCGCCACTTGCCCCTCAGGGTTCTTAAACTGCAAAAGCCATTTAAGCGCTGCATGGTCAGTGCGGAGGATAAATTTCTGCCCGTAGAGATATTTATGGAAATGCTTGGTTGAGTTTACAATGGCAAGTAGCTCTTTCCTTGTAGCACAATAATTTCTCTCTGATTTTGAGAGTGCTTTGCTAAAATAAGCTACTGGCACCTCTTGACCATCCTCCTCCTGTGATAGCAATGCGCCAATACCTACATTGCTGGCATCCGTGTCCAATATAAAAGTTTTTCCCAGCTTTGGATAGTGAAGCACTGGAGTTCCACAGAGCTGTTGCTTCAAATGTGCAAAACTCTCGTTACATTTATCTGACCATATGAACGGCTTTCCTTTTTCTATAAGTTGATGTAGGCTCCTTGCTATATCTGCAAAACCTTTTACGAATCGCCTGTAGTAGGTAGCTAATCCAAGAAAACTCCTTAATTGATGTTTGTCCTTTGGAACAGGCCAATTTTTCACAGCTCTTATCTTCTCTGGATCAGTTTTTACTCCTTGTGATGAAACTATATGCCCCAAATATTTTACTTCATTCTTGAATAGAGCACATTTATTCGTACTGAGCTTCAGTTTCGCATCTCTCAGTCTTTGAAGTACGTCCCGTAAGTTGTTTTTATGTTCCTCGAATGTCCTTCCGATCACAATTATGTCATCTAAGTAGACAAGACATGTTTTCCAGGTTAATCCTCGTAAAACACATTCCATGAGTCGTTCAAATGTGGCTGGAGCATTACATAATCCAAATGGCATAACTTTGAATTGCCATAAGCCACTTCCAACTGAGAAAGCAGTTTTCTCTCGGTCCTCGGGATGTATTTCCACTTGCCAGTAACCGCTCTTCAAATCCAATGTGGAAAACCATTGCGCTCCGGAAAGGGTGTCCAATGTGTCATCAATCCTTGGTAACGGATAGCTATCCTTTCTTGTTACATTATTTAGTTGGCGGTAGTCCACACAGAATCGGGTGCTGCCATCCTTTTTCTTGACCAAAACAACTGGCGATGTCCAAGGGCTGTTAGATTCCTCAATTATACCTTGTTCTTTCATGGAATTTATCATATCTGCAACTTCTGGTTGTTTGGCTAATGGTAGTCTTCGTGGTGGTTGCCGAATGGGCCTAGAATCTCCTGTATTGATCCGATGCTGGACAAGATTTGTTTTGCCGAAATCATCATCATTCATTGCAAATAATTCCGAAAATTCATCGATCATATCTTTGGCATCGTTGTATTGCTGTTCACTTAAGGCACCAGATGAAAGAAGTTTCTGAACCTGTTGAGTAGTAGCTGGTATACGTATTGCCTCCTTAATATTACTACCATTTTCCAAATTAACAATCTGATAAACAGGCTCACAATTTCCAATTATAGCACCTTCTTTTAGTTGTACCTCATTTTCGGATGTGTTGAGCACTCTGACTGGAATTAATGTTGCGCCTTCTGCCTTCACTAAAGTCTTACCAACGATGATGTTCGATGTTACTTTTGTAGGGTTAGGCTCCACCAGATAGAATCGGCAGGTCCCGATGTCATCAGTAAGCTTTGTCCATACTAGCGTCTCCGAGAATGCAGGGAGAGTCATATTCTCACAGACCATCGTCCTTAATTTTGCAGGATAATCTGTTCCTCCTCCTAGTCTCATAGGAATTTCTATGTTGCCATATTTGAGTATTCGTTCTCCGACATCTAAATTTATTTTATATGTGGTCATAAAATCTACTCCAAGGATGCATTCATCCATTATGTCTGAAACTAGGAAATTGTGAGGAAATAGTAGTTCACCTAGTTGAATATCCAAAGTTATTTCTCCAAAAACTTGTGCTGCGGCTCCAGTTGCTGTTCTTAGTAAATATTTGGTGGTATTGTGAAGCCATTTGTTCTTGACAAGATCCGCTCTAATAATTGATCTCGAAGCTCCAGTGTCGATAGTGACAACGCAGTCATTTTTCCCTACACTTCCATATATAACAAGACTGCTATTATTTCTCTTCAACTGGGATATCTGTATGATGACTTCGGGGCTGTCGACTCTACCAACCAACTTCTGGTTTTTACATGTTTTCCGACTGCTGAACAGGGGAGCTGATGCGACTAGTCGGTGTTTGATTTCTAGGCTCTCCCCGAATAGCTTGCTCCCTGGCTCGACATCTTTGGCATTCTGTTCTGTCCTCCTCTTCTGGTGATTCTGTTCGACGGCGTTTTCTGCAGTCCCTTTGGAGGTGTCCTGGTCTTTTACAATTCCAGCATCGCAGAATACCACGTGAAGAATTGCTCTGTGATGGCTGAATTCTATTACAAGTACATTCCTCCACCGAAATTTCTCTCACTCGTACTGCACTTCGAGAAGCTTGCCTGGCAGATTCATACGCTAGTGCATAGGCTAGTGCTTCTGCTGTTGATTTCTTTCCTGCTAGCCTCAACGCTTGTTGTAAATTTTGATCTGCAATAGCGTTCACAAATGCTTCTGTTGCCACTTCATTAAGGAAATCCGCATTTACGCTAGGGTATGAGAGATAAGCTAATCTTTCCACATCAGCCTGCAGTTGTTGTAGTGATTCGCCATGCTTTTGAATCCTGTTGCGTAGCTGTAGGCGATATACTTGCTGCATGTGTTCATCTCCATAACGTAACTCTATCGCCTGTACTAATGAAGTATAATCACGTTGCCTTTCTATCGGTATAGTTTGTAAAAGCTCTGATGCAGAACCTCGAAGTGCTAATACCAGAGCTGTAGCTTTGTCTGCATCATTCCATCCGTTTACTTCGGAAGCAGCCTCGAATTGTCTCTTGAAAATATGCCACGAATTTTGTCCATCAAATATTGGAGGTTTCATTCTGCCTGCATTGGATATTTCAATTCCTTCGTGCCGTGGTTGTCGATGCTTCATCATCTCCAAATCTGCTTTAAAGTTGTCAAGCTTCTCCGTAACATTTTGTTGTACTTCCGACACTTGTTGTTGAACTTCTAGCACTTCCTGCTGGATTCCTTCAATTTTTACATTTTGCTCGTCTAATGAATTCTTAAGAAAAGTCTTCTGTTCCTCCAAACAAGTTTCTAGACAATTCTGCAAAGAATTCTTTTGTTCGTCCAAACGGGCTTCTAGAGAATTCTTTTGTTCATCTAGACGGGATTCCAGAGAATTCTTTTGTTCCTCAAAAGCATTCTTTTGTTCCTCAAAAGCATTCTTTTGTTCGTCCAAACGGGCTTCTAGAGAATTCTTTTGTTCATCTAGACGGGATTCCAGAGAATTCTTTTGTTCCTCAAAAGCATTCTTTTGTTCCTCAAAAGCATTCTTTTGTTCGTCCAAACGGGCTTCTAGAGAATTCTTTTGTTCATCTAGACGGGATTCCAGAGAATTCTTTTGTTCCTCGAAAGCATTCTTTTGTTCGTCTAATCGGGCTTCTAGAGAATTCTTTTGTTCCTCAAAAGCATTCTTTTGTTCCTCAAGAGCATTCTTCACCTGCAGGGTTGAAAGCTCCATTTTGGTCATTAAAGTACCCAAAAGCTGTTCTATGTTCATCGCAGGCTCTTCTTCAGTTTCTGATTCTTCCTCGAAAATGTATGTCTCAGGATTCTTTTCTTCCTCTATCAAAGCTTGTCTAAGTCGCTCGAGTAGAACATTCTTTAGACCTGTCGTTTGCAATGACCGCTTCCCCAACTCCACTTTCAATTCCTGTATGCGAAGCTCCTCTAGTTTGCGTCCCATTACTTTGATAATTCACTCACAGTTTAATATAAAATTATCTTTCGGAATTTTCACTTAAAGCAGGAAAGTTTCACACGATTTCACCAAATTAATCACTCTTTGAATTTCAAAGTCAAATGCCACCACTTTATTTCGCGATTTTATTTTACTTCTGACACCAGTTATTACGAGCGTGGCCTTAGTTCGTTATTTAAAACACAATATTTCAGATATAATTCAAAAGCTCTTTCTTTATTTAACTTTACCGTTTACTCTCACAAATTCACAAATAATTATCAAATCAACTCTTTATTTATCGCTAGTACTGTACTTCTAATTATCGCAATCCAAATAGTTTACTTCGTTCACTTCGCTGTCTGAAATAATACTCGCCTCCTGGACGTGAGCAGCGCCGTATTTATACTCTACGAATTATCCTAGAACCTTCCTGAATATTCCATTCTCCAAACCCAGTTTACTAGGATGTCACTAACCTAAAGTTGTTTCCATTTCCAATAGATGTCGCTTGTATCACTTTGTGGCGCGTAACAATATATTCAGTTAACGTTTTTATCATATTTTTAATGTGTATATATTTTTTTTGTGAAGTATGTTTCAATAATATTTTTAAACATTTCTTTCATCATACCAAGAACAAAGGTGAGAACATCAAATATTTTAATTGTACGCAATACTATCTTATATTCTAATGTAGCTAACTCCTGAAGAAAGGCAGTAATGAAGACCCGAAACGTCGAGTGAACATAAAAAAGTATTATCCAAAGATCGGACTTACCTTAAAAAAATATCCCAAACCTTACATCATAGACCCGATCAAAAGCATAACCAGCTGGAAAACTCCAATCAGCAGTAAACCATAATAACTCGTGAGGTGAGAGGAGTATGCGCCTGGTTGAGCAATCGTTGGAAAGGCCATGATGTTTAATGTGCTTTTGAAGGTGACCATACACCCTGTACTTTTTCAGATAAAGGGTGTTTTGTGAACACTAAGCATAATTCCTTAATCACCATGTATAGTGAGAGTGGATAGGGATGAATCCTATCCCAAGGACTTTTCTTCCCCAGTTTCTCGCTAACTAGTTTGTTTTTCTTCCTTTTTCAATACTATGACGATTGCCTTGATTCCTATTGATTTTTTCAGCACGATCCTCTACCAACTTGCGCACCCAAAAATCACTCACTCCTCTTCCGACCTCCTGCTTGACCTCTTGGCCCGTTGTTTTTTACCATTTGTCGTATCTGACAGGCTGTTTCTCTGACAGATAGGTTTCTCACTTACGATGCCAGAGGTCAGTGGCGTTGTTATAGAGGTTACTGGGCAATCCACATGCGGCCATAATAGTTTCCACACTCTTTGATTAGAAATTTTAAAATAAAGATAAAATTTTCGCTCTGAGAAATTAGGTTCTTAAAATATTTTTTACATTATGTTAATTAAAAAAAAAATCCGCTGTACGCTTCTATAAATATAAAATAAAAACAAAACATTTAAAATCTTAATTAACTTTATTCTTCTGAATATAAACAGGAACTAGCTGGAAATTGTTTAAGTTTAATCAGCTTTATTAAAAAAGTGACGAATTATCTTGGCGTTATTGTAGATATTAAATTTACATTTGTTCCTCTAATCAACTTTCTCACTCTGAGGATTTATGTAATACACTGCTTTCGATAATTTCTTGATTACTAATGATAATAAACGGCTAATTGATTAGTCAGAAAATCTAATAATGGTTTTGGCAAGCGATGGGTCTTATCAATTTGTTGATCTTGTCACAAGCAGTGATCGCCAGTCCTATGGCCGCGGATAATTTGCTCTAACGCATATGTATAACTTAAGTAATATGAGCATAACTGCTTTAAAGGTTCTCTATACAGCTGAATATGCTGTACGGGCTTCCTGTCGTTTTAATGACTAACCTATCCAGGTGGTGCCTTAACGTTTCGGTTATATTATAGCTTATTTCAGTACCAAGAGAATATTTTATTTCTCCACACACATTATTAGTCGAAGGCAAGTAACTTCGGTAATTTTAATATTTCAAATTATTAGAAGTGTCATAGAAGCTCCCGACCCTGACTTTAAGGTAAAGCTTAGTACTCATCCGCAACTTTCAGAAATGCATCTCACTCTGAGTCTGTTTCGGCTATGATGGGAACCTTCAATGAATTCTCAGATGAAATATGTGGGTTTGAATATTTCTCCAACGAAGATGAAAGATATGCTTTACGAATCATAATTGTTTTAATTCCAAATTTTTTAATTTTTTGTTTTAATTTTTGTCTTTATTTTATTTTACTTTAATTTTTGTTATTATTTGTTTTGTATTATACTTATTATTTGTACTAGTTTGCTCGTTTCGTATTTTGATATTTCTGTTGTTGAGCGATAGTTTTAGATTAATTATAAAGGAAAGCTGATTATAAAGTGGATTAACTTAACCTACTTAATTAAGTAATTTACTGCCATAAGCTATTATTAGAAGTAGACAATTTGACAATTTGAATGGTTTGTCTTTTACTTAATCTGACAATCTTATGCAACTTTCCGTGGGTGGCTAGTTAAACAGGAATTTATAAGGCAAGAAAAAAGTCTGACAAAACTTGCTTCAGGTTAAATGTGTACCAGAAATTAAATGCGTTTTGCTCTATTGGAGAGAATTTTCCATATCCATTGCTTTTTAGCATGTTACACTTCACTGAATACGTAACTATTTACACTTCCGTACTTTTCAGATTAAATCTATGTATTTATTTCGATTTACAAATTCATGTGTGCTTTGCACCAAAAGTACAGTGAGACAGGGCATAAAGCTCAGAGGCAACGTTGTTGTCTTGTATTGTGTGCTTACTTTTAGCAACTGGCATAGGTCAATTCATACATAGTATAGAAAATTATCGGTGAACTTTTTTGGTAGGTTGAAATTAAATTCTCAGGGATATAATTCACTTTTTTAATTTTAAATCAACTCATTGCTCAACTCAAGTAGTGAGTCCGGTTAATCATTGAGTCCGCTCAACATTTGAGCAGTTGTTCTTCGCTCGAAATTTTTCTTTGGTATACAAATGGTATCGTGGACTATAGTCAATGCTTTTATATAAAATATGGTTTGAGCGGATTCACTATTTGAGCGGAGTAAAATCTTGAGCGATTTACTATTTGAACCTTGAGTGAACCCATAATTTTAGGTTGAGCAAGCTCAAATTACCGTTTTTTTTTTTGTTTTTTAACTAACATAAGTGAAATTTGATTTAATTAAATAACAAAATTTCATAAAAAAAGTCATTGAATGAAGAAAGTACATTTCTTTCTGGAGTAGTTTTGCAAGATAAAACCACTGGAAATTATATTTTTTATTATAGTGGAATTTTGGCTGAAGATTTTACTGGACATTTTCATTTATTTTAACTAGTGTTAATATGATCCGAGCAGTTTTGATATAGAAAATATCAACAAGAGATTGATAGTAAAGAAATACTTAATTGTTTGTTAACATTGTCGAAAATTTCTGAAGTATAATAATCTTCGGCTACAAAAAGTCTACTCAATATTTCATATATTATTTAGATATTTATATACCTACCTTGAAAATTCAACTATTTCTAATTATTCAATTATTTTTATCAAGTTTTTCAAATGCAATTTGTAAGGAGATATGGATTGCCTGAGTTTTTTTTTTATATTATTAAGCTAAGCTCAGGGGATACCCTATGATGCAAAGCACAGCATGGCAGGAAGGAGATAGGGAAAGGATTAGGGGATATGAGGAAAGTGGCGGAGGTGCCGATGTATGTCGCCCTTAAACTTCCGCAGATTGTATGCCGGAGGAAAAACAGAAGATGGTAGACTGTTCCACATTCGCACTGTTCGGGATAAAAAAGCATCTCGGAATTTTACTGTACGGCCGAAAGTAATTTGAAGGGTTAAAGGATGTGCGCGGTTTGCAGCGCGAGTATTGCGTGCAGGAATCATTCTACAAAGGATTAGACTAGATATTTCATCAGAACATTGCATGGTCAATATAGCGATAAAGGAGCGAAAAGCATCCAACATTGCGGCGGTGCTCGAGTGAGTCGATATGACAAGTTATTGCCAAATCGCCAATGAGCTTGAACGCTCTCTTTTGGACAATATCCAATGAAGCTAAGGCTGTGCGACCAGCCCCGGCCCATATATGGGAGTTGTATTCCATTCTAGGTCTAATGTAGGACTTGTAGAGGAGCGCTAGATTTGACGGGCTGAAATATTTCTTACACCTTTTCAGAAAACCAAGACATTTCGATGATTCTTTGGCAACAGAGAAGATGTGATCTGTCCAGTTTAACTTACTGGAAATATTAATGCCAAGAATGCTTAGTGACGGTCAATCAGAAATGAGTGCTCCATCAAAAGAAACGGGTGTGGTTAAGTTATGATCTTGTTTTAATGAGATAAGACAGCTTTGGGACTTTGATGCATTGAATTCGACGTGATTCGCTTTGCCCCAAGCGAGGATATTGGCAAGATCGTTATTCAATGATCTAGTCATGCAATCTCGTTTAACACATGCAGCATTCCCCCTGGATTCCGCAAGAGTGTCAAAGGAGTAAGCGAAATCAAGAGTACTGTCATCTGCGAAACTATGGATGGGATTGAAAGTAAGGGAAAGCAGATCATTAATGAAAATTAAAAAGAGAGTTGGAGAGATAACAGAGCCTTGAGGTACACCGGCATTTATGGGATGCGGTTCAGACGTAACGCCATCTAATACAACACGTATTTGGCGACTAGATAGGAAACTTTCAATCCATAATACAAGAGGAGGGGAGAGACCAAGTGCTTTGAGTTTGGCTAAAAGGGCTGGATGCCAGACTCTATCAAAGGCTTTTGAAATTCCTAGGGCAACGATTTTAGACTCACCAAAATTATGAAGACTACGGTTCCAACGTTCCGTAAGAAAAGTCAGCAAGTCTCCTAATAAGCGTCCAACTCGGAAGCCATATTGGCGATCGTTGATGAGATGATTGGTTTCCAGATACTTCATTAATTTTGAGTTAATGATAGATTCAAAAACCTTTGAAAGAATCGAAGTGATGGCAATTGGTCGATAATTTGAGGGATCGCTACCCTCTCCTTTCTTAGGAATAGGCTGAACGTGAGCTAGCTTCCAAGCAGTTGGAAATTTTCCTGTCGAATAAGACAAGTAGAAGAGTTTGCGCAGAGGTTTAGCCAAGGAAGAGGCGCAGCTTTTAATTAACAGGGGCGAAAAACCATCAGGACCTGCGGCTTTGGAGACGTCGATCCCCTTAAGGACCCTGAACACAACCCTCGTACGAACGTGTATTGGCTCTTGTACACATTCACACGGGCGATGCAAAACAGGTGTTTGTGAAGTTGGTGGAAGACAAGAATTTGAAGCGAATCTAGCAGCTAAAATATTAGCTTTATCCAGGGAGTCAACAATCACTTCACCATTATTAAGTAGTGAAGGTATAGAGGAACTGGTGAAATTGTTCCTGATGGTTTTGACCAGGGACCAGAAACCTTTGCTACCTTTGCGGCTTGTCAAGATTCTATGTCTAATATTCTGGTCAAAAAGAAATTTTTCTCTCTGGATAATGGACTTGCAGGTGTTCCGTGCAGTCTTGTAGACTTGTTTCATTTCCGGACATGGATGCAATTGTGAGGCGCGAAAAGCAGACTCTTTCGCTTTCATAGCTTGGTTGCACTTATCGTTAAACCAGGAGCGATCATGCTGTTGTTGAGACCTGCTGTAAGAATACGGAATGTATTGATTGATATCCTATTTTTAAAGACGAACATAGCACATAATGCTTGAAATTCTCTCTCGACTAATTTTGAAAATTTAAATTCTTGTTTTTTGTTTATCGTAAAATATAATTACCTCGTTGTAAAAAATTTAAAAAATGCACAAATTCGGGTTACTCCTTCTTGGTGTTGCCATATAAAAGTTTAAGTTTTTTACATATACTGTGAAAATCATCTCGGTCCTAGACGTTTTTATTGTACTGTAAACTTCTTCAGAATATAAAAGCCTATAAAATCGTTCTAGAAATATATGCGAAAATCTCGAAAAACCGATCAATTAAACTTGCTTTTTTACTTGTTTTATTTTTACTTTAGTCGTTGCAGCCGCATGCAACAAAACCAATTTTATTGGAAATTCAGAGATCAAACTTGATTAGAAGCAAGGATGTATAGGATTTTTAATGTTCTTGGTCAGTTTCACTGCACTGATAAAAAGTGAAAAGTGATTATCCGGAGTTTCCTCATTTTCCTTATCAGATCAAAGTGTACTCCCTGGTGGGCTTTGGCTTAATTATAAAGAAACAAAAGGATAAGCTGCACCAAATTGAGTAAGACAATTAACACAGGAAAGTGTGTTTCACTGACTTTGTTTCTGCCAATCTACTGGAAAATATGTTAACTGCTAACATACATATTATATATATACATATATATTATGTGAAAAATGTAAGGGCGAAGCAAGTCTTCTATAAGAAAGGTAATTTACGAAATTCTCAATCTCCAAATGACACTATCTTTAATCTTTCGGCTTACTCACTTTCAAGTGCCTATTAAAGGCGCAAGTCAGTCTCTGGTATGTTTCTGCGTTAAAGTTAATTTGTGTCAACCGAATGGAAACTTACCACAGCTGCAATTATTGTTGTTTTTCATTTCCTATTTTGCTTCATCTAGTAGCTAATGAACGTTGCCTCCACACGGCAAGTAACTACTATAGTTGTCGTCAGCTAACTCTGTAGATTCATCTGTGGATATTCGGTTATGGTATTGCATTGTAGCACGCTATAGACAAAGGATAATTGCTTTGTTTAGAATCAAATGCAGCAGACACTCGGACAGGCTATTTCATGTTGTTTAAGCATTGACACTGGACAGTCATTTCTTGCATATATAAACTGATGCGACCGCAACAATTTCTCGAAACAATACAGGTTCCAAATAACCTACATACGAGTGTACTTGATGAAGTGCAATTTTCATGAATAAACCTAACTATCGCAGTATTACTAGTGCCTGTATGTATCTGGGATTTCTGCTTGACTGGTGCCCAAATTCGGGAACAGAACAAAGGAGGGAAAATGTTGCAATTGTTTATGTGACACATGCAGCTCCCGGATATGGCAGTCACATGTAATTTTCCGCCATAACTACAATATTTATTTTTTTTCGTTTGGTGGTAGGTAAAATTCCGAAATGAAACACATTAAAGGATATGGATCCATTCTTATAATTTTGTGACTATAAGGAGGCTAATTATTTTGACGAGGGTGTTTTTGCATTATAGCGTCAATCAACCAAGAGCAGGTGATAGAAAAGTAATTCTCGTTCCCTTGACTAGAATTGGCAAGGAATTTTGTTCTTGTACCTACAAAAGGTTGGGTAGTTGTGATTTTTATATACGTTATTCAGTTCCAGCCCCCGATGAAAAATCCTGATAAATGGTACTAGGTATATGTATACATTTTTTTTTGGCTGGAATGTTCACGTTTCCGCCGTTGTAACTCGCTACACATCAGAGTTACAAAAAAAAAAAGTTTTACAAAAAATGTAGGGAATTTAGCATTCTTCAAATTTGTATCAGCCATTTTTGTCGTAGGATCAACCGTTAAGGAATTATTTTGAAGAAACTAATTTTTTGTACCTTTAATCCAAGATGGCGGACCGCACGGACTAAACTTGGAGTTTTCATCGGGGCCCGGAACTGAATAACATATATAAAAATCACAACTACCCCACATTTTGTAGGGCAAAAACCCCTACTGACTGGACTATAGTGAATTGCCGTCAACTACATATGAAAATTATGGATAATGAGATTCTTGAAAGATTTTATTGCGAATGAACAAGGTGTTTCCTGCTACATATAAGGAAGGTGGTGGTAATAGTATCCACACAGATAAGCAAAAAACATGGGAAGTGGGGTGGGGGCATCTCAACCGTTTCGGTATTACATTAATAAAATATGCTAGTTTTTAACAAAGGAAAGCCCGTAACTTCCTTGGTATGCAACTTTTGAAGGTTGTTTTTATCCTAGATTATAATAAACAGTAAGCCAATGAGCACCGGACTATCAATCTACCACCTCATGTCGCTGGTTAAAGCATGTCAAATTAAAAAAATTGCAAAAGTTTTCCTTTTTTTTTATAAAATTTTAATTATTTCTTGCCAAAATTGATGATAGATAACCTTTGCAGTTTCTTGCACGATTTGGAGATCTTAGAATGTTACACATGTACCTCTAGCTACATGTTAGCTATCTACATGCAGCCATTCTTGAAATGAACCTATTTTTATGATTCATTATTTCATTAATTTTCCTACTGAAGATAGAAATCGCGGCAAATTTTATGAAATTCCACGAAATATTAGAAAAATTAATTAAATTATCCATCATAAAAAGTAAAAAAAGCTAGACTTGATCTAATGTCAGATCAATTCTTATAATCCAATACCTACTCTAAATGCAGCTTACCCGTATGTACATAAATTGGTATCGTCACCCATAAGTGCAAATTTGATTATTGAAATGGTTTTTCGCATATATTTCTGGAACAGTTCGTCGGACAGTAAAACTATAAATAGTCATAAAGGGGTGGTGGAGTAATTGTTCGACATTCGTTGAATAGCTTAGACGTTCACTATCACCTGAGCTAAAATTCATTTTCACAGTTTGTATAGCAAGAAAGTTGCGTGGTCTTTTGTGAAAAATGAGTATATTTTTTTAATCACCCTGTAACTCTGAAACGGTTTAGATTACCTGCCCCCCTACTGTTAAATTTTTTTTTTTTGTATAAGTTAGTTTCCCTGGGGACCTTTTATTAGGAAACATCCTGTATACTTAATTAATTGAATATGTTTCCAAAAAGGAAAATGCCCTCTTTTTCATTCGAACTGAGGTACTAGATTTTTCTAGATGCTTTAAGGGTGGGGTAGCAACCCACGGCAGGGGAGGGGTGCGGTCGTTCCAATATCACATGTTGCATAAAGTTTTCGCCGAGTATTATCGGCTGGTGTACTTTTTTCCCGATTGAGAGAACTTTTTCGGGACATTTTTGCTGCCGGAAAACCCATTTCATGCCATCGGGTCACATGCAACCAAAATACTACATCTCGGATATATTTTTGCAATTCTTTCTTCTGTGTGCGCTGTTGTGAACATTTTTCAATAGGAATCATGAGAAGTAGAAAAGTTCACTTTTTCATCCAAGAAAGTCGCTCAAGCTACACTCGATCGCCAAAGCTTTCCCCCGCGGTTACTGGCGAGAAGCATGAAAAATGCGTGAACTTTGGGATTTTTTTTTATATAAATTAAATACTTTTGGAAATGGGCTTTAACGTATTTTACTCTTTATAGCCTAGTACTAAGGTCGGTGCTAAGCTAAAAGATTTTGGCGAAAATTTATCCTGGATTTTAGCGAGAGCGGTACTAAGGTCAACGCGCTAAATTTGTCTTTGGGTTTTGAATAGAGATAGCACCACCAGTAAGTCTCCAAAAAATTTAGCTTGAATTTATCCGCCCGGGCCGTTCTTTAGCGCGCTAAAAATATTTTTTGTCAGAGTTCTGAGATTTGTTAAATTTATTGACCGGATTTTTGTAGTTAACGTAGTTTTGTACGTCTTTGCTGTAAGTACAGATGAATTGGATTTCTTTTCGTGGCCGTATTTTCAATATCATTCTTAATTTTTTATTTAGTGTACCTATACATTATGCATATTATTTTCATATTTTTAATATTTGCAAATAATTTTAACTACCTGGTTTTAGAAATATTATGACCGCGCGTTGTATTTCCGTAAAAAAAAATCAAAATGCTTGTTCTTCTTGTTTTTAATAAATCTTTTCTCTGAGTCTCCGCTGTCATATTTTAGCTGCTAAAGAACGGCCCGATATTGGAGACCCGCTAAAATTTAGTTTAGCGCGGACCTTAGTACTAGGCTTATAAATGAAAAGTAAATTCCAATTTTATTTCTAAAAAAAACTCCAAAATGGCGACTCACGTTTCCATAAAGCAAAGCCGTGTTTGGCGTGTTTTGGTGTGCGCGGAGTGCTCCAGAGCTCTGCCAGTTCATCCGAAACAAATATGGTTGAAAGTTATTAAACTAAATGAAGGCAGCCTTATCGGTTTTCGTTTTCAAAAGAAATGAAATGCCAGCCGGTTGAAAAAGAAAAAAATATTTTGCCACTAGTTACTATACATATTATAGTTTTCAAAAGGTATTTATTTATTAATATCTATTAACGATAAGTTTCATTTTATTACTGCCAACGTATAAAGATTCGAAAAAAGTACATTAAAAAGTACTCAGTACTTTTTATAGACCTAGTACTTACTTAGTTACAAGTACTATTCATACATGGGGTACTTGTAGTTTCGCTGAAGTACTCAGGCTTCGGTACTTGTACTTAAGTACTTTTTATTTGGTACTTGCCGAGCTCTGCTCAGCTACCTCTTTTTCAGCCGGTGGACGGTTCTGCTCTCAACAGGATGTGAATTCTAAAATGCTTTAGATATGAGCTAGCCTTAAGATGATTTTTCAATGCGAATTTCTAGCAAAATTTTTGTAGCAGAATAATGAGTTACATCTTAAATTAAAGGTAACGAAGAGGTCTAGTAAATAACGTCAAGAAAAATAAACAAAAATGTATTGAAATGGAGATATTAGCTCGGAAACTTGTAGAAAATGGTAAAAATTGAAGTTTTTTAAATCAAATTCCTATTAGTAGGATTTCTCATTTCTTTAGATTGTGACTATTTTAGAAAGAAAAAGCCTAGATCTAGCAAATAACGTTGATTTTTTTTCATTTTTAGTGGCGCTGTTTTTTCACTATTTCGCTCTAATTGTGCTTGTTTTTTCTCCCTATATTTCACCGACGATAAATTGCAATATTTTGTTGAAAGTTGTAGAAATACAAAGCAAAATAGTATATTTAACAATTATGGTGCAAAAAAAAATTTAGGAGAGTTAATTCTCGTTAAAAAATTTCAATTTAATTTCTTTGAACTGCAAGTTTTCATTTTCGTCTTAAATTGTCACATATTGGGTTTCCATCTTTTACGCTAGATGTCTCTAATGTGACTTGTGGTCTAGGTCTAGGCTAATTTTATATGAATTTTCACACTTTCAGGACACAATCCTACGTATAATAAATTTTATTGCATACATGCTCGCTGGTATCTAAATTGAAACTTTTGCTTAGTACTGACTCCTCTTAATTGAAATAAACATTGCTAATTAAATATGTTCAGAGTATCATAATGCATCGTTTAAGATATCGCTTATGTCTGGAGGTGTCGAACCTAAAGCTGTATGAAAAGTGGGCATTCCCCTTTCGCTTTTTGCAGAAGTTACAGCTCTTTTGACCTAATTTTAAAATGTCGTAAAATATCACGCGGCGTTTTGTAAAGGATGAATTTCAGGTTTTCTAGGAAAAATACACTCATTGTAATTTTTGTAGACATAAAGTAAATATTCTAGAATAAGGAATGTCCTTTATCCTTGGTTTTTGTGTTTTTTTTCACAGCTGTAAAGGCATAAATCTAAGGTACAATCTACAAAACTTTCAAGTTGAAATCTCCATGGCTTCATGTGCCGTAATTATTTTAGTAAGAAATGTCCTATATAGAAGTCACTTGCTTAATATTAGGTTATCTTTGATCTTTAGTGTCGTGATTAAAATTGTATTAGTATGGAGGGGTGCGTAAAAGAAACAAAAGATTAAAAATTTACAGTGTAAATATTTAGGGTGCAATTCATATATATATTTTTGTTGTTGTTGGCACCGATTTGAGGTTGGAAAATTATTCTTTGTTATATTCTCCAGAAGATACGTATGCAAAATGCATGTTCGTATTATGGCAATCCCATTCGTATAGTTCAAACAGTGAAGTAATGAAGTCGTTGTCAACTCTCTGAAGATTAGCCATAGATGCTAGGCATTTGAATGGACCTTCTAATCCATCGCCTGCTCCTTTTCCATAAGAAGTCACAAACAATTTTATACTTTTCCCCAACGACGCTGAAGTCATCTATGGATACCTACATTGTAGATATTTTTCCAGTTTTTGGTCTAAGCTGCTGTCTATCGGAGAAGTAAAAGATTTTCCGGATTACTCTTGCATATACAAGGGCGGGTTGAAAAATTGTGAGCCTATAGGGTATTAATAAAATAACTAAAAAACGAGTTTTCAAACAAAACTGAGGCCAAGCCGCATGAAAAAGTAGAAAATAAACTTTTCTTCACACACAGAGGTGGACTCAAATATTTTGATTGGGACATTTCTCTTGAATATTCTTTCTCTTCATGAATGAAATCACTTATTACCTCTGATTGATCATACTGAAATACATCGGTGATTGTCAGCAAATAAAATCTGAGTCCACCTCTGTGTGTGAAGAAATGTTTATTTTCTACTTTTTCATGCGGCTTGGTCTCAGTTTTATTTGAAAACTCCTTTTTTTATTTATTTTATTTTCTGCCTTTTTCACGTTAACTAAATTGTTATTACGTGCTGCATGCAGATATTTTAAAACAATGTTTAAGTCATGTTTGGTGCCGATCCGAAAACAACAATTTTTCGAGTATCAAATCGTTGAAGTACTGCAACGGTTTCCTGAAATTCAAATTATGTTTTAAACAGCGCTTTTTAGCTGTATTACAACTTGATCCCATATAACATGAATTTTCCCGATTTTCCATGTTTTCCACAGACTTTTCCTATTACTATGAATTTTTTTTAAAAATTTACATGAATTTTCCTCGATTTTTCATGCAAGTTTTCATGATTGTTGAAGAGAAAGTATTGGTGCCAGTAGGACGGGAAAAAAATGATTCCGCATAGCTTATGAAACTTTTTTATCGGAAAATTTTCCGGAAAAGTCGGAAATGTTCCAGAAAAATTGGAAAATTCTGCATTTTTCCTGAAACAGATTAATCACTAATCATATCGATGAAAATTTGTCCGATGTTTTTCCCGCTTTTCCATGGAGTTTTCCACGGAGTTTTCCACCAATCCAACTTTATGTAACTCATTTCGCTCTGCAACTTTGTCTTAGGTTGCAAAACGCTCAAACGCTTCCTTGGTCTGAAAAACTCCGGAAAAGCGTTTTACATGAATTTTCCTCGATTTTTTCTGCAAGTTTTCACCATTGTCCGAGAGAAAGTATTGATGCCAGTTGATAGGGAACTTTATCCTGCATAATTTAGAAAACTTTTTTACCGGAAAATGTTCCGGAAAAGTCCGAAAATTCCGGAAATTTTTTTCGGAAAAATCGGAAAACTCTGCATTTTTCCTGAAACGGATTTATCACTAATCAAATTTGTACCAAATTTTCAAATGATTTTTCCCGATTTTCCGGGTTTTCCATGAAAATTTCCGGTTCAAATTTTGATAGATTCAATTGTCACGCGACATGAACTTGTGTACCAAATTTCAGCTCGCTGTGATGACGAAAAGTGGGTCTACGAGAGTGTCGAAAATAGTAAAAAAGAAACATACATAAACGTGTACGAGTTAAAGGGAATGGCCTTAAAAAAAGCTGATAGAAATGTATAAAAAATGTATTTTCTATGTAATCTCACTTTACTTCAATGCACTTCTTATATCTATCATAAAGGGCTTTTAACCCAGTGAAAAAATATTCCCCGTCTTTGCCTTCGAAATGCTCGTCTACTCCCACCTTCATTTCTTCATTATTCAAAAATCTTCGCACTCGAAGGTCATTCTTCAAATTGGAAAACAGGAAGTAATCACTGGGGGCTAGGTCTGGACTGTATGGTGGCGGTTGATTTTTTCAAATCCTGTCCCCGCTAGGGTACGCCTTGCAACTCGCGCAGTGTGCATTGTCCTGCAAAAACAGAACTCCTTTCACCAGTTTTTCTCTTTTCTCGACAACCACTTGACGCACTTTTATCAACAATGCGGCGTAGGAGCTCGCATTCATTGCAGTTTCTTTTAGGAAGATAGTCGACAATCCCAAAAGACAGTGACCATTACCTTGAACCACCTTACCACCTTACCTTACCACTTTGAATTTCCGTGGCGGCTTATCTCCTTTTTCTATCCACTGCATTGACTCCTGTTTTGACTTTGGATCGTACTGCCGGATCCATGTTTCATCAATAGTGCCAATGCGAGGGAAAACGTCGTAAGGATTATCGCCGCAGATATCCAAAAATTCCTGCGAAGTTGTGACGCGACGCTGCTTGTCCAGCGGAGTGAGCATTTTGGGCTCCCATATCGCGGGCATACCTTTTCCATGTGCAAATGATTATGCAAAATGCTTCCGATTCGTTCCTTGCTAATGCTAATGGCTTCGCCGATATCCTAGAACAAGTTTTATTTACTTTTGCAATATTTTTGGTAATGGCAGTATTTGGACTCCCTGACCTGGGATCATCTTCCAGCTACTCCCTGCAATGCAACGTTTTATGGTGGCAAATGAAGGCCGAGACTCTCCATAAACTGTAGACATCTCTTCTAATATTTCAGTAGGTGTTTTGTTCTTCTTTTTTGAGGATTTTTTTTGACAGCTCTGTACTCTAATTTCGTACAATGCTCGGATAACTACAATCGGCATTTATCTAGGGTATCCTAAGATTTGGTGTTATACTAATTCTAGCTTTTTTCCTTGTTTAGTAATTAATTCTACTCCATTGAAAACAAACGCTTTCCAATTACCTGCCAACAAAAGAGCCACTTAAGATTTCGGAATGGATTTGACAAGAATTATCGTCTTAATCCTGAAGATGGGTTCATCTATAAGTGTGATTAAATTTTACTGCTGACAGACAATAAAGTTGATGAAACAGGATCTAATGTAATGGATCTTATGTATTTTCAAAGCAGGTATAAAAGACATTCGGCGACCCTAGTAAAAAAAATGTTTGAAATTAATTTCACACTTATGAAATTTCTATGATTTTTTTTTTTTACTTTATGTTCTTCTATATCGAAAACTTCTTGAACCTCCAACTATTTTAAAGCTTCTTTGAGTTTTTGGGTCAACAGTCTGAACGAAGAAAAAAACTTGTCATTTGTAATATAATTACCTATACTACTAAAAAAAAAAAAATCACCTCCAAAAATATCCTTATAATATTTTTTCGCTATAATTACTTCCAAAATGAGGGTGCTTCGAAATTGAATGGACCGTTATTGGGACAGCCATAAAAGTGTCCTCACTGGAAAAGTCATTCAATTAAGATTAATAGCCTTCGGTGGAACATTTCAATCAATTTACTAGAGGGGTGGTGAATGGGAGAAAATAAAATTAACTACCCGTTGAGAGAACGATGACATTGTTATTACCCTCCCGCTCTCTGTTGAAGGTTCCAAGTTGCCTTAATACGTTATCAACGGAAATGAAAGTCACCACCATCATCACTACATATAATATGGTGTAGTAGCTGGAACATCTATCCAATGACACCACTTTAACAAAGTCGTCCTTGATAAAAGTTTGAACAGTTTTCGACTGATTGCTCGTCATCTACTCTCTCCCATTACACAATAAGTTCAAAAGTTTTAAACTATTTCGAAAACTGATTAAATTCGAGCTGAAGTCAAGTGCTGTCCTTTGGTGAGATTCATATCTTGTAATTGCAAGTGATTGTGACCGCAGTTAAATTAATTTTCAATACCTTTCCTTGTTTGCGTTCATATTTCTGATAGTCTTTTGAATGAACTAAGAAATATCTGACTACTGTTATAACGAAAAGTTTGGAAACTAGAAGTAAACGAATATCTTTAGTCCTTTTATTCCGTTCCATCATAAAAGCTTTTATGAAATAAAAAGGTTCGAAATGATTGATTGCGTAATTCCTTGCTTCCATTTATTTTTGAATCCCTTAAAAGAAGTGTAGTAGGAAATATTTGGTTCAAGTAAAAGTTTTCCGGGAAACAGCTGTTTGTGATCAGAACTAATTTTGAAAATTTGTTGTGTTCAAATAGAATAATTAAAATAATTACTTATGTAATCTATTGCGAATATGAGTAGATGGAATCGACAGTTAACTACTATTTTAATGCTGAAAATTCCAACAGGATCTATCTATATTGCGGTTTAACTTCAATATTATTGAAATAACACCTTTAGATGCTGTTTCAGAAAGCGCGATAAATGAACGTTTGAAAGTAAATTTAACATTTTCTATTTCTATAAACGCGGTTAGAATCTTCGAAATGTACGCGGATGAGAAACAAGCAAAGACTGCTTAGAATTAAGTTGCATAGACAGCAAGAGAGAAATCAACAGTGCTGTAATTTGTGATATATAAATATGACTTCACCAAAAGTACATATGAAGCTGTAATTATTATGGTGGTCATATCACGGTATACAGACTAGGGCTGTTGATAGAATTCAATCAATCAATCAATCAATCAATTAATCATTTATTTCTAATTTGTACACAAGATTGAAAATCTTATAATAGTACACCTTAAAATACGGCTAGGTTAACTGTATAAACTACAAAATAAATTGAAATACTTACAATACATTAGAAAAATAAAAAATAAAAAAATAAAACAGAGAGAAAAGAAAAGATTTTTTTTTTTTTTTAATAAACATAGTTGGAAAATAATCATAAAAAGAAAAGAGTTCGACACAATCAGCTTGGTAATTTGTAAATTGCAACCTGGACAAAGTAAGATCCTTCTAGAATGGATAAATTGAAACGTGGGATCAGAAGTGTGTGTCCTCTCAAAGATTGCAGAAATTTAACTTCATAAGATAAATGCTCCGGCTCACCTGAACGAATAAGATTGTGTAGGAAAATTAGTGCTTTACCCTTTAAGTAAAAATCCAGAGTACAACCCAAGATCGATAATCTGTAAGGTGTGATATGAGCAGAACGACGCAAACAGAAAGCAAACCGTATACAGTCATTGGAAGCAACCTCAAGCTTTCGATTGCAAACCGAGTCTAGTTTCATGTAAATTAAACTACCATAAGAAAAAAGAGGCACCAAAAGTGTCCTAACTAGTCTCAAACGCAAATCGACCGGAAGTACATTAGCAGATAGCCACAGCCTCCTCAACCCACCATAAATTTTACCCACTATAGATTTAATATGATCACAGCACCTCAAACGATTATTAATTTTCACTCCCAAATTGGTTATACAGTTTACATAAGGTAGTTCCACTTTATTAAGCCTAATTGGGGAAAGATCCTCAATATTATGGTCAGAATTAGAGAGGGCTATGCATTGTGATTTATTGGGGTTAAGAAGCAGTTGATTATCAATTGACCACCTAAAAATTTCTGAAAGATCATCATTTATTCTGCAGATATAGTCCCCAGTCAGTCCACGAGGTCTACATAAGTATAGCTGCACATCATCTGCATACAGTAGCAGCTGGACATCATGTACCACATCACATAAATCATTAATGTAGAGTCTAAAGAGGAGAGGTCCTAAGACTGATCCTTGTGGATCTCCACATGCTAGATGCATTTGAGAAGACGGAACTCCATTTATGACCATCTGTTGAGACCTATCCGTGAGAAAACTTGCTATCATCTTAACAGCAGAAGAGGAGAAATAAAAGTTTGCATACATCTTACGAAGCAATTTCTCATGCACAAAACAATCAAATGCCCTAGAGAAATCCAACAAAACCAGCACACCAAGATCTCCCACATTTAGAGCCGATCGCAAGTCCGTAATGACCTTGAATAATGCAGATTCACAACTGTGTCGTGCCCGAAAACCAGACTGATATTTCGCCAGGAGATCATTATATGATACGTAATTTTCAATCTGGGCTCGCATAAGCTTTTCCAAGACTTTGCCAAGAAAACTGAGGATACTGATGGGACGGTAGTGTGCTTGCTCTGTAGGAGATATTTTTTAGCGACAGGAATAACATTAGCTATTTTCCATACTTCTGGGAAGTGAGATGTAGTGAGACAAGTGTTCATGGTTTGCCGAATATAAGGAAAAATGTAAGGCAGTAATATCTTGAGAAAACGATGATTTATTTCATCAAAACCAGTAGCATGGGACTTGATAGAGTATGTCGATTTAAAAAGCTCATCATTCTCCACACACCGGAAAGAGAAGCAATTTACACTTTGTTTACGTAAAGCAAGAAAGGACATATTAGGTTGTTGTTTGATAAATAAATTTGTTGCTGGACCTGAAGTAAAATGCCGGTTAAGCTCCTCAGAATTGAAGGGACATTCAGGGTTGACGTCAGAATAAATGGAAGCTCACTTCAGGTATCCCCACAGGGTTTTGGAAGGTATAAGCTAGAATCAAATTTAGAAGAAAAATACTCACACTTAGCTCTCCTAATTGCAGAAATGACCTTGTTACGAGCTTGTTTATAGAGTGTGCGGATGTAATAAGTATGTAGACGTTTCCACTGTTTATATAAGAACTCCCTTTCTACAATAAGAGAGCGTATTACATCAGAATTCGAAGTAGACAGTTCGAAGTTTCGAAGACCAATCTTTGGAAGCATGCACGTTTTGCCGAAGCTTCGAAGTATTGAAGTTTTACCAATGCTTCGAAGCATGAGTTTTTCCGGTGTCTGTTCTGTATTGTTAAAGTTAAATTATAATATTCGAGGGGACTTGATATAATTTTTGAATAGTTTAAAGAGTGTTTTGTTTTCAACTAAAATTTGTCACACTTACTTTACAAATTTATATAAAATCAATACGACAGCTTCACTTAGATTCGACTAAAAATCGATATCTTGGGGACTTTAAGGATTGAAGATTACGAATTTGCTTGATTTTAACTTCCTTTCATATGTAGTTACGATCAAATTATAATACCTACTTGCAAGATTTAACTTTTGCTTGGTTATATGAATAGAGTTTAAAGATTTGACCCAAACAGTTTTTATGTTTTAATTTGACAAAAGAACATTGTTACTATCATAGATGGCACAGGATCTAGATATCGTATGTCATACTAGAGCAGAGTATTCAGATTGTGAAATGCGTAGTGCATTCTGGATTTGACCATAACATATATTAGAGCGTGACGAAAGCAAATGTTTTTATAATAGCAGTTTTGTATACATTTGATCGACTTCCTCAACACTTCAGATACGAAAAAATATAAATCATTCGACGTATACATCATTTCAAATGTTGTAGTCCATTCCGGAATGGACCACCCAGACATATAAATCTTGTATACCTTTTGGTACTGTATGCGACATCTATTTCCTGTGCCATCTATGGTACTACAAATATATAAATTTTAAAAAGTTCAGTTGACATGATATGGACCACGGTGGCAGTGGATAAGTTGCCTTAGACGAATGGTTGTTGGGGTGTTTGGGGAAGGGGAGGGGGCGGGGGGGGGGGGGTTTAGGAATAACAGACCGTGACCCTAACCACTGGCATTACATCAGATCACGGTAGGTATATTTGTATTCATATGAATAAAAATAAATTAGATCACCAAACCATTGAGCGCATTTCGAAAAAAATGAAGGTATTTCAGCAATAAAATTGGGCTTATCAGATTAACGAAAGTACAGACTATAACTAAGGAAGGGGGGGGGGATTGAGCCTCTCAAACCCATCCCTTATATATACGGTCTTGTCCGGGAGGTAGCGTTGCATATGAACAAAAGTCATAGTATACCGGTTGATTTTGATACCGATAATTGAACACGTACAACTAATCAGTGAACCGACCGTCAGCTGCTCAAGTAGCGGTGGGTATGGGTGTGGGAGACTACGAATGTGGTACAAGAAAACTTTTTTTTAAGAAATAGTATGCCGGCTGAAACTTCCTTTTATAAACATTTCACATCACAGTGAGTTAAAAAAAAATCGTCAGCTGTATCGCGGATAATGGATTATGCGTCAGCTTGGTTTACTTATAAGTCATAACAGATCTATCGAAAAAAGATAAGAATCGATCGACATAAAAACACTGCCTAAAATGCAACGCTATCTCCCGGACTAAATTAGCCATTATATAAATTTAAATACAAAAAATACAAAATTTAACACTTCGTGTATTTACCTTTTATTTTTGAGGCCATCCCGTCCCTTTAACTCGTTTCCGAAATTTGTCTGTCTGTATATTTCTTTTGTACTATTTTCGACACTCTCGAAAAGTGGGTCTTTTCGTCATCACAGCGAGCTGAAATTTGGCAATTTAGCAAAATTTGAACCGGAAATTTCCATGGAAAACCCGGAAAATCGGGAAAAATCATTTGAAAATTTGGTACAAATTTGATTACTGATAAATCCGTTTCAGGAAAAATGCAGAGTTTCCGATTTTTCCGAAAAAAATTTCCGGAATTTTCCGACTTTTACGGAAAATTTTTCGGTAAAAAAGTTTTCTAAATTATGCAGGATCAAGTTCCCAATCAACTGGAATCATTACTTTCTCTCCGACAATGGTGAAAACTTGCAGAAAAAATCGAGGAAAACTTATGTAAAACGCTTTTCCGGAGTTTTTCCGACCAAGGAAGCGTTTGGGCGTTTTGCAACCTAAGTCAAAGTTGTAGAGCGAAATGACTTGCATAAAGTTGCTTTTGTGGAAAAATCCGTGGAAAACCCGGCAAAGCGGAAATATCATCGGAAATATTTTCATCGATATGATTAATGATAAATCTGCTTCAGGAAAAATACAGAATTTTCCAATTTTTCTGAAACATTTCCGACTTTTCCGGAAAATTGTCCGACAAAAAAGTTTTATAAGCTATGCGGAATCATTTTTTTCCCGTCCTACTGGCATCAATACTTTCTCTTCAACAATCATGAAAACTTGCATGAACAATCGAGGGAAATTCATGTAATTTTTTAAAAAAAAATCATAGTAATAGGAAAAGTCTGTGGAAAACATGGAAAATCGGGAAAATTCATGTTATATGGGATCAAGGTGGAATACAGCTAAAAAGCGCTGTTTAAAACATAATTTGAATTTCAGAAAACTGTTGCAGTACTTCAACGATTTGATACTCGAAAAATTTTTGTTTTCGGATCGGCACCAAACATGACTTAAAAATTGTTTTAAAATATCTGCATACAACACGTAATAACAATTTAGTTAACGTGAAAAAGGCAGAAAATAAAATAAGTAAAAAAACGAGTTTTCAAACAAAACTGAGGCCAAGCCGTATGAAAAAGTAGGAAATAATTTTTGTTATTTTGCGGCAATAGAAATGCACATTCTGTGAAAATTTCAACTGTCTACCTATTACGGTTCATGAGTTACAGCCCGGTGACAGACAGACAGATTTACATCGGAGGCTTAGTAATAGGGTTTCCGTTTTTACACTTTGGGAAGGGTACCCTAATAGAGTACTAGAGGGAATAAATATCTGTAATTCATGAAGTCTATTTATCCAAAACATATTCCTAGTTGTTATTCAATAAAAATTCCTGCAAAAAACTGCATTCATGTAATACATAAATTCTCATGAGTCACAGAAGAATTTGCTGATAACAAAATCAGAAAGCTTCAGGCCAGACGTAAACTGACACTTTTGTTTTTCTCAACCGCGGTGGGTTGTGAGAATACGCAAGATGATACTTTTGTTTTTCTCGGCACAGACTCGTGACAATTTTTGTAAATGATAAGATTTGTTTATTTACTGAATAAGCTTTTCGCTATTTATCTTTTCTCACACATTATTGTAATTTATTGTATAAAAGCTAGAATTTGGAAGCTAATACAGTTCAGTTTTTTACAATAGCTGCACTTTAATCACTTTACCTTTCAGCAAACTCCTGTTGTGGCAGTTCGAGTACCGCGCACACATCGTAATTCAAGTCAAGCTATAAGAACCTTTGGCTTTTCTTCAACATAAAGTAAAAGCACTTTATACAAAGTCCAAAGTCGTTAAATATATCGATAAGAACACAACAAACAATTAGTTCTTAACATTAAAAAAAAATAACTAACACAATATAGAAAGGACTCGCAATTTTTTTAAGAAATCCCTATTTTGAATTAAAGGACATTTGGCAATATATTTTCCGACGACAATCAGTTACCATGTTGGGATTCTCTAGCATTCGCAGATTTATTTAAACTAAGAGTAAATAAGTTTAACCCAAGAGCAACTAAGTTTAACCAAAGAGCAAATAACTTTAACCCAAACATAAATAAGTTTAACTCAAACACAAATAAGTTAAACCCAAGAGCAAATGAATTTAAACCAAGCACAAATAAGTTTAACCCAAGAGCAAATAAATTTATCCTAAATTCTCAATAAGACATTTTAATACAAAAGCTTTCAACTTCCATTCAAATCAACATTTTATTACTTTATTTCGTCATTAAAAACAATATTAGGCTTCAAATATTTGCAAAAATTTAGAGCAAAATTCGTCGAAAATAAAGAATCGCGAACCCAAAAATTGTCAAAATAAATAAATAAATCACTCATCACAGTGCTCAGTTTGTTCGAAGCAACAGTGTCGATTGTAGATTTAAAGTCGTCTTCTATAAAATTTTCTTTAATTCATTAACATGAGCAGTGACAGATATTACAGCGCAGGCAATTCTGATGAATGGCAACCCAAGCTGCCCAAGCTGCCCAAGCTGTGGAGTTGCCAAGCAATAGTAGTGGAGTTGGAGAAAAGGAAGAGATGTAAATCGTAATCAATCGAAATTCAAAGAAAACTAAGAAGAAAGTTAAAATTACTCTAGGATCGAACGCAATAGGTTTGCGACGAATTTTGCTCTAAGCTGTTTGCCTCCTTATTCTCGTATGCTCAACCCAATAGAACAATCGTTTTCTAAAATGACGGCCTACTCATTACCAATTTTAGGTGATTTAAGTAGAGAGCATAACATTGTTACAGTTATTGAAGAAGCCTGCAACAAATCACACCGCCAATTACGTAATGGACTTGGTTTTACTCATCCCTAAGGCAATGGAAGGGTAGCGTTTGCACTGACCATTTGTTCAGAAATTTTATGTAACTCGTCTTTTTTAATATCTTTCATATAAATATCATGTTTGAAGAAGTTGTTTTTAATGACAAAATGAAATAATAAAATGTTGATTTGAATTGAAACTGAAAACTTATTTGTGCTTGGGTGAAACTTATTTGTGCTTGGGTTAAAATTATTTGAACTTGGGTTAAACTTGTTTGTGCTTGAGTGAAACTTATTTGTGCTTAGTTTAAATTTAGTTGCTCTTGGGTTAAACTTATTTGCTCTTGGTTTAAATAAATCTGCGAATGCTATATATAGCAACCGCTGTCAAAATTACTCCTTCTGACGGTACAGAAGTTGCTGTAAGACACATTTTACTTCTTTGCTAGCTATGCTAACTCGGAGAGCTTCTTTTCCTGAGATTTCTACCACTGAAAAGGGTCCATATAAATTTCAATTTGAGCCTCAGCAGGGTAGTGCTCGAGTTGCAAACTTGTGTTGGGAGTGCGTGTTCATCATAAGGTTTCTTGAAAAGAAATTTCAGGGCAATTTTTAATGGGATCTAAGAGGAGAACATGGCTTCTTCTTTTATTTGTGCCCTGATAGCGCTCCTTGTATAATCTGAGAATTCCGCTCTGAGTTACTTACATCGCGAATTTGAAAATCACGACTTCTGAGCAAGGGAAACCCATAAGGTAATTCCATACGAAGTTGATCCCATTCCGATTGCGAAGCAAATAGATGAGCTCGCCTTCCCTGAGTTCGTCTCAGAACCCAGTGGCCGAACGGTTGCTCGCAAGCCGGAATAAGTCCTGCACCCCGATTACAAATTTTGAATCAAACACATAATACCCAACAGATTCTATCAGGATATAATATCCATGTAAATGATACTTTTGAATTGAGTTTTAAAATCTCATTTAAATTTTAGAGCACAATTTAATTATTTTTCAAATAAATTTATCTATTGTAACCTTGAAAACATTTTTACAGTCTGTTTTAATATTTATTAATTTTGTTTAACGTTCCCCTGGATTGCTCCAACAAAAAAAGTTGATTGAAATGTATCGCCGAAAAAATAACTGTGCTGCTCAACATTGTACCAAACTTCATACATTTGACTTCGCTCGAATTCTTTATCATACTTCGGTACTGCGTTGCTAAAAAATGTTCCTGCTTCGCAGGATTCAACTTCTAAGCATTAGACGATTTCATATTCTCTAAAGTTGAATGCTTTAGCAAAACTAATATTCCTTTTAGTACAATTTGCAACCCAATAAATCCCATATATCGATTATAATGACAGACATCATGACCATATTATATCAAAGTTTTTTTAAAGTATATATTGTCATGAAAGATTAATAAGTGTGCTAAATTTTAGCTGTACAATGGCTCAACGAGAACTGGGTCAAATTAACATTACATATTTTGAATCACGGTCGATGGTAGCTCCGAAGCTTCGAATTTCGTACGTGCGAAGGTCGAAGCTTAGTAGCTTCGAAGCTTCTACCTTCGAAGCATCGTCCCTCAATTATTCTTTCGAAGGAAGCTTCGGTACTTCGAATAAAATTCGATGGTTCGAATATCAACAGCCCTAATACAGACTGACAAGATATGATTGGCTCGCATATATTAAATTTACTGTTCTACTATTCTATCTGTCCCGTTAACTCTGTGGCAAAAGCAGTCACCGTAAAGCGGGCCGTTCCGGCTTCAAAAACCTGTCGATAAAGGCCAACACAGAGGTGGGGATGGGGCCGATCGAGGAAATCCACCCCCCTAGAGCGCCAATAAAATCAAAAATTTACTCTAATTAAATGAAATAAAAACTATTAAAAAAAAATCTTTTTAAAAAGGACTGCTTCAAAACCCGCACTAAAAAATAGAAAAAGTTTCTTCCTTCACTTAATAACTAAAGGGTTTTCCAATAAGAGGTGTTATTTTAATAAGCCAGCTATTTCGGTAGATGTCACTTTTGGAGCTGTCATTTTTTGACATTTGACAAGTAGAAACTACCCCATTAATAAAAATGGAACGATACACGATTCAACAACGCATTGAAATTATTAAAATTCACTATAAAAATGGTGAAAATGTGGCAGAGACGGTTCGTAAAACTCGAACATTTTTGGGTCGTCGTGAAGCACCTTGTCGGACCGCAATACAGAAATTGGTAGAAAAATTCGAGCTGTCGGGGCAAGTTAGTAATGTGAAGAATAAAACCCGTGCACGTCGCTCAAGAACAGCTGAGAATATTGCTGCTGTAGCCGAAAGCGTTGAAAAAACCCAGGTTTGTCCATTCCTCGTCGTTGTTTGGAATTAGGCATTCCACAAACGTCATTATATCGTATTTTGCATAAAGATTTGGGTCTTAAGGCTTATAAAGTTTAGTTAACACAAGAACTCAAGCCGGCCGATCATCAACAACGTCCAGTCTTTGCTGATTGGGTCCTTGAAATGCATGAAAATGATCCGGAATTCCATCGAAAACTCATCTTGAGTGATGAGGCCCATTTCCACCTCGATGGCTTCGTCAACAAGTAAAATTGTCGCATCTGGGGCTCGGAAAACCCAAGAGTTATTGTTGAAAAGCCTCTCTATCCTCAACGTGTGACTGTTTGGTGCGGTTTATGGTCCCGCGGGGTCATTGGACCTTACTTTTTCGAAAATGAGGCTGGAGCAACAGTTACGGTGAATGGATTGCGCTATCGACAGATGATTAATGATTTTTTATGGCCGGAATTGAATGGTATTGATCTCGACAACGTTTACTTTCAACAAGACGGCGCTACGTGCCATACAAACAACGAAACCATTGATCTTTTACGGGAAAAGTTTCCGGACCGTGTTATCTTTCGAAGAGGTGATCACAATTGGCCACCGAGATCTTGTGACTTAACACCTTGCGACTTCTTCCTTTGGGGCCACGTGAAAGAGAAGGTCTACGCCAACAGCCCAGCGTCGATTCAAGACCTCAAAGATGGGATTCGTGAGGCTATCGAGGACATAGGGCAGCCACTTTGCGATTTGGTTATGGAAAATTTCATGAAAAGGATATGGTCCTGTAGGCGTGGTCGTGGTGGTCATTTGGCTGATGTTATTTTCCATTATTAACGGCATACCTTCCTCTTTGTAATGAAATAAAGATCCGATCATTTATCTCAAAAAGTGGCATTTTTCTTTGAATATCAAAATAATACCTCTTATTGGAAAACCCTGTATATCATAAAAGCTCCCTGAAATTTCCCTTCATTTGGCATTTAATTAAATTTTGAAATTATATTACATTTGCGTATAAATTTTAAAATTTTCAAGGTACCAACAATAACGTCGAAAATGCTTATAAATCCTCAGCACTTTAAATTATTGTTATTAATGGATTCAGTAATTTTTTGGGAAATTCCTCATCGATTTAGTATATTCAATATTTGGCCTTTCCATAGTCTTCATAAGCTAGATAAAGTGGCGACCTAAGTTCTGTAAATTGCTCTATGATGATCCGTAAAGTGTTGATGTGATCAACCATCCTTTCTTAAATTCAGTTTTCTGTGTTCTTACTTCTTATTATACAATCGATTGCTATTTCAATCAAATTACAAAAGCTAGGATCTTCCCCACGAAGGACAGTAAATAGACTCCTCAGCTGTTTTAACCAGGGACCGTAAATAATTGTTATTTTTGTCAATCAGCTAAAAAAGTCCCATCAAGACTGAAAGGTATATTTAAGACGTAGTGGCAAATAGTTAATAATTGCAAGAAAACTGTTAAGTCTCATAATAAGAGTTTCAATAAGATTTTTTATTTAAAAATTAATTATAACTGTTAGTCAAGACTTTTATTATGATAAGAGTCCGAGAAGATCTTTATTTTTTTAAGTCTCATAATAACAGTCCTAAAAGACTTTTAAAATTTTAGCTCAGAGCTAAGAGTTATCAAAGTCTTTTAGTTAGTAAGTGAGAGTTACTTGATCCGTTTCGTGACCTCTTTTCAATCCAAATTGATTGGAAAGGATTATATAGTGTTCTTCGCAGAAAGATCCTAATTTAGTAGCAATTACTCTTCCAAGGAGTATTCTCAGAGTGGGCAATGAAAAGATGGGCCTGAAGTCCTTAATATGCTTAGAGTTTCTCATTTGAGATCAACTTGCCCAATATCCAGGAGGACGGGAAAAACCCGTTGTTGATGCAATGATTGAAAAGTGACATTAATATAACATCTAGGAGCACTTACGGATGATATAGTTAGAGATAACATCATACCCAGCCGATTTTTAATTATTAATATTTACTCTATAAGTTGCGACCTGTTCCCTGGTTGTAAAGCAGTTTGAATCTAGGATGGGCCCAAGGTCTAAATTGGATGAAGGGAAATGAGTCAGGCTTCGACACAGGTGTTTGTTTTTGAAACGGATGATATTGTTTTTCACCTGCGACAATAAATGATCAAAGTCTCTTCATTAAACTCCCATAAGACTTTTAATTTTTTAGTCTTACTATAACTGTTTTAGAAGACTTTTATAAATTTCAGTCAATCCATAACTGTTACCAAAGACTTTTATTTATTTAAGCCTCTCTCTCAGATCATTTATTGTTGCTGATCTTGGTATTTGATTTTGGATTTCAGGAATCGAATAGCCTGTAGACCCGGGTATCCGGATATCCGCATATTAGCAAATACCAAGATATGTAACAATAAACGATCTGTGATAGATTCACATTTCCGCTTTATTTACAAGATAAGCTTTTTTTTATCACGTCGGACAGTGAACTTCATTTGCCTCTGAAGTATGGTGTATTTTTGTTTGCAGTTCACCGGTTGTGGATTAACTAGTAGCGTTGATAGTATATCTCGTGGCCTTCTGTTTTAAATTTTCTTAGAGGTTTCATCTGACATCCATTACTCTTTTGGTAACTTGATGCTTATATCACCTTCTTCATTGATGATGACATTTTCAGGGACATGTACTCGAATTATATTTCAACGGATTTTTTTCAGAAATAGGTACAATTATTTAATACTGTTCAGCTCAATTAGTAGCGGATTTCGTTTATAGCAGGATGATCACTACAGAAGGCGAACCCTCTGTATCTCTGGGCAACTTCCACAATATTTCTCTATCGATGAGTATCAGCTGCATATTTTATTTGATTCCTCGTTCGTCTGTGGTGACGCGTGTCGGTTCGACCATTTTTAAACCCTTGTTCCAACCTGTATAAACCGAGTTAGGTTCTGAACGTAGGTGCTGTACGGAGATATAGTCCAGTCATTTTAGGGGTTTAACCTCGGAATTCAACATAATAAGCTGTAAGTTCGTAAAAACTTTTATTTTGACATCCTAAAAATTGTCTCAAAACCTACTGACTGTAGGGTGCCCGCAACTATAAAATCCTAGGGGTCAAAGGTCAAAAAATTGACTTGGAGGACCTGGAAACAAATGTCATTGAAGACGAAAATGAGGATGAATCCGAAATTTTACAGCAACCAGAAGACGAAGAAGAAGAAGAAGATGAAGAAAATTAAAATTAGAAGTTGTAGATCTCGTGATCAATCTATTTCTTTAACTTCAACGATCGTAAATTAAATGTGTAGAACGATATTTTCAAATAAAAACAGGTATTAAAAATAAATTTTTGTTCTTTTTGTTATTTAGGAAGTAATTAGTATAAATTTGACTAAAATTAAAATATAATGAATATGTTTATTTCCCTCAATCATTTTTTACTTACACCAGCAGGTAAGTGTAATAAAATTAATAGAAACTTAATTAATGAGAAAAGTTATAAAATATAATGAAAAAGTTAATAAAAAATAAAAACGATTTATTATTATATATTTATTAACAATTTTTAAACATTAAAGGACACATATTTGATCGAGACTACCGATTGAGCTTGAATAATACTCGACATAGAAAAACACTGCGCACTCACTGCCCTCTATCTGAAAAACAGTTCAACGTACAGAAAAAGTTTCAAAACAAAAGTTGTAGAGAATTTATTCCTCTACAATATTTATAATAGATAAAAATAGCGAAAACCTGATAGGAACCGAGATATTTGCGAAAAACATGCAAAAAGTCAATTTTTTGACCTTTGACCCCTAGGATTTTATAGTTGCGGACACCATACAGTCGGTAGGTTTTGAGACAATTTTTAGGATGTCAAAATAAAAGTTCTTACGAACTTACAGCTTATTATGTTGAATTCCGAGATTTTGCTTGTATTTTGGCTAAAATGACTGGACTAATAGCCGTAGGTAGGTAGGCTGGAAATCAAATGTAAAAAAATAAACAATGTAAAATTAACAAATTGTTCAGATGTCAACCAGGGATCAAGTTTGTTCAGTTTTTCCTCAGTCTTTCCTGTTTTCATGTAATATAAAATAATTAAAAAAAGGAGTTTTCAAACAAAACTGAGGCCAAGCCGCATGAAAAAGTAGAAAATAAACTTTACACACAGAGGTGGACTCAGATTTTTTGATTGGGACATTTCTCTTGAATATTCTTTCTCTTCATGAATCAAATCACTTATTACCTCTGATTGATCATACTGAAATATATCGGTGATTGTCAGCGAAGAAAATCTGAGTCCACCTCTGTGTGTGAAAAAAAGTTTATTTTCTACTTTTTCATGCGGCTTGGCCTCAGTTTTGTTTGAAAACTCGTTTTTTACTTATTTTATTTTCTGCCTTTTTCACGTTAACTAAATTGTTATTACATGCTGCATGGAGATATTTTAAAACAATGTTTAAGTCATGTTTGGTGCCGATCCGAAAACAAAATTTTTTCGAGTATCAAATCGTTGAAGTACTGCAAATTCAAATTATGTTTTAAACAGCGCTTTTTAGCTGTATTCCACCTTGATCCCATATAACATGAATTTTCCCGATTTTCCATGTTTTCCACAGACTTTTCCTATTACTATGAAATTTTTTTAAAAATTTACATGAATTTTCCTCGATTTTCATGATTGGTGAAGAGCAAGTATTGATGCCAGTAGGATGGAAAAAAAAATTATTTCGCATAGCTTATAAAACTTTTTTGTCGGAAAATTTTCCGGAAAAGTCGGAAAATTCCGGAAAATTTTCCAGAAAAATTGGAATATTCTGCATTTGTTCTGAAACAGATTTATCACTAATCATATCGATGAAGATTTGTCCGATCATTTTCCCGCTTTTCCGAGTTTTCCACAAAAGCAACTTTATACAACTCATTTCGCGCAAATTTCCGCTGCTTTTCCCGCTTTTCCATGGAGTTTTCCACGGAGTTTTCCACCAATGCAACTTTATGCAACTCATTTCGCTCTGCAACTTTGTCTTAGGTTGCAAAACACTCACACGCTTCCTTGGTCTGAAAAACTCCGGAAAAGCGTTTTACATGAATTTTCCTCGAGTTTTTCTGCAAGTTTTCACCATTGTCGGAGAGACAGTAATGATGCCAGTTGATAGAGAACTTGATCCTGCATAATTTAGAAAACTTTTTTACCGGAAAATTTTCCGGAAAAGTCGGAAAATTACGGAAATGTTTTTCGGAAAAATCGGAAAACTTTGCATTTTTCCTGAAACGGATTTATCAGTAATCAAATTTGTACCAAATTCTCAAATGATTTTTTCCGATTTTCCGGGTTTTCCATGAAAATTTCCGGTTCAAATTTTGATAGATTCAATTGTCACGACATGAACCTGTGTGCCAAATTTCAGCTCGCTGTGATAACGTATAGTGGGTCTACGAGAGTGTCGAAAATAGTAAAAAAGAAGTATAAATAAATAGACAGACAAATTGGTGTACGAGTTAAAGGGAGCCTCAAAAAGTTAAGATGAATTTACAGCTGAAAAGTTTCCAGCTGGCCTTATATTTTTGATCAGGCTACTTAAATGACGGATATTTTTGGAAGGTTATTTTGAGGAATACACCGATCGTTGTGTTGAAAAGTATTTCATTGCTTGACGTTTCGCGTCCAAGTACGGCCCTTCTTCAGAAGCTCTTTTTACATAATGTCCTCGTAGCTAGTCAATTGTCTTTTTTATTCTAAGTCTATTTTAATTTATTAATAATGTATTTTTCTTTTATTGTAATTTGTTTTCCATGTTGCTTATGTGTTACTTATTATCATCTTTAAAAACTATTTATACGTGCCGCAGTCAGAAAAAGAGCTCTTGAAAAAGAGCCGCACTTGGACCCGAAACGTCGAGCAACGAAATAGAAAATTAAATACTTTTCAACAAAACGACTGGTATATTCCTCAAAATAACCTTCTAAAAAAATTCGTCATAAGAGTTAAAGGATTATAACAAGAAGAACCTTCAACATAATACCATTTAAGGAATCCAGCATTTAGTTCACCCCAACAGGGGTTATTTCGTAGCGAAGCTCGCAGACACGCTAAAAAGAAAGACGATACTCCTGACGCTGTTGACGCAATCTATACGACATTGGTTCGACTTGACTGAGTCGAGAACCGGAGATCATTGCCCACAGTATCGCCATCTGCATAGGCGCATCCTCGTCACATTGGGCTTCAGCATTTGGTCACCTTTCAGTTTGTCATTGGGACAGCCTAGAGCAGCGACTATATTTTCGTATCTCGACTAGATCTTCATACATAGGTCATATATCTACATATGTTGTCAAATAACCTTCCTCATAGGTACTCAAAGACGTCTTCTTATCCATTTACGGTTTAGCATTTATTCAAGTTGTTTGTATGCCAGAGTACTACCTGGAAATATAGCTGTTAGTACACCAGAGTACGGGATGTAAATATTTAGTACACCCATCTGCACTATGATGAGCTCATGTTGCTTTTCCTGCTAAGCAGCCCGCAGAAACGAGATTACTAAATGATTGCTAAGCAGAACCATAGCAGTTCTTAGTGCTGGACCATATCAACACACCATCCACAAATATCACTCCAGGTTTTGTCTCAACAAGACATTCTCAAACGATATCTTTAAAGGCCTCACGGCAAAAGCCATCGCTGATTCCTATCCATCAAAGAGGTAGCCTCAACCTCCATTAAGAACCTATCTCCGCTACAGTTATTCACTAGCTATAGCTACTTCCGCAATCGGGACCGATATATCAAAATACGAACATTGAAGACACAATACCTACAAGTGTGATTATAACAAGCTCTGACTGTGGCGGCAGTTTTCCACTAAGGAAACTGCACCCACTATGTCCATGTGGTGATACCCTGGGCTTTTTGTGTATCTTCTTATATATGTACACAAATAAACAGTTCATGAAAATTACACAATTTAATAAAAGAGGTTGCCTTTACGATACTTATATTCTTATGACGCAGCCATAGGACGGTATCTCCTCGGAACGGAATCGAACATCTCGTTCAGTCGCGTATACAACTCTTCCTTCATTTCATCATCTGTTGGTTTCATAGGAGCAAAATACTGAATGATGGATCTTAATAAGGCAGTTATAATGCTGTCGGAATTAGATCTCGTTTTTTTTTATGAATATGATAGCGTCAGTTGATTTGATAGATTACGAGAGTATTGGGAGGATTCTCCACCTGTGGAAATATGCTGTCCCCCATCATGCTTTGTGTTTTCGTTGAGGCCCATAACTATGATATTTTGGATGAAATCATCACAGAAAGTGTAATTATTACGTCAGTTCATTGCAAGGCTATAGTTTTCGGTTCATTGCAGTTGCAATCTTCTGCTGCATTAACAATGCAGAGTGTAGCAGAGTGGAGGGAGAAGAATGAGCTTTGAGTCCAGAGCGAAGCTGTTCACATCACAATACGCATGTCGTTGTCAAAATAATGAATTTGAAAAAGGAGACACCTCTTTCACCACCAGATTGCTTCGAAACTAGCTAAATGTACTTTTTTTTTGGTTTCTAAATCATCAAGTTTGCAAAAAATGCCTCTTATTTTTTATTAGCATTCATATAAAGAATAAATAAATCAGAAAATAACATGAAAATATTGTAACGTGGCGAATTACCCAACTACAGGCTTGGCAGCCCGGACACGATCCGAACGGTCACCTGAAGGAGAAGTTTTAGTTGTTGGTCAGGAAGTAGCGATCGATCAGCGTGAGATTAGTAGTCGAAGTGTAGCTGTAAGCTTAAATATTAAAAATTTCATTTAATCGGATTTAATTAAATTTGTTTGTAAACTGCGATTTACAAATAATCGAAATATAAATAAAACAAAAATAATCATCTACTTCGCGAGTTACGCATTTTCTTTAATTAATCATTTTTTTTGTCCCCGCTTTGCACGGAGTTCTTTTACTGTTTCCCGCAGCATAAGCCGGCAGAACAAGGAGATACCAGCAAGGATCCAGGGGAATCCCTACGGACAACCAGAAACAATATACACAAGTTACCCAGCGAGGAGCCCTCAAGCTCGACTTCCTGCAGCCGTATATAAAAAGCTAAGTGCCTTTTATTATCTCTTCTTTTGATTATTTTCCACCGACGTTTACATATGAAATCGTTTTCGTGTGCATCTGGGTATCTTGCTTTCTTTTCGTTTTGACCTTCATCTCAAATTTTAGTCAAATGTGAGCTAGTTCAGTGCCATAGGGTCAACGAACTTTGTTAGAACTTCCAGTAAAAGCTCTCTAGCGATGACCGCTTTGGCAAACTAAAATAAAAACAAAAGAGCCACCACACAAAATTCTAATGATAGTGACCCAACACATATTTACGGTTCGCATGAATGCAACAAAAAAAAAACACATTTTGCTGCATTTTTCTTCCTTTTTTCGTTGTTCAGCGGTGTCATTTGATTCCAGTCCAAGTCTTAATTTGTCGATCTCAAAAGCTTTCAGATAAAGCGAGAAGCTATCTACCGAAACTAGATGTCGTTTGCTCTTTTAAACTTAAGCTTGTAGAGATTTAGGAATAAATAAAGCCAGCATTAACAACAAGGGAGTTCCAACAGTGTGGCCAAGAATTTACTTTAATTTTTTTTCTTATTTACAAAACAAAAACACTTTTGGATATTGCTCAATAGTGGCAATCATGAACTCTGACATAAAACAGCTGGTCTCTTAGTCCGAAATAAGTTGACAGAGCCATCCGCCTCAGCCGATACGTGTACCACGGCGCGGGAATTTGTCGAACCTAGCAAGGTATGCGCGCGTGGCATAACATAATTGATACACCAACCAAATTACATTGGGACAAGAAGGAATTTGTGGTTACAAAAGCTCTCGGCGATAATCAGAATTTAATTGCTCCCTCACCTCCGCTCGGCCAGGGCAATTAAAGACTTTAGAACACAAATGTAATAAATAAAAGCGTTACAATATGTTAGCACAAATAAGAAACTGACCCAATTATTGCGGCTAACCGACAACGTCTAACCGACAAACATGTGCTTAAAGCTTTTCTCTCACAAGCCATCTACCAAACTCTCATTTTTCAAGAGAGAGGTAAAGATAAAATTGAAAGCGAAAACGAAGGGCTGTGAGAGAGTTAAAAAACAAGTTTAAACAGCGATCGTACGGTACAGTGTTGCAGGGAGAAACATGTAACCATTGAGGCGCTGTATCGTAAGCGTTGCCCCCGGAATAATCTCAAAGAGACATGTTTCTCGCATAGAATCTCTCGCAAAAGCTTCAAAACTCTTTTTCGAAACAATGTGCTTTCTATTTCAGTTGTTGACTGAACGACACTGATCCCCATAAGGTCTGGACATCTGGGTTTATCTGTGATGTTAGTTATGATAAAAGGAAGTATGGAGCTTTTTGCACGCCATCTACATGCTAGTAGTTCGAAACTCCAGCATGAAATTAGAATAGAACCTATTTTCATGCAGCTGCACTCTGCGCTACTCTGATTGTGAGCCAAACAGAGATAGCCATATGCACTATTGGGTGCGAAAAAAGGATGCCAGTTGCCATTCTACGCTACTCTACTCCACTCTGCATTGTGAATGCGGCATTCATTACATTTATCGATTTTTGAGTTAAATCTTGGTGGAAGATGTTTTTCTACATCTTTGTCTGAGGAAAAACAATAATACGCACTTGCTCCGATTCCACAATAATTTTATTAAATTTAAAAAGTGACGATGTTAGTCTTCAGCTCTATTCCGCTAGTAGGATCAGCACTCAGCAATAGTTACTAGCTACGGAAATGGAGCAAATCCGTATAGAGTTAGATTTGATCAATACTCTTCCTGTTACCCAATTATTCAACCACTTTCTATTCATTGCTAGAAAAATTATACCCTAGACAGATTGTCTCCATAATGACTTAATTTTTAATTAAACGGAGTTAAATGAAGTCCATCAAGGAACCATTTGCAACATTTCACTTAATTTTCATTGTGTACGATTTCCATTTATTGAATTTACAGTCAAAGTGGCATCTACCATCATTAAAATGAGCTGAATTTATTCGAAAGTGGAAAGTTTATGCTATTTCTCAAACTTTTCCAATAAAGTAAGCAGTGACAGTCATCAAATAAACATGAAAGAAATTTCTTTGCCGCGTTGTTCTTGTTTTGATCTATTTCAATAACAAAAATTTTCTTCTGCTAATTGCTTTGCAACTACACAGTCAATACCCGCAACTTTTCTTGACAGCATTTAATTAAAAATTATTGAACTATGCCATGATCTTTACTCACATTGAGGAACTGTCAATGACATTCCAAATGAAATAATATTCGTCCATAGTCTGTCATCTCTTCAGCTGTGTTCTATTTGTGTACCTTGTTCTAGAAGTCCCATATACTAGAGAGAACAAATTGTTCTGTCGACTGTAGCGAACTATTTGTACTGTTCGCTTCATTTATAAATCTTCTATGAAAATCTATAAGGCATTCTTTTGTGTATATGTTTTGTTCTGCCCTATTCTGCGGACACTAAAGAACACAGCTTTTATTTCTTTGCAATGACTGAATTTCAAATTAAGTCATTATGGACACAGTCTATGTAGGGTATTAGGGAAAAAGGATTATTAAATACGTACATGCATTTGTCCCAGCATAAGCTAATAACTTAATCTTAAGATCAGTTCCGGAATTTTTTATTCCGGTAATATGAAATCCGGGATTGTTTTGCAATCTCTTCCCATAAACCAGTATATAAAAGTAGGCCTACATTCTGACAACTAAATCCGAAAGTTCTATTAGAAATTTTTATTCCGACAAAATCTCTTGATTTTCTGAATGACTCTATCTTCTTTCCTTCACTTATCTTTTCTCCTAGTCAACACCTTGCAAATGCAACACCGCCTCAGGCAAGGCTGTACAATATAAAGCATTTGCAAGGAGGCTTTTATATAAGTATAAAAAAAGAGACTATACAAAACTAAGTTTTATAAAAGAAAGTACCCATCTCTTCTAAATTCGTGCCACCACCTTGCCACCGCACGTTATGTTCAAAGCCTAAAAGCCATGACTCTTTTAACCATCTTCCATAGAACCTTTCGTTTGACAATTTATTTTCAGCTTCTGAATGAAAAGGTTTTCAAAGTGAAGGGCATACAAAAATTGTTCACCTCAAGTTTTCCAGATCGAAATACACTTTCAACCACTATTCTCCATCATTGACAACGAGACAAGTTCTTTTCAAATAGGATTAGCCGACTGATTTTCCTGGTAGAATAAAAGTTACCACTGCTGGCTGTGAAAAGCGAAACCCAGCCCATTTTGAAATCGTATCGAAATCTAAAAGGCCCTCTTTCCCGTCCTCATGATTATTACACATATGTGTATAGGTGGGCTGTTGTCGTTAAGGCGATACCGTCTCGAAATGACATGAACAGTAGTATAACGGTGGTAATCGATAAGACTCCCTTCCATATATCTCCTACTGAATATGTAGATTTGATTTTTTTTTTTAGCGGTGGCAATATCACCATAGAACCTAATATAATGGGATTAGAAAGCTCCATATCAGCTCTGGCGCAACCAATTTGTAATTCAGAATTGGAAATACCTTGCAGATTCCTATCATCTTTTCTTATTTATTTTACCTGTTCTTGGGCTGAATTTCAATAGGTTTCTGTATAGCACATCTTATATACTTTTATAATACAATCAACCGGAGCTGCTTCAGAAAGGGCTAAGATCGATGACCGTCCGTCCGTACTATATCATTTGAGCACGTTTAATAATCAAAATGCAAGAGCTGCACCTTACTGCGCTAAATTTATACTGCACAAACAAGGTAAGCAACGGATTAATAGAAAATTCCAAACAGGAAGTCCAGCAATTGACTATTCCGGCTTTTGTCAACAATGAGCACAACATGTTTACATAGAAGGAAAGCAACGTTCCTTGCACCCTGATTATTATCGGTTAAGTGAGATCCAAGAAATTGTTAGGAAAGATGGAATATATTTAAGGAAGTTTCAGAGCTGTCTGTGTGTCTCATCTGGTGTCGGAAATAAACGTAGGTTAAAGCAATCCAATTACGAAGTTTGTATTCATTTCCAGTTCGTCTTGTTGAAATGGAAGGCTTCAGATGACCCATAAATTTTGTTCTGGCCTATGTGATTCTGACTGTCCTTAAGAATTTCGGCTGCTTGTTTATGTTTGTTTTCTTCAGATTACCGAATTAATTTGAAACGGCTGGTTACAAGAAAATTTGGGGGTTTCTGAAAATTTATCGCATGTGATAAGTCTTCCTGCGTGCCCTTTATTAATTTTGCCCCCAAATAAACTTTGAATAATACCAGTGATATGGGTAGAGTTTCTATTTGTATTTGTATATGTGTGCGTTGACAAAAAATTTATTTTACCACTACTAGAAAGTTTACAGAAGAATTACTAAACTGCTTTCGGTCCTTGGAACTAATTGTCCAGCGACCTATTTTTAATTGGCCTGAAATATACAGTTCTGCCATCTTTCTGATGTTGTCATCTGTCCAATGTCCGATTCTTGGTATTGCAGTGAGTAGACGTGCTTTTAGTTGCTTTCAATCGTATAAATTTTTAACATTCGTTTATTGTTCATTTTCTTTGTGTTTCACGATGACTAGTTCTTATATTTGTAATAGCTGCAAGAATACTCTGCATACGAAATCTAAATTTTTGATTTGCGATCATAGATATCACTCCGAATGTACTGTCGTTTCATCTGATCATTTTTCCGTGTATTCTGCTGCTTTGTTTAGGTTTGCTTGGCTTGTTCATATCCTTCAATTTACCACTTGGAAAAGCGGTTGGGTGAACTTACGGAAACTATTAGCAGGCTTGTAGCGGCATGCTCAGCTCCTGAGATCGTTGCATTTAACATCGTAAATTGTCATCTTCTGTAGCAAGTTTTGTTGGCCAGTCCTCTGCAGTTAAATAATCACGAGAGATTCGCATTACTCGTAACTCTTCGAAGACGTTATCTGCTAAAAGATCATCTAATGGCAGATCTGGTTGCTAGATTGCAACAAATAGATTCCCGTACCAAATTTACAAAAATCTCGTACGCCATGAAAAACTCTCGTACACTAGGTTCATAGCGAAATGAATAGGAAATGGCGGCTAAATTAAGACTGGGGACATTTTAGTCTTATTTCATTAAAATTGTGTATACTCTTGTTTTTAAATTAGAATACTTAAGCCCCCAAACTAATCTGTGTCCGAGTCACTGTAGTAGCAGTTTTATACCCTAGATACACACCACGATCTAATAGTACTAAGTATATATTACTAATTATTCATTAAAATGCTGTGTGTCACATAGTCTTCATAATTATGGTTTGAAAATCAGAATCAGAATGAAATACCTACACTGATGAAGTGTATTTTTCCTTCATTAGAGCTCTAATAAGGAAAAATGTGCTAGAACTGAGCTTCAGTGCATCTGCCCATTTGAAAAATAAGAAGAAGAAATGCAAATCAAAAATATATAATATAACAAAATATTTTTTCATTGCCAAATCATTAAATTGAAAAATAAAATAAATGAAAAGTAAGTTTATAGCGTCGATTCGAACCATTTTGCTTCTTCACGGTCGTCAAAACCGGTTTGACAGTGTAACTTAATTAAAGCAATGGCTGTGTGTGTCTGCAGTTGCCTAATGAATCATTATTGTCTAATTAGTCGTTAACTTAATTTATTCATTAGGAGCGCTGTGTGTCTAGGGCATTATTCTGGTATATAACAGCGCCGACGACATGCGACATGCTTGAACCCAAAGCAACAATCTTTCGATTGTGTTTTAATACGTTGAGCGTAAAGGAGGGATCCTTTTACGGTCTTTGTTGGGAGTTTGTTCTTTAATTCCATTCAAGAAGAGTAACGATTTCATTAAACAGGTCCTAGAGCGTAAAACTTTCGCTCCCACAGAAAAGAAAACATTGTAGCCCAATATAGCGGCCCATACACGATATAACTTTTTTGGCTACCTACATTCATGAAAAGCACACGTATCAATGCAACTGACAGTGATTGTGACTATAGCATTGCTTGTCGCCCACCAATTCCTATCCCATCCGCTCATCTTACTGTTCTGCTGCAATGCAATGTAAATGAAAATTCTCTCAAACAAAGTATTCTTGATGAAACCGGTTTCTCAGAAAAGAGGAAAAAGAAGCAAATACAATGCATGGGCATGATGCGGCGTGCAGGCTCTGGTGTTGTGCTGGTGCTTTGACGATGACGACCCGCCAGCTGCCACTCACCACTAGTGACTGGCAGCGGGCCGTCATTCAAAGCAGAGTTTTCGTAAAAGCGGGTCGTAATATCACCACCGCTGAGTGGCGGATCGTTAACAAGCAGAGACTTTTCGTACAATTTGTGAGAGCGGGTCGTAATGGAACGACCCGCCATACAAAACTTTTCAATATACGAGATGCGTATTCTTTCTGTTATATGTTCTTTGGAAAAACGTATGAGCTATTATATCAAGTAGCATTTACTCAGGTATAGCCCACATAGTATTCAATGTTGCTTGTCAAGCTCTGCTCAGTAGTATGCACAATGCACAGTGACACTATGAATGAAAATCAAAATTTTTCTGATTTTTTTTCAACTCTTCAATGTTACTTGAACTTTTGCTGGATCGTTGTTCACACGGTCAAGTATCAAGAAAAAATTAGTCATTTCAAGTATCATGTCAAGATTACAGGCAGAAACACATCCAAGCAAGCCTCAGGCCTGACCTCTCTCAGGCTTCCTCGCAGCTCGCCTCAAGGCTTGCCTCAGATAAATGAAAACAAAATGATACCACCAGGCTTGGTGCTGTAATTGTAATTTTGTTAGTACATATGTTGACAGAAGTAGGCCTGAGAGAGACAAATTTTGAACATTGAGCAAAGCGCGCTTTGCTGCTAGGCCTTGAGGCTAGCTGCTGGCTTGGTTTTGTGTTGCATCATTTAAAAACCCGTGTTGGAAATTTTGACAACACCTCGAGGAAGCCTCGAGGCCTGGATGTGTTTCTGCCATAAGGATCGTGTGTGGAACCTCAATGGTGTTAAAAAAATAACATATACAACAAATTTATCTAAATTATGATGTTTGAACGAAATCCAAGCTACTTTTATATGAAGAGCTCTTGCAATAAGACAATGCAAGAAATGTGTAAAGTCGGCTGCTATGCTCTTCAAGTCTTACTTCATGGCTTGTATATTCCGGAGGTTACGGTTCTGTTTATTTTTCTTAAATTATTTTAACTGCTCTTTGTTTGTAGTATGGCCGGAGTGTGAAAATTCTGGTTGGAAAATATTTGACGCCAAAATTCTCGTACATTTTCGTACAAGAATACATTTTGCCTCGTACATCTTACTTGAGTAGAAATTCGCGTATACATGTACGAGAATTATTCATTGAATAAATAACTAATAAAGAAGCGGGGTTTCGTGCGAATACAGTGTACGTGAGTAGGCCATTCAATGACAGTCAAACCAATATAGCGAGGGGGGGGGGGGGGGGGGGGATAAAAAGAGGGTTGGTCGCTATTTGAAAGTTCTGCTTGATTTCTGACATTTCGTTGTGACAAGTCCTTTAAATTAGTATGGGCAACGCCAATAAATATTATCTGAAAACAAGGGGGGCGCTAAAAATTTGTTTATTTTACATAGTAATTTGGATTATAGAAAATGTCCCACTTCAAAATTTCACGATTTCAATACTGCAAACAGAGCACACTAATACATTTCGCTGAGTGGCGACATGCCGTTTCCTTAAGCAGGATTTACATTATGATGACATCCAATTTTTACAGAAATTGTGAGGGAGATAGTTTATTGAAATTTAAATGCTGCGGAAGCAATCATCGCAATACCTCACACGTACAGTCCCCTCCACTTTTTATGGCAAAACTCGCAAACTGTCAAACTGTCTAATTGGAAATTGTCAAGTTTTTAATCGTTTTTTCGTAGATATTCAAAGACGGATCATGAAAAGAAGTATAATTTTACAATTTCTAAAATATTGTATGAAAGGACCAAGGAGTTCGAAACAAAGGATGAGATTATATCGAAAAAATTTCTCGCAAAATATCAGATGATGATGTAATATTCAGTTCTACAATCAATATTTTGTACTATAACGGAACTTTTATTTATTATTTATTTCATATAGTAAATAAAAAGTTCAGTAACTAATTTGCTAATATGTAAACGTCAATCCACTTCATCCCCTCAAGTGCTCACATGAAAATAATTCCACACCACTACCAAACTAACGCCGGTGAAGATAATTCCAGTCCGGTTCGTGTTCACATGACGGATTATCTCAAAGGCGGAATAATTCTAGCAAATTATAAAGGAAAAAGGACCACTGCAGTCAATCTGTGAACACACTACTCTCTGCTTGTGGACAGAACACTACCTCAGAAATAACTTCAATATTTTCTATAAAGCAATATTTAATAACTTTCAATTTCGCAATATTTAATTACAAACTCAAACCTTACTTTTGTTTATTTCGACAAATAATTTTACTTGACAGATATGTATATGCCATAAAATTATAGTAACAAAACAGCAATATGGCAGCTCCAGTAGTCGAAATTGACAAATTAGGGTTGCCAATAACAATGTCTTAGTTTCAGTAACTATAAAAACTTCCTATGCTTAAGGTCTTTTTATGGTTCCGGACACGCACACAGTGACAAATCGGCGTCCGGAAAAAATTCAGGACGCGTTTGCTTCTCTCGTCACTCGTAAATAAATTTCCGTATACGATGTGCTATCTCCCTCACAATTTCTGTGAAAATTGGATGTCATCATAATGTAAATCCTGCTTTATTAGTTATTTATTCAATGGAATTATCCTACGTCTAGCAACGCTGACATCTGCAATTAATATCAACAAAAACGTAAAAGTCTCTAAACCACCTGTTGCAGGCAGTAGTGCATCTGCACTCGTAAAGAACTCATTGCATAATATTGCTCGTACTGAAGTCATTCAACCTATTACTTGTGATTTACCTGAGAGCAACAACAACGATAAAAATAATAATTCTTCATCATCTGCACCGATATTATCAGCAGAGCCTAAACCAGTTTGCACTTTTGTCTCCTATTTGGCACCTCATACAACAGCTGATGACGTATAGAAGTATATTGCCTCCAAATTCAGTGTTCCAGTGAACAATGGTTATAATTGCCTATTAATGAACTCATCTCTTGATAATACATTTGTGTCGTCATTTAACATTTTTTCTGATAAGACTCTGGCACAGTCATTGATTTCACCAAACTTCTGGCCAAGCGGAACTGTGTTTCATGAATTTGTAGCCAGAAGTATTTTTTTAGGAGGGAAATCCCATCGCAGGAGACCGGGAAGGCATTAAAAATCTATCATCAGAATGTAAACGGGCTAGAACCAAAACCTCTGCTGTCAATTTTAACTCTTTTTTTATCCGACTGTGACATTGTGAGTTTCACTGAAACTTGGCTTTGTGCATCAGTTTTTGACAAGGAATTTTTTTCTGATGAGTTTTAAATGTTTTTTTCGACGTGATAGACATCAGGACCAGCTGCAGTGTCCGGTTGGGGGTGGTGTATTGATTGCAACCTAGAAAATTTCCTGGTTGAAACTATTGATGTGCATGGATTAGGCTCCTTGGAATTCTTATGTGTCCAAATTGAATCTTATGAAAACGCACAAATAAATTGTATCGTTACTGGTTAATGTCAGCTGAAAGTAAACGTGGCTTAGTAGGCTTAGTTACAAATTAAGAAATACAGGAGGGAAAATCATCTGTCTCATTAGCTTAGTGGTAAGAGCAGTCGCCCGGTAAGCGGAAGGTCCCGGTTTCATACCCCGGACGAGGCGGTTGTTTTTTCCTCTTGTATTTATGATTTGATTTAGAATTGTTAAAAATAAAAGCTCTTAAAATTATTCTATTCTCTGCCTTCTATATGATGGACTCCAACGCTCCTTAATTCCAACAGAGTTTACATCTGTGGCGGAATGCGATACTCTGGATGTGCTATCTTCTTGTGGGTTTCAGCAAGTAAATGGCATTCGTAATGTTTGCAACAGGATTTTGGATCTTGCTTTTGCTACTGATGACTTCAGTGCTTATGTTTCTCGTTCATTGGATCCTATTGTGGGTGAGGTTCCTGTTCATCCAGGTCTTGTTATTTATGTCGACGATGCTTATAGTGCTACGCCTGATTATTTTTTGGATTTTGATTTTGGTAGAGCTGATTTTGTAAAATTGAAGTTGATACTTAAGGTGCTCCTAAGCGATCTGGCATAATGCCAGACATCTGTTCATTTTTGTTAGTAGATACGTGTAATCACAGTGGCAGATATAGGCAGATATCTGGCGACAACGTCTGGCACTCAAAAATGTTCAGACGTCTGTCACACGTTTAATCAGCCACTTTTTCTATCTGGAAAATTTGGGAACATCGTTTGCCAATCTGTCCGGTAAATTTTTGAATTGAACGCAGATATCTGTCCAGTTAACCTGCAAAAAAAAAATAGTTTTGTGCATGTAGTTATAGGAGTATAGATCAGACTGCAGGAGACATGTTTATACAAGTTTTGTACTATAGTATATATGTAATTATATAGCATTCACAGATTTATTTAAACCATTAACAAATAAGTTTAAACTTTAAGCAAATAAATTTAAACCTCGAACAAATTATTTTAAACCCTTAACAAATATAATTAAACCCATAACGAATGAGTTTCAACTGTTCATAAAAAGAATTAAACCTTTAGCAAATATATTTAAACTCTTAACAAATTTATATTTAAGTAAAACCATAACCATTATATAGTTGGAACAGTAATTAGGTGTGATTTGTTGCAGGCTATCTTCGATCACTGAGAGAAAATGAGACAAATCGGGCAACTCCTTCCTGGTTTGCCATACAAAAATTTCGTTTTCCACTATATATTTGGACACTGCCTGAGAACGCGTCGACATAGAGAGCTGAAATTTGGTACACGGTGTTTCCATAGTAACAACAAATAAAATTTAAAAAATTGGATAAATCATGCAACCCATTCTTGGTGTTGCCATATAAAAATTTATGTGTTTTACATATACTGCGAAAACCATCAGTCCTAGACATTTTTATTGTATAAAAAATTTCTTCAGAATACGAAATTCTATAAAATTGGTTATAATCATTTTTTCTGCCGACGATCCGCTCTAGAAATATATGCGAAAAACCACTACAAAAATCAAACCTGCATAGAGCGGTGACCATACGAAATTTTATACGGGCATTCATTCTAGGGTATCATAAGAATTGGTCTTAGACCAAGCTTTTTTACTTGTTAATTATGGATAATGTGAGAATACACAAAATAACAAGTTCGCGATGTATTTTCTCAAACGAATTTAACACTAAAAGTTTTGCCTCCTTACTCGCCTCTGCTAAACTCTATCGAAAAAACGTTTACTAAAATGAAGGCACTTAGGTACCCGTTCAGTTTTAGGTGACATTAGCAGAGAACATAATCTTCTCTCAACGATCGAAGATAGCCTGCAATAAATCACACCTAATAACTATTCCAACTATATAATGGATATGGTTTTACTTATTCCTAAGGCAAATATTTTAAATATAAATTTATTAAGAGTTTAAATATATTTGCTAAAGGCTTAATTCTTTTTGTTAACAGTTGAAACCCATTCCTTATGGGTTTAAATATGTTTGTTAAGGGTTTAAAATAATTTGTTCAAGATTTAAATTTATTTTGTAAGGGTTTAAAATAATTTGTTCAAGGTTTAAATTTATTTGTTAAGGGTTTAAAATCATTTGTTCAAGGTTTAACTTTATTTGATTAAAGTTTAAACTCATTCATTAATGTATGTATACAGTATATAAATTGCATAAATATCCATAATTAACAAAATGGCAGATGAAAACAAGGCGAAGCGGAGAAAGAAGCAGGAGTCAACATGGACCAGTGGTAAAATAATGCACTAGATCACCGAAATCGAACAACATTCACTTTTTCACTTGTATAAAATGTACTATACACAATAAAAGCAGCCGCGTACCTTCCTCTAGAAGTCATTTTTGAAAAATGAACTTGACATTTGTTTCTGTTGTCTTTGCCAGATAAAAACAGTGTTTCACCAGATGCAAACTACACAGGTCGTGTAGTCAATAAAGACAGACGCATGCCAGATAACTAACCAAAATCTATCTGACACCTCTGTGCCAGATTAAATCTGCCCGAATATCTGCTCCATGTGTAATTAGTAGGAAAGATATCTGCCCACAAAAATTGGCAGATATCTGTCATTTTGACAGATCGTTTAGTAATACCTTAAGCAGTTTCCATTATCGACAATTTTCTGTCTGGCAGGTTTCAGCGTGTAAGAATAGGGAACAGTTTTTCTGATGCCTTGCCCCTTACTCGTGGTGTGCCTCAGGGATCTGTTCTGGGCCCTTTGCTTTTTTCAGCATGTATATTAATGATCTTACTGAGGTTATTGAGTATTGTAAAATTCACATATATGCTGATATGCTTATATATTGGCCGTCCCATTGGTCTAATGGAGGATTGTATTGAACGTTTAAATTCTGACTTGACGAATATCTCGAGTTGGGCGACTAATAATGGTTTACAACTGAACCCCCAAAAATTCCAATGCATTCTCCATTTTATCGACGACCGATTAAAGTTTCTGATTTACCGCATATATTTCTGGATAATCAAGTATTAGAATTTACTGATCGTGTGCGAAATCTAGGGGTTTTTCTCAACTCTCGGATGAAATGTTGTGATCAGATTAGCCATATTTTGGGAAAAGTTTATGGTTGTCTTCTGCAATTTTACCTGTTAGCATTCGTTCAATGCTGGTTAAGTCCCTACTTCTACCCTACCTTACAGCTAGCTATCTAATATTCTCGCACTTGGATTCTGTATGTTCAATGAAATTAACTGTTGCATTCAATGACTGTACGAAGTTTGTGTTTGGCCTAAGAAGATTTGATCATGTTTCACCGCATAGTAGCCATCTGTTTGGTTGTCCCTTGATGGAATATTTAATGGGCGTAGGCTTCTTGTATCCCTTCACAAAATTATACACTCCAAAAAGCCTCGGTACCTTTTTAACCAACTTGAATTTTTAAACTCTGGCAGACATTTCAACTTATTGATACCTAGGTTTCAACATTCCATAATGGAGGACTCTTACTTTGTTCGAGCTATTCGGGCCTGGAATAATTTACCAACTGATGGATGCTCAGCGTGTGGGCTCGACTGATAGGATCTGGAGGTTGATGGCACAGAGTTACACTGCCACCACTTAAAAATGCTTCCGTTCTGTGGGGGATGGTCCTGACAATGATCGAGTATATATTTTCTGTAATTTTAGTTTGTTGTTTGTTAATATTGTTACACGCCACAAAGTGATACAAGCGTCATCTATTGGAAATGGAAACAACTTTAGGTTAGTGAGATTCTAGTAAACTTTGGGTTCGGAGAACGAAATTTTCAGGAATCTTCTAGAATAATTTGTAGAGTATAAATATGGCGCTACTCAATCCAGGAGGCGTAATATTATTTCAGACAGTGAAGTGAACGAAGTAAACTATTTGGATTGCGATAATTAGAAGTACAGTACTAGCGATAACTATAAAGAGTTGATTTGATAATTATTTGTAAATTTGTGAGAGTAAACAGTAAAGTTAAATAAAGAACGAACTTTTGAATTTTACCCGAATAATTGTGTTTTAAATAACGAACTAAGACCACGCTCGTAACAGTATTTTATCTTTTTGTGTATTATATAAATCTTTATTTTTATTTTTTATTTATGTGTTATTTTATATTTTACATATGCATTTTACATTTTATTTAAAGTATTTAGTAAGCTAGTTAGTCCAACGTTCTTTGTACTAAAAAGATGTGTAATCTTGTTGTACGTTAAGCCTTTAATAAATCTGAATCTGAATATTGATTGGTCTATTTTGTTTAATGTTTCAGATTTTGATTCTTGAATTATGAAATCATTATCTAGATTAAAACTCATCGTCTTTCTAAGCCTTAAGGGTGCTGACCATGATTAGCTTGATATTTAATGTTATACCGTCGACAGACGACCAAAAATAATTTCCAATTATGTAATTGAAAATTATTTCTAATTTCCAATTAAATATATGGTGACAGACGCTTTTGACATTTAAGTCAAATTTTGTTTGCAATAGCCAAATTAGCAGACAGCAGTCTATTGCAAACAAAATTTGACTTAAATATCAAAAGCGTCTGTTACCATATATTTAATTGGAAATTAGAAATAATTTTCAATTACATAATTGGAAATTATTTTTGGTCGTTGACTAGGAGATCTAACAGTTCTTTTAAATAGACATAAGAAGTTAAGACATACTTATAATCGTGCACGAAAATTCAGAGCAAATAAAAGACGTATGTCACTACTTGCAGCAGTGTGCAGACGATATTCGGTTATAAAAAGGAGAAGATGGTGGTCTATACAGAAAGTATAATCGTAATTTAATTTTTTTCGAAGTTGGAAGGACTACAGTCGGTGAAATAATTCGGGAAGTTTGCGAGAAAATATGCAACAAAATGGAAAAAGAGTTTATTGTTGGATATCCTCCTACCCAACAAAAACTTATTCTTAAACGTTGCAATTTGTCATAAACTCCACAGAACAGCTGCGTCAGAAAGCTGTCACTGTTAGTTTACAGAATCACTACTGCGTGTTTTTAGTGACGCTTTGACGATAGTCCTCAAATTCAAGCCAAATTCAATTATGTCAATGTCAAGATGTGGCGATTATGTAAATAATTACTTTGTGGGATAATTAAAAGTTTAGGGGTGACACACGACAGAGATTATCTTGTTGATGTAGGTAATTTAGAATTATGGCTATCGTCTGTCGAGGGTATTAAAGTGAAGTGAAATTAAGTTATTAATTTATAATCTTCTTTTTATACTCCAAAAATGAATTGAACGAGCAGCAATAATCGTTTTCTTTGGAAAAATATGTTTAAACAACAACACCAGGCAAGCATCGCGGTTTTTTTTCTTTTTTTGGAGACACACACCAGGAATTCATTAAATACTGAAAAAAAAAACAAAAAGTTTAATAAACAAGTATTGCAGACGCAATATAGCAATTTCAAGATATCAATATAAATTATGACGTAAAAACTAAACCGTTTTAGTTACTTTCTAAAGAAGACTATAAAAAAATCTTGTTATCCAATATTGAAAATGAATAATTGATTAGCAAAGCGTAATTATTCTAATAAACAAGCACGGTAAAAACTTCATCGGATAATTTTTATAATTTGGTTATCAGTTAACTCGTTGCGCTATAAACTTCTGAGCAGATCTCATTAAGAAGATTTTATGCTAAAATTTCAGTTTTAAGTTTTTCTTGCAAGACTCTCAATTTATATACATATAGCCAAGTCTAGGTATCTACACATAGCTTGAATTCAAAGTTACGATGGCAAGCAAAGAAAAAATCCCAAGGCAAATTATATATAAAGCTTGCATGCAACTTTCTTAAAAGTTTAATCTTCGAAGCTAATCAGGAAAAGAGCAAGTTTTTCGTTCTCTCTATTGTGTTGACAAAAGTACATGAGCGTTTCCTTCGAGATGATAATTAAATTTGTTGTGCTGTGAAGTGAGATTAGTATGTATAATTGCATTTAGAGTTACTAAATGATTCTGATATGCTTTTCGATGCTTTTTACATAATTCAGTGTACAAATGTGTCATTATTTCAGAATGCATGAAAATTAATTATGATGATTCTGTTGAGATAAGAATGTTTTTGTCCGTCCAGATAACTACAAATCATGTGAACAATTGCACTGAAGGTGACTCAATGTGATTTATTAATGTGAAATTTGTATAAAGTACTGCACAGATATTCTATTTATTCTCAATCGAAATGTAATTTCATAATTGATTTTGTACTTTCGAAATTATACATACTGTTACAGCCTTGCTCTCGTTAATAATTGGAGATTATGTGTGAATAAATTGTTTGAATAGAAAAATTTCAATATAATTAAGGATTTGTGCAGATATGTTTACATTTACGTGACACACCTCTAGTGTGTTTCTAAATTTGAATTGAAATTATCTTTATTTCATGCTACATAAGTAAAATAAAGTTGCTGCTACTAGAATATACTCCAATCTTAAGTTAATTCATTTGAATGCTGGTAAGATGTCGTTATCTTGTTAGAATCCTTTCCTTTCTTACACATATATTTTCGGTTCCCTATGAGCTTCAATAGACCGCACCAGCAAGCTAAACTTCTCACTTTATGTACGACATCTGGTGTAACATTAAAATGCATCGCCTTTGAAATTAACTTTAACATTCGTTGAAAACTTGTCTCTACTATTTTCATATTGAGTATATTACATTAGAAAATTCCTAGTATCTTTATTACAACATAAACATTGATTGCATACAATTATATATTATGAAAGACTATGGTTGTTTTTGCATGAAGTCAGTCTGTCATATATATTTGCAGTAACAGCTGCGCATATAAAATATCAAATCTTGTTTTTGAGCTCTCTTTAATGGTCTGCGCGAATTGTTGGTGGTACACCTTACCTATCACATGGCTAAAAAATAATAATTCAAAGGCGTCAAATCATATGATCTTGGTAGCCAATTAACATTGCCATTTCTTTAAATGAACTCTGAACTTTGATCGTATTCAATCGATTGTTTTGTGATCTACATATATGGCATGCCATTCCAAGTCAATGTTATTCAATTCTATATAAAAGAGGTTTGTATCATATCGCAGTAGCGTTCGTCGTTTAAGTTAGTTCTTCGCCGTCTACTACTAATTAAAAAAAAAAAATTACGGTCCTAACAAGTCTATAAACCCGCATCATGATGCAGTCAGACTTTGTGAAATGCATTCGATTTTCTTGCATTTCTTGAGGATTTTCAATAGACCCAGATGTGAACATTTTGAATACGAAAACATTAAGATGAAAATGAATATCGCCGTAGAAAATAATTTGTTTTTTTTTTTGTATATATCCTCACTTGCTGTTTTCTTTTGAAGCAGCCAACCAACAACTACACACCGCGCCGCAACGAATAGTCACCTGGCTTTAATTCCTACATATATGTTAACTGAATGGTGTAGGCGTGTAGCGCAAAAAATTTTCTTTAGAAATTCTCCAGGTGCTGGTCTTGGGAATGCATAATTTCTGTGTGAATGGTGTGGAATAGGTATTCGTTCATGAATCGTAGTTAAGCGTCCTATAGCGATTTCATAACTAAGTTGCTAATTGCCGATTAGCCAGAATTTTGGTAATAAGTTTTAATTTTTTTAATGATTCGTTTGATTCCACGACTCCAAATTGTATTATTTATGACAGTTATAAAACATAATACACATATCTGACATTACGCAAACATATTCAATAACGTCCTAAAGGCCCTACTATTCGAATTGTAATTGCAGTAAATTAGCATTCCTCCTTTTTATACCATAGATGAAATCTAAAGGGTATACTAAGAATGTCATTCCATTTGTAATGCTTAGAGATAATGATGGTAGATCAAAATGAATTAGACACCCATGCATAAAATTCAAAGTTATTTTGAATTTTGCATGTCGGTCTATCCCTTCTCACGATAATTCGAGAACGCGTTTGCTGCGTTCTTTTTCTCGTTCAGAACGAATCTGTATGAATCGATAGAACGATGTCATAATTTAGTTCTGTGCACATAGAAAAGGAACGAAACAGAACTATTTCGAGTATTTGAAATTTCTTCCATTTGACAGAACTAAGAATAGTAGTTTTTATTGATAAATTATTATTATTAGATTATGACGAACAGGATGACTTCACATTAAGTAGTCGAATGGAAGATAATGATACCAACTCAGGAGCTGAAACGAAAAGAAACTATTTGTGTTCACTGCTAGTAAATTAAATAAAAACATTTTTCGTGAATTCATTTGTTTTAGTTTTTCCAAAATTATTTGTTTTATTTAAATATTAACTTTAAAAGTATGTTTATCACTTCATATTTAATCAGTCTTAAATATTTTTATCACTGTTTGTCTTTCATCAAATTAATGAGCTCTTTTAAGAGACAATTCTTTTCTTCGTCTGCGCCGACTTTCCGTTCTAGCAACACATTACCAAAGTTTACCTAATGACAAGTTAAGAAGCTGTAGAGCAAAATTGGAAAATTTCTGGTGTTTTTTTAGAATGAAACAAGTAATTTCATTTCTTTTGTATGAATGAGGGAAAAGAACGCGGCTATACATTATTGCAGTGCAACTGAGATAACGAGTTAAAAACAAAAATCGAAAGAACGTAGGATTACCCGAACGACAAAATCTTATTAAATCCCTCAAAATTCTTTCAACCTGTTCACAGGAATGTACATCAGGTCACACTACCTCCCATTTTTAAGAGAAAGATAAATTTCTCTTTGGCCCAGATGCTTAAAGGAGATGTGAAATTCCTGTCGAATGAAATTCTCAGTTTTCCCGAAAATAGGCTGAACTACAATAGAAGTAAATAACATTACGAAATTAAACGAGAAGGTTTACTTACAAAAAAATGATACTTTTAGCCTAAATATATATCACATTCCGTAAGAGGTATTATCTTGATATTTAATGGGTTAAATTTTAAAAAGCGGTAAAAGTGAAAAAATTAACAATTGGAAGTTGATTTAATTGAAGATTTGTGCTTTCTATTAATTCACAGTACCATTTTTATTCCATTTTAAGTTTAACATTGCACTTTTAATCATTTAATAATAATTTAACTGTTTGACACATCGCGTTCTTACGGAATGTTCGATTTTACCACACTATACTTACTGAAAATTGGATATTTAAACTTAACGAAAGTTCCCCTCACACGAGTTAAAGTTATTTATTTTTCCCGCGGACGGGAATCGAACCTACACTTGTTAGAATCGGTCAATGATGGAGAAATAAGAATTTTAAGAACTTTTATTTTTAATGATTCTAAATCAAATTTATAAATACAAGAAGAAAAAACGTGGCTTAGTAGGCTAGTTACAAATTTGATAAATGCAAGAAGGAAAATCATCTGTCTCGTTAGCTCAGTGGTAAGAGCAATCGCCCGGCAAGCGGAAGGTCCCGGTTTCAAATCCCGGACGAGGCGGTTGTTTTTTCTTCTTGTATTTATAAATTTGATTTAGAATCATTAAAAATAAAAGTTCTTAAAATTCTTATTTCTCCATCGAGTTAAAGTTAATTTGTGTAGTCCTGTTAAATTAAAGGGCGCGTTCGCTTCACGTAAGTGAATGTATTTACGTATATTTCTATTGTAGTTCAGACTAATATCAGACACAGCAGCAAGAGTTTGTCCCACTTAATCTCTTCACAGCAAAACGAATGTAAACAGAAACAAGTGATGCTCAATTAGCATAGAAATTACACTAACAAACATTGGCCATGCTATAAAAAACATTGGCCGATTCTCTAAATTTTTCAGCAAAACCGGTTTTCACGAAAGCGCGGGAACATTTTATGAGAGTAAAATGTGAAAACTCCGCCATTTCTCATTTCTGTTTCGTTACATGCAATTTGCGCTTTCAGATTTTTTATCTTTATTACCCGGGGGTTCTTCCTTTTCTTGCCGTGTGCATTTTAAATGTAAAACACTCGGAAATCTCGCCTGCTTCCTAACTTGTCATTAGGTTAACTTTGACATTACGTTGTTTTAGCAGGTTTATCCCAAAGTTAACCTAATGGTTTATCCTTTCCTCCAAGAATGCGTTTTCCACATCTCCTTGTTCACGTTCTTCATCGGACCTTTGGGTCAGATATGTAGTTATTGGAGTCGTTTTTGAGACTCGATTTTTTCTCTTTTGCGTTTCTGTGCCAAGATTCTCGCTAGAGGAAGATGAAGAAGCTAACAGTTGCTCTTTTGGGGTATTAACACTTGCACGTTTCCCGTAAACCTCGTCCATTTCTACAAAGAATGGCCACGTTATTTTCCCCTCCCCAGTTTGTTCCTTCTTTTTCCATTTCTTTTATAAGTAACTGGTAAGCTTTTAAATTTTTTTTCGCATTTTTCACGGGTAGTCGTGTAGCCGTTATCTGCCATTGCACGCAAATTTTCCCCATAAAGTTTTTTTTGGCCGTCACACCAGAGCAGAATCTGTCTTCCAGACCAAGTCTGTAGGAAATTAATAATTTGGTTGCCGACGAAGGCCAGCTAGGAGCATCATCGTCCGCAAAATCTTCTGCATCATCCCAGGAAGTCAATTCCTTTCTACAAACTTTCTTTGACATTGAGGCAATTGGATAGCCGATAGAGGAAAGGGTGAACGTTGTTCGCATTTTCGTGTCGTCTGTTTAGATAACTTTTTCTCCTGTACTGGTAAAGTAATTTCTTCAGCTGCTGCCGCCGCAGTTAAATAATTATTATTTTCTAATTTGACCTTCATGAATTCTACCTCTTCTCCAAGATTTTTTAATATATATTTGTGAGCATATTGGGCGTCTAGAAATACCAAGTTAAAAACTAAAAAAACTTTCAAAAGTAATTTTTACCTGTTTGCAGCTTTTCTATTTCATCCTCCGTATCACCAAATTCGTATAAATTGTTCTTTATCAAAAGCAAAGCCATTTTCAATGAAGAGAACTTAATCTCAACTACCCCGGCGAAAATGTAAACATCACATTCACAAATACAAATTCACAATACAAATGAAAAACATTCTGCTTGAATCCGGGAAAACTCAGGTGCATTCAGAACTATTCCGAGTCCGAAAAAGGCGATGACAGATTGAAACTAAATCGTTCGTCTCGAGAATAAGAACGACATGAATCGAAAAAATTCGTTCTAAACGAGAAAAGGAACACAGCATTAGACAGCTGAAACTTTGTACGCGGGCTTTTTACAAGTTTAAGTTTAAGTTCGAAAATGGGACCAAACGGGCATCTCCTTCGAAGTGTTGCCATACAAAAATTTCGCTTATTTCTATATATTTGGACACTGCTTGAGAACGGATCGACGTAGAGAGCTGAAATTTCGTACTGTGTTTTCATAGCAATAGTAAATGAAATTTCAAAAATGAACTAAATCTGGCGAACCCTTTTTGGTGTTGCCATACAAAAATTTAGGTTTTTTACGTATACTGTGAAAACGATCAGTCCTAGACATTTTTATTGTACTAAAAACTTGTTTAGAATATGAAATCCTATAAAATTGGTTATAATAATTTTTACTGTCCGACGGTTCTAGATATATATGCGAAAAACCACCTCAACAATCAAATTTGCACAGAGGTGTGATCATACGAAATTATTTATCCAGGGTCGTATGAAATAATATTAAAATAATTCCAGCGTTTTTCCTACTTATAGTAAATAAAAAGATTACTCTTTTGGACTTTTTACCGGGTTAAACTTAATTTTGTTCAAGAAAGAATTTTTTGGGATTCTTCGGTATATAGCAAAAGCTAAAAAATGTTCTAATTTGTTATTTCATCACACACCTGTTGATGAGTCAAACCAAGACTTGAAACTTGTCACCAAAAATGAATGAGTTGTGTGATGAAATAACAAATTAGAACATTTTTTAGCTTTTATAGTGTAAAATTGTTCCGTAAGCAGATTATTTGTAACTAGAGTTATAGTCTAGTCAATAGGGACTAAATAAGGCTTTTGCCATACAAAAGGTGTAGTTGAGATTTTTATATATGTTATTCAGTTCCGGGCACCAACGAAAAATCCAAGTTTTCACCCTGGGGTGGGGGGTGTCCTCGCGGTCCGCGTAAAGGTACCAAAAATTGTGTTTTTTATTTTTTTTTTAAATAATTTCTCTACGGTTGATCCTACGACAAAAATATAAAAATATAAATTTTAAGAAGACTAAAGTCCGTAAATCAAAAGCATTTGGATGCTTCTCTGGCAACAGAAAAACAATGATTTGTCCAGCTTAGCGTACTGGAAATGTTAACTCCAAGTATGCATAAAGGCAGTGTATCGTAAATCAGCGCTCCATCAAAAGAACTGGAAGTGTAAAAATTATGAAATTATGATCTTCTTTGAAATTGAAGTATTGAATTCGAAGCGATTTGCTTTGTCCCAGAGTCGTTATTCAATGATTTAATCATGCAATTTAGTTTGACACATCTGGCATTCAATCTGGCGTCTGGAAGAGTATAAATGGAGTAAGGATACTATCATTCGCAAAACCATGGGTAAGATTGAAAATAAGGAAAACAGATCATTAATGAAAATTAGGAAGAGAGACGGAGAGAATACAGAGCCCTGGGGCACACCGGCATTTATAGGGCGAGGTTCTGATGAAAGCCATCTAGCAGAAGCCGTATAAGGCAAACAGAGTAAAAGCTTTCAATCGATAATAGAAATGGAGGGGAGTAACCAAGTGCTTTCAGTTTGGCTGAAAGAGACTCTACCAAAAGCCTTTGAAATATCTGGGTCAACGATTTTGGACTTACAAAAGTTGTGAAGGTCACAGTTCTAACGTTCCGTAAGAAAAGTCGGCAAGTCTCCAGATGAGCGTCCAGTCCGGAATCCACATTGGCGATGAATTGATTGATTTCTAGATACTTCATTATTTTGGAGTTAATATGTTAGATTCAAAAACCTTTGAAAGTATCAAAGTGATTGTAATTGGTCCATAAATTGAGGTATCACTAGCCTCTTCTTTCTGCAGTCTTGTAGACATGCTTCAGTTCTGGACATGGATGCCTATCAATTGCACAAAACAGAATCTTTCGCTTTTATTTATTTTTCCCATGCGGGAATCGAACTAACAATTTTTAGAATCGGTCATAGATGGAGAAAAGAAGAATCTTAAGAACTTTTATTTTTAGCGATTCTAAATTAAATCATAAATTCAAGAGGAAAAAACAACCGCCTCGTCCGGAGTTTGAAACCGGGACCATCCGATTTCCGGGCGACTGCTCTTACTTCTGAGCTAATGAGACAGATACAAGAGTTAAAGCATCTGTTTCGTTAGCTTAGAGGTGAAAGCAGTCGCCTGCAAAGCGGAAGGTTCCAGTTTCAAACCCCGGAGGAGGCGGTTGTTGTTTCCTCTTGTATTTATGATTTAATTTAGAATCGTAGAAAACAAAATTTCTTAAAATTCTTCTATTCCCCATCTTTCGCTTTTATTAATTTTTTGCACTTATCGTTAAGCCAAGAGCGATTTTACTGCTGTTGAGATTTGCTGTATGAACACGGAATGTATTCACGCTTGCCAAAGATTAGAATATTACTAAGTTTTATTGTGCACTCATCAGCATCCTTTGAAGCAAAACAGACCGACCAATCAATTTCTCTAAGATACTGTTTGAGATTTTCCCAATCAGTAGTTTTATTTTGGTTTTATTTAACGTTTGATGGGCTAAGTATTCTGGTAAAACTATTGCACATTTAAAGATATAATAATAAAAAAATTATTCCAAAATAAACTACTTGTATTAAATGTAATAACTCACTACATCAATACACAATCATTTGTTTGCCGTTTGTAGTTTCGATGAATTTCTCCAATAACGAGTTATAAATAAAATAAATATTTGTTTTGATAATGTTCTAACAAGCCATTTTTACATCGATGCCTCATCGGCATCTCAACCATTTCGGAGTTACAGGGTTATTAAAAAAATTTGCAAGTCTTTCACAAAATACCCTGCATCTTAAAAAGTACAAGGTGTACGGCCACATTGCGTATACGGGGTACGGCCCATTGTGTGCAGAACTTCATGATCTTTCAAACGATTGGTCGACCAGCGTCATATTCCTCTCCCCTTAGGAGTTATAGGGGTCTAAACTAAAGACAATTTGTTCACTTCTTTCTAATTTCGGTCTGACCTGAATAGGTTAAGAGCTAATAACTCCTTAACCGTCATAGATAGACCATAAGTGTAATATATAAAATTGTTCAGCGAACCTGAAAGAAAAGGGAGAGAATCAGTAAAGATTTATAAATAATAATACATAAAATTACCTGCACCTGGAGTTTGCACAGGTGAAACATTCCAACGACGATCTGTAATGAAAATAGAAGACATACATTATTACTGAACTTTATTCTGATATTTTCAATATTAATATGCAAAGGTCATAGATACAACAGTTAAGTCATGACTGATTGTACATATGCCCCACATAAACAAACAATGCCATGCAAGATGAAAGATATGGAAAACATGAATAATTTCATGTGAGGTACACTATAAGATACATAATTAACACAATTATGTTAAACATTTGTGGACAATTTCAAAGAAAAATGCTAGGAAAGCCCTCATCTGACAATTGTCCACAAACCTCACAATTTATAAATTTAAAGCTAAATTTACGAGATAAAACGCATAAACACACTCACCTGTGATTAGTAAAAATCACTTAAAAAACATTTATAAATAAACTTGACACTCGCACGCGAAAGTGTCAAAACATCATAAACTTCATACTACCGTGACGTTTGACATATCGAAACGGGGTACAATCGAACCGCGATATCGATGACGGTGTTCGCGTCGCGATATTTTCCACGGGAAACGCAATATTCGCGATTTTTTAGTTATTCCCACAATGAGTGCGAAAGAAACTCACAGTGAGAAGAAGACAACAAATTATTACAAATGACAGGAAAATCTACTACATCGAAATGAAACGTAATTACAAAAATTTATTGAAATCTTCAAATTGACAATCAATTTTTACGACAAAGGTATCAAAATTTAGATCGTTAAATTTGCTACCGACTGACAACAAGAAAAATTCAACCCTTTGGCATTTTCAGTGAAATTTTCAAGGATTTTTCTATAAAAAGGAGGTCATTTGTTCATTCTGCCTTCCATTTTCCACAAATTGTCAAGGAGTATACATATGCTAGCAAGTCATGATACAAAGATAAGAAGGTATGGCCGATTCGAGAGGAACTTTTTGGGTTACTACGTCATGCGGACAAATGTCATTGCCAATGACAAAAGTAATTTTCAAATTGTCAAATTTCCAAGTAAAGAAGACAAACTCTTGTAATCGAAAATGGGTGTTTCTTCAACAGAAATATTGTGGACAGCGTATAAAACTGAAGGAATACGAAAGGGAGTTTATAGAGGATATATTTAGACAATATTTCAGGAAATTGAATTGGACAATCGGTACTGGAACTGAACTTACTCTTTTCAGTATAAATATTTTCGGAGAATGTGCTGGAGGAATATCAGGTGGAATAACAATACCTATAGATGTCGTAACGACAAGAAATATGTCAGCTGATCATGCAACAGGAAGCAAAATAAGTACGTCTCATGTAGTTAAAACGATAATTCGAGGAAAAGCCGTGAGAGGATGTCATTTTAAATTGGAAACTCATCTATAAATAATTATTATATTCAAAATAATAAATCTTACAACGCTTTATATACGATAGCAATTTCATTTTGTCTTACAATACTGAAGGGTATTCGACGGTTGTTATGTATGTTTCCTTTCCATCTTTATATGAAGTGAACATTTTTGCCATTTGGCACAATTAATTTTATAGTATCATTGAACATGGTACCCACTCCTTCATCACGCAGTTGTTATCCAAGGCCGTACTTATCACTATAATCAACCATTTGGATATCCAGAAAACAGGCAGTGCTGCTGGATCGGTGTTCTTTCTCATCTCGTAGATTGCTCGCAAGTTGAACAGTATTAGTGTTTATAGTTGCTCATATAAATTAATTTCATCTCACCTGTACACGTAATTATTTGTCAACTCAAAATTAAGAAGTTGTCCGATTGTTGGCCGTTTTTCGGGATTAGACTGCGACATTACAATTATTGTTTCAACTTGACACTACGACAGATTTCACTGAATGGCACATGACGTAAGCATGCAATTGACAGAAAAGTCGGCCATACCTTTGTATCATGCTAGCAAGTCATAGTATCCTCAAATTTGCAGTTTATCATCAGTGCCTAATAATACATTTTGGACTTGTAGTTTTTCTTCGGTTTTTTTATTATCTTTTATTAGTAATTTCACTTTTTTTTGGTTTCATAATTTGTTTTCTATTTCTTTAAAGTCAGTTTTTTGTTTTTCGGTCTTCAAAATTTAAGTAGTCATTTTTAGTTCGTTTTCCTTTTTGTTTTTTTTTTTGGAAAGAATTTGTTTCCAGTGGAATTCGGGAGAAGTCAATCTTGACGTGGGCTTCTTTGACATTTTACAGTAAATTCAAGGTATTTATTTCAGATAAATCTTTGGTTAGTTGAAGGGTATCAAGGTGTAAGATTGCATGCCAATTGTGTATTGGACATATTACACAAAATAACATCACCACATACTAAAAATTTATTTAAGATAACTTTCTTGAGATTTCAGTTGTGTTTTTTCATAAAATTTCGTCGATTAATCAATTCATCAAGGTATAAAACTGTGCCAACACGGGTCACCTTTACACCACATGAGAATTGATTCACGATTGACATTGATTGACAGCATTAAATAGATTATAAAACATAGAAAGGAATTTGAAATAGTTTAAAGAAATTTAAGCAGAACTGGAATAAATATATAATAGTTAAGTTGAATTGCAATTAGGTTAGGAAGTTATTTTTTACCAGTCTAATTTTAATAATAGAAAGATTTTTTTTTGCTAAATAAATCTAAATGAATGAATAACCGGATGATTCTTTCATTTACTGCTACACTACCGCCATCTAAGTGTGATTGTGCTCGGCCATCGTTTACATTTTAGGTTTCTACGTTGATTGACACTAGACAGTAGGCATTAGTATCGTGTGAGTTTATTGGAAGCTACACTTTGCTATAGCCCACACGTGGCAGTTCTTCGTTGGATTATTTCAATCTTGTTGCATCGCCCAGACGTGGCAGTTTTTAGGTGGATCATTTCAATTTCGTTGTTATAGTCCACACGCTGCAGATTCAGTTTGTCTGAGTTAATATTCCGCAAGAGACGTTTACACTAGCAGTAACTTATAGCTAGTTGCGCTAGTACGTAAACGTTAGAAAGTCAACTCATCTTTTTCATTACAGGACACAGATCTGAGTAGTCATCAACAAAGCTCTAATTTATGAACGTACACAATTTCGATTCTATAAGAGGAACAACGAAATTGGGTAAAGTTCAGAAAATTGAGCATTTCAGATATTCTTGTTTTCAGGACGTCAGCTGTCAGTCAATTTTTCAGCGAAGCACAAAACATCACCTTTTAACAAAATATATAAATTAAAGATGAGAGTCTTGGCTTTCGCAATTTTGTAAAAAAAGTGTATGTTAGTGGGGGTATTTAAAAAAACCGAAATTTTGAAGCGTCAGAGCTCTGAAGTGGGGAGGGGTACGGGGCTGGTTGAGCAGTTGTTGGAAATGCCATGAATTTCTGCATACAATGCCGGCTTAAAATATACCGTGCAAGGTGCAGTTTTGGGATATAGGGTGTTTAATGAAAAAAGACCTTATTTTACTATTCACCAGTTTGCCCCCCCCCCTCACCCTGCCTTACAGTTTTTTACTTGTATGGACGAGAGTGGAAACATATGTCTGGGACACCCTGTATATACTTTATTTTATTTAAATGGAGAAAAACTCGTTCTTGGTACGTCGGATATGCCCTGATAAAGTGAAAACCGTAAATATTTTCGCATACATGTTTTATTGTGACTGTGTCTTTATATATGGATAACTATGTTTCCCTTTCGAGGAGGTTGGGCGTCACTTTCAAGCATGAAACGTTGATTCTGTTTGAGTAAAAACTACATACTTGTATGTTATCTTCCAACTCTAAAATTGATGTCTCTTTATCCACAAAGACCTTTCCTTTTAGATAAAAATATCTGTTTACCACAAGTCTGCCACTATGACAGGTTACGGTGGACAAAAATAGTTTTTTATTAAATGATAATTGTGAAGAATGTGAATCATAAATTCTAATAAAGTAAAATTCGACATAAAATAGGAAAATATAAGAAAAAAAAATTATGCATGCTTTCAAGAAACTCCTCCTCCTCTTCACACTACGAACACCTTAGCGAAGATTCATCGAACCTCTGTTGACATGAATGTCAACAATGGGAGAGTCAAACTGTGTTCTAAAAGGTGTAATCGGAAGTAATTCTGTATATACTTGGATGGCAGATTTCATAATTACATAATATGTAATTACATAAAAAACATTTTCCAAATCTTGCAAATAAGATAGTCCTCGAATTGTCATTCAAACAAACCGATAAAACGCAATTATATTTCCTTACTCCATTTATGTACCTACCTGGCGCAAGGATTAAGAGGAACACTGAGTTTTCTACGACAATTACTATTCCCTATAGATGTTGTAGAAAATACTCGGTATCAGTAGCGACCAAAGTACACAAGCTCCATTCAAAAATAAAATTAAATCAAAAAATGTTTGCCGTTTATTCTCATTTAAATAAGATGCAAACACAAATAGAATCGTTTCATTTACGTTGTCCGTATAAAAAAATGTCCATTTCATATAAAAAACATTTGTTGCCGATGTAAACAGCACAATTATTTTAGAACTATTTAATGAGGGTAAAATTTCTTAAGATCTTAAATTCTTTTAAACTTAAGCCAAATTGGTGAGGGATTTGTATTGATATATTTTTCGATAAAAATTAAAACCAAGTGTCCCTCTTCCAGATTTAAATTAATTAGTGTGCATTGAACTAAGCTGCTATTTTTTGCTCCTATATAGCAATTGATCCTTTACACAAATATTTATATAGTTGTTTTCAAAGTATCCGGATCTCAATATTCCACTAAATAGCCTGACCTCAAATATTAATTGACACACGACATAATTTCAACTTTATTGGGATTTAATTATAAATTTCAATTTCGTAGAGTAAACAAATTCACTCATGCACACTTAATCCGCTTTAAGGATTTATTCAAAACTCAAATCTACTGGACCGAAATATCACTTCAGCTGTGTGGGATGGTACCAGAGATGGGATGGCGGGAGTAGGGCTTTTATTTTCCTCACGCCTAGTAAATTAATACAAGTAACAGAAGTCTACATTATTGAAGGCGGTCTATTAAATGAATAAACCCGGATCTTTTCACCCGCGGAGACAGATTTCAACTATACTTTTGTTGTAAAATGAGAGCAATCCCAAAAGGACTCATTGTCCTTTTTGAATTTCCCTGGGGCTCAACAGGCTGCCAGTTGGCTTCAATTTTGAAATCATGCAAATGAACTTGTTTGCTTTAGGTTGACATCAACACGCTAGAATGAAGCTTTGAAGCCTTTGGTTGCTGCGAGCAATGTCGAAATAAGGTAATTAGAGACGGAAATGTTTTGATAGGATTGCTATGGAAATGTTACCATTGGGAGTAAATCGATGTAAATGTGCTTTTTTTCGTACTTTGTTATCGTATATTTATTTATTTGTTTCTTGTAAAGAATGTTAAAATCGGTACGTATTGTATTTATGTAATAGCATAATACAATATATATACGTAATTGCGGTTTAAATTTCTTTTAAAAACAATGAGTGCGGCAGGGAAATGAGCAGATGCAGAACATAAAAAATGTACAAAAACTTGAATCTGATATGAATATGAGGGCTGGAGAACTCAAAACTGAATAAAGTCACATAAATTGGACGACAAAGGCGTTTGCAATAGTTTGATTAAAAATATGTATAAGCGATGTACGGTGAAGAAGAGTCCAGAGATAGATCTCCCAAACTAAAATTATACGCAGGTAGAGATGGGACCAGTTCTATGTAATCTAATGTAGTCGTTTATTACCGAAATTAGTTTTCATTCGTATTCAAAATTAACTTTTGAGAATAGCTATTATTCAATCTTTTAAAAAATTTCTGGGGATCGAAAATTGTAAATTCTGGCAACCAAAAACGATAAAGAGTCCACAGATTTTATCCATTGCTGTAGGCCTTTATTTTGACGCCAAGAACTTTTGACTATATTCAAATAAGTTAATACGGTTCATTGCTAAATATTGGGTGAAAACTCAGAAGAGCAGAGTCAGTATACGATAAAATTCAATACACTGTCATTTTCGATTTTGTTCTCATCGATTTTTGTTTAGTGGGTGCTCAGCCTATCCTCATATTGCATATAGAAAATATATACAACGTGGTAAACGTCGTTCGAGCGGGTGGTGCACTACTTTCTACCATCACGGCTGCATTTGATACTGGGCTGCTTCATTGCTCGACTCTTGGGTGTAACATACATTTACATCGATATATAATTTTTCGCGAGAAACCGATCAGATCTAACTTTCAAATAAAAATGGGGGCCATGTAGGCATCTATTTGCAGGCTATTCGAAAACATTTCGCTCCCGCCACGGAGCTCATCAGCAGTTTTCCTAATACTTAATGAAATTTTTTTACCTACTCTGTACACCTAAATGCACAAATTTGTTGAACTTTCTAACTATCTATCACGTTATTTGTTACTTTAAGTAAATTTCTCAAATATGTATATTATATACATACATTTAAAAAACTTTAGTTTCGCCGAGCCGTTATCCCCGACCAACGAACCTACAGCAGTAGGATTTTGTTTTAGCTCCAGGGCATTTACTCTTTAGGTCAATGCGCTGTATGTATAGGATATGGTTTATGCAGGGACCACCATTTAATCCTTGCCAAAACTTCTATCTGTATCACACAACAGATCTAAATTGTCGTCTTCTTATCAGAAATATTTTAACGATTGTTGTTTAATGGGTGCTCAGCCTATCCCCATATTGCATACTTATACAAATATATACAACATGATAAATTACTACTTTCAACCATCGCGGGTGCAGTATACGATAAAACGCAAAACACTGTCACTGTCGGTTTTGTTCTCATTTCTGGAGCATCACTTCAGTCTAACATTGTAGTTAGGTCAATATTGCGTCCTTCGTAGTAATTTTCTTGCAACTGTATATCATCAACAGAGTTGGTAAGAATCAAGTTCAATAAGAAAATCAGTTTATCCGGTATTCTGTCTTGTCTGCGTCGAGCGAAAGTCACAACCTTTTGAAGATATCGTATTTTTGCGCACTAATTTCCCAAGCTGGTCATTATCATGGGTTTATGAATGCTTCCGTTCACTACCGTTTTATTGTTTTTATTGCCCTCTCAGCTGTTTTATATTTCGGAGCCTTATTAGCTCGTTTCGTTAATGCTTCGCTATATTTCTTGTAGTTTTCGATTACAAGAGATTTTATTACTAGTATTAGAATGTTAGAGAAAATAAGAGATGTTCTTGTAAGCCCTGGGTGAGCATTTTTATTTTTCAAAAGCAGTCACAGAATCATAGTCACTGATTTCTATATCCATTCCATAATTAGTTTGTTCGGGTTTCATCTCAATAATATTTTCTGGCTCAGCGTCGACTATTAAGAGGTTGTTTAATAGGGATGGCCGATAGTTAGAAAAATATCGATGTACCGATATTTCCATTTTGTTTTCAAAATATCGATACCCCAATATGTTGGCTCTAAAAATATCGATATCGTTAGTATCGTCGAAACGATATTTGTTATTATATGTATAAATATAGCACTATGCAATGCATACTATGTTTTTACATATCAAATTGAAGGTCTCGTCGAGTACTATCGAGTGGTGTACTCCTTTTCTGATTCAGAAAATTTTCCCGGGACGTTTTTGTCGCCAGAAAACCCACTTTCATGCACTTGGGTAACATACACCCCACTTACTACATTTCGCATATATTTTTTCCGTTCTTTCTTTCAGGGACATTAGTGATCTGTTGTGAACATTTTTCTCATAGGAAGTCATTTTCCACGACACACCAATTTCGCACAATCACGAGCGGAAAAAGTGGTCTCACCGAGTACTAGTTATCAGTATCGCACTTGGATAACATACACCCCAGTTACTACATTTCGCATATATTTTTTCCGTTGTTTCTTTCAGGGACATAAATGCTCTGTTGTGAACATTTTTCTCATAGAAAGTCGTTTTCCACGACGCACCAATTTCATACATACAATCACGAGAGGTAAAGAGCCCACTTTTTCATCCAAGAAAGTCATCCAATCGCCAAAGCTTTCCGCCGCTTAATAGAAAAAAAATTAAATTTTGGTAATAAAATATGCTCAGAGTATCATACACCGTCGCTTAAGACATTTCTCATGTTGTTCATGTTCATGTTGTGCCTGAAATTGTATGAAAAGTGGTCATTCGAACAGAAATTTTTTTAGCGACACAGCTATTGAAATATCGTTAAAAATTACCGGTATCGTAAGGGGATAAATATCGCATTTGTATCGGCCATCCTTATACTGTTTAACTGGAAAGAAGGGCAGACTTTAAAAAACTGTAAAATCTTTGAAATGTGATATATGTACACATGCCGAAAGCTCATAGTTTTGTAGCACGACAATGGCTGAAAATTATGACGGATAATTCGTAACACTGGATTTCGATTCAAATCGGTGATATTTTCTACCACAACTCTGACTTCATTTCTCACTTCGTCTTAGCTACAGAAACCGTACATGAAGTTCTATCCTCAAGTGAAATGCCATTAGTCGGTAGAGTGAGCATATACAATGATTCCCTTCATTTCCCTGAAAATATTGAAAGCGTTATTAAGACCTGTAAAAAGGATCGTTACCACATAGTATGCAATCTCCAAGGAAAAACACCAAGAGCGTTCCGGATCTAAAAAATGTGCCAGCTTTGCGCACAAGGAGAACAACTACGCGTCCAGAAGATCGTGGTGGATGTTAGCATCTTTGCTTTGCGGCACCAGATGTTGGGCATTTCTGTAAGTATAACATTGGATCCGATCAAGCTCCCTCCTGAAACTAGATGGATAGGAGGAGCTGAAGTCATTTTAAATTCAATGGTCATAAATTGAGTAGGGTAAAATGAAAAAGGGAAGAGCGAGGTAAGTCGTTCCGTTTCAAATTATATATTTGCAACATTTATTTTATTTGTTCAAAAACACTTACGCCAGACGTAACTTTATCAATAATTCAATACATAAAATTCAGTATATTTAGTATTCCTTATATTATCAATTATGGGTCAAATTACTGACCTGAAGAAAGACTCCGCTACTTGGATTACACCACCACCATTTCTTCTTGAAGCATATATACGAAGGTGGTGTTATCCAGTAAAAGCTATTTTTGGAAAGATGATAATCTAGTCTATATTGTAGAAATGCTCAATATTTACTAAAACAACTCAAACCCAAACCCGATCACTGGAAGCAGTTAATTGATTCATAAAAAATTTGGCTTTTATACCATTATGGCGCGTAATGGGAATAAACATACTTCATATCCTGTAGTTCACTAAGCAGTCAGCATGAAGGAAAACTACGATTTTTTTAGTTCAAGAAATTCAACATTCCAATCACTCAATGCGTGTGGAAAACCTATAAGTAGTAGCGATGCTGACGACTAGTATTTAAGGTTTCCTACTTTACTTGAAATAACTTCCACCATCGAAATACTTTTAAAGAATTTCCTTAAAAACTATCACATCTAGCGAATGGCAACTTTCCAGTTGAAAATTTACAACATTTCCTAATAATCTACACTTGATGTTCATAACGAACAAACATATGGACAAGATAATATCCAGACTTGGAGTTATCAATTACTCCACTCTCTACTTTTCCATTTAAAGACTTTTCTACTATTTATTCGTTACAAAAATGCGAGAGGAAAAGATTTTCTGAATGAGACGCAATCTGGGTGATTGTTTTGATTTGATATTGAATAGGCAGTTTTAAAGTAGAACGAAGAGACTAAGAGAAAGAAATTTTAATCGGATCGCGACGTATTTCTAGGTATAAACTGCTACCTACTTTCCATTTAAATCGTGGAGCAAATTAAATTCACGAATCTGCTGTTTTCCATCCCCAGAGTTTCAACCTCACGAGGGTCGATCAGAAAGTAAGTTTAACGGTCTAATTACGCTATAGAAAAGTAGTGAAAATACAAAAACAATATCATTTTTGAAATTTTCAGACAATATTCTATTTTGTCACATTATCGCCACATCTTTCGTATAACGAGTAAGAAGTTATTTAATTCCAAAGTCGAAATGATTTGAGTAAAGTTTTTTGAAGTACTGAGTCACGGCGTCTGAGATCTTTTGCATCGAATTGAATCGCTAACGCCCAAATGCTCCCTTCATCATGGGGATTTTGTTTCTTTTTCTAGGCAGGGGGACAGGAGATCCCATCTAAGCACGGAGATCAAAGCGGCCCATTGTGCCCTCCTGCTAGAAGCCCATTCATCAAAACCTTCCTGTCCTCTTAATGAAGCCTATCAGGTCTTGGTGAAGAAGGTTTTTCAGCTCAACTATCGATAAAAGGGCAGACCTAAAAGTAGCCAGCCTGCTGTGCACGAAGGCCGGACAAGAACACAAAAAGTGTTCAGTTGTCTCAGGCTCTCCTTCCATGCAAGACTGACACTTAGGACTGTCAAGAACTCCCATTCTTGTTAGATGAGCGTGAAGCGAGCAGTGGCCGGTGATGATGCCAACCACAGTTCTGCATTGTTTCCTTTCGAGCCCCATGAGAAAATCAGTGACATTCCTATTGGGCCCATCAAGCAACAGTTTTGTGCACCTGCAAGTACTCAGGTTCGCCCATCTCTTACAGAGAAGCGACGCCCAAAACGAAGCTCCGGTAGTATCGCATTACGTGGCATACTGGCTAGATGGCTTTCCAGGTCCAGCCCATCCGCCAAATTGCAATGAGCAGAGCCAGTTCAACCATCCTCATAACATCCCCATGAGCTCAATTTGCATACAGCCCTAATGGCATATGACTGAATAAAAAAAAGATCCAGAGGTGGCAAAATAAGTAGAACCCCAAGAGTAGCAGTAGCCGCAGATCGCATGGAACCCATCATTCCCAAGCAGGCAAACCTTTGCAGGGCTGCCAGTTTGCGGGTCGTAGTCCCCACAAGCGTCCTCGGTCACCATACACAGGAGGCATATGTAAGCATGTTTTTAACGATAGAGGTGCAAAGGTTCTCCTGCATTGGGCGAAGACCCTCCTGGCCGGATTAAACTTTTCCTCTACGTGCAATGCCCTTGCCAGCCTTGAGTTAAGGTAGAGGCTCCAAGGTGCGATTCCTCAGACATCCATGGATTAGTAAAGCACTTACTAGAAGTGGATTTATTCTTATCAAAAAGATCCATATTTGGTCCCACGAGTTGCTGAGAAAGACTGTCACTCATAGCAGCGATCCGCATTACCGCAGGAAGGCTGGAGGTCGCCTGATATCCAGAGTTCGCATACTAGTGACTAAGCACCCCCCAGTCACGCGGCACTCGGCGTATGCTGTTCCACCTTGGCTTGGAATGGATTCAACTTTTAGCCCACTAATGAGTGTCAAGCCCATCGAACAGCAGTTACCACCTCGCACTACGTGGAAGTAGCTGAACCCAAGGCCAACTCCTTCACTTCACCCACCTCTGGGCTGACAGAATAGCAGGATCCGTTACTCGCAGCGATAGCTCTGTCTGATGTTAGCCAAAAGCGAGGCATAACGAGGAATCGGTGATAGTAGCTTGGAGCGTGGTCAGGCGAGTAGGGGGATGCTAAAAAATTTCCCATTTAAATTGCTTAAATTGTTTCTGTATCACACGAGCCAATTGCGGACGATCATTATCGTGAATCAAAAAGAGTTTTCGACTCAATAAACCGGGTCTTTTGTTCCATATTGCTACTCTCAAGCGATTAGGTGGGTCACAGTAAATATCTTGATAAATTTATATGGCAGTGAAGTTTTTACCGGTACAAAACTACGTGGTTCATATTTGAACGCAAATATTATCGAAATCTCCATGATTAAATGTTATGAAACATACAACAATCGACCGACCAGATTCTACGACCTACGAAGCTCCCTAAAGATCCCTAAATATTTCATAGTTCGATCTTTTCACCAAGAGCAATCATTGTTAAACTTACTATCTGAACGACACTCGTATTTCCCTTTTGGTAGGTTGTGGCCATTCTTAGGCAGCATACAGTTTAGGTCTAAACAACGACCAATCTTTGAAATCTGATGAAAATTTTCCAGAAGAAATAACACAAATTTTCGAATGAGAAAACATTATTGGAAATTTCATCGGCCAAAATAATAATACTGCTTTCTGCCTTTACATTTTGGGATGCTAAATAAAATTCATAAGTTGTTGGGTGTTTTATAAAGTTTTTTTTAAATATCCACTTACATAATGTGTATAAGGCGTTTCGTATTAGCAGGATCAAATACTCTTCAGTACGGCGAGTTCCTGCGTGCCGCAGGAGGGTATTGCTCTAACTGCTGGCATTGCAGTATATATAATTTATTTTCATGACTTTTCTTTCGTTTAATATAACGTTAATTTCTCTAAAAATTTTTAATCTTTTTCTCTATTGGTCTTCTGCTAGTTAAATTTAACAAGTGAGGCTCAGTAAAACAGACGTCTTCGTTCCCCTTTTGTTTTTGTCGAGTTGCTATGAACGTTAAAATAACCCAATTTTAACAAACTTTTAATCTTGATTTGCTAAAACTTTTCTGTTGCATTCTGGTTGGCTTAGTTGTAATATATTCGATATTAACTACTGAACGGAAATCATAACCTCCAATTTTGCAACAAAGTTGTCATAGTATTTTGTATTTTTATTATTCTGAGATCTTATATGATGCGGGTATGTATCTAACTCTCTCATTGTTATATTACGAGTTTCTAAAAGCGCGAATAAGTCTTTGTTCAAAGTACATACTGCAACTGGGTGGCAAAGCACAGCTAAAGGGTAAACTCTAGCTCGTAATTATATTCTCTAATTATGAGAAGATTACAGAGGATGGAACTCAATGCTTCAAGTTACGTAAAATATATTGTAGGGGAAATCAGTTTTAAAACACACACTACATGAAGGACAAAGCATGCGTAGGGGAGCCCGGGCATAATGACGAACGATTTATATCTAGATTTTTCCTAAATCCCTGAATCGATTGCTTGAAAATTTGAATATACTTTGAATATGACAAAGGGCTCGGCATGAAATAATATCTTTTTTTATCAAAATATATTATTATTAATTAATGACCATAATGAGCCTTGCAGGAATATGATTATTACAATAAAATTATACATTCTAAAATAAGAAACACCTCCAGTTGCGAATTCGAAAAATGCAAACTGAAAACGTCTGATATTTTACCTTTAAAACAAGGATTTCGGAAGTTTTAGGATAAATAGGTTGACATTCCAAAATTGCTTTTGTATTCATAAAACTCGAATAACAATTATTTTTACAAAATGCCGATTTACCGGTTTTTGAGCAACGTCCGAAAAATTCACAGCTTACTAAATGCTAAACACACTAATTTTTTGAGTCATTTTTCTTGATAAAGAAATTTGTTTTAATGAAAAATTATGTCATTTGAATCCGCTCTTCGTTGAGCCTACCAGAATGTGAATATCAAAAAATGATTATGCCTGGTAAAAAGCGCGTCATTATGCCTTACCGCACATTATCTATCATTTACCTTGTTCACATGAAGCGGACTGGACTGGACTGGAATAGTCCTAATTCGCATAGTACCAATTGTTCACATGCGATGGACTGGATTAAATCGACGAGAGAGACATCTTTCTATTGACAGTTCTCAATTTAAAGTCAGCTGTCATTTGAAGTTATTTTTGCAAATATTGAAAGACGGATCATGGAAAGAAGTGTAATTTTACAATTTCTAAAGTACTGTATGAAAGCACGAAGGAGTTCGAAGCGAAGAATGAAGAAGAAATGGAAACGTCCCAAAAATAATTCTAACATGTTGCATCCTTCACAATACTGTGCTCAGTTCCTTCGAAAACAATAAAATTATTGAAATCCACATCGTCCTCGGTTTCAACATAAGAACTAGACTAGCTTGTGCTGACGTTGAGGGCATGTAGCGCGAAGTACAAGAACGTCCGCCAAATGCATATGCCTGGCGCATATTTTGCGGCAGGAAAACAGTATATAACCCTGACAAAAAATCTTGATTTCTTTGGTCCTCCCGGTCTTGCATTTCGCGCTCGAAATTTCTTTGTTCTTCAAACAATTTTTTCTGTTCCATCACAAAATCCGCTTGTAGGTCTTTCTGAATTTTTCGAGTTTCGTTCGAAAAGCTTAGTAAGCTTTTCTCATATTTATTTTTATCTGAAAAATAAGAAACAACAAATCAATATTACTTAAATAAAATACTATTTTGCATGTTTAAACAAACCTGCAGGTTTTTTGCGATTGGAGTAGGTCGGCTCTTGTGTCGAAGTACTATCTGTATGCTCGGTGCTGTTTTGCTCATCCAAATCCCCATCTAAAATAAATATTTGCTGTTATATATTTTAAATTCTTAGATGTAATAAATATACCAATAACAATCGAAGGTATTGTTGAGGAAGACGTATCAATTACACCAGCAGTTGCAGTTGCCCTTCGCCGGTGACTTAAAAGCTTGTTCATGGCTTCAAAATATTTGAATTTGTGCCTAGACATTCCACTTTTTGAATTATTTCTAAGCACCTTGTAATACTTATGTTTCAGCTGCTTAAGTTTAATTTGAACCTGTCCTGGAGTTTTCGTATAGCTACTGTTTAGTCCACCTAAATTCCAATTAAAGTTTCCAGCCTGGTTCTACCATTTTCATCAATTCCTGAAATAAACAAATGGCACCACAAAGTATCAAACTTACAAAAAGAATAATAATCAACAGAATACTTATCTGACATCTGCTGCGTCCTGTATGTAGCATTTTTGCTGGATGTCCTCAATTAGTGCACCCTAATGGAACTTTTGCAGATGTTTTAACTAAAACAATAATTAATCAACAAATCACAAACTTACCAAATCATATGTACCTCCGTATATTGACACCTTTTTCATGTCATTAAATGACATCTACACAGTCAGCTGTCTTCGCCTTCGCCGCAGTCAGAATACGAGCAATTGCAATAAATGTCGCTAGGGCAACACCGAGAGGCGAGAGCTCATAACTGGATGCGGCGGTTATATAAAGCCGACGAGCCGCAGCACAAAATCATTCTTTTCTCAGAGTTCATCTGATTCAGAGTTTAATCTGAAATATATTCCTATCCTTAATACACAAGTATAATTCTGTTCAGAGTTTAATCTGAAAATTTGGTCTCATTCTGTTTTGCACCACACGTTGCAGCACACTGCTGCACCCCCTTTGCTGCTTATTCAGCTTTTCTGTCTGAGGGGGCCGCTACCATCAAATTGATTCGCAGAAAATTCTTATGTGCGTCATTTTACTGCCCTAGTGCCCACACGTATTAGCAGCATTATTATTTTTATTCTAGTAGTTTATAAGGTAACAGAAACTTATTCCGGTCTTCTTCTTCTTTTCATAAATAAAGAGACGGACCACGTTTTTTTGGACTATTCTTTTTTATTATTAAATTTTTTATATACACTGAATTGTCAATTTGAATTTCTAGTTTTAAGCTCTTTTGAATTTTGTGATATTAGGTTTAGTATATAAATTTATGAAATAAAATTCTATATTTGAAGTTGAAAAAACGCTGAGTTGTCTATTCAAAAACCGGCACTCCCTCCCACGTCCGAGACTAGCTCTCACAGCTACTTTTCTGTAACCTTTCTGAAACTTCCTTCATTAAAGTAGGTACTGTGCCGTACAGTTCTTTTATCCATCATATTTATTATATTAGATTCTTCGCAAATTTTGATAAATAGTTCCACTTCTTCATGCTCCCAAAAACATCTTTCGGGTAACTTTTCTTCCATTATTTATTAAAAAACAAACCAAAAATTCTCAAACAAATTAGACACTACCCAAACGTCCACATGCGATAATAATTCCGGTTAATGTTCATATGGCGAATTATCTCAATCCGAAGTACGCTAATCCACTCCAGTCTGCTTCATGTGAACAAGGTAATTATCTCGACAAACTGCACACCATAAATATACATACTAGAGTTTCTCACCATTCAAATCAAAACGGCTAATAGTTAGTTATAAGGCTTAGCAAATTGAAACTGCATTTTACGCAGAAAGTAAGCCGCTTTACCCAGTGATATTAGGGACCAATATGAATGATTTCATCCGAGGAAATGAAAATTTTGTCCACTAGAAATCAAGATGGCGTACCTTTTCCAAAAAGGCGGCTGCCATAATTTAAAAGTATTATAGACTCAAAACGGCTGAACCGATTTTAGTGATTGGGATGTCAATCAATTCGTATTGAATCCCTTAATCTAAAGAAAAAATACCGTTTTAGAAATTAAAGATGGCGGCTGAATATTAAGAAAATTGTGAAATATTCAACTAAATTTTTTCGTTCTAATGAAAATAATAGCTAAATATCCTGCAATATGGGACACATATTTTTTAATTTATCTACAAAATAATAAAAAATGCTTGACAATCCGTCGGGTAGCGAGAGGTCATCGTCCGCTAGCGCCTGCCGCGAACCAAATGATTGCACGAAGCGAATGAATGAATGCCAAACAGATTGACCAGTGATGCCAGTGATGAACTTCATTAAATCTAGCATTCGTTTGTGACGAGGTAGCACGTGTTTTATTTGTTCTAACCCGGTAAACTGCAATAAAAACAAAAGTGATGTTATAATACCCGATAGTAAATTGATCTTTTCTTCGGTAGATAAGTCATATTGTGAGTTCATTACTTCACTTCAATTTTATATTATGGTGTGGTTAACCATTTTTTTTTGGTTTTAGGCATGTCAAAGCATGTAAAAGTAGCGTCAACTGCGGTTTTGGGTCCTGTTTCCATGGACTGGTCACTGGTCAAAATACAGACACTAAATATCTCATTTACCCAAGTAACAATTCAGTTGCAAAAGACTTGAATTCCGGTTACCGAACTTTACCATCTGTGTTTGAAGAACTTCACAATTTAAATTATGCTTTGCCGTGCGGTCAACCAATTGCTAAGTTAAACCAAACTAAGTGCAACAAAATATGCTATGCATGTTATAAGGGTGAAAGTTTAGACCAAATAAAGAAGAATTTAAAAACGAGTAGTGACAGCAGCATAGACCTTTCAAATTCGATTCGTGTATCTCGAGCATCAGTACCTTTAGCTTCCGCTAAAGAAGAGCTATGTTTTCTTTGTATGAAATCAAAGCACTATAATGAACCCCTCCACAATGTGGCAACTACTAATATGATTCACCGTATAGAATCTTATGCACATGCTATGCAAGATTCAAAACTTCTTGCGATCTTGAGCGCAGGTGATCCCGTGACTCAAGAGGCAAAATATCATAAGATTTTTCTGACCCATCTGTATACAAAAATGCGGAGCAAAACGACCAATACACATATTGAAAATACAGATTAAAGTATTTGCGAATGGATGGCGTTTGCTGAATGGTTGGTTTCATCCGTGCGAAATTAAATAGTGAAACTAATGAGTACGTCTTCAAAGTTCCAGAACTGATCCGACTCTACCAAGAAAGATTATCAGAACTTCACCAGGAGCCAATAGATAATTTATCTGTACCACACACGACACGTTTTAGAGAAAAGTTATAAATTTACGCGTCGGAGTTGAAAGAGATAAAGTCCGGGAGGGAATATGTTTTGGTAAGAAACTTACACGGCGAATTACAACAAGAAGATTTCGATGGATTCTGCATTAGGAATAGATCAGGCACACGAACAATACAATGCCGAAATCAAAGCATTTGGTGAGCAAACGGATTGACGCAAGATTCTTCATCACTTCGTCGATTTACGACGGCTGGACCGAAGGAGCTCGGCTTGTAAAGTAATTTGAGTCAGTGCAATTCAATGCTGTGCATAACATTCAAACGCACCATGAACAGTACCCTGCTTATCAAAAAACATTCCTTGACCGATGTGTGGCATTGAAAACCAACTTTTTTCAAGCAGGTAACCCTTTTATGGAGCATTGCGCAGAACTCTTGGGTTTAGATACTCGAGTGGTGGCTCATTCAACAGCTGTTATAGCTTTGTACGCGGCTGAGAAATCAGGAAATGATGCGTACCAAACATTCATAAAAGAGAGATTTGTAGAATGCTCAAAAACGATACACGATCCCATCAAGAAAATAAATATCAAAATTTTTGCTAAGAACCAACAAACAAAGAAAGTTGCAGTAGTAAACGCTGTTAAAGGTTTGAAAGTGGACATTCAGCTAGCTTTATTCCAGACTTTTTATAATCGCAAGAGAGCGTAAGCTTGATCCGGACACTTTTTTTCAATATGCGAATCAAAGATGCCCACCTTCTTTGTGCATTGCATTAGGTTTTATTTAAATTAAAAAGAATGGGTCCATATTGTAGGATATTTAGCTGTTATTTTCATTAGAGCGAAAAAATTTATTTGAATATTTCACAATTTTCTTAATATTCCGCCGCCATCTTTAATTTCTAAAACGGTATTTTTTCTTTAGATTAAGGGATTCAATACGAATTGATTGACATCCCAATCACTAAAATCGGTTCAGCCGTTTTGAGTCTATAATTTTTTTAAATTATGGCAGCCGCCATTTTTGAAAAAGTGCGCCATCTTGATTTCTAGTGGATTAAATTTTCATTTCCTCGGATGAAATCATTCATATTGGTCCCTAATATCACTGGGTAAAGCGGCTTGCTTTCTGCATAAAATGCAGCTTCCGATGTAAATATAGCCGTAAGCCCTAAGACTATAAGATATTCCTTCAAACACAATACCTAAAACTTTTGGTTGTTCTAATTGAAAAATTCGTCTGCTTTTTTCGTACAACATAGAACTAATGTGAAAAAAATGTTGGCCATATATTGGCAATACTTAAACCTGCATTCTGGGAATCATAGCGCGATTTTAGAATAAAGTTGATTACAAATAATATTCATTCGTCACCATGCCCCCCCCCCCCCCCGTTCTTCATTATGCCGCGGGCTCCACTATATACTAGTTTGTAAATTAAGTTGTTTATTTTATACAAAAAAGAAGGAGAAAAAAAATTTTATCAGCCGACCTTTTTTTGCTAATAGACCTTCTATAAAATATTCTGTCAATCCTGCCCCGAAATTAAATGGAGCACTCTAAACGCACTTAAAATGGAATATTTGTAAATGTTCATGAAAATTGCTTTTTGTGAATTTCAGCTGGGTGTGGGAAAAACTGCCCAAAACTATGCATTTTGCCTCCTCCATAGGTGAAATTGAATTGCAAATAGAGATAACATTACAAATCGATAATCAGGTTCAGAGTGGCTAGAGCTTTCCTCTATGTACGTATACATATGTACATACCTATATATATATAAATATATGCCTTGTATGAAAAAGGACCACAAGTGCAAATCACTGTCAGTCAAAGCCAGCATCATCACTTTTTTGCGGACCACAGTCTCAAGTAAGGCGAGAAATATTTCGGAATTCATTCCCAAATAATTAGGATTGGGTACAAATCTAATCAGTGCAAATATCTTCGTTTGACCATTCTTTGAAGATCGTCCAATTTCCTTCGTTTTTCCTCTATAGTATATGTACGTGAAAATGTTTATCATAGAGAAAATCATTCCATTATGTTCGTATAGCTGTGCTGAAGGGAAAATTAAACGATGTTGATTAGGGTTCCACAACCTATTATTCCGGTCTCATCATCTGATAACAATCCCCTCTCCGTAAGGTCTCACGAGAATGGAGCTGGAGTTAACTTTGATCTAAGTACATGTACTATATGTAGGTACGTTCATAGATACGTAATTCCTGTAGTTTACATATACATAAGTACATATGCTTATAGTTCAATGACCCATGTAAGACTGCTCATTAGTGCCTTACCGTCGTTATGAAGGGCTTTCGCGTACTTTATCTTTTGTTACCTTCTTTCACACTCTTATGATGAGTCAATTATCGCTAACACATGCAGTGCTTTTTACTCGTGGGCACGATGTTGCACTTTTACATAGAGGAAATATTTTTTTTTTATATTTACATAGAGTTACTGTTTCCGCGGAATGTGGTCTAGGATTATACAAATCCATGCGCTTAAGAGTAAGTTTTTTTATGCTGTGAATTTAACAATTTTTTTATCTTTCTTTCAGGTAAGCTTACCGAATTAACAGTGAGAGTTCTGATATTCGTGAGTATGTATTTGTTGCCTGTTATTTTCTAGTTAAAATCTTAATTTTTCGTCATGTTAACATTTTTATTCTGTTCTTCCGATTTCCAGAGTTTTCAAATTATGATTATTTAAAAATTTCCGATTTTATTCTAAGCTAAGTTTATACTTAACCCTAGTATCATGTTTAACTCGGATTTGACTGTTATTATTTTCATTATGACAGGTGTGGTAAAAATTAAAGTTCATGTTAACTTATATTATTACCGTGCTTTACAGGAATGGAGAAGGAAATATTAGTGATTTTTGGAGGTTGAAATCGACTTAGAAAAGAAAGAAGAAGATCTTGCTTTTTTTGATGATGTTCCCAAAGCTTAGGGGATGCCCTATGATGTTGTAGCTCAGCCTTGGCAGGAAAGGAATAAGGTATAGGGAATTGAGAATTATTGGGTTGAGGCAATTAGGTGACGATGCCCATTATGCTTGAATGTTTGTGTCTCAAAGGTGAGGGGGAAAACAGAGGCTGGCAAACTGTTCCAGATTCGTACCGTTTTGCTTATAAAGGATTCACGGAATTTCACGGTATGGCCGAATTTGACAGCAAGGGTGTGAGTATGAAGTAGAAGAATTTTACAAGGGATCAATCAGGCCAGAAATTTCGTCAGAGCAATGACCATAGAAGTAGCGATAAAAGAGAGATAGACAACCGACATTACGTCGGTGCTGTAGGAAATCAATAGTTGCTATTTATATGTTATCGCCAAAAAGGCGGGAAGGCCTTTTTTTGTCTAACGCGGACAATGCTGTGCGTCCAGCCTCTGCCCAAATATGGGAGTAATACTCTAATCTAGTCCTGATATGAGACTTGTAGATTTGCGCCAAGTTCGATAGAGTAAAATATTTCTTGCATCTTTGCAAGAAGCCCTCACCACAGCTCATTACCAGCTACAATTCGTGGAAGATTATCGTTTCTATGGATACTTTTAGAGTTGGGGGTAGGACCCTCCTGGGCTGGTGATGGTTCCAATACGACATGTTACATATTAAATTATATGTCTCGCTGAATACTATCGGGTGGTGTACTTATTTTGTGATTCAAAAAATTTTCTCGCGGGACGTTTTTGTCGTCGGAAAACCTATTTTCATGCACTTGGGTCGCACACACCCCAGTTACCACCTTAGAAGTGTTCAGAGAAAAAATTCTTCTACGAATTATAGCTGGTAATGAATTGAGGTGAACTGTAATATGCGTTTTCCGATCGGACATAACCCTGTCGAGTTACACCCGATTAAAGGTGCGAAAATCTAGCTCCCCAGTTGGAATAAATTGAAAACTTAGTACGGTTTGACGAATTTTAAGTATGATACTATAGAGATATCTCAATAAAATTTACACGGTAAATAGCCAATGAAATGAGGAAAATAGGTTTGGATGAAAAAAGTTATGTGACTTTTTCTTTATCGTCCTCAAAGAACTTAACGGAATTTAAAAATTTCATTTGGCGCACTGATTTGAGATACGGAATCAAACCTTTATGCATAGGATGGCACTAACATTCGTCTTAAAGTGAAAAAATGAGCAATTTATATCAATTATTCAAGTTCACTAGAACCAAAAAGGTGTTCGAATTAATAGTTTGGTGAAAAATCATAACTCGAAAACTGCAAAAATCGTAGAAGGGTGATTTGGGTTCCTCGAGGGATGCTCTACCTTCAGGCTTCCGATTATCACTATGTTTTGAAACACCCTGTATATCAGCTCTATCTCTATCCCTAAACAATAACAACATTAGAAAATTATAGTTTTATGCTCCATATACAGTATCTATTCAATGAATTAGACGCACACGTAAACATTCTGAAATTTTAAAGAAATGCTACCTTAACTTTGCAAATGGTAATCTCAACACCTTCCTGAGAGATCTGTTAGTCGGAAAAATAAGCAATTTACCTTAAGAGAGGTAGAGGCGCAGATATGCGAATTGTACCCTTATTTATACTACTGCAATATTAAACGTTTCCTTTTTTAGCGGAGGCCGTTAACCTTATCGTCTGGCCGAGCGATCTCCAGTAGAATCAGGAAAGGTCCGGGTGTTCCAATTGAAGACATGTGAAAAAAAACGAAAGGTTACCTTTTCTGCTAAGTGGCCTATATACTTCGGGCTACTTCATGGAGCCTTGAAAGCCCCACTTGGGACGCTGAGTTTTATCGCAGAGCACCCTTCTGTGCCGTTAGTCTTCAAGTAAGCAGATCTAGAACGCAAAAATTCCAGTGGACTAATTTCCTGATTAATTGCTTCGGAATTTCCTCTCTCGCGAGGCTACTCTATGTGTGAGTAGCTCCTATGGTGAAGCCGCATTCACTTATTTAACTTCATTTCCTTTTGGCTAATTTTGACCGGTTAGAGTTTGCCTAATCTAATTACATTTCATTTTGTTTAATTTTTTACAGATTAAATTTTCTACATCTAATTACATTTCATTCTCCATAAATTTGACAGGTTAAATCTTTATTTGTATAATCACATTTCTTTTTCTTTCAATTCATGTCACAATGTTTCTTTCAGCTCTTATTTAGTAAACGTCACAAGGTTTCTTTTCTTTTTCTATCTTAATTCATGCCAAAGCGTTTCTACTATTTCCATTTATAACAAGTTTTGTTCAAGAAAGAATTTTTTGTGATTCTCCGGTATATAGCAAAAGCTAAAAAATGTTCCAATTTGTTATTTCATCACACAACTCATTAATTTTTGGTGACAAGTTCCAAGTCTTGGTTTGACTCATCAACAGGTCCCAAATAGCGAAATTGGGTGATTTGAAATACAAATGAAAAAATGAAAAAAAGAAGAAAGAAATGAAAAGTTTGAGAAAAATAGAAAAAACAATTTTTTTACTTATTAAAAATCTGTAAAATTTTTTTTAAAGAAGCAGATTCATTCGAAGCGAATCGAACCTGTATACGCCACGCAGTGGGCTGAAAAATAAAGAAGAAGAAGCGTTTCGTGTCAGCAGAAAACCTTCCACTCATCGGTGCAGCTTGGTTTTCTGCCTGCTGTAGACGCTTGAAAATAGATCAAACTGATCTCTTCTCATATAAACTCAGAATAAATTCTGGGTGTGAATTATATGAGGAAAAAACACTCCTATACGAGCCCAGGAGGAAAAATAAATAAAAAGATTACTCCGGTATATAGAATCCCAAAAAATTCTTTCTTGAACAAATTAAGTTTAACCCGGTAAAAAGTCCAAAAGAGTAATCTTTTTATTTATTTATAACAAGGTCGAACGGTCTCTTTTATTTTTATGATAGCGAAGGTCAAACAGTTTTCATCTATAACATGTCGAAGGGTCTCGTTAATTGTTATTTTAGAAAATGTAAAAAGTTTCTATAATTTTGGCTTTTTAATAAATGTCGAAATGTTTCTACTGTCTTTATTCATAAAAATGTGGAAAGATTTTTTTGATTTTTACTTTATCGAACGTCAGAAGTTTCTATAATTTTCTCTCTCTTAATAAAGGTCGAAAGTTTCTATTCTCTTCCGGTTAGAAATATTAATGTTTTGGCCTGAGATATGTCAAAAAATTTCATTTGCAAAAATTATTGTCGTTTTTTGTTTAGGCATGAGTCTAGCAACTGCTTCTGTTTTGTGCTCCTACGTGTGCGTTGGCCTCTGTAAAATCGATTTGAGGTAGCTCATTCGAATCGTGTGCGTTGGCCTCTGTAAAATCGATTTGAGGTAGTTCATTCGAATCGGGCTAGATTTTAGTTAGAATTGTAATGGTGGACTTGGGTTGGCATTGGAACGCGCCCTTACTTTGATTCGAGATTCCTTCCTATTCTCGATGTTCATTTTCTGGCATGGATCATCTGACAGATTGGAATGTCAGGTTCGTGATTTAATTTTTCTACTGAGATGACAAGTCGGCATTTTAAAACTTTTCGAGTTTTAGATGCTGTTTGTTCGGAATTCGTGCATTAAAAAAAATTTGGTTAATTTCTTGCGGGACTGGTGCGGGTGCTTCATAGTCTTTGCATTGTTTTGTAACTTAATTCCTGAGAAATTCAAATTTCCAGTTCTGGAAAAGTGCAAATAAATCCAGGAGGTTGATACATTTTGAAAGGGGATTCCTTTATCCGGATTTATTTACCTCCCAGTGAATCCATCGTGGTGGTATCCGCGCATCTTGCACAGATCGTAAGTGAGAACTTTCCAAATGCCGACCAGCAGTATATCATTCCGTTTAATGCGCAGCCCGTTTCAGATTACGCGAAATGCCAACATACAGGAAGAAAAAAAAACAGCGTAACATCTCTATAGTACTAGTTTTGCCTAGATTCTCCCTTAATCCGTTCTGGTTCAGATCGATGTTTTATGATTCGCTCTGTACAACCTACCATCAGTAGATGATCTCTAGATGGTCTAGAGACTCCGCTAGAAGTTAACATGCTCATACCACTATTATTGAAGCATATCGAGTGCATTATGATCATTATGGGGGATGTTTAAAGTTAATCGTTAAGGAGGAAATTATTGAGGAGGGGAGTCGAAGGGCGAGGTAAGTCATCTTGTTACAATTCTTTTCATTCCGTGTTCAGTCAGTCGTAAGTTAAGCCGCCCAAATTGTATTTGTGAGCTTAAAACATTAAGTGCCTTAAAAATCGAAAATACGTTATTCAAGTAATTTATTAAAAAGATAAATTATAAAATTTTATACTGGGTTTTTAGTTTATTGAGCGTTGAAAACAGAGAACATCTAAAAACATTTGTTTTTTTTTAACATTGATCTTGTAAAATACGTTAGCCGTGAAAACGACAAGTCATTTTGGTCTTATTGAAAACTAACATGTTTTCTATAGCAAAAAGAGAAAATATTTCGGATTCCACAGTCGACAAGCAAGAGATTTTCGGTCAGGGGCTCACCGCGAGTGATGCCGCCAATTACGCTATAGGTTATAGTAGATTTTAGACAAAAGTGTACTAGATTAATATAAAATGTAGTAGAATCTAACACAGCACCACTTCTACATTGAAAGGCTTCAAATAACCTACAAACTGACTTACACAATTGCAATGCAATGCTGACTTCTCTAATTAAAAGAGAAACTGATGTCCGGGCTCACTATACATGATCATATGACATTCTTATAAAGAAAGCTTCTTATTGGTTGGCTCAAGGTATACAGAAGACAAGGTATTCCCATTACGAACCACGTTCCGCCATTTGTGTCCGAACGTATAGGAAAGTACAGTACAGAGAACACAATATAATCTCTCATCTCTCAGTCTTTTCAATAGAAATGTATATACGTTATAGGACGAAACACGTCACAGTTCTAGTACAACATTTTTCATGAGAATACCTTGTCTTCTATATACCTTGGGTTGGCTGAATCAATCTCAAAATCGGCTGTCTGCTGAGGTAAGTTTTTTTACTGTAACTGCAACCGGATTCACAGAATGAAATATGTAGTAGAATTTTGTTAATAAGAAACAGATTTTTTTCAAATGAAAATTGTATTATATCTATTTGCAATTGTAGTAGGTGGGCAACACTGCACAGCGCTAGTAAATATGCGGGTAAGTTTCCGTTGAATTAGGAAACGACAGAGAGAACGGATAGAAAAATTATCCATAATGCTGTGCTACAACGTAGATCCTGCGCTCGTGTTTTTTATACCCTAGATGAAATCTATAGGGTATACGAAGTTTTTCATTCCGTTTGTAACACCTCGAAATATTGATGGTAGAGCAAAATGGATTGGATACCTACGTATAATATTAAAAGTTATTTTGATTTTTGCATGTCCGTCCGTCTCTCCGTCTGTCCGTCCGTCTGGGCGCACGATAACTCGAGAACGCGTTCACATAGAAAGTTGAAATTTTGTACACGGACTTTAAAAAAAAAGTAAATTAAGTTCGAAAATGAGACAAATCGGGCAACTTCTTCGTGGGGTTACCATACAAAACTTTCGTTTTCCACTATATATTTGGACACTGCCTGAGAACGCGTCGACGTAGATAGCTGAAGTTTGGTACATGGTGTTTTCATTGTACTAGCAAATAAAATTTCAAAAATGGACTAAATGGGGCATCTCCTTCTTGGTGTTTCCATATAAAAATTTAATTTTTTTACGTATACTGTGAAAACGATCAGTCCAAAACATTTTTATTGTACTAAAACCTAATTCAGAATACGAAATCCTTAAAATTGGTTATAATCATTTTTTCTGTCCGCCAAACCGTTCTAGAAATATATGCGAAAAGCATTCATCTAGGGTATCAGAAGAATTGGTCTTAGACCAATTTTAGATTTTTTACTTATTTAATAATCAAATGATCATAGAGTGGATATATCCGTCATGACACTGCAGCGAAGATTTTATGCTGCAAATTGAAAAGTGTAGCCGTCTCGCAAAAAAGCCTAAGCTGACGAATCACACTTTATTTCCTCTTAGTTTTCTTAAAAATTTTAGAAACAAGCAAAATTTTCCAAACTCATTGGTGATATTTAGTGATGAATGCCGTATGGAGGCAGTGACGAAATCTTCCCAATTTGTGAGAAGAAGACCAAGGGAAAGATACGAAGACCTCTGCATACTACAAACTGTCAAACATGCACCGGCGATAAACAACGGAGACAGATTTCCCAAAAAACTATGTCTTTTATAAAAAAAAATTTCTTAAATATAAATCATTTTCTAAATATTGAAGGTGCGTCTAATTCATTGAACAGCTACTGGTACATGCATATAGAGTCTGAGATAGATTATTATATACGGTAAACTTAGTTGGCTTGGTACGTTACCAGAATAAATATTTGAAGTTTGTCTCCTCGAAGGACATCTCGAAAGTTCTAACATAAATTGAAAGCCTCGTATCAAGTATGTAACTGGATATTTTGGAAAGGGCGCTGCAAGTTACTGATTGACTCAAGACAATTATCAATCAATCAATCAGTCGATAATAGTAGGAAGTAGGTTGGCAAGTAGGAGTACTAGAGGCGAGTAAGAGTGTATACGCAATGATGATAAAAAAGATGCTGTTCTATTGGTCACAGAATAATTTGTGAAAATCAGGTGGTGTTTCAATGTACTTTAACCATTACTAGTACTACGTTAGCGATGTTAGTATGTATCCTGATGATATAAAGTTTTCTTTATGTTCAGCTTTTTAATTGAAGCCTACTCGTACTCGTACCTATATATTGCATGAACTTGTAAAACGTAACACCTCGCATTCCTATCCCAACTTGTAGGTGTATGAAAATTCTGTACATACATACACATATGCACATAACGTTCCATACACAAAGTAATAATTGAGTTTCTTTGTAAATTTTTGAATTTCATATATTTTTAGCTGCTCTTTTGTGACGGCTTTGGTGAAATTGTTTTCCGAACTTGAAATGATTCCGGTGCCTGATCCACTAAAAATTCTTCGGAGCGTAGATGAGCATTAATTGTTGTTTCATGCACTCGACCTTTTTGCTTCAGAGTGTTTTTATGCACTATTGCTAATAATAGTGGGTTTTAAAGGAAAGCTGGAATTATATAGAAAGCACCATATGCATCACTTACTTGAAATAATTGTATAAAAAAAAATAGCAGCCGTGGTAATTTGCTATAGTTAGAAATATGTATTTTTTGTGTCAAATAGGACTTGCTTATACTACATACATATTAATAGTTTTTAAAACCTAATTACCCAGCGGGAAATAGAAGCGCTCAAAGACGAATGCAAGAGCGCTACCCCAACGAATCCACGTCCATATCTTTTTTACGTGTGCATGTCCGTAGAAGAAAGCGCTCACTTAGAGATTCTAAAGAAGAGCGAGATTCTTGAAGCGCTTTTTGGAAAAACAGTGAGAACCAAAAGAAAGCTTTATCCGAGATTTCTGTTTCTTGTGTGTGTGTTCTATATGCGCTCCGTTTGATTGTAAACCTAACTAATGAATTGCAAGAACATGTTGGTAAACAAATAGGGAAAAACAATATTGTCAGCAATTTATTAATCAAACTAAACCGCACACTTTAACTGACTACTAAAGAATGCAAATTCTTCTGTATCTCCTTCATTCAGATGCATATAAGTCATTTTTTCTTGAATAAGCCTAAAATCAATGAAACGGTTTGCTTCCGGAAATATTCCTTTGGATATGTTAAGCAAGCGTTTCGAAAAAAAAATCTTGCTTGAAACGCTTTCCTTTGCAAGCGCTTGTCATTTTCCTGTTGGCTATTTACGACTAGCCCGCTTGCTACTACCAGACACACAATAACAAAAACATCCCGTGATGTCAAGAAGAGTGCGAAAAAGGGACAGTTGTGGTATAGGGTGTTAAATTGACTTACTTGCTGAGTTAGAAGTACCTATGCTGCTTGTGGCTCTGAGTTATTGCCATGATTATTATAGATGACCAGGATGTGGAAAGAAGTCTCTCGTTACAGGTATACTCATCAAAATCCTATGGAAACTTGTCCATGGCCATTCCCTTGATGACACACATGAAATATTGCACTGGAAAAAAAAGTAGGATAATTTCCTAAATTTAAGACACGTTTTTTCTAGAGCTGAAAATTGTTTTCGGATTTGCTAACCGGATACTCGGATTTACAAACTATCCGATTCCTGAAATTCAGATCCGAGGTATTTGGATTTGGATCCAAAATATCCAGAACTGGATCCGAACAATCCAGATGTGGATCTGAACTATCCGGATCTGGATCCGAACTATCCGGATCTGGATCCGAACTATCCGGATCTGGATCCGAACTATCCGGATCTGGATCCGAACTATCCGGATCCCGAATAAGCAAAAGAGGATCAAACTTACATCCAGATTGCCATGCTTCATTGGGATAATATAAATTTCATGGTATTAGCATGATAAGTATATGGAGGAAATTTTGAAACTGTTTTGTTCAGTCTGGATCCGGATTGTTTCGAATCGAATCCGGGTACTTGGAACCGCATTATCCGGATACCCGCAATAGGGGAATCGGATAATTATTTCGGACAGCAAATTATCCGTATAAAGTCCGACAGAAAGGGAAAATTAGTTTAACTTACCCAAATCAAAGAAACATTCAATAAATTAGGTATTATTCTACATTGTGTGTTCCATAAAAACACTTTCAAGTATATTTTAGTTAATATAATTCACACATTGTTTTTGAAAATAAGTTATAAATTTTATAGAATATTCCCTATATTTTAGGGGAAAAAACCTACCTGGATATTAGGGATAAAAGCCTGATCTACGTTTTCCAATGTAGAGCTTTCCTTAATCTTATCGAAAAATACATACTCGTAAAATTACGTAAATTTAGTACTAAGTTAGGGCCCGAATGAGAAATGTTATAAAGGAAGTCATAAGAATAAATATCGGCTAGAACAGTATTTTAGGCCACATCAATACCTCAATTTCGATATACATATTCAAGTTGGGACTCAGTGAAAGCCTGTAAAATGGTCAACATTTCTTGCTGTTAGGGTTGATGGCAGATGAGTTCGATCTGAATGGATTTGGGTCCCGCGTTCACTGACATGTAACTGTACGAGTACTGATAAGTCCATATTGTACAAAGTACACCAACAGTTTTTGTGGGTTAAATACATTAAGAAACAAAAGTCAACTCAAAATTTGGCACCGTTTTTTATGTTTCTTCGCGTTTTGGATGAGTGCTGTTGATGGGCGTGAAGTTCTATATTCTATCTGATGACTGAAGTCAGAGGCGCATATACTGTTACAAGCTTCAAGCATGCCAGCCTTCAGAAATCTCTGGCCATCAGATGGGGTTTTAAATCAAGCAAGCCCTAATTCAGAACTCCAAGGCTCATAACATCCCAAAAATCTCAAAGAATCCCAGATGATTCCAAAATATGAACAAAAAGTATTCAGGTTCGGGTACCGCCGGTGGCGCTGTTAATTTTTTTTGTTGATTCCCATGTGACGGCGAAACATCGTAGGATCTTATAATATTTCCACAACTTGAAAGTTTAAGAAAGTATAAATATTTAGGTACATAATAGTTCCTTGCTAAGAAGCTTAATATTAATTCAGATGCCGCAAAAAAAGTCTTAATTTGTTGAAAAATTCTACCGCCCGTAATGTAAACATGCTTCAACTCCTGAAATTTCACGCTCGGGGTACCAAGATTTAATGCGGAATTATTACGTTTGACATACCGGATGAAAGCACTGTAATCGGCCGGTAACCAATGTCACGGTCGCCAACATGTTTAACAGCAAAAACCGTTGAAATCGCAATCATTATGATACAAGTGGGCTTGTAAGCTCTTAGAAATTATGAATGCGCCGCGCCCATTGAGAGATTGCTCCCAAGCGATATTAATTTCAGGCAGATTAATTACGTTATGCGCGACTATGAATCGCGATGTTTGTTGAAGCTCGATTTTTTAACGGGTCGAGAATTACGCTCGAATATTCAGATCATAATTCAACGGTGATATTGATGCTCATGAGAATTTTTTTTTTTTTTTGCTAAATTGACACTACGACGACGTTGTGGTCCAGCCAAACAGTCACGTATCTCTTGTTGACTATGTGGGCACCTACTTATAGGAGATACCTTTGCTTGCATCTATCAGGATGTCACGTATCACCGTAACGGCAAAGTGAACTTACTATAAGAGTGCCAAATTACGACAGAACTAACAATCAGCTCCTAGAAGATGCCAATAAAGAACTTTGCTCGTAAAATTATCTTGGTAATGAGCACGTAAGGGAAATCAGAAGCTTTAAGGATTGTGGCTGGAATACAGACATGTCTAAAAGGGTAAAATGAATCTTCGCAGTTCTGTTGTTCTTCCAATTGTTTTTTTTTTCGGAGAGTTTTTCAAACTCATTCCGGAAGGAGTAATTTTCTTTATTGGACTTTTATTTTACTTCTCTTGATAAGGTGGTATGCATGTGGGTTAGAAGGTACTTGTAAATACACATAGCGTAACGGTTAAAGAAAAAATTATAGAGATACAAATATATTTTTGTATAGGTAGTGGTGCCAATTTCTTTAAGGTACTGATAATCATTTTTTTAAATTTTTGGTATTTTTTGGGTACTGTAGTAGCTTGTACTAGATGTCACTAATAGAGCATAGCAATATTGGCCTTCAATACAAGCCCCTTTTATGATGAGGCGAATATGAGACGAGTCGACAGCCTTCTAACATTGGACCATAGTGTATTTGAAGAATTATAACTAATCCTTTCGTTGCTAGCATATGAGATCTGATTATTGGAGCGAAAAAGTCCCGATTGTCATTTTGCAAGATCTAAAACGCATAGGTACCTACGTGTTCTATTTTATGAAATCAACTCAAATATCAACTTAATTATGAACACAAAAAAATCGTTAAACTGTTGTAGCACATTATGACTACATCAGCTCAGTGGCGTAGCTACCGGGGGTTTTGAAGGTGCCCATGGAATCCAAAGACCCACGGTCCAGAGAGAAAATAAAAAAATGTTTGCTGGCAAAGACATCCAAGGATAGAGTGAAAGAAAATCGTTACATGTTCCTTGAATATTTATTTCAACTTTTTAAATCTTTATATATAAAAATCACGTGTCACTGTATTCGTAACGCTAATCTCCGAAACCGCCCAATAGATTTCAATGAAATTTTGTGAATGTGTTTGGTTGGTTCCAGCTTGAAAGATAGGATAGTTTTCGAAACGATAGATGGCGCTGCTGTCTTTAGGCGTTCACTATATATTTGGACACTACCTCACGAATCGACGTAGAGACCTGAAATTTTATACACGGGTCTTTTTAAAAAAAATGTAAATTAAATTAAAAAATGGGACAACTTTTCGTAGGGTTGCCATACAAAACTTTCGTTTTTAACTATATACTTGGGCGATGCCTGAGAACGTGTCGACGTGGAGTACTAAAATTTATCGCATGGTGTTTTCATAACAATAGTAAATAAAATTACAAAAATGGTCCGTATCGGGCAACCCCTTCTTGATGTTGCCATACAATACTTTGGGTTTTCAATATTTATGTCGAAACTGTCTGAGGACGCGTCGACGAGGAGAGCTCAAATTTTGTACATGGCATTTTCATGAAAATTACAAACACAAGCTCAAAAGTGCTCCAAATCGGGCGAACCGTTTTTGGTGTTGCCATACAAAACTTTAGGCTTTCACTATATATTTGGTCACTGTCTTACGAATCGACGTAGAGAGCTTTTTTAAAAAAAATGTAAATTAAATTCAAAAATTCGACTAATCGGGCAACTCCTTCATAGGGTTGCCATACAAAGAATTTGGTACGTGGTGTTTTCATAGCAATGGTGAATAAAATTTCAAAAATGGACTAAATCGGGTTACCTCTTCTTGGTGTTGCTATACAAAACTTTTGGTTTTCACTATACATATACTTGGTAGCTGCCTCAGAAGGCGTTTTCATAAGAATTACAAATACAGTTCGAAGATGTGTTCAGTCGGGCGACTCCTTCGTAGGGTTTGCATGCAAAAATTTCATATTTTACGATATATTTGGGCACTGGCTGAGAACGTGTCTTCATAGAGAGCTACACTCTTCCACACATATGAATGGATACACGCGCACTCATACACGCATACACACACGTTCACACCGAAAGTGAAATCCTAGAGTATGGAATCGCGCGATCGAGTCACTACATTTTAGGGAAAAATACCTAAGCCTTGTGGCAACAATTGTCCAAATTTTTTACAGTGCCACTCAACATCTTTGGCGCGTAGTCTTTTGCTTTTCCATTGACGCACGTTATGACTACCATCGATATGAATCTGTGGGCACATTTAGGCGGAGACCCAACTGGTCAAATTTACTAATTTTTCCTTCGCGTAATTACAAACTATACCGAAGTGGTTGGTAGTTTTACATGGTTAGGACCAAACGCTTCCAATTCTTCCAAAATGGTTTGGTCTGCGCCTAAATGCGCCCTGTGAATGTTATACCCTGAGTTAGGTGCTGGTAAACCTTAGTTCCGTTTATCCACACAAATTTCGAAATATTGACTTTTGATTTATCTGCAAATAAACAACAAGGCTCACAGTAAATTACATTTATGTTTAAAGGATATCATATGGTGAATTGGAATACCCCCTACACCTTGTGAATCCCGTTTGTCCTGTGATTCAGTTATTTCCTTCCAATTCCCTGGGATCGGTGTTATAAATTTCAGATACAGAGTTATCTTTGAAGAAACGTAATTCTAACCAAATTAGGAAAACAAGCTATAATCTTTCTTCATAAGATCAGTTTGTGGAATAAAACATTGGGTTTATAACAGGTTTAGTATGTAGAATTTCACATACCTTAATATCACCATACGAGAACAAGCTGACTGAGAAGCATCGCGGCGGCCGGATAAACGCAAGACTGCGGCTTTGGACAAGTTAATCACAAGAAAATAAACATGCAGAGTCCTGCAGAGACAAACGTGTCTGAGTGTCTACAAATTCCGGTCCCATTAGAGTTCTATTAAAAGCTCTTGAAATAATTTTTAGTCAGCATCAATAACATTTAGACATAGTTTTATATATGTGCAGCAATGACAGTAAGTTCCAACACTTTTTAATAACAACTCAAGAAGGGTAATGTTCACATATATAACAAACTACCGCAATATGAGGTAAAGAATAAGTCCATCCAAAGTTACACTTATATACATACGTCTTTATTACAGTAATCTTAAAATTTCAAGGTATTAAATTTAACAATTGATTGGTGATTATATCGATTTTTAGCCTAATCGAAACCAGCCTGCAATTATCAGGTTGTAAAGCAGTTTACAAATTATAGATCCCGTAAGCGTAACTATAATTCAACTAGCTTGCTTTGAAATAGACTATAACGAAAAATGTAGTTAGTTGCAATCAGTATATCATTCATGAAAAAAATTTGAATTGTTTTTATGTACTAAGGATTTTTTTTTAACAGAAACAAATCATTTATTCCAGTTGTACACAAGATTATACATCTTTTTTTGTTCAGTGAGTAGTAGGTACGGTAAATACATAATTCTAGAAGAAAATAAAAAAGATTATAAACTAAACTATGCGAATTCAGAAGAAAACAGAAAAAAAAATGAAAGCAAGATCAAACTATCGAGATTACAGAAACTTTGTAACTTTGTAAGTGCGCTAAGAAAGGTCAAATCGAAAAATAGAGTAAAATATAATGGAAAGAATATCAACAACTATATTATTCGTAAACTAATGAGCCTCTTGAATGCGATCAAGGAGTTGGCAGTTTGGATATTCATATGAAGATTATTCCATAGGCGGAGGATCTGGACAAGATAAGAATTTTCCAAAATCGTCTTATAAAAACGAGGAGTTCAGATGATGCGAAACTGAACAGTTCTCTGAGATACTCTGGTTTGCCTGACTTTAAAAGATTAACCTACCTACGCCGAAGGTAAGAAGTTAGAGGACAACCAAACAATCTTGTCCGAAACATAATCAAACCTACGAAGACCAAATACAAATCAAACGCGCAATCATTAAAAGCAACTTCCACTTCGCGGGCCCAAATGGAATCAAGCTTAGGATAAATCGTACTACAATATGTAAAGTGTGGTATAAGTATGTGTCTTCAAAAGCTTAAGACGAGCAGGTGTTATTAAGATAGTCGCATGTAACAAAAGTCTCCGAAGGCGGAAGTAGACCTCTCTAATCAATGCGTTAACTTTCTCACAGCACTTCCTGTCTTGGCTTAAAGTAACACCAAGATCTGTAACTTTACTTTACTTAACTAAGTTGATACCATCCAAAATGACCGAAGGAATACTATTTCTATGAAAAGTGTTGCTGTAAAAAGCAATACACTGCGACTTTCCTGGATTCAGTATCAACCAATTGCTCTTAGCCCACAAGCCTATTCTGTCTAAGTCATCGTTTATGCGTGCAAAACAGTCTTCAATAAGTCCAATGGCCCTAATCAAATAGATTTGTACATCATCAGCATACATATGCAATTTGACGTCACGAACTACTTCAGGTAGATCACTGATGAATAGGCTAAATAGCAATGGGCCGTGAATAGAGCCTTGTGGTACTCCGAATAATAAAGTGAGTGTGTTTGGTTTGGTGACGAAATCTAGCAGTACTAAGGTACTCAAATTGTTTTGATCAAGGGCCAATCTAATGTCAGTGGATACCCTTAACACCGCAGTCTCACAACTGTGAAAGCTTCTAAACCCTGATTGCCAACGTGTAAGTGTAAGCAGCTCATTATCCTCAATGTACTCAAGCATCTCGCGATACATTAACTTTTGCAACACTTTAGAAAAAAAAAACATAAAATGCTTATAGGGCGAAAGTCGGCAGGGAACTCGGGACATCTTTTCTTCGGTATTAGGTGTACTATCGCAGATTTCCAGTCTGAAGAATACGTTGATGTCGTTAAGCATGAGTTGATCACATGAAGAATGTATTTACCACAAATTGGAAGCAATAGCCTGATAAATCATGGAGACTAACCATCGGGTCCAATGGCATGAGATTTGATCGATTTAATGGAAATTGACAGTTCATTGAGACAACGAAAGGAGAATGCATTATGATTGGCCAAAGGTGCGACCTCACCCATGAGGAACTTCGAGCGTTCCAGCTTGATATTCCATTGAACTTTGGTTAAGTGATGTAAAACATGCATTAAGGTTGGCTCTAATAACAAAAAAGTTCCGAAAAAAGTAGTTAAAAATTTATAATTATGATAATTAAATTGAAATCAGCTATGAAGCTAATGAGCGAGAAGAAAATAATTTAAATTTAGGTGAGGTTAGGTTAGGTTAAGAATACGGTAGACTAGGCCACTCGGACTATGCCGAAATCGAGACCAGATCCATTGTTTTCTCATCTAAAATGATTAGGCAAAAACTAGTCTTTAATCGAAATTTAGATGGAATTAAAGTAATTAATGTTTCTTAGGTTGAGTAGTTTGACCTGTGGGCTCAACCTGAGTGAAACAGGACACTTTATTTTACTTATTCTGTTAGTTATGATCATTAAACAATCTTGTCTCTCGGCTGAGATCCTACAATGCCACAATGCAACAATTTAATCACTGTATCTTCAAGTTGTGCCCTTTAAAATAAATAACCCAAAAGCATTTAATACGCAGCACCAACTATACAATTTTGGTTTTGGTCTGTGTCTTAACCTTAATTTTACGTAGGTCCTTTGAACCTTTCGACATGAAAGATCCTAAAAATTCTGATAATCGAATTAATTAGCCATTCATATAAAATCTGTAAAATTTAGTTGAGTTGCACACCCAAAGTGATCCTTAATTTTGAGGATACCAGGAGAAAAATGAAACCCGAAGAGGGATGGTATAGGATAATATTGTTACGCGCAACAAAGAGACATAAGCGACATCTGTTGGAAATCGAAGCAACTTTAGGTTAGTGACATCTTAGTAAACGTTGGGAAGGTTCTAGGATAACTTGTACAGTATAAATACGGCGCTTCTCACATCCATTGTGTTTAAATAACTATCTAACGCCACGCATAGAGAAAACTAATTAAAGCATGGGTGGTAATGGATTTCGTACCGATTTTATACATATTCTATTTTTGCAACTTGCGAGTAACTTTTTACTTTCATTAAGTTGGTAGACACATATTTCATCCATGATAAAATTTTTTTGTTATCAGATATATACGGATGTACGTCATATACTTGTTTTACATTGAAATTACTTTGTATAACAACTCTCTATATCTAATATGCTAATTCTATTACTATTCAAATTACTATTTTTAATAAAAAGCTTCATCCCTGTAGAGATTATTCTTTTCATTCAACAAATTGTTCCACTCGTATAAACAAAATACAAAATTTATATCATCCACTTCTCAAATCTGGGTGGAAAGGTATCTCATATGATATCAAATCTGAGAAGATTCTATAAATATTCAGACTCATTATTATGAATGGGAGTGAAAAATATTTTCGGGGTAAATGGAACGTTATTTCCGGCATTGCTTTATGCAATGTTCATGAATATTATAGCATGCATTTCATATACCACAAACTGTAAAATCAGAATGGGAACTGAACCGGGAACATATGTTCTATATGTGTCACGCTATCACATCCATCTTTAATTATAGACAGAAGAAAAAAAAATGTTTTTCATGTATGTAGACAAGGATGCTTTAGTGGCGACCGCTTTCATTATTCATGACAGGCAAGTTTATCATGTTTCCCAAATGATCCAATTCGTCCGATTATAAAAAACTTTTGCTACACCATCAATTAAGAGCTCTTTTCGAACTCCGATTTTTCATTATGTCATTCATGATAAGCATGATATCAAACTCCCACTCGGTATTTTTAGATATTTTTGGTTAATTTTCGGTTACTTTGAGAAGAACATTTTTATTATATATGTACACATACATACATACATGTATATTTACCCGTACATTATACGTTAATGTATGTGGAAAGGGCTCAAAAAATCCAACGATCGAATCTATGCCTTAATGGCTTGACATTAGCAGTGAAATGAGGGCATCTTTGACGTCAACGCAAGAACATAACGCAACGATGTGTATCCAGTTGCTTTGAAGTCTTTCGTAATTTAAAAGGAAAATTCGGCTGTATGTTTGCTTGCCTAGCTAAATTTAAATCAAAGAAAATAAATCCTAGCAGAGGGTCAAAAAAAATGATTAATGGTAGTATGCTTTCCTTAAGGTTGTCGTATACTGTTCACACACATGCTCGCGCTGCATAGCACTTAATTTATGTACATTACTTTCGCGTCGAGACTTCACAAAGGATTCACTTGAGCACGCTGGCTGGAAAGAAGCGAAAATTACTTTTCTACACAATGTGGATGGAACATCACTTTTCCTTTACTGAACTTGATTACTTTATCCTGACAAAATGCAAATTTTCAGTGTTTGAATAATTTCCGTGATTGGATTTTGCACAAAAGCGGGAAATTAGTATGTTTTCTAGTAGGTGCATTCTTAGATCCTTCTGAACAGTAGTGCTGGCTGTCTTTTTTTTGCTGCCATCATCGACGATTTAGTAGTTAGAAAGTAGAAATATGTTCGTTGAAATTTAGTGAGAAAAAAGTTTTGAGCGATTTCATACATGTCTTAAGTAAAATTATAAAAATGCAATTAAAAATGTTTTTAAACATAAACATAAAGGTAGTTGATAACTCTATTGATATTATGACCATACCGTGGAGTTGTTATTAAGGACATAGCCTTGTTCGCGGTGACAAAATATTTTTTTAAAAAAACGCAAACAGGAAATCTGAGGTATTAAAGTAAAGAACACCACAAATCATATGCATATGAAAAATCATTACCAAGGAACGAGCTTATCAAACAACCGAATTAAATTTAAATGCAACATTAGATGGGAGAGATACCTAGCTATATTGACGCTTCTTCACCTATTTAAAGTATTCAATAGTTTGTCAGAGCTAGCATCTAAATTCAACCGTTGTTATAAGTTTTGGAATAGCGCTGTTATACTAATGAAAAGTTTCCATACCCAGAGTGCTACAAAGTAACCCTTGAGAATGGTAGTAATTCTGATCTCGTTTATCTTACCTGCGGAGTTCCACAGAGATCTATCCTAGGTCCACTGTATATCAATGATTTACCTTCGGTGATCTTTGATTCTGTCATTCAACAGTAGGAGATCCAGGGGGGGGGGGGTCATAGAGTCATAAGTCCAAAACAAAAAAATAAAAATTTATTTCAATGAATATTATTGTATGCATCTGATGTATGTGCTACGAGCCCGGGCCGCTTGCTTTTATGTACGAGAAGAACGCCCAGGCGGATTCCAGTTGTCTGTCGGGTCCGTGTTCTGTCCTTTTTCCAGTTTTCTGCAATAAATCTGGAATTTGGATTAAGAAGAAATAAAAATAAAAAATCTGTCGGTCGCGTGCAAATCTTTGGGTTTTATTATAATTATTCTTATAATTCTTATGAACAGAACACTTTTACAATTTATAAAACTTCTCGACTGAGACTTTTTTTTAGCTTCAGCGAGGCCCGACCGACTCTGATCTAGGTTTTCACTAAACTCTCCGATTTGTGTGCTTTCTGAAATTTTTATTTGGCTTATTTCTAGATAAAATTTGTGATATAAGCGCCAAGGAAAGAATTCTTAAGTGCTCGAATGGACTTGAAAAACGATACTTTGTATCGTGGGAAATGAGTTGTGGTTTGCGTCGGTCAAGGCACTGTCACAATCGATAAATTATGATTTGTGCCGACCAAGCGCAATCAAAATATATGTATATAGGTTTTTCTCAGAATTTTGAGTTTAGGACCACTTACGGCGCTGGATGTTTTTTTTTGCTCAATTTAATTACTAAGATGAGCCCCCCCCCCCTTATTTCAATGCTAGAGCCGCCTCTGTCATTCACATGTAAACCGATGATGTATAAATTTATCTTTTCCGGCCTATCGGACTTATCGAAGACTGTGTGGCTCGCGTTAATGATGATTTGAGTGAAATATGTAAGTGATAGTTAAATAACAATTTCAATCTTAACCCTTCCAAGTCTCAGTGCATTGCTTTTTCTCTCATGATCCACTTAATTCTTTGTCGTTACCATTTATCAAATTAAATGGCAGAACTATTCCACATGTATCTAGGATCCGTAACTTGGGTGTTATTTTAAACTCAACCATGAAATGTTGTGACCATGTCGATTCAACTCTATCTATGCTACCTTGCGTCGTCTTTGGTTATCAGCTAGAATTCTTTCTCTCAAATTATGGTGCTATTTAATCACATTACTGATCCTGCTATATTTCAGTAAAGGTTTTCTTGTATTTTCTAAGTTAGATTCTAGGGGCTTTAAATAATTAAATGTAGCATTTATGCCCGGTTTCACAGTCCAAGCTTAAGCCAGCCCTTAGCTAAGCTATGGGAGTAGCTTAAACCCCGAGCTTAAGCCTACTCCGATTCACAGCACTCTGTAAGCTGAGGCATAGTTAAGCCTCAGATGAAAATATTTAAATTGTCAGCACTGCGGTAATTGTGAATTTGTTTAAAGAAAAATTTGCCATTGTGGATTAAAAACTAAGCGAAAAGAAGAGGAACGTTTTATTTACCAGCTTTTTCCAATCTAAGGAAAATTATATTGCTTTTTAATTTCTTTCCAAAAAAAAATTGTTTAAATGAAGACTTTTTTTTAGCAAAAATAATAGTAAAAATATAATAACAATGCACTGCTACGCTTGTATCATTGCCAACCATTATACTACAAATGTCAAAATTTTAGTGGTAAAAAAAGGTATTGAGCGGATAAGCTAAATATATGATTGTGGAAATTGCTGTCATCTACTTTGACCAAACAAACTTTTAGCTGATAAAACTACCACTTTCCCTAGAGATTTCGCAACTAAAATTCCATACAAAATTTATCCGCGAAATGAATACAATCCTGGGCTTTATACAAAAATTGTAGTAAGAAATTCAAGATCAGTGATTGATGTGTCAGCCGCTGTTTATGGAACTACTGCAAGGAATGCATATATTACATACTTGTCTGTCGTAAAAAGTTACGCTTTTTGCTGTGCCTTGCTGTAGTTTAACCCATTTGGGACCAAATGTTTTTTTTACAATTTTTGATCATTTTAAGATAGTTTGTAGTGTTATTAGTTAATATTAAATATTAGATTTGTTAAAAAAGCTCTAAACATCTAATTGCAATTGTTTCAAAAAATGTTCCCAACTGAGAACGCTGGTCGATGTCAGTTATATTACATTATAATGAAAAAAAAAATAGGTGTGGAAACTAAGTTTTTATTCATTGTTTTAATCATATATAGTATATATGTATGTATATGTATACGCAACATAACACCTTTTACATTTTATGAAACTCCTCAAAACAGTGTACATGAATTCCAACCTGGCAGCGCCGGCATTGTTTCCTCGATTTTTTTTTACAGAGTCCGCATCGTCGTTGTCTTCCTTCTTCAGTCCTTTAAATGATATGGCCAGGTTACGTATAAAACATAGGCGTTGTATATAGCCACATCAATTGCATTTCGTCACACGACTATTAATATGCCGTAAACGCCAAAATTTACAAATTTGAGTTATACATACCTACGGGGGTTTTCGAATATTTCCTTTCTAATGCTGCAACCCTTTTTTTTCTAACTTTGATAGTAATAGAGATATGGCGTTTTAACTTTGTCACTAGTGGAAAATACCACTTTTTTCCTCGAATTTTTATTCTGTACTTTTGAATATGCCAATCTAACCTATCTACACCCCCCCCCCCCCCCCATGAATTTATTATAATTCCCAATCAATTTAGGCTGAAGTACTTGTATGTGTTTCTTTTCTTTCCTGCAATACCGTTTTACTGGTGTCAATGGTTCAATTTTATCGTGATTTGACAAAACCTTCACAGTATTGTTGTACTTCCATAAAACTACCGTAATTTCATTAGTTTTGTCAAACCGATATTCACAAAAACCACGGACTTCCCGCTTCACCATTGCGTCGGATTTTAAATTATTTTTGTCATTTTTAGTGAAGCTCATTCTATTATAACGAGCTGTACGTGTACACAGGACACCAATTTCTGTTAGTTTTTTCATAAGTTTGTAACATGTGAAAAAATTATCAATATATTGTTATATTATTTATTCCTTGAGGCTTACACTCGGCCGAGCGGTCACCAAATATTACAGGAATTTCTCGTTTGGGGCTGCACTAGAACCAAATTACCAACAAATGCACGGCTGAGCCTCCGAATTTGGCAGGGTTTTGTATTCGCAGTTTGACTCCAAAGGTTTCTGCATTTTTTACTCCTTCTTCCTTCACTTTATTCAGATCTAGTTTCGAGATAGAAGGAATGAAGAAAAGCTTTCTTTTTACAAATTGAAGATCTCACGTTTCTTTTATTTTTTATTTTTTAAAACGTGGCGTCTCTTCACACCCCTTTTACAGCTCACACCAGACTTCAATACAAAATCATCTTGTCTTGAAAAAAAAAAAAAAACATGGCCTAGCCCAAACATTTTTGACGTGACTCTACTACCACCTCTCACATACTTTTTTATTAAATCTGCCTAGGCCTACTTAGCGACATCTATTTTCATGTCTTTTTTATACCCTAGATGAAATCTAAGGGGTATACTAAGTTTGTCATTCCGTTTGTAACACCTCGAAATAATGATGGTAGAGCAAAATGGATTGGACACCCACGCATAATATTAAAAGTTATTTTGATTTTTGCATGTCCGTCTGTCCGTCCGTCCGTCCGCCCGTGCGCACGATAACTCGAGAACGCGTATACTTAGAGAGCTGAAATTTTGTACATAGACTTTAAAAAAAAATGTAAAATTAAGTTCGAAAATGAGACAAATCGGGCAACTCCTTCGTAGGGTTGCCATATAAAAATTTCGTTTTCCGCTATATATTTGGACACTGCCTGAGAACACGTGGACATAGAGAGCTGACATTTTGTACATAATGTTTTTATTACATTAGCAATTAAAATGTCTAAAATGGACTAAATCGGGCAACTCCTTCTTGGTGTTGCCATATAAAAATTTAGGTTTTTTACGTATACTTTGAAAACGATAAGTCCAAGACATTTTTATTGTACTAAAAACCTCTGCAGAATACGAAATCCTATAAAATTGATTATAATCATTTTTTCTGTGCGACAAACCGTTCTAGAAATATATGCGAAAAACAACTTCAAAATCAAACTTGAATTGATCGGTGACCATACGAAATTTAATACGGGCATTCATCTAGGGTATCATAAGAATTGGTCTTAGACCAATTCTAGCTTTTTTACTTGTCTTTTTTACACTTGTCAAAATTAGTTTTAATTACTCCTTATCATTTTAATGCAAATGTTATTATCCTTTAGTTTTTTATATTTGTCGAAATTAATTCAACTTATTCCTTATTTTTAATATAAATTTTTATTTATCAAAATTAATTCCAATTATTTTTTATTTCTAATCCAGTTCTTCTTCATACATGTCAAAACTCTCGTTTATTTCTAATTTGCCATACTTGTCAAACTTTTCATTTACTTTCAACTTCCTATCTGTCAGTTTCCATTTAACTTTAATTTTCTATATCTGTCAAACGTTCTGTTTAATTTTCATATTTGTCAAAAATTTTCATTTAACTTTGATTTTCTATATCTGTCAAAATTATAATTTTCATTTCACTTTTAGGTTAGAAATATATATTATCTATTTCAGGTACGCCAGAAAAATTCATTTGCAAAATTATCGTAATTCTCTGTCTAAGCAGGAGTCCAGCAAATTGCTTTCGCTGTGTGCTCCCACGTGTACACCGGCCCTCTGTAAAATCGTTTTGAGTGGTTTATCTAAGGTAGACTAGATTTAAAGCAAAGCAATGTCAGATAGGGGTTGGAATGAAAACGAGTCTGTACTTAGGATTTAAGGTTCTGCTATGGTTCAATGTCTATGACATGGAACAGCTGGCTGATAAGTGTCAAGTTCTGATAAATCACTTGTTTGTATAAACTGTCAGGACCCGTTTGCCCGTAAAGAACATTTAACTAATTATATATGACAGGCTCCTGTCAATATTCCACACTGTGGTAATGTGTGCCATCAAAAATTTACAGCATCTTATCATATGTTCCATTGGTATATCGGGAACAACCTTTTGCTTGCGAAACATGCTGGACATCTTTTCCTTTAGCAAGAAATTTACTTTCGACACATATTTTGCTTTGCCTTTGGATAAATATTACAGGCACCATTTAATAAAGACGGAAATGAAGAGAAAGGGAGAGCGAGATAAGTGGTTTTGTAACAATACATTTCATGAAGCTTAGGAGTGTCAATAAATTTTACGCAGTTCATGACTATAAATTGTTTCGTAAAATGATGTCCGTAGTAGCAAACCAATGGAAAGTTTTTCGTAGAAAATACCAAACTTTACGATATTTAGATTCAGAGCATCAATCAATGGCCTACACCTAATTATCGGAATGCCTTTACGAATGATTCGCCAATCAAGATCTTCATCCTGCAATCAACAATAGCTTCTCTTGTGGAAGACTCTTATAGCCGCTATATATAAATATCCTTATCACATTTCGAAGGCAATTTGTTGACATAACAAAGTTATGACAATTTTGCTGGTGCGCGTGAAGTTTAGTTTCGTCAACAATTCTTTGCATAAGCTCTTCATCAAATATTAATTCGAATACCTGTACTGGCATTTTATTTTTTAACGACATTCCAATTTCTTTTGTCTTTTCGTTGTCAAAAGTGGGATAAGCTTGAGAATAATTTGGATGTTCTTTTGTCCATTTAGGAGTATCCCATATTTTGGCCTTTTGATGTCGCTTTCTCTGTCTCTTCTTTTTTCTTTTGAAGAATCAGAAAAATATGTCCCTAAATGAAGCTCTAGTTCCCCTGCAACGTTGTTTTGGATATCTTCATCCAATTTGTCATCGTCCAGTTCCTCTTCATCTGTTATTTGGTCAACATCTGTTGGAGGTAATACGACAATATCAATTGGGCCTTCGTTATCGAATTCATCTTCATGATCCCTCATAGCATTTTCTACCTCTTCCATGAGTTCGGCGAGAGTTAAAAACTATTTTGAAATCATGTTTTTCTGTCATATGACAAAATTCTAAAAAAAAAAAATAATTTATAAATACATTCACCAGCGTTCCCAAATGGAAACAGTTATAAATCCAAGAAAAAAATCCTAAACAACCAAATTTTGCAGGCTTTGGCAATTTAAATATTTAATTTACATATCAATGAACAAAATATTATAAAAATATTGTAAAAAAGTCATTTACTTACCTCCAGAAGTAATTATAAAAATACACTAATTGAATAAGCCACCTGCGGCAAATAAAGCCCGGATGGTAATAAGGCCCACATTTCAAAATTCATACTAAAATGAATCGCAGCTACCTCATACCTATGCGCACATGCATTAAGTCGACACGAACGCCATCGAGGAGGCATCCGCCAACTCACGCCGCCATCTTGCCAGTAGCCAACAGTACGTAACCGAGAGGAGTATGGCTGCATGGAAGTATACTTTTCGCCTAAACAAAATCATAAGTTCTTTTGTATGTAATGACTTGTTTAGTTTGAACGTTAGGTAATGTATTTGATTAATGAGTAATTTTGTAAAATCTTGTCGTAATTCTAATAAGGCCCACTGGAGTAGTAATAAGATACCCTACCTAACTTAAATTCTCAATGAAACTAATGTTCCTATAAAGGATTATGATTGTGACATTATTTTTGTTCTAAACAATGAAGACTGTTTGGATTTACTCTGTTGTACGTTAAGAAAGTTATAACTAAAGCTATTGGGGCAGTGCTGCCAGATGGCAACATAAAAAATCGGGAAAATGTTGGAGAGAAAATCGTGAATTGGATATGAAAATCGGTGAAAGAATTAAATCACATAATTAAGTACTTGTTCAAAACATAATTTATTTTAACCAATAAAATATAAATTAAAAAAACTTAAGGATGTATCCAGAACTATAAAATAGATTAGATTGCCATTTGCCCTATTTCAATCTTATCAAATCAACAGTTTTTCAAGATATGTAAATATTTTTATACCTGTTAGAAAAATACCCGGTTAAGATTGTGAAATCAGCTGAACAAAAACAAAAAGTGACAATGGAAAAAATGTGAGGTTTGCCCAATTTCGTCAGATTTCACAGCTGAGCTCTAATCTGCAATATCTGCAATATTTGCGTCCGATTTTTACCCACATTTCTGTGATCTATATTTTTGCATAGGATAGTTCGTTGCTTTTGCCAACTTTTCATGTTCCTTAGCTTAATGTCAGAAGCATTAATACTTATAATAAAATATGGGTTAATATTGAAAATCTCTAAAAATCGGAAGAACCGTAAAATATCGGAAATAACAGCCAAAATCGGAAAATCGGAATTATACTTGAAAATCGGGGAATCTGGTAGCCCTGGTTGGGGGCCTTATTATCCCCCTGGGGATAAAAAGGTCCATTATTATTTTTTTTTTCGAAATTCTTAAAAATAACCGATACCGTGGTAGCTTAATAAGGCCCTTAGAAAACGTTTTATAAATTGAATTATTTTTTTAAATACTCAGATCTGTTATAGTTTTTCTATTTTTTTAGTTGTGGAAATAAATAAACTTCACGGAAAACTTCTTTTTGTAGTTCTATATCACCAAATACTTGAAATATTGCATTTTCAAATTAGGTGGGCCTTATTTGCCGTAGGTACCTTATTCCATAGATTTTAGTAAAAAACGGTTTTTATTACATAGAGCAACACACTATCTGTCAAATACATACTATACATGTAGCAAAATCGCTGATGCATAACAGTAAGTCGAATTTATATTTTTATATTTATTTTTGAAACGCTGGCTTCAAATAGGTTAATATGTCTTTACATATTTTTATACTAGACAGCCAAGTTTTTTCCTGTAACTACTATGTTTTTCCAAGAACACGTGAGTTTCATATCAAATTTTAGAAGCCCTAAGTTATCTCAGCTTATTATGATTATGTACCATCATTCTTTTGCGTTTGTGTACTTTTTCTAAAAAATTCCTTGATGATGATTTTTTTTGAAAAAAATAAACTAAGTTATAATTCTGTACACGACTATATGACACTAAAGCGCTATAAACTCGGACGGGGAGAGGCAGGCATGTAAAGATCAGCTTTTAAAAAAGTAAAAGGGGCCGTTTGTAACAACGCAGTGATAGCTGTACAGTGTACATCGTGATTTCCCAAATGAAGGATATTTTAAAAATTTTTAAAAGATTAGCAGCACTCTGTAACTCGGTAAGATCTTTTATGAAACTGACACTCCATTTTGTTTATTTTAGATAACATTTTTGGTCTACCTGTGCCATGAACGGTTATCAATTTATGGCTGGAACTTCATAGTTTTTGTGAAAAGCTTATATTTCAAACCACAACTTTTAAAAAATATTCACCCAGCAATCCAAGATCTGTAAACAGAAGTGAGTTTATAATTTGTTGTTCGATCCTCAACGAATCACTAATGAAGAATTCCAAGCAACAAATTAAAAAAAATTTAAATTTTAAAAAAATTATTATTATTTCCAGAAATAAAAAATCCATTTTAAAATCTTTTTAGAATTTGTGTTAAATTAAGGAAATGCTTACTTTTTCGGTAATTGGTACTTAACATCATAAAACAGATTAGTACCTACTTGTTTTATGTAAAGATCCCTGTATTTTTGTATAGTTTTTATAGATCTAAATATAATCTTTCCAACATATGTAAATATACGTAGGTTGGTACCTAGCTAAACCATTTGAAGAAAATATTTCACGATTTCTTTTACTAGCAGTACTCTAAAAGTGCAGTGCAATATCGAACGAATTCTTTTGCTGATGTGAGCGATTCGTAGTATGAAACTTTTCCATGTCCATGAAAAGGAAAAACTTCGAAGCCGAGAGTGGAGGTGAATTCTATGAATAAAACGCGCCTAAGAAATAAAAAGTTCATGCAGCTGAGAAACAGGTTTTTTGTTGTGGCTGGTGCAATGATCGTGCGCTTCGGTTTTAAATTCCTTTCTATGAATACAAAAAGCGGTAGCTCTTGAGTTGAGATCAGCAACAGGTTTTCGATAGATAGATAGTCTTAAGCAAGCATGCATGCATCATCTAGTCGTCGACCTATTCTCACTGGCATTGAATTCTCTATAACAAAAGGTGTGCATTTATCTAATATTCACTGAGGTCTGTGATCTTACTCAACTGCATTCACTACAAGCAGCACCGCTAAAGAAGAAACTTCTGTGCAGTAAACCTCCCACGGTTCTAAGCAAATAAGAAGTAGAAAACCACGTGTTACTCAATGACATTTTAACGATTTTAACGATGTACGATGAGCTCTTAACCGTACTCAGAGATTATATTCAAATTTGTTCGTAGGTGTCGAACTGCAATTAAGGACAGAATACCGGTAAAGATTTACTCCCGTAATTTATTGTGAATGATTTGTAGTGGCTTTGCTAAGAAAAAATGATTTGTCACTTTCGACTTAGATCAATGAGTTATTTCATATTTAAATGACTCACTAAAAACTACATAATAATATGGTTGTCGTGTGTATTTTATTTCTGAATGAAAGGAATATACAAGCGTTTCAACTGGTATTTTGAATCTTTTAGTTATTTTTTATTGTTGATGCTGGGATCTGTAAAGTGGATGGAGAAATTATGAAGCAAAGGGTATTATAACTATAACACAGGGTAAAATATATGTACTTAAATATTAGTCCGGAAAGCGGCCAGCATTATACACTTTTTGATTTATCTTGTTGCTGGTGTGTTTCAAGTAAAAGTAGTAGTTTCCATAAATTTATTGTAGACACTATTTTTTTAATACTAATAGAAAGAAAACATATTGGGCTGGGTGCAATTTGTTTCAAATTAAAGGCAAAGTTTTCAAATTTTTTTTCAAAATGTCTTTTCAAATCGACACTTTGTTAGGAAAAATTAAAAAAAAATTAAAAAAATTAAAATTAAAAAATTAATTATTTGCAAAAAAACTGAGTCTGATATTAATAACCCCGCCTATGATTATTTTCCCAACATATTACTTTTTATATCAAATACCCCGGTTTTTGTAAGCTTTCGATCACAAAAAAATGCAAAAATTTTTCTTGTACTGAAAATTTCTTAATGATATAATTTTAAACTTTTTGAGAATAATTTAAGTTCCACAATTTTAAAATTCACCTTAGGGCGAAACTCGTCAGCTTTGTTTGTTTAACAAACGAATAATTAATAAAAAATAAAAATTGTGGAACTAGAAACGAATGTTTTTGAAAAAATGTTATCAAGGCAATTCCACCAAGTGTTATCTAAAAAATCAATCAATAATTTAAGATTAAAAAGGAATATACCTGATAAATATAAAAGGAAAAACGTTAAAAAATAAATTTGCTTCAAAATTCGCACTAAAAAATAGAAAATAAGTTTGACTTCACTAAAAAAGTTCTCTAAAGTTTCCCTTCATTTTGCATTTAATTAAATTTTAAAATTTTCAAAGTACACAAAGGAAAGAAAGAACTGGGCATTAAACTGTAATTTTATAAGTAATTTGATAAACATTAGGAGCTCCAAATTTCACTTTTGGGAAATTGTTATTTGCTATAGTGTTAAAATATGAACAGCCTAGACTTTGGTTTCTTTGTATACTCGTACGGTGAAAATTTCAAAATTTAATTAAATGCAAATTGAAGGGAAACTCTATAGCAGTCTTGTGATGTACTCATTAAGTGAAGGGAAAAATTATTTTCTATATTTTAGTGCGAATTTTGAAGCAATATTTTTTAAAATATTTCCTTTTTTTCTTTCAATATTTTTAACTTAATTTAATTAGAGCGGTAAGTTTTAGCAGCAACATAGCCATCAGTTAACTTTTTATGGGTAAATGGAACCTACAATTTGACAGTGGTAAAAATTTTAGGCTTCTAGCATTGATTTTATACATATAGATATGCCACCAAATCTGTTACCTCTTCTCGACAGATGGCCTTACATGTACAAAAGTAGAAAATAGAGGCGAAATTTTTATCGAATGATTGAAATCATGTTTACAGACGGCGCCATCTATTAGAAAAAATTGTAAAATATGAGGATATTCGATAACAAATGTTTTTTCTTCTTCCCTATCTAACAATGTGTAGGAATGTGGAAAAAATGTAGTAAAGGAATTCAAAGAAATTTCAGATTTTTTCTCAATAAATTTGCTTTTTATGAGATATATATATATAGAGAAGTACTTCGTAAGAGATTTTTGTGTTGAATTTTGTATTCCTTCTGTTCTACAAGAAATTATTATTTAAGGGGGTATTCTAGTCTAGAGGCCCGAATTTTAGGTGATTTTTGAAGTGCCGTAAAAAAAAGGCAATCAATATTTTTCTATCCATTTTTTTATGAGTTATTTATTAACATTGCAAGAATACAGAAAAAAATTAAAAAATTAAAAAAGTTAAAAATTCAAAAAATTAGCAGCTGATGAAGTGGGGGGCCTCAAAAATTTGGCGCGTGATCATGCCCACGATTCCAACCCGCCTAGCAATCCGAAATAAATAAATAAAAAAGATTATTAATCTTGAGTAATGTCGCTATGTCCGGAACTAGGGAAAAGTTGAAAATTTTTTTTTCACAAAATGGCCGCTGCCTAAAAAAAAAGCAATTTTTGTACCACTTTTTTGATTTTTTCGAATATTTTAAAAATAGTAAAAATTGAAATTGGGATGCGGTCCGGACATAGACAAGTCTTTAAAGAAGACTCTCCAAAAATTTCAAGTAAATCGGTCCAGTAGAACTTGAGAAATCGCGGGCATCGTCTTGAAAAAGGCAGTTTCGAGAAAAACGCGTTTCAGGTGTAACACCACTGTAAATTTTTTGAGAAATCGTTTTTTTTATTGGCTTAAAAAATAGTTTAAACCCTCTAGAATAAGAAGAAAAAAAGGTCCCGTGCGAGACATTTTTTTTTCCTTTGAAAATGGAGGTCGCCACCAAGCGCGTCAAACCTGCTCCGAAACATGTCCCGGGAAGATGGCTGTGGAGCCGCCATTTTGTTTTTTTTTTCGCTGTCACAAATTTATCAATAAAGTTCAATGTATGCCCGATAATACCCTTAAAAGGTTTTTTTCAAACACCTTTAATTTTGCGAGAAAAAAATTCGTGAAAAAACCTTTTGTATTTAGCCGTTACAGAGGCGTTACCCCTTAAAGTCCATACGTCCACGTGGTTTGGAAGTTAGAATTCAACTGTTAGCAGCTGGATGCAAGTGAACACTAAATATAAAGATACGAAATTGTAAAATCCTCTTGTAGTCATATTCTTGAATAGTTAAACTTTGAAAATATGAAAACAAAAAAAAATCGATTTTTTCGAATTTCTAGGCAAGAATACCCCCTTAAATTAATGCATATGTAATTTAATACATATTTCATTTGACACATTATTTCAGTAACTTTTGTATATTATAGGTACCTTAGGTAAATAAATAAATAATTTTCAAATTAGGAATGGTTTATTCTAATTTCAAAATCGCGTCAATTTTGCAATGCCTGCTTTCAGCCAACGCGTCAACAGTAGCAGCCAGTTGCAGATCATTAAAAATTCTTACATAGTACGAGAGCTAGCAGCGTCACCAACTCAATAGGCATGCGGCCCATCTGTTTGGTCAGAGGGGTTGCGTTTACCTGTGTTCATTCCGTTTCACAGGTAAACAAAGCAGTTTTCAAAATAATTTTAGTTTGATTTTTTTTTCTTTTTTATTAGTTTTTATAATTTCATTATTCCCAGACAGTTTTTTTGCTGCTAGTATGTGCCAGACGCCTTTTTTTCGATAAAAAATAAATAAAAATAAAATGATTTTATTATGGCTGTAATTTTTATACGACCTGGTTTAGTTATCAAAGGAACAACATGAAATTAATTTGTCAGACAGAAATTCGGTTGATTGTCAATAGCCAAATCGACGTTGGTTTTTAATGAAAAAAAACTTCTAGAACGGTGCCAGCAATGAGGAAACTGTCTGGAAATAGTAAATTTATATTGTTTGATGCTTATAAAAATGGATGAAAAAAAAATCGAACTAAAATCATTTTAAAAACTACTTTTTTCACCTTTGTAATGGAAGGGCACAGGTAAACGCAACCCCTCTCATCAGGCAGCGTAACTGAAGGGTATTGGCTGTAGGAATTCCATTTCGGATCCTTTCCTGGCTAGTTGGATCCCTATCCCGTTGTCTAAACGCACCCTGGAGTGCGTTAATTTAATTAACTCCAGCAGGCAGTCTCAAATCAGTTTGGAGTTGATTGAAGGGCCATTATGCAGCTCTGCAGTCAGAAAAGATATTATAGATATTTTTGATCCTGTGGGTTCTCTTGAAATTTTTCCTAATTTATAGCTCAATTACATATGGTATATGTCGACCCGACGTCTTGAACCATATGCTCCTGCCCCATCTTCCTCATTTGTTTTTGAGCCATCCGTAAATCAAAAGAATGTTCTATCTAGGCTCAGGCGCTGCGAGCACCCGAATCAATTCAACGTTATTATATCGTTCTCCGCAACCAATAATGCATAAGAATTCTGAAGAAAAATTGCCAGTAATTTATAAGAAACAAGTAAAGTCTAAGACCAATTCTTATAATACCCTAGAATCTAGATGAATGCTCGTTTTGTAGTTTCGTATATTCACCCATCTGCGCAAGTTTGAGTTTTTAAGAGGTTTTTGAATATACCTATCTCTAGAACGGTTCGTCGAACAACAAATATGATTATAACCAACTTTATAGGATTTCATATTCTGAAGAACTTTCCAATACATTAAAACCGTGTAGGAGTGATCGTTTTCACAGGATACGTAAAATCCTAAAATTTTATATGGCAGCACCAAGAAGGAGTTGCCAGATTTGCTCTGTTTTTGATATTGTATTTACTGGTTTTATGAAAACATTATTGTTATGGAAGAAATCGTCACACATACACATTTAGCCAAATCTCTAATCGCTTGCAAATTCTTTAAATTAAAACAATTTAAAGAAAAGATCTTCTCACAAACACACACAACCGTAAACATGAATTACTATTGCATTACACAATAGAAACCATCCAGTAAACAGATCCAACGGTGATAACCAGGCCTGATAACATCGATGCCGATCAGTTAGTATCTAACCAGCGCTTCTACTGATCACTCCTCCAAGTCATTTAATTAAAATAAAAGTTATATCGTTTTAATAAAGTTATTTTAATCATGTACAACTATCTTTTACTCGTACAATTATGTACAAAATGTCAACGCTTTACGTTGACGCGTTCTCAGGTAATGTCCAAATATGTAGTGAAAAATGAATATTTTGTATGGCAACCGTACGAAGGAGTGAACCGATTTACCCCATTTTCAAACCTAATTTTGCTTCTTTTTTTTAAAAACCCATGTGCAAAATGTCAGCTTTCTAAGTACACGCGTTCTCGAGTTACCGTGAGGACGGACAGACAGACGGACATGCAAAAATCAAAATAACTTTTATTTTTATGTATGGGTCCAATCCATTTAGCTCTAGCATCATTATTTCTATGTGTTACAAACGGAATGACAATCTTAGTATACCCTTTAGATTTCATCTAGGGTATAAAAAAAAATAATGTTCACGCCCCGATCCGAACCAAAAATTGTAAGAAATTTCATCAAATGAGACAAATTGCTTGGCGGAAAATATTTCAAACTATTGACGAAAAATCAATGTACCAATCAACAACCAGATGTGTAAAGGCAGATCGCAGAAATTGTATCGAAAATTCGACCGAAACATTTCATGGAAGCCCGCAGTGCCTAGATAAGAGTTTTGTCTGTTCTGAAACTTTCTGGTGCGAAAGCGAAATATGAAATTCTTTTCACTTAAATCACGTATCATACACATTTGCCAAATTCTTCAAATCATCTTGATACTAGTCGGCATATCTTGATTAAATTTCATTAGTACAGATTTTTTTTTTTCACATTTCTACACATCATTAAGCAGGCCATACACCATCAGTTTTGCCGTGGTTTTAATGCCGAACACCACGTTTTGAGGTTCGGATATCTACTAAAACCAGAATTGTGCTCATGCCATATATATATCTTTCTCAAAACGTGGGTAATACGTGGACAAGGCCATACACCATCCGTTTTGCCGTGGTTTTACTGTTTTGCTCGTTCATAATCAACGTTAACTTAATAATAAGCTAAGAAGTGTTATGGAACTATAGTGAGTGATTTGCTTGCACGTGAAGTCCAGACTGCCAGCATGACCTAACAGATCACTCCACGGATAGCGTTGACTGCAGGGCGGCACGCTAGCTCGCCTCAGCTATTGGCGGAGAGTGTGGGGAGGTTCCACGAAAAACCTGCCGCTGCCGTCTGCCATAACCAAAAAAAATTTCGTGCCTATAAACACTAAAAGCCGGCACACATTCGGTCCTGAAGGGACCCTTACGTCACCTACCTATATCCGTCGTCGAAGGCGCAGATGTTATGCCTTCTTTGCGTGCCCCTGACTCTGAGGGCAAGATTTTTCAGAGTCCCTTGTTGACCTGTAAAGAGAGAATAAACGAGCGAACTAAACAACCCCCATGCGAGAGAGCGCGAGGACAGTGAAGGAAAAATAAAAAAACTCTCAGCACTTCATTACGTTATAAATAAAGATTTTTCTTTGTTTTTTTCTTCTTTTATTATTAATAGTTGGGTTCCATTCATAGAAGTCACCATCCGGTGAAAAAAAACAAGTGTCTACTTCTAACCTCCTTATCCAATAGGCGGGCCACTAGCCTGTCGAGACCCTATTAACCTCATAACATGTGCATCTCACAATTCTATGCCTAGAGCAGACTATAATAAGTCAAATGAAGACATTCGGAAGTTCTAATTGTGTTGAAAATGTCTTACTTCTGTACATTTGAGTTACTAGTGTGCCAGTACTCCCATACTATGGAGACGTGCAACAAGCGAATCTATAATAATCTTACAACTAAGGTACCTGCTATAGAAATTTCATCTTTTAAAATTATCAATGTGGAGACTTTAAATAGTATTAAGATGACATAACAATAAAATTTTGCTTAAATGATTGAAAGTATTATTCACTTAACCTCTATGTCTGTCCATAACATGCCTTGGATCCTTGAGTTCACCAATGCAGCACTTAATCAAAAATTGTATGGCCTAAGGCCTTACTTCCAGAATAGTGCTTATAGCACTTCTTAACGAACAGTGACTAAAGAACTACTTTATTCCTAACAATAGTTGTTGTGTTGATACACAATCCTCCTATTTCGATTTCAATTTACTATAATTCGGACCACATTTGAATATATCTGAAAAAACAATATATAACAGCAAACAAAAGGGAAACACTTACGCATGTTTTAATGCTGGGGATCCCACGCAGAGGCGCCTCCTTCGAGATGATCCGCTGTGCTTGATGAAAAAAAAATTTAATTCTTTGAACCTTAAAGGTCACCCACATCCATGTCGGACTGACTGGCTAAATCGATGTATATATATATATATGCCTAAAACAATATGGTACAGAACATTATCCTAAGTTTAAATTAGTTGCACAATGACTTCCCTATGATGACTGCACTCCGAAAATTTCATGATTACTTTCGCTTCAGGTCAGGTGTCTACAGGGTTTCACCGGGTGTGAACTGACATGCTGACTGCATTAATAACAGGAAGGCTCTGTGCATTTTCGCATGGACGGGCCGTATCTTCGTCGGGAGAGCTCTGGGGCTCACTATCTGTGATCCAACCAGTATGTCTACGACTTAAATCGATGAGATTACGCTTTCAATATTTGTATAGTTCCGTCATCGACTAACTAACCATCAACTATTAATATCCTAAGTCGATCTTATGTGAAATTTTCTTTGGCTTTGAACGTGGCCTGTTTTTCGACTAATGGTCAAAATGGACAAAAATGAATCTTCTTGAACGCCTGACAATTCAGCTATTCTGCAGTGTAGGTCAGGAACAGACGGAACGTCAGGTACAAGAATAGGTTATTCCGTAATTCTCCCAATAACGTAGTAGGCAATCTGAACTCTATGGTGTACTGGCTGGCTGATTTTATGTGGGGTAGTACGAAAATAATTGTTAGGATTGACAATAAATCAGTATTAGAATTGAAAAATTTTATAAATTTACTAACATGATTTTTTGTCTCGTCGATGGCTACGGAAAGTTTTTCTAATTAATTCCTCGATGTGGCTGAGTGTAGGATTCTGACAAGACAGATAAGTGTCTTCTTCTTTTCTTTCACGTCAACATGTCACACCGAGCTTGAGGAAACGCACTTCTCTCGGTCGGGTCGCGTTCAATCTTTCTGCTTGACAGCAGCCGGCTTACACGCTTCAGTATTTCATGTAGCATATTGCTATATGCAATACGCTACGACCATAACAGAAGTAGATGAGATTTCTGAGTGTTTTACATTTAAATGTACACGGCAAGAAAAGGAAGAAAGAAATAAAAAAAAATAAAAAAAAAATCAAACTATCTTTAAAACTTGTATGAATAAAGATAAAAAATGTGAAAGCGCAAATTGCATGCAACGAAACAGAATGGAAAATATTTCGTTTTCGTAAATGAGAAGGTGTGGAGTTTTCACATTTTACTCTCATAAAATGTTACCGCGCTTCTATGAAAACCGATTTTTGCTGAAATATTGTGAGAATTATTATTATTATTGTCACTACAATATGACGGCAAGACGTGGTGAAGTTGGATGGTGTGTGGGGCTTTTTCCTGACCACGTTTTAGGTTCTTATCTCGACTAAAACGTGATTTATAAAACCACGGCAAAACGGATGGTGTATGGCGCCCTTTAAATAAAGAAAGACGGAAAAAACAAAATTAGATTAGATTCTTTGCTGTGATATGGCGCTATTTATTATATATTATATTATTATATATTCGCCAAGTTTTGCTAACAGATGGCGGACCGTTTTGTGAGCAGATGATAAAGTACTATAGTGGCGACTCAGTGAGAAGAGGTAACAATATATTGTGCGCGGTGGTGGCATATCTATATGTATAAAATCAATGCTTCTAGTTAATATTCTCTCAAACAAACAGGTAGAAAAGCTTAGCACATACTATAGTTGAGATATTTCCTAATATAAATTGACATAGAGTAAAAAAAAAAGCAAAATTATGATTTGTAGGTTTTTATCCTGCGATGTGAATTTGTCTCAACTCAGCTGGTGGTTAAGATCATAAATATATTGGGTTTCCAGTGTATATATGAAAATATTAAATTATGTATCAAAATTTAATAAATTTATTAAAAAAAATACTATGTTCGTAATAGTATCCGGATCAAAGACATAACAATTATTCCGATCTCTCCTTTTCTCCTTCATGTCTACCTACTTATCATCAAAGAAAGTCAAATTTTCCCCGAAAGGTCGATAAAACAAGCTTATTATTCTGCTAAAAGCAACTGATGTCATTCTTTTATTTCCCTTTGCTCTAAAGAATTTCACCTGAAGCAAATCTTATTGTAACAAGGCCAATAGCAGTTCTCACAAAATCGTCTTATCTACCTTTCCCTTTTGTGAAATGCTCCCTCAAAAAACGAAATTAATATTATCAGAGAATTTTGCCAACTCACTTTTTATAGGATTTAACTTTATCTGTTTAGAAGAAATAAAATTCTTCAAATTGACTTGAAGGAAATAGATTTTCTTACAAATCCTAAGTACCAATTCAAGGGGACCTTTGTTGCACCATAAAGCGTACAATATCTTTCCACAAGATTTAATTTAAATTCTTTACAGCCAGGGGCATGACTATGATGCAAAGGTGGAGTGCCCAATATTCATCAAAATGACATAGTTTCATGCGGCGCAACTTAAGCTAACTTATTGTTCGCTTTTAATGTTCCATGATAACAAATCATCCCTAATTTGCATATCAATAAAGTTCCCGTAAATTCGAAGTAATCGAGCCCTCTATGTGTAGGTATATATAATACATACATAAATTTAAAGGCACGCATTCTAACTTCCGAAACTCGGGTTCAATAAATTCCGTCACCAATTTATATTCCAAAAGAGTCGGGCTGAATGAAATTTCGGTTGCATTGGAAATTTTTCCAATTACAAAAACCATTCATTTAGGATTTCTTCTACCCATCAACTTTAAAGAGTTGGGCAGGTCTCTAGAATAGATTCCAAGGGAGTAAAAATTTTCAATTTTCATTGGAATGCGCAGATTGTCACGGTCTACAAATTTAATGAGGAATCCTCCTGCAATGAAAAATTAATTAGAATGTTTCTCTAAAAATAAAACATAAGAAGAACTTTACTCTTTCTACAAAGAATCAGTGGCTAGATAGAATCAATATGAATTTGAAGATGGCCTCTATTGTTAATTAATTACATATGGGTATTGTTTCGATTATATGTGCGCATGCATAAACGACGAAATAAATTTATGCAATCATTGATTAATTATTGCTTTTCCAGCGTGGTTGGTTTGGTTTGTGATATCACATCGTCAGGAGGACCTCTAGGCTCGAAACAAATGGGCGACACATGGTTTGTCAGCAAGAAAGGTTTTTGTTTTTTTATTATGATAATTTCAAAAGTCAGAGATTGTCGTATGAGGCCGATAGTTACAGCTAATTCAAGATATGAAAAAAGGTTGTGGAATTGGGATTGCTGCATTGAATCAAAGAATCAAAAATTGCGATAATTGATGGGAAAAATAAAGGCAGAAAAAAGTGTTCTACATCCATACTACTCTATATACGAAGGATTTACGAAAACTCACGGTGCAGTTGAATTGGAGTTCAAGTGTGCGAGTCCAAACTGATGTTGAGAGTTGTGTGGTATGGGTAAAAATAAATATTCTGGATATTTCTGCCTAGGAAGAGGAGTGACAGAGTTCGTGATATCTACTCTATCGACAGAAATGAATAGGGAATGTTCAGACCACCGACGTAGTATCTATATTGTCCCGATGTTTCCCCTTTTTGTTATAAATATATATTCCTAAAAAGAATGAAAGAAAAAACCCACAAAGAATTTAAACTTTAAAAGAATCAATAAAAAATAGTTATCTGATAGTTGGGAACTTACCCCTTTTTATTCAACGGCGTCCAAAATCTCCTCCAATAAGATATATCACCTAAAATATATGAAATCATTATTAATTTCACAAAATTATATAAAATATGCTCAACTTACCTCAAAAGTCACATACCTCTAAGTGTATTTATATTTGACATGTAAAAATGCCATGACACAGTCAGCTGATTTCGCCTTAGGCAAACATTTAATGCAACAAACGTTTCTAGGGCAACACCAAAAGGCAAGAGCTCATAACTGGATACATCGGTTATATAAAGCCGACGAGCCGCAGCAGAAAATCATTCTTGGTCCATGGATCATCTGGTTTAGAGATCAATGTAAATTCAAGAATAATATTCCCAGCCTTCAACATAGAAGATTAATTCTATATTTCAGAGACTAATCTGAAAATTCATATCATTTTCTACACCTAAGCAGAAGAATAATTCTGGGTAGAGATTAATCTGCAATACTTTTATTCTCTACATCATTTTGCTACCCTTCTGCTCTCACGCAGTAGCAAGGAGCATTTTGCTACCTTTCTGCTTGCACGCAATAGCAAGAAGCATTTTGCCACCCTTCTGCTCTCACGCAGTAGCAAGGGGCATTTTGCTACCCTTCTGCTTGCACGCAATAGCAAGAGGCATTTTGCCACCCTTCTGCTCTCACGCAGTAGCAAGGGGCATTTTGCTACTCTTCTGCTTGCACGCAATAGCAAGAGGCACTTTGCCACCCTTCTGCTCTCACGCAGTAGCAAGGAGCATTTTTCTACCCTTCTACTTGCACGCAATAGCAAGAAGCATTTTGCCACCCTTCTGCTCTCACGCAGTAGCAAGGAGCATTTCGCTACATTTCTGCTTGCACGCAATAGCAAGAAGCATTTTGCCATCCTTCTGCTCTCACGCAGTAGCAAGGGGCATTTTGCTACCCTTCTGCTTGCACGCAATAGCAAGAGGCATTTTGCCACCCTTCTGCTCTCACGCAGTAGCAAGGAGCATTTTGCTACCCTTCTGCTCTCACGCAGTAGCAAGGAGTATTTTGCCACCCTTCTGATCTCACGCTGTAGCAAGGGGCATTTTGCTACCCTTCTGCTTGCACCAATAGTAAGAAGCATTTTGACACCCTTCTGCCCTCACGCAGTAGCAAGGGGCATTTTGCTACTCTTCTGCTTGCACGCAATAGCAAGAGGCATTTTGCCACCCTTCTGCTCTCACGCAGTAGCAAGGAGCATTTTGCTACCCTTCTGCTCTCACGCAGTAGCAAGAGGCATTTTGCCACCCTTCTGCTCTCACGCAGTAGCAAGGGGCATTTTGCTACCCTTCTGCTTGCACCAATAGTAAGAAGCATTTTGCCACCCTTCTGCTCTCACGCAGTAGCAAGGGGCATTTTGCTACTTTTCTGCTTGCACGCAATAGCAAGAGGCATTTTGCCACCCTTCTGCTCTCACGCAGTATCAAGGAGCATTTTGCTACCCTTCTGTTTGGACGCAATAGCAAGAAGCATTTTGCCACCCTTCTGGTCTCACGCAGTAGCAAGGAGCATTTTGCTACCCTTCTGCTTGCACGCAATAGCAAGAAGCATTTTGCCACCCTTCTGATCTCATGCAGTAGCAAGGAGCAGTTTGCTATCCTTCTGTTTGCACGCAATAGCAAGAAGCATTTTGCCACCCTTCTGCTCTCACGCAGTAGCAAGGAGCATTTTGCTATCCTTCTGCTATCACGCAGTAGTAAGGAGCATTTTGCTACCCTTCTGTTTGCACGCAATAGCAAGAAGCATTTGACCACCCTTCTGCTCTCACGCAGTAGCAAGGAGCATTTTGCTACCATGCTGTTCACACGCAATAGCAGCATTAACATTTTTACCTTCATTCTGTTACCAGAACTGAAGGAACGAAGTAGGCAACGATACTCAAACGCCACTGGAGTTAAAACTGAATTTGGATTTGAATTTTTTATTTGTTTGCGTTTTTGTTTTTTCGTTGAATTTATTATTGGATTGTATAACAGTTTATAGGTGGATTTTTCTTAATTGAATTAATACAGGGAAGATGTTGGGTTATGTTTGAGTTATATTAGACAGCATTATGCTCTGGTAGCAAGACACTATTCTCTCTACTTCAAGCGAGTGTTGTTGTAAGGCTTAGGAAACTATAAATATGTGGCATCGATTCTCAGAATTCGCTACGAACGAGTGCACAAAATTGGAGGTGCGTTCGTTGGTAGAACTGCGTATAGTTCGAATTGTATGCATAGTTTTGCAATCGGCAGTTTAGAAATCATCAATGAAGAGGAAAATAGAAGATAAAACTGAACCGCCCTCCACATAAATAATTACCTAAGCAATTTGTTTGCAATATTTAGCATTGTAAGATTATAGTGTAGATTAGTGGATATAGTATGGATTAGGATTACCGGAAAATTGCTCGCCCACAATTGCTCCCCAGGAAAGCTGCTCGCCACACAATTGCTCGCCAGGAAAGTTCCTCGCATATAACTAACACATCTGCATTTACATGAATACAGATAATATAGATTAAGAAACACGTTTATTACATAACATAAACAAAAATTTTCAATTATTATTCACAAACAATTGTCGTCAACTAAAAGTATTTATAAAGAAGATTAAGAACATGATTTAAAACTACGGTTGCTAAAACAACAAATATTTTTATTAATAATATAATTATATAATTTTATTGCAAAAATAATTATTAAACAATATTAATAAAGAAAATTAAATAACCAAAGCTTTATTTTCGTTAAGTGACAATAATTCAATATATGAGCGAAATATGTATAATATAAATATTCAAAAATATAATTTTGCTATGCCGCGCAGAAATTCGATCAATGTTCTATTTGGATAATCGCCTACAATTCCTTCTATATTTTTCTTGACATATTAGGATCACAGCCGCTTATATATTGTTCTATTTTTCCGGAATTCATGCTTTGTTCAGTTTTTAATGCGGCAATAAACTTCCAAATACCTGCATGCTGTGCACCAATTAGTTCAGTGAAGTTTTTTAGACTGATCACATTTCCAAAATACTTTCTCACTGTTTTCTTTATCTTTGATGTATAGATGTCCTTTATCCAGCAACTTCCGTTTTCCCTTATCGCTTTGCACAAATTTTAGCGCCATTATTATTTAGGAAGAGAGACAAACTTATAGCACACTGAACACTAACACGATCTAAATAATAACAGGCTGAATTTGAAATGAATATAAAATGCAAAATATTTTGACTTATATTGCTTCAAAAGCGGATGCAAAGTCTTGGAAAACAAAGAAATAGACCATTACTATCGCGCCGGGTAGGTTTCGTTTCATTAGAAAATCGTTAGTTAATCCCCTGATCCCTTTTGACCATAGGTCGGCAATAAATTTGTATTTCGCAAGCCGTGGCAATAAGTTTTCCGACCTTTGCTTTGAATTTAACCTGCAAATATATGGTGACTGTACATATCCATCTAGTTTCACCACTCTTTCATTATTATTCTTATTATTACAAATATTAAATTTAAAATTATTTACAATTAACAAAACTTTCCTCATTTGGAAAAACTTCTTTGAATTTTATATTTTCTATGTTGTCAAATAAAATTTTACTTTTCATTAATTCAATAAACATGTTTTTCTCTTATACATTAGAGAGTTTGATTTTAAAAGAGTTTCCCTGAACTAAAGTACAACATTATGAAGATTTAAAACTACAAGTACTTCTAGTATCTGTATAATAATTATATTTATACAATGCAGTCTGCGTTCCCAGTAATGTTCCAATTTATAATATAAAATTCCATAAAATTTGAAATTGATATCTGTTGTTGGCGAGCAACTTTCCTGGCGAGCAATTGTGTGGGGAGCAATTGTGTCGCGAGCAACTTTCCTGGCGAGCAATTGTGTGCGGAGCAATTGTGTGGCGAGCAACTTTCCTGGCGAGCAATTGTGGGCGAGCAACTGTGGGCGAGCAATTGTGGGCGAGCAATTTTCCGCACACCATGGATTAGCATCACCATAGTTTAAGAATTTGTGCCTGTTAGTGCGAGGTTCATTTTCCATGAATATAAGTACCTATACAAGAGGCAGTGGTTGTTGGATTTGTGTCCATTGCGGCTGTTAACGCTGTGTACAGAGCAATATTGAGAAGCCAGTTCTTTGAATTTTGGTTATCCTTTTGGATTGGGTGGATCTTTCAATATAATCCTACAAGAATAAGTACAGGGTGGGCCAAAAGTCACCATGGGGGCCAAAAGTCACCATGGGGTTTGAAAATTTAATAACTTTTTCGTTTATATTTTTTTTTTATTTTATTTTTTTAGATTATATAAATAACATCTGGAGAATAAATAATGGAGAGATTCACAACTGAACAAAGAACCAGAATAATAGAATTTTATTACTTAAATCAGCGATCAATTATTTTAACGCAAAGAGCATTTTTAAACCTCATGGTGACTTTTGGCCCACCCTGTATTATTCTGGTTCTTTGTTCAGTTGTGAATCTCTCCATTATTTATTCTCCAGATGTTATTTATATAATCTAAAAAAATAAAGTAAAAAAAATATATAAACGAAAAAGTTATTAAATTTTTAAACCCCATGGTGAATTTTGGCCCCCATGGTGACTTTTGGCCCACCCTGTATAATACCATGAGTAGGGATGGGCCATTTTAATTATTGAGATATGCTGACTATATACCTTCCAAAAACCTCTCAGTTTGGAAGATATCAAAAGCTTTTCTTGTCTTAAGTTTAGAGTCTAGTGTAATACCTACATATAATATAATATATATGTCGTAGGCACTTGATGTAAATCAGCACTTTACGAAAAGTCTAGGCTTTTCATGAAATGTAGGTAGATAGTGTAACAGTTTACAGTTAATAATTTTTACATGATGTGTCTGAAATTTTTAGCCACTTAGCCTTTACGCTCATAGTGTAATACGAAGATGAGTGGTGAAGGCGTACGTCGCGCCCAGACCTGCGAGCCAGCCATACACACACACTGTCTGCCTACATTTCATGAAGTGTCTAGACTTTTCGTGAAGTGCTGAGTTACATCAAGTGTTTACGACATATATAATACATATTAGTCTTAAGTTTTACACTTGAGATTTAGGCTTGAGCTCCTTTCACATAGCTTAGTTTGAAGTATCTAGTATTTTTTCTGTAGTCCTTTCCACTCACATCGCAGCCCAACTTTTAATATCAGTCAGCATTCCAGCATTTAGTTTTTCCATCCACTTCTATAAAGTTTTACGTGTCAGATATGTACGCTATCAAAGATTGCTTCCATTGTATTTTGTAAAAATAAAATAAAATAAAAAGATAATCACATATGATGTATTTCGTTTTTTGGAAAGATTTGTCAATAGTAGGAACCCTCTGCTTTATGTAGTATCGTATCTACTGGTTTTTGTTTTATGTACGTGACCTACTACAGAGCTGTTCTTTTAGTTTCCGTTCATGGTTTTGTTTTTATCTCTCAACTAATTAGTCTAAAGTCCTTAGTAGCTGTATGGCTTTTCTCTCTGCGTTTATAATAAATATCAACTTGATTTGAGTCCATGCCGCTCCTATATATTACCAAAATCCACGGAGTTATAAATTACTGAACTTCTTGGATCATGATCAGTATGATTCTATAAATCAAAACTCTCGAGAAATACTCCCAACAGAAATCTATATGTGTGCGTGCTAGTCCATTTCTCTGAAAAATTTTATATTGATTCTTATGGAAAAGTGACTAGACATTGATTTTATACATGAAATTAAGCCTAAACTACTATCCACACAGGAAAATAGTCTTCCAGTAATTTTAAGCTTGGATCGTTACCTTTCCAAAGCCTACACTTACTATATACCTTATTTAACAAAATAATAAAATAATTTTGATTGAAAAGTAACCTTACCACTTTACGCTCAATAACTCTCAGCTGAGTTCGCATCTGTATAGGCAGATTGATTAGAATTCATCGGACCACGGCACATTCACATATGCAATTATTACTCAGTTGAGAGTTTTTGTTTGAGGAATCATAGTGATTTGGTTAAGATAAATTATTATAAATAATTTTGTCAGAAACGATATAAAAATTTGATTACATAGTTGGGAAGATAAGAAAACAAGCTTAAGAGGAGTTAGTACTCAGCAAAAGTTTCAATTTAGATACCAGCGAGCCTGTAGGCAATAAAATTTACTATACGTAGGTTTGTGTCCTGAAAGTTAGAAAATTCATATAAAATTAGCCTAGACCTAGACCACAGACCACATTACAGACATCTAGCGTAAAGGACAGAAACCCAATATCCGATAAAAATATGTAGATTACGCCGGCGCGCTGAGCCTTTGTTAGCTTTCTCTTAATTACAAACTTATATATTTTTTGTTACGAAAATTTTTATATATAAGATTTTCATATAGTCACGACGATTAAATCGACACCACAATAGCAGACAGTTTACTTAAATCGGGGTACAATCGAGGTAGAAGAGCCTTCAATATCTTCCGCATTAAATTTAAATTAAATTAAAAAAAAAAGCGCAGTTTTAAGAAATTGTAGAATAAACTAAATAATAACGTTGGGGACAGGATATACATGGACCATGTGATGTGTTGAAAAGCGAAAATGCATATTCTTCATCTTATCTGCAATGCCTAAGCAATGTGTATATTATTAGTAAAGAACGAAATCAGGCCGGATAATCAAGGCTAACTACAAAACTGAATTGACAGTTCAAGCATTCTGATGATGCTTTAATGAAACAACAAATTCACTATAATAGTTTCATATAAATTTAGGAAACGTTTATTGGAACATTCAGGCCCATACCCACTAACCCATTTAATAAGAATTTGAGAGAGTTTAAGTTTAAGTGTTCCCATAAAAGAGAGCTTGGGTGCACGTTAAATTAAATTATAATTAAATTTCTGTTATTTTTTGTAAGTAGGTACATTCAAATATTACTTTAATTTTATTTTGAGGAAGCCCAAACCCTCTCTAATGGGAGAACTAAAACAAAAATTAAATTAAATTCTTATTAAATGGCTTGGTGAATACGGCCATTATTGAAGTCAAGGGCCAAATTTTCAGCCTCGATTTAAAGTGAAATGGTGAAGCTATTAAGCAAAAATAGAAAGGTTTTGACATTAAAAGTTTCTTATAACTTTATCTGTTAGACCTGATGATGCGTTAAAATAAAACGGGAAACGTTGGCAAAAAGAAAAGTCTTTTATTATTGTCCCATACCAGCTATAGCAAATATTTAATATTATTATTGTTAGATTCCAGTAGGCAGTAATCTCCTGGAATTGAGGCAAGCGTGTATCAAAATAATTATAATTAATAGCCTAATTAAAAAAAAATTAATTAATAAGAATAACCGGCCAAGTGCGAGTCGGACTCGCGCACAAAGTGTTCCGTACCATCGTACAAAATTTAACACTATGTAGGTACTTTTTATTTATTATTTCAAATGAGAGTAGGCGTCATGTGAAAACATGTAAAAAAGTAATCCTGTCATTTGAAAAAACAAAAAACAAATGTGCTTATTATATTAATAATGAATGAGAATAAAACGAAGAAAAGTCGCCGAAAAAATCACGTTTCTTGGGTTTCCAATTATACGACATTAATGATTATCCGGATATCGAATACTGAAAACTCAAAACATCCGGATATTCTAATATTTGAGGGTGTTTTATAATTTTTTTTATTCAAATATTTTAATTATGTACATTAATAATTAATAAATATTAAAAAAACATTATTTGATTTAAATTTATTTTGTTTAATATATTTTAAAAAGTTATTGCATTGAAAACTTCAATATTCAGACGAGCTCTAAATTTAGTCTAAGTCATTGTTAGTCATTAGTCATTTGTTAAATAATATATCCTTGTTTTTTGCGTTGCTCTGCACGTCAACATACATAGGTAATTGAAGAAATTGCCACTTCCAGTTATCCCTGCAGCCTGGAAATATAATGGGAGCACCTTTTGAATTATAATCAATATATTTATTGAACGTGGTATATTGCCTGCTTCTAAGATGATTTACTTTCATAAGCATTTTATCTCGACGTTCATCCATTCGTTTTTTATTCTGTTTCGATAAATTTTAACCTAAGTTCGTTCTAAACTCGTCTAAGCTTTCAAATAGAAATTTATAAACACATTCAGCGGTCAAAAGTCTCGCTGAATTTGTATTTAATTCCTTTGCTGCAATCTGTAGTGGTGATAGAGGATCTAACAATTCTTTTAAACTTGATTGCCCTTAAATGGTTAAAAATTAAATGTCGCATCGTTGACTGATGGCTTACCCGTTGGTAACGTCAACAAGTCGAGCCATCGTCGATTTTATATACATAAACACGCCATATATAGATAACGCCATAAAATAACAGAAAACTCCTACATCGGAATCTGGAGACATCTATTTACTCCATAATCAATGTATATACTACCTTTTTGGGCGATTAACTCAATATTTTATTTATAAATATATTTAATTTTTAACCACACTGTTATCATCTAATTTCAGTGCTTAGTAGGTTTTGTTATACCCTAGATGAAATCTAAAGGGGTATACTGAGTTTGTCCATCTGTTTGTAATGCATAGAAATAATTATGGTAGAGCAAAATGGATTGAACACCCATGTATAATATTAAGAGTTATTTTGATATCTCCATGTCCGTCTGACTATCTATATGTGTGTCGGCACGATAACTCGAGAACGCATGTACTTAGAGAACTGAAATTTTGCACATGAGCTTTTTTAAAAAACAAAAGTAAATTCAAGTTCAAAAATGGGACAAATCGGGAAACTCCTTCAAGGAGTTGCCATACAAAACTTTCGTTTTTCACTACATATTTGGACATTGCCTTAGAAGGCATCAGCGTAGAGAGCTGAAATTTTCTACGTGACGTTTCATAAAAATAGTAAAAATAATTTCATAAATGAGCTAAATTGCGCCATATACAAATTTTGATCTTTTACGTAGGTATTCTTTGAAAACAATCAGTCCTAGACGTTTATTGTGTACTCAAAAGTTCTTCAGAATATGAAATGCTATGAAACTAGTTATAATAATTTTTACTGTCCGACGAACCGTTCTAGAAATATATGTGAAAAACCATTTAGAAAATCAAACTTACACAGATGGGTGACCATACGAAATTACATAGACCCAGTTTAGACAGGTCAGTCTCAGTATGCTGCCCCTGCCCCACGCAATCTGTAGGTTGGGTGATGCTTCATTCCTGCCCCCAACCATCATATCAGTTTTCGTGGGGCAGAGGCAGCCTATTGACCCGTCTAAACAGGGTCATAAGGGCATTCATCTAGGGTATCATAAGAATTACTCTTGGACCAATTCTAGCTTTCTTACTTATTTTATTTAAAATTTGAATAAAAAAACATCCAAGACAACTTATTTGTTTATTCAAAGAAACTTTAATAAATAAATAATAATAAAAACTGCCACTTGAGAAAGTAATTGTATAATATTTTGAAAATTTCTGAACAGTTCGAAAGAAAACAGTATTTTCCTGAAAATAAAAATGTCAAAAGATATCCGAATTATCGGATAATCAAGGAAAAATATCCGGATTACCGAATAGTCAAAATGGGTCGGATAATCCAGATAGGAAACCTAATGGGGCTCCACTTTAATTTTTAATTTGTTTTTATTTTTATTATTTGTTATTGTAGCGGCAATAGAAATACACAGTCTGTGAAAACTTCAACTGTCTACCTATTATAGTTCATGAGATACAGCCCGGTGACAGACAGACAGACAGCGAAGTTTTAGTAATAGGATTCCCGTTGTTACCTTTTGGGTACAGAACCCTAAAATGTCAGCCGAGAACATCATTAAAAATAATTCCAATTAAATTAAATTAATTACATTAAATTCGGAGATACTAAAAGACTTTGACATATTCAAGTCGATAACTCCAACGGCTTCCGCCAGCAAAGACAGTTTCTTCATGTTCCAAGTGGAAATCTGAGCTATTTCACCATGTTCGGTCCAAGTAGCTCCGAAGAAGGAAAGGTGGAAAACCTTTTTCCAACAATAAAGGTGACAGAAGGAAAATTAAGGCACCACATAGCTCTAGTGGAGCTTAATAACTATTATAGAGCCCACTCAATAGGGTGTTGTGGGCCTATCTGAAGAGGCCGATGGTGAAATCGCAGTACGATGAGAAGCAGGAACAATAATGGCCGCAGAATGGACTAGTCAGGTTGCAGCACTTCTATCACCAATTTTCGCTGCAGCAGTACCAGCTATAAAGGATTCAACCCCAACATCAGCAGAAATAGCAACAGCAGCTGGAGAAACCTTCGAAATCGTCAGCAGAAATACCTTCCAGGTGCTCTGCTGTATGCAAGGGTGCGCTGCCGAAAAAGGCATCTTCTAAAGCTACATCACTAATTAATTTGAGAATGCTTTACGGCCGTAGTCGTTACCAGTGACAAAAAGGCAGTACAACACTTCAGCCGCATGGAACAGCAGTACGAGACTTCACCAAGGCGATGTTATTCAAGCAAGTGGTAAGTGGCAAGCTTAGTTCTTTTTACTATAAAAATGGCTACCGTTAATTAAGTGTAGATTCATATCAGCTTTTCAACCCCCATCTGAAGAGCATATGCAGAAGTCTAAGCCAGAAGGCTTACCACAGGATGATTCGAAAAGCGATGGCATTTGGTGGACCAATAATACTCAAATTCAAATTGCATTTATTAATAAACTCTGCACTTGTAAGACAAATCTTATATTCAGGTGTAGGTAAGTTAACATAATAAGGAAAACAGAAAAATTAGAAAAGAGAAAAAAAGAAATAAGTAGAAATTAAAAATGTAATAATAATAACAAAAATTATAATAAAGAAAATTAATTTATGAAATAAGGCAAAGGGAAAAGAAGTAGTAAAAATAGAATAGATAATAAAAATGAAAACGTATTTAATTTAATACTATATATAATAGTAGCATTCGTCTTGGAAGCGTTTAAGAGGAGGCCATTATCTTGAGCCCATTTAACTATGAGACTAAGATCTTCATTCATTCGGCAGACAGCATATTCAATAAGTCCGAGGGGTACAGAAATATAAAGTTGGACGTCGTCTGCGTATAGATGACAATTGCAATATCGCAGAACTAATGGAAAATCATTTATAAATACGGCAAAAAGTAATGGACCAAGAATAGATCCTTGTGGAACTCCACTGTGCACAGGAAGGAAATCGGATGATCTGAAAGCGACCACTCAGATACGACCATATCAATCTACATGCAGAACTAGAAAATGAAAAAAATGAACGAAGTTTTTGGATTAATAATGCATGTTTGACTCAATCGAAAGCGTTTAAAAAGTCCAAAAGGGTTATTGCCGTAAAATTATCATTATCTAGGGAGATTCTAATGTCGTCTGTTATTTTCAATAGTGCAGTAATGCAGCTACGATTAGATCTAAAACCTGACTGTAAATTTAATAACAGATTATTATTCTCTAAGTAATTAGTAATTTGCTTATGAAAAATTTTTTCAATGACTTTAGCATAAAATGGAAGAATAGATATTGGGCGATATTCTGCTGCACCGAGAGATTTTTTTATGAATGGGTAAAACTTTAGAAAACTTCCATGATGCAGGAAATGTTGATCTCATAATGATTGTATTAAAGACATGTGTAAGACGGGGAAGTAATATCGGCAGTAGCAGTTTTATTATTCTAGGATGCAAACCATCAATACCAACAGTATTAAATCCGATGGATATTACTGCGGAAAACACTTCAATATCTATAGCCAAAGTAAATCAGAACCCATCAAAAATAATGTGGTCACTTAAAAAATTATAATTCGAACCTTCATTTCAGATCTGGGCAAGTACTTAAGTATAAGTACAAGTACCGCATTTATGAAAAGTACTTGTAACTAAGTACTAAGTCTATAAAAAGTACTGAGTAATTTTTGAAGTACTTTTTTAGAATCTTTGTACGTTGGCAGTAATATGATGAAGTTTATCGAGTTCAGTTAATAGATATTAATAAATAAATTCCTTTTGAAAACTATAATATATATAGGAACCAGTGACTACTGTTTATAGTTTTCGGAGCTGCAGGTAGAGTAAAACTTTCACAGCTCATTGCTACACTTATAAAAGCTAATAGAAGTCCGCCCAAGCACCTATTATCGCATACAATAATGCATAACTATTCTAAGGAAGAAATTTCCAGTAAATTTCTAAGAAAGAATTGATGCCTTCCCTACATCAGATCGAGGCATCGTTGATTTTATATTGGAGCGAGCATTGCTTGCTTACCCTTGGTTATGTTCACGGACGTATATAATATGGACTGCTTACTTTTCTATTTCACGTGGGCACAATTGCTTGTGTCAAAAAAATTATTGGCGGGAAGTTGAAAAAGTGAGCACGCACATTTAGAATTTCTGTTGCGTATCTAATGAAAATATTGTCTTTGGGAAAATAGTTTTTATCGCAGTAATATCTCTAAATGATTAATTTAAAATCATGTATTTCGACGAATCCACTAATTTATTTGTTGTTTTCAGTTCTCTCGCAGTTGGTACTTGGTTCTCAGACCGAAAGAGTTAGCAATATAGAACTGATCCCACTTTGCAGTGTATTTCTATGAACGTAGTCAGTCCATATTACACATGTCCGTAGTTATGTCATTAAGTCGAGTCACCGTCGATTGTATATTTTTTATTGGTCGAGACGTTACTGGTTTTTATTGTAGTTGCCCAGTCTTATTTGTATGTTATAAGTTTGTCTAAGGCTCTACCTTGACGCGTGAGTGCGGCACATGCTGTGACAGTTCTTTGCGTGCTTTAAAACTCAACAAAAAAGGAGTTGCGCTAGAGATTCTGTTTTGTTTTTTTTACGAAGAGTTAGATATTTGTAGGTACTTAATAGACTCAGAAATACTTAAGTAAAAATCTTTGTACTTAAGTACAAAACTAAGTCTTAAGTACAAGTAAATAGAAGCAAGTGCTTATGTTCAAGTACTAAGTAGGAGCATTTCAAAAGAATCGAGTAATACCGAAAATGTACTTTAAGTAGTACTTAAGTCTTCTTTTTACTTAAGTATTGCCCAGCTCTGCTTCATTTGGAGTCCCACTGTGGGACGTAAAGGCACGATTTAAGTCATTCGGCTCAGCTTCTATAATATTATTTTTGAACCTACCAACCCCAATTTCCAAACAGTTCCGCCACAATTGTTTTTTAGGCAAAAAAGTGTTAAATTTTGAATTATGATATTGAAGATATGACCGAGTTATTTCTATATTTACCGTATTGCGTAGGATCCGAAAATTTTTCACTAAAAAACTTCCATCTACGGTACGCGACATCACCCCGTAAAATGAGATCTGTAATTCTATAAGTAAACCAAGGACATTGGGGGTTAAGAATACGTCGTCTTTTTAATGGTACATATTTTCCATGAAGATACGATATTAAATCGGACAATATGGTTTCTAAAGAATTGATATCAGGGACATTAGGCGGTTTATAAACAGTACCCACAAGACACTTCTTAGAATTAATGATAGCTTCAATGAAAATGTATTCTACTAAAGCATCTGCAGATTTTGCAACAACACGCGCTCGTAAAGAAGAAGCCTTAATAAAAATCGGGACACCGCTGCCAATACGTCCAATACGATCATTACGAAAAACACTTTCATTCTACACTATTATCTAAGTACCTGAGAGAAATAAATATTGCATGAATCTCCAGTAATTTTTCCTTTATTATTTGCTAATTTAACACAGTTCTGACTGACAAACAATTGCATCCAGACGATCACAACAAAGCTTGAGACAACGTGTTATCACTGAAATGAGCAACTATTCCAACCACAGGAAGCAAACCCATTTCGCGAATTTGTTTGTTTATACAAAAGTAAAATCGCATTTCTGAGAAATTGTGGAGAGCGCATGCGAAATTCCAATCTCCTAAAAGATAAGCATATTCAATTGAGCTGAAAGTATATAGTTTTATTTGTTTTCAGAGAAATATCGGATAACGTCGCGGTTATGGGATAACTTCAAATATTAGTGTTGAATAAAAAAAAAAAAAAAACGTACAAATAATCGCCGTGAGTCAAAATGAAATCAGCTTGTAAGCCCAAATTCAAATCGGTATTGGGAATATTTTTCTTGGAATATCTCAATGATTCTCTACATGTGTGTCACCTTCACCTCACCAGCCTTGCACTTTTCGGGTAATTAGGATTCCAGAACAGAAAAACGTCTGATAATTGCCGAGTTTTTAATTACATTAAGGTAATTTTTCAAGTCATATCATCAATGACTAAGCAGAACTGTTGGAAAATCATAGCTTTGCGTCACCATTAATGAGAAGTTGAGTGCCACTTCAGTAAATGACATTTTATTGCAATTTACATGTGTAATGATGACTATTTAATTCCGGAAATTTCCGCAACGAAATAGAAAAGTGCAAGAATTACAATATATTAAGACTGACCCATCCATTAAGCATAATCTTATATAGGGTGGTAGCGTACATCAATCCAATCTAAAACTTCTTCTATAGGATGGGAACTGTTCGCCACCCTACAGAGATATAACAGTTAGTTTTTTGACATAACCTTCAAAAAGACAAGGCCTATAACTTCCGAAATACATAAGCTAAACTAGTGCAGCTTTTTTTATTTGATAGTCCACATTCTTCACTTTCCAATGGTATACAAAACATTTACATATAAGTTATCGTGTCAGTCAACATTTGAATTGAATGAATCAGAGTTATGCATGCACAGAATAAAAAAATATGCACATACATAATCAGGTCTACCGGGGAATTTAATTCTATCAGATCGAAATCATATGTACCAAACTATATAGACGCAAGGAAGATGGGACACAATTTGAATCTGATATAAAACAAAGAATAAAACTAGAATTGGTCTAACGATGTGAGTGTCCCTAATCGTCATCATCGATTTCATTAAGCTGGTCAAGCGAAAACGAAATAATGCATAATTTAGGTGAACCCGGGTTTAAAATTAACACTTTTCGGAGACTTTGATACCATCTTATATTCGCAACATTTTATTACCGGCTTTACATGAGGACGCTTCTAACTGCCCTTGGCAGGAAATTGTCAATATTCTGTCGATTGACGATCATGTTTTGGCGTTTAATAAGTTAGTTCTAAGTCTTTATGAGCAACATGTACCTGTAAAGCGTAAATATAAACATCGACTATCTTGTCCATGGTTCACAGGCTATATTAGAGGGTTAATTGCAGAGAGAAATATGCTTTACTGCAGATGGAAAAAGGTACGGACAAGCGTTAATTGGGATGTGTATCGCAGAGCACGTAACTTTGTTAAAGTGGAAATTAAGAATGCCAAGAGTGCTTACTTCCGCTAAATGCCGAACTCCCTCCCAAAATCCTGTGGAGTAATCTGCGTAACATGGGAATCGCTGGTGCAGCCCGTGAGAACTGTTGTGTTGATCCTAATGACATGAATTCCCACCTTATAAGTGGCGTTGGTCATAGCTCTCGTTCCTCAAATTTACATGCTGATACTTATTTGCAGGAGGCATCAGTTGATTCTGGTTTTTCATTCCATCCTGTAACTTGGGATGAAGTAGTTTTGGCAGTGTCTTCAATCTCGTCCAACGCTATCAGCATGGATGAAATTACGCTGAGGTTTATCAAGCTCATATTGCCATTTGTCATTGAGGCTCTTACTGCCATTTACAATAAGTGTCTAAACCAGTCTGTGTTTCCCAAGAGCTGGAAGATCGTAAATGTTATTCCTATCCCTAAAACTTCTCGACCTTCCTCGGTTAATGACTACAGAGGAATTCATATACTCTCTCCATTATCGAAAAATCTGGAACGCATAATGTGTTTGCAAATTAATGATTATCTGACTTCCAAAAACCTGATTTCCACATTTCAATCTTTCAGGACAGGACATAGCTGCACCACAGCTCTGGTTAAAATTGTCGACGATCTTAGTAAGAATATAGATAATAATCTGGTTAATTTTCTTACTTTACTTGATTTCTCAAGGCCTTCGACTCAGTTGACCTTGGCATATTAATAACGAAACTGATTCGTAGGTTTGATTTTTCTCGCTCTGCGGCTAAACTCATTTATAGTTATCTATACGGACGAACGCAAAGAGTGTTTGTAAATAATACATTATCGGACACTCTCTTGATATTATCAGGGGTTCCTCAGGGCTCTATCCTAGGCCCACTTCTTTTCAGTTGCTTCATAAACGATTTGCCCTCTATTGTAACTCACTCTCAGGTCCACCTCTATGCTGATGACGTCCAGGTATATCTCGGATCTCCCCTTGGTGTAATTGAAGATGCTGCAAGCAAAATTAACGAAAACCTTTGCAATATCAGTGATTGGGCCGTAAGTAATTTGATTCTCTTAAACCCCCGGAAGTCGAACTGTATTATAATATACAGGCATGAGCTTAATACGTCCTATTTTCCTCCCATGCTTCTTGATTCCGTAGTGATACCTTACTGTAGCAAAGTTAGTGACTTAGGTCTGACTTTTAATAAAACATTTACCTGGGATGATCATATTAGTAATGTTGTGGGTAGGATATATGGTGTTCTGCGCAGATTATGGTTATCAGCTAAGCTTGTTCCACTTGAAACTCGACTCCGGCTCGTCAAAATACTTGTATTATCCTTATTCTTTTTTTCCAATATTATATATTGCCAAGCAAACTCACAGTCCAAGCGCAAACTCAATGTGGCATTTAATTCATGCGTACGTTTCGTTTATTGCGTAGATACGATCATGTCTCCCCCTACTTGAGTTGCTTAGTTGGGTGTCCTCTTTTTATCTATTATCTTAGAACACTTATCTTTATGTTTAAAGTCATTCGTTATAAAGTTCCTGAGTACCTCTATCTGACAATTGAATTTAGTTCATCAACTCGTACCAATAACCTCAATATACTAGTTCATATTATTTCCCAAAGACAAACGTCACTGCTAGTTCACGGAGCTCAATCTCTACCTAATCATATAAAAAGTATCACATCGCTCGGTCGTTTCAAGCGGGCAGTTGTCAGTTTCCTCAATCCCACAATTTAATTGTTTCAGTATTTTACTATACTTTACTCTCTTAAGTAGCTTTTTCTTTGGCTTTCTTTACTTAATTGTTGTACATTAATATTAGGTACCTTAAGTACATTTTTAAGTTTTTTACTTCATTAGTTCTTTACTTTGTTGCATTCTATACACTCTATATATTGTTATAAGTTTATTTGATACTGTTGGATTGTGAAAACTTAAAGGGACTTTGTCCTAATTGCACAGTATAAAAATAAATAAAATTGAGATTGAAATTGAAATTTAAGCCACTTTTTCTTGATACAATTGTCTTTACTATGTTATCTTTCATATACAAAAAACCAGAAGTCATTATCCTTAATTAGTTTAGGAGCATTTTCCAAAATAAGATTGTGTGGTTTGCTAAATTACTTTCAACTTACATTAATCAGCTGCATATACTGTAAAGCTACCACCTTTTACCTCTCGGCCAAATTCCAACCGATCTTCAATTTTTTTTGATTTTTTTAAAACTATTACGAGATTCGTATGGAAGCGGGTTCCAGAGTTGTAACCCACCACCATAAAAAAAACAAAAAAAAAACAAATTATTTTTCTCCATTATTTTATATTCTACCATATGTGAAGAATATTCGTACCAAATCTCATCAAAATCGGATCAGAAATTCAATGTCAAAAAGTCATTTATATATACCATATATACCTACCAATGCGAAAGAGTCTGTCATTTCCCGAATCCAGGTGTTCTGAGGGAAGTGTGGTAAATATTATCCGATTTGCAAAATTTCCTTTTGCTTAGTTTTTTGTGGTTTTTTTCTGAGTTTTTGAGCATATTTTCCCACCCCTTCTGATTAAGTTGCGAAATTTAATTTTCAACAATCAAATCTCTGTCTGAAAAATTGATTTCGAAATGGTTTTCTATAACTTATGCATTAATCTAATTTTTTATGTATACGCTTTTATTAAGAGATTATCTGTACAAAATTTCCGAAAGATCGGATGTCATCTACCTTTTTTAAAAAAAAAATTAAATCTATAAAAATTGTGCATACCAACTTTTCGACATCCACCGGCGATCTTCGAAATTGTGCGGAAATGCCACCTACAGAATCGATAATCTATATTTGTACCACTTCTATGGTTGACATTTTACTTGAATAAATGTGTCGCTTTCGTTTAAATTCTGTTGCAATTTAACCGCGACAACTCCCCCGAAAATTGGCAAATTTGAACATTTTCTAACGGGTAATACCCTAGGCAGACGGGCAAAATCAATGATCATTTGTTCGTAATTGAATTTTTCAAAAATCGCTTTATCTTTGAAGTTGAATTTTAATTATTAAAATTGTGCTATTAATTACAATAAAATTGACAGGACTTTAGTTTTAATTCTCAAAATCTTGGGTAACTTGATTTTTGAAAAAATCAATTACGAATGAATGATTATTGATTTCGTCCATCTGCCTAGGGTATTAGTAAGCCTACAAAACCCCGGTCTCCCCTACATTATGCATTATTATGATTTCGCTACGTCATCTGGAGCTCCCACTTGCTTCACTGTCATTTCTAGTCAAACCCAACACATACTGTGAATTTCGACGAAATCGGTGATGACGAGTAGGGACCCTCTCTTTATAAGACCAATTCTTACGATACCCTAGATGAATTCCCGTACATAATTTCGAATGGAGGACCCTCTGTGCAAGTTTGATTGTCGAAGTAATTTTTCGCATGTACAGGGTGTCCCAGACTAATATGACTATATTTTGCCAAATGATTGTAAGGCAGGAGATAGGGGGGGGGGGGCAAATGCCAACCATCCGTGTTGCAGGGTGACTAGTAAAAATATGCTCTTTTTTCATTAAAAACCAAAATTTCAGTGTATGCGGTCTGTTTTTAGACGGCATTGTATGCAAATTCTCAAGGTCTTTTTTTATGAATTTTAAATTACCCCCGTACCCTTTCCGCTACAGAGTTGTGTCGCTTCAAACTCAAAATTTTGGTTTTTAAATTTTTATTTTTTATTTTTCGTTAGTTTTTTAAAAATACCCCCACTAACATACAGTTAGGGTTTCCAATTATCCGATATTAATGACTATCCGGATATCGAATACTGAAAACTCAAAACATCCGGATATTCTAATATTTGAGGGTGTTTTATAATTTTTTTTTATTCAAATATTTTAATTATGTACATTAATAATTAATAAATATTAAAAAAACATTATTTGATTTAAATTTATTTTGTTTAATATATTTTAAAAAGTTATTGCATTGAAAACTTCAATATTCAGACGAGCTCTAAATTTTGTCTTAGTCATTGTTAGTCATTAGTCATTTGTTAAATAATATATCCTTGTTTTTTGCGTTGCTCTGCACGTCAACATACATAGGTAATTGAAGAAATTGCCACTTCCAGTTATCGCTGCAGACTGACAATGTAATGGGAGCACCTTTTAAATTATAATCAATATATTTATGGAATGTGGTATATTGCCTGCTTCTAAGAAGATTTACTTTCATAAGCATTTTATCTCGACGTTCATCCATTCGTTTTTTATTCTGTTTCGATAAATTTTAACCTAAGTTCGTTCTAAACTCGTCTAAGCTTTCAAATAGAAATTTATAAACACATTCAGCGGTCAAAAGTCTCGCTGAATTTGTATTTAATTCCTTTTCTGCAATCTGTAGTGGTGATAGGACATCTAACAATTCTTTTAAACTTGATTGTCCTTAAATGGCGTATCGTTGACTGCTGGCTTACCCGTTGGTAACGTCAACAAGTCGAGCCATCGTCGATTTTATATACATAAACACGCCATATATGGATAACGCCATACGGATAACAGAAAACTCCTACAGCGGAATCTGGAGACATCTATTTACTCCATAATCAATGTATATACTACCTTTTTGGGCGATTAACTCAATATTTTATTTATAAATATATTTAATTTTTAACCACACTGTTATCATCTAATTTCAGTGCTTAGTAGGTTTTGTTATACCCTAGATGAAATCTAAAGGGGTATACTGAGTTTGTCCATCTGTTTGTAACGCATAGAAATAATTATGGTAGAGCAAAATGGATTGAACACCCATGTATAATATTAAGAGTTATTTTGATATTTCCATGTCCGTCTGACTATCTATATGTGTGTCGGCACGATAACTCGAGAACGCATGTACTTAGAGAACTGAAATTTTGTACATGAGCCTTTTTAAAAAACAATAGTAAATTCAAGTTCGAAAATGGAACAAATCGGGCAAAACTTTCGTTTTTCACTACATATTTGGACATTGCCTTAGAAGGCATCAGCGTAGAGAGCTGAAATTTTCTAAGCGACGTTTTCATAAAAATAGTAAAATTAATTTCATAAATGAGCTAAATTTGGCCATATAAAAAAGTTGATCTTTTACGTAGTTATTCTGTGAAAACAATCAGTCCTAGACGTTTTTTGTGTACTCAAAAGTTTTTCAGAATATGAAATGCTATGAAACTAGTTATAATAATTTTTACTGTCCGACGAACCGTTCTAGAAATATATGCGAAAAGCCACATAGAAAAAATCAAACTTACACAGATGGGTGACCATACGAAATTACATAGACCCAGTTTAGACAGGTCAGTCTCAGTATGCTGCCCCTGCCCCACGCAATCTGTAGGTTGGGTGATGCTTCATTCCTGCCCCCAACCTTCATATTACAGAGAAGTTTTCGGGGGGCACAGGCAGCTTATTGACCCGTCTAAATAGGGTCATAAGGGCATTCATCTAGGGTATCATAAGAATTACTCTTGGACCAATTCTAGCTTTCTTACTTGTTTTATTTAAAATTTGAATAAAAAAACATCCAAGAAAACTTATTTGTTTATTCAAAGAAACTTTAATAAATAAATAATAATAAAAACTGCCACTTGAGAAAGTAATTGTATAATATTTTGAAAATATCTGAACAGTTAGAAAGAAAACAGTATTTTCCTGAAAATAAAAATGTCAAAAAATATCCGGATTATCGGATAATTAAGGAAAAATATCCGGATTACCGAATAGTCAAAATGGGGCGGATAATCCGGATAATTTGATATCCGGATATCCGGATTGGAAACCCTACATACAGTCTTGTTACAAAATTTCGAAAGCCCACAGCATCCTTTTTAATTGAACATATTACACTTATAGTTATTGTATTTGTGACGCTTAAGGAGTTATTAGCTCTTATCTTGTTTCACATTAAAACGTCGATTCACATTTTGGGCAACTAAATTCTTTGGAGTTGCTATTATTAAAAACCATTAATTATAGCTACGTTTTACATTTGATAGTGAAAAAATCATTTGGTTTATATTGCAAAAATTTAATTTGACTGAAAGCCACATTTTGGAAATTCAGTCTATGTTAACTTTACCTGAATATGCAAGTAAATTATTAGCTCTCATTTGAATAAATCTTCTTAAGTATATATTTTTGCGGTCTTATTATAAAAATTAAGTAAATTATAGTGAAATTTTGGGAAGTAATTACCTTAGGCACTCTTGAATTATTAAAAAAATACATGTTGTCTTATGATAAATAAAAATGTTGTTTTGTTGGGCTGGCAGATTATCTTGCCAATGGGAATTATCATGCGTAAAAATCTTACATTATATAGCAAAAAGGATAGGCTATGAGGTAGAAAAACTTAAGCATTTTTATTTATGTAGTAGAATCGCATGGATGTGTTCGTTTTATTCATGGAAGTAGTAAACTACAATATTTTCAGAGCGGGCATATACTTTAGTGGTTGAAACTTTATTAAATATTGAAGAAATTCAATAGAAGAGATCCCATTATATCATAAAATTTTTAAATTACTTTTTATATTTATAATTTTATAATTATTTTTTTCAAGTTATTAAATTTTTAAGAATTTTTGCTGTGCCTCATTTATTTCTGATCATATTTCTTGGCGTTGTTGCCATTGTATGGCTGGATATAATTTGAGGCACAAATGATAATTCAATTGTAAACCAACAAACCCCCATTACAAAGTGTTAATTTTTTTTTGTCATGGCTGTTTATTTATATAACTATTCCATACTTATTTTAATTAAAACACTATGTAAACTCTCCAACTGCTCGGTTTTTCATTGAGCGTTTCGTAATTGCGCGGCTAAGCCTTTAATAGCAAAATTTCGATCTGCGCGGTAAAAATTTCGTAGCTGCGTTCTTTTTTTTGTTGCAGTTTTTAACAAAAGAATCATGTTAATTCAAATTGGTGAATCCCGTTAAATTACTAATAGCGAAAATAGTGATTCAACGTATTTCAATGCACACATATACTTTTTACTTTTTTAGACAATTTTATTTTTTTAGTTGTCGCGTTAGGATGAGGACGTAAAATTACATAATTTATGTATAGCTATTTACATAACATACTCGTATGTACATACTAAATTTATGAAAATCGTATTCGTGTGCAATATTCTATTACTTCAATTAAAGGGTGTTACAAACTAAGTATAAATAAAATTTTTGATTTTTGATTTAAAACTCATTTTGATTTAATAAGGAAAAGAAAAATTTTGATATTAGAGGCAAAGCTTGAAAATGTGAACCAATTAGAAAATGGCGAAAAAATATCAGTTTTGGCTAAGAGACGCAATATGAACGAATCCAGCTCCAGCATAAGGACGATTAAATTGAATACAGCAAAAATTAAAAGTTCAGTAGTTTGTTCCACATTGCAGATAGCGGCAAAAACATTATAAAAACCTCGAAATTCAATAATAGATAAAATAAGTAAAAAACGAGTTTTCAAACAAAACTGAGGCCAAAGTAGAAAATAAACTTTTTTCACACTCAGAGGTCGACTCAGATATTTTGAATGGGACATTTCTCTTGAATATTCTTTCTCTTCATGATTCAAATCACTTATTACCTCTGATTGATCATACTGAAATATATCGGTGATTGTCAGAGAATAAAATCTGAGTCCACCTCTGTGCGTGAAAAAAAGTTTATTTTCTACATTTTCATGCGGCTTGGCCTCAGTTTTGTTTGAAAACTCGTTTTTTACTAATTTTATTTTCTTCCTTTTTCACGTTAACTAAATTATTATTACGTGCTGCATGGAGATATTTGAAACAATTTTATGACGGCTGAATAGACAACTCATTTCGCTCTACAACTTTGTCTTAGGTTGCAAAACGCTCAAACGCTTCTTTGGTTGGAAAAACTCCAGAAAAGCGTTTTGCATGAATTTTACTCGATTTTTTCTGCAAGTTTTCACCATTGTCGGTGAGAAAGTAATGATGCCAGTTGATAGGGAACTTGATCCTGCATAATTTAGAAAACTTTTTTACCGGCAAAATTTCCGGAAAAGTCGAAAAATTCCGGAAAATTTTTCGGAAAATTCGGAAAATTCCGGAAATTTTTCGGAAACCTCTGCATTTTTCCTGAAACGGATTTATCACTAATCAAATTTTGAAATGATTTTTCCAGATTTTCCGGGTTTTCAATGGAAATTTCCGGTTTTGATAGATTCAATTGTCACGCGACATGAACCTGTGTGCCAAATTTCAGCTCGCTGTGATGACGAAAAGTGGGTCTACGAGAGTGTCGAAAATAGTAAAGAAATAGACAAATTCGTGTACGAGTTAAAGGGAATGGCTGGCCTCAAAAAAAGAGAAAAAGTGTTAAGCTTTTGGATAGAAGATCAAAATCAAAAGAGGATGCCACTTAGTGCGGCTGTTATTCGAACTAAAGCGTTATTAGTCTTTAATCGCTTACAAAAAGAAGAACCTGGGTCATCTAAATCAGAAGAAATTAAATTCCAAGCGAGTAAAGGATGGTTTGAAAAGTTTAAACATCGTCAAAATCTACATAATATAAAATTTACAGGCGAAGCCGCCAGTGCTGATACATTAGCTGCATCTTTATATCCAAAAACTTTAAAAGATATCATTGATGGTGGTGGATATTTACCAAGCCAGGTTTTGAATGCTGATAAGACTGGCTTATTTTGGAAAAGGATGCCTAGCAGAACGTTTATATCTATAAAGAAGAGAAATCTGCTCCGCGGTTCAAGATTTCCAAAGACATATTAACAGTTTTGTTTTGCGGTAATGCAGCTGGTGATTGTAAGAACAAACACCACTAATAATTTATAAATCAGAAAATCCTCGCGTGCGTTTAAAGGAATATCAAAAAACTCACTCCCAGTTCATTGGGTATCAAACAAGAAAGCTTGGATGACTGCAAAGCTGTTTGAGAACTGGTTTTTAAATTGCTTTTTTGTAGAAGCTGAGACTTATTGTAGAGATAAAAACATTGCTTTTAAGATTCTGTTGATAGTTGACAATGCACCAAGTCATCCAACATATTTGGCTGAATTGCACGCCAATGTTAAAGTAGTATTTCTACCTCCAAATACAACATCTTTAATTCAGCCGATGGACCAAGGCATAATTGCCGCATTTAAGTTGTATTATCTTAGTAGAAGAACTTTTCGACAATTAATTGAAGCTACTGATGGACCAGATAGTCTTTCAATTCGTCAGTATTGGAGACAGTATAACATTCTATCTTCGGTAAAAAATATTAAATTAGCATGGGATGAAGTTAAAAACTCAACAATGAATGCTGTTTGGAAAAAATTATGGCCAGAAAGTTGCATAAGAGAAGCTGTTGTGGAAATGCCAGAAATTGTAGAAATTGTAACTTTAGGTAGAACAATTGATGGGGACGGATTTCAAAATTTAGAATCAGAAGATATCACGGAAGTCCTTGTAAGTAATGAAGAAAATGTAACTGTTGACGATATTTTGACACAGTTCGGCGATAATAATAATAATGATGAAAATGATGAAAGTGAAGAAGATGTAGAGATTATAGGAGAGAAAAGATTTACTATACAAAAACTATCAAATTTTTTAAAACTTGGTAGTCAACTTGAACAGGAAGCTCTTGATATGGACCCTGATATGGAGCGTGCCTCAAAATTTCGGAGAAATTTGACAGCAGCCCCATATGCTGAAATTTATAAAGAAAAAAGAAAATCTGGTAAGCAATCAGTGTTAAAACCACATAGAACCACACTCATTAGAATCAAGCTCAACAGAAGGAAGCAGTGATTAAAACCATGTGATTAATTTTTGTTAGTGTTTATATTCATTATGTATAAGTTGATGAATTAAGACTGTCTTCTATAATTTTATATGTTTATATAAATTTAAATATGTATATTAGTCGTTGAATAAAGACTTTTTATTATATTTTTGCAATTTTTCTAATATGTATCTGGAACCTAACCCCATAATTACATATGTATAAAATCGGTTTCACAGTGCGTGGTTTCGGTTTGCGCGTTGATAATATAGAACGTATCTACCGCCCAGTTGGAGGGTTTACTGAATTTATTATCGTAACAATTAGAAACACAACAGACTAGCGCATTTCATCACTAAAATTCGATACTCCGTAGTCTCGATTATATAAAATCTAATCCACAAAACAAAATATCACTAAGTATAGTTTTTCACTATTATCAAGTATTAATCACTTTTAATCACGTTTTTACAGAAAGAATCACTAAAATATCACCCATTTTCTATTTTCCCCATGTCTTATTAAAAAAAAAAAAGGACCGTAATCGACCATCTTTTGGCATTATTTTCTAACGTGACATTTCTTACATCTCTGACTTTCAGAAGAAAAAAAAAAGAAACAGAAATTCTTTAGATAAATTTCCAGACTGTCCAGACTGAGCACATTAAACGCAACAAAGTACAGTACGGATGTCATCAAATTGCAAGTACTTAAATTTTTTTTAAAGTTTATTGAGGACCGGTCAAATGCGAGTTATGCTTGATCCATTTGCATTGCTACAAAATGATAGAAGCTGTATATTTGGAATGTTGACGTTCTATCTAACATAAAATTATAAAAAAATTTAACTTATTTTAAGCAATTTGTTAAAATTTGTAAGCCAAATTTTGGCTGATTGTAAGGGCTTGAAAGCATTGAGCTCATATCAAGCTAGTGTTCAAATTTCCTGTTTCTAGAAACGGAAGTATCAATAGAAGACGTTCTTTTTTGGGTACGATTTTTCCAAGTTGTGTAGTTTTCTTACCAATTTTAGGCGGCATTAAACTCATACTCATTTAAATACATGCCTTCATCCACAGATAGTCTACAAATATTTTGAGACAGTATTTCGTTATTGTCTTTAAGGTCGCTATTAAGTACAATTTTGAACTGATTTGATTTAAAAAAAGATAAAAAAATTATCCATAATATTCTTTTCTTCTTATTTTTATTAATTAAATTATTTGATAAAAGAAAACCTTCGCCCCAGCTCACTTTTCCCCATAATTACAACTTCAATATCTGGCTGCGAGTCTATGCAAATAGCTGGCTCGTACGCCATTTTCATTTAAACAAACTTCAGTAAATGAATTAAGAAAATGTGTGTCTGTTGCTAGTCTGGAGTCTGCACCCGGCTAATCATTTATTATATATATTATTAGTATTATTTATTATGGATTATTTAAACTAATGCATATTAAATTGTGTTTTTTGTTTCTCTGTTCAAAACATTTACATCCTTCCTATTATTTAAACACTTATTTAAATTATATTTCTATTTAAAGTTTATATTGTTTATATTACAGGTAAATGGAACAAAGTCTATTTGACTACTAATCTAGAACAATATTGAAAAAAAAAATTAACTCCCCACAATACAGGTCAGTACCTTATCTTTGAGATTATTTAATTCAAATTGTTATTATAAAAATATTACAGGGATAGAGCTCATTAGAGATCCTTTGGATTTTCTCCTGTTGATTGGTTTGATTTTGCTTAAACTTCATTTTTTCCTTATATTTTATTTTTATTGTTATTTGTTCTGGTTACTCCGAATAAGAGATGGATGATAGTGTTGAGCTTATTGCTCCAAAAAGTCAAAGGCACGCACTAGAGGCCATTTTCAGCGGGACCAAAATGATGTTTGACAGCTTGATGAAATAGTAAGAAATTGAAGAGATCGATTAATACCAAGAAATGTATAAAATAAAAGATACCAGTATTTCACTTTGGAGTTTTACCTGGGGTTTACACGCGGAAGTACAGTTTGCATGCAAGACTTCCCAAGGCGTTTTTAAATTTGATAGTAGAAAGAAGGCAGTTTGCCTGATGTCTTATCACCTTGCATGCAAGTTCTTTAAAAAAATTGCATTGTTTTGTGTATATCGGCAATTACAGCAATAAAGGAAGTAGCAGAATCGAAAAACAGAAGGAAGAGGAAGGTGTTGGTAAATGATGTAATCTACATTTATGATCCCAGAAACAGTCATTTGGCCGGTATAAATTTATTAATTTAAAACGCCCTGCTCTCAAATATATTTTTCCACCATTTTGAAAACTGTATAATGTCAAATTACTATCACCTGAGCTGCTATAATTTTTCAGTATGCAAGTTCGCTGAAAGCTGAGCTGCCTACATGTAAGTGTGGATTTATGTTTTTTTTCTTAAGGCTAGGGGACGAGATATCCAAAGCACGGGCCAAAGCGGCCCATTGTGCTATCCCGCTAGGCGCCCCATCACAAAAACCTTCTAGTCCTCTTGATGAAGCGCATCTGGTGAGGAAGATTTTTCAATTCATCTACAGATGATGCCAACCACAGTTCTACATTGTTTCCCTCCGAGCCCCATGCGAAAATCAGAGATATTCCTATTGGGCCCATCAAGAAAAAATGTTGTGCACCTGCAAGTACTCAGGTTCTCCCATCTCTGCTGATAATGCTTATGAACATCTGCTTTGATAAGAGACCCGATGCTCGAGGTGGCAACGCCTACGGCGGGTTTCGGTCCAAAGAACGGAGAATCAGAGCCAGGGTTAGGTAAAAGAGATATCACTAACCATGTTTCCATTTCCAACAGATGTCGCTTGTGTCATTCAGCTGCGCGCAGAGCTGGGCAAGTACGAAAGAAAAAGTTCTTAAGTACAAGTGTCGAAGGCCTGAGTACTTCAGCGTAAGTACAAGTACCGCATGTATGAAAAGTACTTGTAACTAAGTACTAAGTCTATTAAAAGTACTCAGTACTTTTTGAAGTACTTTTTAAAGTACTTTTTAGAATCTTTGTACGTTGACAGCAATAAAATGAAATTTATCGAGTTCAGTTAGTAGATATTAATAAATAAATGCATTTTGAAAACTATAATATGTATAGTAACCAGTGGCTACTATTTATAGTTTTTTTATAGTTTTCGGCCATGCAGGTAGAGTAAACTTTCACCTCTCATTGCTTCACTCATAAAATCCATTAGAGGTCCGCCCAAGCACCTATTATCACCTCCAATAATGCATAACTATTCTAAGGAAAAAATGTCCAGTAAATTTCTAAAAAAGAATTGAGGTCGAGGCATCGTTGATTTTATATTGGAGCGAGACATTGCTTGCTTACCCTTGGTTATGTCCACTGACGTATATAATATGGACTACTTTTCTATTTCACTTGGGCACAATTGCTTGTGTCAAAAAGAGTTATTATGTCGGTGCCATTGAAAAAATTATTGGCGGGAAGTTGAAAAAGTGAGCACGCAGCTTGGAAAGTGATTTTAATAAAACATTTAGAATTTCTTCTGTGTATCTGATGAATGTAATGTCTTTGGTAAAACAGTTTTTATTGCGGTAATATCCCTAAATAATTAATTTAAAATCATGTATTTCGACGAATCCACTAATTCATTTGTTGTTTTCAGTTCTCTCTCAGTTGATGCTTAGACCGAAAGAGTCAGCAATATAAAAGTGAGCCCACTTTCTGCAGTGTATTTCTGTGAACGTAGTCAGTCCATATTATACATGTCAGTGGTTATGTCATTAAGTCGAGTCACCGTCGATTGTATATTTTTTATTGGTCGAGACGTTACTGGTTTTTGTTCTACTTGCCCAGTCTTATTTGTATGTTATTAGTTTGTCTAAGGCTCTGCCTTGACGCGTGAGTGCGGCACATGCTGTGACAGTTCTTTGCGAGATTTAAAACTCAACAGAAAAGCAGTTGCGCTAGAGATTGTGTTTTCTTTTCTACGAAGAGTTAGATATTTGTAGGTACTTAATAGACTCAGAAATACTTAAGTAAAAATCTTGGTACTTAAGTACAAAACTAAGTCTTAAGTACAAGTAAATAGAAGTAAATACTTATGTTCAAGTACTAAGAAGGGACATTTCAAAAGTATTGAGTAATAAGTCTTAAGTAACGAAAATGTACTTTAAGTAGTACTTAAGTCGTTTTTTACTTAAGTATTGCCCAGATCTGGCTGCGCGTTATAATACGTTTTGAATATTTTCTTATGGACAGCGTTTTCAATTTATGCAATTCGTAAGTGAAACAAACCTTTTAGTACATAATATTTACCTAACTTTCAAAAACAATGATTTCACTCTATGTTCTATTCTCTTGTTTTATTGTCAGCGACGATTAATAATATTAATTCAATTAAGTGGTAAACTGGCATTACCTACACATTCATTCGTTTAAAATTACTAGCGAAGTATTCCTACTGTCGAAGTTTTTTGTTATCGCGAATCAAGGTTTTGGCGAAATAAATAAAATACGAAATGAAAGTTAATTTGGCGTTGTTTTCTTCAAATGAAAGTAAGCAAAAAACTTTAAGGATTGTTCACTCATTTTACGTCCTATGAAGTTGGTGGTATGTAAAAAAATTGTAAGAGGAGAAAATAAAATGAGCTGCAAGTTAGAAGTCTCTTTCCTAATTACACTTTTCTTATAAAATTTCCCGAACAGTTAATTGCAAATTGAAGGAGTAGAATATACCCTTCCAGTTTCTCTCATATTATTGTATATGACCTTGGTAACAATGTTTTTCTAAGTTCAATTTAATTTCAATTTAATAATATGCACCCTTTTTTGTTTGTATGCTTTTTATTTGATTTTAACTTTTAACGAACCCATTTAAAATACAAAGAAAGAAAGTTGCTCTCAACTCGACAAAAGTCTTAATTATTCAAACCTACCAAGAATTCCGAAAAAAATCTCCAATACGATTATACCGTTGAAAAAGTACCTATATAAAAATTTTTTGGAGAGAACTTCTTAAATTGCGAACCATCAGACAAAACTGAGAAAAAAAAAAGATTTTTTATTTTTTATTTTTATTTTTTGGTTTATCTGGACTATTACATGGCCCCTTCGATACTTGCATGAAAAGGAAGATGTTCCAACTTCTGATCGCACCTACCATGAACATTTTAAGTCATTTACATCCCTTATATCAAGGAATTTAAATCAATTATAAAATAATGTTTAACCAGAGCCTACAGAGGCTTGACTTGTTTGTTTAGCTTCTATGGAAAGCCTGAGTGATATGTTTCAAGAAATATCGGAAAAACTTTGTGTTTAAAGTATTTTCTCCACACAGGAAGGAAATGCTGGGGCAGAGAAAGTAATTATTCAAAACATAATACCCTGCAAATTATCTTTCTTATTATCCACCTTTTAAGAGCTAGTTTCCGAGATAATGTAAATAAAAAAAATGAAGATAACCGCACAAGTCCGAGACGGACTCGCGCACGAAGGGTTCCATACCATCGTTTAAAATTTATCACTATGTACATTTTATTTATTTTTTCAAATGAGAGTAGGCGTCATGTGAAAAAATAATGCTGTCATTTGAAAAAATAGAGCCTAGTTATAATAATAATAATGAATGAGAATAAAACGAGGAAAAATACACCGGAAAAATCACGTTTCTTGTATGAGGGCCACGAGCCCCTTTAATTTAATTTAATTTTTATTATTTATTGTTATAGCGGCAATAGAAATACACACTCTGTGAAAATTTCAACTGCCTACCTAATACGCTTCATGAGATACAACTTGGGGCCGGATTCACTAACTCGAAGAGTTGTGGAGTTGTGGAGATGAGATTTCTTTTGCCACTTAACTCTCCACTCGGAATTCTGTACCTCGTGGAATTTTGAGATTTACCAAACTCTCTATTCAACTCGGTAAAACTCTCGGCTGTGTTAGTTGTGGAGAAGTAAGAAATATATTTCTCAACTGACAGTATTGGCTGCTTTTATTGTCCTTTGTGAAGGTAACAATGTACCTAGGATTTTCAAATTGATTTATGGATTCACTGCATATCCTGGCTATGTTTACAAAAACAAATTATGGAAATCCTTGCAATACTTACAGAGAAATAAGGATTTTTGTGTCTCAAGGTACCCGATAAAAATTGTAATTCACGCGAATATGGCCAACTTGACACCAATAGATCAAGATCTGTTCAGAGAAATAGTCATTTTCTGCGTTATGGAATATAACTACTTCTAACATAATAACAAATTCTATAAACAGAAGTACGCTCTAGCGATGGGTTATCCACTTTCAGGTATCTTAGCAGAAATGGCATTAGATTTTATAATTTATGAAGCCTTAAGACAAACTGAAATAGAACTAACTTTTTTAAGAAAATATGTGGGCGACATTATTTGCGCTATATCCAAGGACTCAGAAATTAACTTTGTTAATAGCTTCAATAACATACACCATAGATTTAAATTCACAATAGAACAAGAAATTAACAATAGCATCCCCTTTCTTGACATGCGATTACATAGAACAAGGAATCAACACATTATCACAGACTGGTATTGCAAACCTTTTGTAGCTCCAATAGGATTTTAAACTATTATTCAAACCACCCGCATAACACTAAGATAAACACAGAACAATCCCTCGCCAGCAAAATCTTTAAAGTAAGCCACAAAACACCGGAATCGTTACAGACATCCTAATAAAAAACAACTATCCATCACATATAATCCAAACAATAATAAAAAGAGCTATAAGAAACAACCATTTCAACAATCTCAACAATTCGATACCCACACCGAACAACGCAATAATATTAGATAATATCAATCCTATATATACATCAATACCGTTTATATACCCATTATCCCTAAAAATCGCGAAAATAATTAAAACCGGGAATAACCACATAAAAATAGCCTTCAAACCAAAAACTAAACTGAACAACAATTACACGAAAACCAAGGATCCGATACCCACACAAGAAAAAGACAGCGTTGTATACAAGGTCGAATGCGAGAACTGCAACGCTGCGTACATCGGACAAACATCACAAAAGCTTAAAACTAGACTATCACAACATAGAGCGTATATCAAAAAGGAAGCACCGCGGTCAGCACTAGCATCCCACTGATAATGAAAAAATAATAGACACGGAGAATAATAGGAAAAAACGAGAACTAAAGGAAGCATGCCAGATATACGTTAATAAAAACAGAGGTATAAACATAAGACAGGACACAGAGCTAATAAATAAAGAATATAAATACATACTGAGCAAATTAAAACCATAGTATTAGTCACCTATACCTATAAACGTTTTCTTCTCGACAACAGCTCACTTTCATATTGTCCTCGTAGCATGTAAATTGTTTTTTGTTTAAAGTTTGTTTGAAGTCTATTTTAATTTATTAACAATGTATTTTATTTTATTTTTATTTTAATGTAATCAGTTGTTCTATTCTGTGTAATTGTTATTTATTATTACTTTTAAGAAAATCATTTATATGCGCAGACAAAAAGGTATGTCAACAATTTTTTTCAAGAAAACTGACTTATGTACAATATTATTCATGTAGAGCTCCTGAAAGACTGAAGGGCTGGACCTGGACCCGAAACGTCGAGCAAATGATATAAAAATCTATTTTCAAAACAAAAACGATCGGTGTTTTCCTAATGGATGTGAAACAAAGAACGGAGGAAATATATAGGAACTGGGGTGTATATGACCCATGTGCAAAAAATCCGTCATTCGGCGGTAAAAAGTCAGTTATGAAGTTAAAAAGATAAACAAAACTACGCCACTCGATTACCCGTTTCTCCCTCTTTAATTTGATATCAAACATGACGTATTTTGGAAAACCCCCAATGGGGGTGGTACGACCCCCCATCCCCAAAAGCCCCCCCCCCCCCCTCAGAAATTGTTCACCTATATTTTTGTACTCTAGGCCCTTAATCCGTAGGAAAAACCGCAATGTTCTACGACCCTCCCACACAGAATTATCCGTCTTTCAATATTTCGATACTTCTCACGTTTTCTTTAACTCCTCTAGTATGTTAGAGAATCTCGAATCGAGAGTTGGGGAGTTATTACCGAGGAAAACGAAAATTCTCATCTCCCAAACTCTCCGAGTTAGTGAATCCGGCCCCTGGTGACGGACCGACGGACAGCGAAGTCTTAGTAATAGGGTTGCCGTTGTTACCCTTTGGGTACGGAACCCTAAAAATGAGAAAACCTTCTAACAGGAATTTCATTTAAAAAGCTTAAATTTTTACCACTTTTTACAAGTTTCCCACCTAAAACCTCCATTCCAATAATTTTGTAGTTTTATTTTTGCCGACGTTATTCAATAGACTTGTTCGTTACCTTTGCTACTACATAATAGTTTGCCAGAAATACGTATTGGAAAATGTATGAAACTTGCAAATCTTGGTACTGACTCCTCTTAATGCTACAAGTGCTGCTTGGATGTCTGATATTATGTAGATTTTGTCTCCACACATATTCTTGAAGATTATTTCGCGAGCGCAGATTTCTATGGCGGTATTTCGGCTGAAAATAGACGCTGAGGACCCTAGTAACTTTGTAGATGGCACGTTGCCCCATATATCACCACACCTGCTCTACCATCCGTTTTGAACCCATCCGTATACCTTTTAAGAGGTCATTTTTCAAAGGGTAGGTCTCCAGTGTGCCACTGTTGACGGTCCCTCAAGATCATCTTAAATGATGTTTCAAAGTTATGGCGTTTCGGCATAACGTCTGAAATTGGGTTGGCCATTCAGTCCTCTACATATGAGATTCTGGAGGACTTTCAAGTGGCCAACAAAATTGTTTGTGCTACGGAGGTTTTGCCTTTGTAGTCTAATTGCACTAAAGTTGGCCTCCTTCCCAACATGCACATATAGTACGTCCAATATAGCCTCTAAGACTGCGGTTGGGCAGTTACTCATGGCCCCAGTTACTCCTAGACATGCAAGCCGTTGTAGTTTTTGCAAATTGGCTTGAGCCGCTTTTTGTTTTATTTTTGACCACCAAACGAGTGAATCATATGTAACCATGGGTCTTATTATGGATGTGTAAGACCATAGAGTCGTTTTTGGTTTAATACCCCAAGTTTTGCCAAAGAACCTGCGGCATGTCCATGTTGCCACTGTGGCCCTTATCCAGTACTCCTTTTAAGTGGGAGTTCAGGTTAGTTTGCTATCTAAGGTAATACCTAGTAATTTGATCTCTTTCAAGATTTCCATTTCTGTTCCCTCAAGAGATGGTGCTTGTAAATAAAGCTACCTTTTTTCTCATGAAGGGACAACTATTGTCTTACCAGGATTGGCTCGAAGTCCCATTGTTTGGGACCAGTCGCGAGCTAATGTTTAGGGCATTCTGCATTAGATCAAAAATTATTCGATCATGTTTGCCCCTCATTGTAATGATCAGATTATCTGCATAGCCCTGATTATCATAGCCAGAGTTGGTCAGCTTCTGTAGGAAATCATTGACAACCAGCGACCATAGTAGAGGAGACAGAACTCCACCTTGGGGACATCCCTTTGCACCCACTACTATAATAGAGTCCTCTCCCAGATTAGTTGTGATTCTTCGGGTTTCGAGCATAACTTTTATCCATTTTATCAAAGAAGTTTTGATTCCTCTTTTGGTAGATGCATTCTCAATGGCTTTAAAGGAGCTATTGCGAAATGCCCCTTCTATGGTTCGGTATGAGACTGGGCCTGTCTCTTTATCCTCTACCGCCTTTTCTAGTCTTAGGACAACGCTATGTAGGGCAGTTGTGGTAGACTACCCTGCTTGGTGTAAGCATGTACGTTTGGGTGCAGCGGTGACCGCTTGAGTGCACCGCTCGTAATATGGTTGTCTAACACTTTCTCCATTGTTTTGAGGAGAAATGATGTCAGACTAATAGGACGGTAGGACCTGGGTAGTGCAGGTGACCACTCTCATTCCTTAGCTATAAATGCTACCTTAACTTCCCTCCACGTCCTTGGTATATACCCTAGAATGTAACATGCACTAAAGGTCTTGATGAGATTTGACAGTAACTCTTCTAGCCCTTGTTGAAATAGAACTGGAAAGATGCCATCAGCTCCAGGCGATTTGAATGGCTTCCACGAGTTGACGGCCCATTTAACTTTCGTTGAGGTGAAGATTCTGCCAGAGAGGCTTTTAATCCTATTGGAGGGCCTGGATTCAGCTCTTAGCTCTTCAGGGATTTCATCGTCATCTTGAATTACTCTTGAATCGGTAGGGTTGCTATACAAAAATGTGATTTTTAACGTATACTGAAAATGGAGTCAATTTCAGATGATTCTGAGGTATTGAAGGAAGAGTGGATCGCAATTTAAGTAATATGAAAATGATTGTGGTTATTTTTAATGTTCGACGGAGATATCGTTCTTTGCTGGAGATTTCGTTCTTTGCTGATATTTTGCGTACTTCATTGATAGTAAATTGAGGCTTCTCCAATAATAAGAGGTGAAATTAAATGGAGAATCTGATGATACACTGGGGTCTCTGTAGATACGACACAGATGGAGGCTTTTTCATCAATGACGAAAAAGTTTAAGATAAACGAGGAACCATTCAAGAGCTGGTCTGGTGGCCGAATGTGTTGGTGATAGATGTAGAAATATAAGTTCGAACATTGATCACCGTTGTCAAAATATATTATTTTTTCGATTTTTACAATATGGAAAATTGTCCAGGATGGACATTTCAGGACATTTCATGTCACATAAACGATTAGAAGACGGATATCTGATGGCAGGATTAACTTCGAATTATGGAATCGTGGTTTATGCCTGAATAAAAAGGGAAATTAAGGGGAGAACCGGCCGAGGTAGTGCTGTCCCAGTGGGTGTAGGGCACAAGAGTAGAAATTAGGTTTTTAAGGTGCAAATCTAGATCACCGAAGTATTTTTGCCAAATTCCTATTATATTGAGTATAATAATATATATATATATATATATATAATATTGTGAGCTAATCTAAACGTTAATGTTTAAATTAATCATTTTCATGTTAACTTTTACCCTCATTCCAATTAGTGTACAAAAATTCAATAATCAAATTAAAACTATTAGAACTGCACATCCCAGCAATGGAAGCTTCCACTCTCGTAAATAATCTGCTTAAATGGGTACCATTTGAATTTAATCGAGAAAACTTTGAAAAGTAAAAGCTTGTAAATTTGAAAACGTTTCACATCGTGACTGCGAAAACTTTGCGCATGCAATAAAATAGCTAAAGACTCTCATTTAGATAAACTTTTTGGATTAAGCAGCACCGGTCAAGTTTTCAAATAGAAGAGAATGCATTTAAAAGCACACTTTTACATAAATTTAATTTGTAGCAATTTATGTTTAATTGCATTTATGTATTTTATTTTTTGTGTGATTTCCAAAGCCCAGGGAAGGAAGGGAATACCCTGTGGGACTTAAGCAAGAACGAAGGGAGACAAAAGTGAGAGTCGGTTGAAATTTTTGTTCATAGCAAATTCGAATAAGAGAAAAAGTATTATACCGAGTATGCGCGTATATGTGGCAGTACTGCTTTTATAGGCGGCCCCAATGCAACATTTTATTTATACATAAGCCATTTGCCATTCGTGTCTACTTTATTTATTTAAATTTAATTCGAGCACTTAATTTGTAATAAATAAAATAATTAATAATAAAATAACAATTAAAAAAATATTTTGAGCTCTAACATTTGCTTCCGAAAGCAAAAAGCGAAATATAATTTAGCTTCCCACATAACAATTTAAAAAAAAACCATTTATTTCAAATAAGAGTTCAACGAGCGTCTAAGGAACTTGATTTCGTCATTTGATTTGCCTTCTTGTGGTTCTATATAATAATTTAAATTAATTAGTTACTTTTATTTACTCTTTTATGCATAAGATGGTGGTTACTTATGTACTTCACTTCTTCGTAATTCTTTCTAACGTTCAAATAAGTTCTAACTAAAAGTAGTTCTCAAAAAATTCCCAGCTATCACATTTGAGGTAGTAATTCGTTCAAAATATCTTCAAGTATCCTGTTTCAATAGGTTCAAGGACTCTCGAGAATTGATTGGAATGACTAGGCAGACTTACTGGACAAAAAAGCAGCATCCATGCCCCTCATAGGACTGGAACTTTTTGCGGTATTTCTTATAACACCGTGAAACTTACCATCCAAAGCTGCTTCCAGAACCGAATGGAGTATAGAGATGGACTTGAATAAAAGGCTCCAAAAAAGGCAAAAGATTCATTAAAGGACCTTCACTAAGAAAGGGAGTGTCTGGATCTTTTTAGGCTGTCTAGAAATCATTACGGGAGTCCTAACCGGACACTGCAAACTAAACAACATGTGCGTCGGATAGGTATATCACCCACTGATGTATGTAAGCTATATCTCGAAGAAAATGGAACATCGCAGCACGTGCTATGCGAATGCGGGGCCATTACAAATTGTAGATTCCAGCCATTTGGCTCATTCTTCATAAAACCTGCCAACTTCGAAGAAACTTCACCCAATAAAATACTGGTCTTCCTAGGAATTGTGGGTTTGTTGAATGAATCATAAAGAAAGCGGTGCACAATAAGCCAATGAATGAATGGCTGCAGTAAAAAGACCACTCACCCCGCTTAATTTTTAATCTTAATCTCGATCTTCGCATGGATTACAATAGCACCACAATCAGTTGTAAAAGAGGAAATTACACTTAAATACTGCACACATCGTCGAAGCTTGAATGGAATGCTCTGATGGAACCTATTTTTCATAATTTTTCCAGTTTCATGATGGACCTGATGACATCTCGTCACAGCTCAGCGAGTGTAGAAAGAAAATTTTCTGATTTAAGTCTGTTAAAAACAGAAAATCAAATAAGTTCAATATGGACACAATTCATTCTATAATGTTTGCCAAGGAGTTAAATCCGGATAATAATGAACTATGGATTCCGCTTTCACGATTTTTATAGTTTGTAGTTTTAGTGGAACATTTGGATCCGTTTTTCCCTTCAATTTGGATCCGAAAGTTGTTTATATTTGCGGCAATACGCTGGCTTGTTACATCAAGACGTCGGGGACGCGTTGATTTTATTCTAGCGAGGCGTTCCTGGTTTTTCTACTTCCATTATACAATACAATATAATACAATACATTTATTCGGCCTTGTACAGAAGATTACAAAATCTTATCATGTGAATTATGTGGGGAAAAAACAACATAAGTAACATTAAAATTAAAGCAAAAATAAAATAATAATAAAAATAAATGAATAAATAGAGAAAGAAAAAAAAACAAAAAAAAAGGATACCCAGAGATGAAAAAGAAAAAGAGAACTTAAAGATAAAGAAAGGGTAAAGAAAACAACAAAAATAAAAAATAAGTAAATAAATAAAAATACAACAAATTAAAAACAAAAGACAAGGCAAAAAAAAATAAATAAAATTAAGAATTAATTAAAACAATGCGACAAGAATTTTTAGATCTGATACCAATCACAATCTAATAACTAGTTAAGGTAATCTTTGACTAGCTTAGCAAAGGTCAGGCCGGAACCTGTGAGCTGAATTAAATTTGGAAGATAGTTCCATTTTCGGGCAACTTGGACGAAGTAAGACCGCTCACCGTACCTAGATGTACATCTCGGGACAAGGAGTTGAAGACCTCTATTCGAGTGAAAGAACTGTAGGCTTTCGGAGAGATATGCAGGGGAAGATAAGCCTCCGACGAGTCAAATAGGCCTCTACAGAGCTACCGAGTAGGGACATTGCAAGAGTAGATACACGAGTGCTCCTAGAAAGTTTATAAATATAACGGATGACTTCGTTAAAGGCTACAGTAACTCTTCTTTGACAAATTGAGTCTAGTCTGCTAAAAATAAGGCTCCCATAGTTAAAATGGGGTAGAATAAAAGTCAACGCCAATTTCCTGCGAAAATCCACAGACAGGCAACTGGAGGAAATAGAAAGTGCCCCTTGAACTCCTTGTACATATTTCAGTTGAAGCACAACTTTTAGCGACTGAACGTGAGCAAAACTGTTCAAAATGGTTGAAGTGGAGCCATCTCACTTGTAATCTTTGATTTACATTAAAAAGCTGTTAAAACTTTGATCGAAAAGGGTTGATTTTGTCATATTTTGTTTAGGCCCAATAGATTTGAAAAAGAAAAATGAAAAATCTATAGATTTATTGCAAAATCGGGTCATAAATGATTTTCACATACATAGCTGAAAAGTTAGCACCGCAACTCACTGGAACTCGACCAAACTTTATCGGATTTGATAATATCACATCTTAGAATTTGTCGTTAATTTGTCATGAAAACCATAAATTTGTCGTGTCCTTTTTTCTAAGGGAAACTGGATGTGGTGCTAAGTTGACGTCAAGCTAGCACCGCAACTCACTGGAACTCGATCAAACCTTATCGGATTGGAAAATTATACATCTTGGAATTATTCGTTAATTTGTCGTTAATTTATCATGAAATCCATAAATTTTTCGTGTCCTTTTTTCTAAAGGAATCTGGATGTGGTGCTAAGTTGACGCCAACATCTTGGAATTTTTCGTTAATTTGTCATGAAATCCATAAATTTTTCGTGTTCTTTTTTCTAAAGGAATCTGGATGTGGTGCTAAGTTGACGTCATGTTAGCACCGCAACTCACTGAAGCTCGGCCAAACCTTATCGGATTGGAAAATTTCACAGTTGACGTCAACTTAGCACCACATCCAGATTCCTTTAGATAAAACGACATGTCAAATTTATGGTTTTCACGACAAATTAACGACAAATTCCATGATGTGAAATTTTCCAGAGTTCCAATGAGTTGCGGTGCTAACATGACGTCAACTTAGCACCACATCCAGTTTCCTTTGGAAAAACGGACACGACAACTTTATGATTTTCATGACAAATTAACGACAAATTATGAGATAGTTCCGAACTATATTATGCGAAGTTGCGGTGCTAACTTTACGTACGTTATTAAAATTTATTCGGATGAATAAAGTATAACTGTTCTCGAAATAACGTTAATTTGCAATTTTCACGGTCTTAAAGGTTTATTTAATCACAACGAAGCATTGGCATTGGTTTATCTTCTCAAGCACAAGAGATTGTTCGACAGTGACTATTGGAATGACATCACAATAATTTTACTATGGTTCGTAAATTGTATACGTTGTTAATGCTTGCGATATTTTTCTATCCTTTACTCTAAGTTTATACCCCTTTCATACCCCAAACCTTCTAAACACGTAATAAAATATATATAAATAGAAGAAAAAAAAATACCACCTCGATCTCATCTGTCTTAATCACTCATCTTTAACCAGATATGCAGATAAAATCTTTGTTCAAGAAATCGCTGGCTTTTTTTGGCTTTTCCATGATGCAATTTCTCTCTCTGTTGAACCACGTTAAATCTAAAATTGAATCGTAAATTGAAGTCGAAAATTATTTATGGCCGACATAAATTTTCAACCGGCACAACAATACTATAAAAGTAGAAATAATCAAAAGTGAAAGAAATGGTTCGGTATCCTGATTATCTTTGGCTCAACGCTATCAGAACGTCTCTCCCATATCAAAAGGCAAAAAGGAATTTAGGAAGGAAAATCCAAAAAGGTGATTTCTCGCCCTTTTCGCCTTAAGCTTATACGATATATATACTACTTATGTATGTATATGTACCTCTATCTATCTATGTATAACTACCGTGCCAACAACGCAAAATAAATTCACTGTGGGGAGTGAAAGGAGAATGCGATAACGTCAGGATCAGAAATGGGCATAAATTACTTTTGTGAACGAAGATGAATAAAAATGAAGGAAAAATTTTAAATAAGTTGAAATTCTTTAATGAACTATTGCCGCACAAGAGGAAGAAAAGCCTAACAACAGGAGAAATTTATTGGTAAACTCTAAAAGGATTTCCTCATTTATTTATGAATGGAATTAGCTTTGGTATACATACTTTGTCTGCCGAGTTTTATTACCATCTTTGATTAAAATATCTCCTTCAAGTTATTAATTTCAGTTGACTTTTATTTCAGTAGACGGTAGAAATATTTTATTTTTAATTCATCTTTTTTCTACTGTTCTGATGAGGGAAAAAAATACAGGTTTCGAGCTCTGTGCCAAATAACTTGCTCATCCACAACCTTAGAGGATCGTTCTTCGGTTATTTCACTTTCGCACGCACTTATCAGATTACTACCTGAATAACAGCATCGAGTTTATGAACTGTGATGGTCTGAAGGAGTCCTAGATGTGCGTTGGCTGATATTAATCATTACTTATATTAATAACATCAACGTTACCTACCTTTACTAAACACAGCTCTAACTTGAATACCGACGATTTTCAAATTATGTTACCGCTCCTATATGTAATATTGGTCTCGATGGCCTTACACCGTGGGCTTAAACGAGAGTTTGGATTAGATAGGCCGGTAGTGCCTGAACACTCTAAAATATCTTCAAATCTCAGAATATTTATCTCCTTTTGTGGCTTAGATAATTGCGCTCTTTATTCAATTTTCAGTTTGATCCCGACTATAAGTATACGTCCCCATAGAGCCAGGAATGCTCTGCTTCTAGGATACCTATATCAGGATTGAATTGTTGTGGATTCGAGAAGATGTTAATAGGCATATCACGGTTTTTCAGGTGGATGTCAAGTCCATCCTTGAAGCGGGAAGGTATATCCTTAACTCGCGTTAAGTCTAGTCCATATTCGACTTTTTTTTAGGAAGGTTGCTACCTGAATAGGGTCAGTTGACGGATGTCTAATAGGATTATAAGTCTCTTACCGAGACACATTGAAGTCCTTGGCGAGTAAGTCCTGTGAATTCGCAGAGTATACGTGGCTTACAAATTCTATCTCTTCATTGCAGAATCGGCAGTTATCGTCTAAAGTTTTGTACATTTTCTTAAGCATGTACTTAATGGAGCAATGGCCACACATTAAGCCAGTGGATAGTTGAATTTTAAACTCTTTGTATGGGACGTTAATGAATTTCTTCGCATGCCTTAGCGTACGTGAACAACGTGGCGTGGTGAGGCGAGGTAAGGCTATATCAAAAGTTAAAGAAATAAAATGTTTGTACGCTGTACTATGAGAGTGTTCATAACAACGATTTGGCAACGCGCGATTGGCGAGACACCTTAAGGTATCTGGCTCGAGAATGAAATTTTTCATTTTTTCGCGAGGTGCAGCGCGCTAATTTTGATTACTGGCTTATTTTTATATGTTTTTTTCTTGGATATAATTCAAGATTTCTTTAGTCATTCTCATATACTGGAAGAATGTATGAGGATCAGTATGTAAATCTTCGTATATGTGAATGATTTAATTTCCCAAATTCTAATCGCTTGTTATTGTGATCCCATATACAAGCAAAACTGCAGAAAAATCTGGACAAACAGAAAATCATTAGTGGAAAAAACTCTTTATGCAAACGAAAAATCTTTGAAAAAAGAAATTTCTTTGCAAAAAGAGGGCGTTTCATATAAGCAGGAACCGTATAATCGTCAGTACGGCTTGGTTCCTGCCTGCCCTATACTTCAAAGTACTCAATTATCGAGCTGCAGAGTTAGCAGCAAACTGAGTCAATAGGGCTAAATCTTGGTAGGCATTTAAGTAAATACGTAGTATTTCGCCTTATATAATTCATACTTAAAAATTATTTTAAGTTTATATATAAGGTCAGTTTGGCTGTTTGCTTTGGCTCATACGGCAGGAAGGAACCAAGCCGAACTGACGATTATACGGTTCCTGCTTATATGAAACGCCCTCTTTTTGCAATGAAATTTCGTTTGATCAGATCAGATTGATTTATTTCGCTATGAATTTTCATAGCAAAACTCTCTAGAAAATGATTAATTTTATATTCTTAGAATGGAACTTTTAGCAGTTTTTTTTTAGTTGATATTGAAACCTTTTCTTAATATAATCGAAGGTTTCTATCCTCATTCTCATATATTGGAAGAATCTATCAGTGTAAGTCCGTAAATCTTCATATAGATGACGAAATTCGCCAAATTCCAGATGTATCGTATTTATTTATTGCATTATGTGGAAAACATAAAATTTCTTCTTCAGAATCTGATGCCATAGTTTATGCTCTCACTTCACGATTTACCAAGAAACTGACCGCCTTTTTGTGAACACTACACCTCGAATTGTATATTCACCTCGCCACGCTCAACTGCCTAGCCTCGACTCGCTTCACCTTTCCTCGCCTAGTTGGGTACGTACCCTTAGACCAAGATAGCTTGGGAGACTTTTGTGTTTTGGACATTTCTTTTCCTTGCACCTTTGTTTGACCGCAATGATTTTTGGGTCCGATAAATGAAGATTTTGCTCCTTTTCTAGCTATAGTGAAGCAGTGGAAAGATTAAAGTCGGTCCGATGCATGAAAACGATAGACGATTGCCGATGATGAATATTCGGAGTTCGCACATGTTCTTCCAGCTCAAGTCGGTATTTTTAGCCCGAGTCAAAGGGCTACCGAATAATTCTACTGAATAATCGCTTGAAACTTTCGGTGATATTCGCTAGTTGTATGAGGATTAGAGGTGCGATTCGTGCTATAAAAAATGTCAACTGACTTAAATCGCTTAAGCTGAGCTTAATTTTGCTAGTATAAAATAAAAACTTGTCATATTAAGATGGAGCATAGCAATAAAATACCGTATGTATGTTCAGCTCAGGATATTGTTTTACACAATTCAATTTATACAACAATATTAATATACTTAATACACTACTTAACAATGATGAAGTCGTAGTTGACTCCCTGGATAAGACTAATATTCTGGTTGCTAGATTCGCTGCAAATTCTCGGCTTGCACCCACTTCAGAGACACCTGTTTTGCATCGCCGTGGATGTGTACAAGAGCCGATACACATTCATACGAGAGATGTATTCAAGGTCCTTAAGAGAATCGGCGTATCTAAAGCTGCGGGATCTGATTGGTTTTCGTCCCAGTTAATTAAAAGCTGCGCCTCATCCTTGGCCAAACCTCTGCGCAAACTATTTTACTTATCTTATACAACAGGAATCTTTCCAACAGCTTAGGAGTTAGCTCATGTTCAGCATATTCCCAAAGAAAAAAAGGAGAGGGTAGCGATTCCACAAATTATCGACCAATTGCAATCACTTCGATTCTTTCAAAAGGTTTTTGAATCTACCATTAACTCCAAATTATTGAAGTATCTAGATACTAATCATCTCAGCAACGATTGCCAATATGGCTTCTGGACTGGACGCTCATCTGGAGACTTGTTGACTTTTCTTACGGAATCTTTTGAATCCAAAATCCTTGTGTTGGATATTTCAACGGCCATTGATAGAGTCTGGTATGCTGTTCTTTTAGCCAAACTTAAAGCACTTGGTTTCTCCTCTCTTCTCCTATTATGGATTGAAAGTTTCTTATCTGGTCGCTCAATACGAGTTGTACTAGATGACGTTCCATCTGAACCTAACCCTATAAATGTCGGTGTGCCACAGGGCTCTATTATCTCTCCATGTCTTTTCTTAATTTTCATTAATGATCTGCTTTCCCTTAATTTCATTTCCATCTATAATTTTGCCGATGACAGTACCCTTGTTTTCGCTTACTCCTTTGACACTCTTGCGGACTATAGAAGGAATGCCACATCTGTCAACCGAGATTCCATGATTGGATCACTGAATAATGGCCTTGCCAATATCCTCGCTTGGGACAAAGTGAATCGCGTCGAATTCAATGCATCTAAGTCTCAAAGTTGTCTCATCTCTTTAAAACAAGATCATAAATTTTCCACTCCGGTTTCTTTTGATGGAGCACTGATTTACAATACACTGTCATTTTGCATTCTTGGTGTTAACATTTTCAGTAAATTAAGATGGACAGACCACATCTTCTCTGTTGCCAAAGAAGCATCGAAGAGTCTTGGATTTCTGCAAAGGTGTAAGAAATATTTCAGCCCGTCAAATCTAGCGCTCTTCTGCAAGTCTTATGTCAGACCTAGAATGGAATACAATTTTCATATCTGTGCTGGGGCTGGCCATACAGTCTTAAATTCATTAGACATTGTCCAAAAGAGCGCCTTCAACCTCATTTGCGATTTGTCAATAACTGGTCATATCGACCCATGCGAACACCGCCACAATTTCGCTCTTTTACCTCTAATCTCACAATGAAATATCTAGTCTGATCCTCTGTAGATTAATTCCTGCACGCAATGCTCTCTCTGTAAGCCACACACATCATCTCACCATTCAAAATACTTTTGGCCGTACAGTAAAATTCCGTGATGCTTTCTTATACTGAACTGTGCGAATGTGGAGCAGTCTACCATCTTTTGTTTTTCTTACAATCTGCGAAGGTTCAAGAGTGACATACATCGGCACCTCCGTCACTTTCCTCGTGTCGCCTAATTCTTTCCCTATCTCCTTCCTGCCATGCTGCCATCATAGGGTATCCCCTGAGCATGGCTTAATAATATAAAAAAAAATAATAATAAAAATAAAGCGAAGCGCAATAAAAAGTTATAAATCGATAAGTTTTGAGTTATGGTTGTTTTGAACTTTGTTTGTGAATATATCAGAGCTTCCAAAAACTTTCTCAAAATGATTAGTTCTAATTAATATCTATATTTACATAATTCTAGCATAATATTAGGATAATAAATTTTAGTTATATGTTTCTTCCGTTCTTATTATTATGAAGCAATAAAAAGTTCTCCATTGGAGAAAATACTTCCTTCCATCCGAAATATGTGTGTACATTTTCTATCTACACTGAAAATTCCGTTTAGTAGCGAAATGACGCACTTGAAGAGGGATGATTATTTGGAGAATCCTAAATAAACAAACCGAACGTGAAAATAGCGTAGGATAGGAAGCTATAAATTTCGTCAAGAAAGTTCATTAAAACCTGAAAGTGGGGACTTCTGGAAAGAATTTTAAGGAAGTGAACTTAATCGGGGTCAACGAAAGAAAAATCTGGTTTTGCTATTTAATTGCATAAATTTTACGAAGTTTAATGTCCGACTAGTGTCTGGTAACGTTTAGTACGTTACACTTCGATATACAAATTAGTAAATGTAAACAAATAAGCAAGCAAGCGAAATATACCACCATGAAATCAATTCTGTCGCACTTGTGACTGTTATATAGTGCTGAGTATGAGCAATTGAATTATTTTACTAAGATCAATTGCACGCACTTGCGCGGTTCAATAAACCTTCGTTTGTTTATGCATAGTTGTATCGTTTCGATAGAATTCTCTTACCACGGCAATAAATTTGTGACTTGAAATTTGAATTGGTCGGTTTTTATCCATAGCGTAATTCGGTCGTAAATTAGATAGGGCTGGAATGCTGAATTCCAGATAGATATCACTATAGGTAAGTATCCAGAATGCTATGTATATTCTATTTAAAACCTCATTAAACTTATACATAAGTAAGTATAATAGACGCAGCGATTAGTTCTAGTCCACTCCAGTGATCCAGCATTTCCCGCAACCGACTATCGGTTTATGTTAACTTGTAATCGGTGTCAAAAGCTGATACTTTGAGAGTGTTGTACTACACTTAATTTGCGGTTTTGGTGCTATTATTTGCGACAATGTAGTTTATGACTTTCTGAAAGATGATGTCAATGATGATGTCAATTCGTTGCAGAGGAATTTCTAACAATTGCAAATTAAGACCGTTGCACGAAAAGTGACTGAATTTACAAATAAGATGACAAATAATTTCATATTGAGAATTTTTGTGGAAAGATTATGCAAACTCTGGAGTTCGTTGCTATCAAAGTTTGTGCATAAATTATCATCGCGTTGACACCTTTAATTTTTTTCATATAGTGATGAAAAAAAAACTTTAAAGCTTGTGAGACGGTTTTAATAAAAGTGTGCCATTGCTGTTGCATGATATTTTTCCATGGTACAAAGATCAAAAAGTATTACCAATTCAAGAGTACTTATAGTATTGAAGTAAAAAAAAAAGGGGGGGGGGGGTTTAATTAATTTTTTTTTTTATAAATATGTATTTATAATAATAAAAACATGCATACAAGATGTTAAAAATTATAAATTATTTTTAAAATGACAGTGGCGTATGCAATTATTTTCGCCATTATACAAAAGGGACATAAGTTTCATTATTTATTTTATTTATTTATTTTTTATGACTATAAATTAAAAATTGTATAAATATTATCAGTGGCGTAGGTAGAGAAAACAAAATTAATTCAAAATTCAAAAGAAAAAATGCACAAACTAGATCAGGTTAATAAAAAGATGCGCTCTATAAATACACGCAACACGTTTCACCACGCTTCACTATGTATGTAAGTAAACAAACACGTGACGCCAAAAACCAGGATGAAATATAACGGCGGCTGTGTGTGACATAAATGGGCGCGTACAAAATTGCCAGTAAGCTGTGCCCGTGACATAAACTGGCGCGTGCAAAATTGCCAATAAGCAGTGCCCGTGACAGTTACGGCCATGTACATTAGGGTGGAATATTTAAGTATTTTTTATTTGGGTCCCCTGGGGCTTGAAAATGTGCTAAACCATAAAAAAAGTATGCCGAAAAAAAAAATAAGAAAACAATTTCTGCATGTTGCGCAAGCCAGGTCACGTCATAATTAAAAAATTGCTTGCGCAATATGAAAACAATTTAAATATAAAAGTATACAATTTTTTAGGTACGTTTTGCAAGTAAGTGATTCTTTTGCACCCCCAGACAATCAAACCTATGAACTAATTGAATATTTTCAATTCCAGGTAAACATCACTAATATAAAAATACATAAGAAGTATACTACCTCCCAAAAAAGTTAACAAACGCATATAAAAAAAAACATTATTTACTATAGGTACGATGCTCTGATTTGGTTTCGAAAGACAGCATCAAAGCTCTTGATTTTAGAGTGACTATGGGTACGCGAGTTTTCGCTACAAACTGTTGCTGAAAGAAACGCAAATAGGCGATAGTATAATTAACTAAAAATTCAAGGATCGTCTTCTACCATTTTGTCGGGAAAACGTGGATCCTTTTCGAAAATTCCTTCAGATATGCATATAAAACGTTGAGTCCATCGATGCCTCACATCTAGCTGTGGTTGCTAAGTCTTTTGTCTGCCGTTGTTGTTGCGCACATGCCTTTGCCCCATCGTGGCCAACTTTGCTATTTTTAGTTAAATACAATTCTTTAGATTATTACTGAAGTTTAATTAAATACTTTAATTAATTTTTTTCCAGGTTGAATATTTTTTGAGATAAATAATGTCATTTTTTCGTCATGCCATATGTTTGCTAAACAAGTTCTTAACTTGACGTACGCTGCGCAGCATGAAGAAATTGTTTTTTCGCATTTGTTTTCTTTTTGGGATATGAATATTAACTCAAATTGAACATTTTGGGACCCCAGGGGTTTTAATTTAAAAATATTTTTTACATGTGGTTAAATTAAAATTTAAAATAGTGTCTGTTGACACCTTTGGTCGCAATAGTGTTAAATACTTATAATAAATATTGATTTCAGCCAGAGTTCCAATTCTAGACTTTGAATTCATTCATAAATTATACCCTAGATAAAATCTGTTGGGTACCCTATACTAAGTTTGACGTTCCGTTTGTAACGCACAAAAATACTGCATGTAGAGCAAAACTGGGTGGACACCCATGCATAAAAATAAAAGTTATTTTGATTTTTGCATGTCTATCCGTCCTCACGATAACTCGAGAACGCGTTAATTTAGAAATTTTGCACGCGGCCTTTTAAAAAAAAAAGTAAACTTAATTTGGAAAATGGGACATGTCGGGTAACTCCTTGGATTGCCATACAAAATTTTCACAATATATTTGGATACTGCCGTGTCAAAATAGAAATCTGAAATTTTGTACACTATGTTTTCATGGACCCAAATATAATTTCTAAAATGGGATATATCGGGCAACCCTTTTTTGGTGTACCCATATAAAAATTTTGGATTTTTATGAATTCTGAGTTTTTTATTGTATTAAAAAGTTGCTCAGAATATAAAGTCATATGAAACTGGCCGCTCTCTAGATATAGATGCGCAAAGCTATTTTACAAATCAAACTTTCACACAGCTGTGACCATACGAAATTGCCAAAGGGCATTTAGAATATTGTAAGAATTGGTCTTTTAGACCAATTCTAGATTACTTTGCTGTCAGTTTTGTTTTCTATTTTATGGAAGTTTTTTAGATTTTAGAAAAAAAATATTTGGAATACAACCTGTTCTCCTTTGCATGTGTGGAATCTCTAATAGTAGGTTACTGTTGACTGGCGTTCCACATGGTTCAATTCTAGACTCATTATTATTTCAAAATTTGTTTTTTTTTACATATATTTTTAATAAGTCTTTAAACTGGTGATAGCGAATTTTAGTTACAGATTTTTACACTTTTTATATTTAGTTTATTATGCAACATAATTTTTTATGCAATCCATCTAATAAGTTGGCATTATACTGCCGCAGTGATCTCTATTCTCGTAAGGAAATGGAATACATACTTTCTGGATAATAGCTAGGTTACTATCTGTTTTTTTTGAGCTCTTGATCTGTTCTCTGCAATATAGGTGAACATCGGCCATATCACAAAATAAAGCCTACCTTCGTGGTAAAATGGTGTAAAAAAAAACAAGTATTTCGAAGAAGCCACAATTGATGTTATAAGTATATTGTAATAAGATTTGATTTTTCACGATATTATAACAGTCTATGTGCTAAAAGATTTTCAAGAAAAGCTTAGGCTAAAATGTAAACCTAACGGTAAGGTGGAGCATTTTAATTTAACAATTAGATACTTTTAAGGACAATTATATTGCGAAAAAAAAACAACTATATTTTGTACACATTTTGTAATACATATTGATTCTAGTGAGTTTTTGTCTATTCAGCATAACGCTTTCAATTGATATTCTTAAGGCCACCTAGACTAGAGCTGAAAGTATTCAGATAATTTGCTATCAGGATTATCCGGAATAACTAGGATCCGATTTCTCAAATCTGGATATCCGGATAATCTGGATCTGAACTATTCGATCTGGATCCGAACTATCCGTATCTGGATTCGAACTATCCGGTATTTGTATCCGAACTATTCGGATCTGGATTTGAACTATCTGGATCTGGTTCCGAACTATCTGTATCTGGATCTGAGCTATCCGGATCCGGACTAAGCAAAAAAGGTTTAAAATTTCCTCCAGATTGAATTGTTTCATTGGGAAAATAGAAATTTATACTATCCCATTGTAGCAATGCAATTTGGATGCAACTTTGAACCTCTTTTGATTAGTCTGGAGTTCGCATAGTTTGGATCCTGATCCGGATAGTTCGGACTCGAATGTTAGGAATCGAATAGTTTGCAGATCCGGGTATCAGGATATCCAGATATTCGAAAATCCGGTTTCAATTTTCAGCTCTAGTCTACACAACAAAATTTAAGTCGCTAGTTTCGACGCATCAGACATATTTTAAATTCATGCATCAATATTTACCAAATTTGCGCTAAGCTGAAAACACGCGCCGAGCGCACAAGAGATAAAATTCTTTGAACTTTTTTTGTGGCAGGGGACAAAATATTCCAAGTGGTTAAGTAGTAGAAGCTAAAGAGATATTAAAGTCTAATGAGATCTTTGTGATAATAATTCCACAGGTATAACACTTTTAAATATTATTCACTTTACTTTCATTTCTTCAACGTTTTAAAATTTGGAATTAAATTTCTACTATTTGACACTATAAAATATTTTTTTTATTTCTTTTTTTAAAATAAAAACATAGCTTTACAAAAATTATACTTAAATCAATACCCGGCGTTTAACAAAAAGAAAACTTTACTTCAAAATTCACACTTAGACTAAATAGAATTCTTTGCTCTTACAAATCAAAAACGAGACTAACATAACAACATTTTTCAAAAAAAATTTCAAACTATGGCCTAATCTAAAAACTGCTCAAGTACTCCGAAGACAGTAACACAGAGAGAAAGTGAGGTGGGATTAGAACTTCTATTCTAGTACCAATTCTGGAAAAGTGCTGGGTATCAGTTTTTTATAATTTGCTATAAGTTTCCGATTGAGCTTGCTTTAGTTCCGATCAATTTGTTATTTTGAAAAGGTAAGTTAAGCTTACGAGTGAACCATTGGTAGAAAGAAATTTAAAATATTAAAACTAGATTTGTATGACAACGTACATAACGCAGATACTCGCCAGATATTCTTTTCTTAAGATTTCTCAAATCAGTACAATTTGTTCGGAAGGGGTGTACCATATATAGGGCAAGGTAATAAGAACATAAAATTTTATAATTATCTTTATTCCAATGAAAAATAAATTAAAATCCTATTCATCTACTTAGTTGATTTTTCCATGGTCAATAACTACATACATATGTATGTGGTTGAATCAGCTCCCGATGATATACTCTTACCGTAAATTTTAAAATAGAACAGGCAATTCGTCTCCTGTAGAGCTGCCATGAGCTGATAACTGGTATGTCCACACAGCGGGTTATTTGCACCATATTCTCCACTGAATATGTGTCCTCTAGAGTTCACTTCAATTTTTTAATGCATTTTTCTTGAAAATCGTTTTGTATGTATGTACGTACAGATGTACCTACTTTAACATTTACAGAACTACTATTTCAATTATTGAAAGCAATATTGCTATCATTACATTGAGAAATAACAGTACTGAGCTCTTGACAAAGTGTAAATTCAAAATGACCCCAGTTTCTTTCTTAGTACACAATATTTTGTTTTGTTGTCTTGAAACGTTCCTGTTGCTTTAACATAAAGTTTATTCATTCAAATATTCCAACTCAGAAAAAATGGGACAAGGAATATATGGTGCATACCGAGATTTTTGAGAACTCTTACATAATGTTCTAATCCTTGATACTGATGAAACCATAATGTATTGCAAAGCTGTTACTCCTACCAGGCGCGTATCCAGACCGGCAGCCTGTGAGGGGGGGGGGGGGGGGTTATAACTAAAATGTTTGAGGGGGAAGGAAAAAGTCGGAAGTAACCGCTTTCAAATTATTCACATCAATGTCGATCTCAGAGTGGACAGACATTAAGGACTCAAATCCAGATACTCTTTCACGTGTAAAGATTGTAGAAATAGATGTAACGCAACCGATTCTGTCACGGGTGAAGTAATTGACTGAGAGTGAGAGCTTGCACCTTGATTCACATTAAAAGGAATAGGAGTAGAAGTTCATGATATCTCACTGACTATTTCTTTTTATGGGAACTTAACTGATCTTGCTTTCTTTTGAAAAAAGGTTTTCAATGGTCTTATCAGTCTTGTGCTTAGCAAATTTATTAGATTTTTTAGATTCATTCAAATTATTAAAAACAATTTGCAAGTGCATTTTCAAGAAAAATTTAATGCTTCCTTACGACCTTACATGTGCTTGTGCAGCTCATACTATTCAAATTGTTGTCAAAGAGCATTAACTACAGACAATAGAATAGAGCATCTTATAGAAAAACAGAAAAATTGTTAGCCATTTTAATAATTCCAATGTGGTCAAGTATGCTTTAGAATCTAAACAAGAGCAACTATATGTATATCGATAAAAACACTCTTGCAGAGCTGAAAAACCAGATGAAACTCTATAAAACTGTTAAAATCACTTTGGATTGTTACACACTTTTCTGTATCAACAATATATATCTTCTGTATCAATGATTAGACCAGTAATATGTAAAATTTTGGAAAATTACTTCCTAACAAATTACGAAGAGAATCTTTGACCGCTGCTTTTAAACGGAGCGTGACAAATTTATTGAAGATGCGCTATAATCTCTCAGAAAATTCCACGATTGAATTTATTTCTCAAGAAAATGTACGTAGGAAGAATGAACCTTCTATTCAATTCGAAGACAATCTTGCAGACAGCTAAATGAGATTCGATTTGGACACATATGAATGGCACAAATCAGGCGACCTGAAATATTCAGATATATCAATCTGGCAAACAAATATTTGGCTATTTCGGCACCATCTACTAGCTTTTAGCGTTGCTTCTCTAGCACTGGAAATAGAAGCTGTCTATTGCCAAAAAAATGTTAATTTTTTGTACCGAAACAGGGCACGACTTCATTGAGTTCCTTACCTTAATGTAAGAATAATATTTGTTATGCTATTTGATATAGTGGAGCAATAATTATCCGTGTTAGGAATGAAAATGCATACAAACTTTTGACCAACTTGTTTTTTTTTCAACGTAGTCACCTTTTCATATGGTACACTTTTCCAAACGTTCCGGCCAATTCTTTAAGAGGAGTCAGTACTCAGCAAAAGTTTCAATTTAGATACCAGCGAGCCTGTAGGCAATAAAATTTGCTATACCTACGTAGGTGTGTGCCCTGAAAATGAGAAAATTCATATAAAATTAGCCTAGACCTAGACCAAAGACCACATTAGAGACATCTAGCGTAAAAGACAGAAACCCGACAACTGCGACAATTTAAGACGAAAAATGAATATTTGCAGTTGAAGTAAATTGAAATTTTTTGCGGTAATTAACTCTCACAAATTTTTTTTGCACATAATTGTTAAATATACTATTTGGTTTTATATTTCAGCAACTTTCAACGAATTATTGCAATTTCTCGTCGGTGAAATATCGAGAGAAAAAACAAGTGCTATTAGAGCCAAATAATTGAAAAAAGCTCCACTAAAAATGAAAAAACTTGACGTTATTTGCTAGACCTAAGCTCTATCTTTCTAAAATAGTCACAATCTAAAGAAATTTAAATACCTACTAACAGGAATTTGATTTAAAAAACTTCAATTTTTACAATTTTTTACAAGCTTCCGAGCTATTATCTCCATTCAAAAACATTTTTTTTAATTTTTGCCGACTTTATTTACTAGACCTCTTTGTAACCTTTAATTTAAGATATAAATCATTATTCTGCCATAAATAGTTTGCAAGAAATTCACATTGGAAAATGTATGAAACTTGCAAATCTTGGTACTGACTCCTCTTAAACCTTCTAAAAATTACGATTGTTCAAACGCATCAAAATACGGTTCTGTTTCACCGATAATCATTTGAACTGATTTTTTTTCCTCAGAGCCAAGTTTTCATGATGAGTTATAAGGAAAAATCACAGAGAGCCAGATATGGCGAGTACAGTGGATGTGGCAGCAGTTCGATCATCCAGTTTGGTTGCAACGATTCCGACTGAGTGAGCTGGTGCGTTGTCATGGTGGAGGAACACTTTTTTTGTTTTTCAAATGGGGTTTAGTCTATTTCCCTTTTTGGTCGAATCGGTCCAATAAGTGACTGTAGTACTCCTCTATTTTCCTTATTCTTCTCTCCAGAAAGTCGATGTGGATTATTCCTTTGGAATACCAGCAAATCGTAACGATAACCGTCCCGGCCTATGGAACCAATTTTGCCTTCTTCGCAATCGATTCGCCTGAAATCTCCATTATTTTAACTGCTGCTTGGTTTCTGGCATATAATAGTGAATCCAGATTTCATCCACGCTTACGACTTGACGCAAGATCTCCAGCGGATCTCACTTAAAGACGTCCAAACACTGCTTGAAGTATGCAGTTGTATCCGCTTGGTGTCCAACATGGCCAATCGCAGCACTCATCGGGCCAACAGCTTTTGTGACCCCAACTTTTCATGCGAAATTTTCATTGCCGATCTATAAGAAAAGCTTACGGCTTCCTTCATGCACTTTTAATCAGTGATAAGCAAGAATCATATCATTAACTATTCCCTCGATTTCTTCAGTCTTTAAACCAATATCTAACTGTTGTCATAGATGGCAAACGTTCCCATAAACTTCATTTAACTTCGCTTTTATTTCTTCGTAACTTTTCCCGTCCAAAAATGAGAATCGAATCACCGAACGATACTGTTCTTTTTTTTCATTGTAGCGTAAAATACAAAAATATTCAGCACACTGTTATTTAACAGCTGATAGTATACAGAGAGTTGTCAGAGTTTTACGTGAGCACCTGCCAAGTATGGCTTAATCTCATGGCATTCTTCATGCTCAGATTGTAATGGACAATCAAGTGCCTCGTGTCGAAACAACGAGTACCAGTATGCCAAAAGAGCATGACATGACATCAACTTATTGGTCGAAGCGAGACTTATCCAAGCTCTGCCGATCTCGAGTCACGGCACCCTACACCACAGCCACTACGATGCTCCCATAAAGGGCCATCCCAAGTTGAGGTGGATAAAACCATGTTATCCAGGGCTCCTCTAACCCCGTAGTACCAAGTTAGCCAATGTCGGGCATTTGGTATAGCTTTCATAAAGCATGATCAACGGACCATGAATACTCCCAGTTTCATACCGTCATGCAAGATATTCTTTTTTAAACGGTACTGGTAACTCCGTTCGGGCCTAGATCTTATTAGCAGCGTCCAAAAGAATTGTACTTGGCCTATACAGGTAATACAATCTTATGGGTATTGTCAGAGGGGACCACGTGAAGGTTAAGATATGCCCAATTCAGTCTGAATAGGCTTCGAGATTCACCATTTGAACCATGCATACTAACCATATGAGCACTACTAACATACATACCTGATTTCCGTTATTCATCAACTTATTCATCATCTTAGACATCCTTTCGCCCCCTGCCCAAGAGGCTATGTCTGTCTTTCTCAACTCACTCCTCGCACTTCGCACAACTATGTCTGATATTTTATTATTCTGACTTACATGAGCACATAACTTCATAGAATAATCGGTCCACTTGCCTAGCATTACTACAGTAACCACACAGTCAAAAATCTCAATTTTTATCTCGCAGAAGCATGTTCCTATTTATAAATAGTATCCTCCTTGTGGGCTGTACGCAACAATGCGTGCACATCATTCCAAATATAATGACTTCATGCATTATATTGTTCCACGTGCTCACACTATTTTCCAGAAAGATATGCCAATGCTCAAAAACACCCTTAAAATCATACCACCATAAACAACAAACCAACAAATTTTATCTATCAAGTATGCATGCTTTCCTCTTATACAGCTTTCACCTTGTTCAGCATTGCGCTTCACAGACTACCCCCCCCCCCCCCTGATAGTATACAGTGTTAACAGCAAATATTCGAGCAGCGCCATCTACCTTCAAACATGGGTACTTATTGATCCATCCTCGTTGTGGTGGAGGTTGAAATGGTGGTTAGAGATGCATAGTATCTAAGGTATCATCTGTATCTGTATATGTGCGTGCAACGTTGACACGTTCTTATAATATGTATATACATAGTTAAAAACGAAATTTTTGTACGGCAAACCTACCATTTTCGAACATAAAATTACTTTTTTTTTAAAACGATGTTTACAAAATTTGTGTTCTCTACGTGCATCGACGTGTAGTAAAAAATCATAGCTTTGTATGGCAACACCCCAAGAAGGGGTTGCCGATTCCAATTTTTCTTTCTCAAAAACCCTATTCGGGCAAAGAACAGCATTTAATTTTTATTTATACCTATATTGGATATATGTATGTATATAATATGTAGTTCGCTGATACAACGATACTGTGGTACTGTTCTAAATTTTGAAATAAAATAAATAAATACACGTGTACTTAATTTCACGTTCTTATAATATGACTTTGCTAAATTCACGTATTCACTCGGGTTCCGGGAAATAACGCCCAAAAGTGATAAGTGAAGTAAGATCCGAAAATTCCATATAAATTTTAACGTGTCAAATGTGAAATAATGTCCAAAATTTTTGGGTTTTATTTCACTTCTTGGTTTGGGGCGTTTTTTCATAATGATATAAAATTCAAAATTCGTAAATGAAATAAAGCCCAAGAAACATAATTGATCTTGGTGAAATAATGCCCAAAAATCATTTCAGAAAATGAAGGAAATATTTCCCAAAGATTTGCATAAAGTAAAAACGGGTCGCGCGGGGGATCGGGAAGGGAGTAGCGGCGATGGGTGCAGGACGCCCGCGCATTGATATTTGATTTAAAGTAAAAAAAAGACGTCGCGCGTGGTTAAAGGGGGGGCGATTTTCGAGATATTAGTGATTTTACGCAATTCTTTTCATGCCAATAGATTCTAAAGGTGTCATTTCACTTAGGGGGGACACAAATTTCATCAGAAATCGTCTACGGGCAACGGTTTTTGAGATATTAGCGATTTTAAAAAAAATTTCAGGGGGGGGCACGCCCCACCTTGCGACACGTTCTTACTTTACACACATATTATCAATATTTCGGGCTTTATTTAATTTGCTTGATCTGAATTTTGGGCTTTGGTTCACTTATTTTTTGGCCTTTTTTCATCTACTTTGGATTTTATTTCATGTCTGTTTTCGGGCCATATTTCATTAGGAAATAAGACCCAAACTTTTCGGGTCTTACTTTCGGGCGTTATTTCGTTGGACGTTCTTTCCCGGAGCCATTCACGCGTACCCGTGATCACGTGAAATAACTAGCTCTAATATATACCTGGCTGAGAATTTTAAATTTTATTCCGAAAGGAGTTAACTGGGTTCCTTGAATAACATAAATTTTCAATGTCATATGTGAAAAAAAGTGTAAAATGTCTAGTTTTTCTACTGTGATATGGAATTTGGTTACAAGCAAAGAAATCGATGGAGTAATGTAGCAACTCTGGAATTCCTACTTACTACATCAGCTTATCCTTGGAAAAACAACACAAGAACGTTACTTAGGTGCCTTATAGCCCCCGCTAGAAAACCCACTCGCTATACAACACATGCTTATCGAAGCTTCTTTTAATATTAATTCAAGAACTTTATTTATATAGAGGAAAGCATCTTTACAACAGATAAAGATTCTTTGGGTTCTCCGAAATCCTGAAAAGTTTGCCTGGATTTATACAGATAACGACTGTTTCTTAAAAATATTTCCAAAGCAAAATCAACAACTCTTGTTATTAGAATAACGGTAACGCCTGTGTGTTTCCCTTAAAAAAAAAAAATTCCAACTTTGCTTTTTTGTTTTTTCCAGTAGCAAAGTGAAAGTGAAATTTATTGAACTCCTTTGCCTTTAGTTATATTCGTATGGTGGCAAATTTTGTGGAGAGGATAAACAGCGCCATTATCCCTTTTAAAAATTTGCATATCGGTGATAAACGACGGTCACTACCTTAGAGAATTTTTTTTTGGATTTCTTCTGATTACGCTTAATAGCTACTACTTTACCACCATCATGTAGGATGCCTGTGTGTATGTGTGTGTGTGTGTGTGTGTTGTCACTATATTCTTTGGAAACATCTTTTTGCCACTGATGATGGCACCTTATTTTTATTATGATTTTCCATCTTTAAGATTCGCTATTATTAGACTTTAACGTCATGAAGATTTTGGCAAGATGCCGTGAATTTTCTTCACTCTCTGATCCGTACACTTGAACATATTACGTGACATTTCACAGATGTGTTCACTTTTCTCTAGTTTTTCCGTAAATTTCGTCTTCAATTCGATTCTTAGCGCCCCAAGAGTGAACGCATTAATTTTGCTAACGATGTGGCCCTGGGTGTGGTGTAGAACGAATGACAAAACCAAAACGTCTTGTGACATCATGTGAATGTAAGCTTTGCTGAGCTTTTTAATAATGCTCTCATCGTGAGAAAATCGTTTGTGTAATGGAAACGATTGCCAAAATAATGACAACATATCCTTGGATGTCATAAAGATAGAGATTAGGTCATAAACTTAATTAGAGCCTACAAACTTTGTCTTAGCTTAAGTTATTACGATTTTCTAAATCCTAAAACTTTTGAAACATCGTAAATTATTTAATTTAATTGTGCCCATAAATTTAAGTGTAGTAAGATTTTAAAACATAGCACACACCAAATATGTAGAACTTTTATATTTTCTGATATATTATTTTTTTTTTGTGCAATGACGTTGGTAATATTTTTCATATCTTTTGTTACACGCCACTATTCATCTTCTGTTGATGGCTATTGCCAGTGCATCATTTTCTGCAGGAATTTGCAAAACTTTTATAAATTTTATGGTACATATAGATCTCAAGTTTCGTGATCCCTCGACGCTTTCTTTAAGGTATTAATACTTTTCGCATCAGATAAATCTATTGTGCCTTTTTTATAATGCATGGTAAAACGACTTCATTGAAATGAAAAGTTTTACATCCGTGCTTTTAAAAATTCATGTTTCCAAAATGTCGTTTCTCTTGCACAAAATTGGCACGAATCAATGTTTATCAGAAAAACGATGTATTTGAACTTCATGTGCATTCAGTTAGCTTAATACCAACTATTGAAAATTTAGTACAAAACAGATGTGAACTGACTCTGAGTAAAAGCGCTTTGATGTTTTATAAACAAAACGTTATCCAAAATGTACGAAAATGTTGATTTATAAATTACTAAAACAAAATATTTTCCATTCAACATCAACATGAAAATTGACATTTTTACATTTGACAGATTAATATTACTTTTCAGCAAAACGATGTCATTTGTAGAGGAGGTGTCAATAACCATGCATAAAAGTGGCGATAGCTGTATTTTGACCCTTTCAGTCCGATTTAAGAAATATCTTCCCAAAAAAAGATTCCTTTTATTTTTAGTATAATGCATGGGTCTGTTTTGCATTTTCTATAAAATTTTTCAACCCGAAATCATCAGACTGGAGTTTCAGGAAGTTGCTAAAATTACAACAAATGGACTGTAAGGTACCTGCTAAAATAGAACTAAGTATTTTTTTTTATTAAAAAAATCAATTTTCTTCTTGAAAACGTTGATAACAAATCAGCGAGCCTGTAGGCAATAAAATTTACTATACGTAGGTTTGTGTCCTGAAACTGAGAAATTATCCTAGACCTAGACCACAGCTCACATTAGAGACATCTAGCGTAAAAGTCGGAAACTCAACATGCGATAATTTAAGACGAAAAATGAATTTTTGCAGTTCATATAAATTGAAAATTTTTAACGAGAATTAAATCTTCTATTTTTTTTCTCATATTTGTTAAATATACTATTTTGCTTTATATTTCAATGACTTTCAACGAAAGATTGCAATTTCTTGTCGGTGAAATATCGGGAGAAAAAACAAGTAGGTACTATTACAGCAAATAAATAAAAAAAAGCGTCACTAACAATGAAAGAACTCGTCCTCATTTGCTAGTTCTAGGCTTTATCCTTTTAAACTAGTCACAATCTAAAGAAATGAGAATGCGTACTTAAAGGAATTTGATTTGAAAAACTTCAATTTTTACCATTTTGTAGAAGTTTCCGAGCTAATATCTCCATTCCAATACATGTTTTTTTTATTTTTCCCAACGTTATTCACTAGACCTCATCGTTATCTTTGATTTAATGTTTAAATCATTATTTGGCTACAAATAGTATTAAACTCGCAAATCGTGGTACTGTTCTGACTCCTCTCATTGACTTTATATATATAGACGTTCCACCGCCGCATATGTTGTTACCTCTTCTCACTGAGTCGCCACGTAGTACTTTATCATCTGCTCACAAAACGGTCCGCCATCTGTTAGCAAAACTTGGCGAATATGAGGATAATAAGTTGTCTTCGATAATAAATAGCTCCATATCACAGCAAAGAATCTAATCTAATTTTGTTTTTTCCATCTTTCTTTATCTAATGATGTGTAGAAATGTGGAAAAAAATCAGTAATAAAGAAATTTAAAGGCATATCTTGATTAGTATCAAGATGATTTGAAGGATTTGGCAAATGTGTATGATACGTGATTTAAGTGAAAAGAATTTCATACTTCGCTTTCGCACCAGAAAGTTGCAGAACAGACAAAACTCGTATCTAGCTCTGCGGGCTTCCAAGAAATTTTTCGGTCGGATTTTCGATAGAATTTCTGCGATATGCCTTTTCACATCTGGTTGTTGACTGGTTACATTGATTTTTCGTGAATAGTTTGAAATATTTTCCGTCAAGCAATTTGTCACATTTGATGAAATTTCTTAGAATTTTTGGTTCGGATCGGGGCATACCGAAAGCAATACCTTCTGATCGTGCACATTATTTTTTTTTATATCCTGGCCTAGATGAAATCTAAAGGGTATATTAAGATTGTCATTCCGTTTGTAACACATAGAAATAATGATGCTAGAGCTGGATTGGACCCATGCATAAAATTAAAAGTTATTTTGATTTTTGCATGTCCGTCTGTCTGTCCGTCCTCACGGTAACTCGAGAACGCGCGAACTTAGAACGCTGAAATTTTGCACATGGGCTATTAAAAAAAAGAAGCAAAATAAGGTTTGAAAATGGGGCAAATCGGGTCACTCCTTCGTACGTTGCCATACAAAAATTTCATTTTTCACTTCATATTTGAACATTGCCTGAGAACGCGTCAACTTAGAGCGTTGAAACTTTGTACATAATGTTTTTATGAAACCAGTAAATACAATTTCAAAAACAGACCAAATCGGGCAACTCCTTCTTGGTGTTGCCATATAAAAAATTAGTATTTTTACGTATCTTGTGAAAACGATCACTCCTATACGGTTTTAATGTACTGGAAGGTTCTTCAGAATATGAAATCCTATAAAGTTGGTTATAATCATATTTGGTGTGTGACTCACCGTTCTAGAAATATATTCAAAAACTCAAACTTGCGCAGATGGGTGACTATACGAAATTACAAACGAACATTCATCTAGGGTATCATAAGAATTGGTCTTAGACCAATTCTAGGTTTTTTACTTGTTTCTTATAAATTACTGGAAATTTTTCTTTAGAATTGTTGGTTGCCGAGAACCTCGGGTCGACATATATGTAATTGAGCTATAAATTAGGAAAAATATCAAGAGAACCCACAGGAACAAAAATATGTATAATATCTTTTCTGACTGAAGAGCTGCATTACTGGCTCTTCAATCAAATAGATTCAACTCCAAACTGATTTGGGACTGCCTGCTGGAGTTAATTAAATTAACGCACTCCAATTTATTTGCACAAATATGGGTGCCTTTACACTGCAATTACGCAGACAACGGGATAGGGGTCCAACTAGCTAGGAATGGATCCGAAATAGAATTCCTACAAGCAATACCCTTCTTACGCTGCCTGATCAGAGGGGTTGCGTTTATCTGCGCCCTTTCCGTTACACAGGTGAAAAAAGTAGTTTTTAAAATGATTTTAGCTCGATTTTTTTTTCATCTATTTTCATAAGCATCAAACAATATATATTTACTATTTTCAGACATTTTCCTCATTGCTGGCACCGTTCTAGAAGTTTTTTTTTCGTTAAAAACCAACGTCGATTTGGCTATTGACAATCAACCGAATTTCTGCCTGACAAATTAATTTCATGTTGTTCCTTTGATAACTAAACCAGGTCATATAAAATTTACAGCCATAATAAAATCATTTTATTTTTATTTATTTTTTATCGAAAAAAAGGCGTCTGGTACATACTAGCAGCAAAAAAACTGTCTGGGAATAATGAAATTATAAAAACTAATAAAAAAGGAAAAAAATCGAACTAAAATTATTTTGAAAACTGCTTTGTTTACCTGTGGAACGGAATGGACACAAGTAAACGCAACCCCGCATTGCCTATTAGATGGTTACGCTGTAGCTCTCGTACTATATGTAAGAATTTTTAATGATCTGCAACTGGCTGCTGCTGTTGATGCGTTGGCTGAAAGCAGGCATTGCAAAATTGACGCAATTTTGTAATTAGAATAAACCATTCCTAATTTGAAAATTATTTATTTATTTCCCTAAGTTACCTATAATATATATAAGCTACTGAAATAATGTGTCAAATGGAATATGCATTGATTTAAATAATAATTTCTTGTAGAACAGAAGGAATGCATACTTCAACAAAAAAATCTCTTACGAAGTAATTCTCTATATATATATATCTCATAAAAAGCAAATTTATTGAGAAAAAATCTGAAATACCTTTGAATTCCTTTATTACATTTTTTCCATATTCCTAGACATTGTTAGATAGGGAAGAAGAAAAAACATTTGTTATCGAATATCCTCATATTTTACAATTTTTTCTAATAGATGGCGCCATCTGTAAACATGAATTCAGTCATTCGTGAAAAATGTCGCCTCTGCTTTCTAATTTGGTACATGTAAGGCCATCTGTCGAGAAGAGGTAACAGATATGGTGGCATATCTATATGTATAAAATCAATGCTCCCCTTTATTATAATTTCGTCTTTTTAGTTACACTCACTCAAGATTTTATTTCTTATTATGGAAAAATTGTACTATCTCCTGGCCTACTGCTGGATTTATTAAAAATTGATGAACCTTCTTGATTTTTGTTGTTGCTTTCAGACCACAAATGAATATTGCACTTAGTACACGTGTTTTGCGTAAATTCAGTAAATCCTTCAAACTTACACCTACAACGTTTACTTCCAGCTATCGGCCAGTATAAATCATACCTTATGCTTGTAGCTGGTCGCTTTTCAAAATTTTATTTTGGACATGAAATAGATGGAGACGAATCGTCCTCTGTACGAAGAATAATACAGATTTGATTCCTCAGAAATTTTTTCAATTAAGTTCTGCTGAAAATATTATAAGAAGTACTATAGCGGTGTCTTTCGGAACCTGATGATGATTCATTACTACTATTGGTAATGAACTCAGCAGTTGATATTTTGAAGTTTTTTTTTCCTCCAAGAAAACTCCGCCCTAACTTTCCTTGACTCTGTTGTTTTGTTTAGATCTTCTAAATCCGATAAGTCTTCTTCTGAATCCTTATCAAGCTTATCACTGTGTGAACCACATCAGAAATTTAAACCAAAGACGAGGACATTTGGCACTATGTTGAGATATATTATCGATATCACCATAAATATCACCGTCATCATCATCATTTTCTATGTCCGATATATCGAAGTTTTCGAAAATATTTCATACATCGAAATCATTCCTCAAAACCCGTTTTCGGCCTGAAGTTAATATCTTTCAAAAAATAATTCACATTAGTGGTATAAATGATCAATATAGCCGATAAATGCTTCATATTAATTCAAAAAAAAAATTAGATTTGTTGCACACGTGCAACAATTTAAAATTACTAGAAAAGCTACGTTTAAATACAATTTTTTTAAATTAGTTTATATTATATTTTGCATGTTTGAAAACGGTAGAATAAATAGACTTACCTACTCGTTCTGCCATGTTCTTATATATCCTAAACAGTTCTTTACTCTATGAAGTTATCTTTTCAACTGAAGGGAACATGGGAAGTCTTAAAAATTAATGGGTAATTTAGAAAATAAATAGAATACATTAGAATACATTTAGGAGTTATACTATAGTGTCGACATAATTATAGGAGTTTTAGTTCGTGTTGGAAAATTGCAACAAAAGAAATACGTCAAAATTTAGGGCTCAATTAGGGCTAATTTAACGCCACTTCCACGAATTTAATGCTCTAGTACTTTTTTAAAAATCAATGGATAATCCAACTTTATTAAAAGTTTGGACCACCACTCCTGAGAATAGGTTAAAGAGCATTGTTACAATAGTGTGCACTGGCACTGTATAATATTTTAGGGCTCAATTAGGGCTAATTTAATGCAACTTCCTCGAATTTTAAGCCCTAGTACTTTTAGAAAAAACAATGGATAATCCAATTTTATTAAAAGTTAGGACCACCACTACTGAGAATAGGTTTAAATAGTATTTTTACAATAGTGTGCACTGCATAATAGTTTAGGGTTCAATAAGGGCTAATTTCATGCCACATCCTCGATTTTAATGCTCTAGTACTTCTTAAAAAAATCCATGGATAATCCAACTTTATTAAAAGTTAGGACCACCACTACTGAGAATAGGTTAAATAGCATTGTTACAATAGTATGCAATAGTGGCATTAAATTAGTCCCAATTGAGCCCTAAAATATTATGCAGTGCACACTACATACATATATTGTAATAACGCTAATTAACCTCTTCTCAGTAGTGGTGGTCCTAACCTTTAATAAAGTTGGATTATCCATGGATTTTTTTCAAAAATAGAAGAGCATTAAATTCGTGGAAGTGGCATTAAATTAGCCCTAATTGAGCCTTAAATTTTGACGTATTCAAAACTTTTCTACCATGAAATGGCGATCCCAACTTAATTGACGTTCGAAAAGGTTAACTTTATAGTAGTTCTAGTAGTGAACAATTTCAGTCAAATTCAGCAAATTCAATTTTTCCGATAGACATAGGCAATTGATGGGAATCTTTGAGTCAATAATAAGAATTGAAATGATAAAATCAAAAGGGTACAATTCAAAAAGGTGTAAATCTCTTTAAGTTAATGAAAAGTTAAAGTATGTAATACAAATAATAAGCATACACACAAAATATGTATTATAAAATTAATCAATTATTCAATGTGGTATTTATCTTCGAACATTTTCTATAATTTATATTTCTGCAATAAATTAACTATTTATATATAGAAATGATAATTACTTATTTACTGAAATCTAGAATATATTTGTGTAAAATACATTTTGTATTAATTTAATTTACGAGAACATTTCTCTCATTACTAAAAAAAATGGAGGAAATAGATGCAAATCTAGAAAATGAAGCCCTAATCTGGTACACCGACAATGGTTCTAAAACTGAGAAAGGAATAGGAGCAGTAATATACGGTGTAAGAGCTCATATCTATCAGAGCCTTGGATACCTCGATATTCCAGACAAAAGTTTATGCCATCACTAGATGTGCACACAGCCGATGCTATAATAACAGAAAAATATTTATCTACATATAATGATAGCCAAGCGGTCAGGAGGTCATCTCAGCATCTGAGTCAAAAGGAAGTTAATGTGGGAATGCATTCAAGTATTAAAAAACCTTTGCACAAAAAACCACGTAACGCTTCAGTGGATGCGAAGACACTTAAACGATGCAGTTATTTGTATGAAAGTGAACTTTTTAATGATGACGTAACAAAGTTATATGTAGAAAGCTGGAAATATGATTAATTAGATATTTACATAATATGGAAAGGACATCAAGGGTTACTACTGATGTTGTTCATTCTGCATTCCTAATTAAGCCTTAGATGTTGTATACAGGGTGTCCCGAATTAGGATGGCCATATGAAAGGAGGTGATAGATCTCGGCAAGAAACGAGGAAAAATGTATGGGAGGGGGAGGGGTCTAACTTCACCCCCTGGGAGCTACGGGGGTTTGAAGTTTTTTCCCAGTGTTGAGTAAGTGCTTCAACATGTTTCGCAATATCTCCTAGGTTTTTTTAAATATTGGAATGCGTCTTTTTCTAATCGATGGCTAATCAATTGCTTATTAAGGAGGTTTGAAATTCTTTTTCCTGTTGTTAATGTCTTCGAAGTCCCTTCAAAGTCAAGCTTTTGAGTCAAAAAATTCATTTTTTCGGATTCAACTGAAATTATCTCAACATTTTAACGGTTGCAGTTGCGGTACAGTCACCACGTTGTCATCATTCCTTTCGAATACATTTTCTATAATAGATTACTGAAAATTATTGTAGTTATTTCAGAAAAAGGTTTCACTTTGTTTCACTTTGTTCTGGTGAAAATCTTAAATTTATAAAATGGGATTCAGGTAAGACCTCGATATTTTACGTTATGATTTGAGAACGATCAAATATTTTTGTGTGCTGTGAAGACTAACTTATAGAGCACCGATTGGGCTTACTTCCAAGCCGAAAAAAATACAAAAATAATAGGGTAAAATGTTGAGATAATTTCATTTTAATCCGAAAAAATTAATTTTTTGACTCAAAATTTTGACTTTGAAGGGCTATAACTTCGAAGACATTAACAACAGGAAAAAGAATTTCAAACCTCCTTAATGGGCAATTGATTAGCCATCGATTAGAAATAGACGCATTCCGATATTTAAAAAAACCTAGGAGATATTGGGAAACATGTTGAAGCACTTATGCAACACTGGGAAAAAACTGCAAACCCCCGTAGCTCCCAGCAGGGTGAAGTTAGACCCCCCCCCCCATACATTTTCCTCGTTTCTTACCGAGATCTATCACCTCCTTTCATATGGCCATCCTAATTCGGGACACCCTGTATATTTATTATTTCCGAGATGTTCAACTGCACTAGGCAAATATGGCCGTGTATATAGTAAATAAATAGTAATAGTAGTAGTAGTACTTCTTTATTAGCTAGTTTAAAAAGCTTTCAATAACAACATATACATTTTAGTACAATCTTAAGAATTATGGCCAAAAAACGTGAATATTCGCTTTTATAAATTCAATGCAATACTTTTTAAAACGATAAATCATTTTTATCATATTTAAGATGATTGTACATTTTAAGAGCACGATAAATTAAAGATTTTTGTGCTCTTGATGTTCTATCTAAACGAACCAAATCTAAACTCTGTAGCATTTCTTAACGATATTGATTGTACGTTCTCTACATATTGCAAATACTTGTTAAGGTATTCTGGCAAAATACCATTCTTGATTTGAAATACAAAAATTAACACATTAAACGCAATCTTCTATTTCACGCTCATCCATTGGAGAGTATTCAGCATTAATGAAATTGTGGTATATCTGTTACAATAAAGTAGAATCCTCATCGTCTTGTTTTGTAGCTTCTGCATACGTTCTAGTTAATCCTTGGTACTTAAGAATAACACCGTTGAATAATACTCAAAATGAGGTTCCACGATGACATTATAAATCTGTATTGCTGTAGCCATCTTAAAAAACCAATTTTTTCCCAATCTTTTTACAAATATAGTCGATGAGTTTTTTAAACGATAAATTTTTTTCTATAATGACACCTATAAGTACTTAATTTCTGACACACACTCTATAACGGTGTTATTCATATTTATACCACTTTTATTCTCGCCACCAAATAATATGCATTTAGATTTTTCAATATTTAACTTTAGCTTATTCATTTTCAACCAAAAATTTACTTTTTCTAAAGCACTTTCCATCCGGGAAACACACAAACTAATATCGTCTTGAGCTATGTAAGGTAATGCATCATCAGCGAATAACATAATTTTTACATCCGATAAAATGGTCGCAATATCGTTAATGTATAATAAAAAAAGTACTATACCAAGAACCGAGCCTTGTGGAACACCAGTGTTAATACTTACTTTCTCAGACAAACATTCATTAACTTATGTTCTTTGATACCTTTCAGACAAGTAAGAATCAAACCACTCATACGATTTCCCATTTATTCCATATTTTCTTAATTTAATCAAAAGTATATTTCTATCAACTGCTTCGAATGCTCTTTTTAAATCTAGAAAGACGGATAAATTTTTTTCCTATTTTCAACTTCACCTTTCCACTCAATTAATGCCCAATTTAGTGCAGTTTTATACGGATGCCCTTTACGAAAACCGGACTGCTGTTCTATCAGTACATGGTTGGACTCGAGGTATTTTTCTAATTGAATTTGTGCTACCTTCTCTAATATTTTTTCATGTATCGATAGCATATTCACTGCGCGGAAATCCTCAGCTCTAACGGAATTCTTATAGTAGGTATATATACAGGGTGTTCCGTAAATGTCTTTAATCCTTTAAGGGGATGAAAGTAGAGGTCATTTGGGTCAAAAAAGTCTAGATACTTTTATATCGAAATCCGCTTGGTTTTCGAGTAAATCGATAATATCGCCGCTTAAAGTTCAAACTTTGAACTTCCGCCCCTCCCAGAGCTTGCCCCTCCTGCAAAAATGAAGATGCGGAATAACGAAATCTTCGTAAATATCAAGTTTGAAAAAAGTGTTTTTTTTCGAAACTACCCCCTCCATTTTTGAAATTCGAAATCGAAAAGTACCCTATCTAATAGCCAGTTCAGATTCCCGTACAATGACATATAAATGGTTGTCGTAGGTTAAAAACTGTAGGAGGAGATAGAATCCTACGAAAAAACTGAAGATTACCTCGAGGGGCACCTCTTCCAAATGTTTGCTTATAACTTTTGATTGTTATTGTTGATAGCACTTAAGGAGGTCATTTTGGAAAGGGGATATAATGCGCAAATTTTCTCATAGTTTTGCCAAGTTCGTGGAATGGTGATATTTCGAATAAATGTGCACTGAAGCGCGACAAACATTTTTGGTGAAATAAAAAATTCTAGAGAAAACTGTTTTTGTTTTAAATAATTGAAGGCACAATTATAACTAATTATACATTCTTAGAAAGGCCAATATGTGTTCTTTTAAATAAAAGTTTGAACGTCCCAATCCATTAATTACAATAGAACTTATAACGAAATTACTCTGAAAAGGTATGCAAAATCTCGAAAATCGATATTATCGATTTACTCGAAAACCAAGCGGAGTTCGATATAAAAGTATCTAGACTTTTAGACCCAAATTACCTCTACTTTCATCTCCTTAAAAGATTAAAGACATTTACGGAACACCCTGTATACGGGTGTTTCACAAGTGGTGGATAATAATGAAGGAGGCGATAGGTCATGTCGAGAAATGAAAAAAAATGTATGGCAGAGAGGGTGCATTCTCAACCCTTTCCGAGATAATCGGGGTTAAAGGACTAAGGGTACGTGAAACGTAGGTTTGTACTGAAACAATTATATCTCCTAAACGACAAACAGTAGAAAGATGATAATTTTTGTGTCATAACTCACAAACGGTGAAAGTTACAAAATCAAAACAAGTGCGTTTTAAAAAAAACAATCTTAGCTTCGAACTGGAGTAAGACAGAAAAAAAAATTATAAGGTTTTTATTTCAGTTTTTTGCTTCAAGCACAAAAAAATGAGGTACAAAAGATGAAACTTGAAGTTTGGCAGACCGTTTCTTCTAAACTACATACTGTAGAAGAAGCACTGACACATTGAATCAAAGGGCATGAGGTTCTCTATAAATTAGCACCCCTGACCATCTTTCTACTGTTTGTCGTTTAGGAGATATAATTGTTTCAGTACAAACCTACGTTTCACGCACCCTTAGTCCTTTAACCCCGATTATCTCGGAAAGGGTTGAGAATGCACCCCCCTCTGCCATACATTTTTTTTCATTTCTCGACATGACCTATCGCCTCCTTCATTATTATCTACCACTTGTGAAACACCCGTATATGTATAAATATAGTAAATAGAAAAAGTAATGCTGATTGATGTACCTGTATCTTTTAATAAAATTCTGCCTCAAAAATACTAAATTTTCTATACAAATCGCAAGTATAAGTCTAAAAACAGGTCTTAGTAAATTTACTGTACATTTAGTTCCTTATATGCCTTAATGACTTATGTTAACGAATATTTTACTATCTGTCAGATTATGTTGATATAATAAGAATATATTTGCCTACAATAATTCTGCCTTAAACCTACTATCTGACAGATATTGCAGTTAATAGATAATTTATATAATATACTAAGATTCTTAAAATTTTAAAATGTATAAATTTGCAGAAAATTTATATTTGCGCGTAATTACGGTATACTGAATTAGTATACAAAACGCAATTTGTTGATATTGGCAAATCGCCAAATCAAGTCGCAATTAATTGTGAAATGTTCTAAAACGGTGAGTAAATAAAATTCATGTAGAAGATACATTTATTGAATAGCGGTTTCTACTGATTTTACTTAATTTATACATTATATTTGTATGGTTATATGTTGTGGTGATATTAAAAAAACAAAACAAAAACAAATTAAGATTAAGTTTTTTTATTTCGGCAAGTTAAAATATTTTTACCTGACGGAAAAATGAAAGCTTAACTTTCGAGTACATTCGCAAATCGAATTTTATGTACATTGCAATTTCTTTTATACCTCCACTTGTGTTTCGAATTTTTGGCTATTAAAGTGATCGACTCAAAGTTTGTTTATTACCCTTGTGAAAGTACTAGAATACATTTCTACTCAGTTGATAATTTCCCTAGATACGTAGTAGGTACTAGAACTGAAAATATCCAGATAATTTACTATCCGGATTATCCGAGATAATTAGGATCAAATTAAGCCGGATATGGGCAACCAGGGGAAATAATTCGTGTAGTTTTGTAAATTGGTACAGTTATACCTTTCGGTATCTAGATGAACATACTAAAAGTCCTACCTTTTTTCAGGTTTTTGCTCATATCTCGAATATCTGTACGAATAGCATTATGTTTACTTCTGACAAAAGTTTCTACATAAAATTTCCTACAAATTTGGTCATATTTATTTTTGCTCTACGATCAATACTTTAGCAGCTGCAGGGTGTGTAAATTTTTACAGATAGATAAAAAATAGACGATTTAAGAAATAAAAACAAAATCGGTTTTAAAATTTTATTTAAAAATAGAAAAAGCAAATCAGTCTGTCGCTATTATATTACTTGCCGTCTTCTAATCGACATCTTCGTCTTCTTCTTCTATGACATCTACAGGTACACCGTTTGTACATGAACCCAAGCAGCCGAAGCATACTAGACTGCATGAAATACCGGCTTTTCGATATCCGCATTTTCCAGTGCAACCACTTTTGCAGTGACAACAAAATTGAAGTCAGCACGGTGTCAGGCTGTCAGGAGATGGAGGATCAGTGTTGGTAATTGGCTCGAGGGTTCTACCAGCTCCTCTTTTCCAACCCCACATTTCAGGAGGAATTTCGTTACCAAGCCACTCTTGTACTTGGTGGAATACTCGTAATGCGTGATATTTTGCTGACACTTTAGTAGGGGGGAAAGAGGAGAGATCAGCTTTGGAGTTGGTGCTAGATTTAACAAAAAGCTAGTATCCATAGCTGTTAAGATCAAGCTGAGTAGTGGGCGCACAATATATCGTTTCTCTTGATTTTGCTATGGCAACCGATGTTGATATTGGGTCATAGAAAATGGCTGCCATATCCTTGATTATTAGTTTTTTCTCAAACAACTTTACAATTGACAATTTGCCTATCCTCTAAATTGCTGAGGTTGTGTCGCAGCCGCTAAAACTATGTAGGAAAAGAAGAGCACAACAAAATGAGATTTTTTGGAGTTCTTGTGACGAAAATATCTTGGTTTCCACTTTCCCTTTTCCTGGCTTCATAAGGAATATTTGCTTCTGTGTTGGTGATAGAGCCATTAGAAGAACTACTAAATCCACATCTTCCTCAACAACAGCAACCACGGGGTGTCATCGTAGCCATCAAACACGACAATACAGTTGGGTCCGTATTGATTTTTTATGTACTTTACGTACTGGTTACATATGTCGATATAAGTAGAGCCAAATCGCCACTTGGTTCGGTGCAGAAGAAACCCATCATCGATGATCATGACACTAGTTTTATGACCGATAGTAGTTTCCGTTTTGGGGATAATGTCATACAAAGCTGCTTATTTAGTTTTCCTCATGCTGCATTCATTAAATAGAGACAAAGGATAGAGTGCTAATTAATACTTCAAAAGTGATATCAGATGTTCATCGTCCTTCTTGGCAATCGCAATCTTTTGGAACAAAAGCAATGGATCGACGGCTACAGTCTCGTCATTGATCTTGATGGCACTACTCACGACTCCCAACGATACAACTTTCTCCTTAGGATGAAATTTCATGTCAGCAAAATGGTTTCCCAACATTTTGGCCATTAGCTGTATACCAACCTCTCGACATGGGGTTTTTTTATGTTGGGTCGGCAGATGACTAAGCTTGCTTATTCTAAACTAAAACTTTAAGTGATGATGAAAACTTGACGGAAAAGTATTGATCGTAGACCAAAAATAACCAAATTTGCAGGAAATTTTATGTAGCAACTTTTGTCAGAACTAAACATAATGCTATTCGTACAGATATTCGATATATGAGCAAAAACCTGAAAAAAGATACTTTAATCCCCCCCCCCCCCCTCCCTACGCCCTCAGTACCCCCCCCCCCCCCCCCCCCCCAACCATTTTTAGTATGTTCATCTGGATACCGAAAAGTATAACTATACCAATTTACAAAACAACAGGAATTATTTCCCCTGATTCTATTAATTTTCTCAAACTATATACGGATCCAAACTATCCGGATACAGACTAAGCAAAAAAGGGTGAAAATTTCCTCCAGATTGATTGTTGTTTTGGGAAAATATAAATTCCATGAATGTTTCATTTTCTCAATGAAACAACACAATTTTGAAGCTTTTTTTCTTAGTCTAGATCCGTGTAATATGGATCCCCATCCGAATAGTTCTGATCTGGATACGTATTGGTCGGATCTGGATTCGGATAGTTCAGAGCCGGGACTCAGGAATCGGATAGTTCGCAGATCCGGGTATCCGAATATCCGGATATTAATAAATCTGGATCCAATTTTCAGCTCTAGTAGGTACCAGTTGTGTCCCAGTTTACAATTTTGCGAATAAGCAACGAGAGAATAAAATGAGTAGGCTGTAAAATAGCAGGACGTTCTCATTTGCTTAATTTTTTAAAATCTCATGCATGTGAAATATTCCTTCCGACACTTATTTACATACTAAAGTACTGCAGGTAAAAGGTAAATACGATATATTTGTTCTTTCTTTGTTTTCTTATATAATTATAAAATTACAGGGAAGTAATTCTTTCTGTTTTCACTGAAAGGTAAAGGGAAGAACTATTCCAGCTTTCTTAGGAAAGTATAGAAAACACACCTTCACTATCTCGTATTTAAATGAAAATTATCAACTTATTCTTCTAAAATAAGGCATAAATCAAAAATCATTACCTCTGCCTTATCTAAGTATTCCCTGAAAGGTATATAACATGCTCAGAAATACGACACATCAATATATTAGGCCTATCTTTCTAAACCCGTTTAACGTTAGGTATATTCATGTATACTTATTAATAATGAATTCCAGGTAATACTTGCAATAAAGATACATTTACATGGCGACAGTAGCTTTTTTAAGTAACTTTCGTAAGTAGTTTCATTTTGACGTTTCCATACAAATCTTCTACTTACGAAAGAAAATGTCCACTTTTTGGGTCCATGGAAGTAAAGGTAATGAAAGTTGAAAATGATGAAAGTGGGAAGAAGATAACAACATCGAGAGAGCAGGACCTAATTTCATTTGAATCCATTGTATTGAACACTACTTACGTAACAAACTGTAACAAACGTGTAAACAAAAATTACATGAAATTTATTTACGAAATCTATTTTCGTCGTGTAAATGTAGCTTAAACCTTATCTAAGTTAGGCATGCCCATTTTTCCCATTATGGATACGGTCCGTGCCACTGACATGTATAACATAGACTGCTGACACTACTCAAATTGCTTACATTAACGTGGGAACACTTTTCTATAGTTGTCTCTTTTTAACTACTTTATTCAGCCGAACTTCAAATAATAAGTTCTATACGAAATCCACCATAGTTCACTTTCAGTTTCAGTTCAGTGGGTTTTCCAAATAGAAATAGATGGCAATACAACATTTGTAATCTTTTCTCTGTCCCCCATTCCTACTTTTAGCGATAGGCAAACAGAAATTGCTTAAGTTTCTTTCCTTAAAAATTAACTTTAATGAATGTTTGATGTTATTGAAGATAAGCTTCCAATAATAGTGTGTGCGCCTGCTACCCTACGTGGGTGTGTGTTTCTTTAATAAATATTTTTCTATTCCATTCTAACTAAATGCTGTTTTACTTCACATCAATTGAATATTCGTAATGATTAAAAAAAAACGCAATTCTGGTAACCCGAATGTTCGGAAAGTATTTATATAACTACCACTGGCTCTTTTTGCTACTAAAAAGAAGAAGAAGAGTTAATTAAATGTGAAAATGTCAAATTGTGTACATTGTAAATTGCAACAAGTACACAAAGCTTAAACAAAATCGGAGAGTAGCGCCTAAAGTAGACTTAAGCCTATTTTTCTAACAGTGTACCCCAGCGCAGATAAATTAATCATGCTCACAAATTTTCTCATGTGTAAATAAATCATTCTGCCTCTGACAGTTGCTACAGAAGGTTGCTATGGGGCTTGTTATTGTTTTTTTTATTGCGAGAGCAACTTATCGTTAATCCTTATAAAAAACGTGCATACACGCGTGATGCATATTGTGTATGAATAGCAAAATGAGATAGAAAATTGCTCAAATATTGCGCATGCGCGAAAAATTATGAACTGATTTGAAATGTACTCTATACATGACATTTTGCAAAAATAATTAAAGTTAATGACGGCTGCTTATGTGTATTGACAACGTTTAATGCTTACATTACGTACAAGGTACAAATTACTTATGTTTTTGTACATTATGTGTTTGTTTTTTTTTTATTAGACCAATTCTAGCTTTTTTACTTGTTAATCTCTAGTCTTCCTACATGAAACCTTAAGGCAGGCCGCACACTGCACAATCACCGACTGTAGTCGGTGACTAAAAAGTCAGTTGACTTTGCTCGCTACCACTGACTTATAACAATGGACTGAGCGTATTGTCATTTTCCTATAGGAAAGCATGGCACAAGTTTTATAGTTCTCTCTTTCGCCCTATGGCAGAGTTGGAGCTACCAACACAAAACATTGCATTCTGGAACGTTTGCTTATGCCATTTGATGTCTTTATGTTGGCTACAGATGCAATCACTGCAGAAGGAATAAGGTAAATATAGTGTTTACCATGCTCCGTCTCTCTTGCCCATAAGCAGGATTCAGTTAAGAATAACTTTTGAAAATTAAAGTCGAAATGAGTTTAATTCCTTATAAGCGATTAAAATATCACTTTGGCACAAGAAAATATATTTTTTTAATTTAATTCGATTTTCGGATGTAAGATTTCATCTTATTAGTTGAGTTTTACATGTTTTTTATGTAATCGTTTTAAAGGGTGCTCTATCGGTGATATACAGAAACAGAATATTTTTTGTGCCACATGAAATAGCAAATCGCTCAGTCCATTGTTATAAGTCAGTGCTTGCTACACGCAACAGCATTCGGTACCGCAAACTGCTCTATTTTACGTCAGTCAGCCATTCAAAAATCAGAATGGAATTGACGACTGGCAACTGACTGAATCGAACCGACTGTGGTGCTCAGTCTGTATCAGGAACCTTAATATCAATCAGTTGATTGTTCCCGCCAAAAGTAAAGGTTTGTCTTTTGTTAAAGTTTGTCCTGATTAAAGTACATATTTCTATAAACATTTTAAAAGCGGATTTACATATAATATTTACGGGGTGAGATCTTATTGCTTTTCTGAAAGAACATCCTGAAAATTGAAAGTGGAAAAAAACTGTATTATTTGTGAATTTCCTCGAAGCTGCAAGCAATTTAGGAATCTTTGATGAAATTTTCATATTTATTTATTATATTTATTTTATTATATTTTAAAAACATTTATATTTAAATAATTATGTTTATGCTCGGAAAGGATGGATAGATTTTTCCTTTTGCTTGAAATCCTTCTTCTTCTCCTTCTCCTCAACCACTAGTAAATTACTACAGGGTTTATGTTTCATATTGCAATTTTTAAATCAGTTCATTAGTATTCAACAACACTGTGAAGTTTTAACGAAAATCAAAATACCACTCAAACTCATCGTCTACGACTGGATTACTAAGCTGGCAGAAGACGATGCAATATGCGCACATGCTACGATAGTCAATCAGCAACGATTAAAAATCAATCAGTCGGTGACAAGTCAACTGACCAGTCACTGACTGGGCAATCAATTGACTCGGCAGTGTGCGGTCTCCCTTAATCTACTGCAAATGTAGGTACGTGTGCACATTCGGGGTGATTTTAATAAGAAAAGATTTTGGGATAGGGCAGTCTTGTCAAGGTTCCGATGTTAGACGCCAGAGGGACAACGAACAGTTTTCGATTGTTTCCCATTTTTTATTATAATTGTCGTTGAATGTTATTGACCACGCGGAGACTGAGAAGCATGGTATATCGCTTATCACTTAGTATAAGTCAGCAGCATTCAATTAATTTTTGAATAACACATCAGTCAACATTCGACGATTGTGAGACAAACAATAAAATTGAGACCAACGGCGACGAGTATTTATGAAAATAGACTTGATTCCTTTTCTGTTTGTTAATTTCAGTTTAGATTAGTACATAATGTATTTGGCGAATTGAGTGAAAATGCATTCTTTTCTTTAATCCCAATGAATCCAAGCGACACTCATATATTCCGTACAGTCCACTCCAAATATCCTACATGATTTTAATTGCGTTAAATCATAGGAAGTAGTGTTTATTTGAAAAATAAAACAAAATTTGCACTATTTAAAAGAAACAAAAAAACAAAGAAGCTAAAATTGGTCTAAGACCAATTCTTATGATGTCCTAGATGAATGCCCGTATGAAATTTCGTATGGTCACCCATTTGAGCAATTTATATTTTTTCAGTCCCAAGTACATTTCCCCTCTTTTTCAGGTCGAATTTACGTCTATTCGACGTAAATTAGGGCAGCGAATAATTGTGGTTAAGTTAAGATTACCTAATATTTACGTCCGATTTACGTAAGTGGAGAATGAGAGTACGTCGTATCGACGTAAATACCAGGGAAATTGGGGAATATTTCCCTATAAGGCACAGGACTCATTTCCTTGATTTGGTAAATGTAACGTAAATTTCGCGCCGAATTTACGTAAATTTTCCTTGACCTCGACCTATTTTCTACCTAGTTTAACTCATGTTAAGGTGTGTGTTAATATAGAAGGAATTACATTTTATAACTATTGTATATGTATATTTGCCCTAGTAGCCTACTAGTAGTATGTAATGTAAATATTATGAACAAGGCACATAACTCCAAATTGAAAGATTATGAGAAGTATTGCTTTAACAATGGCCTTATTCAAATTTAATTCTCGCAGCTCCTGAAATTTCAATTTAAAACGAGAAAAATTTTATTGATAAATATGGAAATAATTTTTCAAAAAACACCAGCTCGCTTTAAAAATATTGAATTAAAAAATGATAATTTAAAATTTTTTTTAAATTATTCTTTGGTTTCCGATTTAGAGCATTCGAATTAATTTAAATATTCTTTAATCGTTCTGAAATTATGAAAAAATCATTTATTTGGGTTTTTTTACAGTAACTATGGAAAAAATTAAATTAAGGTATTATGCAATTTTTCTATTCATTCCTATGGCAGCCATGTTTTGTTAAATAAATATGGCGCATATTACATTTCTCGACCTTAAAAGTTAGTTTGACTTACAATTTTTCCTTATACGACGAATTTCCTGGATGGCTAGACGAAATAACCAAATTTTTCGATTTTGAGGGCAAAAATCCTTGTTTAGGTAACTTCGTGTTCAAAGGTTATGATAATTTTTTTCTATAAATAAATTTCAATTTAAAATAAGGCGTTACGCCCTAAATTGTGGAATTTCGCCTTAAATGGGTAAAAGAGATTTGACAATTGAAAGAATTGAATTGCTTTATTAACATCTAAAAAATAGTAAGCCATGTGATTAGGATCATCATTTGTATACAAGATTTGTTAAAAAGCGGGTGAATGCAAACGCAGTTGTTTATGAGTAATTCCGCATGGTTGCGAAGCAAATAATTGAGTGTACCTATTGGCCCAAGTCAAGTGTAGCATCTTTAAGAAAAGATGCAAATGGTACTCCCAGAGCCTGACTGATTCTGAAATAAATGTGTCGTAAATAAGAGCAACATTTGTAATCTTGATGAAATGATTCAATGGGAGGAGCAGTTCAATAATTCCAGTGATAATGAAGCCAAACAAAAGTAAATGAACTTTAATTTTTGGTTGTAGTATTACGTAATTTCAACTTTTAAGGATTTCGCCAAACGTAGCCATTTAGTCCAATTTACCTTGAGATTAACTTTTTTGGGAATTCGGACTTTGAGGGCGAACACAATCGAATAGGAATTATTTAGGGAATATTTACGTTATCTTGCCTTGAATTTGGGAATAGATCTAACTACAAAGTCCATACATTTCCTCAAAGTTGACCTCAAAGTTAAGTAAAATTTAGGTAAAAAATAAAGAAATTTGCCTCATATTTAGGAAATTTTCCTTATTTCTCCTAATGCCTACGAGGTAAATTAAAAAGGAATTATTACGTAATTTTTTCCTAATAATTAACTACAAAGTCAAGATTACTTTGAGGACCTAAGTTAAGTACTTAGTAATTAACCTTAAAGGAGAGTCGCCTTTGAGGTTAAATTCTTAAGTCTAATTTACGTAATTTTAACCAAAATAGGTCGATCGGCCCTCAAAGATAGGAAATTCAACCTCCAATGTTACTTGGGGTGGTTTTTCGCGTATATTTCTAGAACGGTTCGTCGGATTCCATATTCTGAAGAAGCAGTTAGTATTATAAAAATGTCTAGGACTAATCGTTTTCACAGTATCCATAAAAACCCTAAATTTGTATATGGCAACACCAAGAAGGCGTTGCCGGATTCATTAATTTTTTTTTGTAAGTCAGTGTACAGAATTTCAGCTCTCTAAGTATACGCATTTCTAGTTATCGTGCTCACAGACAGACAGACGGATGGACGGATGGGCGGACGGACATGCAAAAATCAAAATAACTTAATTTTATACATGTGTGTCCAATCAACTTTGCTCTAACATCATTTTTTCTGTGGGTTACAAACGGGATGATAAACTTACTATAGTACACTATATATTTCATCTAGGGTATGATAAAAGAAAGTGGTGCCATTGAACAGAAACCTTTGTTTTCCACTTCCCCTCCTTCCCTTCTCTGATGTATTAAGGAAAATAAATCAGAATCCTCAAGTTCTATACTTGAAATTGATATGAAAGTAGTATATCTGCGTTCGTTTCGATAAATTAAGTTAGAAAGACATTTTAGAACAATTTTATTTACGTTTTTATTAAGCACTAATACAGTTCAGTCTATGTAAATTTAGTTTACGGATTTTTTCTGCGAAGTTATTATTGATTTTTTTAATTCCGCACTGAATATCTATTTTTCCCTTCTAAAGATAATAATCAACCTTATTATTGAATCCGTTGGAATTGGGATCGAAAAAGCTTAAAAAAAAACCTTTTTTCTTTAAATTTTGTTCAAGAAAGAATTTTTTGGGATTCTCCGGTATATAGCAAAAGCTATAGTTATATAGAAAAGTTTGAGAAAAATAGAAAAAACAATTTTTTTATTTATTAAAAAAATGTAAAATTTTTTTTAAAGAAGCAGATTCATTCGAAGCGAATCGAACCTGTATCCGCCACGCAGTGGGCTGAAAAATAAAGAAGAAATACCGGAGAATCCCAAAAAATTCTTTCTTGAACAAAATTAAGTTTAACCCGGTAAAAAGTCAAAAAGAGTAATCTTTTTATTTTATTTAGTTTTTTTTAAAGAAAAGTTTTTTCGATCCGAACGGATTCAATTTAATTAGGCCTATGATTGTACGAATTGAGGAATGTTTTTTAGGAATTTTGTGATTTATTGGGGTGTGCCAGTTCGCATTCTGGGGGGCCGGGCCCAACTGGCACCTACCTAGTTAGGACCATCCTACACAAAACTTACATGCATTCATTCCTTAATCTTATTTCCTTTCTTCCCGAAGATGTGCATTGTATTATAGACTCTCCCCTGAGCTTTGATTAAACTATAAAAAGAAACAGGCAAACAAAATATTTCATCGAAATCTGTCTACGGTAATTAAGAAGACATGACAAAACACAACTTCACAAAATTCATATTATTATCAACTGTATGTAAATAAAAAAAATAAAAAAATTGAGGTCACCATGATTGCATCGACTAAATTTTCAATCCTAGCCAAGATAGTCCTTCAATCTTGAGCATGATCAGTAAAGATACGAGATTTGTTTATTGAAAGCGGTACTGTTCATGATGAAAATGGCGTGGAAAGATTGACTGAAACCACACGTTGCTCTCAAATCTTCCGGGTCAGGTTCTCATCTACATATGTGTGTATGTAGTAGATCTACCTCAATTCAATTTTCAACTTTAGGCAAACATCTGTGTTACATAATTCCAAAAATAACAATATTCACAGAAACTAGACACTAGCTGACCCTGTTAGAGTTTCTTACCATCGATAAAGTATCAAAGAATTTACCCGAGAAATTTAAGAAGTGTCTCAAGGAAATCGATTGCGTAGAATGAATCCTCGACGATATGCAAAATTGCCGGCAGGTGTCAAGCAAGTAGTTCACCCTTCAGCACAGAGAGAGAGAGAGAGAGAGAGAGAGTGTCGTCAACCTGGCTGTTTTTCTGTAGTATTGTGATTCTCGAAGTCATTTTAAGAACTCTGCATCACAGCTGCATCTAAAATAAAATTGCATTCATCCAAAAATATCCGTCACTTGCACTGCTGCGGTTAAATCTGTTCTGCAGAGATGATGGGGATTGGGGCGCACACGATGCATTCATTAGGCTCGACTCAAAGAAATGCCATTTTCGTTTTGCTATTTTTGTTGTGCGTGCTACTTCTTTTCTTACGCACTATCCCCCATGGCTAAACAATTGCGACAGGAATAGACCACAATGTTTAGCCAGATCTTTATTTATCTTCATGTTAACTAAATTCAGCCGAAATAGCGGCTAAGTTGGGACTGTCTCAATCTATTTTGATTTTCAACTAGCAAATGCCAAACGATCCCCGCTACAGTCATTGTGCGATAAGAAGGGCGCAATCTTGGCGTTTGTGTAATTTTAGTGCACGTTTGACGCAAATGAAAGAGAATTCTCACTTTCACCTCAAAATAACTGAAATTTTTTTTTCTTTTCTTTTATTTCAGTTTATCGGCTGGGAAGAGGTTCCGAGGCCCAACACTCGTACGGAAATCGTCCAAGCAATGCGCAGAATTCGGGTAAGTGCATCATTTTATGTGGTTCATGATAAATAGTTTGATGATAACTTGATAATTTACGAGGTTGTATCAGTGGCTTAATAGCGTCGATTTTATGAGACCGGAGATAATAAATGATTTACAACGTCGAACTTTTCTGCCCCACGGTACTGAGCGATAATTCAAAATTGATTACAGAGCCAGAAGCTCGCTGGAAGAAGCTGTTAACGTCAGGCGAGTTTATTATTGCAAATATTATGGGGATACTCTCTTGTTGGTCGAATCTATGACTGTATAGCATTATGGCAAAATTCAACATAATTCCTAGTGGGCTGTCGTGAATATTAAAATTTATCGGAACTCATTTACATAAATATTGCAGGGATGAAGAGGTGGATTGGAGTGGAATTTAATTGTTGAAATCTTGAAATGATACATAATTAATTAAGCGATGAAAACTTCTCTGCATGAACTTAGGGCACTTCCGTCAATAGGGACAAGAAACCAAACTTTCTTTGCAGACATCAGTAACATCTTGTGTGTCTTTTGATTTGCATAATTTAAACGACTGGAGAGTATCACGATGGGTGTTTCTTCTGTATAACGCGAGCGTATAATAGATTTAATCCCCACCAAAAAGAAATTCTTTGATGATTTTATATCTGAACTAAATTGTATCCCTCTACCAATAGAGCTTTTTATGGGAGCTCAATAAATTCAAAATGGCACATCATAGAAATTGCAGTCACATGAACTTAAAGTTTCAAGTACGCAAAATTCAGTTTTGTGTACCGGCTGCGTATGCTTGAGTCTAGCCCCTTTTGAAGTGATCAAGATAGTGGAGGCTCTGTATAGTTTGTAGTGATTGAAGTGTTTGAAAATTTTTGTTCCACTTAAATAAATGTTGTTAGGAAATCTGTCTCATTGTGGACTAAATTTCTAGAAAATCATGTGGGATTTTATCCACTAACAAAGAGGTAGATAGATATAAAAAATCAGCTGTTTAGAGACTTAATAATTAAAATGTATGCGCATCTGATATCCATTCACTTCTCGAAGTGAATGCTTGTAATTGAGCAATATATCAAGATTACCATCTTCCGCCTGTTGGGGTGAATAGTCGGTCCACTGCTGTCAAGGTGGTTATTGTAATCAAGATCAAATAGTCGATCAATCTTCTTTCTATGGAATCATGCCTGCAGTGTTACAGCCGGAAGTACAAAGACCTACCTAATATCTGGGAATGATCTCAAGACATGTATCATATTGAATTATACCACTGCGTTACGAAGAATGGTATGGAAGGCGCTTTGGCGCTCTTATTTCGAAGGCTGATATAGTATCGTAAGTGGATACGAAGAGCACTTGGCATCTCTTGCCTTTTCGATGAACTACAAAGACCCAGATTGGAATTTATTAACTCATTACGATTATGATATGGATTGTTAACTGGAGTTTCTGCAGCTTCTGAAACTCTGATTTCTCGTGCCACGCGGCTCATCAGCATAGTTTGAGCGGCGGATCCAGATAGGGGGCGGGGACGCGCGCCCGTCCCTGAAGACTACTAAAAAAAAAGATTCTAATAGATTTGCTGAAGTTTTCTTATTAAAATCGATGCCCTTTTTGTAAAAAATATAAAAATGTTTGGAAGTTTTCAATTTGATACGTTTAAGAACGCACTCCTCATGCCTATAGCGACTTGACGTTCCCTCCACTTCAGGTCGTGGCTGTCGAAGCATACAGAAAAAACAGGAAATGCTGATGCCTGTAAAAATGTTGTATACATGCGTGGCTTTTTTCGGAATGTTTGAAGAGAACAGAGCCTATTCGGGTAAAGGATGGCAAATCAAAGTCTTCAGATTCTGATCTGCGTAAGTTTGCAGAATCATTCGGCAGGAACTTCATGGATGTTTCCACACATTCGAGACACTACAAAGAGTTGTCGTTAAGTTTAAACAATCACTTGAACGACCTTAAGAAATATATTAATGATATTCCTAGCTCTATTGAGAACTTGTTTGGCCAGGAATCCATTTCCTCCCCACTACAAACGAAACTTACCACTATTTCCGACGATCTTGCTGCTACAAGGCTGATAATGGGTGATATTGCAGATGAAATCAGACCATAATCTGATCTTCGCACAAGTGTTCCACCTAATAATTTTAATCTTCCTTCTTCCGCTTCAAGCTTAAGAAGTGAACTCATAGCGGCCCAAAATGCAACCGCCATCTCGGACACTAATCTTAGTAGCCAAAAATCACGTCCGACAACGACCTCTGCAGGTGGTCAGACGGAGTTATCTGTAGGTAAGAATTCTATCCGGGCTTCGCACGTGCCGCTTCCGTTGGCCAAATCTTCCGAACTTGACTTGGATTTTAATAGGAATGCCCTATTCCTGTGGAGCATTCCAAGCAAATCCGTAAACAAAGCATCCGTAAAAACCGAAAACTGAAAGGAGGGAGCCTTCCACAGTAGCGATTGGTACTTCATCTCAGTCCTCTTTGAGAAATGGTATTGGGGCCTCTTTGAGAACGGTACCTAAACCTTCGAATGTTTTCGTCACCCGTCTCTGTCCAGAAACGATGTGCGAGGACATATCGAAGTATTTAAAGTCCAAAAATATTGCGACTGATGGTATTTCTTGTCGAAAAATCAGTAAAAGCTCTAAACCGGTTACATCCTTTCTCCTAACTGTTTCAGCAGATATGCAGGACAAGTTGTTAGACCCCTTACTTTGGCCTCCTGGCACTTTTACTAAATTATTTGTACCTTCTGAGCGTCTACCTAGAAATAAAGCTAAAATAAATAAATAACGTTGTTCCAAAAAACTGAAGTCGCTTTCCCTTTACTATCAAAATGTCCGAATCCCTCGGACAAAAACCGCACATATCTTCAAATCCTCTGTCGCGGCTTGCTTCGATATAGTTGCTTTCACTGGAACTTGGCTGCATCATGGTATTCGCGATGCATGCTGAAATCCTTGATAATTCTTATCAAACTTTTAGAAGAGATAGACATACTGTTTCGGAAGCTCGTGGCGGTGGCGTACTTCTTGCGTGTAAAAATAAGTTCAATTGCAGCAAAATTGAACTTCCTTGTTTCTCCAACACCCTCGATATTGATCTCATAGCTCTTAAGCTATCTCTCCTTAAATATGACTTATACATAATTTGTTGCTACATTCCTCCAGACTCCATAAATATTGTCGATGACAAAGCTCAAAATATTTACGACCTACTTACTTTAACATCTAATTTTATCCATGGTAAGATGGAACCTATTGACGAATTACTACTTATTGGTGATTTTAACTTACCCAATATACAATGGGTACTTAACGAAGATGACGATGACAATCTTCCACTTAATAACTTGACAACAAGGGAATCACGTTTCCTTGATACTATTTCATCTCTTGGTCTCAGCCAAATCAGTAATGTTAAGAATGACATGGGTAGGCAGCTAGACCTGGTATTTTCTACTGACGCTGGGAACTTATTAGTTGAACCTAGCTCAGTTATAATGTCTACTCTTGACAAATATCACCCTCCTCTACTAATTACATATTGCCATGAAACCGAAAATCTCGCAAATTATGACGAAACACAATACTTTTTCAATTTTAGAAAAGCTGGCTTTTCGGAACTTTCTCGTAGACTTACCTCTATTGATTTCAACACATTGCTGTCTTGTTGATGAAGATGTTTCTAAGTTTTACATAATTCTTTTCGATTTATTCGCTTCTCATGTTTCCCGTGAGCGTCAGCGGATCTCTAAAACATCACCGCCATGGTTCAATAAAGAGCTGAAACGCCTTAAAAATAGAAAGAATAAACTGTGGAAAGGATATTTGCGGGACAAGGACATTATAAGTCACAGCAGCTTCCTCACATCCTATAATGAGTTCAACGAACTTTCCTCTTCACTCTATGATGAGTATATTCAAAGTATGCATGTGAAATTATTTAGTGCCCACGTAACTTTTTTAGGTTTATTAATATGAAAAAAAACCGACAACTACCCCAATACCATGAGGTACAAAGATTCTGCTAGTGACGTTTCGTCTTAAATTTGTAATATGTTTGCTTCTTTTTTTGACAATGCCTTTGCCTCGTCAAATTTTCAAACTCAAAATAGCAACTTCAGTCATATGAACGACTCTCATAACGTTTCATTCGCTATCCCTTCAATCACACAAAAGGATATACTCGTTCATATTACTGGGCCTCCAAATGACTTCACAACGGGTCCGGATGGGATCCCTCCAACCTTTTTTAAGTCTTGCTGCCTTTCCCTGGTAGCTCCGTTGAGAATTACTTTCCAATAATCGCTCGATAGTGGTTGTTTCCCCCAGCTACGAAAAAATTCCTTTATCATACCTATCCACAAAAAGGGTAGTAAAAATGATATTTCTAACTATAGGCCTATTGCGAAATTATCATGCATGCCCAAATAATTTGAATCAATCATTTACTCTCAGCTATCATTTTCCTGTATGAATTTGCTTTCTTCAAACCAACATGGGTTTATTTCGGGCAGGTCTACAACCACAACTTATTACAATTCATCTCGGATATTAATGGCGGGTTTGCAAAAGGCTTCCAAACAGATTGTATCTATACTGACTTTAGTAAAGCTTTCGACAGGTTATCTCACTCCGTGATATTGTTTAAAATGGAAAAGTATGGGTTTCCCGTAACATTCCTAAAATGGACGGAGTCATATTTAGATAACAGAACATACCAAATCAATTTCCGCCATTCCTTCTCTAGAGTCTTGAAATCTTCGTCCGACGTACCTCAAGGGAGTCACCTGGGCCCGTTGCTCTTTATTCTATCTATTGACGACATTGTATCTGTTGTGAAGCACTGCAAAGTCTTGATTAATGCTGACGATATTAAACTTTTCGCTCAGATTAAATCTTTTAACGATTGTGAACTTGTACAGGGTGACCTCCACAAATTTTACGACTGGTGCAAAGGCAATAATTTGCTACTCAATATCGACAAATGTGAGGTTATGACTTTCCACAGGAATCTGAAACCAATCACTTATGATTATGAATTCTCGAATTCCTCGATTCGCCGTGTTAGTTCTGTTTGTGACTTGGCTGTCAAATGTGACCAAAGATTGAATTTCGTCTCCCATATAAACTTCATGGTATCAAAGAGTAGTTCTATGTTGGGCTTTATAAAACGTTGGTCTCGAGAGTTCTCGAATCCAACCATTACATTGCATTTGTACACTTGCTTTGTGAGACCCCTTCTTGAATACGCCAGCCAGGTCTGGTCTCCATTTTACGGTATACACATCGACCGTATCGAGTCTGTTCAGCGGAACTTCCTACGATTTGCTCTCAGGCACCTACCCTGGAATAATTCATCACCCTATAAGGATCGCTTGAAGCTTTTAAATATGCACTCGCTAGAGAAACGTCGTATGGTTGCCGATATAACGTTTGTGCATCAACTCTTAAACGGGAATATTGATTCTCCATTTTTACTTAACAAAATCTCTTTCCGTGATAGTAGGCACAATTTAAGAAGGCTACCTTTGATGCATGTTAACTCCTCAAGGTCTAACTTTAGCAAGTATGAACCTGTTAATCGCATGTGTATTACTGTTAATAATATGGCTGAGCATTTTGTTCTCGACGTTTCTAAGCATGTTTTAAAAAAACGTCTATATAATAATATTTAATCTATTTTGTTTAATGTTTTGTGCATGTAATTTCGTCTGGTGTTTGGTTTATGTTTAGTGTAACATACTAATACTAACACCGACTAAGTTTATTTATTAAACGTGTCCATGTAGTGAGCTTGTGTTAAGCTGGTTCTGATAGTCAAAAGCGATAGGAGGTTTGTTTTAATTGAAAACAGGTGCTAAAGGGTCTTTGACGAATCTTCGAGGTAAAGACAGCTTGTTAGAATATTATCGGTGGATCAAAAAAACATTTCAATAAACAATTACAACTCGTAATTGAAGATATTTAGCGAAACTACACCTCGGTAAATAGATCATTGTATATTGGTGTACTGAGTTATTACATTTAAAGCAAAAGATTTATATTGGAATACTGCACAGAACACCTGCATGTCCATTATCCGGACAGAAAAATTCCTTTTTGTCCAGATCTTTTATTTAGACTAAGAATCTTGGCAAGCCTCAAGGATAGGAAAGGCTTCTGGCCCCTGGTCAAAACTATTAGGAACAACTTTACCAATTCCTCTATACATTCAATACTTAACAATGTTGAAGTGATTGTTGACTCACTGGATAAAGCTAATATTTGGGCTGCTAGATTCGCTTCAAATTCTCGCTTTTCACTTCACAAACACCTATTTGGCATCTACCGTGTGGATGTACACAAGAGCCAATACATATCCGTAGGAGAGATGTGTTCAAGGTTCTTAAGATGATCAATACCTCTAAAGCCGTAGGTCCTGATGGTTTCTCACCCCTGTTAATTAAAAGCTATGCCTCATCCTTGGCTAAACCTCGGCGCAAACTATTTTACTTGCATTATTCCACAGGAAGATTTCCAACTGATTGGCAACTAGCTTACGTTCAGTCTATTCCCAAGAAAGAAGAGGGTAGCAATCCCTTTTGATTCTTTCAAAGGTTTTTGAATCTATTATTAACTCCAAATTAATGAAGTATGTAGAAACCAAACAACTCATCAATGATCGCCAATATGGACTGGACGCTCATCTGGAGACTTGCCGACTTTTCTTATGGAAAGTTGGAACCGTAGTCTTCACAATTTTGGTGAGGCCAAAATCGTTTCCCTAGATATTTCAAAGGTCTTTGATATAGTTTGGCATCCAGGCCTTTTAGTTTATATCTGATCGCCTAATTCCAGTTGTACTAGGTGGAGTTTCACCAGAACCTCTGTTATCTCTCCATCCCTCTGTTTAATTTTCTTTAATGATCTGCTTTCCCTAACTTTGAGTCCTATTCATAGTTTTGTCTGTCACAGTACCCTTGATTTCGCTTACTACTTTGACACTATTAGGGACTCTAGACGGAACGCCACCTCTGTCAATTGAGTTTGCATGATTAGAACATTGATTCACGACCGTGATATTAGCCTCGCTTGGAGTAAAGCGTATCGCCTCGAATTCAAGGCATCTAAGTCTTAAAGCTGTCTCATATCTTTCAAACAAGACCGTAATTCTTTCAGTCCCATTTCTAAATGGAGCACTGATTTACGGTACACCGTCTTTATGCATTTTGACATTAATATTTTCTATAAGTTAATCTGGGCACATATACTTCTTTTCTGTTGCCAAATAAGCATCAAAATGTCTTGGATTTCTGAAAAGTGTAAGAAATGTTTCAGCCCATCGAATCTAGCGCTCATCTACCAGTCCTACATTAAACCTAGAATGGAAAACAATTCCCTTATCTGGGCCGGGATCGCTCAACTTTACCTTTTAGAGCCTTCAAGCTCATTGGCGAGTTCACAATAACTTGTCATATCGACTCACGCGAGCGCCGCCGCCTCAATGTTGGGTGCTTTTCGCTCCTTTCTCTATGTCCTTCCTACCATGCTGTGCTTTGCATCATAGGGTATCTTCTGAGCTTGGCTTTGCATCATAGGGTATCTTCTGAGCTTGGCTTATTAGTCTTTCTTAATGTTACAAACTAAGAAGGTCTGTGTTGCATCTGGTGTGCGACTGCTATTTTAAATGGACCTTAAGTACCGCTTTCATTCCTGTAATTTGCAAAGTTACAGTTTATGATGAATTCGTGAATTTGAACATAACGTATTTCGCTATTTTTACTAAACGAAATGGATGACTTCCACCATTTACAAACCAAAACAAAATAAATAATTTAACTCCTCGTTTAGCTTTCGCGAGTGGTAAAAGTTGAACGTTGAGTGGTAGCTTATCTGTTCGACCCGAATCTTTTAAATGATAAATTTTGTGCATTTGACATTTGCGAGTGGTAGCGAGTGTCTTCGAACTTTTGATTGTTTCCGGCTTCTACCATTTTTAAAGCATAGTTGCCCCCCCCCCCCACAAGAATTCTGGATCCGCCCCTACATAAATGTTTCCTGAGGAAAAAAACAAAAGTCATTTTTAACTGTTATAAGACCAGGAAAATATAAAACTCGAATTATGAGTTTTGTTTTTTGAGGAAAAAAATAAAACTCATTTTTAATTCTTATAATAGACGAAATATGTAAAACTCTGGGAAAGAGTTTTATATCGCTGTAAAATAATATAAGTATTTTTTTAACAGTTAAAATTAAAATATAGAAAATATGTCTTACAATAACAGTTAGGATTGAATTTATATATTAAAATCGACACTTTCTTTATTTCAACGAAGGCAGCTAGTCTAAGTGCTGTAGATACACCCCTTTTGTATTACGATACTTCCTAGAAAACTTTATGAAAGAGTTTTTTCGCTTACAAAAAGTTAATAACAGTTATTTACAGTCCCTGCTTATATCGGACATTATCCATGAATGGTAGCCGTTCAGAAGATCCAGTAATTGTGGGCAAACTTTATTCAATAGCCTGACGGAGCTGTTCTCGAAGGCTATCTTCAAATGTATTTTTGTCTTTTTGAGGTCTTTAACTAAAGTGGAAACATGATAAAATCCAGAATGGACAAAATCCAGAAATATTAAAAAAATCCGGAACTGATAAAATTCAGAAGTGACAAAATCCAGAAGTGCTAAAATTCAGAAACGCCAAACTATATAAATGTCAAAATCAAAAAATTTTGAAGATGGCATGAACTTGGCTTTCCAATTCACATATTGACCCTTATCGTTGTTGTTATATTAATCTGTATTATTAATGTAGTTTGGAATTTTGTGATGACATATTCATCTGATGGACACCTAGCATCTTTGTGAAAAACAGGCTAACCCAACAATGCCTGCACATGGGTCACATTTGTGAACGGCGGTCAAGAAACATTATATGAAATTTTGAGGTGTTGATCGAGATTTTGAGATGGTTAAGGTCCAAAATGCATGATAATTCGAATTAGAATAAAAATTTTTATAATTTTCGAAATTATTAATACATAGAAGAACTTTTGCGTTGAGGTATTATCCTGCTCTGGAATATGAGTATGAATTAGAGCTTATATGGTAGAGGAAATCCATAAAAAAATCCATTCGCGCACGCGAATATCTTTTCTGGATTTTTTCTGGATTTCTTCTGAATTTTGTCTCTTTGAATTTTGTTACTTCTGGATTTTGTCACTTCTGAATTATCTCTTCTGGTTTTTGTCTCTTCTGGATCTTGTCACTTCTGGATTTTGTCTCTTCTGGATTTTATCACTTCTGGATTTTGTCTCTTCTTGGATTTTGTCTTTCTGGATTTCGTACGCAACCCAACTAAAGAAGTACGTTTGACGTTTTAGATCTATTTATTCGCCACTTTAAGAAGAAAATTTAGCGGATACAGAATCATCTCCGTAGTCTTGAAGAATTGCAGTGACAGTAATAGATAGATAGATGCTGATGGTGTTACTCCATACCTTCTATTCAGTTCAAAACTATCTTTTAAAAAAGGTGATTGTTAGCTTTACTTTTGGAGACCAGCGACTCGCGAGTAACACAATTTAATAATTTCGTAAGCCGAAATCATCTTCAAACCTAAACTTAGAGCGAATCGATGGCTGTCTTTTTGACGATCACGAGATGACCTTAAGACTTAAATTCAATTCAATTCAATTCAATTCAATTCAATTCAATTTATCATATATATATATAACTACAACACTATACATATATATTCATGGCAATGCACCAGTAAGATACAAGATCTTGTAGTAGGTACATGTTTAGCAAGAATAAAATAAAATAATACAAGTGCCTACATATGTAATAGAGAGGTATAAAGCTACTTTAAATACGTTTTATTGGTCTGTATAATACAAAGGAAAAGCATACAACTAGAGTTAAGTACATAATTCAGATTCAGATAAAGTTTTTACAAAATAGTGCATAACATTACTGATCTATACTACACCACTAAATCTCAGTTAAACTGCTGAGTGACTTGACCGAACATAAACAAAATCACAGAATTAAAATGTTCGTAATTCTGAAGACCTAAGATGTTCCATAATGAGTCGCCTGATCGAGGAGAGCTAGCCTGCCCAGACGGATCGCTTAATAGAAGCAGGTAAGGAGTTTCAAAGCTTGATTGTATGAGCGAAGAACAGGCGCTGGGAAGTTAAGTATGAAAATCTGGGCAATATTAAATTGCTATTTCTGTTAGAATTGGCGAAATTGAGAATGCGAAACAAGTATGTTGGACAGCGAAATTTCATTAACTTGACCAGGACAGCAAGACACCGATAATCCAAATTGCAGAAAAGGCCACAACCAAATACAGAGTTACTAAAGGGCGACACATGGTCAAATCTACGCAGGTTAAATATGTATCTGATCATAGCATTAAAAGCCATCTGAAGTTTATGTGAATTATTGTAATCAAGATGGCCATACACTTCACACCCGAAGATGAGCACAGGAATAAGGAGAGATCGGCATAAGAATAATCTTGTCGCAGAGGGTGTAAAGTGACTGAAAGCCCACAGAGAGCGTAAAGAACCATAGACTTTACGAATTACAGCCGAGATATGATTATCCCAGGTTAGAGAATTGTTAAAGATAACTCCAAGATTGCGAGCAGTCTCTGCAAAAGGATTAATTTCCTCTCCGATCATGACAGGAGAGAAGCCAGTAGCGTCATTATTGGCTCTCCTAATTAACAAACAGTTAGATTTACTGGCATTAAGTTTCAGAGCATTGACCACAGTCCAACGAAGAATGCTTAGTAAGTCGTCATTAATGCAACTAGTACCATCTTCAATAAGACCAAGCGGCCTTCACAGGTATAGCTGAGCATCATCAGCATATAAGTGAAGCCTGCTATATGTAACACACTCGAAAATATCATTAATGAACAACGAAAAAAGTAAAGGACCAAGAATCGATCCTTGGGGCACACCAGAACCAACTCGCAGAAGAGACGAAGAAGAACCATTGCAGAAAACGCTCTGAAATCTATCAGTAAGATAATTGAAAATCAAATGTGTTGCAGACGCCGAAAACTTAAATTTTGTAATTAACTTCTTACAAAGAAGATTGTGATCGACTACATCAAACGCCTTGGAAAAGTCCAAGAAAACTAAAATAGTAATATTATCGGCATCAATTGCCCGTCGAATATCTTCAGAGACACTTAATAGCGCTGTCGCGTAACTGTGAACAGGGCGAAAGCCAGATTGGTGTTCATGAACAAGACCGTATTCATGTCAATATTTAGAAATTTGGACCGAAATTGACTTCTCAAAGACTTTTGATAGGATTGGTAATATACTAATTGGACGATATTCACAGGGAATTAACACCTGTAGTTTTAGGTAGAGGGATGATCTTTGATTCGGAATGATGTGGCCTTTACTATTCTTCAAGATTTTCCTTCTGTCAATCCAGAGTTTAACTATATCTGGATTAGGTTCATACTTCACAAACACATCATATACTTCTGTTTCCTTTATCGCAGCCCAAATATGTCTGATGACGACACGGTATCCGTATTTGACAATATCTCCAACAATATTGATCATTTGCTTTCTGTCTCACCTTCTTCCGAAATCGTCCTGGCAGGCGATTTTAATGTTCATAATATACCGTGGCTCAGACATTCTTCTACCACAAGTCCTGCGGGCCGTTTCGTTGAACTCTTCTGTGAATCATTTAATTTACAACAGCTAGTGGATGCACCAACGCAAATTCCTGATGCAGCTGGAGATAAAGCTAATTTACTCGACTTGTTTCTAACATCTCATCCTGACAAATATTCCATCTCAGTCGGTTCCCCTCTCGGAAATTCAGACCATTGTTTAATCACGGCTCAATTTACCACCTCAAACATGTGCCGCCCTACCTCTCCACCAACAAGTAGGGTTCTTTGGCACTATAAGAATGCTGATTGGGAAAGTCTCAATAAGTATCTTAGAGAAATTGATTGGTCGGTCTGTTTTGCTTCGAGGGATGTTGATGAATGCACATTAGAATTTAATAACATACTAAATTTTGGCATGCGTGAATACATTCCGTATTCTTACAGCAGATCTCAACAACAGCATGATCGCTCCTGGTTTAACGATAAGTGCAATCAACCTATAAAAACGAAAGAGTCTGCTTTTCGTGCCTATCAATTGCATCCATGTCCGGAAATGAAACAAGTCTACAAGACAGAACGGAACACCTGCAAGTCCATTATCCGGAGAGAAAAATTTCTTTTTGACCAGAATATTAGACAAAGAATCTTGGCAAGCCGCAAAGGTAGCAAAGGTTTCTGGTCTCAGGTCAAAACCATCAGGAACAACTTCACCAGTTCCTCTATACCTTCACTACTTAATAATGGTGAAGTGATTGTTGACTCCCTGGATAAAGCTAATATTTTAGCTGCTAGATTCGCTTCAAATTCTTGTCTTCCACCCACTTCACAAACACCTGGTGTGCATCGCCCGTGTGAATGTGTACAAGAGCCAATACACGTTCGTACGAGAGATGTGCTCAGGGTCCTTAAGGGGATCAACGTCTCCAAAGCCGCAGGTCCTGATGGTTTTTCGCCCCTGTTAATTAAAAGCTGTGCCTCATTCTTGGCTAAACCTCTGCGCAAACTATTCTACTTGTCTTATTCGACAGGAAAATTCCCAACTGCTTGGAAACTAGCCCACGTTCAGCCTATTCCCAAAAAAGGAGAGGGTAGCGAACCCTCAAATTATCGACCAATTGCGATCACTTCGATTCTTTCAAAGGTTTTTGAATCTATCATTAACTCAAAATTAATGAAGTATCTAGAAACTAATCATCTCATCAACGATCGCCAATATGGCTTCCGAGCTGGACGCTCATCTGGAGACTTGCTGACCTTTCTGACGGAGCGTTGGAACCGTAGTCTTCACAATTTTGGTGAGTCTAAAATCGTTGCCCTGGATATTTCAAAGGCCTTTGATAGAGTCTGGCATCCAGCCCTTTTAGCCAAACTTAAAGCACTTGGTCTCTCTCCTCCTCTTCTCTTATGGATTGAAAGTTTCCTATCTAGTCGCCAGATACGTGTTGTATTAGATGGCGTTACATCTGAACCGCATCCCATAAATGCCGGTGTGCCTCAAGGCTCTGTTATCTCTCCAACTCTCTTTGTAATTTTCATTAATGATCTGCTTTCCCTTACTTTCAATCCCATCCATAGTTTCACAGATGACAGTACTCTTGATTTCGCTTACTCCTTTGACACTCTTGCGGACTCTAGGGGGAACGCCGCATGTGTTAAAAGAGATTGCATGACTAGATCATTGAATAACGATCTTAACAATATCCTCGCTTGGGGCAAAGCGAATCGCATCGAATTCAATGCATCTAAGATCCAAAGCTGTCTCATCTCATTAAAACAAGATCATAACTTAACCACACCCGTTTCTTTTGATGGAGCATTAATTTCTGATTCACCGTCACTAAGCATTCTTGGCATTAATATTTCCAGTAAGTTAAACTGGACAGATCACATCTTCTCTGTTGCCAAAGAAGCATCGAAATGTCTTGGATTTCTGAAAAGGTGTAAGAAATATTTCAGCCCGTCAAATCTAGCGCTCCTCTACAAGTCCTATATTAGACCTAAAATGGAATACAACTCCCATATATGGGCCGGGGCTGGTCGCACAGCCTTAGCTTCATTAGATATTGTCCAAAAGAGAGCCTTCAAGCTCATTGGCGATTTGGCAATAACTTGTCATATCGACTCACTCGAGCACCGCCGCAATGTTGGATGCCTTTCGCTCCTTTATCGCTATATGCATGGTCAATGTTCGGATGAAATATCTAGTCTAATCCCTTGTAGAATTATTCCTGCACGCAATACTCGCGCTGCAAACCGCGCACATCCCTTAACCCTTCAAATTACTTTCGGCCGTACAGTAAAATTCCGTGATGCTTTTTTATCCCGAACAGTGCGAATGTGGAACAGCTTACCATCTTCTGTTTTTCCCCCGGCATACAATCTGCGGAAGTTTAAGGGTGACATACATCGGCACCTCCGCCATTCTCCTCATATCCCCTAATCCTTTCCCTATCTCCTTCATGCCATGCTGTGCTTTGCATCATAGGGTATCCCCTGAGCTTGGCTTAATAATATAAAAAAAAAAGGGAATTAGGGAAACGAGAAGTCGTGAGACATAGGTTGAAGATATGAGTTAAGGGGACGAGAATGTAAGGTAAACAAATTTTTATGAATCTAGAAGATATTCCATCAATTCCTGTAGCCATAGATTTTACACGAAAAAAGGTATCAAACACTTCGTCAGGATATACCGTAGAAAAACTAAAAGATGAGAAACTGTGGATGGATTGATTGAAGCTCATCGTTATACATTTCAAAATCCCTACAGAATTATATAGTTCTAAGGCCTCTAAAAGTTGTCATTTGTTGTCTGACGTTAGTTCATCAACGAACCGGTGGACTAATTGGGATAGTCCGCCCTGTATGTAAGATAAGTCTATACTTAAATAAGACTTCTAAATCATCACCAGAAATATTTCTAGCAACGTTGAACGAATTTAACTATAATTAGATTTCTTCCTCCAATGTAAACGATATTGTAAATTCAAGACTATACGCCAATGCCAAGGATATTCAACGGGTATTGAAGAGACCAATTATATCTCCGAGATTAATTAAAATGTTTAAATATTTTATTGTGTGCTTTGCAGCATCCAGTTGGAAAAGTTAGTTTTCATATTACAGAATACATTTTGAAAATGTTGATTATGTACCTATATTAATTGGATTATTGGATGCTCAGTGAACACTTTGAACATCTTGACACCAAACCTCTTCTTACCTTCGAAAGCATTTATAGCTCTTTATGCATGCTATATTTAGAAATTATTTGATTTATCCCAGAATGATCCAATCTACATATGTATGTACATATATATGAGGTACATACTCCTAAATGTTTCTTGTTAACTCACCTGAAAGTAATGAAAATTTTCTGGTCCTCGTTTTGAGAAATCTCCGCCGAAATCATGAAACTCGTTAAATATGTATGAATCCCCAATGATATGTTCTACAAGGATTATTACATATCCTTGATTCTTAGATATATGTCTTCTGGTGTATTTATGTATAGTAGGTATAATATTATGTTTAGGTCAGGAAACTTGACTGAGCTCCCTTCCATATGAGTTAACAATTCTCTCTGAAACACTATACGCGCGTATTATGAATATTTTGAAAAGGGTTTTGTAAACTTGCATATTAGCAATGAGCTCAAACTTTTCATCAAAGGTATTTTCGGGTTTATGGCTGTTATGCGGCAAAGGTTTTTGCACTGGATACCTTGAAAGTGTTTATACATTTTATACTAAGCACCGCAAATATTGTTCACACAAGATTTCTAGAGATTTGAATGGTAAACAAGAATAATTCATTGGGATTGGGTTTGTATAGAGAAATAGTTTTGTTTAGTCATTCCGAGAGGTTGAATGATGAAATTTGGTAGAACGATTATGAATATAAAGGAGCTATTCACTTTGAAAAGTTACAGAGTTATTGTACAGTAAAAGACCTTTTTATTATCGTATCTGTCACTTCTTAAATTATTAGAAATTGTGAAATTTGTCCATTCAAGCAAAATTAATTGGCGTCAGTGCCATTACTACTAATCACAAGAGCTCTGTCCAAGTATTTTCCATAATAAGCTTTCTCCAATAAGTACCCATATTTTACCACAATTTCCCTTTGCAATGTTTGGATGCCCGAGTCTGTTCTCAATTGCAGAATTTCGGCATTAGATGTGGAACCTGCACGGGGAATAACCTTAACATTAAGTTCAGTGAATGTACCACATTGATTTGTTGCTAATATATTTCAGTTAAAAAACCAAAGTTGAGAACGGCAGATAAATGTCGGTGGAAAAGGCAAGACATAATCGAAAGCTTCATTAATTGATTTTAATTAGAAGTACAACCTAATATGTGTAAAAATCTTAGATTGAAAATACACTACATATAGGGGAACACGGGGCACAACGGGGTACCGGGACACAACGGGGTACGGGTATTTCTCTATGACTGAAAAGACTTAAGGCGAAATTGTTGCCGCAAATCAAACGGAAGACGACTGTGCAGGAGTGGTCACAAAACTCGATGAAGATCGCAATAGAAGCGGGTGTAACTGGTGTTAAGAGCTACAAGAAGGCAGCTCTAAGCGTTGGTGTACCTCGAACAACTCTGGAGAGACATGTCGCGAAATCCAGAGTAAAACCAGAGAGCTCAGCGGGACAGAAAAGAATGGGTCATTTTAAGCTGTATTTACTCGGGATCAAGAGGGAGAATTGGTTATTTATATAAAAGAAATGGAACAACGTTTGTTTGGCTTAAATTCAGCTGATTTAAGGTATTTGGCCTATCAGTTAGCTACAGCGAACAGACTAAAACACAATTTCAACGAGGGGACAGGTATGGCGGGTGAAGGATTGCTTTATAGTTTTCTTAAACGTCTTTCGGGCTTATCGCAAACTTGAATCCACTTCCGCAGCTCGTGGCATGGGTTTCAACAGGGTATAGCCGTAACAAAAATGTTTCACGTTACTTCACAGAACACTCGACGAGAACAGACTAACAGCGGAGAAAATCTTCAACGTCCACGAAATAGGCGTTTCCACTGACCCGAAGAGTCACAGTAAGGTTATTGCAACCAAAGGAAAACGTCAAGTTGGCACGCTAACATTAGCAGAAAAGGGAAAGCTGCTGACAACTGTCCCATGTTTTAGCGCCAGTTTAAATTATATGCCCCAATGATGATTTTCCCTAGAAAACGTATGCATCCAGATTTGATCGATGGTGCTCCCCTTTAATCCTGGGCTGAATGTCATGAAAGCGGATGAATCCAAACAGATCTGTTTCTCAAATAGTTCAAGCGTTTCATCGTATTTACAAATTCGTCCAAGAGCTCTCCTGTTCTTCTTGGACGGACGTGCGGCGCATGTAAAAAGTTTTGAACTGATAAAAATTGCAAGGAAACATGGGGTAATATTGCTGTGTTTTCCTCCACAGTGCACCCACCGGCTGCACAGCCTCTTGACGTTTCATTTATAAATCCTCTACTAAGTACTTATGTATTATTCTTCAGAAGTTAAGTCATTTCTTAGGTGCCATCCAGGTCGTGTTGTAACCCAGTTCCAGACATCAAAGTTATTTGGAAATGAATATATTAATGCTGCGACAATGAAAACTGCTCTCAATGGTTTTAAGAAGACAGGAATCTGGCCACAGAACGCCAATATTATTACCGATGTGGATTTTATGCCATCTGAAACTACAAACACCGAAGAAATTACAATAACTGATGACGCAGTACCAATCAACCAACAACAATTATTAAATATTCCACTTGAGAGTAATCCGAAATGCCAACAATATCAGGAAATTTACCCTGTCTGCAAGTTGCCACTAAAATAAATTTTGCTCCCCAATCTGGCTGTTCATTTTGGTCGGACCATGCGTTTCCTTCAGAGTCGAATACACTTGAGTTATCTAGGACAAGAAGAAAAATCCAAGATAAATCTACAAATGCGATAGGACCATTCAGTCTTAAATCACCGCAAGACATAATGCCCATACCAAAAGCAATGACGACAAAATTGAGAGTTATTCAACGGGCGGAGGAAAACGGTATTATAACAGAGTCGCCTTATAAAAACGAACTGGACTTGTCCCAAATGAAGAAGAAAAAGGTAGGAAAAGAATTCAAATTTGGAAGGGCTAAAGATAAAGTGCGTCTTATTAAAAAGAAAACTGCAGCCAAAGCAAAAAACAGAAAGAGAAAATCCTCTGACTGTTCATTGTCAAAAGAAGGTGATGCGGCATGTCTCTATTGTAATTATCTTTGGTCAGAATCAGATGGAGGATGGATTCAACGTATGTCCTGTAAGCAGTGGGCACACTACTGCTGCCCTGGAGTTGACAATAGTGACTATGAGGCAGTTCATCTAGGTTCCTAGTGCAAGCCTGATAAACTATTTTAAAAGAAATTTAAACTTATTTTTAATAAATGAAATCAAACCCCATTTTACGTCAATGTAAACCCCATTATACCCCAGGTGTGAGACAAAACGGGCCAATTGCTATTATTATTTAAAAAGATCCTATTTGTTTTATTCCTTATTTAGACTAAATTGTTAACTGGTAATATGGTTTTGTATTAGAAACAAATATAACAGTTTAACTCTTTTATAGTGCTAATTTTTCAAGAAAGACCCTTACATACGCCGTTATGCCCCGTCTTCCCCTACTACCCTGGAATCTTTAGAAGTACTGTTGTAAATGTGGAATGCCGATTAATGTTAAGCTTATCCTAATTATATAAGTATCTACCTTTACGGTATTATACATATATTACAGTATCAACTGCAGGCAAAAGGGAATTTTACAGAAAACATGCATACTTTGTGGTAAGCGTTTAACTACTACTACTAAACTATCTTCCAAGCTTAAACGTAGTTTAAACCAAATCGGGTTTTATAGTGCATTCTTTTAGTAAAGTTGGTAGTACTGGTTGAATGGTGAACTAAATTAGTTATCGCCGCCATTTTGAAGCAATTTTTCTATCAATCCATCTGTCAATAGGAAAAAGTAAACAGACCAAAACGTAAAAAATAAAACATATGTAGGTAAAAGGGTTGCAAATTTTAGTAGAAGTGAAGCTGAGCTATTGCTGTCCCTAGTGCATAAAAAAGACACATACATAGTAGAGTACAAGAACACGGACAAGTATAGATTTGAAACGAAAGTGATAAAGCTCTTCACTTGAACGGAATCTAGTATAAAAATAAAATGTGTCCCACTCATTAAAATGGTTTGGCTGATTTCTAATTTTTCGTCGACAGAGTTTTAAATTTAACTCAAAAACGACTTCTTCATCGCTAAAATGTCTAAATCTGAATCCATGATAAAATTATTTTTTCGATAGAAACAAACAATGCTACTGTCAAAATAAAATGTCACACTTGTTAAAGACTTTTATGTTGAGTTTATACGGAGCGATGGAACGGTTTAAACTGTAGTTTAAACCGAGACTTAAACCAAACTGTGAAACCCATTCGTCGAGTTTAAATTAAAGATTTGGTTTAAACTCAGACTGTGAAACAGGCTATAACACGTATCTGACTGACAGCTACTTTTACTAGTCGTGAATTGCTCAATATGAGGACTCAGGAGCATGACCGATTTTCATTCAATATATTTGCTTAATTTCCTATCGAATCTTCTTGGTGGGGATAATTGGTTAGGTGAATTTAATGTAGAGCAACAGAGCGACTTCGCGTTATGGAAAGAAACACATAATAGGTGCTATTCACAGTCGAAGTTTAAGTTGACTTTTAAAGCAATTTAAATTGTATTATTGTAAACGTCAGTTTAGCTATAGCTGGCTTTAATTACGACGTTGAAACTTAGATTATATAACAAAAAGGATTGGCTATGCATAAGCATAAGATTTTTTTACAAGAGGGCTGGGTATTTAGTTTTTCACAGTTCGATATTTTTGACATTTCTCAATTTATTTGAATTTACGAATTGTAATCGCGTGTCCTGTATGATGTCAGTCATACAAAGGTAACGTCAACAAATATTATCGGAAAATAAATTGGCCCTAGGAAAATTCTTATAAATGTAAAAAGTTATAAAAAAATTATAAAATTATAAATTTAAAAATGATTTAAATTACAGTGACAGAAAATTATAAAAACTTCTTCAATTCTTGATAAAGTTTCAAAGAACTAAATTATGTCCCCGCTCAGAAAATATCATAGTTTACTACTTCCATGACTAAAACAAACACATGGATGCGGTTTTACTACATGCAGAAAAAATGCTTCAGTTTTTCTTCCTCATAGCCTATCCTTTTTGTTATATGATTATAAACTTTGAATATCATCCAAATTCCCTACAGTCTTGCAATACTTCTTCGAAAACTCATTCAAGTATACATTCTATAGTGCGTTTAGGTGTACACACCAATGTGCTTTTCAGGACATCAGTGTGCAGATCTATAACCTTGTATAAATTACAAGCCGTGAAGTGAAATTTGGCGTATGTGTGAAGTAGTGCTGTTTTCCCTCCCCATACTTTCTGACGAAGCGCTAATTTGTGTAGATATGCAATGATTAAATTTATACCAAACTGAAGCCCAATTCAGAATCGGCGCAGCATGCATCAACGCAGGATGCAGCAAGGTTTGATATCATGGGATCATATGGCGCAATTCGCAATCGGCGCAGCATGCATCATGATGCAAGAGTTTAGAAAATTTTAAAATTTGATGCATGCTGCAACAGTTCTGCCAACATACTGAGGCCAAAAATAATTTTCAAATCTTATTTATCTCATATTTCCTCCGGATCATGATGCATGCTGCGCCGATTCTGAATTGGGCTTGAAAAAGTCTTTTAAAGCGCTGTTTTCCCTTTGGGTAGGACTACTATAATTGGATTGGAAGATTTTATATTTTATTTTATACATTAATATTATTTAAAAATTTATCCTAAAACAGCATTACAGAATTACTATGACTTTCTTACAAGTAACTGCAATTATATACAAAGTATGATTAAAATCTTGAATGTAGTGATAAAAGCGTGAATTAATAATTTGTGCTTATTATGAATTTTTGATTTTTTGTGAATGTTGTTTTTATATCATAGAGAAGGGGGCTATTTGACATTCAGTTTGTTATATTAGAGTCATACACATCTTCATTGTAAGCATAACTGACAATTTAAATTTCTGCTTGTTCATCTGAGCTTTTAGTGCACGACATTCTTTTCGCTCGACTAGATTTTTCTGCTTGTTGACCTTATATTTTGCTACTCTCCTTCATATATTTCCGTCGATTTTCTTTTTCACTTCTTCAAACATAATTTTTATTTGTGAAACTGTTAGAACGGCAGTAACCCTTCTTTTCCATCCCAGATTCGATTTCTTACCTATTTGTAGCAGAATAATGTAGTATATCTTAAATTAAATGTAACGAAGCAGTCTAGTAAATAACGTCGGCAAAAATTAAAAAAATATTTTGCATTGGAGAAACTTGTAAAAAATTCTAAAAATTGAAGTTTTTTAAATCAAATTCCTCTTAGTAGGTATTCACATTTCTTTAGATTTTGACTATTTTGAGAATATAAAGCCTAGATCTAGCAAATAACGCGAGTTCTTTTATTTTTAGTTGCGCTTCTTTTAATTATTTGACTCTAATAGTACTTGTTTTTTCTCCCGATATTTCACCGACGACAAATTGGAATATTTCTTTGAAAGTTGTAGAAATACAAAGTAAAATAGCATAATTAACAATTATGTGCAAAAGAAAATTTTTGAGAGTTAATTCTCGTTAAAAATTTTCAATTTCTTTGAACTGCGAACTTTCATTTTCTTCTTAAATTGTCCCATGTTGGGTTACTGTCTTTCTTTTACGCTAGATGTCTCTAATGTGACTTGTGGTCTAGGTCTAGGCTAATTTTATATGAATTTTCACACTTTCAGGACACAAACCTACGTATAGTAAATTTTATTGCCTATACAGTTTCGCTGGTAACTAAATTGAAAGTTTTGCTGAGTACTGACTCCCCTTAATGGCTCTTGATATTGAGTTTCTGGCTATATTATCAATTTAACCATGCTTATGCGGATGAGGATCGTATGTAATAGGAGAGGATGATGGTGCAGGTATAAAATTTTTAGAATCAACATTTAAAAAATCTCCCTTTTTTTTATCTCGTTCTATTTCAATGAAAAGTAAGTAGGTAAACAACAGACTTTTGCTGAAAATGCGGCTTCAATTCAATTGTAGAGCTTTAAATGTCAAAAGAAGTGTGAATAGAGTTTTAATTTTACAACTTACGCCATTTCGAAAACCTATTCTTAAAACAATGCTTGTATGCATAAGAGAAATTTATCCTTTGGGAACTTATTTAATTTGCTATATAGTAGCAGTATCTTACCAAATGTTTCACAGGGATGCAGTACTGTTGTGAAATAACGATCAACTCATTTATCAGTAACATCTGCGGCAATATTAAGTACTTTTTATCTGTCGATTTTTAAATAACTTTTATCTACTCACCAACGCTTGACAAAAACTTTGTGCCTGGAAGCGACGACGACGTTCGTGACGAAAATGTGAAATGTTAGGAATAATTCTAGTACAGTAAATGGGGATGGACTTACATTTAGAATAGGGAAACAATGGGATAAACAAATTTTAAGTTTTTGGTAGGTTTTATGGTGAAGGATGGTAACTAACCCCCTTCGGCTTGTCCGTGAACCATGCGTGATATCACGTTAAAGCTCTTGCTGATTACTATTAAATAGCATATTTTCTTTGCTTCTGTAAGAAACTTTATAAAAGACTTTTATCTTCCGAAATTCGTTAAAATGCGTGTTTTTCGAATTTGTTTACAGAAGGATGTGTAGGTTGCTGCGCGGCGGGGTTGATTTTTCTTTTTAACATATTTAGAATAGAAGAACATTTATTACAAAACCTCAGCTTACGCTACGTCACAAACGTTAGGTACATCGAGTTTGAAATAGATAACAGGATTATATCGAATGAGAACAAAAGCTTAGAAAAATAACAAAAGTGCAGCGAACAAACTTATTGCAGTAGAAATTATCAAGTAATAGAGGTAATAACGCGATGAGAAAATCAGATTACATAAAGTAAAATTAAAGTATACCTAACAATGATTACAGCAACTAAATAATGTATTACAACGTTAAATATAAAGGTGATGAATCATACAGGTTTTGTTGAGAAGCTGGTGTCAAAAGTTGTTGCCCTAAAGCGAGCGTGAAACGATCGTATTGGAAATTGGAAGAGACATCCGAAAACTGCCTGTATATATATATGTTTTCCTGTGTCTGGTTTCGACACGCAGAAAAAAGTTGGCTCGTTTAAGTTTCAGGGCTAGGTGGAGAAGTACAAGCTTATCCGTGTCCAAATCTTCGTTATCAAAGACTTTTGCATCAGAGCTGCCGGGAATAATGGAGTTAAGTGTAATTGGTTGCGAACGAAGTTGCTTGATGTAAGCCTGAAAGAGCGCGGCACAGTCTTCTTTCTGAGTTGGGGTTGCAATGCGGATGGGGTGGCGTCTGAAGGGCTCCGCCATCTCAATGTTTTGATGGAAGCTCCGGTGAAGACCCACACAGGTGCATAAAGCTGAAAGCAGATGGTCACAAGTGGTAAAACTAGCTTCATGAATATTACTGAGAATTAATGTGCGTCTCTTGGTACTAAGCCGAGAGTAAGATTTGAGTATTTCAACGTCTTTACAAATCCTCAAGATAGCGTGCGATTGATCAAGATCGGTACGCTTCACGATTTCAGAATGGAGGGAAAGTATACCACTGGACAACGAATCAATCTTTGTATTGAGCTCGAAAAGTAATGTCTGTGAGAAAACACCAGTCTTGCTATTCTTGCCTGGGACAACCGGGGCCACAGAGTCACAATTTAAGTGGGATATTAAGGCAGACCATGCAAATCCAATTCACACTGTTGTTTTCATAAACAGTTAAGTAATCTACCACAGAGATATTGACACAGCCCGAGTGAAATATGCGCGACCAAGCATCACAGGTTATCCAGGCGACAGTTTTCTCATTGCCAAGCTTAATCGGCTTGACCTTAGCACATACACGACTACAAAAATCACTAAGGCCGGAGGCAGCCTTGGCTTTAGTCTTCAGTAAAATTTTTTCGTTTTAAAACAACTTTTTTCTTGTGTTGATTAGTAGTTTAGTTGGATGATGCCTGTTCTTCATTCTTTTTTGTTTTTATTTCTTCAACAAACATATATCTTTTTCTAGTGATGATTCTAAACCAACTAATTCATCATCATCTGTCAGGACGTCGAAGACGGATATTGTTTCGTCTTCAAGAAGAGCTGTTTGCAGCCGCTCCTATAATTCAGTTTTATTCCCGACTGTCAATAAGCCACGAAGTTTTAACTTCCTCCTTAGGTCAGCAACCTTCATTTTCAACACATCTGTTTCAGACATGATTTTTTATATCCTCTTCTGGTGTAATGACAAATATGTTCTTGCTAAAGTTTTCTCGACAGAATTTTAACAAAAGAGGACAATCAATCAAATTAAAAAAGAGAAAAAAGAAAAAAAAAAATTAAATTAAATTCACAGAATCAAAAATTTTCACCACTTAACAGTTGGCTACTACTATGTTTATATGAAATAAATTTTTCCAGTTTTTTCATGTAAATTTTTTTTTTACATGGAAGTACTTACTTTAAAGTGCGATAATCTTCTAAACTACTTACCGCAGATAAAAATTAAACCACCACGTTCGCAAGAAAACGTAGACGCGAATTAATATGCACATATAACTAAATAGTAGAAAATAAATATATTAAAATAACTTTCATAAATAAATTGCACTAAAAACTAAAAAAAGATTTCCCTCTCTGTGATATACACAAGAATTGCAAAATAAAATATACACGAACTCAGACGAAATCTTAAAATTTAATGTATTAACAATATTTTATAATTATGTACCCATATTATCTTGTGTGACTTAAATATTTGAACTGTTTGTAATAAAACTATTCTTGTGTATATTACTGAGAGAGATAAAATTATTTTTTACTTTTTAGTGCATTTTATTAATAAAAGTTATACATTTTAAAAGTTTTTTAATATGTTTTATGAGCGTTCAATCATTTCTACAACAACAAAACTTTACCATTTATCATTAATTATATTGATATATAAAAGGTGACATTTTAAAATAAATTCTACAGAAACTTAAAAACTGTTATTCGAAATAAGGTGGTACAGTGTGGCGTAAGTAGAGCACTAGCACTTTGTAAAAAAAAGTGAGAAAACTTTTAAAGTTACTTAACGAATCAAATGGCTAATTTACATTACTCGAATATACGATTTTATTGACAAAGTGAGTGAGAGGTCTTATTACTTTGCACTATTAGAAAAAAAAGACTGATTGACTGTCAAAATATTATTTCCCACTCTTTTATAGCGAAGTGTTACTTGTGATATTTCATCAAATTGTCAATTGAAAATATAATCGGACGTCAAAAATAGTTCAATCTTTATGCTGAAGTTCCACTTAAAAATATGTTTGGATATATAGAAGAATTAAGGTATTTACTGCTGGCATAGTGCATATACACAGTATTTCAGGTAGATTTTATTAATATTACATATGTTTTTATTTTTCAATTGGGTCTAGTACAGAAGGTAAAGGTGAATTCACCATGAAATATAGTCATTATTCACCGTGATCAAATTATTAGAGAATACCAAGAGTCATAGGGAATAACTACAGAGAAAAAAAGAAGAAAAATTAATGGATATGAAGAAATTCCTTAGGGAATATATTTGATGACAACTTCACATGTATTTAGTTCTAGAAAAAAAACTAACAAACGCAGACAGTTTTCGTTTTCAAATTCAGTTTTAAGTAAATAAGTAAATCAATTCTTTCCTACATTGAAATCAATTTATAGAGGCCTGAGACAAAAATCCGCGCTGATATACCTAGATCTACGCTCATAAAATTTTTTAGCTAACAAGGCCAGCAACCAAATCAATCCAACTTCCACGAAGCCGAGACTGTCCAGACACAACTTATTCGAATCGTCTTCAGCCACCAATAATGCACACAAATTCTGAAGAAATATAGTCGATTTAAATTTTATAAAAGAAACGAATTTTTGCCTATATTTAAAAACATTTTTGGCTCGTACCCATGATATATTTATATATATATATTCCTCTTCCGATTTTATTGTGACCCACGTCGACTGCCAGTGGTTAACCTTGGCTCCATGATATAACGGGCAGAAAACGAAAAAAACTGTGGTTGAAACCCAAACTAAACTGAATGAGGAAATCCTTGAAATCTTGAGGTTCAATAAGTTATCCTGCAATACTCAGTTGTCGATTTCCACCGAGCACTCCTCTCGCCATGGTAAACTACACAATAGCATACGACAGATTGATAACCCAAAAATGCCAAGGACGACGTTGGGAAAATATACAAACAGTGACAATCCCCGTTAAATAACACAATTGGCTTTGCTCACCCCTCTTCAATAGACTGCATAAATCAGACTAGGAGCTCAAATCATAAGACTGAGATTTACGAGTCTTAAATCATGTGGGTAAACAATCGTCTAGATGTCTGCCAAGTTGACAGCAATTTGTTCAAGTTGCTAATTTTAACCCATCTTGAGAAAATTTGCAGTACCATACCTCATAATAGGGATCGTTTAGTACTTGTTTGAAGTGTTTCCATTACCTGAGACCTTGATATAATCCCTTTCTCCTCAAAATTAGCCTTATCATAGAGATCTTGATTATTAGAACACATCATATAGGACGATAGTTGATAAACACAATTATTATTATGTTGTAATTATTGTATGTTGTTCATTGCGTACGTACGTTGAAGTACGTTGAATTCTTGCCATCAATTAAAGGTTGCAGTGACTACAACAATTTAATAAAAGTTGTCGAAATTTATGCGCGTAGATGTATTAGTATATTTAACCTTAAGTCATGAGCTGCAAGCACATGTATAAATTTCATAGCAGCAGGATGCTCGAGACAGCATACAGAAATGCAGTCGAATAATATCTTGGTAAGTTTTAGTTATTTGTGGTTGTTCTTTCGATTGTTTTCTAGGAATATGAGATCGCTTCCGTTGCTAACTGATCCAACAAAAAATTGATGTCCAAGCACTAAAAGCAGGACTATTACACCATCCAGTAGGATATACAAGAAATGTCGCTTCAATAAAGCCTTCATATTTTTCACTATCTTCACTGTTTTATTGAAAATATATTCGAAAAATTGAGCATTAATAGAATGTCTATAGTTTAGTGAAATATTTAAGCTAAATAGGGTCATTGAGAATTTTCGAATGAAGTAGTTAAAATCCATCAGGATATCGAAATGATGCTTCAACGTTCAATACTTCACTTCTTTCTGTTGAGCATTTGCCAGCTATAAGCTTGTTTCAAATATTTTTAATTTGTCTGCGTGAATATATTCGTATTAGTAGTTATACGTATAAGTTTGTTGCCATAATGGCAAATTTTACTGTCATAAAATATACTTCTGGCCATGATACAAAGATTAACAAGGTATGGCCGAATTATCTGTCAATTGGTTGCTTGTCTCCTTTGATGATAATTGTCAGAAATTTGTTCATCGCAATTTCAAACGTCCTTATTACAGTGAAACAAATTTTCAATTTGGAAATTTCTTTTCTTTCCCACTAGCACATAATTACTTCTCCCGAAGTGATCTAAACGAAGAAACTAAAGTTTTGTTAAATATTTTAATATATTCAAAATAAATATGCAACACAAAAAATTCCTCTCGAATCGGCCATACCTTGTTATCTTTGTATCATGCTTCTGGCTAGAGACTTTTATGGCAAATTATGGCAGTAAAAATGTCCCTAGTCGGGGAATTCGACATTTAACTTAGTAAAATTTTGCTGGATTATCTTTTGTCCTTATTGTTTTCACATAAGGGGAAACTACTTACTCTGTTTTCTAGCAATGTTTGAGTAACGTAAGTTAGCCATAAGGGTATATAAAAATACAACAACAAAAAAAAATAACAATTCTCTTTATTAATATTATTTAGAAAAACCCAGACTCTGTCTTTAACATGGATAAATCCCAGCATGCTTTTAATGTTATGAAAAATACGCGTATATTTAATAAAAAAAAAATATATCAAAAAAATAAAAAAAATAAATAAAGAAAAATAAAAAAAGGAAAACAAATTATAGAAAAGCACAGACTTAGGAAAATCCTAGACTTGTCTGTATATCGAGTTCGAATCCCAATTCCCAGCATGATTTTTTTTAATGAAAAATATATTTAAATCAGAGTATACAAAAAAAATTATTAAAAAAATAAAAAATTAATAAAAAAATAAAATAAAACGTAAGAAAAGTGAAAAATTAAAATAAAATAGAAAAATAAGTAAAAAACGAGTTTTCCATCAAAACTGAGGTCAAGCCGCATGAAAAAGTAGAAAATAAACTTTTCTTCACACACAGAGGTGGACTCAGATTTTTTGATTGGGACATTTCTCTTGAATTTTCTTTCTCTTCATGAATCAAATCACTTATTACCTCTGATTGATCATACTGAAATATATCGGTGATTGTCAGCGAATAAAATCTGAGTCCACCTCTGTGTGTGAAGAAAAGTTTATTTTCTACTTTTTCATGCGGCTTGGCCTCAGATTTGTTTGAAAACTCGTTTTTTACTTAATTTATTTTCTGCCTTTTTCACGTTAACTAAATTGTTATTACGTGCTGCATGGAGATATTTTAAAACTATTTTTAAGTCATGTTTGGTGCCGATCCGAAAACAAAAATTTTTCCAGTATCAAATCGTTGATGTACTGCAACGGTTTTCTGAAATTCAAATTATGTTTTAAAGAGCGCTTTTTAGTTGTATTCCAACTTGATCCCATATAACATGAATTTTCCCGATTTTCCACGTTTTCCACAGACTTTTCCTATTACTATGAAAGTTTTTTAAAAATTTACATGAATTTTTCTCTATTTTTCATGCAAGTTTTCATGATTCTTGAAGAGATGTTGATGTTTTTATTGATGCCAGTAGGACGGAAAAAAAAGATTACGCATAGCTTTGAAACTTTTTTGTCGGGAAATTTTCCGGAAAAGTCGGAAAATTCCGGAAAATTTTCCAGAAAAAGTGGAAAATTCTGCATTTTTCCTGAAATAGAGTTATCACTAATCATATCGATGAAAATTTTTCCGACGATTTTCCCGCTTTTCCGCGTTTTCCATGGAGTTTTCCACAAGAGCAACTTTATGCAACTCAATTCGCTATGCAGCTTTATCTTAGGTTGCAAAACGCTCAAACGCTTCCTTGGTCTGAAAAACTCCGGAAAAGCGTTTTACATGAATTTTCCTCGATTTTTTCTGCAAGTTTTCACCATTGTCGGCGAGAAAGTGATGATGCCAGTTGATAGGGAACTTGATCCTGCATAATTTAGAAAACTTTCCAGAAAAGTCGGAAAATTCCAGAATTTTTTTTTTTTGGAAAAATCGGAAAGCTCTGCATTTTTCCTGAAACGGATTTAGCACTAATCAAATTTGTACCAAATTTTCAAACGATTTTTCCCGATTTTCCGGGTTTTCCATGGAAATTTCCGGTTCAATTGTCACGTGACATGAACCTGTGTGCTAAATTTCAGCACGCTGTGATGACGAAAAGTGGGTCTACGAGAGTGTCGAAAATAGTAAAAAAGAAATATACAGACAGACAAATTCGTGTTTTTTTTTTTTATATTATTAAGCCAAGCTCAGGGGAGACCCTATAATGCAAAGCACAGCCTGGCAGGAAGGAGATAGGGAAATGATTAGGGGATATGAGGAGAATGGCGGAGGTGCCGATGTATGTCGCCCTTAAACTTCCGCAGATTGTATGTCGGAGGAAAACCAGAAGATGGTAAGCTGTTCCACATTCGCACTGTTCGGGATAAAAAACATCACGGAATTTTACTGTACGGCCGAAAGTAATTTGAAGGGTGTACGAATTAAAGGGACGGGCTGGCCTAAAAAATAACAGAAGATTAAAAATATTAAAATAATTAAAAACAAATTGCAACCTTAAGAGAGAATCCTGTTCTTGAAATATCGGAAATTCTCAAACAAATTATGCCATGCACGAAAGTGGATCCTGAGCTTTATACACTATTAAAGATTGCTCCGTTTTGCGTGGTTTTCAATTTGAAGCCTGGAAAGTTGATACTTTTTCTTTCTAATATGAAATGAATTGAAGTAGCTTCCAAGTGGCATGTATGTCAACGAAGCAGATATTTTTGGTTTAGTACCTTGATGTATGTAAAATTCTGGCCAGTACAATTATCTAACGAAATGGTTAGCTTTTCATCTCATCAGCAGTAGTAGCTTGTGGTGCAATATTGTTCAAATAGTTCAGTACCCATTCTGTAAAGTTTGAAGTAGGGTCAAAAATGTTTGACAATTCGAAAGTAGAAGCGCGGGAAAACTCTAGTTATCGTTATGGTTTTTTTTGTACAGTCTTTCATTAGATTATTTCGCTTCAGGTTCAAGGATTTTTTTTCGCAGTACACCTTGGCGAAGCACAATCAATCCTAACTAAGTATTGATGACACGTGTCCTTGTTTCAGAGTGAAATAACAAATTAAAATGTTCGTTGCTGTACAGCTATATCATTTCTCAGTACATCGCTGTCTTTGGTTTTTTTTAATATGTCTGATTTGGACGATTAATTGCGATTTCCTGCACAAAAGCTGAATGTCCCATCTGTGTAGAAATCGGTCATGGCATTCAGCAGATTCTAGGTACAAAGGCTTGTTTAAGCCTCAACAAATACTGTATATCTCCTATAAAATTAAATCTGCTCCTCGATCACTGAAGATCCATCTACTTTTTTCAGGTGATCCATATGAGTATTAAAGTATTTGCAGTAAAAAAATAGGAATATTTAGTCAGGGCAAAGAAAAGAAAAACATTAAAAAATGCATTTCAAAGAATTTAGTAAGAAGAAATCTTAATTTCTATCCAGTGATAGTCATATTGTTATAATCACGTCAGACGACTCTTTCCTACCATCCATGGGTTTTACGAGTGTTTAAGAAAACTTACGTAATACTTATGGATTTATGTCTAAGAAAATTAGTGGAAAATTTCACTAGACTAACTATTTTTAATTGTTAGTAATAAAAATCTATTTTCTTTCATTTTCAGTACGAGTGCAAAGTCCAGAACTTGAAAAAGAGGAAAGTAACCATACAAATATCAGTTCACGGTGTTAGAGTGTGTTTAAAAAAGAAAAAAAGAAAAGTAAGTATACACATCTTCCAAGAACACACACATCTACCGCCGAGCACTAATTACTATTTTTTTTTTGTATTTTCAGAAAAAACAATGGGCAGCTGATACAGATGATATAGAATTAATGAATCACCCAATCTATAGGATATTTTACGTGTCTCATGACAGTAGCGATCTCAAGATATTTAGTTATATTGCAAGAGATGGCAGTACAGATTCGTTTAAATGTTCTGTATTCAAAAGCAATAAAAAGGTAAGTCATTCTACTTTATCGAAATTTTATTTCTTTAGACATATCGGCGGACGCATAAAAAAAAAGAGTTCATTGCCTTTCCAATGCTTAAACTGATGATTTATGTTTATTTTGCAATGGAATTATACTCCTTGAGATTTGTGTAAATGCTCTACAAAGATTTTATTATCAACACCGTAAAATCGGAAACGTGATATTCGTTCGAAAGATAAAAGAGATACTGATTTCATTTGACTTATTGAATTTTCGTGTTGAGAGAAATTTTCCCAAAATTTTTTTAAACAGGTGCTAAGCACGAAATTAAACATTTTTAAATTTCTAAAAATAAGTATAATATCAGCTATAAAATCAGGGTAAAAGGAAATAAGGACTTCGATTCGAATTCTATATAAAAGCTAAAATCACCTGAATAGGATACGATCTCAAAACCCTTCATTATTGTTGTTGTGTTGGGCTTGAGTGCATAGAAAAAAAAGCGAATCAAGGCTCGTACTCGTATCCTATTCGAGTGATATTTGTTTGTCCATATTATACCTTAATTGAAATCTAAAGGGTAACTAAGTTTGTCATTCCGTTTGCAGCGCATAGAAATAATGATGGTAGAGCAAAATGGATTGGACACCTACGCATAATATTAAAAGTTATTTTGATTTTTGCATGTGCGTCCGTCTGTCCGGCCGTCCGACTGTCCGTCCAGTTGTCCTCACGATAACTCGATCGCGCGTTCACTTACTGAAGTTTTGCAAACGGACTTAAAAAAAAAGTACAATTAAGTTCGAAAATGGGATAAATCGGGTAACTACTTTGTGGGGTTGCCATACAAAAATTTAATTTTTCACTATATATTTGGACACTGCCTGAGAGTGCGTCAACGTAGAAAGTTGAAGATTATTTTTACAGAAAAACAAATATAATTTCAAAAATGGACTAAATCGGGCAACTCTTTCTAGGTGTTGCCATATAAAAATTTCAATTTTTTACGTATACTGTGAAAACGACCAGTCCTAGACATTTTATTTTACTGAAGAGTTCTTCAGAATATGAAATCCGAAAAAATTGGCCATAATCATTTTTACTCTCTGACGCACCATTCTTTATATGTGAAAAACCATTTCAGCAATCAAACGTGCACATAGAAGTGACCATACAAAATTACATACGGAGATTCATCTAGGGCCCAGGGGTGTCCAAACTTTTTGCTGCGAAGACCAGTTTTGGATTTAAACCCATTTGCGGGGGCCAAGTAAATATGTTAATTAAAAAATCTTATTATAACTAAAGCAGCATTGAATTTTATTTTTTATAGTAAATTACAGATACAACAATACTAAACAAACATGACTAAATTATTATATACATAATTACAAAATTATTTCATGGAATTTTTAATGGGAATGATGGTACTGTGTTTTTCGTGGAGAGTTTCTTCAAAGTTGGGACTAAAATCTGAAACACCAATTATTAGCAATGATTGCAAGTGATCATCCGATGAATTTTCCCTGTATTTAGATTTCAGATAGTTTATCCTGGAAAGTTCACACATATATAGGTAGAGTCTACCAAGTTACGTATCCTCAAGCCCAGAATGGTTCTAGACTTTATTAACAGTCTAAACCTATAAATGGAGTAAATTCAACGGGGACTCACAATTGATCTTTCAGGTCGCAGTGAGTGATTGCGAGGCTAATGCCTATACACCCCTTCACAAATCTAAATCTAAATCTAGGTAGAGTCAAACATAGAAATAAATTTACAAGCAAATTCCTTTAAATTTGGAAACTCTTTTGCGCCCAAAAATTTGTAAAAATCGATCAAGTTTCCTTCCTTGTATTTATCCTTGATTTGATCGTTAGCTTGAAGATCAATAATTTCCATTGGAAACTGACTTGAAACGTTAGCAACGTTGCATTCAAATGGATTTTGAAACAGCCGAATTTCCTTTAAAGTTATGTCAAGATCAGAAAATCTCCTTTGAAATTCTTGTTTTAAATCTGCGATGACTTTTACTGAAAATCTGGTGGGAAATTATACCTCAGTTTCTGTATTAAAGTCTTCAAAGCACGTGAAATAGGTAAAATTACATTCATTCATCCGACTTTCGAGCAATGTCAGTTTTGCACCAGACATGTTTCTTCCTCCGTCAAATGTCACACCTTGCAGTCGATTCTAGTCCAAATTATATTTTACCAACGTGTTTTGTACTTCCTTGAAAATATCTTCTACAGTTGTAGTACCGTGCATGCTGTTAACAGTGGCTATTTTGTGACATTAAGCTCATCGTCAACTCCGCGAATAAAAACTAAAAGTTGTAACGTGTCACTAACATCAGTTGATTCATCCATCGCGAGAGAATAATAAGTGAAACACTGTGCTTTCTCAGTAATTTGGTGGTGAATATTATTTTCAATATCGTCAATTCGACGAACAACAGTATTACGGGAAAAACTGATCATTTTGAAAAGTTTCAACTTTTCTGGGCATAATTCACCAACATGTTTCCATCAATAAGGGGTTTCCCTTTTTTTTGCCAACAAATAAGCAACTTTCATGCTAAGTAATGTCAATGTTTTATTTTCTGAGTTTGCTTCCCTAAATATATTTTACTGAGAAGACAAACTACGACGTATTTTTTCAGTACGCTGCTTGTCCTTAAATTGTGAGTAAACCGAAGCATGTTTTGTTTCATAATGTCGACGTAAATTATATTCCTTGAAATTCAAACTTTATTCAATGTATACAACAAGATGAACTTTTAACTATGTATACTAAAATAGAAAAATGGTGAGAATTAAATTAAAAGGAAAAAAAAATTAAGCTATCTTACAACTATGTAGCCTAAAATAGCCTTTTTTAAGAAAGGTTGCCGCGTGTCTATAGCCCCACTATAAAAGCCCAAGCAAGTCGACTTCTTCGGATTGCGCAAGAGCTGGTTAGATTCAACCCACGCGGATATTCGAGTTAGATCGCTAATAATTCAAGCAATACAGTCCTCTTGTGATCCAATATGTCTAGACAAATAGATCTGCACGTCATCAGCGTATTTGCATCCATTACAACATGCGGACGATCATTTATTAACAAGGTAAAGAGTAAAGGACCCATAGTAGAACCTTGTGGCACTCCAGAATTGTTTGGAAGGAAGTTAGATTTAACTCCATCAACTAAGACTTGTTGGAAGCGATTGGATAGAAATTCACTGATCATCTTCATTGCAGTTCGGGAGAAAAATAATTTGTCGAATGCTTTGGAAAAATTAAGCAGAACTAAGATGGATAGATGATTATTGTATCTAGCGCGCTTCGATTATCTGTAGTGACGAAACCCAGACTGCAATCTAAAGAACAAAGCCCTGGTAATAACTCATTTTACTTATGCTTGCGTAATATTCTCATCTCTGGACTCAGTGGGTCGTAGAAGACTCCTGGTTGCATACAATAATCCGTTACGTATATTACATATATACCGACTTTGCTTGCTGGCCCTCTAAAAGACTACTCAACTTTTTGCTTTTGCTTTTTATTTTTAATCTTGTTTTATTTTTCATTTTACACTTTTTCTTTTTATAATTTTTGTTTTTCAAATTCACTTTGTACACAATAAGATTTTGTAATCTTTGTACGTAAATAAATAATTATTGTTATTGTTACTGGCACTAGTACTGGTCTAAGTTCTGGAACAGCCTACAATTCAACCTATTTATAATTCATGCATCCAACTTTTTTCTATACACGTTCGATGTGAAAAATCCATCAGCTTCGTGTCTCATAAATCAGAACTTTTCACCGATAGTTTCTAAGGAAGACTTTGAAAAAAGTGAGAAAACTATTTCCATTTTCATTAATTTTTGTATAAAGCATGAAAGGGAATTCAATCATTATTTCAGAATTCATATTTCGATGGTAAACCATAAACCATTTTGTTTATGAATTAGGTTTTTTGTTTGAAGTGGCGAAAACGAACCTTGTTACCGCGACGCAACTAATTACGCAAATTCTATTTTTGTCACTATATACGAATCATCCATTTCGAAAAGGTAAATATACCACAAGACAAAAGTCATAAACTCTGACAAAATTCAGACTAGAATCTCTCAAAGAGTATTTAGTATTCGTGTATTCGGTCACCTGACGATACTTTGTATTTTTTCAACTAAAAACTTGTTGTTTTTCGCAAGGTTAAGAATAATTAGCGATCATCAGAAGAGTGTTTTTCCGCAATTAACTATAAAAAATTTAAAGGAAAATTTCACGAAACGTTAGTAAATGCATTTTGAATTACTCTAGGAAGTTTTCCTTTGGCAAATGGCAAAACAAAGTTCAACACTGAAACGAAAATAAAAGTCATCCGCTTTGCTTATGCCAACAGTTCTGTGGTATAATTCCGCGAGCGCCACCCGGCACGCGCAGTTTTTAAAATGTCTAGAAGAAATGTTGTTTACATGTGATATGCCCAACAGTTCGCTTTCAAATAAAAACAGCATAGTTATGTTAGCAAAGTCAAGGTGACATATGCCGAATTTCGTAATTTTCACGAGCCTTCTGATTTTGTAATTTCGTCAATTACTTGTCGAGGAAAATTTTCAAATACACCAGAGCTCCGCGCTGTGCACCGCGAAGCAGATAATCCCCTTCAGCAATCCGAAAATTTTATTTTCTCATCTAGCGCTGTTTTGTGCTATTAATTTGTCTTAATCAATTAGGGAATAAAGCAGCATGTAACGTCCTTTTCATAGCGTTCAAAATTAATAATAAATTCTTCTCCAAGTGACATTCTCGAAGAAAAGAGTTCTTGGATATGCTCCAACAAAATTCTCGCAGTAGAAACATTTTGAATTGTCCAACGAAGCCAAGAAATTTCCTCGTGAAGGCGTGTTTTCTTGATTTTTCTTTTTAATTTAACTCTTACACATTATCCAACCGCAGGGAAACGGCCATATGTTGTTTATCTTTTTGCACATAAAATTTTGTGTAAAATATCGGAATACGACGACATTTTTACGATCAGGCCATAGTTAATGTCGTGTAATTGGAAGTGGACTCACATGACATGATTGTAATTAACAATCGTTTTTGCTGGATGTTGTCTTTTGTAAAATGTGTTTTTTTTTCCTTATTTTCGCGATAGAATTACCAACAGGTTTTTAAGTCTGTTTGTAAGGAAAGTCATTTGATTCTTGGCGATTTCCTGTAGACCATTGTGAAATATTTGAACAATTTTATTAAGGTAAAAAGAAAACACTTTATTTCAGGGTTTTTAGAAAGATTGTTTTTTTTTTTGGTTGGCGGACAGAAGATCCCATTTTAAGCGCGGAGGCCATGGCGGCCCAATGTTTTGTCCTGCTAGAAGCCAATTCACCAAAACTTTCTTGTCATGAAGCGCATGAGGTCTTGCTGAGGAAGGGTTTTATCTCATCTGCTGATAGGAGGGCAGACCCTAGAGTATCCAGCCTCCTCCAGGCGAAGACCCGACCCGCAAACAATAAGAGATCATTTATTTTAGGCTCTCCTTCCAGGCAGTACAGACACTCACGGCTGTCGACAACTCCCATCCATGTTAGACGAACGTAAAACGAGCTGTGGCTATTGATGATGCCAACCATAGTTCTACATTGTTTCCTTCCGATCTCCATGAGAAAATCGGAGATATTCTGATTGGGCCCATCCAGAAACAGTTTTGTGCACCTGTAAGTACTCAGGTTCGCCCATCTCTGCTGATGCTTCTTATTAACATCGCCTTGGTAAGAGACCCAATACTCGAGGTGGCAACGCCTGTGGCGGGTTCCGGTCCGATTTTATGCTGTCGAAAAAAATAGACCAAAGAATTTCCATCAAATTTTCTGTAAAAAATGAAATTAAGTGTTTCAAAACACTCGAAGTGTTGACAGTATGGCATACGGTGAGTCTACTCTGAATAAAAAAGTGTTTATAAGTGGTACAAGCTCTTCCAGGAAGGCCGAGAAGATGCCTATGACAAGCCTCGCTCTACACGCTCCAGCACGTCAACAACTGATGAAAACATTGAAGAAGTAAAGAAAATGGTCTCAAGAAATCATCAAATCACCAGTAAAGAAATTGCCGATGAAGTCGGCATCTCGATTGGCTCGTGCCATCAAATTTTGTCGAATGTTTTGGGCATGAGACGTGTGTCAGCGAAGTTTTTCGAAATTGCTTACTTTTGACCAGAAGAACCGTCGCATGAGCATCGCTCAGGAGTTGTTGAATCATGTCAATGATGATCGTGATTTGCTCAAAAGGATAATAACTGATGATGAAGCCCCTGCGAATTTTGCCTCTTCCCAAAACTGAAGAGAACCATGAAAGGACGGGAATTTGCAACGATTGAGGAAATAAAAACTGGAACGCTGGAAGAGCTCAAGGCTATACCAAAAAGTGCTTATCTGAACTGTTTCGAGGATTGGAAAAAGCGTTGGCACAGCTTTGAGGGGGTTACTTTGAAGGGGACGACATTAATATTGATGAAAAAATATAAAGTTATTTTACTTTTTGAACACACCTCGTACATATCTAGTCTGGATTGTGCATATTTGATTTTAACCCGTAATTTATCTAATTTTATTGCCCTGATGCAGTCAATCTTTGCACTATGCATAGGTTGATCCTGACTTCAGGTTAGATTAGGTTAAGGTTAAGGTCAAAGATTTGCCTTATGATCAGCCATAATTAGATCTCCGAGTGGTTCGCTGTAATTCTTCTTTTTCCGGGCCCTTTCTGGAAATATTTAGTTGAGTATTTTGGATAGTTTTCCTAAATCGACTTTCTGCTTTCCATACAGTTTTTAATTAAGAAGCTACGGATGTTGCCCACAATAATACCGTTTATTTTTACCAAAGCTTCTGTCTGGCTGTGAAATGTTTTCAACCATAAGTCTACTATCGCTGGGTCGGAAGGATGGTCCTGACGTAAGTTCTCCCAAACATTTTAGCCACTATGCTTTTTGAATCTTGGGTTTTGTGACAGTACCAGTTTGTTCCATTTTCATTTCAAACTTTTAAATTCGTCCTGAACAATGGGGCTAAAGTAAATGAAGATACTCTCAGTATGTTGACTAATATGCTAACTAGAAATAACATCCTAGAGGAGTTTCGAATCATTGAGTAATTTTAGAACATTCCCAATAACTCTTAATGGAGAATCGTGAGGACCGGAACAATGATATTATCGACTGAAACACTCCCTAATTATATTAGTAGAGTACGGCCGACGTAGATAAATACTATTGATAATTGAGCATTTGATTAGACATCCTCATTTAGTCACTTAAAGAATGCTTTGCTCTCTCTATGCAATAGGTACCGCACCAGATATTTAAATTTATTGTATAGTTATGTTTCATAGTTCGCTTGTTATGAAAGTATATGAGTGAGTATGACTTGGACATGAAGTCCAGACTATCAGCCGAAGCTAATAACTCACTATGGGACAAGTGTTGTATATGCTGGGCGGCACGTTAGCATACCTCGGCTATTGGCGGAGAGTTTGGGTGAGTCGCACAAATCCTGCCGCTCTCACACACCATATAGAAAAAAATGTGTGCCAACAGCAAACAAACGTCGCACACATCCGGTCCTGAAGGGGTTCTTTACACCACTTACCTATAGATCTTGGTGCGGGCTTGATGCGTAGTTCTTTCCCCATCATCTCTTTGACATTGCTGGCACTGTGTTGAATAATGTTCCTTAACTTGAAAAGCGGGAAGGTATCTCCTTACTCAGACATTGAGAATAAAGGGATAGCCATCTGCTCAGACAGCTACGCGGCTGTCAAAGCTTTATCTAAACCCTTTACAATCTCCAAACTAGTAATGGACTATAAAAACACCCTGAACTCCCTCTCTCGGAATAACACGGTAATTGTGCAGTGGGTGCCAGGGCACAGCAACATTATCGGGAATGAAAGGGCGGACGAGCTTGCTTGCCTTGTTGCAACCTCGGAGCAACCTGCCTCTATAGTGGGGATTGCACCAAAACACCTTGTCTCAATGATTTCAAATTGGGCTAACCGCCAATACGGTTGCCTTTAGTAAGAGGACCCCCCGAATAGAACAACAAAGAAATTGTGGGGTAAACCCAACCCAAACGAATAAGCTCCTAGGACATGCCAACCCTGAGAACTGTGGTGTCTATTCTCACTGAGCACTCCTCTTTCTGGGGTCAGCTTCACAGAGTGAAACTTGTTGATGATCCTACATGCACGCGTTGCGGAGAGGAATTCGAAACGGTGACTCACTTCCTTTTTCAGTATCCGGCACTCTCAGGAATATGCTACAGACTCCATGGCTCACACTTCCTAGACGAGTTGCACGATGACGGCAAGGAGGGCTGGGGGTCAACACTTAAATTTATAAGAGCATCCGGTTGGGACCTATGAGCGACTGCTCATGGGTCTGGAAAGTGAACAATGGGCCTTGAATTGGCCTCCGTTCGGGAGACCACTTGGGGTCCAAACCTCGTTTACAATCAATCGATCAATAACCTGTAAAGAGAGCGGAGTAGTGGACCTAGTTGACCCTCATCTGGGTTCCACGAGAGTAAAGGAGAGAAAAACACCTTTAGAGCGTCATTATGTTATAATAATTCTGGCTTTATTAATTCTGAGATCTTTCATATGACTTATATTTGTATTCAATTCAGTTCCATCAATCTCGTTTCGCTAAATGAGGAAGGTAATTTCTGGTGAACTTTAAGCTATGATCAAAAATACACGAGGATACACTTAAATGATATAAGGTAAATGTTTCAAACTTAAATTAGGTTGCTATCAGAATTAAAAATTTCTGAAAAAGCTCAGTGGAGTATAGAAACATTCGATTATACTAAGGAAAGATTTCGATATAAACTCAAAACAAAAAAACTGCCGAAATTTCCATTAAAACGATATAAAATCAATGATTTTCTGTCTGTCCAGCTCTTTGTGCCATTTTGCTTGGGGTCACAATAACAAGCGATTAGAATTTTGGGAATTATATGAAAATTTACACACTGATCCCCGAGCGAGATACCTCGAGGTGTCTCGTTGCCACAGCGTTTTTATGACCACTCTCATAGTAACACTTACAATCGTTTTATTTCTTGGACTCTTGATACAGCCTCGCCTCGGCGTTCCTCGCCTCGCCTCGTTGTGCACGTAACCTAGGGGGCACGGCACAAAACATATTTCATGATGTAGTTTGTCTTTGAAGAAAATAAATAAAATAAGTAAATTGAAGTTGAAAAAATACAAAATTTTGCAAAAGTAAAGCGGAAATCCAAAATTTAAATTTTCCTGACCTCAATAGCTCTTTTTTTGTGGCACCGACTCTAGTCTCTTAGTTTTTAAAGTAACAACGAAAAGTTTCCAGGACTGCTTGCGACAGAATTCCAAACTTCAAAAAAAGCAGTACGTTGCAGCAAAGTTATAGACGCAACTTGCAATACCGCTCTATTGCCCATCTCTGTAGCAAAAAAGAGAAAAATGTGTGATGACAAAACACATCTGCGTTCTTGTTATCGCTGACACCAAGAAAAGATTTACTTTAACAATAATGGGATTGCACAAAAATAAATAAATCATTTTTATTAATAATCGGTAGCTCCACCTCTGTTCGCCACATGTTCAGAAACCTTTTTTGGCATTGATTCCACGAAGGATCTAAACATTCTGGAGTCAATATTAACCAAGCAGCTTCAACGGTATCTGGAACCTCACTGATTGTGTGAAATTCTTTGGCATCTTTATATGAACACTATTGGAACTAACCATCCTCCATAGGGTTAGCATCAGGAGAACGGGTCGGATAGCCGAAAAGGTTGATATTGTACCATCTTTTGTGGAGTGTCTTATGTGGATCGTAGCGTTATCCTGTTGATAAATTAAATGGTCGGCAGGATAGTGCGCAAGACGGAGGAAGTTTTTGTCTGAGGACTTTCCGGTATTTCAGGCTATTCATACAATAGGAAGCAAAGACCGATTCTACGGCTCCAGGATCCTTTATGACGACCCATACGATCAATAACATGCCTCAAAACTTTTATAGTTGAAAATTCCGGGGATATCTCCGCACATTGTCAAAGCAATGACCGTAGAAGTAGCGATAAAAGAGAGACAGACATCCGACATTACGTCGGTGCTCTAAGGAATCTATAGCTGATATTGATATGTCATCGCTAATAAGCTGGAAGGCCTTCTTTTCGACATTGTATAACGCGGACAATGCTGTGCGTCCAGCCCCTACCCAAATATGGGAATTTTGGGGCCTGATATCAGAGTTGTAGTTTTTGCGCCAAGTCTGATGGAGTAAAATATTTCTTGCATCTTTGCAAGAAGCCCAGTCATTTCGTCCCGTTTTTGGCAATACCAAAAATGTGATCGAACCAACTAAGATTGTTGGATATTTCAATGCCTAAGATGTTAAGAGATGGCGAATTCGAGATATCTTCTCCATTGACGGTAATAGGTTGAACGAGTGTTGGAATACGTTTGAGTGATAACAGACAACATTGCTTTTTCGAAGCATTACAAGATCCGATTTGCTCTACCCTAAGCGAATATTGTTGTAAGGTCATAGTTTAGTGAACTATCAACGTTTGGCTTTGTTTGTCAAATATAACATTCCCACGGGAATCAGCTAAATAGTCGAACAAGTACACGAAATCAAGGGTGCTGTCGTCTGCAAAACTACATAAAAATGGAATTGCTAGCTCTCACTGATCATTAATAAAAATGGGGAAGAGAGTAAAAGAGAGCATAGAGCCTTGCGGTACACCGGCATGAATTATAAAATGGTCAAAAATAACTCCGTTCAATATAACTTGAATTGAACGACGGGAGAGAAAACTTTCAATCCATTTTAAGAAAAGAGGGTTTAGACCTAATGCCTGAAGTTTAGCTAAAAGAGCAGAATGCCAGACTCTTTCGAAGGCGTTTGAGGTGTCTAATACGATGATCACAGATTCAAAAAAATTATGGAGACATTGATTTCAACGCTCGGTGAGGAATGTTAGTAAATTTCCTGTATTGGCGGTCGTTAATAAAGTGATCAATTGGGTGTTGATAAGTGTTTCAAAACCCTTCGAAAGAATCGAAGTAAGGGGAATTGGTCTATAATTTGAGGGGTCGCTTGCCTCTCCTTTTTTGGGTATTGGCGGAACATGTGCAAGTTTCCATGTCGAAAAAAAGTACTCCTGTCGAATACGCTAGGTGAAATATATTGTGTAGAGGTTTAGCTAAAGAAGAGACGCAGCGCTTCAGTTCCATGGGCGAAATATAATTAGGCCCAGTAGCATTAGAGTCATTGACACCTGCGAGCAGTTTGAAGATCTCCCTTATACGGAAATGTAACGGTCTTTGCCTGTATATACTTGCATGTTGACGGAGATGGAGGACCTTACGTAGAAGGTGGTAGGAAAGAATTCGCAGCAAAGTTAGCCGCAAATAAATTAGGTTTGTCCAGTAATTCCGTGTACACATCGCCGTTTTGAATTAGGGGCAGTACCGAAGAACTGTTGAAGTTGTTCTTGACTGTTCTTGGTGCCTGCGATAACAAGAAGACAGATGTGTCTTTTCATCAGACATTTTTCTCCTTCTTACTACCAGAGATGGGCTACCGCACTGTATATTATAAATTACATATCAATTGTGCAATTACCGAACCTTCCTTTTGCTGGTGCCATCATTGAGTATCACGGTACAAAAGTTAACAATTGGCCTTCCCGAACTGTCACAGACACACTTTTTTGCGTTTATTTGACTAATACATAACTATTGCCCAATGTTTAATGTCAACTCTGGTATAGTCACCCTTTTATCTGTAAAAATTCTTTACATATCTAGAATTTCCTTTTTCGGCTATCTGATTACAGAAGAATATTATGTACGTATGGACCTACCGACGAAATTTCAGGTGAGGCATATGTGCATATTTTATTTCCCTTTAATACCTGTCATAACATACTCCTTAAACTCGCTAAATAAGGAAAATCACATAGATTAAGAGCTTAAGAATATTATAATTAGCTCTGATGTTCATTTGTCCCATCTTGGCTGGTAATACCGTTTCTGCATTAAATATGACAACTCATGCCAAAACTAATTCGCCCGAAAATTCTGTTGTATTTGTCCATGATTTTCTCGTACTTGATCGATGTGTCTGACTGAGCTTTTCATGTTAGCCAACTTTAAATAAATTTAGATTGGAAAAAGCTTTGTACGCGATCGGTTGCGCGATTCAGTGCATGCCGTGAAATATAGAAAAGCGGTCGCATAAATGTATACAAAAATATAAGTTCTCGGTTGTGAAGAGGTACCGATTGTTGTTTCGATAATCGATTTCAAATGAATACCAATCTCCGCTCTTGATCGAATAAAGTTATCCACCGAAGGATTTCTGTTTCTTGTGTGGTGAAAAAATTGTGAAAGGATTAAATACTATCTTTCTATATATACTCAGTGATTATGTAGATCTGATGTTCATTAAAGAAGTTCTGATAAAACCACCACATATTATATGTAAATGATTACAGTGGAGTTAATAGTTTATACTTATTATATAGGTAGTGAATAAAAAATAAGTGAAGAAAAATAAGTTTCCCTAGTCTACTGTAAAAAAAAAATCATCGGGTGAAAATCTATTAAATCACACGTTGAACTCTACAACGAATCCAACAATCTTCCAAGTAGCACGTGAGACTGAGATATTTTTAACGAAATTCATAACAAAAACAAGCATTTTTTTTGTTTTTTTTTTTTGTTTTGGCGTGGCAGACGTGCTAAAAAAGCACTTTTAACGAGAAATTCGCAAAACAGCAAATTTTCTCTCAGTACAAATTAAGATTTTTGAAATATTCAGATTTTCTACAATGCGTAAAAATTACTTGTCTCGTCAGAATTTCCTTCATTTTGGACGGTGAGCTTAACCTATCTTCACATTCAAACAGGCGTGGGTGAATTTTGTTTTTTGTTTTTTTCATTGATTTTGTTTTTGCTGCCGATTTATTTTATATTGTCATTAGTCTGGGAATTCTCGTAATTTTGTTTTCCAGTTTATATAGCTCTAAAAGGACTTAGTTTAAGTGCCTATGTTTGAGGCTGCTTTTATTCAGGGCGCGTAGAGTAAATTATTTCATACTTTTATCGTATTAATATTAATATTAAAAAAAAAACCTTCAGGTAAAATAAATGCATTATTAAAATGATATTGAGGTTGAGATGGCTCAGTGGTTAGCCTTAATAAACAATATCAAGCAAAACAAGTTCAAGGATATACCCAGGTAGACAGTGTAAAAGCAAAGCAAAAGAAAGTTTGGCCGATCTTAATGGTGACAACATTATCCAATTGTGAAGGAGCTTATGTTCCTTTAGAACCTGTTTATTTTAACTGAAGTCTCAAATCTTTGTTTATGTTTGCGCTATATTTCTTTTAATTGTACCTGCAACTAATTTTTTCACTTTTGGGGAGATCTTGCATTCTATTAAATATTTTGTGTAAACAGGTCAAGGGAATTCACATTTTACATCTCAATGATCAAAGCTTTTATACCAAAAGTGACAAATTTCGTGACGTCTTCAATGCATCGTGAGCTTTGTTACTGTCTATGTGATGAACATATTGGCTTAGAATAAGAATGTAGCTCTACCTTTGTGAGAATAACGGTGAAAACAGCCATGGCCGCCTTTAGGCATGTGGGGGCCCTGGGCACTTTAGGATATGTGGGCCCCCGGGACAGTTATTTTCTCAAATACTTTGGATTATCAACAGGAATAATTACGTAAGACCTATCGCGCTCCAGAGACTTTTTGTCACGTGACTGTTTTGTCACCACCGTTAACTCCATGTTAATGCGTGCATGAAGTGACGTGACAGCAATGTGACATTTTGACTCCTCCGGCTAGAGACTTTTCAACTTTTAGGTGACGAAACTATCACCGCGCCTTCACGTTGATATAGATGTGCATACACTGGTAAAATTTCTGTTGCTACTTGACTGCCGTTATTTTTGAAGATGTGTTGTAGAGGTAGGAAAATATATACCCATTTTTTTTTGTAAATGTCTGCTGTAACGATAGTGTGAAAGGAAGATTTAAATAATGAAACATTACTACAAGAAGTACAGATGAGACTACCCCTATACAACAAAAAATTTAAGGAATACTTTGAGAACAATTTGAAGATAAAAATGTGGGGAGAAATATCCGTGTAAGTCCATATAGACATTAGAGTTACAGCAAGTCTCTTTTCGGGTTTTAATTGATGATCGCATATTGGTATTTTGATAATTTATAGCAGGTCTCAAGATCTGTACTACCTAAATCTTCAAAGCTTTCAACACTCATACGGTCCTATCCAGAGAACTTTTCAGGATAGAATCACAGTTCACCAAACTTTAAGTGAAATTTTCCTTTAAGCACCCTTTCGCTCCAAAATGGAAGAACCCAATAGCGTTGATATTTTCTATATCCTTGTGACAAATACACATATCGCAGCTGCCTCCTCGAAATTTATATTGATGAATGATGATATAAATCATGAATTTTAAGGGTGACATTGATTCACTGTGTGCGTACTAAACTAATACAAGGTGACAGTGACCAAGAATTTGTTTGACAAAAAGTCTCCAGTGCGCTATTGTGAGGCTAATCCTGACCTATAGAATCTTTGTATCGTGGAATGCTCTAGAAAAAGCAACACACCAGAGAGCTGCCTGTCTAGGTGTTACAGGTGCTCTTCGTAAATGACCTTTGACATCCATGGAAATGTATAGCTGCAAAAAGTACACTAAGCCTTAGAGAATCAGGCTGTTTGACAACAGCTGACCTTAGTCATAGCAGAATACTGAAGTTCTGTCTTGGGGCAAAGATAACCTAATAAGAAGATAGAACCCGGCTGAACAAAATGGAAAATGTTCGGTGTTTTTTAGAATGAAACAAGGAATGTCATATAGTTTCGTCTTTTGCATGAAAGGGGGAAAAGAACTTGGCTATGCACTATTATAGTGCAAGGGAGACAACGAGTTAAAAACAAAAATCGTGAGAATGTACGATTACCCGCACGACAAAATCTTCTTGAATACTTTCAAATCCTTTCAACCTATTCATAATAATGTACATTAGGTCACACTACCTCAATTTGTAAAGAAAAATAAATTTCGTTTTGGCAAAGATGCTGAAAGGAGATGTGAAATTCCTCTCAAATAAAATTCTCATTTTTCCCAAAAACACCAGAGAATCCAACATGAGTTCTCCTACTTAATCTCTTCACAGCAAAACGAATGTAAACAGAAGCACGTGCTACTCAATTAGCATAGAAATTACACTAACAAACATTGGCCATGCTATAAAAAACATTGGCCGATTCTCTCCATTTTTCAGCAAAAACCGGTTTTCACAAAAACGCGGGAACATTTTAAGAGAGTAAAACGTGAAAACTCTGCCATTTCTCATTTATTTACGAAAATGAAACATTTGCCATTCTGTTTCGTTGCATGCAATTCGCGCTTTCACATTTTTTTCTTTATTCATAAAAGTTTTAAAGAGAGTTTGATTTTTTTCTTCCTTTTCTTGCCGAGTGCATTTTAAATGTAAAACAATCGGAAAACTCTTCTGTGTCCTAACTTGTCATTAAGTTGACTTCGGTAAAAGACTCTGATATATGTGTCATCACAGATGATTCGAAAATGGATGTGGCCGTGGGAGCCGAGGTGTACTCAGCTGTCCCTCAAGTGCTGGAATCATACCGCCTCCCGAACTATTGTAGTGTGTTTCAGTCTGGGGTTCTGGCTATTAGGAAAGCAGCAAGGCTGCTGGCAACAACTTATGTTGTACCCAGTGATCGAGTTATCAGGATTTGTATTGACAGCTAAGCTGCAATCAAGGCCATGAACTCGAACACCATTAGATCGCGACTTTTGGAACCGTGCGCTATGAACTGGGGAAATTGAGTGCTAAACAGAGGGTTATTCTCTGCTAGCAAACGAAGCAGCTGATGATCTCATTAGAAATGGGTCCGCTATGACTAATTGTCTAACGAAGGAACCCGTAGATCGACCCCTATAATCAGTGAAGAGCATTCTAGACGTACAGGCCAGTAAGCTCACTGGGGAGAATTTACGCCATGCGCGATTTCAAGATAGCTGTGGCCTGAGGTTTATCCTTGGAGAACTGAATCTACGCTGAATAGGAACCGTAATGATGTGCGTAGCCTTAAAGCAATTATTACGGGCCACTGCCTCTTTGGTAAATATGCAGAGTGCATGCAAGCTCCATACAACTGATTTCTGCAAAAGCTGTTTGGATGAGGAAGATGTTGAGAGCAATCAGCACTTGTTGTGTGAATGCTCCAACCTTGCCAAGCGTAGAAGGAATGCTCTCGGCAGCTACTTCTTCAGCGAATTAGGAGAGCTAGCAGATAAAGAGTTGGGGGACCTGGCAAGGTTCATTACCTCTTGCGGCTGATTGCAGTGCACCTCCTAAATAGGAGGTATCTGTTCGCAATTATTCGCGAGGTACTTGAGGTGAAAACATCGTTGGGTTTAGATAACATTCGATGCAATAATATAAATGAAAACATTCAAAAATCGATTTGGATACTGGCATCACTAAAATTATAAAGACACAGAACGATTAGACTTTAGAAAAACTATTATTGATAGATTCGAAAAGCTCGATAATAAAGTTAAAGAAATCCAGGGCTGAATTTTGCTTAATTTCATGAAATACCCTCTACTAAGAATTCACGTAAAAATAATACTTACGATTTTTTTTTTATTATTAATTGTCAGATCCTTAGAACCTGTATCAAAAGTATTCACAGCCTTTTCACACGGAACCGATTATATTTTTAGCCAATTTCCGAATCCGATAGACTTTTCGGACGTTATACGGAGAATAATTATAGCTCAATCCCTTTCTCTCACTCTTTTTACTATCAAACGCAATTTAAATCAAAAATCATATCTCGAGAATGGATGAACCTATTTTTGCAATCTATATGTTGTTAAATAAAGCATAAATTCATCAAAAAATACAGACCGAACAAAAAATGCCTTTTAAAAATAGTAAACCTAAAAACAAAAAAATTTGTGTTGTGAGGCACTACCAGTGTTTTTCGTATAAATTTGTTTGAAACCTCTTGGAGACATTCATTTATAAAATCACCGTATACCTACCCATAGTAGCGTAAACGCACCAATTCGCGTCCATTTAAGGAAATGCCATCATTACAAGAAGAGCTTTTAGTAGAATTTACTTAATGTCGATGTTTAAACTTAAACTTGATACGACCTTATTACGTTTTCGTTATTCCTGATTTGAAAAGTCATAAAAAAATAATAAACTGTGATATAATTCACAGTAACATAACATTCTTCAGATTACAACTAATTCAATTCAAATTGTGTTGTTTTGTATAAAAGGATCTTTTAAATTTCATTAAATTAAAAGGAACGAATCAAGAAGGAATTATATAACGAATTGGAAGCGTTTTATAAATAATATAAAAATAAAAAACAATATAAAATAAAGCAAATTTTTGCCTTAAAGCTATATTTAGTTCAACATACTTTTTAGCCGAGCTTGAAGCTCTTGGTCTCTCCACTCCACTTTTATTATGGATTGAAAGTTTTTGATCTGTTTTGATCACTCTATAAATGCCGGTGTGCCCCAGGGCTCTATTACCTTTCCGTTTTTCCTCTTAATTTTCATTGATCTGCTTTGCCTTAATTTCAATCCCATCCATAGTTTTGCCGATGACAATACCCTTGATTTCGCCTATTCGTTTGACACTTTTGCGGATTTTGGAGAGAATGTCACATGTATTAAACCAGATTGAATGATTAGATCATTGAATAACGATCTTGACAATATCCTCGGTTGTGCAAAGTGATAGCGTCGAATTGAATGCGTCTAAGATCCAAAGCTAACTCAACTCTTTAAAACAAGCTCATCACTTAACCACTCCCGTTACTTTTGATGAAGCATTAGTTGAAAACATTAACATCTGCCCGTTGTAGCATATGTTTTGTGCTAGGAGTAAGTGCGTATAAAGTTATCCCGTTTGCCTGAAAAACTCGCATAGCTCCAATGTTAAATTGGACTTGTGGCCCTCAGCAAAAAAGTTCACATGTTTTTGAATTTGTTTGGAAATTAACCATGTAACCATTAACTCCATTTGACTACATCCCTAGGTGGTCGTACATAGGAAAAAAAACTGTTTCTTCAAACATATCTCCTGCATTCATGTCCTTTATATAATTTTGCAGCTCATCTAACCATTTTCGAATGACCTCTTCAGAAAACGTATCTCTGGCTTCAGTTAGGCCTTCGGGAATTCGATGTGCTAGCTCTGGATTGCATTTCAGAAAAAGGTCATACCAGTTTCGCCCTGGTTGACCATTTTTGAAGGATGTATTCGTACCATCGTCTTGCTCATTTTTAGGTTCCATACCCGCACTAAGCCTCCGCTGTCCGTGTGTCTGTCGGCGGGTTGTATTTCATGAACCGTAATAGATAGGCAAATGAAATTTTTACAGAGTGTATATTTCTATTGCCGCTAAAAATTAAAGGGGGCGTCCATACAAGAATCGTGATTTTTTCGGCGTTTTCTGCTCGACTTTAACAATAGCTGTATCTCTTGAACCGTAATAGTTAGACATATGAAATTTTCAAAGATTGAGTAATAAATTAGCTGCTATAACAACAAATAATTAAAAAAAAATAATAATAATAATAAAATATAAAGTACATAGTGTTAAATCTTGTACGATAGTACGGAACACTTCGTGTGCGAATCCGACTTGCACTTGGCCGGTTTTTTGAACTGTACTTAAAATGTTATCAAAACTTAATGGAAAACCACATTTGGCTAACGCCTCGCATCACTTAACTTGTTTTGTCTTCGGTTTTCGTCAAAATACTTCATGGTCCAAACTTTACATGCCTTCAGGATATTTTTGAGACAATTTATCCTGTAATAATGTTTTTTGGAATATTTTATTTGATCCTAGCTGTTCTAATAGAAAATTTTCCTTATTGAATGTCTGACAATATTTTATTTATTGTGGTAGCAGTATATCCTTCCATATTTCCTTATATGCAATGCATTAAATCAGACTAATTAATGAATACCTGCCTCTAGGCCGCAATTTGGCGCAAGGTAAAAAATGCAACTCTAATTTGCGGCCACCAGTTCACGCGAACTGGCCCATGATAGTAATCCTTGATACATTTCGCGGCCACTAAAATTAATGTAGTTATTCCGAAAATTAACTTTAATTTTTATTAATTTGAAATATAACTACTTAAAAAACTTTCTTATGAAATAATAAAATAAGTAAAAAACCAGTTTTCCAACAAAACTGAGGCCAAGCCGCATGAAAAAGTAGAAAATAAACTTTTCTTCACACACAGAGGTGGACTCAGATTTTTTGATTGGGACATTTCTCTTGAATATTCTTTCTCTTCATGAATCAAATCACTTATTACCTCTGATTGATCATACTGAAATATATCGGTGATTGACAGCGAATAAAATCTGAGTCCACCTCTGTGTATGAAGAAAAATTTATTTTCTACTTTTTCATGCGGCTTGGCCTCAGTTTTGCTTGAAAACTCGTTTTTTACTTATTTTAGTTTCTGCCTTTTTCACGTTAACTAAATTGTTATTACATGCTGCATGGAGATATTTTAAAACAATTTTTAAGTCATGTTTGGTGCCGATCCAAAAACAAAAATTTTTCGAGTATCAAATCGTTGATGTACTGCAACGGTTTTCTGAAATTCAAATTATGTTTTAAACAGCGCTTTTTAGCTGTATTCCAACTTGATCCCATAAAACATGAATTTTCCCGATTTTCCATGTTTTCCACAGACTTTTCCTATTACTATGAAATTTTTTTTAGAAATTTACATGAATTTTCCTCGATTTTTCAGGCAAGTTTTCATGATTGTTGAAGAGAAAGTATTGATGCCAGTAGGACGGAAAAAAAATGATTCCGCATAGCTTATAAAACTTTTTTGTCGGAAAATTTTCCTCAAAAGTCGGAAAATTTTCCTCAAAAGTCGGAAAATTCCGGAAATTTTCGGAAAATTTTCCAGAAAAATTGGAAAATTCTGCACTTTTCCTGAAGCAGATTTATCACTAATCATATCGATGAAAATTTGTCCGATGATTTTCCCGCTTTTCCGGGTTTTCCGCGGAGTTTTCAACAAAAGCAACTTTATGCAACTCATTTCGCTCTACAACTTTGTCTTAGGTTGCAAAACGCTCAAACGCTTCCTTGGTCTGAAAAACTCCGGAAAAGCGTTTTACATGAATTTTCCTTGATTTTTTCTGCAAGTTTTCACCATTGTCGGAGAGAAAGTAATGATGCCAGTTGATAGGGAACTTGATCCTGCATAATTTAGAAAACTTTTTTACCGGAAAATGTTCCGGAAAAGTCGGAAAATTCCGGAAAACTCTGCATTTTTCCTGAAACGGATTTATGACTAATCAAATTTGTACCAAATTTTCAAATGATTTATCCCGATTTTCCGGATTTTCCATGGAAATTTCCGGTTCAAATTTTGATAGGTTTAATTGTCACGCGACATGAACCTGTGTGCCAAATTTCAACTCGCTGTGATGACGAAAATATATAAATATATATAATATATAAATAGTAAAAAAGAAATATCTAAATAAATAGACAGACAAATTCGTGTACGAGTTAAAGGGAATCGCCTCAAAAATAGCATAAAACACGCAATCTCTTAAATTTTAAACTCATAGCATTAAGCTAAAAACATATATTTTCTACATTTTCGCATTATTTACATGTCGACTCCTAATGAACTGAGCTCAGCTTTAACTCAACCATCTCATTGCTCAGTTTAGGGATAGCAAACATACACAAGAACATGAGAATATAGAAAGGTCTGCATTTTAAAGAAAATACGACATTTCATGGCGTATTATAAAATGAAGTGGACGAGAATTGGGCAGTGGACGCGAATTGGTGCATTTACCCTATTTAATGTAGTGCAGAAGCTTTAAAGTTAATGGAATGTATTTTTTTTCCAATTGGGTATAAGTAATTTTTTTACTTTTCAGACAATGTCCCTAATCTGGCATTTAAGGTAGGATTTTAATCTCTCTTCTTGACTTGCATTTTCAATATCGAACAAAAATTTACATATCTTTTACGAGATATTTAAAATTTATAAATTTTTTTAGCATTTCTTGTATTTCGAAATTTATCACTTTCAAGATCCTTCGTTTTCAGCATTTTACATTTCCAAATGTTTTTTTTACAATTTTGTAATGCTTCCACTCCCTAAATCGAGATAAGATCTCTGAGATCTTGAGTTCTGTGTTGAAAATTTAAAATATTAACGTCTTTTGAATGTGTAACTTCTGAGGTCCACTGACCTATTCGAACATACATATATGCCCTGTATTCCAAGTATATTTTAAATGAGCATTATCGAAGCGATGAAGTCCATAATTAATGCGAATGCACCTGTTAAAAGCTTTATCAAGCTTTTGTGAGCAATTAGAAACCTAATGGGCATATATTATACACCCACAAGCGAATTTTGAAATAATTAAAGCTAATAGAACCTTCATTTTAATTTTCAATAGTAAGAGATACGCTTATAGTTAAACTCTTTACATTCGAATAGAATCGTCCACTTGACATATTGATTTTGGATAAGTAATATAGAGACAGAAAAATAGATAATTAAGGAAAACCACAGGTTAAGTGCATACTTTGAGCTGCTGCCTGAGCATACTAAAAGTCAAAATCAGTATATGACCACAGTAATTTGCTAATCGTTCTAGAAATTCAACAAAACAAGTATACCTAATTCGTCATTGTCATTTGAGCCGGTAATAATCAGAGTCGCGTAAAACAAGTTTCCATAGTTTAGGGTGAATTGATCTTTCCCATCTTGGTCCATAAGAAATTCAGCTTAAGGGGGGTTACCACCAAACAAAGCTCACGATTTCTGTTCTCAAAAGCACAGTGGAACATAAACGCATAAAAGTATGCAATTTGAAAATTGAAACAAATCACTATATGTACATGCAAAGTTACATATATGATGCTGTGGGATTCGTGTGTATTATACTCCAAAGCATTTCGGCCATCTGGAAAGCAGTAGGATTGCATAAGCATGGCAAGATTTTAGATTTGCTGTCAGATTTTTCATAGATATTTTTTTGGAACTTATAAAGCAAGCAAGCAAGGGGCGGACGAAATGTGTACTCTCTTTGCTGTTGGTTAGACACTTTTCCTTGGAATTTGTCTGCTTGGGCAAATTTTATTTTACTGATAATAATACTCTTACAAGAAAGAACTCTTAGTTGTAAGGGAGCGTTTACAATGGCAGAGTAGAGTGGAGTCACCAGATTGCATTTGCTCTCATCATCTCACCAACGTGAGATTAGGAATTTTTCAAATCTGACGCTACTCTGAAAAATCCACTCTGGTGGGAAGAGCGAAGAACTTATATTAAAGTGTAAACTTGAGACAAGTAGAGACAATGCAATCTGGTGACTCCTTTCTAGTCTGCCATTGTAAACCTTCCTTAATTTTTCATATAATTTTGGCAATGTTCACACTATGTCAAATTTACCATTTTATTAACTAGATAACCAAAGAACTAGTTTAAAGAGTTAGATTTGACTTTACCAACAACTATTTTCTCCTTCCTACCTTCCTACAGCTTCACTAAAACCCATTAGGGATTAAGATCCACACAATAATATAAAAAATGTCGGGACTGCACATTTTGAGATATTCAAGGATAACCGAAATATCCGTTATCATTGAAAGCAAATTTTCATAAAAATTACTTGGATTAATTTTTCTCGGATACCTCAAAGCTTCCCAAAATAAACAACGTTTACTTCATGGAGATACGAAGATAACGTTACATCTAACTAAGCAAAATTTCCCACATTTTTAAAATTTTCAAAAGACCGTATCTCGGTTACATATGGATCGCAACATTGCCAACCTTCCTGTAAAATTTGATAAAAAAAAAAATAAAAAAATTGGTCGATTTTCTGTTTAACGGCTTGGAGGATTATATAATATTTCATATACCTACACAAATTTACGTACCTATAGTAACATTCAGTTTTCTCTTCTGTATTCCATAATTATTGGACCAAATTTTACTAACACGTCCCATGATTAAATAAAAGTTCTTATGCCATCTATGATAATAGTTACTCACAATTACAAACAAGTAGATTATAAATAGAACTGCCAAATTAATTTCGCGCCTCCAAAGCAAAAATAAGAAATTACCAATGATAAAACATAAAATATTCCGCGAAATCTACACTCACCTAATGCAGAGAATGGCGGCATATACCTTCCGAGCCTGCACACTACAGCCCGCTGCAGAGCTTTCAAAACAAGTGAATCCTTTCCGAAAGCACATCATTCCATCTGACGGTGATGAAATGAATTAAAAACGCCAAATTGTATGCAATATATATCAAATCAAGAAATTTCTGTCGTTACCATGGTAAATATTATTAACTTTATTTCCTTTATCATTGCACTAAACTATTTGAGTTTTTCAAAATAAACAGAAAAATGTGCGCTCTTTGTTGAAAAAGGAACTTTCTTTCCAATAATATCATAATTCTGATAGTAAATCGTCTCTGAAAATAGCACCTTTCAAACCAAAATATATTAGTAACCAAACCTTTTTTACTAGTTTTCTCTCCGTCACTTCCTCTTCCATTTCGAGATCTTCCATACTCAAGTACAAATTTATATACTTGATGTACCAAACTTTGCAAATTTCATGAATTTGAGATTTTTCTAAAGCTAATTACATACATATAAAGCCCCGAAATCTTTATTTTTGTCACGTCATTATACCTAAGTTTATGCTTTTTCTCAAAGTATGTGGAATTTTGATCATGATAATTCGCTCATATTTAACGCAAAGTCGTATTAACTTTTCGTGTTTTTTAAGATTTCAGTAATAACCCCCCTTAACAGATATAAAAAAAACATTTCCTTATTCCAGTCGAAATTGCTTAAAAATTTTATAATATAAGCTATACTTTGTTTTTCAATCATAAAAATGACTTTCAGGAGCACCGAACTTTACTTACGCCACTATCATCCTCAGCCAAGACAAGGTTTCATGAAATTCAAAGACTTAATATCTCACAGTTTTTAAATTTTATTTCAAATATTTCTTAATGAAACATAAAAAATTTCTTATACATGAATGCAATAAACAAATAAAATGCACATCCTTGTGAGTTAGAAACAAAAAAATATTCTTATTAAGAAATAAACCATCTATCATAAACCAACTATCATAAAATCAATAAGAAAGATGAATGACAGTAATAATAAATTGTAAAAAAACTAAAAGACAGTTAGTAATAAGAATGTAATTAAAAAAAAAATCTTGTAAAAAATTATTCTTCATCATTATGCATCTCTTCACTAAAAAGCTGCAAAGCTCCAATATCCTCCTGAACATCAGTAATAAGCAGGTTTTGGAAAAATCCGTGATGTATTGGTGGGATAAACGGAAGAAGATAAATTATGTCCTGTTTCTACAGCTCGCTAACAGGCCTTTTCCTTTGATATAATAATTCCCTAGTAATGTTGCATACCTTTTCTTGCTGCAGGTCTAATATTTAGAATTTTGAAATTCGTACATTCCTGCAATGACTCCTTGAAAAGAATTTTATATGGGCGGCATTTTTCGTAACATAACCATTGTATTTTCAACCAGTTCACTGGATGTTTTTCCTGGGTAATTTTTCGTCTTGTTATATATTTTTCCGATATTACCGTAGAAAAAAACTCATCAGAATTCATTTCACAAACACCAAAAAATTTTGTTGTCGCCTTGCAGATACATATCATGATATCATACCACCACCCTCCAGGATCATAGATAACTTTTCCTTTAGCTTGTACCTCTACTGATCGAAAATCAGAATCATTGGGCAGAAATGAATGGCCGAATACCAAAAATTTGTTGTTAAATTTTCTCGATCGTCGGCTCATCACTTTGAAGAAAGGTCATATGAGTACTAAGGTCAATTTAATATTCATGTTTTGTCCTTGTGCAAGCGTCGCTGTAGATTATCACCGTTTTTTACCAATTGCTTGAAAAAGGTGACACTATCTGTTGTATGCACTACTAAGTTGTAGCAATATAAATTTCGTTTATGTAATAAGACACTGTGATAACTGTGATAGCTTTTTGTAAATTCATACTGCAAACATACGTTTCAGGATTATTTTGTGCATATTCGGAATTCTTTTTTAAACAACTCCTTGCTAATTCTGATTTCTGCAAATGCATTTCGTATTCATTTTCAAGTTGTATTTTTGCCTGAGTGCGTATGTCAAGATTACTTAATTTAATTTTGTAAATGCCACAGTTTTTACAGGTATCCATTTTGGATACGCAGAAATGTAAATAAAATTCGTATTGAAAATATACCGATTGTAATGCTCTTTGACTGGAGCTTTCTCTTCTTTTGTACATTTTTTCTGAGTAATGTGTCATCTATACCTAATATTTAATGAGCCGCTCAAATATCATCTGTTTTTATTATGGTTTCTTGTGTAATAGTTCTGATAATATGGAAACGATAAAATATGCTGACAAACATCATTCTTGCAATCTTCAGAGATTTTTCTAGATGAAAAATCCTTATAACCTCTAACATCTTCACCTGGCTCTTTCCATCGCGTACTTTTTTGAGGGCTCTATTACCTCGCCCGTCAGAAATACAGAAATTATCGAGGAAGAACTTCCTACGTACCGCCTGGTTTGATTTAAGAAAGTATTTATTAGTGCCACCTCCCAAAATTGCTCCTGTTTTCCGAGGTCTTCTTTGCAGGATGTCCTTCCTTTGAATTATTCCACAAATAAATGTGTTTTGTCTACGAAAAGTTTCACAATTTCCTCGATATTGTTTTTTTATGGGTTTCCGGTCTTCTTTTGCTTCTTCTGCTTCTATTTTTATTTAAAGGTTCAATAAACTCAGCGGATTCACTTTCTGAAGAATCAGAAATTAATCTGCTAAACATTGCAAATGAGGTATCTTCACTTTCACTAAAAGAGGGAGAATTAAAGTCGCAGATGGCATCATCACAAATTTCGGAATCTGATTCATTGTTGATGGGGAATTGCAATATTGTGTTAATTATGAAGTTTGTTTTTTTCATGAAATAAATCCAACATTTCCTGATAAATTTATTTTAATCCTGTTATTTAAAAAAATATATGACTACTTGAAAAAAGTCGGTATTGATAGACACAACACAAGCACATGCCTAAGGAAGTAAACAAGTTTATCAATTGACTTAAGCCACTTTCATTCTTAAGTATGATCGGCTGTTGTTAACAATGATAATGACTCATTGTCATCAGTAGCTGTAACTGTAACTTTTGACTTACTTCACTATGGCTCTTAACAGGGTGATGGTTAGGAAGTAAGAATTTGATCTTAACTTACGCCACTATAGTTTACACCAGCTTGTTCACTAATAGTCCGGTCCAGGCTTGGGGGCACCATTTATTTTAAAATATGAATATTACTTAAATATTGAGAATTAATAGGAACAGGTAAACTTCTCTTGTTTAAAAGTAATTAAAATGAATTATTACCTGTGTTAAAATATTAACTTAATGTTGAAACTATAGCACTGATCTTTACATACTCACAAATTATTTTATAACCTTGACACCCGAAATATATAATATACAAAATGAAAACTGACATCCACCAGTCTCCATTTCCTTTCACTGGGGAATATTTTCATAATAATAAACATTCCAAGGATAATTAATTTCAGTCTAAAAATGCATTAAACAAAAGTCGTAATCAATTTTGTACACATTTCAACAGGCCTCTATAAATATGCCGTCTTATATAGAGTTATATGTGCAGTTTGATATATTCTATCCAGCTGAGTTAATTACATTTATGGAGATAAATGTTGAACGATATGCGCCAGATGTTTGGACCAATTCTTTCGTCATACTGCACATATTTACGCACATCTCCTCTATGTAGCTGGTTTAATTTTAAAAAAATCTCGAGTTGAATTGATTTAATGAGTGACGAGTCTATGGAGATGATAGGTGTAGTACTCAAAGCCGCCTGAATTCATATGTATATTTTTTCTTTTTATTTTCCAGTGTAGATATTCTATTTTCGGCACAAAGAGTACATGATAAATTCGTATTCCTATAATATAAATGAAATATAAAAAAAAAATTTCAATATGCGTTTATTATTAGATACCGAAATGTGGTGTTCCAGAGCGTGAAATCTGTTATCGGCAGATTTTTCTCTGCACGTGTATGAATTTTGAATTGTACACTAATAAGCAGCCGAGTAGAATGAGCAAATTGCGGCTTTGATATTGATGAAACTAATTTTTAAGTCACCCGTTCCAAATTTTTATTCAATCCTGCTCAACCGCGTCTAACCCTAAAGATTCCTCTTCTTTTCCAGGATCCATATTCAATTTAGATCGTCAGATACTTTGCCTTCTTTCGTTAATTTTGAGTCCCATACTATTTACAATTAAGTATACATTGCCTTAAATATTTGTACCTCCGCGGAGCTGTTGCTGTTAATTCTGACCATTGCAGTAAGTCTCTTTACGATTGCAGAAGACAGCATACGTTTTACAAAACCTTCTACAGTATTCCTTCCTACTACTACTACCCTCGTAGTAGCGTAATGGTCTTAAAACCAGTCTTAAAACTTAATCCAACCGGTTTGAATGTGTCACATTTCATGGTGCACACCAGCTCATTTGCAACTAAATCGAAAAAAACTATGTGTAACCCAGTGGAAAAAGTTTTTATTTTATACAGGGTGTCCCGCAAGTGATGCTTTTTCCGAATGCTACGGATAGGTCATGCGTAGACGACCAAAATTGTATGTGGAGGGTATACTAACAGTTTTCGAAATAACAGGACTTTAAGATATTTGGGTATGTTTTTATAAATCACCCTGTAACTTCGGAATGTTACACCCTATGATGATGATTTAAACATTGTTCGATAGATAATCGCTGGACCATTGAAATGGTTTATAATTTTTTTTCATCCTTTTCTCCGTTTTGAAATTATCGCTCAATAAATTTAAAATATCGGGATTTTTACTCGTTTTTTTTTTAATTTAACTACTATTTTTATCGAAAAACACGTCATCAATACCAAATTTTCATATTGGATTTAAAAAGCCGGAAACCTAAGCTTTAAAATTACCTATTACACTCTGTGCCAAAAATCTAACCCTTTCTGTGTCTTTTGCACATTTGCTTAAGCACATCCGGTGAAAATGGTTGGAAAAGGTCATTTCCACAAAATAATTGCCTACTTTCTGGCACTTATTGGACTTTTCAACCATTTTCGGTAGATATGCTTAAGAAATTCTGCAAAAAACGCAGAAAGGGTTACATTTTGGGTACAGAATATGATAGTTCATTTTAAAGCTAAGGTTTCGGGCTTTTTAAATCCAATATGAAAAATTGGTATTGATGCTGTGTTTTTTGATAAAAATAGTAGTTAAATAAAAAAAAAACGAGTTAAAATACCGAAATTTCAACTTTGTTGAGCCATAACTTGAAAACGGAGGTAGGATAGGACAAATATACATAGACTATTGCAAAGGTCCAACGATTATCAATCAAAAAAGTTTTAAATCATCACCACAGGATGTAACGTTCAGAAGTCACAGGGTGATTTATGAAAACATACCGAAATATCTTAAATTTTCGTTATCTTGGAAACCTTGGAAACCGATAAAACACAGTATGTTACGGAAATCTTCGTAGATTCGGTAAATATAATCGGATCGTGGTTTAGTGCAAAGTATTATTTTTGAAGCGAATAACACCCTCCCCCTAATTTAGAAGTCCTTGATAGTTTCGGTACTAAGAATTTGATTGCAAATAAATTATTTTTCAAAAAATTCGTAAATTTTGCCGCTTTTATCTCCACCGCTCGCCACCTCTGGGGGCTTACCCTTTAAATTTATCCTGTAGTAATGCGGCATATCTTAACTAAATTATGAAAAAAGAACTACTGAAATCCATCCAACATTTACTTACAAAGAAATATCGATTTTACCGTGGCAAGATAATTTGAGGTGACCTAAAAAAGCTCAATTTGGTCGTCTTCCACCATGGACGTTACAGCATGTTTGTAGTAAGCATCTGCATTTTGTCCCCTAATCACATATCTAATTAGTTTTTAAATTCGATAATTAACTTCGGAAATAACTCAAAAAGAAATGAATCAGTCCTTTTTAAAGTGGAAAATGGCCTTTTTTTAATGAAAAAAATAGTTTTATTTTATCTCGTATATGCGAAGAACTTTTATGTCAGGAAATTTGCCATCCAAATTAAAAATGTTCACAACAGACCGCTAATACATATGAACAGAAAGAACGGGCGACATATGAATGACAGAACGGTTGAAATATATGCATAATGTAGGAACGGAGGTGTATATGACCCAAGTGCCAAAAAGACCTTTAACGGTAAAAAAAACGTCCATAAGAAATTTACAGGATTAAAAAATAACCTCGCCACTCAATTACACTCTCTTCCCTCTTTAATCTGATACCCAACACGTCCCAGTTTGGATAGCCCCTATATTGATAGTACAAACCCTCATCCCTCCGAACCCAAATCCAAATTTGTTTTGACCTATTTTTTTTGTCTCGAACATAGCGAAAATTGCGAAAATTCCGAAAAATAAAGAACGGTAAAAAAACTGTTGTATAGACTTATGGATAAAAAAAACAACCAGTACTAGATCACACTCTCCACCCTCTTTAATATTACAGTGGGGTTAGTATAGATGGCCCCCAAAGCCCTACCCCTAATTTGTATCACCATATTTTTCTCTCCACGACCACAAATACAACTGAAAAATCGCATTGCTCTACGACAAAACCCTCGAGAATACTTCACAAGCCATGAAACAGACTTCCTTCCTACCACATGCGAGGCACCCCGTAGTCCTTACATTCTAAAATATTTGCAGTGTTCTTATGTAAAAGTGACAAAAGTTTGATTTGAATAGCTCCTCCGCCCTAAACTACTCTTCATACAGAAAAATGGTGTTCCAGTAATCTTAAGCCTGCTTTCTTATCTTCCGAACCGTAATAAAATTTTCATACCTTTCCTAACAAAATTATTTAAAAAAATTTATCTTAACCAAATGACTACGATTCCTCAAGCAAAAATTCTCAGCTGAGTAATCATTATAATGTCGGTGTGCCGTCATGGCATGCCGTGGGCTGATGATATCGAATGTAGCTGCCTACAGATTCGGACTACGGCTGCACATAAACACATGCAATTATCACTCAGCAGAAAGGTATTGAGCGTAAAATGGTACGGTTATATTGTAATCAAAACTATTTTATTATTTTGTTAAGTAAGCTATATAGGAAGTGTAGCCTTTGGGAAGGTAAGGAACCAAGCTTTAAATTACTAGAAGACTATTTTCCTGTATGGATAGTAGTTTAGGCTCTATAGCATATATAAAGTCAATGTTTGGCACTTTTCCATAAGTATCAATATAGAACATTTTAGAGAACAGACTCCAAACGCATACATATAGATTTCTGTTTCATGGCTTGGGAAGTATTCTCGAGGGTTTTGTCTACGACCCTTCTATGCCTCAGAGTTATGCACTCGTCAATATTGTATTGGAAAAAATTACCGTTAAAGCCTGCCAAACCTGTAAATTACCGTTAATCAAAATAAAATATAGCCTATTGCAGCCTCGCTTATATAACGGACAAAGTGATATCTCAGTTTTTCGAATGCACCTATATATTCCCTGAGCTTACCACTGTAGTGTCTGCCAATATTATTTTTTGTTTGTTTTTCCGCTCCCACCCCCACCCCCTTCTAACTCCCACCAAATTTCCTCCCCTATCACATCCGCTTTGAGCTCCCATTTTTTTATACCAAACATGCCTCCTTACTACTTCAATATATAAGACAAGTCGACTTATTTCACAAGAAATGCACGAATAAATGGCCGTCCACAGCGACATGTTACATTAGGTCAGGTAAGAGGGGTGCTACTATAAGTACCTAGCCTACTTGACTTAGCCCACCCGTGGGTGCATTGTGGCCCTTGTCCTCATGAGATCCTGGATCCATCCTGCTTCCCTTAGGAATCTCAGGATGCATTTGAACTCCTTATCTTGCAGCTCCCCCACACTTGAAAAGAAGTAGCTACCGAGTAGCCTACCTCTTTTGTTCATCAGAGTGAGACACTTACAGAGAACATGCAGGACAGATTCGATTTCCTCGGAGTCGTTAAAAGTCCTGTAGAAACCATTCGCCGCTAAAACCAGCCTTCTAGGATAGTCCCCTTTGGTCCAATGACCCGTAATGAACCCTACTAGCTTCCTGGTATATGCTCTGCTGCCATTATGCAGTTCTCTTGTCCCCTTCCTATCATATGCAGGCCATAATTGCCTCGCGATACAGCAGGTTTTCCTGTTGATCCACCGTAGACTTGCATTTTGAATGGTGTCCTTGATGATCTCCTCTTTTAAAGCTCCGATCGCGATCCTCACATAAGCTTTTGCTGCGGAACTATCCATTTCCGAGCTCTTTTTGGCCAACTCATACGCCATCTCGTGGCCTGGAATATCCCTGTGGCCAGGTACCCAACATACGGTTACCTTGTACCATGTAGTCAGTTCCTCAAGGCCAGTCTTACATAACTGCACCAATTTTGATTTAACCAGCACAGCATTCAGGGCCTTAATGGCTTCCTTGCATAGCGACTTGTTACTTCTATTTTTGCTCCAATCATACACAGCGTTTCTCCATTGAGCTATTCAGTACAGAAAGAGTTAAAGATTCGATCATTATTCCTGTGATTTTTTTTAATTCAAGAGAATGGTTATTTTCTGTCCCCGAATTATAGCAATTCTTCTAGTGATCAAGTAAATTCTATTTGCATGGACTTTTAGTAATGATTTTGATCTAATGCGTTTCAGTTTTTTTTTTTCTAACCTAACTGCGCATCGCCGTTCTCAAAGATGTTATTGGCTGGGCTCTTGCAATGTTAAGTTTTAAGTCAAGTTACTTAATGGGTTTTTAATGGGATTCACCTTATTATTTTGAACCATTTCTTAAGCATTCTTCTTTTCCATTGATGTTTATATTTAACATGTCGCTCCCGTTAGAGAAACTCTCTGACTTATTTGACTTACAGAAAAGATAATTATGTCGCTAAAATGTCATGTATTATTCTCAAACTCGTTGATGCTATTGTTTTTGAATTTTTACATTTGCATTGCGAAAGAGTTACGTATTATTTTTGACTAACATGTCTTGAACAGAAGATCAAAAACAACAAATTTATTTCAAATTTCATCATCTATCTTTCGAGCTTTCACATAATTTTTAATGTAGAGCTTTTGATCTATGCTGATGTTTATATAATTGGATAAGATCAAAACTGAATTGTATGGAATTGGAAAAAATCTGTAAAAATGAAAGAATTAGTTACCCTGTCTGTGTCAGAAGCCATTATTAATAAATGTGAGCTCTCATTTTTATTTTGTAACTGGATTCGTCGCGATTTTCATCCCAATATTGTCCATGATGTGATTTATAACCAAGTCTTTGTATACCTTGATTCTGGCATGCCTCAGAATATGCCAGTCCTGTTTCCCAATCGCAAGTTTCTCCTCTTTGGTTTAGGAGGATTAGAATGGCAAGAATTGGCTTATAGAAGGTGAGAAACCCTTTGCCTTTTAATTTTACATAGACGTATACTAAGCTTGATAAAAGATTTGGGTGTCTTACTCTCTATTCATCCTTTATTCTTTTATTCTGGGTACTTATAAAGAGATAATTTAAACAGTTCGACCATTTTTCATTGATTTAAAACATACGATTCATACACATAAGTACATAAAATTCTAATGCTTTCGCTTTTTAATAATGTCGGAATAAATATTTTTTTGCAATGCAAAATAAAAATAAATGCAGGGAGCTATCAGAAATTTTTTATTTTGTAGAAAATACTCCAAATACATCACAAAAATTCTTTAAACAATATTTTTTACAGATGTTGTATGGTAAATATATGATCAAAAAAAAAATATCTCCTAAAAAATCATCAAAAGGGTAAAACACCCTCGAAAACAATAATCATTAAAAATGAAATGATACAACCGCGATGAAAAAATCTTTAAAATAATACACAAAATCCTCATAACGTCAAATTCAAATTCAGAGGCTTATGAAACCAAAAGTGATACCCAATCCACGGTTTTGAGTACAATAAATAACATGACCTTGATCTTGAAGATAGTTTACCTTGAGAAAACCTCATACAAAAAACGGATTGCAAGGGAAATCTTCTAGAAAAAATCCAACTATATAATTTTTTGGGTCTTTTTCCATTGGAGATTTTGGATTCGAGAATTTTTCTGTACGGATATCATCGTAGCCAACATATTGCACTATAGTCCTACTTTTCCATCTGTATGTTAATAATCTACCTCGAAATTGGCAACTAGATAATGAGAATTGACTCTTGGGAAGTGGTTGGAGATAGAAAAATGTCCCTGGTAATATCGCTTAACTGATCCGCTTTCACACCGGTTAGCGAACACTGTTATACTGTAGATAAATACAGCAAAAACCAAGTAAAAAAGCTAGAATTGGTCTAAGACCAATTCTTATGATACCCTAAATGAATGCCCGTAATGAAATGGTTTTTGGTGATTTTCGCATATATTTCTAGAACGGTTTGTCGGACAGAAAAAATGATTATAACCAATTTTATAGGACTTCGTATTCTGAAGAAGTTTTTAGTACAATAAAAGTATCTTTGACTGATCGTTTTCACACTATCCGTAAAAAAATTAAATTTTTATATGGCAACACCAAGAATGGGTTGCCCGATTTATTCCATTTTTTAAATTTTATTTGCTATTACTATGAAAAAACTATGTGCCCAATTTCAGGTCTCTATGTCAAAGCGTTCTCAGGCAGTGTCCAAATATATAGTGGAAAACGAAATTTGTGTATGGCAACCCCACGAAGGAGTTGCCCGATTTGTCTCATTTTCGAACTTAATTTTGATTTTTTTTTTTAAGTCCGTGTACAAAATTTCGGCTGTTTAAGTATACGCGTTCTCGAGTTATCGTTACAAACTAAGTATAGCCTATAGATTTCATAAAAAGCCCGGCCGTGAAAAGATTGGTTCTTACAGCTCTGTCCTCCATATGAAGTAGTAAGGTATATGTAGAAAGGAAATTTGCTCTCGACCGAATTTGTATTATACAGGGTATTTCATAAGGTGCGCATAACTCAAAACAGAAATTATAATCCGAAGGGAGGGGGAGGGGGGGGGGGGGTAAGTCGCGTCTCTTCGCCGGTAAGGGGTTTAAGATTTTTAGCACTTCTTCTACTTTACACCCTGTCATTTTCTTGATATAAACCCTATCCAGGTGGCATTCATCTCAGATGTGAGAAAACCGTCTCAACTCTTTCCAATGAATGCCGAATCAGCCTTCATGTCACCTTCCGTCGTCAAAGTAAAAAAAATCCTAATTTTTTCAGATTTTAACCATTTTCCCGCTAATATGCATAATAACTATACAGTTTTTTTACATGATTTAGGAACCCCGGAATGTCACCTTTAATTTGACTATGTACATGTGTCTACCTAAATGCAACCGTTTTTGTGATATTCCCGTTTCTATGATTCATAATTTCATTAATTTTGCTACTGACGATAGTAATCGCGCCTAGTATTATGCAATTCCACGCAAAATTAGCAAATTAATGAAATTATATATCTAAAAAACGGTTGCATTTAGGTAGACACATGTGCACAGTCAAATTAAAGGTGACATTCCGGGGTTTTTAAATATTGTAAAAAAATTGTATAGTTCTCATGCATTTTGGCGAGCAAATGGTTAAAATTTGAAAAAATTAGAATTTTTTTCCATTTTTAACTTTGACATCCTACAACTTCCAATGGAAGGAGACTGGAAGACTGATTGAGCATTCATTGGATTCATCACCCACCTCCTAGGGTATATATTAACAAAGTTACAGGGTGTGAAGCGGAAGAAGTACTAAAAACCTCAAACCACCCTACCACCTTATAATTTTTTGTTTGTCTCTACCTCAGCTCTCAAACCCTTGAGTTATGTGCACCGATTGTGAAACACCCTGTATATTTATTTTATTGTTGTTATTATCTAAATTCAATTATATATACCTATGTATGTAGTAGCATCGAACTTTAATAGACTGTACAAAGTAAAAAAAAATATTTTAAATCTTCATAAAAGTACCAATTAGGTACCTAAGTGATAATTAGAAATGATGAAAGCCGAAATGCGCCGAGAAGGATCACCGATTGCAACTGATTTACCAATGACACCGTCATCGAAACGACGCAGTGATGTCATAAAATGTATTAATGGTGTTTTGAAATCATCGAAAGGTATTTCACCAAATACACCACCACGTAGTCCGATAAGTAAAGCGTTCGGCTTTTTTCCTTGGTCACGGAATAAGACTAACTCAGAAAAGACTCTGCACGACAAAAAGGGAGATGACGGACAACAAAAAAATATTTTCCGTAATGGAGCCATCGTCCGCGATATATTAACGGATAAATCGAACAAAAATAGAGCAGCTAAGAACAATCTCATTCACAAGTTGAATATTCCGTCAAGCCATAAACGAGGTAGACGACTTTCTCGGAATAAAAGCTTGGACATCGATGAACTCATAAAAAAGGTCGAGCAAAAGTATAATGAGGATGATGAAAGTGTTATGACATTCTTGGATGACACTTTTATCGAGAATATCATGAAAAGTGATACCGGTCAGAAGGACCTGAACGAGAATATGTTTTCAAAGAGCTTGAGCGCACAAAAGCATATCTTATTCAATGACGAGAATATTGTCTATTTAATCAAGAATGAGAAGCCCGTAATGCGAAATGATGAGAATTCCAAAGATAAATTACGGAGTAGTCTGAAGTTGAAGAACGAAGAGGAGAACAATAACAACATATTCACCGAGGGTAATGTAATCAAGGCAAGACTTAAGTTCAAAAAAGTTCCCTCCCAAGATGATGGCAGCAGCATAATTAAAGAAGTCCCCGAAAATAAACGTGGAATTCTCTCCTGGTATAATTCTGTAGACTTTCATCAGGTATCAGAAGGTTCACCTGCACCTGCTGTCGTCTATAGTAAAGCTTTAGAAAAAACGATTCCTGAGATTGATGGCAGTGCTGGTAGTAGCAACGACAATGCAAATGATAAGTCAAAAATGAATAAGCCACGAAAGAAGTTGTCATTTCGGGATCCAGTTGTTTCGCAAAGGAGAAATGCACAGTCCTCAGTGAAATCTAATAATAAGCAGTCGTCAAATCAAAATAATAGCGGAGAGCAAGTCAGCATTTGTGATTCTGACTTGGAGGTAAATTTGAATTGGGAAATTTTTCTACATATTACTAGACATTTTTCCTTCTAGACAATCAACGTAAATTCTTTTGGCGGAAAATTTAATTTATTTTTTCATTTTTTCCTCTCATTTCAGTCACAAGCTATGCGCATCGTTAGAACTGTTGGTCAAGCTTTCGAAGTGTGTCACAAATTTAATCTTCAGAAGAATTCCTTAGAAAATAATGAGGAAAGGTCAGATGCAGACCTCTCATCCTCAGATATTTTAGATCATGATAGGATATCGGAGCAGTTGAGTGACGATGATCTACCAAGAAAAGGTAAGAGAGATTTAATTTAATTTCAGGCCTAGATTTCTATAGTTATGGAATATTTTTTTTTTTAAACTAGAATCTGAATGTCAATTTAATATGATTGCATTAAATTATAGACAATTCTTGGTGATATTCGATAGAGTACTTGGGATTCTTTATGATGCAATAAAAATATGTAAATAACATAATTCAAGCAAAACAGGAAATTAAGTAACAAGATTTGTTGATTTGATATTATGCATGTGCACGAACGACAATATATGATGTATGTATGTATGTATGTATGTATTAATTACGATACTAACGCTACCAAGGTAACAAAAGTTCTTTACACTCTCACACTATTGTCATAGAGTCTGAGGAAACTTCTTTTGTTTTTCTAGGATTAATTATCAGACCAGCCAGACTGTTCAGAAGTTATTTCTTTCCTGGATTGACCGCTCGATAGTTTATTCGAATATACAGGGTGTTTCATAATTGGTACACATAACTCTAGGGTTTGATAGCTGAGATGGAGACAAGCAAAATTTTATATTTATATTCCACTTCGGAAAAGGGGTTCATTTTAGGCTGTGGAGTAGAGAATTATTTCTCTTTAGTTTACCTCTTTAGGTACATACAATACAATGGTGGGGTCGAATCAGGAAACCGTTTATTGATATGTAGAATAATTCTAAAACTTACATAATTATAAGAGCAAAATTGCTTTATCCATATGAAAACAAATGCGTTCGAAATATTTTTGTGGTGCTTTTCTTAGCCTTTCAGGTCAGTTTCCCTCGTACGCTTCTTCTTGCGAAAGCTCACTTCATAATTTCGTGCACTTGATGTGACCTTTGTTGAAGTAGCACTCCTTCAAGAAGTATAAGTTCCTCAATGAAAGTTTTCTTAAGGTTTCGCTCAAGTTAATCATGTCGCAGTGCGTGGCTAATTTATTCATAGTTCAACCATCTTCAAAACTTTTCTTCCAGTATATGTAGCTGAGAGCGCCACACGTTGACATCTTTATATTGAATTAATGGATTCCTAATGGAAGAAGATCAAATAGAGCTGAATTATTTTCATAACTGTACTGAGTTTACTTCACCATAAAAGTGCGACTTATGATCGCTAAGTTCAGTTACAACCTTATTTTTGACAAAATGCAGTCAACAAATCTATAAAATCCGAAGTATTTTCTCTTCTAAGCTTTCTAGATAAAACACTAGTCTAAGATTATACTACCGTATCAATTTTTCGCAATAATAAGGTATTGTCAAATTGTCTGGTTACACTTTTGACGCACGATTCTCAAGAATAACCTTACTCTCTCACCCGGTTACCAGTGAAACTTTCATTTGTTATTTTTGAACTTATCTTCAGTACTACACTACATATCGTCGGTGATACTGCATAACTGCGAGATTATCAATATCATAACCGTGTTGTAACTGCATGGAGAAACAAAATATCAATTTCGCCGTTAATGGTAACGTAGCCAAACTACAAATTGTTTTGTCAATTGAAAAATTTGATAAAATTCGTCTCATCTTAAAACTCAGTAGCAATAATTTTAATATAATAAATAAAAATAAAATTTAATGCCGCTGAAAACTTTACTTTAGCTTACGCAATACGGTAACATTAGTAGTCTCGCTGTTATGCAACGACGATGTGTATGGTCAGTTCAGCCTTCACTTATAGTGATAAAAAAGATGCTACCGATTGGGAGGCCGAAAAACCAGCGGTGAAAGAAGCACAAATTAAGCGCTTCCCTATGCATCATTTAGAAGCTCTTTAGAAGAATATTTACTGGTCTATCCATCAAAATACGTAAAGGCGCAGTAAGTAACTCAAAATCTTCTATAGCCATCACTTGAAAGCAAGCTCTATAGAGGATTATTTGATGACCTTCAGCAAAAGTATAAAAAGTGCTGATTTCATCTAATTTGTGCGAAGTAACGCATCTTTAAATTTTAATGTGAAGGTCAGAGTGATTAGAAGTGTAATCTGAAGTTTTGGTTATAATTATTATATTTTTTCGATCAAATTTCCTTGTTCGCTACTCAAAAACATATAAAAGTAAATAGCGCTCTAAGTAGTCTACTGAAGCGCTCCTTCGAAAGCATGCACCGCTGCTTTTCTCCATCCCAGCTTCTGGCCTTATAGCAATACTTGTAATGGCAAGCGGCCGACTCCTGTTCGCAGGAAGTAGTCTGGAAGGCCTCTTATGAGATTGATGAAGAACCACTATGATTATTCAAAAAGCCTAAAGCTTTTGAAAGGACACTCTCAAAAAACTTATTTGCTCATCATTTAGCATACCGCTTGCCTCTGCCGACATGCCTACGTAAAAAAGCAATGAACAGAGATAGAGAAGAGAAGCCCTGCGAGCTTCCATGGAAGCGCCCTTTTTCGCAATGGGTAGTTACTCTCTTCTACTTTTGTTGCCCACAAACGATTGTGCGGAACTGGAATTGTAAAAAAAGGCCAGATAACTCAATTTTCGTAACTGACTCTATGGTTCCAATTTCAGATAGCCATAGTAGACTTATGGACTTACAAATCTGAGCATCGCACCGTGGATACTCTTGAGTTCATAGTAATAAAGGTAAAAAGTTACAACTTGTAGCTTTCTAATACTAGTAATGAAGACTTCCATGGTAGTGGTAGTCAAGCACCTAACTCTTTGGAGCACGCTGAACTTACATTAGTCTTGTTAACAACGCTCCTATGACTGTCATCGAAACGATAAACGGCAACCGAAAAGAAACGGATCGCATTGATGATACATTACAATTCCAGTTGACTGAAGTTATAGTATCTGAGAATGGAGGTGCGGTAACCGTTGATCAGAAGGCGATTTAAGGAGAAGGCGAAGGCCAAGCAACAACAAAAGGGAAAACTGAAGAAGCGAAAGAAGATGTGAAAGAAAGCGAAAGTGTAGCCCGGGAGTGTCGACGAAAGTCATTCCTGTCAGCAAGGACCTTTCACGCCGAAAGTTTCCTTATCTGATCTAATTGACATTGGACATTGGTCCTTGGTTTGGTGATCAAATCTTGTTCAACATTTGGATGCTCAAAAGAAAGAGAAGATTCGAGGAGGCGGTATATCTGCCAAGGGTGAAAACCGTACGTTGAACAGAAGCTGCGTTTTCGGAGATATGCAGAACAAGCAAAAAATTCTGCCCTCATGAATGCGCTACTCGTCGACGAAAGTTTCACTTCTCACGAAAGATTCTACATAGAATGGAAAAAAGTATATAGATCAGATATCTGAAAAATGCCACAATTTACTGTGAGCTGCAAGAACCAATTAAGACAGAAGAAAAACGCTAAAGACAAATTCTCAAAAAATTCTGGATATTATCAGGTTCCTCGCGAAACCGAGGAAAGAAAAGAGCAGGTGCAGCGGAAACTAAGGAAACTTTTTGGTATTGGTGAAGTTGATGGTCCAGTACGATCAGATTTGGGGAAAACACGAACTAGATATTTGTCCGCAGAAATCAGAAACGAGTTCATCAATATTCTGGATAATTGCTCAAGTGAGAAAGGCGAAATACTTTTCATAATACTGGATAGCGAATTTGTCACATAAAGACGGAACATCTCAGGTCCTTCAATACGTCATGCTGGAAGGATCATCCGTCTCAGTTCATGAGTAATTTATTGATTTGACACTTATATATTGCCTGTAGATAAAGTGTAAGCAGAATCTTTAATAATAAAAGTATTCTACATTCACCGTTATAAACGCTACGCTCTCTTTTATACCGAAGTCAATTGTCAGCTCGGTGAAACGTTTTCCTTCTTTCAAATTCATTATATTCTTCTCGGAACATGACAATATGGAATAATTCATGTGCATTTTGCTTGACTATTTCTGTAAATGAGGGTTACAATTTATATGGACTCCAAACCAACCCCCACCAAGTGAAAGATTGCAACATCCTATGGATCTATAGTAGGAAATCTGTTGTCAGAAGCTATCGATGTGTCATAGAGACATGACCCAATGTGTTGTTTATTACATCACCGACTCTAATAAGCCCCGGGTATCACTAATCCTGTAGCTTAAATTAGAAACCGCTATACCAAGGTCTTGCAATATTTCACAATACTTTTAGCGATATACCCAAAGCCTATGTGTACTTCTCTGTGCAACTAAAATGGTCATACGAAATTGAGAGACCTTTTTATATAAATATCTATGCGAGATCTATGAATAAAAAAAACCTCATTAGCGTAGTATCAAAGGAGGACTTTGGTGGTTCGAATATCGATTGGCAGTGATGAAATATTTTTTCCCAGTATCCAAATGTATGTATGTGTGGGTTTCAGATTATCTTCTGATTATAAGCGACTGTTAACTGCTACAGAACTGTGTATATTAACAAGACTGCTGACCCCACCTGCACACTCTTTTGTACACAAAGTAGCATGTAGGCGAAAATAATTAGCGTGCAAATCAAAGTATGCAAGTTTAGTAACCCTCAAGGAACGTAGGCCTCAGTAGAAATTGCTCACACCCTGGTAGACGTATCATGATGAGCTCATCAATGAGCGTTTGAATCAAAATCGGGAAAAAATCATTTATTTACAGACAGTGTGCATGAGAATTGCTTCTCTTTCACTTATTTTGAAATGTATATTTTGCTTCTCTTTTGTGCATTTTATAATATTAGATGAGCCCTTCGATGAGTACATAATGAGCGCCATGATGTGCTTTTTAATGAGCATGTCAATGAGGGTCACGATGAGTTTATTAATGAGCATGTCAATGAGTGTCCTGATGAGTTCGTAAATGATAATCTGATTTTACGATTGATTTCATTCCCGAATTCAAACTTCGGTTGCATCTCAAACTCTGAGACGCTGAGGTGTAAGGATTTGGCCATAATGTCTTGTTTGGCATATGGGTGAGAGTCTTTCCACGGAAAAACATATCAAAAAATTAATTTAAAATAAATAATTTAAAAATTTAAATAAATAAATCACAAAAATCAATTCAAATTTTCCTAGTAAAAATGTCATCTGACAAGGTGATGACAAGAATAAATATTTATTTATTGCTGGTGTAGTATATAGGGAGGGAGCACCCAGTAGAAATTGCTCACAGTTTTACCTTGTGTTTTGCCCCACAAGGGGCAGTTATTATTTAAACCAATACTAATTTCACTGAAAAGTATCAAGGTGTTTGCAATTCATGCCGAAATATATAGAAAATTCAGTCCCGATGAGTCTTCTGATGAGCATTCCTTAAATCATCATCGTGTCAGATGACATTTCTATTAGGAAAATTTAGAATGTCTCTATCTGCGAATAAGAAAATAAATGATTTTTCCCGGTTTTGATTCAAACGCGAATAAATTTCATCAAGACGTTCATATGATTACTCATGAGTAGCTCATTGATGAGCTCATCATGATTTGTCTACCAGTGGGGACTAGGCTTTGAACTGACTATAAAGTAGCTCGCCAAAAATATTATTTTAAATTATCTGTGATCGTATTAGGAAAATTTTTGCAATAATACAATCAAATCTTTATTTATAAACTTTTCTGATATTCCTTAAACCGGAAATAAATGTAGCACCACGATTTCTAAAATATCAGATGACACACGTCACATTAAATTTATTTATGTGCAATAAATGCACCAGAATTTTGAAAATAAAAGATTGTTCGCGCTCTACTAGTCGTACGAAATGTGAAAAGCAGACACAATCATTTTTAGGCTGGCATTCAGAAGAGGTGTTGCATCTTAAGAGCTTTTCGTGTTTATTCAGTTGCCGGAAAAGCAAAGCATTAAATCACTGCTGCATGAAAACCATTTTATTTTCTCTCCCCGCATCATCTGTACTGAAAGAAAATTGAATACATAATTCCTCCACAACCTTTGAACATTACTTGCAGGCTTAGTGCTTTTTGTGCTAAATTCAAGGATTAGTTTTGACTCTATAGGAAATGAGTTCCAATGACAAATTTATTTCATCACTTCGTCATTCCTTGTCAATGACTCCAAACTATAATCAAAGCCCCAAAATAGAAGTTGTTCGCTTATAATTTTATGTCTTAAGCCACAGAAAGAAATATTTTCCATTTCGTCGCTATGTGGTCAGCCGACACAGTTTCTAGTAATCAAACGGATCCGCGTCTACATACTTCGAAGTGACTTTTTCCAAAAGGAGTGAAAACGTTTTCTTACAGCATTTAATAAATTTTCTCGGACGGTCGGCACGTACTGTATGAAATGAACACACTTTTGTTGCGGAAAATCTTCATTTCGTTAAACGGAGCGTCCCCATCTTGCTCGCGTTATTTCCAATAAAATGACTTTTTTTTTACTTCCAAGGTGTGCTTTGACGTCACTTGATGAGCCATAAATAAAGCTTGTCTCCTAGCGGCAGTTCAGAGAACAAGATGTACACCATGGCAATTCGGCCACAATGTTCGTTTTTCTTTTACCGTCTCCAAGTTGATTATATGTTTACACAATTCGGATTTTACTTTTAAAACTGATAAAATAATTAATTATTGCTGTAAGCTTTACAGATTGGGGGTGTTATTAAAGTAAAGATACACTGAGTTTTGGGATGAATATTAAAGATAGGCCTGCAAAATCGGATTTTTAAATAATATATTTTTTCCTATTACTGTTTTTATTGATACATTATGGGAAGGGAAGGTAAATGACATCCATGTGTATATTTACATTTAGACCTTGAAATTATAATAAAGCTCGTATAAAATTGATGATTTTTGTGGAAAAAAGAGCACAAGATAAATTAATGACTACGAGATGTTATCCTCTACGATAAATATTTCGATAGAAGAACAGTCAGATTTTAAAGCGGTGCAGGACTAATGGCTCCCATTCACTTACAGTTTATTTGCAGTTTCAAACTGTAGATGGCATCTTTCAGTTAAAATAATCATGTTTTCATCCAACCACTAGTATCAGATCAAAACCACTAGTAACAGATAAAAAACCTTAGATAAACTGACGACCCACCAGGCGCGTATCCAGACCTGCAACCTAAGGGGGCGGTCAGAACTAAAATGCTCTAGGGGGAGGAAAAAGTCCGAATAAACCGCTTTTAACATTTTTTTTTAACCATATTTAAGTTTTATCACAAAATCCAATTTTCGGTTTGATTTGGAAATATTACCCAAATCAATGTTGATCTCAGGGTGGACATTAAGGACTCATAACCAGATACAACTTGTCGTGCAGAGATTGTAAAAATAGATGCTGAGGCAAGCGATTCTGTCACGGGTGAAGTAAATGACTGAGAGGGTGCTTACATCTTGAGTCACATTCAAAGGAATACGAGTAGAAGTGCATGATATGTAACTGACTATAGCTTTTGATGGGAACTTGCTTTCTTCTGAAAAAAGTTGTCACACTTTCGCTACTATTTCTACCTCCATCGCTAACTAGTGTAGCTAGTTATATATACATATATATCGTTTTCCTACAAATTAAAAATAAACGTGAAGTTAAATTAAACAACAATTCTTGAATTGAGAGGAAAGCGAATGGTTTTTGTTTTTATAGTTTTGCCGTAAAAATTCTGAAGAAAAATTATAGAATCAATTTTAGCGGCACTCGAATCAATCCAACTGATGGTTTTCAACCAACAATAGTGCATAAAAATTCGAAAGAAAAACTTTCAAGTAAATTTCTAAGAGCAAAATGTATGATTGCCAACGCTCATAAATATCTTTAATGACCAAGACCATCCAAGGCACCTGAATCAATATAACTCTTTGGAACCATAAACGGCCAACAGTAGTGCATGAAAAATCTGAAGAAAAAATTTCAAATCTTTCTAAGAAAACCACCAGAATCAATACACCAATTCGTGACATATATAATATGGACTGATTAACTTTCTGTTTCATGTGGGCTCAATTGCTTATGTAAAAAAAAAAAGTTCTTACGCGATTATAATAAAACTTTTAAAGTTTCTGCTGCGTATCCAATGACTACATTGTATTTGGTAAAACAATTTTAACAGTAATTACCCTAAATAATTAATTTGAAAAACATTAATTCCGACGGACACGTTTTGTTTATTTGTTGTTTACAGTTCTCTCAGTTGGTACTTGGTCCTTAGACCGAAAGAGTCAGCAATATAGAAGTGAACCTACTTTTTGTAGTGCACGCACATCTATGAGCGTAGTCAGTCCATATTATACATGTCAGTGATTTGGACGCGTTGTCGGTGAAAAGTTATTCATTAAAATTCTTAAGAACAATTTGCAAGTATATTTCTAAGAAAAATTGAATGCTTCCCTTGTTGCTATGAAAAATCAACGGGTGGCGGCTATACGTTGAAAACTGCATGGAACTAGGGTTCTACTGGACGAACCCTAAATCAAAATTCGTTAAGTCAGTTTGTATGTTTCTGTTGCGATTTCCCCACCAAGTTGTCCTGTCATTGATTTTATGTCGGGAAATCAGATAGGTAAAAAAAAACATTTATGATCGGTGACCAATTTCTTAGAAACAATAACACTTTCAAATCTTGAAATTGTGTGGTTTTTCATCATTTTCTTACTATTAAGAATATGCAATATATTTTAATTTTTTATTATTATTTAAACTGTTTACATTTAGCAAGTAAATATGTTTAGGTCATTTAATAATATTTTGTTATAGTTTTGGGGTTTGAAAAAAAGTTCGATTTTAGCTAGTATTCGGACACTACAGTTTCAGTGTCCGGACTTAGGCAGAAATTTATTACCAATTTTGTGTTAAAAATAAACACAAATGAGCTTTTTCATAAAACTATATACATTTTATTAATTGAAAGAATCATGAACATATTTTAAGGCACTTTTCTCTGAAAAAAAAACGAAAGAATTTATGCAGGCAAATACTTCAAACTTGGTAATAATGAAAAAAAAAATACCTAAGTAATTTTAAAAATATTATAAAGTAGATAACTAAAAAACAACAATAGTCTCAAAAAAGTTATGGCATATTAGTTTTATTGTTAATATTTCCAGCAGACGAAGTCTTTGCTTGCTCCTCGTAAGATGATTAAAACAATGGAGTGCACTTGGCGTAGTACCACCAAACACCTAATGCAAGAATCCCAACCAATGTTTTTAAATCGTCATCTTCAACACCGCTTTGTAATTTAATTAAAATATTGCTTCTTCTTCGTAATTGACTTTTTTTAGACTTTGTTCCTATTTCATTAGTCTTCTCTATACAGCATCGAATTGATCCCTGCGACACACGAGAACCAATGATTGCCCACACACAAGAAGGACTAGGTTCTGGAGAAATAGTTTCAACTTTTTTAATTAGAATCGATAGCTAATCAGTACTCTTACTAGTTGCAACTTTCTGCCGTTATTCAAATCATATGTGCCTCCTATCAGATCGTTGAATGTAAGATCTAATCTCGTAACGCTTCTGTCGAATCTTCTGCTCTGGCTTCCTTGATGATGTCCAAAACTTGATTTTCGTGAATACTTCTCATTCTCAACTATGATCCATTAGCTCAATAACCGCAATAACAGTGTGAAACTTCTGTACTCGAATTGATTCTTGTAGTTGGTATATCAGCAAAATTCTCAACCATATGCAAAATTCTCAACCAAAGCTGCGAAATTCTCAACCATATTTTTCATACATTTACTGAAAACAACTGTTTTCGGGTCGTAAGGGTAAAACCCATATTTCCTGAAGTATTTTTTATGGTGTTTCCAAATTTTTAGATTTTGCAAGATTGCAATTTCCATCAAAGGACAGTATTCTTTTTTTATATGTTGGCCAACGTTCTTGACTGCCATTCTCAAACGATTCTTTCTAACTGACTCCGCCATTAACTACATATTCGAAAAAGATATCGATCCTCTTCCATCCTTTTTCTATTCCCAAAATTGGTTTCGCTAGGATGCTATTTTCAATATCCTTTAGTGACGCAATTACGAAAAGGCTATCATTGAGGAATATTTTTCTGCCTACAGAAAATAAAAATTTTTTTCTGCTGCGGTCTAAATTTGATAAACGTTTTTGAATCCCCGGCACGTAATTACTTTACTGATTTTCGTACAAAGAAAAAAACTCCTTTTATCCCAATTTAGTATTCGGGCAGGATCTTTTAATATGTCGTCCTATCCGATGCTTTTTAAATATTGTTCCAGTTCTCGAGCCATTTCAAAAACAGTAATCACTGATCTGCCTTTGGTAATTCTTTCAACTTATCTTGCAACCAATGCTGTGTTAAGTTTAATGAAGGAATTGAGCCATGTTCTTATGTTCATCCTCGTCAACCATCTTTTTAACATGTTGCACAGTGTTGACCAAGTTATTTTGTTTAAGTGAAATTCCACATTTTCCAACTACACTCCATAAGTATTTTTCAGCACACTTCATAATGCTCAATTTATTTTCTCTGACAGCGATGTAGTATAAGTCATCTCCGCATCATTAGCGGATGGTTTTATACGATTTTTCGGTTCGTATGAATAAGTATGTACTGCCATGCATTATTTTGAAAATTATTATGATTATTTATTACCCAGGTATTTTTAATTTTTAATTAATCGAATACGTATTAAATATTTTTGTCTGGACACTGAAACTGCCATTTTAGTAGTCGGACTGCAGAAATGGAACGCGTCCGAATACTAAAGGTTTAATAAAAAAACATGTTTAACTTGCTCTATCCTATAAAAAACATATTTTATAATTGTATTAGAAAGTTAGCAGGAAACAATCTCTTTTGAAGCATACTTTCAGTGTCCGGACACCCTGTCCGGAAACTAAACAAAATTGTATTTTTCTGTTTTAGTTATCGGACATCCAAAAATTTATGAATTTAATAAAAAATATTTCATATTTTTAAAATACAATAATCAATTAATACAAAGACAGTTAAACTACATAAAGCAATACTTAATAATTTTATCTCACTTTCTCTGATGTCCAATGCACTAATTGCACTTTACATAAAACACGTGTTAAACTTACTGACAGACTGATATGTATTTTCTCAAAAACGACACGTGTGTTACCCAAATTTTGGATGTGCATCTAAAAAGATCAAATCAACAAAATTCTAACGGAGTTTTAAGGCTAATGCGTATACTTTTCTTATTTTTAATAAATGAAATTCAAAGTGTCCGAATACTGGAGCTGTACGGATACTAGTGCAGTTACCCTACTAAAATAAATATGTAGTATTCCAAAATTACTTATCATCCTGTGATAGGTATGATAGATGACTTGACACTACATAAAAACGCAAGAAAATTCTAAAAAATTCGTACACGTTTTAAAAACGAAGAGCAACAAGCGAATCCCTATTATACCCGCTTCAGACTCTACTATTACTACTCAAAAGAAGTAAAACAAATGCCCAACCCAGCGCTAGATGTCGCCCTATTAAGCTTTTACAATTCACTCTACAGTCCAGCTCCACATTCAATTCACCGCGAAGGTGTGGTGGGCCTTGTGGGGGGGGGGGGGGTGGGTCATGACCCCGCCCGTATCACTGTCCTTGTCTACGCGCCTGCGACATACCCACAATTTTGGGTCTTGAGTTGATATGGTAATTAGTTCATTATGATTTATATAATAATTATAATAATTCTTTTATCAGAAGTCCGAGTAAAGAATAAAAATACGTTTCTGGGTGAAATATTGGTTGCTTCACAGACAAAGCATCTCACATAATGACGTTATAATTTTTTTTTCTTAGCAGAATCCATAGCACCTTTATAACGATCTATTAATTCCTCATAACCTTTTTCTTTTAACTTTCTGTCATAATAAGAATCATATTTTGTTTTTCATACTGCAAAATGTTTCCTATACACTTCAATGAATTTTGAAGTAAATGTTGTAGTCCTATCCATGTTGGGATCGATGAGAAACCACAATTATCTGATGCAAAGTATCAAACTGAACTAAAAATAATGATTGAAATTGTACACTTAGTATAGTTTACGAATCTGCAGTCCCCCTAGTAACCTCCCTGAAAATGCAGACTTACTTTCCAAAAAAGGAGCATCCATGCCCCTCATAGGACCAGAACCCTTTTTCGGTATTTCCTACAATACCGTGAAGCTTAGCATGCAAAACAGAATCCAAAACCAAAAGGATCGGAGGTGGACTTCAATGACAGGATCCAGACAAGCCAAAGGATTCATCAAAAGACCTTCATCAGAGAAGATCCTAGATCTTTTAGGGCTATCTACATAGAAATCAACTCAGTATCATTACAGAAGTCCTAATTGGACACTGTAAACTCAACAAACACATGCATCGGATAGGCATCTCACCCACTGATGTGTGTAGGCTATGTTTCGAAGGGGATAAAATATCGGAGCACGTCCGGTGTAAATCCGAGGCCATTGCACAATGTAGATTCCAAGCTTTTTGCTCGTACTTCTTAAAGAATGCCGACTTCGAAGAAATCTCTTCCAAAAAAATACTGCTCTTCCTGGCAAGAGTGGGTTTGTTGGAGGAACTGTAATGCAAGCGGTGCACAATAAACCAATGGTGGCTGGAGTGCAAAGTTCACTCGCCCCGTTATAAAATCTAATCTAACGAGACTTGGGAGGATAGTAAAACCTTTAATGGAGAGTATGACAACTGGAAAGTGATATGTCATCTTGTCATCGTTAGACAGATAATTTAAGGACGGCCACTTCTGCATGAACCATATTACATCATTCTGAGAATTATTCCAGGAAGCGTTTTAATCTGCCCTGCACATCGTAGAATGTCCACGAGTTAGTGATATTAGCCTTCAACATTTTACAAATATTTAATTCCGATTCATCTTTGTGAAATACCTTACAACTTAAACAGAATTATACCAAAAACGATGACTAATAAAAAAGGAAGACTTTGGGTGAAAAATCTAGAGAATTGGTCTAATGCTAATGCAGTGAAAATCAAAATACCAAAAATTCTGTGACCTTTATTGGCTTACTTCAAAATCAAGTAAATTTAGAAAGCCAATTCGCAAGAAGGAAAATAATTCTGTCGCGTCAGTGCCACGTTTGTAAAACGCAGTCAATTACCTAAGAAGTGAATTTTGGACGTTAATCAAAATTCGGTTCGTAGAGTCTTTTAATTTATGGCTAGGCTACTTATTGCTCTTCTTGAATGGAAATAGCTTTTAGAGAGGGGGAATGTAATCACCGACTAGGCCTAGCTGCTATAAGGTGGGAGTAGAGTGTCCAGACGCCGCCGCCGTCTTAGTTGTTTGGTCTTTACGCCTAACTAAATTCAGACGGGAATCTATTATTAATATTCGGATGACACAAAATGATGGAAAATAATTGCACTCGAAGGCAGACGCGTTTGCACTTATTGTATGCACAAATATTGTAACAGTGTGAGCTGTTCTAAAGATAGGACAGTCACCAGGAGAGGAGTGTTTACTGCAATTGAAAGAATTATTTGTTTTCTATTTTTTTTTTAACTGTGCGGTGGGTGCACTTGGTTTTACCCTATGCTGACAAATTTTATAGGTTGAGTGCGCTGAACTTGAAAAAAGTTAATTCAATTTTCGTTCGAGAGGGAAGCTATAGTTTACGAAAGTCTGCTAGTGACACATGCGGCTGCAAACATAATTTTCATCCACCTGCAATTATCAAAATTTATGAGTACTTTATTGCCTGATATCAACCCTAATTCGAAAAGTTGATTTTTCATTGACCCGAATAATGTGAATTTGTATCACGTGCTTATATTTTTTTTTAAATCCGAAAAATCATTTCAGATTTTCCAAAAAGATTTTATAATGAGAACCAGTGTAAATACAATTGGAAGAAATTAGAACTTATTCAATTGAATGTGTTTATTCGATGCTTCTCCTCTGCAAATCTACGCTGAGGTGAGGTCATTAAAACTCATGTTATAGAAAACTACGTAATACAAACTCGCATTTTTGTGCAAATGTAAATATTTAGTATTTGGTGTACTTACAGAGCATTTAAGTAGGAATTTCAAATAATCAGACCTTGCTTCATAACATATGCAATTAAAACAACGCTCTTACAACATGTTGACTGTTCGGGACTTGCAAAAACGGAGAATATATATATGGTGAATACCATCCAGGGCAGGGGGAAATAGAGGATAGCAGACTGTTCCACATTCGTACTATTATACTTATGAAGGATACGTGGAATTTCAGGGTTCGACCGAATTTGAATTCAAGGATGTGAGGGTGAGCCCAGGTTACAACCCGTGTAATGCACATAGGAAGAATTCTACAAGGGCTCAATCTACATATTTTGTCAGCGCAATGACCATAGAAGTAGTGATAAAAGAGACATAGATATCTGAGATTATGACGGTGCTGTAGGCAATCAATAGTTGCTATTGATATATAATCACTAAAATAAGCCTGAAGGCCTTCTTTTGGATTTGGTCTAACGCGGATAATGCAGTACGTCCAGCTCCTGCCCAAATATGAGCAATATTCTAATCTAGTCTATTGGATATTTCAATGCCTAAGATGTTAAGAGATGGCGATTCGAGATATCTTCTCCATCGACGGTAATGGGTTGAACGGGTGTTGGAGTACGTTTGAGTGATAACAGTGCGTTTTCGAAGCATTAAACAAGACCCGATTTGCTCTACCCTAAGCGAATATTGTTGTAAGGTCATACATAGTTTTAGTGAACTATGAACGTGTGACTTTGTTTGTCAAATATAACATTCCCACGGGAATCAGCTATAGAGTCGAATGACTACATGAAATCTCTAAATTTGTTCTTTTCAGGTACTCTTTTAAATTACTTCGAAACCCAGAATTATATTAAATTTTCCTTTTTTTCTTTATTTTATTTTACAGAACGCATACCTGTTACGCCAGAACTGACTCCACAAAGACCAAATCATTTAGAAATAGTGCCACAGACAAATAAAAGGTCACCCTGTGTAAGTATCCTCTACAAATTTTCAATAATAAAATCTAATAATTTCATGATTTAACAATTTTTAAAATATATATTTACATAAGATTCGCGTGCCCAGGTAACTTACCATCTTTTATGTTTTTTGTTCTTAAGATTATGACTAATTGGGCATAATTTGTGCTACTGGGGATTAGTGTGATTTAACAGAAGTATTTTCACATTGTTCAAAGAATTTTTACAGATTAACGAGCTCTGTAGAGCTCTGCGAAATTTACGTCAATTTCGCAGAAAACACATCTAAGCAACAATTAAGAATAATTAGGGAAATCGATTCCACTTTTGATTTTCAAAGTAAATTGTCGTGTTTATTTTCGAATGCTATGGAACCACAACCATTACGAAGAGTTTACGATTAGAAGTGCAATTACTCATTTGTGGAGAATGCACTATAAAATATGAGCTATTCTTTAAAGGGGATATGGAAGATTTATGGCGAAGGCATACATACGTAGCTATACAAACACACATATGTATAATCTGCATTCTTAATAAGACTGCCAATTGTGAAATTATTTCCCATCCAATTTTATTGCCCCGAAAATGTTTCAATGTAAACTTTTTAGAGTCATGTAATCACCAATTTAAGGTTGTGCCAGAAAACATGTTTCTGTCCGGTGATAATTTTGCTGTGTGAACTAATATGTATGTAGTAAAGTGTGTGGAATCAAACTGATCTCAATTCAAATTGAATTGAAAGCAATTTTCAAGGCTCAATTGAGTATTTATTGTTTGTTTATTAATACAACAATTCAGAATGAATTTTGTTTTTGTTAATATGCTACAGAGTGATGTCTGAAGTTTCTCAAAACAAGCATAAAAACGAGGATGATCTCGAAATTTAATTTAGCTTCAAGTGCACTTCAAAATTTGTTAATTACACGCTTGTATTAATTTAATTGTTTCGGAAAATATGTCAATTTATCTATGGAATATCATTTTTATCATTATTTCGAAATATATTTAGCGTAATCACAAATTTACAAGTGTCAGCACGTCTAATTGAATATATATATGTATATGTCTAGTAAATATTGTTAAGGACAACTAGGTAATTAACATGGCATCGTGAATCTTAGGGTATGTAGAGCATAACTTCTACGGCTTTCGCGGTTGCTTACTGACATTTTTATATACGTTTTCCGGATTAGCCCCGTTATAAATATATTATTTAATGAGTGTTAAAACAAGTAGGGGAAGAGTGCGAACAGTGGGACACTTTTCTTTTAAATTGGTATAACTTTATACTTACCGCAGTGTTCGTGCTACGATTAAGCTTATCGATAGAACTATATGTTGTATTTAATATGCTTCAGAAAGTATCGCAACAAATGAAGAACAACGAATTTCTGCTTTCATAAAGGTAAAGTGGCCAAATGTCTCACTCTTTGCCGACCGTGCCAACAGTGAGACATATCAGTGAGACAGTGTAAAAATGCTTCATGCCATGAGCCAAATCAGAAAAACTACTAATTATATGTATTTAAAGAATTTATTAAATTATAAATCAAAATTAAATGAAAAAAAAACAAAGAAAGCCATGAATTACTAACCGCTAAATTCAGTCAATGCGGAATTCTTCAAAATAACGATAAAAAATATATTTTAAGAAATATAAAAGGTCTATAAAATAACAAAAACCTATAGTTTCACTTCAAGCGAGTTGAGTGCACGGAAAAGTCCACCTGGAAGGCAACAGAAGCCATTTGACAACTAGTATGGCCACACAAAATTGGTTTTGGTAGAGTAAGCTCAATATCATCACTACTAACTTCAGCTTCAGGTGTCGTGGATTTATTGCTGTTTCCTCTTCTTCTTAGAAACGTAATTTCAAAATAATTTTCGTTGTTTTTGTCTGTTATGATTTGCCCAACATAAAAAATAGCACTGTGCTTTTCAACATTAAAATTCGCCAAAACGTAATCCTCAACTGTTGGATCCTGGTTGAAATCATCTATAGATAAATCGTCACAAAACGTTCCATCGTTCGTGGAATCTTCAAGATTCATTACAACTTCATCTTCCTCTAGCTCCGAATCCTATTGCAAAACTCGCTTTGTGACGCTTGATAGTTTTTGTGACGTTTTTTTCTTCTCTTTCCCTTTCTTTAATGTCTTCTGTGTTTCCCTTTGTTCAAGAAGCGTTTTCTCGGGAGTATCAGTCGCTATAATGCTTCTTCCCTTTTACCTTTTTTCTACGTTTGTCGAGTCGTGCAGCAGCTTTGGGATACCCTTTGAACTGTTGCGGACTCTGAAATCCTTTATTTATTGCTACTTCAGGTTGTGGATCATCACGAATCTCTGGACATTCTATGGCATTTCCCGTATAATTACCTAAGGGAATTAAAAATGATAATTGTTAAATTAAAAGATTCCAAAAGTAGTGTTCGTAATTACCATTTGGTGGGCTTATTTCCAAGTCTTGAATAATACTTGGTCGATCCGTCACATAACTGCTCATAAAATCTATTTCAGAAAAAGCATTTCTGTCAAAGGGATATATTCCTGGCTTCCGCAAGCCCGAAGTAATGCATATCTAGCAGCATTAGCTATATTATAGGTAGAAAACGTTTTTCCGGGATTCTGCATCATGAAACTATCTATAGCTTGATTATATGCAGTTTTGAGTGGCTTATAACAAGCAACGTCCAGCGGCTGCATTTTATTAGAGGAATGTGCTGGGAATGTAAGTATAGTCACTCCATTTTCTTTCGCATATTTAAGAGTAGCAACACTAACATGGCTTTCATGATTGTCCATCAATAAAAGTGTAAGATTGTCTTTCGAAGATATAGTAAATTTTACGAAAACACTCTGAATTCATCCATCCAGATGGGTTTGCCAAGCCGAGTGTACCGTGAGGTGCTCACGAAAGCATGTGATCTTTAAAGTGCACTCTTTTGCTATTCAAAACTGCCGTTTCATAAGTAAGTTTTCGAACATCATCGATAGTGAGGCCGTAAAACATAGAAGAACAATTTTTTATATAATCTGCAAGCACTTTCTCTTCGTCGTCATTGAAAATTCTGTTCAGAGCATAATTAGGACTCATAGTGGCTGAGGAACACTCTTTATATTTTTTAACATAGCGAGCAAGAGTTTGATGTGCTATTCCATTTACTTTTGCGGTTTTCCTCAATGATTCACCAGATACAACCATTTCTACAGCTCTTTTCATTACAGGAGAAGGCGTCTTTCCAAAACCATGCCGCTCAGTCGACATTATCTGAACAAAAAAATTTAAATTATGCTAGCAAAAAATAATACTATGCGCAAGGGTGAACAGTGAGACAGGTCTCACTGATTGCACTTTCAAATTGTCTCACTGTTCACTTTTCGTCATTTTTTGCAAAATAAAAAAATTTAATCAAACGTCACAATTTCTTAGAAAATCTTTTCATTACAAAAAAAACTACAAATAACTACGGCATCTTTAAGAGAAATAAAACCTACTTACGACAATTCCAGCACTTTCCTGACAAGTTTCAGTTTTGCATAGAAAACAATTTGCGCTCCCAAATGACATGTTCGCTTCGCGAGATCAACTGCGCAACTGTTTGCGCGAAGAAATGTGATAGAAATATTAGACAACGAAATCTAATATTTTTGTATGAAACTGCATGGGTGAACGTGAGTGTTCTGGAAGGTTATTCGGCTTGTCTCACTGTTTGCACTGTCTCACTGTTCGCACCTTCCCCCTACTCACCCCGAACGTTTCGATTCAAGTTACATTGAGCATGGTCACCGGGTAACTGCCTGAATTGTTACATACGACTTGAGCTACGCATATTGTACCGGTGCGTATCCTATTGCTGTGGTTGATGCATTTGTTGTTGCTGTTGTGCAGAGTTTTGTGAACAAACATAACTCACTACGTCACTTTTTAAGCAAAGCTTATTTCGGATTAACCCTGAAGATGTGTTAAGAATGGGATCCCATGTTCGTGAAAGCTGGAAAATGTTGTCGCGATTGAAATTAAGCCGAGGTTTTATTTAAGTCGCCTCACGAACGAGACGAGGAGTATAAAAAGGATCGCGAGCCAGAACTTCTGCCTTTTCAAAACGAATCCAATGATGTTCTGTTGGATGGTCCAGAATATGCTCGCAAATTTCTGATTTTTCCCGCTGATTCTTGCTTACTTATATGTTCTTTCAGACGGGTAGCAATACTTCTTTATGTTTGCCCAATATAATATGACCCACAGCTACAAGGGACTACGCGCATACGCCTGGTGTTTGGAGTGAAAAACAATCTCGTGGCGATTGCAGGTGATTTATCACCTTCTTGGGTAGTAAAAAGAAGGATTTCACACCATGTCGCTTCAAAACTTTGTCCACTCTATCCATAACACCTGTAACATATGGCAGGAAGGCTCTCTTCTGATTTAACTGCTCCTGGTTTCTGTCCCTTTTGCTTGACAAAATAGGCTTCAAAGTCCTTCGTGTTCTTGTGTAGCCATTGAATTTTAAAACATCATCCACATACTTGAGTTATGCCGCCAAATGGATATCATCACAGATTCTATGGGCATGGTGAACTAGTGTGGAAACGACGGATCTTAAATTTGCCGGTTGGTGGTGTGAGGTAGCATGTACGAAACGATTACTGTGCATCATTTTGCGATGAACTGTATGTCCTAACCTGCAATCATTCTTCCGTATGACTTTAACGTCCAAGAACGCACGGGATCCGTTCTGTTCTTTCTCAAACGTAAACTTGGTCTTGGAGTGTTGAGAGTTTAGATGTTGTAAGAAACTCTCGATTTCAGATCTTTTTAAAATACAGAAGGTGTCATCCACATACCTGAGCCACACTTTAGGTTTTTATAGTGAACTGCTTAGGGCTATTTTCTCGAAATGCTCCACCCACAAGTCAGCAACTATAGGTGCTAAAGGTAGGCCCATAGCCACACCATCTTTTTGTAGATAGAACTGGTTGTTGAAACTGAAATATCCAGATGTTGAGCAGAATTCCAAAAGAGGTATATGTGAAGTGCTAATGTCGGAGGATGAAATGAGCTGTTGAATGACAGTTACCACTTCCTGTACAGTAATTCTACATCAAAACTGATCATAACTTCATCTTCTTCAAGCCTTAAGTCACCTAAAAGCGACACGAAATGTGTGGAATCTTTAATGTGATGATCCGTCTGTCCGACCAATGCTTTTAAAACATCCACCAAATGCTTAGATAACAGATAGCTGGGCGAATTTATTTGACTAACAATCGGCCGCATTGATTTACCCGCATCGTGGACTTTAGGTAAGCCATACAGTTTAGGTGGCTGCGGGCAAGAGGAAATGAGGCGCTTAGGTGTAAGAATCACCCTGTGATCGTTGATCAGTTGCCACACTACAGTCGCATTTCCCTTATCCGCTGAGAGAACCAAAACATTTTCGTTCTTTCGCAGCGCTTTTAAAGCAAGCATTTCATCTCTGCTGACAGTGCTAGACGATAGTGTTTTGCTTCGTCTAACCAGAAACGATACATCCTGACGTATAGTCTCAGCTTCAAGCCTGCTGAATTTATTACGAATGGTGTATTCTTCTATACTTCCAACAAGTTCTTCTACGAGTATACGCAGTGGAGTGGGTGCAAAGTCTCGCAAAAAGGAAAGATGGATATTGAAAAACTGAATTAGTAAAAGTGAACCCAATTTTGTATGATTTTTCCTACTCCTATACAAATTATCGCAAGAAAGATGAAGTTTGGGATGAAATTGGCATGCAATTGAAAACTAATGGTATAAGTAAAGGTCTAGTAGTTGAATTTCTTCATTAATATTTTTATAAACGGTAAAAATTAGGAATCAAATAATCGCTATTATTATTAAAATACTCAACAAATTGTTCACGCAAGTCAAATGCCATATATGTACCGCGTCTAGAGGCGACATTAACATTATTTAATGCAGCACCAACTGTCGGTTCAGGTTCCTCTAAATCATAAAACTAAAGGGAATCTCATTTGTTTGTCCTCAGAAAATTATATAAGACGCATGTTGTCTTAATTATATAAATTGTAGTATCCACATTAACTTCAATTGGCCTATAATAAATTCTCCACTTTTGGGCTAATATAGCACATGAATTTTCTACGACACGTCGTGCTCTACAAAGGATTATATTATATTTTTCCTTTTGTTTATCGCTTCTCGATTGTCTATAGGGAAATGGACTCATGAGAAAAGGCTTTAGCGCAAAAGCTTCATCTCCTTTCAAGACGTGCGGACATGGTTGAGTTTTCCGGGGAAGATTTTTTCTCTGTGGGTACATTCATAGTACCATTTTCAAATCTTCTTCCCATATTGGAAGTTTCGAAAATTCCGCCACCGCTATTTTTTCCATAACCACCAATATCCACACATATAAATTGATATTCGGGTCCAACAATAGCCATCAGAGCAACTGAAAATTTATTTAAGGAGTAACGCCACTGTAAATTTTTTGAAAAATCGATTTTGTTTTTATTGGCTTAAAAAATAGTTTAAACCCTCTAGAATAAGAAAAAAAAGGTCCCGTGCCAGAAAAAAAAAATTTTCCTTTGAAAATGGAGGTCGCCACCAAGTGCGTCAAACTTGCTCCGAAACGACTACCTGAAGGCTGAAACACAATTGGAGCTTTTCAGCCAGCTTTATCGCCAGCTTTCTTCTAAAGCTGACTGGAAAAGCCGAATTGAACACAAGTGACCTTTTTGACATTTGCAACTTTAACTTGTTTATCGGAAAACTTTTATTTTTTACCTTCACTTTTTTTATTTTTTTCCAATAAAATACTATTCTTAAAACTTTAAACGCGTTTTTCTCGAAACACGGTTTTTCAAAATGGCACGCAGCATAACTCGAACAATTTTCATATTTTCGACTTGAAATTTTGACCAAATGTGAACATAAGCATTATCTAGAGAATGCCGTACGGGATTTTCAATAACTTTATATGTTGATTTTTTATTAACAAAAAACCTGCGGTTTTTTTCGTCAAAAATCAATTTTTTTTTTCAAACGCGCGCCAAATCTACAAAAATTAATATTTTTAAAAATCCTTACGGTATTCTCTAGCTATAAGCCACTAGATTAACGGTTTTTTTTTGTTTTGGTCTAGATTCAAATGTGGACCAGTGGTGCTGCGTGCCGCGGAGCCCTGCAAGCAAAACATGTCCCAGGAAAATGGCTGTGCAGCCGACATTTTGTTTTTTTTTTCGCTGTCAAAAAATTTATCAATAAAGTTCAATGTATGCCCGATAATACTCTTAAAAGGTTTTTTTCAAACACCTTTAAGTTCGCGAGAAAAAAATTCGTGAAAAAACCTTTTTTTTAGCCGTTACAGTGGCGTTACCCCTTAAATATCAAAAGTGATTCGATCCACTATTTTTTTAGCATTTCATGGTCACATGTTTTCCATCTATACTGCCTATGCAATTAGGAAATTACCACAAGTTCATAAATCCTTCAGTAGATTTTTCCCAATCTGCTTCTGTCCAGCTCCGGCATATACAGTGGTTGCATTCTCTTCCAAATTGTTTTGCAAACTTCTTCGACAATTCAACTAACAGTTGAAAGCCCAACTCGAAAACTATGACCCATTATAGAATACGAAACACCAGTCGCAAGAAATGTGTAATAAAAAATATATTTTTAGGGAAATGGAAAAATCATCGAGATACGTACGCAAAATATTTAAGAAGCATTAAAACTGGAACGGGCCAAACGAAAAAGATCTACGCGAATTGACAATTGCACAATAAATGGAGCCCTTTAGGTATTCTATGAAATTTTCCGAAACCGATTCCAATGTAGAAGCAACGTTCGATTGTGAAAACCAAAATCTTACCGAAGGGGCACAATCAGAAATAACATTGGAATCAGTAGCTTTGTCAGGCAAAGAAATAAATGAAAATGCAGAAATTTTAAACAAATCTCATATAGACCTAACACTGGAATAGGCGGATTTGCCAGGAAAAGAAATTAATGAAAATCTGTTGCGACCGTTCCGAGAACAGGGCAATCAAAGTACTCGTAACTCTTGTAATAATGAGAAGAAAAGAAATATATCTTCGCTTGACACTGTACGACAGTACCTCGAAAATAAAAGCAAACCGGTGAAAATGGATGACATTGATTGACTTCTTCTGGGCTATGCAAAATCTATTAAATCGTTCCCGAAAAAACAGCAAGCATTTAGAAGAAATGACCAGCGAGAAACCATCTACAAGCCCGACAACCTCGACATCAAGCTTACAGGAGTTAAGACCTCCTTTAAGTTCTTCGAGAGTGTCTCACGTGAGTCGTAGATTTCTGTCTGCAAAAACAGCAGTCAGTCTTCCGTGTTACAAGAAACCCAGCCAGGCTCAGTATTTTCCTATTTAAATTCTACCGACCCGTTTGAATTTGAAGAAACAAATATTTTATAATTTCCTCGTGAGGTAATTTTTGAAATAATTTCCATTCTTTTCATAGAAAATTAAAAGAAAGAAGTTTGTTTTCCGTTTTTTCAAAAAATAAATGGTTATCCATTATTTTTCTTTACTTCAACGCAATTGTAAGACGTTCCTCACAGCTAATGGGTTCACGATAATTTGTATCTTCTTCGGGAATATCATCTTTTATGAGATCTAGAATTTCGTAGAAACAATCCCCGGGTCATCCTAAAGTAAATAATAAAACCTCTTCTCATATTTTCTCAGTTCCGGCATTAGTGTGTGGAATTCGCCGTGTATTTCGCACTCTAAATTAATTTGGTGAACCCATATTCTTGTCTGTCTAGTTTTCAATAATATACATGTATATCATCTGAATATTTGACCTTTGCCCAAGAATATTTAGTTTACCTGTTAATTTCTTCATCTTCTGCTAATCCTAATAGTAAAAGAGCTTCTTCTTCGTCGTCCGAATAAAACATCTTTAAATCTCGTTTTTATTTATTTATTTCTTTTAATTAATTTAATTTGCTTAATTTCAAAAGAACATCCTTTCACTTGTATCAAAAATTTTTATAAGAACGACGGAACGAATTCGTCCCCGCCTCGCTGGGTGTGATTGGTTCATAATTTTTCGCTCCCGTTGAGTTCCGCCAAAATTCGCTCCCGCTTCCTCGGTTTTGCGTTGTTCTGTGAAGGCCTTTAATTAAGCTTCATTTCATATTTAAATCAGAAAAATCGGTTGCTCCGTTCTCGAGATATGATTTGTTGTAAATAACGTTTCATCGTAAAATCACGGGCAGCATGACAGGAGAAAATAAAAATTACATATGAGCGTTTTTGGTGTTCTATACAAACTCTGAACAGATCATCCAAATTGGACGATATCAGTTAAAAGGCGAAAGGTAGAATATTACCAACAGACCATGTACAAATATATTTTGAATCGTCCTTTTCTACAAGGCCACAAGAACGATAATTTTGTACGTTTTCAGAATATATCTGAATAGTATATTAGTTTCCCACAATATCAAGAACGCCATAAGCTGGTTATAGTCAAGAGCTGCCCTGATATCTGTAGTAATTTTTATAGAGTTCACCTGTAGTGAAACGATCATCGATGATACGAAGGTGTAATAACAATGAGTAATAGAAATGGTCTTTATGAAGAGAGGCGCAATGATGTCTAGCCGAATATGCATGTACTGCCACTGTTTAGTCGACATAATAAATCCTGGAACATTCGTCGAATCACACGAATATACGTGGACTGAATTACAAAATTAATAAGTGCGCTGACCACCATCTCACAAGTAGTAGGATAGAGTTCCACTACGATTTTCTATCTACTTTCATCACATCTCTGATAGTCTTTTTGTCTGCCACAACAGGTTTAACAACCGACATGGAATTCCTTAAAGTCAAGGATAATAGTAATGTTAAGGAATATAAAAAAAAATACAAAAATAAAGAATATAAAGGCATCAGTGACAAGTAAATCTTTCTAATCACGTAATGCTTTAATAAGTGATATATGCCAGTTCCATTCTTCGGATAGAAATTGTGAACTGATAATATGGCAATGACCTTTGATTCAATGCACGAATAAGAACACGAATAGAGCAATGTTTTGTATGTGAAAATTCTCACAGATTTTTAACTGTTAGCTTTAATACAGAAATAAATGAAGAGATATAAAGTAAAACTTCTTGAAATCAGTGAAATTAGGTAGCCTATTATACAGAAAATCACATCTGAAGGAAAGTAAAGGGAGTGTATACATAATTCACTTTGCAGAATTCCTAATAACTGCGAAAATCCAATTAAGAGTTTGAAAATCATACAATGCTACGTTTTGACAGTATTAGTAAATAACAAAGTAAGAAATTGATTCTCATTAAAGCGTTTTGCAGCTATCAACCCTTATGTGAGCGACGTGGTACAAATGTACCAATCGTAAATATTTTAACGGAAAGTCACGTGAAATGTGTAATATATCGAAGTGAGCTTCCACTTCTTCTTCAAATTAATCAAAACAACACATTTTGTAGTCTGAAAAAAAAAAATACGAAAACTTTATCAGAAATATTCTATTTTTGGGTCATAAGCTATTACCCCTTATAGCGAACGACTTCGTACATTTGTACTAATGACTGAAATAAGGAGATATACATATAAAAAAATAACACAAAGCCAAATTATACCTTAATTATAAAAAAAAAACATTTTACAATGGAACTTGAGTTCTGGACACAAACGGAACGATTTCACACATTACATGTCTTCCGAATTTTTCGGTAATTCTTTGATGATCGGCATAAATAACATGGTGCCATCGAACTCTTGAGATTTGCTGGTATTACCCTGTGATGTACCGCGGAGCAATGCAAAGTTTTTCCCAGCATACATTCAATACCAGATTTAGTTGGGAAGTGTTGGAATACGCGACGATTTTGAGATCGTTCCTCAATGGATGATATTGCCAGCTTTTTTCCGAGATCCCTCAAGAACAGTTCAATTGGAAATGTTCAAGAGTAGTATTGCTTTCTTCGAAAAAAACGAAGTACACGACTAACGAATTTAAAACCGATCATATTAAATTAAAATTTTATAATTTTTGTTAATTTAAATAATTTTCAAAATAAAATTTTATTAAAAGTTATTCGTTTCATTAACAGTGGGGAAACTGCATAGTCGTGAGAGTGCCATGTAAAAAACTTTCTTGGTGCCTTTTTTTTCGGAAAACAAACAAAACTGCGCTTGAAAATATCAAAAACAAAACCAACATATTAAAAAAAACTCACCTCTAAAAATATATTTTAGTGGTGAAGTACGTACTTTTCTTTGCCTTTTTTGGTCGAACGTATTTAATCGTCCATAGCTGAAGAATATTTTAATTTCTCGAATTCTTGTTTTTTTATGAGATCTTTCAGAATCCAGTAAAAGTTATTACAATAATTGATCTCCTTTTTTAACCGCCTTCAAAAAGAGGATGTTATCTGTTATCCGTTCGACTGATTTCTTTTTATGGATGTTACCTCATATTTTCGATATTTCTAAACCAATACAATTTCAAAATTTAGTCAAGATCTGATAAAGACCTTCGGACATGGAGAATAGAACTCCTCAATTGAGAACAGCATATAAACCTCGATTAATGTAGTTGAAATGTTATAGATATAAAGTTTTTTTTTTACAAATAGCACAACAAAATTATTTTGGATTTTGCAATTCCCTCCTCTGTCCGTCTGTCCATCCGTCCGGCCGTCTGTCTGTCCTCATCGTGGTCTATTTAAAACAAAGATTTAATTTCGAAATTTTGGCAAATCGGGTAACTCCTTCGTAGGTTTGCCATACAAAAATTTCGTGTTTCACTGTATATTCGGACATTTCCTGAGAACTCGTCAGCGGTGAGAGTAGACATTTTGTACACGGCGTTTTCATAAAAATAGTAAATACATCTTTAAAAATAGACTAAATCGGGGAACCACTTCTTGCTCTTTTCATACGAACATTGTAGTTTTTTATATATATAGTCACAAAATTTTTATCGTTCTGAAAAATTCTTCAGAATATAAAATCCTATAAAATTGGTTATACATACATAATCATTTTTACTGTCCGACGAACCGCTCTAGAAATAGACACTTTACCAATCAAACTTGCATACCGTGTGAAATTACACACAGCCATTCATCTAAGGCATGGATTCCCAAACTATTATGGGTAATAGACCCCTTTTCCAAAATGATCTGATGCCTCAGACCCCCATAGCCAAATTACTTTAAAGTTCCTATCTCTAGTTTTTTTCCTTTTGAAACAAAATACTTACCAAATTAAAAACTTTGCGGTTGGTTAAGTGAGTAAACTTGACAGCATTTTCTCATCAAAATTTGACAAAATAAATACACATAAAATTCAGTAAATATCAAGTGTAATTAATAATTATTAATATAAATTACGTAAAAATACTTAAGTAGGTAATTATTTTTTGAAAAAAACATTAAAATCGAAAAGTAAATATAAAAAAAAATTAAAAATTCAGTGTGATGGATGAACCTGGTGACTTTCTGCCAATCTAGCTAAATCCGGTTCAAAATTGGTGAGTTGTGCCTTAAATATCCGCGTTTGTTGATTTTCAAACAGCTTCTTTGTTTTGCCAAAATATTTGTAACCACACTGAAGCCTTTTTCGACTAGGTATGATGCGTTGCAACCAGAACTTTTGCCTTGGTTGAACTTCTGCTTAAGCTCCTCATCTGCGCTGATTGTAATCAACTCTTCTTGCGTTATCACATTGGCTTCTTCCATGACTGTGATATTGTACGGATTTATTATCAATTGAGAAATTTGTAAATTTAAGAGATCTTCAAACCTCTTTGTAAAATCCTTGAGTAATGCGTCCAAGTGATTGACATATGATAAAATAACATCGTCTTGAAGCATTTCTGGTAATTTTGACAAATGCGGAAACTGTGAATAATCTTTTCTGCTTAAATTTTGTTTATAAAGAATGAGTTTACCCACAAAGGCCGATATTATTGATTTTGTTTTAATCAAGTTGAGATCATCACCCTGCAGCTGTAAATTAACTTTGTTCAACATACCAACGATATCAGTCAAGTAATAAATATCTGTTTTACAATTGTTCAGATTTTCTTTCAAATTCGGATCATTTTCTTGTAAAAACTCCAACACAGATTCAAAAATAGCGGAAAATCTTGCTAAGCAAGAGCCTCTTGATATCCAGCGAACTTCAGTGTGCAAAAGTAATCGAGTAAAGACTTCGTCGTTTTCCTGACAAAGCTGAGCAAATAACCGAGAGTTCAAAGAATTGCTTCGAATCTTGTTGACAGCATTTATAACATATTCTAAAGATTGATGGAATCTACGACTCAGATTTTCTTCTACTAAATGCTGTCTGTGAATCACGCAGTAGTAAATGAGTGTATTATCATTCAAGCTCCAACGAATTTCAAAACGCAAATGAACTTTCAACCTAAGTGCAAGCTTGTTATTTAGTAAAATATCAGGCGCATGTTTGGACTTGAACTTGATCATAATTTCGTTCGTGTTAAGTCGCGTATATGCGTCAAATGCAGAGCAAGTCAAAACGTGCCTGAAAGACTTGTACGCTCGAAAGCATTATCTTGCACGAACTTGTCTACGCTTATTGACTTGCCCAGTTTTTCATCGTGTACGAACTTGTGCAACTTGTTGAGTTTTTTAAAAGTACAACAATGATACTTCCCAATATTAGTCATTCTTATAACAAGTTGGTACAGGTAACACAACTTATATGTACAGTACATATCTTGAAAGTTTCAAATAAGAACTTGTGTTAATTAATACGGGTCGATTTTTAGATCTCGTCGACCCCCAAAATCAGTTTTCGTTTATTTTGACCCCTGGGAAACCGATTTCGACCCCCAAGTGATCGATATCGACCACTTTGGGAATCCATGATCTAAGGTATCGTAAGAATTTGTCTAAAGCCAATTTTAGTTTTTGCCCTTATTTTTCTTATAACATTACCGTTTTTTGCTACAACCATTATGGAATTTACAGTTTCTACGTCAAGCCTCGTTTCCACTTATACAAATTTTCTTACCCGACAAGTTTTGAAACAAGTTAGCAACATTCTGTCTAAGTGGAAACGCGATATGAAAATTCAGACACATGTTGGCAGCTTGTTCGATGTCGGCTGTAAAAACTCGCAGAATTTGTTGGGTGGATTTGTTCATTTAAGTGGAAACGCTCATTTGTTGTGTTGGCTAAACTAGTGGAAGGCAATGGAGTAGAATGTAAGAAGTTAAGCCATCAAGTTCGCGAGAATTTATTTAAATGGCAACACTTGTAAGTTTAAGCTAACATGTCGGCTCCCAACAAGTACACAACATGTTGCCGAACAAGTTGGCACAATTTGTATAAGAGGAAACGAGGCTTTACAGACATGGGGCTATTCTCAGAAAAGATTATTTCTTGTCTGTGCTGTAAGGCTAGCTATATCTATCATATTACAAAACAAATCAATGGCCATCGTTTTGTTGTCGTATTGTGATATAATGTGTGACCATTTTATTCATGTTGTCAATGCCACCTTTTACACCTTTGCAGTAGTGTATAAATTTTGGTTTATTTTTTACGCCACTTGTTGTGTAGTGTATTATTGATAAGAGTATTACACTTGTCTTTTTTTTTGGAACGTATGAGCAAATATTGGTTTTGTTTGTATTAAATCCAAACAGAGACAACACGCTCTCCTGGTTTAATTTCATGTCCTGTTGTTTTATTGCAAGTATGAATTTGACAACATAGTGGATAGGAATTTTCTGCATCACACGCCCACATATCTTGACGCCGTATTTTGCAGACTTAGATGAAATATATGTATTATGTAAATTCTCTGCGTCCTTGATTGCAACCCGATTGCTCCTACGCTATCTTGCCCTAGAAATTGTAAAGTTTCTGTGGTATATTTGTACATCTGCATCTATAAACATGCGATAAATCGCATCCACAAATATAAATAGCTGGCTGAAAAGCGTTCTTCTTCAGAAGAATGTTTGTAAGTACACATGTGTGATTCAAGTTGGTCATAAAAATAATCATCAGTCGCAGGTGGAGATAATTACTTATTGATACTTGAAGATAAGGATGACCGGATATCCACAGAGATAAGAACCTACAACTGTAATCAAAAGAATAAAAGAGGAAAATGAAAAAAATATGTCAATTGTATGTAATTGAAAAAAATCTATCACTGTTTATAATTCTGACCATACCTGACCTTTTGTGTGCCATTGTCAAAAGACAGATAATGGTGAAAGTGTATTTTTGATTAGCCTACGAGAAATAACATAATCTAGAGACTAGGTCTAGAAGCCACAAAACCTGACGAAAACTGTGACTATCAGCTGAGAAATCGATAAAGAGGAAGAAGGAAGCTCAAAGCATAACAACATTAGCGGAGAGATCTCCGAAATGAATCATGAGACGGCTTCAAAACTATTTTTTGTCACAAATAATTTCGAAAGAACAATTAATCCCATCAACAATAAAAAGTCAAGTAAAGTATTAATTAATACTAACCAGTGTTGGGCAAAATGTAATCTGATTAATGATTAACAATTACAATTAACCATGTAATCTATAATCAGATTACTTTGTAACAGATTACTAATGTAATCCATTTCCATAATTACATAACGTAATCGATTAACGTGTAATGTGATTACAAGTTAATCTGATTACACATTAATCGATTACAAGTTAATCCCACTACATGTTAATCTAATTAATGTGATTACATTTAAGATATTTAAGATATTTGTATTCTAATTCTTCATAAAACTCCCTAAAACTAATTTCGTACGAGAACAATACTATTTTCTTTCAATTCATTTCATTATATTATTAATTACTTTTAAGTAATCTACAAAGTAATCTGTTACAATGTAATTAGATTACAAGATAATCTAATTATATTGTAACAGATTACACATTTGATAGATTACATATTCTCTCATAAGTAATCTGATTGATATGTAATCGAATACAATTTAATTAGATTACTTTGTAATTTGACTAAACTGTAATGGAATTATTAATTAAATTACACTGCAATCATATTACGCCCAACACTGATACTAACTAATACTATTATAAACAACGTAAAAACTATAACCGGAAAACAGCATTTTCTAGCTTTGCGGCGCCTGTTGTAGTCTGCAAGTCATCACTGACATACATCTGTATGCTTAATCCTACCTGATGCGTGTTTGGGTGGACCTGTGCGTGTGCCTGTGCCAGAGTTCGTGTAATCCTCTTTCCCAGGGCTGTTTCCATCGCAGTTCGTACATAATAATGAAAGATTACTTTTTGAATTTTTGACCAATTCAAAACTGATGGCAAGCACAAATTCTTTCCCAAGTCCTTGAGGAATAAGCAGCGGCATTCTGTTCGTTGCTTCAAGGTGTAAAAAATTTCCTAATATATGTGAAAAGTTTCTATACTACATGCAACATCTATTATGTTGAGAAGCAAAAATGCTAACGTTTTGGTTCTACGTTTCGTGGTTTATTTTCTTAGCAACTGCTCCATTGTGTCTATGCCTGACTTCGTTTCGTTATAGAAGTGTATTAGGTTTGTTTGATGAAAACACCGGGTGGTACAGCGGGCTGTACTATCTTGTTTTTTGAAAACCCTAGGCTTACATGGGGTACAGAAACTTGTTCGATGAAAGCCCGGTGTTTCTGATTTCGTGCCCCGAACTTGCACTAAAAATTTCTAGGGGTAAACACGTTTGACATTTGTCATTTGTCATATGGAATTTGTTCGGTGATTGCGGTTGAGTGCTGTATATAAATAAAAGTGAAAAAATCGTGGAGCTCATACCAAATTCAGATTATATAAGGAAGTTGGATAAGAAATTAGATGACAAAATACCCATCGATAATATAAAAGGCGATAATATCGAAGTAAAAAAGCTAATAAAAGAATATGTAATTAAGAAAAACTGGGAAATATTTTTTGTGCATTTTAATATATATTTATTCTTAAATTTTTAATTATTTCACCTATTTTATAAATAAATTTTCACAAATCACTGGAAATTAGAAGTTAAATTATGCTCAGGAGAACTGTCAGAGAAATGTCACTTCATTAGATTTACCCGGTGTTTTAAAAACTTGTTCGATGAGTGCACAAAACCCCGGGTAAATTTGGAGAAAATTGTAGAGGAAGATTTACACGGTGTTTTCATCGAACAAACCTATTATTTCTCGTTTTTGTGCAGCACTATCACGTAGATCCGGTTGGTAATGCATACTTAACAGCAGTACTGCTTTGTTTTTCTTCGGAATGCACCTTACTAAAGTGGCTTCTGGGTGAAACGCAAAACCTGACGATAAAATCTCTTGGTGCCTTGATGCATGTAACTAATGCGGAATGTAGTCTTTGTATTTTCTGTTCATTCCCTGTACAATATTTCCTATCCCATCAGTGCTACCAATTCAGTACGTCGGTTTACACTTTTCACAGTAAATAACTACGAAAAATCTTTCGCTATGGCTATTACATAGGTGTGGTATAGGGTCATAAATGATGAGTTTGAACAACACATTTTTTCACCCATGCACTAATTTACGTGGTAAATTATGTGAGGATACCGGGTATCTTACTCAGGTGACACAAGGTTAACTCTTTCATAGTCACAGAAGGGTTAGAAATTAAACCATTTGAGCTTAATGCACGGATTAGTAGACAAGCGACAATCAGTGCCCTCAAGGGGCAGAATATATTAGGTATATTCTGTCTCAAGAGTACCAGTTTATGTCAGTGCATGCTTGACATTGGACTTACTGGTCGAAGTGAGTCCTATGTAAAATTTCTTCCGATCTTTGGATCACGGTTGATTTAGGACAACTCCATGCCGAAAGCCAATCCTCTAAGCATTTATAAGCGACTATCCTTCAGATCCTCGGACGTAGTATGCAGTTATACAAAAGACATACTCTTCTGTTCTCTGTCCGCATATGGGCCAAAACAACCACTACGCTGTTCCCACAAGGGCGCCTTCTCCACGTTGAGGCGAATAGCGCTACTAATTGCAGCACTAGCAGGATCTCCTCAGCCCCATAGTACCAAGTTAGCAATGTCGGCTACTAAATTGGTATGGCTTCTTCATATAACATGACCATAAGGGCATGAGTACTCCCAGTGATATCTTTACATGTTGATATCCTTGTAGTAATGGGACTGGTTAATCAATTTAGGCATAAGATCTTATTAGCAACGCCTTAAAAAATCTGTACATATCCTATACAGGCAAACACAAACCTTAATTGGGGTGATGTCAACGGGGACCACGCGAAGTTTAAAATATGCCCAATTCGAGATTGGAGAGGCCAAAGATTAATGCCATTAATCTTATAGCCGTCCATGCATACTAGGTATATAAGCGCTACTAACATACATACTCAATTTCCAGCATTTTACAATCTTCATAACTTCGTTTCTTCGTTTTTCGCCCCGTGCCATTGGGACTATGTCTGAGATATTATTATTCTTCTGTCTACCATGAGCACCTAACTTTGTATAATGACCTCCTTGCCATTTATACCCTACTACAGTACCCACAGAGTCAAAAATCTCAATTTTTATGTCACTAAGGTATAGTTATCTCGCCGTGAGAGGTACCAATTCGTGCATATGATATCTTTCAGTCATACTACCTTACTGTTGTACCTTCGTGGGAGATGCCAAAGCGATGATCAATGCTTCAAAAACTGCAATACTCCGATTCAACAAATTTCTGCCATTAAGTATGCATGCCATCCTCTTATATGCTTTTCACCTTGGCAGCTATGCGCTTCATAGTCTTCGTTTCTGCCGCCACATCAGTCCAGTACCGTCTCTCAAAATGTCCTTCAAGAGTTTGGCAAATGATTCGGCACAATTTTTGTTAAATCTTACATCTTTCAAGTTGTGGGAAAGCTTAGGAAATTAAAATTAAAATTAAGAATTTATATTGACATCACTTAAATTCAATACCATAATATCTTGCAATACGAAAAACTTCTCTACGACGTTAATACATTCCTTGGTTTACTCAACATCGACCTGCGAAGACTTTTGTGATTTATACCTGCTAAATAATACCCAGAAAATCGCAAACAGTTCATCGGTACTTAATTATGAGACATTCTTGTTTTTTGAAAATTCTCCGTTCACATAATTTTTCAAAACTAGAAACTTCCCCATTCCTCATTTCTTTTGATCCCGTCGTAGACCAGAGACAACAGAAATAGTTGATATTTTTTCAAATAATATCCGGCAGGCTTTTGATCTAATCACGGATTTATTACGTTCATTACAGCCATCAAAGTCGACCACAACGTTTTCCATATTTCATAAAACGGACTTAAGACATTTCAATTGGACACACAACTAGTTTTCAAATTTTCTGAATCGTTCATGAAATATGTGCCATTTCGGACATCATTGACACTTCTCATCTTGACACACACAAAAAAAAAAAAGAACACTGGGAAAACGAATTTGTTTATATCTGGCGCAAAGTTATATTAATAAATTCCTTCGGTCATAAATCATTATGTGTACATATGTGAGGTGTCCCATTGAAGCGTGCGGGATCCACTTTCACCCACGTAGAACTAGGGTGATGTGTATGACAAGTGACAGTGATAGGGACATTGCCTGGCAGAAAGTTTCCAATACTTCTAGAAAAATATCGAAAGATATTCGATAAACTTTGGATAGAGGGTGAATATAAATATACAAAGAATCGTAATACGGGAATAGCTGTCCGCCGGAAGGGAGAGGAAAAAGAAACAAGTATCTCACAAACATTGATAAACGAAGAAATGCACGGCAGAATACAAATATCGAGAAAGGTTCGTGTCCATTATAAAATAAACTGGATAACGCGTGGATATTCGAATAACTGAGTTTATTTCCTAAAAAGGTGGGAAATTCATTCATAACGTATTGCGTAGATCCATGTCCATGACTACCGGGTTTTGTATTTTGCTCCACTGAATGCTGTCCCTTATGAGTTCACTAATGCTCTTCAACATATAATTAATTATTACGGCTGATTTTGATGTTACTCTATGATGTGAAATATTCTAAGTATGAGGAAGTGTTGAATACATACGACTTACAAAAATTTTAGTATAGCTCACCTACACAGAAGGACATGTTTTTTTTTTTAAACTCCAGTGAATAGAAAATAATACTAAGAGAATAAGGAACAATCTTCGCTCACATGAATTTGGGTTCAATTTAATCCAATATGGCATACATTTAAGAAAATACAATTCACTTTTTTTTCTCAAATCCAAGCAGACTTTCTTACTCTTGAGAAATTTTGGATTCAAGCAAAGTATGTAGTTGTAATTTTTCTCCTATCTAATGCTTTCATCTCCACAATATTGGAGAACACAAATAGCCTCCGGAGATGAGAAATGAACAAACTCCGGAGACCGGAGAATGAGCCTGGAGACCTGTTTGTTTTAAAATACACGATGGGAGACCGGAGACCAAAAAATTCTCTAAAGACTAGATCTCTTTAATCCCCTAACAGACGATGATACACATTCGAGGCTAGACACGACGTAAAAGCCGCTTTTTGTATCGAATGTGTATCAGCCCGTGTATCAGCCCATGGTACATGGTTGATACACTCTCTTGAGGCAGCAAAGAAAATTCATCATTTCCATACGATCTACATGCACACAAACTGAGTACACTCATCCAGATGTAATAAAATTCTCATATGTCATCCGAGTCCAAATTGGGCTATACACGAAAATGTTCTAAAATAGTGCTAAAACAACAAGTTTTTAGTAAGTGGTATTGAGATTGTATCATCGTGTGTTACCGGACTTAGAGATTTTTTGCGTCACCGAAGTGTATGCAGTCTCTGGATCTCCAGAGACCAATTTTATGATCTCTGGAGGCCAAAATCTCTCGCCGTGTAGCGTCACCTTTGAAGTTTAAAAATACATTAGCTAACAAATTTTGAATAAGCATTTAGACATTTTAACACTTTTGCAAATTCACACATTTTTGGGACATATATATATAGAGAGAGAGAGAGAGAGAGAGATATTGAGAGAGAGGGAGTGAGAGAGAGAGAGAAAGGGAGGGAGAGTGACAGAAAGAGGCAGAGAAGAGAGAGAGAGAGAGGAAGAGAGAGAGAGAGAGAGAGGGAGAGAGACAGAGGCAGAGACAGAGAGAGATAGAGAGAGAGAGGAGAGAAAAGCAAAGAGTATGGTGCTAAACAAGTTAAATCGATCCAATTACATAATGATGCGAGAATGAAAATAAAAATCAAAAGTCATTGAAGTTATGACAAGAATGACAACTTGAAAAATATACTTTTCGTCAGGCTATGCAAGGAGGTAACGTTTTACAAACTTAAAGTATAAGAACAAGAAATGTTTCTCAACTAGCTCCAAATCTCTTGAGAAGAAATAAAATGGCGGAAGCTTCAGTATGTGGCTTGAGAATAACACAATAACTCTGCTTGGCTTATGGTATAAATATGTATACATACATATGTATTTTTTTTTTATATCAGAAAGCCAAGCTCAGGCAATACCTTGTAATGCAAAGCACAGCACGGCAGGAAGGAAATGGAAGACAAAAGATGGTAGACTGTTCCACATTAACACAATTCGGGATAAAAAAGCATCGCGGAATTTTAGGGATGCTCTAAAACTAAACAAAGGAAATGAGGAATTAAAATAATTTTTGTGACTTCATTTTTATAACTTTTAGACTATTTGGAAATGGTTTAAGTTTGCCGCTTGTAACAATCACGCTAATTGTAGCATATAATTTAATTAAGTTTTTATTTTAATTTTGATGGCATGGAAAGACTTTAAATATAAAGTTAAAAAATGTGTTTGACAAAGAAAGCACTTTGGTCAATACACATTAAAAATTCCAATCGAATTTATTTATTATATATTTAATTTTAAGCAATTTATGGCTATGGCTTAGACAAGGAAAATTTGTGTGGGGGGGGGGGGGGGTCCTAACGGTTTGGATTCGGAAACCTGTAGGATTGCCCTCCCCTAAAACAATTTGTTGCTTATCTAAGCATGACCTAGTAATAGCCTTTGGTTGCAAGATCACATACGGGGCACCCTGTATAACGATATTAAATTTTAAAATTAAATTTTAAATTAAATTAAATTAATTAAAATTAAGTTTAGACTGACTAACGAAAAAAAAGAAATATTATAATTCGATGTAATAAAAAGTATTACACAACCCTTAACTAAAAAGTTTATAGGCTATATAGGAAAGTATATATATTTGCAGCTGTAAGGCTCTTAAGGGTGAAGCCTGTAAGGCTATTCCCATAATATAATCATCCAAGAGCCTCTTCAGGCATTTCAAAAAAATTAAGGAGGCTTATGGTATGGAAGCTCTGTAGATTCATATATAATGCCTTACTAGACTTTGGAACGAAAACGACTCTCACAGTTTCCCATGCTATAGAGACATCTTAACGCCAAATATTCTCTGAAAATGGCATCAATGTCAGGAGCCATCATTACGCTCTCTGCATTCAGATAAACTGGTAAAATTTCATTTGTACCTGGGGCTTTGAAGGCTGACGTAGACATCAACCAACTTGCCGACAGTGGACCAATCACCACCAGTGCAGAGATGTAGTGAAAGCTGACCACTCAACTGTAGGCCTTCTTCATGCCTACAGCATGGGGAGTCGATAAGAGAAGCCTACTCTTGGGAAATTTTCTGAAATTTCTCGTAGAATTTAGATGAAAAGATGGAAAATGTTAAAAGGGGTTGTCGTTGTACTTTGCGATGTGGCTTTTTGAACTAAAGGCTTTGGGCTTACTAAATTTAATATGAAAAACTGTTCTTTGACATGATTTTTGATAAAAACAGTACCTAGTTAAATGAAAAAAAAAACTGAGCCATAACTCTGAAATTTTCACTTTGAGAGGAGCTCCAAGGTATATTTATCCAACAGATTTTAAATTATCATCATCGAGCACATCTGACATGATTTATAGGGTGATTCAAAACATATGAAGAAAAAACTGCTAACACCTCTTATCTTTCAAACGAAGAGTTTGCAACCTCTGTATTAATGCAGAATTTATTCAGATCACCTGCATGTTCTTTGGAAAGTGCCGTATACATATATATATATATATATATATATTTATATATAAGCCTTCCTACGATTAGCGGTCAAGCTATCTATAAAGCTGCAAATGTATAGTTTAAGTCTATGATTGGATGACTTGGAAAGTTAAAATTTAGCTGAGCTTAGTGGCAACAACCTTACCTCATTGTGTGATCTTTATGCGAGGCATGTGAAGCTCGTCCTCATAATATTGACACACCTTTATTTTTGAAAATGAGATTTCTGTTATACTTTTTCAAAGGGTGTAATTTTAGTAGAGAAAGAATTTAAGATCAGTGCATCTAACCGAAATATCATTGCCACGGAAACGTGTTATTCTTTGTTGCCTGCTGTAATTGTCACTTAAATTCAAATTCACGTGTATTCCGAATAGGTGACAGATGAACCTATTCGGAATACACGTGAATATGGATTATTCTAATTGGTGTTTACGGCCCTTAGAGTTAGAAAGCAGAAATTTTGCATACGGCCTTTAAAAAAAAATAAAATTGAGTTCGAAAATGGAAAAAATCGGGCAACTCCTTTGTAGGGTTGCCATACAAAAATTTCGGTTTTCATTGTATATTTGGGCACTGCCTAAGAGCACGTCAGTGTAGACTGCTGAAATTTTGTACATGGCGCTTTCATAAAAATAGTAAATAAAATTTCAATAAATCGGGCAACTCTTTCTTAGTGTTGCCATATAAAAATTTAGTTTTTTTACGTATACTATGAAAACGACGTTTTCATTGTACTGAAAAGTTCTTCAGAATATGAAATCCTATGAAATTGGTTATAATCATTTTTTGCAAAAATCACGAAAAAACATTTCAGCAATCAAACTTGCACTGATACCATACGAAATTACATACGGGTATTCATCTAGGGTATCAGAACATGTTCCAGAATTTAGTTAATATATATTTCTGTCATTGTCTGTAAGATTGCCACACTGTCATGAGCTCCATTTTTTATTTGGAATGTTTGCAATTTCAGTGTGATACCATTGTAGTTGTTGTTCTATCATCGACTCGTTAGTTGTTGCCATACACCTGCTACCTGGACTAAACTCAGCTTAGTCTTATTTCTTTGGTTGTGTATATCATTATTTATATCGCCAAATATTTTAGAAATTAAATAAGCAGCGCGTTTGAACTTAAAAACGACTTTTCAAATATATCAGCTAATTTCCTGAATGTCTGCTATTTTTGGAACTAATTGCTAGGAGTAACTTACATCATATTCAGATAATGACTTTTAATTTATTGTCTATGTCTATTACAAGAACAATGAAATGTAATCTGTAGTGGTATTAGCTTTAAGTATGTACACTCGCTTTAATGAATTACGAGGAATTATAATAAAAGAATTACATTATATCCCCGGAATAACGTTTCAACGTCTCAACAGTAAACAATCGACAATTGGAAAATTGATGCTTACTGCAACAGTGCAATCAACTTCATTCCATATATGTGAGATATAATCATAAATTAAATAACTATAATAAGTGGAAAGTGGTAATGAGTTTTTTACTCTTTCGAGACCCGTACAAAATACGAGTCCACAAGCAATTTTCAACCTACTGCATATGAGCAGAGAAAATTAAAAAACAAGTACCGAGGTACTGTCAGTTTCTGGCCTAATAGCCGAAGACCAAAAATTCCATAAAGAAAGTTTTTTAATTTTCTCTGCTCATATGCAGTAGGTTGAGAATTGCCTGTAGACTCGTATTTTGTACGGGTTTCGAACGAGTAAAAACCTCATTACCACTTTCCACTTATTAGTTAGAAATGAGATGCCTTAAAATCATTTTAATTGTAAAGACAACCAATTTTCCTTAAAATTTTTAAATAAGTCTATATATATCCACCAGCAACTTATTGACATCTGAGTTCAATGTAGTGTAGACAGGAGGCAGTTTCAGGGTTCATTGCTGTCCTGATGATATCGCTCTGTTACTGCTGATCGAAACACTTTACACACAGTATCTATACTCCCAAAAAATTTCTTTATGGAATTTTTGGTCTTCGGCTTTTATGCCAGAAACTCACAGTACGTCGGGGTACTTGTTTTTTAAATAACTATAATATTGGGTAAAATTAAAAAAATGGTTAATCTCAATCTTAAAGAAAAAACAGGACAAAAGAAATAAAATTTATCAATAGCGCCAAAAACTTTATGTAAATAATGTCTTCTCCAGGTTTGGATATCTCTAAAAGATTAGCATTTCAAATACTTAAAAAATCGTAGCCCTTCTTTGCCTTTTTAGTAGCCCGTAACCTTCTTGATGAAAAACATCAATCCAAAGTATATAAAAGATTGTAGCTGATAGCTATAATCAATGACTATTTTTTTTTATAACCTATTTTCCATTTGTATTCCAAAAAAATGTAAAAATAATAATTTTCGTTTTTCTTTCAGAGTACCGGTGATAAGTCTCCTAGTTCACCAATATCAACAACTAAAGAAATCCAAGAACTTAAAGATCAGCTGGAACAGCAAGCAATGCAAACACGACAGGCTTTGGCGCAATTAATGCTAGTTAGAGAGCAATTAATATCAGAAACAAATGCCCGAATTGAGGCTCAGGTACATAACAATCGGATTTATGGACGTTCAGTTTTTTTTTTTTTTTTTACTATCATAATTTTGTCTTATATTCTAGGCTCGAACTCAACAACTACTGCAACAAAATCGTGAGTTATTGGAGCATCTTGCGTCTCTGGGCGGATATATTGAACCGAGTCAAGCTGGTTTAACAGCAGCTAATATCGCATTAGCACCACAGGTAAGATTTTTTTTGTTCTTTTTTTTCTAAAATATGTATTTTCGTTATTTTGTTATTTTGAGATAATTTCGAACGTTTTTAAATAGCGCATGGTCTTCTATTATTAACATATTCGAGCCAGATTTAGCTAAGTCGCATGGTTTATTAGTGATATGTATAAGTAAGTGTTTTACCTATATATAGTTTTGTGCTTCTTTGAATTCGATTTTATATTTTATCAAGACAGAGTGTTTTGCTTTGCATGAGTTTTTGTGAGAGTGCAGGTAAGTTGTTTTTCAATATACATACATACATACTTACATATTCGTTTCAATGTTTTTGTCGTGCTATATTTTCTTAAAAGTTGAAAAATTTCCACTCATTAACAGCAAAATTTTATTTAAAATTCTACTTTTAGTCGCAGCTACAGTTGCTGTTGCAAGACCAGACTGATCTGTCGTCACCGATGAGAAACACTTTTCTCTCGCCGTCGAACAATAACAATTTAGCATCAATCAACCAGCAATTGAACAACTTGGGATCGATAAATCAGCAATTGTCGACATTGAGTCATCAGCTGAATGGACTTAATCAGCAAAGTCAAAATTTACAAAATTTTCAGAATTTGGCAAGTTTACCCATTCAACCGACCAACGCATTTCCATCTCTAAATCAAATTCAAAATATCAGCAATAAGCTTTCAAACTTATCTCAACCGAATCCAGATATCTTTACACAGAAAGAACTTTTTCAAGTGAATCAGGAGCTATTGAATCGACTGCAAGCACTGAATCTTGGTATTAATGCAAGCACCGGCAATACCAGCAGTAATGGACAGAATATAAATAATAATAATTCTCCACAAAATTCATTTTTCTTTGCCAATCCTGGCAATAATATGTCAAGTAGTCCCAATAGTAATAATAATTTCAATTTTTTAAATTCACCCAGCAGCTTAGGGAATTTAACTCCTTCTCCCATAAGTACATTGAACAGGAATTCATACTCGAACAGTCCGATGGATGAAAACTTAGGATTAAGTATGAGTGTAGATAAGAATCTGAACAATGCCGAAGACAGCCACTTTATAAAGCCCTTGTCTCAAGTAGGAACTCTAACCACCTTGGATGCAGATGGTAAAGTAAAAGTTATTGTTCCAGTATCAAATGGAGATAATATCCGTCAAGAGACTTCATCTCCGAACATAAGAATGGACCAGAAATTGGCTATGCCCAATACTGTAACTCTTAAAGTAACAGATGAGGCAGGCAATGTGACCAACTCAAGGAGACTTTCAGCCACCCCAAGCTTTATCACAAGAAGTACCAGTGAAAAGGTGCCGAATCGAAGTCAAATGATGAGTCAAGTACAAAGGACTGCTTGGGCGAGACATACAACAAAATAGTTGTCACTTGAGTATTATTAGTATGTAGTGTCATTAAAATTGGAGAAAATAGCTTATATCTACCTACTACAGGAAAAACAATTAATATACCGTTAGGGCCTAGTTAAGATAGTTAGAGTTTTCGGATAAGTTTGTAGGAATTCTAGTCAAATTTTTATATTTAAAATCATATCTTCGCTTGAATCTTCATTCACATGGATTACATACATATTATTTTAGGTTAAGTTTTCAGTTGTAAGTTGTATTTAATATGATAAATATAAATAATGTGAATATTTCTCCCCGAAGTGTTTTTTTTTATTCTCTGCTACCTATTAGTTTTCCAGACGACTTAGCAAGAGGATATTTCAGATACTAGTGAGTTGAAATTGGATGGCACAGATTTGAAGGTCTTTCACAATAGATAGAACTACATCGTGTTTTAAGAATTTACTAAAATTGAAGATGTTTTCTTTATGAAATCAAAATTTAAGATAAAAGGGCGCTAAATATTTTAAGGCCATCATTCACTTTTGTATCTGGAAAAGTATATGACAAATAAGTTGGCCTAGAGCAAGATTTCAAATTATTGGTATCCAAGTTCAAACAATACCTTGACCAACTGTTGACTGTTTATCTGCATCCCTCGATGGATGATCGAGTTTCTTCAGCGTTAAATTACATTATCCTCTACCTGTTTGATCCTATGAGCTACCTTTGATTTTCTCCGTAGCTGTTTCATCTCTGACCAAGAATTTCATCATCAAATCGTTTTGATTACAAAAAGGTGATTTCCAGAACAACTGATATACACAGATCCTCATACACACATGTGTGGATGCGGTCAAGTTTATACAAAACATTAATACAGTTCAATTGGAGGCAATCGGAACCGATAGCTTAGAATCAGACTTCTTTATATTTCTTACGCGATCACTAGATTTGTACATTTTTATATCCTAGATGAAATGTACTAAGTTTTTCATTCCGTTTGTAAAGCCTGGTTGACATTATGCTGATTGACCAGCGCTGATGCAAAAGTTCAACTCGTTTGACTTTCTCTATGCTGGTAAAATCAACACGTATGAAGGGCTGATACTATCAACACTATTGTTGACACTCTGCTTATGGTGCGCTGATTCTAGCTGCTGATGCATCAGCGCTGGCCAATCAGCATACTGTCAACTTGGCTTACCGCATATAACTAATTATTGTAGAGCAAAATGGATTAAACACTCACGCATAATATATAGAAATATTTTTTTTTTAAACAGATAGACGAGAGATCCCAAGCACGGAGACCAGAGCGCCCCATTGAGCTGTACGCAAAATATTAAAAGTTATTTTGATTTTTGCATGTCTATTTGTCGATCTGTCCGTCTTCTTTAAGTTGCCATATAAAAATTTACGTTTTTTATATATACTGTAAAAACGATCAGTCCTAGAGCTTTTTATTGTACTGAAAGTTTCTTCAGAATATGAAAGCCTATGAAATTGGTCATTATACTAGATTAAATTGGTGGAGGGGTGTACAGGTGTTGAGCTCGCATTGTAACCTGAAAGATCTATTATGAGTCCCCATTCAATTTATGCTTTTTCTAGGTTTAGACTGATAATGTAATCTAGGACCATTCTAGGACTTAAGTTCCATACGTATGTAGTTTCGTGGAGGAAAAGCCTGTTCAAGGTGGAGTACTCTCCACTGGCCAATGCTTCACAGATGCAGACCAGGTGCTCCGAGTTTTCGTGAGCATCATCACAGAAGCGGCAGGATATAGTCTTAGCCAAGGCCATATTGTGTAGGTGATACCTTAATGGCAATGGCCCGAGAAAAGCTCCACCAGAGTTATCGATAAACTTTTTGGCCTGAAGAGGTTCCTGTAGCCTTTCCCAACAGAGGAATTTTTGATTGCTCTCCCAGCTATTTAAGGCAACTATGAGGTAACTCCTTGAAGTTCAACAAAATGGCTCAGATCTGACAAAGGGAGCTTCCGCCCCTCTTTTGACTAGGGCGTCAGCAATTTCATTGTCTTTACGACCTTCATGTCGAGGTAACCACATGAGGATGACCTTATTTCTCCTTGACAAGTTTTTAAGGGCTTGTAGACATTCTCAGACAATACTGTAGGCCTTTAAGGCATTGAGAGCAGTTTGATTGTCCGAAAGGATATAGATAGTAGCCATTTATGGTTCTCGAAATGCAGGTATTGGCGCATTCTCTTATGCCTAATACCTCAGCCTGGAATACGGTGGGGGTAGAGCCCAGGGCCTTTGATATATGGCATCCGACTCCATTTTTCGTTGGAAACCGTCTGTATACCACACCATTGATCCTTGTTGGAAAGACGGTTTAGCGGAACGCCATTGTTGTCGGTATCCCAAGACCATATCAAATTGTCTTACAAAATCCACCTTGGGTGTGATTATATCAGATATATGTTTTAAGATACTTAAATGACCTACCAAATCGCCTGGCTTTAATTATTTCTCCTTTTGCACTCTAATAGCACTGGAGAGTGCTTCCTTTTCACCTGCAAATGCAGTGATGGAACGGTTAGTAAGGCTGCTATGCCTGCTTTGGAACCCGTCCTCATGGCACCAATTACTCGTAAACAGGCAAACCGATGAGCTTTTTAAGCAGAGCTTCGGTTTTCTTCTGATTAGTTTTTAGGCATTATGCGAGAGCCGCATAGATGACCATGGGTCTAGCAACTATGGTGTACATCTAGTGCATCATTTTTGGTTTCAGACTCCATGTTCTGCCAAGGAAGCGACGACACGTATAAAGAGATCCCGGGGACATTAACTCTTTAGCGTACTAAAGAAGAGCAGTCCGTGGGCATTAACTCTTCTTGTGAAGAAATTGGAGCGCCTATTAAAACATGAGATAGGATGGGGAGCAGCTCATCAGTAAAACTCCCAGTAATGAAAACGACCTGTTATGTCAAGACTTTAGAAAGACTGTATTAAGACTCTATCAAGACTGTGTTTATTGATTGCTATATCATTCTGTTTATACAGTTGATTTGGTTAACCCTGCATTACTATCCTATGGGTGTAATCCACCCAATTTGAAATACTATTCTAAAATCAAACTGTCAAACAAATTCAATAGACTTCATATGAATATGTGGTCATAGTAGGTTTATTTCTCTCTTACTTTTATATTATAGCAGTTTTGTTTTATTTACTTAAAATTACTTTATTCTGAAATTTTAATGTTATGGTTCCTGGTTTTCGTGAATATAAGGTTGTGGGTGGATTACATCCATGATTAGTAAGAACGCAACAACTGGTCTTAGTCACATTCTAGCTTTTTTACTTGTCAATATCTGCTTTACATCCTCGCAATTATCTAATACATGAAAACTTCCGTTAGTATAATACATATAGATCAAAATGCATCTTATAAGCCTCTGGCGTTTCTTACTGAAATTATGTGAAAAACTATTATGTAGGTATATCAACCAATTTCATTTTCTCAATATTCATATTTATATTTATATTGTTAATTGGATTAATCAGATGGTCAGGCGCGCCAACCTTGGATAAAGTGTGTTTTCGAAAAGAGTTTGGTACGATCTCAGCTGTCGTTGAGATTCTAAAATAGCTGTTTAAAAACTTTTATTGTTTCCTTCTATGTATCTATTTATGGCGTAGTGCCGGCAGATGTTATATTTTTGTATACATACATATTTAAATTATGTAGAAAAACTCTTTTTGCAAACGAATAATCTTAGAAAAATGAAATTTCGTTGCAAAAGAGAGCGTTTCGAATCAGCAGGAACCGTATTACTCATCAGTACGACTTGATTCCTGCCTGCCGTATACGCCAAAGTGAACAGCCAAGCTGACCTCAATGCCCTCTTTTACAAAGAAATTTCATTTTTCAAAGATTTTTCGTTTGCAAAAAGAGTTTTTTCACTTAATCTTAATTTTCGAGCTGCTGATTTAGCAGCAAACTCGGTCAAATTCATTTTGACTAAATTCGCTATGAATTTATTTCATAGCAAAACCCTCTTCGCGTGAAATGGCTAATTAAGAGCGGAAATAGACAACGTTTATAGAAAAGGACAAGCGACATCTTTAAATTACGGACGTAAAGAATTTTGGGTTCGGAGAATCGATGCTTCTGGATTAGATTTTTCAGGAAGGTTCTGGGACAATTTGTACAGTATAAATACGGCACTTGTCACCGCGATCAAGAGGCAGTAGTTTTACAGATAGTCAAGTGAATGTAATGAACTATTTGGATTGCCACGCTCGTAGCAATATACATACATATATTGTTATGCGCTCGGTCTTTATTATTATTTAAAGAACAATTTTTGCGATATAATTCATAAACTCTTTTTTTATTATTTACTTTTATAAGATTCACAAACTATTACCAATCAACTCTACTTTCATTAGTAATGTACTTTAATTTATCGCAATTCAATTAAAACATTTTCGCCTGGCACTGAAATGTGCTGTATTTAAATTCAAGAAATTTTCCAGAACATTTCCCAAGACTCTACTCCAGAAACATTGATTCTCCGAACCTAAAGTTGTTTGGTGTCTGCACTTTATTACTCATTTCACGCGAAGTTTCCATTACAAATAGATGTCACCTGTTACTTTCTATTCCACATAACAATAATTATTTTTGATTTAAATAAGTTCTATATATCCGAAGAAATAATTTTAGGATCATTTAAATTTAAAAATTCGAGTTTTTTTTAATTATTTGTCATAATGAAACTGCATGAAAATATGTTGTTATGTAACTTATTCCCACTTTGAAAAATCTCAGATTTCATTTGAAAAATCAATAACTATAAATATTTACGTTTCCTGAAAGAAATTTAAATTTTGTGTATAACCTACAGAATACAGAAATATATACAGAATAATGATCTAAATAAACTAAACAATTCTCAGAGGTTAGAGCAGTCGCCCGGAAAGCTGAAGATCCCGGTTTCAAAACATGGACAAGGCGGTATTTTCTTCCTCTTGTATTTATGATTTAATTTAAAATCGTTAAAAATTAAAGTTCTTAAAATTCTTCTATTCTCCATCTATGACCGATTCTAAAAATTGTTAGTACGATTCCCGCGCTACGCACTTTTTCGTTTTTTTAGATGTTGCCAAAGCTCAGGGGATACCTTATGATGCCGCTACCACAGCCTTGGCTGGAACCAGGAAAGGAATAAGGGGTAGGGAATTGAGGATTATTGGATTGAGTCAAGTAGGTGACATTACGTTTGAATGTTTGTGGCCCATTGGGGGGGGGGGGCAGATGATGGTAAACTGTTCCACATTCGTACTGTTCTGCTTATGAATGATTTTCACGGAATTCCACGATACGGCCGAATTTGACAGATCGTGTGGTGCGCATGGGAAAAGTTCTACAAGGGATCAGGCTAGAAATTTCGTCAGAACAATGACGATAAAAGTTCTACAAGGGATCAGGCTAGAAATTTCGTCAGAACAATGACGATAGAAGTATATAAAAGAGAAACAGCCATCCGACATTACGTCGGTGCTCTAAGGAATCTACAGTTGCTATTGCTATGTCATTTTTAATAAGCCGGAAGGCCTTCTTTTTTACTTTGTCTAACGCGGATAATGCAGTACGTTCAGCCCCTGCCATAATATGGGAGTTATATTCTAATCTAGACCTGATATGAGACCTGTATATGTGGATTCAAATATTTCTTGCATCTTTGCAAGAAGTCGATGCATTTCATCGCGTTTTTGGCATTACCAAAAATGTGATCAGACCAACTACATATAAGATTGTTGGATATTTCAATGCCTAAGATGTAATGGGATGGTGAGTTCGAGATATTTTCTCCATCGACGGAAATAGGTTGAGCGGGTGTTATAGTACGTTTAAGTGATAACAGACAACATTGCGTTTTGGAAGCATTAAACAAGACCCGATTCGCTCTAAGCCAAGCGAGTATTTTTGTGAGGTCATAGTTTAGTGAACTGAACATGTGGCTTGGTTTGTCGGTTGCACGGGAATCAGCTATAGAGTCGAACGAGTACTCGAAATTAAGGGTGCTGTCGTCTGCAAAACTATCAATAGCATTGAAATTGAGAGCTAGCAGATGATTAATAAAAATGAGGAAGAGAGTAGGAGAGAGCACAGAGCCTTGCGGTATACCAGATTATAAAAAGGTTAGAAGTAACTTCGTCCAATATAACTTGAATTGAACGGCGAGAAAGAAAGCTTTCAATCCATTTTAAGAATAGAGGGTCTAGACCTAATGCTTGAAGTTTGGCTAAAAGAGCAGGATGCCAGACTTTAACGAAGGCCTCTGAAATATCTACTGCGATGATCTCAGATTCTCCAAAATTATGGAGACTTGATTCCAACGCTTGGTAACGAATGTTGGTAAATCTCCAGTAGAGCGGCCAGCACGAAAGCCCTATTGGTGATCGTTAATAAGGTGATTAGTTTCTAGATATTTCATCAATTGGGTGTTGATGAGTGTTTCGACAACCTTCGAAAGAATCGAAGTAAGGGCAATTGGTCTATAATTTGAGGGATCGCTTGCCTTTCCTTTTTTTGGTTATTGGTTGAACATGTGCAAGTTTCCATGCCGAAGGAAAGACTCCTGTCGAATAGGACAGGTGAAATAGTTTGCGTAGGGGTTTAGCTAAAGAGTACCAGGGGCGAAATACTTGAGTACCAGGGGCGAAATACCATCAGACCCAGCAGCTTTAGACACATTGAGACCTACGAGCACTTTGAAGACCTCCCTCGTGCGAAAATTTAACGGCCTTTGCCTGTAATTGCATTGCGAAGATGGTGGCAGGAAAAAATTCGCAGGAAAGTTACTTGCAAACAAATTACCTTTGCCCAATGATTCCGTGTACACATCCCGTTGTGAATTAGCGGCGGTACCGAAGAACTGGTGAATCTGTTCTTGACTGTTTTAACAAGAGACCAGATACTCTTACTAGCCTTTCGACTAGTAAAGATTCCCTGTCTAATGCTTTGGTCGAACTGGAGCTTCGCTCGCTGAATAATGGATTTGCAGATGTTACGTGCTTCCCTATAAATCTGTCTCAATTCCGCTGAATGGCACAGTTTATATGCCTGAAATGCAGCTTCCTTGCTTTTAATGGCTGTATAACAGTCATTGTTAAACCAAGACGAATTCTTAGGTTTAATTTTCTTGTAACTGTGCGGAATAAAGCTGCACGTCCCAAACCATAAGATGTTCACAATGGATTCAGAGCAACACTCAACATCTCTCGAAGAAAAGCACTCAGACCAGTCTAACTCTCTAATGAGTTTGTTGAGTGAAGCCCAATCAGCTTGATCATAGTGCCACACCAATCGCTTTTTACGATGGTGACTGGTGGGTTTCAGTGATGATATGGAGAATTGGGTTGAAACGAGACAATGATCTGAGCTGCCAAGAGGAGATGACACTAACGTAGAGTACTTGTCATGATGAGATGTTAGAAACAGATCTAATAGGTTGGCGATACATCCAAGTATATCAGGCAAACGAGTTGGGCTATTAACTAACTGTTGCAATTGAAAGGACTCGCTAAATAGTTCAACATCCCTCCCCGCTGGACTTGTGGTTGAAGAATGTCTGAGCCAATGCATGTTGTGGACATTGAAACCGACAGCAATAACGATTTCGGAAGTAGGAGATTTTATTAAAATATTTTCTCTATTGTAGGATAGAGAATCAAATGAGCATTGATGTATTGATGAAATTTAAATCTAATCCAGACGTAATTAAACTCTGAACTAGTTGAAGCAAATTCAGGTACAATGGAGAAAGGCACACCATTCCGAATGTACAGAGTGATTCCCTTCTGATGTGAGAAGAGTCGCACTAAGTGATAACCCGGTAAGCGAAACTGATTGATATCAGCATCAGTAGAAACCTTGGTTTCACTTAGGGCCAAAACAGCCGGTTTAAAAGAAGACAATACACCGACAAATAATTACTTCGTAAGCCACGAATGTTGCAAAATCAACGCAAAATTCTTGCATTGTCCCAAATGATCATAAGCGAATAAATAATCAATTCAGTTTGGTAGATAAAACTGTACTCAACCCATCCAATATAATTGAATTTAAATAGACTTAGCGCATTTTGACTAAACTTGCATATCCTATAGCGGTAATACTTAATAATTCGTCATGAACCATGCGTGGAAATATGCTTACAGTTTATGGCAACCTAAATACCTTTAAGTGGGAATCTGCCCTAGGCCGACCGACCTTCTTTAAAGTAAATTGAGCACAATCCTAAAATAAAATATTTAAGAAAATGTGTATAGGTAGATGCTCCCAAAATATGTGTATATATGTATGTATGTAAATATTGCAATGGTATCTGTATTTATACTTTTCATTTAGGCATCTTTCGCGAAGCAGCAATAATTTTCTTTCATTAAGTCGCTTTCATGAAACAAACTTTTAGGGTTCTTCTTGCCTTGAAGGAGGAATATGTATTTATTTAACGTGCAGGACTCACAGAAAGAAGAAGTTATCACGAGGTAAATAATAAAGATGAATAAAAATAAGCTCCGATTTCGCTTCAAAGATGACCGACCCCCTATTTCTCAGGCTTGTATCAACTTTGAGGAAGTAAATTTCTTTCCTTCATCTCTTCTATGGTTGGATAGCAGATGAAAAAAAAAAATTACTAAAATAAATAAAAACGAAAATCTCTGCGGAATTGGATATCAGGGTTTCTTCTCTCCTATATCCAAAGGAAAAGAAAAAAAATTATTTTAATATTAAATGTCATAAACCCAGCCGACTTAACACAGATTACATTACCTGTTGTCTCCGGGGACTAAGAGCCAAGACAAATTCATGACTATACCTGAGGGAGGCTTGAATTGTAGCTGATAGCGGGCGTACGTCAACATTAAAAGCATTCCTGAAAAAGGAAAACCACATGCCGCATAAGATAAGTGGATTCATTCATGTGCCAACCGATGGAGGAAAGCTTCCAACTGAAACTTATAGGCAGAACCTTATGCTGCAACATATCTAAATTCTGCGGTTTATTGCCTTCACTTACATACGCGTTTCATTAAATTGCCGCAAGATGAATTGTCCTTCCCCTGCTGTGGAAAATTTCTAGAATTATGATAAAGTTTAGATAGAAGCCGGAGTTTCCTAACAACTTCCCTTCCGAGTGACTGACGACCTGCTCAATGATAAGAAAAGTTTCTTAGGGGAGACGTCCTGGATGGAAATCGTGTGTGCACGACGACGACAGTTACCAGTAAAATTCCTTTTGTCGGAATCTCATTCCTCATGACTTATTCAAATGTGAACAAAATAAATGAGAAGCGATGTAGGTAAGTGGCGAAAGCATTTTCCAAAGAGACCATCATCGATTTTTTTACTTACCTCTTTAACTAAAATGAGGCAAAGGATGGCTTACGTTTTCATAATTAACACATTAAATATAAAATTTATTCGTGTCAAAAGGAGCGCTATTAGTTTAATTAATGCCGGTAAAATGGACGTGTAATTAACTTTTAAAACAGATTCCAATTCCACGAAAAGATTCTTTTGCTAATGTGTCTTTATATTAAATATATATAAAATGGATTATTTTATATATATATATATATTTTATATTATTTACACATCATCATCCACCCTCATTGAATCTCTTTCATGTAAATAGGTAGGCATACTGCGTTCGGATTTTTTTTTTATGACGAATAAATGAAAATAAATTCTCTCATGACAGGCCTAAGGAGTCATACATTGGCTTGAGTGTAGTGCTCCTTATTCGTTTCAGGGATCCTCTGATTCAAGACTCTCTGAAGATTTTTAATCCGGAGATTTTTCTGCTAAATGAAAGAGATAGATAATATGTTTGTCCTGTATTTAAAATCAAAGAAGGAGTTGGGGAACTGCAAGTTAGTAAAGAAGGCCCTAGCTACAGTTTTGACTGATCAGTCGACTGCGACTTGATTTTTAGTCATAGTCGACGCTAAGGTGAAATTTGTAATGAACTTAAAGATTGAGCTACTTGAATAAACCAGAGGTGTAGGTGACGGATGTAATTGAACTGAAGTTGACCTCACCCGACATCAGTTTTGCACTTTGAGCAAAGTTCAGTTTTCAGTCACAGTCGATAGCCAAGATCGAACTTGTACGTTAATTTTGCCACATGTATTTATCATTTGGGCAAAGTCCTCCTAATCGACTGATCAGTCGTAATTATAAATCGGGCTTAACTTTCAATGTGGACTTGCGTGAATGCTGTTAAGGAGTGACTATAATGAACAACAGGGGCCGGATTCATTAAAACGGAGAATCGTAGAGTTGGTGAGAGGAGAGTTCTTTTCACACTTAACTCTCCACTCGAAATTTTGTAACGCGGAGAATTTGTATTGAGAATTGTCAAACTCTCTATTCCACTTGTAAAACTCTCGGCTGTTTTAGTTGTGGAGAAATAAGAAGAATATTGTCTGCTTTTGTTATGTTTTGTGAAGGTCCCATAGGCACCTACTAGGAATTTTCAAATTAAATTATGGATTCACTCCATATCCTAGCTTTATTTACAAAAACAATTTATAGAAATCCATGCAACACTTAGAGCAATATGAATTTTGGTATCTCAAGGTACCTGCTAAAAATTTTACGTCACGTGAAAATGTTCAATTTAGTGGCCCTCCAGTACAGGGCGATTCAGATCAAGATACCTTCCGGTATACCACGCGATTCCTTGAGGTAAGCTGATCAAAAATTGTTCCACATACACCCCCCCCCCCCCCTCCCTCCCTAGAAACGATCCTTTAGGAGTTGTGGCCAGTTGAAGATTTCGCCAATATTCATGAACCCTGATGGGAATAAATGAGTATAACTCTTGCACCACCCTATAGATTTTGGTTATTGTTGGCTTATTAAATAGCCAAGAATAGTAGCTGTTGAAAAGTGTATTACTCTGTATTTTGTAATTAAGCAATTTTAAATTATTCTCAAATTTTTCCAAAATTTTGATTTTTTTTACACACAAATTTCATAAATACTGTTTTTTATTTCAAAAACGAAACATGTAACCCAAATTTATTGCTTCTTATTAATGCCACTAATACGCTCTTTCACTGGTAAAAAAACCGCATGCCAATACCTGAATCAGTTTTAGCACTGGCAGATTCAAGCCAGATCATAAAATTGCATTAAACCAATAATCACAGGTAGGTACGTAGTGTCTTTTATGACTGGTACTGGACCCACAATTGCTTTCGTTATAATTTTCTGAAGGTAGTGGTACTCTTATTTAGTATTTAAGCAGCATCTTAGGAGTTTCGTAATTACTTATTTTATCAGTCAATGGAAAGTAAAAAAAAAGAAAAGAAAAAATAAAAAGCCAAGCTTTTAAAATCATGATTTAGAAGACATGTTGGATGAGTATATTCCGCTTTTCCTTAGGAGCGAGATGTAGTTTATGCACGATGGCGCTTCGTCGCATTACTTTGCTTAGGTTAGAAGTTACCTTAACGAGCAATATCACTGCGTGATGGATAGGACATGGAGGACCAATTCCTTGGCCTGCTCGATCACCTGATCTTACTCCTCTTGATTTCTTTTCATGGGGCTATTTGAAAAGTGTAGTTTATAGTTTAGTTATTACTTCTAGGGAAGATCTATGGAATAGGATACAAAATGCTTGTAACCATATTAGAAATAATAGTAATAATTTTGTTAGAGTAAGACAGTCATTACTTCGTAGGGCACACTTATGTATAGACCAGGGAGGACATCACTTCCAGCATATTTTATATGATGTGGAACAATTTTTTGATCAGCTTATCAGCTTACCTCAAGGAATCGCGTGGTATACCGGAAGGTATCTTGATCTGAATCACCCGTATAGAAACGTGATAAAATTTTTTTAAATATGCACGTTAGGATGAAATCGCATCTGTAATTGGTTTTGGAGATAACTGCAAAGGAAGTGAATTAGTCCTTTTTTGGTAAAAAACTGGACATATTTTCAACTAATCATCAATGGAAAATATAGGAAGTAGGGTGTATCACAGATGGCCAAAATAATAGGTAAGAGTGAAATAAAAAAAATCATCTCTCTATTGTGATTATCGTTCAATACTGTCGAAAACACTACTCATACAGCTCGATGCTTTGTCTAATTACATCCATTTTTCATATGGTAACGCCGGTTCCTCCGCGAATTTGGTACTGCTAGTTTACAAATTGCAAGAAATGGGCTTATGTGTTTCTTGCTGTGGTTGATTTTAAGCTCTTATTGTTTTTTTCAAAAGTGAGTTCAATTAAATTGTTTGTAAACTAAATGAAGTTGTCCTCTCGTTAATTACTGATTTTAGATGGGTCGAAATATTCATTGTTAGGAAAGTAAAATCATTAAAACATTAAAAGAAAGTTGCATAACATCCACGTTTATTGCAAATTCATTGGATCGGTGAATAAATTTTGTTGCGAATGCGTTAAAATCCAAACAAGCACGGGATACCAGAAGTAGACCTAAGAAATCGTCGACTACCACTGATAGCTAATGGCACAAAAAGAAACGTTTATTTCATCGAAAACAATTTCTGCTGCCATAAACAACGAAATTAACGCTAGAACTGTTCGAAGAGGTCGCCAGGACAAAAAAATTACCTGGTAGAATCGCCCGAAAAATTCCTTTGCTAAGGACACCAAATGCTAAGGCACAAAAAGAGTTCGCTTGACATTTTAAAAATCACTCCAAAGAAATATTTAAGAACATTTTATGGAGTGATGAAACCAAAATTAATTTGTTGGTTTCGATAGCAACCGTAATGTGAGAAGACCATCGGGAAAAGAATTTCATGTTTGTTTTACCAAAAACGGTCAAACATGTCGGTGGAAATATAATGACACTGCTCATTTGAGGCCATTCCCTTTAACTCGTACACGAATTTGTCTGTCTATTTCTTTTTTACTATTTTCGATACTCTCGTAGACCCACTTTTCGTCATCACAGCGAACTGAAATCTGGCACACAGGTTCATGTCGCGTGACAATTGAATCTATCAAAATTTGAACCGGAAATTTCCATAGAAAACCCGGAAAATCGGGAAAAATCATTTGAAAATTTGGTACAAATTTGATTAGTGATAAATCCGTTTCAGGAATAATGCAGTTTTCCCAAAAAAAATTTCCCGAATTTTCCGACATTTCCGGAATTTTCCGACTTTTTCGGAAAATTTCAAAGTTTTCTAAATTGTGCAGGATCAAGTTCCCTATCAACTGGTATCATTACTTTCTCTCCTACAATGGTGAAAACTTGCAGAAAAAATCGTGGAAAATTCATGTAAAACGCTTTTCCGGAGGTTTTCAGACCAAGGAAGCGTTTGAACGTTTTGCAACCTAAGACAAAGTTGTAGAGCGAAATGAGTTGCATAAAGTTGCTTTTGTGAAAAACTCCGTGGAAAACCCGGAAAAGCGGGAAAATCATCAGACAAATTTTCATCGATATGATTAGTGATAAATCTGTTTCAGGAAAAATGCAGAATTTTCCAATTTTTCTGGAAAATTTTCCGACTTTTCCGGAAAATTTTCCGACAAAAAAGTTTTATAAGCTATGCGTAATCATTTTTTTCCGTCCTACTGGCATCAATACTGTTTCTTCAACAATCATGAAAACTTGCATGAAAAATCGAGGAAAATTCATGTAAATTTTTAAAAAAAATTTCATAGTAATAGGAAAAGTCTGTGGAAAACATGGAAAATCGGGAAAATTCATATTATATGGGATCAAGGTGGAATACAGCTAAAAAGCGCTGTTTAAAACATAATTTGAGTTTCAGAAAACCGTTGCAGTATTTCAACGATTTGATACTCGAAAAATTTTTGTTTTCGGATAGGCACCAAACATGACTTAAAAATTGTTTTAAAATATCTCCATGCAGCACGTAATAACAATTTAGTTAACGGGAAAAATGCAGAAAATAAAATAAGTAAAAAACGAGTTTTCAAACAAAACTGAGGCCAAGCCGCATGAAAAAATAGAAAATAAACTTTTCTTCACAGACAGAGGTGGACTCAGATTTTATCCGCTGACAATCACCGATATATGTCAGTATGATCAATCAGAGGTAATAAGTGATTTGATTCATGAAGAGAAAGAATATTCAAGAGAAATGTCCCAATCAAAAAATCTGAGTCCACCTCTGTGTGTGAACAAAAGTTTATTTTCTACTTTTTCATGCGGCTTGGCCTCAGTTTTGTTTGAAAACTCGTTTTTTACTTATTTTATTTTTAGTACGGAGTCGATCCAATTTTCAAAATTAATGATATCGTGACCAAGCAGTAATACAAAAGTATCCTCAAAGAAATTATGTTGCCGCATGCAGAAGAAAATATGCCACTGATGTGGCATTTTCAGCAGGACAATGATTCTAAGTATACATCCAAATTAGTGAAGGCATGGCTTAAAGATGATAAAGTCCAAATGATAAAGCGGTCCTCTCAATCCTCCGATCACAACCCGATTGAGATTTTATGAGGTATATTGAAGAACACTCTGGCAAAGCAACAATTCCACACGAAGCAAGAGTTGTGGGAATCAGTTCAACAAATCTGGTATGCAATTACAATTGAAAAGTTTCAAAAATTAGTTGACTCCATGCACAGGCTAATTAGCGCCATTATTGCTAATAACGGAGGTCACTCTGGATGTTAATTACTTTTTTATAGATTATTATAATTTAACATTATATAAATTCATTCATTTTCTGTCTTAAATGTTTGTTTTTAAATTGTTACTTGAAAATTCCCTATTTTTTTTTTACCAGCTTTTTCTACAATTTTGTTAGGTAGAGCGAGTTATGTTATATAATACCAAATATATGAGTTAGGCTAATAATCTATAACTAACAAAAATAAAGGAAAGATTTTGAAAAAAATAACGGTAATTCATATTATTTTTAAGTTATTTCTCCTCTACCTACTATTTTGGCCATCTCTATGATAACTAAAACACAAGTCCGTTTTTCGAAGGTAAGGAAAACAAAACAAACTACACCACTCGATTATTCTCCCCTCCCTCTTTATTCTGATATCAAACATGGTATATTTTCCCTATGAGGGGTGGTACGATTTCCATCCCCAAAAACGCCTCCATCAGAAATTGTTCACCTATGTATATTTTTATACTCTAGAGCTAGACCATAAATCCGTCGGAAAAAACCTCAATGCTCTACGACCCTCCCACACAGAGTTAGGCATCCATCAATACTGCGACAAAGAAGTTTTCCGTCGAGGCCCCTAAAATCTGCAAATTATCGTTAATCGAAATAAATTATAGTTCATAACACTCATTCATACCTAATTACCAAAGAAATTTCTCAGTTTTTTTATTGATCTTACAGATTCTGAGCTTATTCCTGGGACTGATTCAACTCCTAAATTTATTATTATTTTATTTCAATTTCCGTTAATCCGCTCCCTACTTTATTCCCGGACCATTCGCAATGGCTGGACACGTATAGAACTAAAATATCCAACGCTTTTCTCGAATATAAAATCGATGGTGTCTCGACGTAACCAAAGGTTAAGCCAGCAATGCCTCGCTCCAATATACCAAAATCAAAATTGCCTCGACTCGATGTAGGGAAGACCACAATTTTTTCTTAGATATTTACTGCAAATTTCTTCCTTCGAATTTGTATGCATCGGTCGAGGACGACAACAATAGGTCGCTCCAATTTAAAATCAACGGTTCCTCGTCCTGATGTAAGGAAGACCAGAATTTTTTCTTAGAAATTTACTAGAATTTTTTTCTGAGAATTTATACGCACTCGTCGAGGCTGGCAATGGTACACATTGTATTTGAAAATAACTCCTGTGTTGGTCGTAGTCAACTCCATTTATAATCAGATTAATAATCATGATTAAATCAATCATTAATCGTGATTACATCGAGTAATCTTAGGAAAATGTAAACCGTAATAATGATTGCATTTGTTTATTTCAAATGCAACTTTTCAAGAGATTTTAAAATTTAGTTCTACATAAGAATACAAACAATTTGTAAGAATACTTATTGTAGAAAACCCCAAGATAATGTTGAAATATGTATATTAATTGGAGTCAGTGTAAAGAATTTAGGCGCTTCTATTGATAGAAACTAGCACATATATTTTCATTAACTTAAATTCGAGGACCTTGATTATGTATGAGAAAAGATAGCGAAAAAGAATAGATCTCTGGGCCGTATAAGAAAGTCCTTTGATTTTGTCACACTTTTCATATTACTCGACATTGTTATATGCTAGTTTGAATGAATCCAAGGGCAGAATGCAACTGTGTAGAATAAGGAAACGCAAGTTCTGAAATGCAGCATATATACCTACCTACACCAGTTATAACATGCTCGAAGCGCTGACATGAGACAGCAAGGGTGAGGATGAAAGATTTGATTTACTAAATACTACTTAACAAAACGGTACAGTATGTTTTTGATATCATAAAGAAGATTCTAACTCTAATAACGAAACCGTACTTGGAATCATCTCTTTCTTAATTGTTAATAATACCGTTTACCAAATCAGATATTCAATTACCATCCCACTACAGAAATGTGCTTACAAACATTTGTTTATGTGCCACTACCGATTTGGGAATAGAAATACACCAATGTTTGTTTCCCTTTAACTACAATTTTTAAACTCTTGCAAATATGTAATAGAAAAATGTAATCATGTAATCATGATTACGGTTACGATTGATGAATTATTAATCGCCAAAAATGATTACTTTTCTGATTAATATTATAAATCTGTAATCATGATTACAGATTGTAATCGTAATCATTAATCATCACACAGATTGCATTTTGCCCAACACTAAATAATTTCAGTCGGCGACCACCAAAATGAATAAATTCTGCCGAAACAATTTCTGTAAATTTCTAAGAAAAAATTGTGGCCTTCCCTACATCTGGTTGAGGGCAACGTTGATTTTATATTGGAGCGAGGCACTGCTTTGGTTACGTCATCATGTGTAAGTCGAGGCATCGTCGATTTTATATTCGAGAAAAGCGTTGCATATTTTTGTTCAACCTGTCCAGTCTTTGCATGGTATTAGTTTGTCTATGGCCGCACCCTCCCTGCTTCAGTCTCTCACACTATCATATTCGCCGGAGTTCGCATTTTTATTTATACCACATATATTCTTCTTCTTCTCTCCATTCCCCAATTTACCCTCCTACATCTCTCAAAAACTACCCGTATAAAAAACGTTTCATTTTATCTCGACATTAGGTGGTAATAGACGCATGCACCTCGAATATGAAAAAGAGTTCAAACCTCTAGAGTAGAACAAAAACTGATACCCTTTATCGTCAATGCCATTCCCACTTTTTCACACTTCTCATCGTTTTTCCTTAACTCGCCAAGTATGTTAGAGAATAGCGAATAGAGAGTTAGGGAGTTTTAATCGAGGAAAACGAAAATTCGCATCTCCCAAACTTCCCAGCTCTCCGTGTTCAGAATCCCAGGCACAGGAGTGAACTCCATACTGGAATGGCATGCGCCAGCTGTACGGAGGTCGACTTAACTCAACATGCCATCACGATACAACTACAACAACAATATCATAGATAGATAGCTATGGAGAAAGAATAAAGGAGCGTTTAACAAGGGAAAAGTAGAGTGGAGTCACCAGATTGCATTGTCTCTTCTTGTCTCTAATATAAGTTCATCGCACTTCTCACCAGAGTGGATTTCATAGAGTAGCGTCAGATTTGAAAAATTCCTAATCTGGCGACTCCACTCTACTCTGCCATTGTAAACGCTCCTTGAAATCGAAAAACGGTTTCAATATTACTTCCCTGTCTATTATGGCTAAAATACTTAGGAACTCATTAAGAGTGAGAGATGACGATAGCTTGCTCTGTCATTTTAAACGTCTAATTTCTAAATATTATCCTTCCATATGTGCATCTGGTGTATCTCGCCAAGGTATATACATAGAAGACAAGTATTCCCATTAAAATTTTTACACATTGCCTGTGACGTAAATCTGTGACTACTGTATATACATTTTTATAGGAAAGACAGAGAGAGGAGAGAGAGTATTGCGTTCTCTGTATCGTACTTTCCTATACATTTCACAATATTACGCCACCTAACAGAGAAACATGATTCGTAATGGGACGCTAATGGAGAATCGCTAGATGGAACTGCGTTAATCATAAAAGCGAAAAACAGCTTGATGACGTTGTTAAGTCTTCTACTATGTATTTCTACAGAAAAGAAAACAAAAAAAAAACGTCACTCAAATGTAACAAGCTTCATTTTTATAATAAAGCTATATACAGGATGCTCGGTAAAAAAGTAGGATGGACAATAAATTCCTTAGAGTGTCCTGATCACACTTTTGCTTTAGATCTCCTTTCTAAAATTACTTCTGCCCCCTCAAATTTTCGTTCGACAATTTTTCATATTCAAAAAAAGTGTAGTCAATGATATAGCAGGATCACATTTGTGGACTTGTTTCAAAGAGGACCCCTGATTCTTTACAACATATCCAACACATTATGATTTACGGTCCAATTCTTCAGTTATCGAGTCTTAAAGTTAAATTCTTAAAAACAAAATTCAAACAAATTTCTTGTCTTATCTTTGACCCCGTAGAGTTTTTACATCAATAAGGACATTTTTTTTTCTTTTCACTTGTGACTCATTAACAATCCTTAAAACAAAAACAATTACCTCAATTTCTAATTCCGTTCAAAAGTATAAATATTTTGTATATTAAGCGAAAAGTGAGAAAGTTTAATTTCCAGAGCAGAACAAAATGTTTTACGTGGCTCTTCAAAAATGCACATTTATGCTTTAGAAGATGGACTTTTTCCATTTTTTGCATAACATTACCTCACCTTTGGTTTTAGACGACTGTTAACTGAAGCCTCAATTTCGTGCCGAAGGCTCTTGCAAGCAAATACGGCTGTGCTTCTTAATACGTTCCTTGGAAGATACAATACTGCCTTTCAGGCTGGAGTCTTCGGAATGGCGGCGATACGGCAGCGACGATGCTATCCTCTTGGGGAATCAGGCAGCCTTGATGACTGTAGAATGTGGATGCCCCTCGGATAATATACAGGGTGTTTCCCCTTAGGAGGTCCATAGAGCGGGAGGTGATAGTACTCACCTAGACGAACCAAAAATTGTATGGCAGGGGGGGGGGGGCAATATCAACCGTTTAGGAGTTACAGGGTGATTCATAAAAAAAGCTAGGTTTTCACAAAACACCATGTATATTAAAAACTACAGGGCGTATGGTCACAGTTAAGGGCTCACTGTACGCAGAATTTTATGGCCTTTCCAACGACAGCTCAACCAGCCCCGTACCCCTCTCCCCTAAGAAGTTATGAAGGTCTAAACTAAAAAATTCGGATTTTCTTTCCTTTTTTTTTACTTTGACTTCTATTATTTTTGCAAAAAGGTCGTTAACATAACATTTTTTTATAAAAACTGTAAACTGCAGACTCTCCTCTTTAAGTTGACCTATTACATCCTATGTGTTAACTGTAGCCGTTACACAGTTATTTACTCATAACCTATTCAGGTCACACCGAAAAAAGACGATATTTTTTTAAATGACGTGCTAAGGGAACAAATTATCGTTGAGAATATGTTTGAAAATAGGTTTGAGAATAGGTTTAGAGCTAATAACTCTTAAAGGGCTTCAGATAGCACATTGGGTGTAATAGGTCATATTAAAGAGGAGAGTCTGCAGTTTACAGTTTTTATAAAAAAATTCATGTTAACGACCTCTTTGCAAAAATAATAGAGGTCAAAGTAAAAAAAAAGGAAAGAAAATCTGAAATTTTTAGTTTAGACCTTCATAACTTCTGAGGGGAGAGGGGTACGGGGCTGGTTGAGCTGTCGTTGGAAAGGCCATGAAGTTCTACATACAGTGAGCTCTTAACTGTGACCACACGCCCTGTAGTTTTTAATATACAGGGTGTTTTGTGAAAACCTAGCTTTTTTTATTAATCACCCTGTAACTCCTAAACGGTTGATATTGCCCCCCCCCTGCCATACAACTTTTGGTTCGTCTAGGTGAGTACTATCACCTCCCGCTCTATGGACCTCCTAAGGGGAAACACCCTGTATAACCCGGGGGTTACACGAGATAGTACAGCTTACATGCAACTTGCACTGCCATACTTCTTGCATGTGTAATCCTTACTGTCATGCTGGCGGCTCAACTTTCAACGAACTTGCATGATGCAAAATCATGGCAGCTGACGTGATAGTAATTTGACATTATACAATTTTCAAAATGACAAAAAAAACTATTTCTGGGCGGAGTTTTTAAATTAATAAATTTATACCGGGAACATGAAATTTTCATCTTTTTCCAACACCTTCCTCTTCCTTTCTTCTTCTGTGTTTTTCGATTCTGCTAGCTCCTTTATTGATAAAATTTCCGACATACACAAGACTTTAAGTCTCAATGAAATTTTTTAAATGAACTTGTATGCAAGATGCTAAGACATCAAGCGAACTATCTTCTGCTTTCAAATTTAAAATCGCATTGGAAGGGAGGCCTGCATGCAAGATGTACTATCTGGGTCAACCCCCGGGTAAGTTACTAAAGGTCTGGGTGACTGCGGGATTTCTTTGGATTAGCTGTTATTCTACAACGTGTTATGCCTACAGTGGGGACGCTGTGGAATGAGAGGGCTTACCTGCTTGCTAGGACCGATTCCAGTTCTTCTTTTCTTGGATCAGAACCCGCTGTAGGCGTTTCCACCTCGGTGATTTCGTCTCTGATCATCAGCAACAATGAACAGCGAACCGAAGCACTTGCATGTGTAAGAACAGTTGTCTTGATGGGTATAATAGGAATTTTACTGACTTTCTCTTGGGGCTCGGAAAAAAACAATGCAGAATTGTCGTTGGAATTATCACTGGCCACAGCTCTATTCACGTTCACCTAACAAATATGAGAGTTGTAGGCAGCCCTAAGCCTCTGTCCTGCCTGAAAGGAGAGCCTGACACAACCGAATATTATTTGTGCACTTGTGCGGCATTGCCCGGCCCAGGTTGGACACGCTTAGGTCTGCCCTCCTATCTGTAGATGAGCTGAAAAGATTACATTAACTGCACTTCGTTAAAAGGATACGAAGGTTTTGGTGAGAGGTCTTTTGTTTTGTTTTAGCATATTAGCAAAATAGGCCGCCTTCTCCTCCGCGTTTGGGAACTTTCGTCCTCCTGTCTGAGAAATAAAAAAAAATACATCCTTTAACATTCATCTTCAAATTGTGTATAAAAGTCGATGCACACCTACCGGCACAGCACGAACCCGCACACCGTCACATCAACCGACACCAGCAGATACCGGTACGAAACGGGAGCTTCATTGCCGGTCGCTATCGGTAGCTAGAAACCAAACCAGGTAGTGCTGGTCTATTTGCGAGGTTAACATCATGGAATCACTTTTCTATAGTTTTCTGGCGATACCTGCCTTCACTGAAAGTTTCTTTTCAATTTATGTCGTTCTATGTGCACGAAAAATGCCGATGCCGGTCGATGCATGTTTTTGCTGGTTCATGCTGAGCCGGTAAATGTGCATCAACCTTTACACAGAAAACTTTGCCGCGTAAAATTGGGCAGACAATGGTTAGTGAATATGCTATCAACAAAATACTCAGTTCATTCGGTGGTTCGGAACCCACATAAAAATGTATGGTCTAAATAAAGAATTTGTCAAGTAACAGATGTATTTTCTTTAATTACCTGATGTCACACTAGGGGTTAAAGAAAGGTTGGCAGTAGACTGAATAGAGATAGAGAAATTTTAGGAGGCAAAATTGTGTCCTACAACAATGCTAGGATTTCTCGGTTTACTTATCTACGGCAACATGCACGCCAATAAATAAGTGTTATCACCATACTTAGATTTAATATCAAATTACAATCTGAAAATCGATTGAATAACATCTTGGTGTTCTTATTATTTATGTACTTACCTGTGAAGGTGCAAATTCAATAGTACGACTGCAAAACAAATTTTTACCTTGCAAAGCTATAGAGGCGATAAGGAGCATCTTTACTTCGTTTAAGAAACATTATCCTTGATGATGGCCACTCCTCCTACTTTTTACGACCTCCTAAGCAGTAAACATTTCTGAAGTGTTTGAACTTGTGAAAGGCTTTCAAACTCTCAACAGGAATCGCTACTGATTTCTGCTGAAGCGCCCCAGAAAAACTTAAACTGAATCGAATTCCACTGATTTTAAGGTATAAAGTTGGAAGAAAAAGTATGAAAAAGCACTGCGAGCTTGCATTCAAAGTTGATTGAAAATTTCATTTCCTGCATTCCAGGCTTTGAGTTCTACGTTAAGCATGTTCTCTTATGCTGCGGTGTCGTTACTTTTACGGGATTTTCCTTTTCTGGTGGACAGACAGACAAGGTACTGTAGTGACTAAAGTTTGGACCAACTTATCCAATAATGCATCAAGTATTATGTAACTTGAATAACCTTCCCACAGGGAAACTTTTATAGTATTACGAGTGCCACGGGTGAAACTTTTTGCATAAATTGAGTATGCATTTTGAGTTTTTGCAGCAACCTCCAAACTTCTTCAAAACTTTCCGCATGCTAAGATTTGCATTTAAGGTGTGAAAACATATTGATTCAGATTTAGTTTGGGTTTAGGGAATTTCCGATTAATGGAAAAGCTTTTAGAAGAATTTTTGTCGTAATGATGGTAAAAAGTTACAAAATTTAAAATGATGATAACTGTTTCAAAGTTTATGGCATAATTAGGAAGACTAAGCTTTAGTGCCTGAAACTTTCTTATTGATGCAAAACAATATTAATAATGTTGAGGCTTTCGTTAAGGCTGAATGGCAAATAATAGTGCTCTCGATTTTGATCTTCCAAAATTTTGACTATGTAGTAGTAGCGTGAGCTTTCATTCTAATCACATTAGTAATGCCTTGCAATAATGCCTATAAAGTACTGTTCAACATTGTGCACGTGTATGCAAAACCTAGTATTTTGCTTGGACTACTAGATCCTGTCGTCACCACAAAAAGCTTTTGAGAATTAAAATAAATAAATCATTCAGTTCTTATCAAGATAATGCCCTAGACACACAGCACTCTTAATGAAGAAATAACTAATGACTCATTAGTCTATAATGATTCATTATAAACTACAGACACACAGCCATTTTAAGCCATTTAATTTGTTCTGTCAAACTGGTTTTGATAAACTTATCACATTAAAGAAGCAATATGGATCGAATTAACGCGATAAACTTTGTTTTCATTTATGTTATTTTCAATTTAACAATTTGCAAATGAGAAAAGCATTATATTAAAAATAAAAATTGATAATATAATTTGTGATTTGCATTTCTTTGGATTTCTTCTTCTTATTTTTCAAATTGGCAGATGCACAGCAGAGCTCCAGATTTACATTAGTTATATGCCAAATCTAGCACATTTTTCCTCATTATAGCTATTATAATGAAGGAGGAAAACACTTCATTATCATCTGATTTTCGAGCTTTAACGACGTATATTATGTGACACACGACATTTTAATGAATAGTTAGTACTAATGATACATTAGACCGTGCTGTGTGTCTAGGGTATAAAGGTTTACAAATTGATTCAATAAACTACTTACTGGATTTATCCTGTTTTCGGTCTACTGAATAAAATTACCTCAATCTTCATTCTTGTGTTAAAATAAATGTGTAGTTGTACATTTTATTCAAGTTACGGGAGTCTCAATCTTAATGTTATTAAAGTAATTATAACATGAAAAATATTAACAAATTTGGAAAAGCAGCTCCGGTAGCATTTACAAATATGCTTGGATACCTATGTACGAAAAATAATAAAAATTGGAGTGTACATGAAAAAGTATTTAGAGGTGGGAGAAAAACACACTGGTTTTTGAGTTTGTAAAAAAAAAACAAGATTTTTTCAAAAATCTAGGCTCGGTAGCATTTGAATTGAAGAGCTTTAAATATTTTGCCGAAGGTTTCAAATCAATATCGTACAAACTGTGGAAAGTAAAAGAGGGGAACAAAATGCTTAAAATTTTATTTAGCCTTAAGCTGGTATCATATTTTTAGTCCGTCTGAAATCATAGGGTATACTGAATATGGTATATGTAATAATAATAATTATAATAATATCTTTATTTGGTATAGTACCAAGATAACAAGAACTTAAATTGTACATTACATGTAGGCATTCAATGAGGAAAATTTAAGTTAAAGCAGAAAACTTATCTGTATTAAGAGATGAAGAAATGGAAGAGAACTAAGAAAACTAATAGAAACATTGCAATGAGTAAAATTAAAATAATGCTAAGTGAAAAAAAAATGAAAAAAAGAAAATTGAAAGAAAAAAAAGTAACAAATATACAAAAATAAAGATAACTAAATAATGTACTGCAAGCAATGAAAGCTAAGTTCGTAAATATTTACTTAGCAAGGTCATCCAAAACGATCTGCTTTTTGATTATAATTGTTTACTAAAAGTCCCGCTGGTCCTAGTAAATTGCATATCATGTGGTGAGAGATTCCATTTTCGAACACATTGGACAAAGTAGGAACGCTGCCCGTATTGGGATCTACATCGCGGTATTAGGAGATTTTTGTGTCAATTCGATGGCAAGAAACTCAGCTTTTCAAATAGGTATCGTGCCTGCTGGCTGAAGATGAGTCAATGTAAAATATTTAGCCTATATTGCGTTAAGCAGACTTCTAATGAGCAATCAAGAAAAGTAGTTATGTGTGGAGAGACAGTTCGAAGTACATCATTATAAGCGCCACTATGAGCCTTCTCCGACAAACGGAGTCTACCGAGGAAATTATTATACAGCCATAAGTAAAGTAGGGAAGAATTAGGGATTTGACAAGCTTTTTCCGAATTCTGAATTTAGCCATAGTCTTCTTAAGCAGCCATATACATATTTTACCTAAGGTAGGCACTTATGTGATCACAACAGGAAAATTTTGAATTGAGCTTAAAATCCAGACAAGTCTCATTTTATTGAGAAATATGGTTGGTAAAGAGAGATAATCGATTTTATTCATATAAACTGCCAGGCATGTAGATTTGTCAGGATTTAAGTCTAATTTATTACGCAAAGAACAGTTATAAATGCATTGTAGATCATCGTTTAACCGGCATACACAGTCTTCCATTAAGCCTATGGATCTGGCTAAGTATATCTGTACATCATCAGCGTACACATGAATAGATGCATCCAGGAAGGTCATTTATGTAAAGACTGAATAATAATGGACCTAATATAGATCCTTGAGGAACACCCCGGTATAGGAATATTTTATATGAGAGCTGGTCATGTACTCTTATAACTTGGCTGCGCCTATTTAGAAGACTGCGAATGAGTTTAGCTGCTGATGATGAAAAAGACAGCATGACAGCTATTGGTATTTTCCCACAATTTGTAAAGTTGAATTCATTATTTTTTACACAGAGGAAATAACTAAAGCCGCTAGACCAAACCTCAGCAAGAAAAGCTTTTATAAGTCCGATATCAGATGAAATGTGTGCATTCTTAGTTGAACTGTAACTAAAAAAGTAAAAGTGTTCTAACCAACAGAGTCTTTTTCTTAAAATATTATTATTTTTATTTTTTTGTTAATTTAAAAGGGTTAGAACGTAACTCGTTCATAAAGTTATGATACATTAAAAGTTGTGGATGTCCGTCGGTTTGACTGTTCCCTCTGTATGCACGCTAACCTAAGAAACGCGCTGACCTAGTCAGTTAAAATGTAGTACACATACATACATTCCATGAAAAGATTAAGGTCGAGTTTTTAAATTTTTTAAATAAATAAGATCAAGTAAAGTTGCCTTACAACAGTTTTGATTCTCGCTATATATTTGAACATTGGTTGAAAAGGTGACCCAAAATTTTACAAACAGTGTTCTTGTAATAATTTTAGATTGAAGTTTAGAAATGGGCGAAATTTGACATACGTTTCCGTAAAATGTTTTTAGATTTTCGGATTCTTATGCAATGTACGTACATTTATCTACTGGGTAGGGTAGATAGTTAGTCTTAGCTGTTTTTCGAATTGTAAAAATTTTTAAAATTGGTTATAACTATTTTATATGACGATCTACTTTGTTTATTTTTAAAACAGAGTGGTGGCTATATATTTAGAGTATCATCAAAATTGGTCTTAACCCAATTATAACTTCTTTCCTAGTTCTCATTGTCAGTACTGCCTATAACATGCACCTTATTTTCTATAAATCTATTTCATTTGTATAGGTGCTTATGCTTAAGTCCATACCTCCGATAATATTAAATCGTATTCGTCAAAATAAAATTTGACAATGACCCCGATTTTGTATCCATAAATTTTCAAAGTAAATCTCAAATATTAAAATGAAACTTGAGTATGAAATCGATCTCATCACAAGAATTTCCTTTGAGTTAGAACTCAACTTGTTATACCGCTCCTGCTTCTATATTTACTCAATTTAATCAACAATATGCGCTTTGTTTAAGGCAGGGGACGAGAGATCCCAAGCACGGAGGCCAAAGCGGTCCATTGTGCTGTACTGCTAGATACCCCATCACTAAAAACTTAATGACTACTTAGAGCCATCAAGGCTGCCTGACTTTACCCTTGATTTACATATCAAGGGCTATCTGCCATTGCGATGGCGAAGAATTCAGCCGGGAAGACGGTGGTGTGTCTTCCTAGTGGTACTCCATCCCAATGTCACGTTCAGGAAAGTAAACGCCTTCCCCGACTCCCTCACTAGTGAGAGAGCCGTCCGTAAAAACTTTTAGAGCAGACCAGGGAGGGCTCAATCAGGCACTTCCCTCAGTCCGCGATTCCCTTACTGGAAAACTCACAGAGAAGCGACGCCCAAAACGAAGCTCTGGTACCATCGCATCACATGGCATGCTAGCCAGATGGTTTTCCAGGTGCAGCTCACACCCCAAAAAACAATAATAAGACTCAGTCTAGCCGTTCCCCCAATATTGCCATGAGCGCAATCTGCACACAGTCGTTTTGGCATCTGCCTGAATTACAAGATCCAGGGGTGGCAGATTAAGTATAACTTCGAGAGGAACAGTAGCCGTAGATAGCATGGAGCCCGTAGTTTCCAGGCAGGCAAGTCTTTACTGGCCCGCCAGCTTCCGGATCGCAGTCCCCACAAGCGTCCTCGGCCATCATATACAGGAAGCATATCGAGATGTACATCCAGTGTACAAACCTCGGTCTTATACACCATGTGCAGCCAAAGGCATCCTACATTGAGCAAGGACCCTCATAGCCGCATTAACTTTTTCGTTTACCTGCAATCGCCACGTCAGTTTCAAATCAAGGTAGACTCCAAGGTGTTTGAGATGGGGAGAGAGTTGCAGAGTGTGTCCAGTGAGCTTTGGAAGAACAAAGTACCCAAACTGGTATTTGTTGAGTTCATTGTCATATCATGACGGGTGCACCAGTACTCAACAATATTGAGGCCTCGTTGCATGAAGGCACAAGCAGCAACCATGCTGTGCCTGGAGATGAACAGAACGATGTCATCCGCATACGCTTCACATTAGAATCCTACGTTTTTCAGCACCCTGATGTCACCAGAGAATCGGAGAGAGCACGCCACGCTAAGCGAAGCCTCTCTCCAGCACACTGAGAGACATTCGGCCGTCCACCTCTATAGTTAAGTATCGTCGTCTTAATATTTGATCGATCCATCGCACTACAATACGGTCAATACAATGTTCACGAGCTGCCTCACATGGCGACTCGGGGCAGGCCCTGTCAAAAGCCCCCTCGATGTACACAAAAAGGCTCCCAAGGTTAACAGTCCACGATCCAGTCCCCGCTCAATGACAGTAACCTTGGCAGCAATGGACCAGTCACCACCAATGCAGAGAGATGTTTGTCATACAACTGCAGGTCTTCTTCGAGCCTACAGCCTGGAAAATGCTTCGAGAGAATAAGCCTACAGGCTTCTACCTGATCCCACCAAATACAAAAAATGAGTTTTTTCCATGAATATTCGGCTTGATTGTCGACATTGAAGCATGGCCACATAGTCCCCCATGATTTCCTCCTCCTCTTTGGGTTATCATAGTAACGAAGCAAAAAACCCTTTTATTTATGCCTGACAAGCAGAATTTCACATGTGCAAAATCGGTGTTCAACGTTTTTTGGCTTCAGTTCATATAGAACCAAATTCCTTTGGTTTTGAATCCTTCCCAATAATTTCAAACGATGTGAAATTGTGTGTTGAGTAATGTAAGTGCAAGTTCTTCTGGCATTTGGCACACATCTTCCTCCAATACTGGTTCTAATTCCGAGTCTTCGTATACTTTCGAACTTCCGCTACGTTCTTTGTCTTCGTCGTCGAACTCACCGTTCTTAAATTTTTGAAATCACTCACGATAACTTCTCTCACTTAAAGCAGGCTCACCATATGCTTCTACAAGTAATCGATGCGCCTCAGCTACAAGGATTTCTTCAAATTAAAAACGTAAATCAAAAGTTCCCGCAAATGATGAATATTCGGCTCAAAACACTACATTTTCGCGCGAAAAGATCTGATATTAAATCGCAAAAACTTCGAGGTTATGGTGTTGCCAGATGTCCAACCTTACAAAATGACTTTTTACATTTGAAAATGTCAACCATACTTACTGGCGGGCCCATTTGTTGTCAAACGGTGGAAACTTATACAATACAAATTCATGAAAGAATAAATTTTTCCATTCAAGAAATTCATATGAAAATAAAATGTTAAGGAAATTAATAAGTTTTTTAATCTAAAATATCTAGTTAATATTGACAGGCAACTTTATGTAACATTATTATTAAAATGACGAATATATAATTAAATGGAGCGTATTTATACCAATTGATCTCAGTTTGAAATGAAGTGAAGGGCTTTGAAAAAGCTTTTCGTGTATATAGCTGTTTTTTTAGACAAGGAAAATCGAAGCTTTTCACAAATTTCCCAATTTATTAAACGTTTTCTTATTTTACTATTTGGTACATTTTTCACTTTGTTTATTTGTTACACAAAACAATTGTTTGCGCACATTCAAGCTTAAGAAAAATTATTCTAAACCTAAAAACCAAACGAAGTTCAAATACGACCGAAGCTTGTTCGCGTCATTCAATTTCCGTTTTGTAACGTCGCGCGGTGTTTTATGTTGTATGGCCATGCGGAAATAACTACTTATCTTGAAAAACATTTCGATTAAAATTTTACTAACAGATTTCAATCTTTTTTTTGCAGTTATGCGACGATGTAAGTATTATTTTTTGTTTATACTATATTACTAGTAGCATAGACTAAGTCCAGTAATTAGCTGTGTACTTCTGTTCTCTTAACAGACATTTTAAATCTGTTTAAAACTATTCAATTTACCTAGGCATACAATGATCATAGTTAACTAGGAAATTAGTAATATAATAATAAGTAATTTAGCTCCCATGTTTTTCTTTTTCATATTTTTACTTTGAGCAGTAGCATTGGCTCTGCGCCTTAGAGCACGGATGCCCAACCAAAATCATTTACTGGGCAAAAAAAAATATTTCTGGGCTTATTTGGACCACAGATAGTGTTTTGATCGAGCAACCTGCTGCTGTACTTGGTTTTTACTACATTTAATTTAGAAAAGAGCGATTCGTAACGAAATGTACGTCCAAATTATGTTGTTTTAGTTTTGGAAATGTACATATCTTCGAGGATACATTTCTGATCAAAGTCAAGGTATTCCCATTGAACATGCACTTTAACTCTATGATTGATTGCAATTCTATTAGCTCTAGTTTTACATTTGTAGACGCTGATTTCACCTCCACGTTAAATGGAGTTAAGAATATTTTGATATATTTTCTCGTATTTTTGCATATACAGGGTGTCCCGTAAGTCGACGTCAATCCGGAATCAGGTGATAGACCAAATCATAACAGTTACCAGAAAAATATTTAAAAAAATCTAAGTCATGTATTTTTCAAATTATAGACCTAAATTCAACAAAAAGTTAGGATTTCTAACTTGAAAGCGTCACTATCTTGCTCACTCACATATCATGCAATGACTCTCCGTCTCACTCAAACTAGAATCTTAAAGTTACGGTCTTACGGCAAGATTTGGGTACACTAGAATCATTTTTAGTAGGTGAAAAGAAATTTTTCGAAATTGGGTTTCTTGAAGAAAGGAATTTTTTTTCCGTAATCTAAGAAATAATGTAGCAAGTGTTATCCCATTTTAGAATCCATATTAAATGCGTCAACTTTTAAAGTTACTTGCCAAACTGGCGGTGTACATTTTTTTTTCATTACAGTCAGTTAAAGTTGGGTGAAATATTAATTTTCTATTCTTGGTTCGGCAAAATGTGACATTTTCTTCCAAGCTGGAACAGTTGGCTTAGAATTTAAAGCAACAGGTTACATAAGCACAATTCGGGATTATATAAGAAAAATAAGATTGAGAAAAGGTAAAGATTTGTAGCAAGAGGAGCTAAACACCCGTGATGTACATTTTCTCGAAAACAAAAGAAATGTCTATAATTTAAAATATACATGACTTAGATTTTTTTAAATACTTTGCTGGTAACTGTTCTGATTTGGTCTATCACCCTATTCCGGCTTGACGTCGACTTGCAGGACACCCTGTATAAGAATCTGGTATCGAAGTGTTTAGTTAATTTTGTGACTTGATTAGAATATTTTGAAAAATCCTTTCAGTCAATATTGAAGTAATTTAATAATGGGAAATGAATCGAATTATTTTACCGTATTTGATTTTCATTAAGCTGGAGTTTTATCTTCACTCTATAGCTTCTGATTTAATTCATTTAATTTAATTGTTATGCTATTAGAAAACATAAATCTAAAAGCCACTGATCATTGTAAATTTTTTCCCACTTTTTTTCATAGCTTAGCCATCGAATTTAAATATAAATAATTATATCGTCGACGAATTAAGATTCGAATTCGCTAAGATATTCTTGAAATTGATGATGCTTTTAATTGAATTAATTATCTTGACAACAACTGACTAATTCCCATTCCAATTATAATAAAAACAAGTAAAAAAGCTAGAATTGGTCTATGACCAATTCTTATGATACCCTAGATCTTCTAAATAAATAATCTTCTAAATAATAATACTTTATTCAAAATATAGAGCACAAGTGAGTACAAAGCTCGTTAACATGCGCAAAATCTAAATAATAAATTCCAGTTAAACAAGTGTAAAAATGGTAAATAATAGAGATAAAACAAAATATTACGAGAAAAGAAAGAAAATTACAATCTAAGAGATAAGAAATAAAAAGAGATAAATTACAGTTTTTATAAGGTGAAATATTTAAGGAAGTAAAGCAGAGTAAATAAATTAAAAATCAAAATACTAAAGCACTTATGTTAATAAGGGAGGTTTTCTACATGTATATATGGCTAATTATACCTACATATTAATAAAATGGGCCAATAACATCCTCTTGAAATTGCCGGCAGATCGCAGACGTCGAATGTCAATTGGCAGGGCATTCCATACCTGCATGCCGTAAACGAAAAAGCATTTTGTGTTAAAATTAGTTCGATGCCAAGGTATCAAAAGACCACTTACACGATTGGAAGACAAAGATTAGCTAAGCAATTAGGACTTAACTTATTTATGATTCTAAACATCATCACTGCAATTCGGAATTTAAGATAATTATTAAAAGTGCAGCCAAAAATACTCCTTGAAAATTCTGAGACATGGTCAAAGCGTCGTAGTCCATAGATATATCTTGGGCAAGAATTATAGGCTATATTGAGCTTAACACGACAGGTACTACTGAGGTTCGCATACACAACATCTGCGTAGGTAATAATTGGGATAAGCAAGACTTTAACAAGACGGAGACGTGTCTCTTTGGGAGTATAAGAAGACTGAACCCACAAGCCTCTCAACCCATTGAAAACCTTACTCACAATTGAATCTACGTGTCTGCCCCAACCAAGCTTAGCATCAAATATCATTCCAAGATTTCGAACCGATTCAGAATATGGCACAGGCGTACCATCAATGAACAGTTTTTCTTGGCCCATTCAGAGATTTTCAAGAGGTCACTATTAAACCTGTCAATGGCTACATTAAATTCACTAATTCGCATTGGTAAAAGTAACTGGACATCATCAGCGTACAATTTAACAGAGCAGAATCTTGGAACCTCAGCTAAGTCATTTGTATATAGACAAAAAAGTAAAGGGCCAAGTATTGATCTCTGAGGAACACCTGAATAGACGGCTTTTTTACTAGAAAGCCGATCATCGGATTTAACTACCTGAAACCTTCCAGAAAGATAGGAATGCATGAGTTTAATATCTGAACTGCACAATTTAAACCTTTCCTTCAACTTTCTGCATAGTATATCTATATCCACACAATCAAATGCTTTCGTAAAGTCAAGAAGACAAAGTATACTAGCGCACTCATCCTCTACGTTTTGTCTAATAATCTCTGTTATATGAAGAAGTGCAGTAGTAGTACTATGCACAGAGCGAAATTCGTCCTGATTTTCACACAAAAGTCCCTGGTGATTTATGTAGTCATTTGATTGGATAAAAAGAATCCTTTCGAGAACTTTAGATAACACAGGTAGTATACTAATGGGCCTATAATCACTTGGTACACTTGCTCTAGAATGTTTTTGTATAGGTATTATTTTAGCCTGCTTCTAGCTTGAGGGATAAAGCATTTGTGTAATTGAGGAATTTATTATATGCGTAAGAGGTGAGATTATTATAGGAAGTAAGAGCTTAACGAACTTTAAATCAATATTGTCCAAGCCCACTGCATTCGATTTGATAGATTTTATTGCCAGAATGACCTGTTCAGAATTAACATTAACAAACGAAAAATCACCACTGTAGGTGTCAGGTATAAAGTCAGGTACAACGGTCAATGTTTGTATTGGGCCTCGCAAAGAAAAAGTAGTCATTTAGCTCCTCAGGGGGAAGTTCGCAAGAATTTTTGTTTCGAGCCACTATACTTAGATATTTAATATTTTTCCATAGTTTACTAGATGGAAGACCCGTGTCTAATTTACTTTTGCAAAAATTCATTTTCACTCTTCGAATCTCCTATGTAACCTTATTACGCAGGTATTTATAATTTCTTCTTAAATATTCACCACCATGTTTTCACCACGGTTGCGTTCCGTAATCAGTGCCTCAATGTCTGAGTTCATCCATGGAGTTCGAAACCGTGGAGTGTAGAGTGGTACAAATTTATCATAGAGATATGATATCATGTCATTTAGGTAAGATAACTGGTCGTCCACATGATGAATGCCCGTATTAAATTTCGTATGGTCACCGATCTATTCAAGTTTGATCTTTGAAATTGTTTTTCGCATATATTTCTAGAACGGTTTGTCGCACAGAAAAAATGATTATAACCAATTTTATAGGATTTCGTATTCTGAAGAAGTTTTTAGTAAAATAAAAATGTCTTGGACTGATCGTTCTCAAAGTATACCTAAAAAACCTAAATTTTTATATGGCAACACCATTTTGACATTTTATTTGCAAATGTAGTAAAAATACTGTGTACGAAATTTCAGATCTCTACGTCGACGCTTTCTCAGGCAGTGTCCAAATATATAGCTGAAAACGAAATTTTTATATGGCAACCCCACGAAGGAGTTGCCCGATTGGTCTCATTTTCGAACTTAATTTTACTTTTTTTTATAAAGTCCGTGTACAAAATTTCAGCTCTATAAGTATACGCGTTCTCGAGTTATCGTGCGCACAGACGGACGGACGGACGGACGGACATGCAAAAATCAAAATAACTTTTAATATTATGCGTGGGTGTCCAATCCATTTTGCTCTACCTTCATTATTTTGAGGTGTTACAAACGGAATGACAAACTTAGTATACCCTATAGATTTCATCTAGGGTATAATAAGTGAAATTCATTCAATAAAAAATTATACAAATGTACATAAAAGCAAAGTAAGTTAATTCAAGGGAATTTAAAAAATAGAATATAAAAATTCGGAAAGGTACACACGTATATTTACTACTTAGTAACACCCATTTTGGAAGACAAAAGACATATGGAAAACCGTCTGGTTTTCACCGAACGAAACTGTATTCTTTTCTCAACATATTGACATTCTGCAAAAATAGCGAGACTTTTAAAACAATCAGAAATAATTTACTATAGACTTAAAGATCCTGCCAATGCTGGTGTTGAAATACTCCTGAGAGAGCGTCGCTCTGTAACGATATATGCGCGATCTCCGCAAGGGGAACAAAGAGAAAATTTTATTTTATTTGTAAAGAAACTGTAACAAGCTACCCGCAGTTCCTAAGCAAAATTACCGATAGCATTTTTGTAAGTGACTTCAGCTTCTAATCGTGCCGACCTGACATCGCATGATAATTGCGGCTAACCCAAACTATAGTAATGTCAGCTCCACAGACATAAAATATATTATGAATGTAGAGAATTTATGAGAACGCTTATTTTTATTGTATGAATACCAAAGCTCAAAATATAAAAATCTGAAAACTTCAATTGGATCGCAGAATGTCTTCAATTAGGCCACGTGTTGGCCATGTCTGACTTAGAGCAAGTATTTCTTCCTGATTTGTTCAGATCTCAAGATTGCTGTAAGTGGATAAGATGTCCCCATCGTCATCATAATCATAAGATCCTCGTTATTGAAATTCCAATTGCCTATCTTCTTGAATATCAGAGCATTACTTTTTATAATTCCCACGGGCTGTTCTTGTTTCCATTCATCATTCATCGATTCATCGGTAGTGTTGCTTTCGGAGAAGGAGCAGGAATTTCATTCATTGCTTGTACTAATTTAGCTTTACATTAAATGAAAAGGAGCGCATATGAAATGTTATAAGTATCGTTTTGAATTGTAATCTTTATTAGAGTTGAATTCGTATTTTCTTCACAATACTTATTTTGTGCTTATTAATGCTGATGCTGAAGACCATTCGCGATTTAAATAAAAAGACTACAAGAATAAAACATAGTTAACGAAAGCTTTATCATAGCGACATGTTAGAGCAACATATAATATGTAAGGGTATCCGAAAAGTGCTCTACAATACGGAAACAGGGAAAAGTAGAAGTAGTTTCGTGTCGAAAATTCTATATATAAAATTTTTTGAATTTCGAATTCATATTTTCAATTTTTTTCAAAATTTAGTATCTGCGTGTGGTTGTTTCTTAATAACTGTTTAACCGAAACTTTTTTTTCGGTTATTTCTTATACGTATATAAGATATCAACTAATAATCAGCCTTTATTGTGGTAAATACCGATTCTAAAAATTTCAAGTTCGAGTCCACCATTATGGACAAGATCAAAAATAAATTTCGTAAGATTTTATATCATCTGCTGAAGAGTTTTCAATACAATAAAAAGGTTCAGGACTTATTCTTTTCACAGTATTCGTAAAAAACTTCGATTTTTGTATGGCAAAGCTGAAATGGCGTTGCCGGCTTTAATCCATATTCTAAATTGTATTCACTATTGCTATGCAAACGCCATGTAAAAAATTTCAGCTCTCTACGTTAACTCGTGCAGTGTCCCAATATATAGTGAAAAACGAAATTTTTGTATGGCAACCTTACGAAGGAGTTGCCCGATTCGACCCATTTTTGAACTAAAATATAAATTTTTTAAAAATCCCATATGAAAAATGTCAACTTTCTATGTTTTCGAGAGGACGGACAGTCGGACAAACGGAAAAATAAATTTTAATATTATGCGTGGGTGTCTAATCCATTTTTCCCTACCATCACTATTTGTATGCATTACAAACGAAATGAAAAACTTAGTATACCCTATAGATTTCATCTAGGGTATAATAAAACCGTGTAATAGTAGAATATCTTAGCATCTTAGCGATTCGGATACTATATTAGTAGTAAGTAAAGCAGTATCCTCTTTCCAACCCTTTGTCTATTATCGTTGTACTCCGTATATTACAGTTATCGAAATAAAAAGCTTTATCAAGCGATTGCGATCGCACAAATTACCTGACATTGACACGGTACCTAATTGTTGCCTAAAAGCCTTTCATATAACGAGCCTAATTTATCTTACGCACCATTATTGGGCGTAATCAACTACATTTTTAATCAGATTAATAATCAAGATTAAATCAATCATGATTACAACAATTATGATTACCCATCAATCCTTAATCCTGATTACAAATAATCTTGGGAAAATGTAACCGTAATCATGATTACATGATTACATGATTACATTTTTTTTTTATTACAAACGAAACTTTTCAAGAGATTTTAAAACTTAGTTCTAAGAAAACAAACAATCTGTAATCGTAAGAATTTTTACTGTAGAAAACTACAAGCAACTGTTGAATTATGTATTAATTGAAGTCAGTATAAGGTATGTATGTGATTCGATTGATAGAGACTCGCGCATATCTGATCATTAACTTAAATTCGAGAACTTTGACTATGTGTGAGAAAAGATAGCGAAAAAGAATATATCTGTGGGGTGTATAAGAAAGTCGCTTTGATTTTGCCACACTTTTCATATTACTCGACATTGTTATATGCTAGTTCGAATGAATCCAAGGGCAGAATACAACTGTTGTAGAATAAGGAAATGCAGCATATATACACACCAGTTATATGCATGCTCGAAGCGCTGCAATGGTTAAGTATTACTGATACATGTGATAGAAAGAATGAGGATGAGAGATTAGGGTTACTAACTATACTATCTAACAAAACGGAACAGTATTGTTTTTGATATCATAAAGAAGATTCTAACTCTAGTAATGAAACCGTATATGAAATTTTCCCTTTCTTAATTGTTAATAATACCGTTTACCAATCCACAGATATCAGATATTCAATTACAATCCCACTACAGATATGTGCTTATAAACATTAATTTATGTGCCACTACCGATTTCGGAATAGAAATACACCAATGTTTGTTTCCCTTTAACTACAAGTTTAAAACTCTTGCAAATATGTAATCAAAAAATGTAATCATGTAATCATGATTACGGTTACGATTGATCAATCATTAATCCCCAAAAATGATTACTTTGTGTTGATTATATTATCAATCTGTAATCATGATTACAGATTACAGATTTAATCATGAATCATCAATCAGATTGTATTTTGCCCATCACTCTCACGCACATAATAAATTCATGCTCACGATTTCTGTTCTCAAGAGCACAGTGGCACAAATCACTATATGTACATGCAAAGCTATATGATGCTGTGGTATTCGTGTGCATTGTACTCCAAACCATTTCGGTCATCTGCACAGCAGTAGGATTGCATAAGCATGGCAAGATTTTAGATTTGCTGTCGGATTTTTCATAGATTTTTTTTTTAACTTATAAAGGAAGCAAGCAAGGGGCGAACGAAATGTATGCGCTCTGTGCTGTTGGTTAGACACTTTTCCTTGTAATTTGTCTGCTTGGTCAAATTTTATTTTACTGAAGTCGCTCATCAAATAATACTCTTCCAAGAAAGAACTCTGAATTGTAAAGGACCGTTTACAATGGCAGAGTTGAGTGGAGTCACCAGATTGCATTTGCTCTAATCATCTCACCAACATGAGATTAGGAATTTTTCAAATCTGACGCTACTCTGTAAAATCCACTCTGGTGGGAAGCGCGAAGAACTTATATTAAAGTGTAAATTTGACTTGGTGACTCCTTTCTACTCTGCCATTGTAAACCTTCCTTAATTTTTCATATAATTTTGGCAATGTTCATACTATGTCAGTTTTACCATTTTATTAACTAGATAATCAAAGAAATACTTTATAGAGTTAGATTTGACTTTACCAACAACTATTTTCTCCTTCCTACAGCTTCACTAAAACCCATTACGGATTAAGATCCACACAATAATATAAAAAATGTCGGGACTGCACATTTTGAGATATTCAAGGATAATCGAAATATCCGTTATCATTGAAAGCAAATTTTCATAAAAATTACTTGGATTAATTTTTCTCGGAAACCGCAAAGGTTCCCAAAATAAACAACCGTTTACTTCATGGACATACGAATATAACGTTACATCTACTAAGCAAGATTTCCCACATTTTTCAAATTTCAAAAGACCGTATATCGGTCACATATGATTCACAACATTGCCAACCTCAGCGTAAAATTTCATAAAAAAAAGAAAATTGGTCGATTTTCTGTGTAACAGCTTAGAGGATTATATATTTCATATACACAAATGTACATACCTAGTAACATTCAGTTTTCTTTTCTTTATTCCATGGACTGAATTTTACTAACACGTCCCATGATTAAATAATAGTTACTCACAATTACAAACAAGTAGATTATAAATATAACTGCCAAAATAATTTCGCGCCTCCCAAGCAAAAATAATAAATTACCAGTGATAAAACATAAAATATTCCGCGAAATCTACACTGACCTAATGCAGAGAATGGCGGCATATACTTTCCGAGCCTGCACACTACAGCCCGCCACAGAGCTTTCAAAACAAGTGAATGGCTTCCGAAAGCACATCATTCCATCTGACGGTTATGAAATGAATTAAAAACGCCAAATTGTATGCAAAATATATAAAAGCAGGAAATTTTTGTCGTTACCATGGTTAACATTATTAACTTTATTTCCTTTACCATTGCATTAAACAATTTGAGTTTTTCAAAATAAACAGAAAAAGGTTCGATCTTTGTTACAAATTGAAGTTACTTTCGTATCGGAAAATAGCAACTTTCAAACCAAAATATATTAGTAACCAAAACTTTTTTACTAGTTTTCTCTCCGTCACTTCCTCTTACACTTCAAGATCTTCCATACTCAAGTACAAATTTATCTATTTGATGTACCATTATTACGTTATTATGTTTCAAACTCTGCAAATTTCACGAATTTGAGAATTTTCTAAAGCTAATTACATACATATAAAAATCCGAAATCGTTATTTTTGACACGACATTACCTAATTTTATGCTTTTTCTCAAACTATGTTGAATTTTGATTAGGATAATAGCACAGATTTTGCACAAAGTCTTATTAGCTTTTCGTGTTTTTTTAAGATTTGGGTAATAGCCCCCCTTAAGCTGCGTTACATTCTCTTTTTAAATGAAAATATCTAAAGTTATTTCAATTTTAAAACTTTGCGAACACTCCGACAATACTACAAGCCAATTAATCTGGCTAGCAATCATGGAAAAGTATTGGCAAAAACAATTAAGACAAAATAGAAGACTTCGTGAGCGACTGAAAATAATATTCTATCCAACCAACAGTTTGGTTTTCGTAGTGAGCAGTTTATCAAGAATAAACTTATCGAAAAACAAATGTTAGACATTTAGGCTACATTTGATATGGTTTGGCATGAAACTCTTATTTGTAAGTTAATTCGCGCTGAGTTTCCATACTAAGTACGTCATTAAATAAAATGTTTCAATGTTTTTTAAGTTAAAGATTCTCAATGGTTCACGTCAGGCAGGAAATATTTGCACCCTATTCAACATTGCTAACCTTCCCCAAGGCTCGGTATTGAGTCCTTTACTTTAAACAACTATCTTTTTATCTTCAGAAAACACGCCACAGATAGGTAATTCGTAGCCTCCCAAATGGTCTAACTCCAATAGCTGAATATTTCGATAAGTGGAAGATCAACCTGAATGGAACAGAACATATAATTACAATCCTTTTTACTTCTATACGTAAGCAATGGCGTTTACCTCAAATAACTCTGACCGTGAATGGGGTTGGTATTCCTTGGACTGATACTATAATGTTTTTAGGCATTCATCTCAACAAAACCCTGACCTTTAAGAACAATACCTCCAAGACGGTATATAAAATCAATACATTAAAGAAAATCTTGAACACGGTCACAAATCCGACGCTTTAATTAAGACTTTTAGGTTTGTATATAATTCCATTTCGAGAAAGTTTGACATTAAAACTTAAATCACAGTCTTAAAATGACGAATGAGTTTTTACACTGATATTTTCGCATAGTCTAAAATAAGAACTTTTAACTGTCTTAGTTTTAAAGCGGAAAGTTTCAATTTAAATAAATTATATTGAGAGCACACTGGATTTAAATTTAAACTAAAAGTTTTTTGAATTCAAGGCGGTGGAGTTTAATTACCCAATTAAAAAACACCGTTTTTGATTAACTTTTTACAGAATGTTAATACCATAAACATATGCAAGATATTTTTTTTAGTTGCGATGATTCAGTTTAAAGCAGCGACAAAAATCATCAAAGTTCAGTGTAGTTCCATAAATTCCTTATATCCTGGAAACTACTTTAGATAAAAAAAATCCAGACGCTTTCAGAGAAGTGTACTTTTTAGTATATTTATTAAGTGTTTTCACAATCTTCACTTACATATGGGAGTAGATTTCGACGAAACTCAAATGTTTGAAGAAATTAAGATGTTCCAGTCAATAACGCACGCAAACCAATTACTCGGCTTTAGATTCGATGAATTACGTTGTAAAAAACAATCACTCGGAAGCGTATCCAAATTTATTAATCGTATTACAAAATATGTTAACGACGCCAGTAATCGTAATTTCTCGTGGTTGAAACTAATAAAAAATTATCTGTGATCATCGGTAAGCCAAAAGAGATTTCCATCTCTGGCTATTCTGTTAATAGAAAGTGAAGTAGCAAATTCAATCGTGTTTTGATGATGTTATCAAAGATTTAGCGTCAAAAACAGCGAGAAAAATTATTCAATTTTATTTTGGAATTGTAAGTATTATTATTTATTATTCATCTTATAAAAAATATTCAGGGTGTTTCATAATTGATGCACAGAACTCAAGGGTTTGATAGCTGAGGTTGAGACAAACATAAAATTATAGGGGCGGTTTAAGATTTTTAGTACTTTTTTCACTTTACGCCCTCTAACATTCTTGGTATACCTTCAATCAAGGTGAGATTCATTTCAGATGATAGAAAACCATCTCAGGTTTCTTATGAATGGCCAATCAGCCTTCCTGTGTCCTTTCGTCGGAAGTTGTAGGGCGTCAGAGTGAAAAAATGTCTAGCTTTTCAAATTTTAACGATATTCCCGCCAAAACGCATGATAAATAGACTTTTTCTTCCAAGATTTAGAGACCCTGGAATGTTACCTTTAATTTGCCTATTGAGATGTATTTACCTAAATTCAACTGTTTTTTAGATAAACCTGTTTTTAGATGCATAGTTTCATTAATTTAGCGAATTTTTCGATTAATTGCATAAAATTAGGCGCGATTTGTATCGTCATGTCAGGAGGAAAATTAACGAAATAATGAACAGTTATTATAGATTTTGGCTGGAAAGTCGTTAAAATTTGAAAAAAATTAGAATTTTTTTTACTTTGACGCCCTACAACTACCGACAAAAGGTGACAGGAAGGCTGATTGGACATTCATTGGAAAGCTGAGACGGTTTTTTCTGAGATGAATCTCACCTTGATAGGAAAGTGACAAGAAAGTTTCAGTGTCTTACATAAGTGGAAGAAGTATTAAAAATCTTAAACCCCCGCTACCGCCACGGCGAAACGACGCGTCTTACCCCCCCCCCCCCCCCCCTTCACCTGATAATTTGTTGCTTGTCTCCACCTGAGCTATCAAAGCCTTCAGTTATAAGCGCCGCCAATTATGCAATACCCTGTATAATTTGTAACAGCACTTGTAAATAAATAATTGCTCGTTGTAAAATTTAAATGTAGGATTTGAATGTTTATTTAGACCGCGTAAAACATTTGAACCCGGCCCCGCAAAAAGTCACGCCGGCCGGCCCTGAAGAAACCTTATAACATTCGATTTAAGTTTTATTACATTACACTACATATTTATGAGTGAAAAAATATTTATTCAATGCGGCCAGACTGCAATTGCAGTTACGAGTTGCCATCATTGACATATTTTGTAAAATTTTATATTCAATAATAAAACGCAGTTCTTATTAATTAATGGATGAAAATTATACCAAAATGTATATGGGAAACTAAAGTACTTTCCCACATCAATTTTGAGGAATATTTTCAAAGTGTGTTAACAATTATTTAACAAACTTACATTAAAAATATTATTGTTATCGTAGAGCGTTCTTTTAAGTACTTTTTGTTCTACTCTCTTTAGGGGACGTAAAAGAACACAACTTGACTCAGTATATAAATGATCTTTATTTATTTTCCCGCGGACGGGAATCGAACCTACCCCTGTTAGAATCGGTCAAAGATGAAGAATAGAAGAATTTTTTTTAAGAACTTTTAGTTTTAACGATTCTAAATCAAATCATAAATACAAGGGCAAAAACAACCGCCTCGTCCGGGGTTTGAAACTGGGACCTCATTTCTATCGTTAGCTCAGTGGTAAGAGCAGTCGATCGGCAAGCGGAAGGTCCCGGTTTCAAACCCCGGATGAAGCGGTTGTTTTTCCTCTTGTATTTATGATTTAATTTAGAATCGTTAAAAATAAAAGTTCTTAAAAAAAATAAAAAAATAAATCTTCTATTCTTCATATGTATGATCTATTTAACATTAAGGAGTTCGAATGTAAACAAGTTCGTCCTTTATGACCAATATTGTAAAAAAAAAAAATTTAATAATCATTGGAAGAAATTTTTTTTGTATTATTCATTATTTCCTTTTAATTTTAGCTATCTTCATCCGCCAAGGTGACTAGATGGTTCCAGCAACTTCCGTGGAATACCGCATCTCTCTCAAGGCCTGAAAGTGGATTTGTTTCCGGTGATTCGCGCTCAGAAAGAAATCAAGATGACCACTATAGTGCCAAAGAACCAGATGACTTGTGCGATGAATTTCTGCTAGTTGAAGGAAGTAGCACCCTATGGACAAAATTGAGTGCTAAAAAGCGAAGAAAATTGCTAGGAATGCGTCTAGGAAAAGTTACAACATTTTAACAATATTTTACGCAAATATGAACACAAGTTGATTAAGTTTGTTACAAAAATGAAACGTACTTATATGTTTGTAGTGACGTAGTACTTAATAGTAAGTAGGTAGTTAAATAATGAACTAAAAAATATAAGCGAGAATTTTGACATCAACTGGTGTAGATTTTTAGCCGGTGTTAAAGTCAAGCGCCACCAGATGTTGTATCCATTCCACCGATTTTAAATGCTCGATTTAGCCTTAGTATCTTAATTTGCCATAAAATTGAAAACGACTTTGATGGCGCAACTTTTGTGCGAAACGACAAAGGAAGTACGTAGTAAAAATTCGCGTAAAAAATCTTCCTATATCCTGGCTTGATGTTTTATTCAACATTGATCCCTTTTTTAAGACAGAAAAGGAGATTTACATGAAATGAAAAATGCATTGACCTGACGAAAAGAGGCCATTCACACGGATGGCATTTTGATTACACCGCATAGCTATTTTCTTTTCGCAGCATTTTACGTAGTATTATGGACATATTGACTTTAATGTGAAATAAGAATAAATATAGATCTTTAAGGTACCTATACTATAGATTCTAGATAGTATTGTTTAACTGAGAACAAAGATGAGATTTACACAGTTAATATTTAATGTTAAGCACAAATTCGTTTGATTGCACAATTCATTCATGAAATTGTCTCAATATAGTTTTCTTAATTAAAAGTTGATTTTGTTTACGTTTAGTTTGACGCCATTACAATAATTATTGCGGTTGGAAATCGTAGTTTATTTCTTCAAAGTTCTTATGTTGCAAGTTAAACTTGTTTTTATGTCCCTTCAAGGCTACAGGGATGCCCTATGACACAGAGCATAATGTGCATATATTTGGCTAGAAATAGGAATGGGAGAGAATAGAATAGTGACAGCAATGTTTGTTTGTATTTTATTTAATCTACATTCATTTGATTTGTATGCAGCAGTGAGTCAAAAAAGAGATACATTTAGTAGCAGCCATAATATTTTCTAGAAGCATTTATATATGTAACTGTATAAGATCGAAGGCCGATATTACGAGCAGTGACATGTGTCTCTGAAATTATTAACAAATAAGATAAGAATAAACTTAAAAGCCCATTTTCTATCAATAAAGTGCGAGGGTCTGCGATCGTGTAAAGTGATTAAGCGAAATTAAACGTCCTATCGTGCGGAACACAACTTGCATTTTTTCTTAAGACTTGTCAAATGAATTTTATCTATAAAACGTAAAAAATTAAACTAAAGCTACGAAAATCAAAAGATGTGGCATAAAATTATCTATCTTATGCGAAAAATCCTATATCCATCGGTTTTTCAAGTCATAAATAACAAAAGGAAAACATTTAGGTGTGCATGTTTGCCTCTATCCTCGCTCCCTAGTAATATATCTTGAAATTCAAAATGGGGAGTTTCCCGACCAATCATTCAAAATTAACTGTTCCTAATTTAGGACCGGGTATAAAGCCACGAAAATCAAAATGACGCATAGGGAGGCTGCTACTTAAAATTTCCATAACTAAGAAAACTTCAAATTTATTTTATTTTTAATGTTTTCCAACATATTCGACGCCTTTATATTTTATGAAAGAGAATAAAAGGAAGTTACAATATCCGAATCTGACCTGAATGGTTATGACTCATCTTTTCCACTCTTAATAAGCATCGGACAAACAACGAAATGTGCTGTATCCATGCAGCACTGACCGTACAATGACCTTCCAGTGGAAAGGTGTCAATATGATTCATACGTCCAATGAACAATACACCATGCGCAAGCTTCACTTAAGTTTGTTAATTGTCGCCTAGAAAGTTCCACTATTGTGGCTTTCGGTTGTTTTCTAGCTCATATCAGTAGATCTGAGTTTTGTCATCTGTCACAATGTCGAACATGGATTTTGTTCGGATTTGGTTGAATTTCTTGAGAATATTTTGCTGCAATCCACTTACACTTACCTAAGTAAAATTGTACGCCATTCGCTGCGCACACATCTTCCTGATCATCAAGAAGCATCACTTTTATTTGCATCATGAAAATACCCAGGGATGACTCGATATTCCTAAAGGTACACCGGCTTTCTTCAAGTAGCATTTTCCCCATATAGTTTTGATGTTTTTTGGGAATATGACAGTAGCAGAACGTCTTTCTCGTGGTCGTCTTTCAGTGAAACTCACTAAACTATCATTTTATAGTGATCAAGGATGATGCTGCATCAAATAAGAGAACTGTTCACAAGATAGACTTTCCAACCATTGGCAACAATTGCTCGAAAGCTTTCACGTGTTTATTCAATTTTTTTAAGACATTACCATTTTTGACAGCATCGATAAAAACAAAGACAACCAACCATTCATTTTGATATATCGTAGCTGTTAAAATAGAAAAATGCCAAAGAAAAAAAATATTGTCCAGAACTAGTAATGACTTACGGAATACATACCTTTCCATTGAGAATATACTCGTGAACAACATATGATACCAAACGGTGCAATCTGATGCAGCGGAATGGTTTAAGATTTATTCTTAATATTACTGATTCAACTCTTAATTTTATTGTAGTCCCCATAATTCATAGTCGTTGGCTATTATCAATTATACCTTTACAATTATCCATTTAGTGCGAATCGAATCGACGCATGGTTTTCACTTTTCTGGCTTAATATTTTTAAGTCCTCTTGGAACAATTGCGTACAAAGCAAAATATAAAAAGACATTATTAAATTGAATGAAAAAAAAACAGTCCTCAAAGAAAACGAAAAGAGTTTCAAAATTAATGTCGAATCCAATTATAAAACATTCAGAATAACTAACTAATTAATAACATAGAATATAATATGTGTAAAGGAAATTTATGTGGAAAAGTTAATACGTTTCGTATACATTTTTCTTTAAAACAGATTCCTGGCACTTATTTCGAGTGAAGAATTAAATAAAAGTGTGACCTCGACTGCACAGAAAATGGCTTATATTGTAATTACTTCCATTTTAACACTCTAGTCCAGCAATTCTTTACATCCGAAGTAAAACAAATTCTAACTATGATCCTGGTCGCCATTTCGATAAGCTTTTTTTGTAGTGTTTTTGTGTTTCCACCTGGGTCATTCCATAGCAAATCGACCAAAAATCACGAAAAGTGTGATATGACAATCTCCAATTTTTTTACAAACTTTACATACTTGGAGAGTTTTATGACAACAAAAAAAAATTTCCGAATTTCGTGAGTAATAACATTTTCAAAAATTCACAAAAAAGTATTGTCCTGGTCTTCTTAAAAAATTCATGTATATTTTTTATTTATGCTGTGAGATATGGCTCATTTGCAAGATAGGATAACAAGGAAAATACAATCGTAAAAATATACGCGAAAAACGACATCAAGGATAAGGACAAATCACATAAATTTCGACTCTAACATAAATAGAATTTTACCTCATAAAATTCACCAATCATGTCTGAGGTTATTCTGAGATTGCGTAGGCGCAGCAGAGAACAAAACTTCACAAAGATAAAATTGAAGCTATATACCAGTTAGAGTGATTAACGACATCAATAATTAGATAATAGGTATAAACTGCACAAAAATTTCAACAAGACGCATAAATCTCGGCAAGAGAACAGTCAATCCACACGAAATGCAATATCTTCGTATCAAGACTGTAGCGACTTATTTCAAAATTAAGCTTAAATCCAATATAAAATTTACAGCATGTTTTAAAAAATAAACTCTTATCATTCCACCAAGCAATAATTAAGCAGTAAAAAGAATACAATAAATTAAAAACATTTAGGGTTTTACTATTGAATTTATATATTTGGTTTTTAAATAATTTATTTTAATGCATTCAGATTTCCTGGCTCAATTGTCAATATGAAATTGAAGCAGGCCAGAAGCTAGAGCCAAATTATAGGTAGGGCATGAGAAATGTGAAGTAGGGGCATTGAATAAATAACTAATAAATACTTCACTTTTATTTTATTGAAAACACTATAAAATATTAGTAAAACTATTAAACTTGCTTCAAAAATTCTTTCCCTCGACACAAACTCTGGTTGTTTCTGCAGCACAGTACAGCGTACTTAAACACCATAATGAAATCTTGTTCACAAAACAATATTTCACTACACACTACTATTAAGTAAAAATCACTTGTAATTAGTTATTTATAGAAAATCTTTACATCAAACCCAAGATTCTTTTCATAATATCTGAAATGTCAACTGTCAGAAATCAAACAAAAATTTCATATAATGCCAAGCCCAGTCATACCACCCCGATCAAAGGGTCTGACTGCCATTGAATTGCTTACACACCTACACTGTATTCGCACGATACCCCGCCTCCTTATCAGTTATTTGTTCAATGAAGGGGCCACTTTTCCATCTTGAAAATATTCATGCATCAAAATACATTGCTCAAAAAATCGACATCATTTCTGAGATGGTCCTTGGGTAACGCCATTGTAACGGCTAAAAAAAAAGTTTTTTCACGAATTTTTTTCTCGCGAAATTAAAGGTGTTTGAAAAAAAATCTTTTAAGGGTATTATCGGGCATACATTGAACTTTATTGATAGATTTTTTGACAGCGAAAAAAAAACAAAATGGCGGCTCCACAGCCATCTTCCCGGGACATGTTTTGCTTGCAGGGTTCCGGGGCACGCAGCAACAGTGAAGATAAAAAATAAAAATTTTCCGATAAACAAGTTAAAGTTGCAAATGTCAAAAAGGGCAGTTGTGTTCAATTTGGCTTTTTCAGTCAGCTTTAGAAGAAAACTGGCGAAAAAGCTGGAGCTCGAATTGTATTTCAGGCTTCAATTAGTCGTTTAGGAGCATGTTTGACGCGCTTGGTGGCGACCTCCATTTTCAAAGGAAAAAACAATTTTTGTGGCACGCGGCCTTTTTTTCTTATTCTAGAGGGTTTAAACTATTTTTTAAGCCAAGAAAAACAAAATCGATTTTTCATAAAATTTACAGTGGCGTTACCCCTTAACAGAAATTATTTTCTAAACGACTTTAGGTTATCAACAGGAACGATAACGTGAAATTCAATCACAAACACAACACGAGAAACACACCGATTGCAAGTTCAAAGGTTGATGCTGGTTTTTAGTTCGATGAATAGAGATATTGTAAATTGGCGCTAAGGGAGTTTCCCGTCCGAATATCGTATTTAAAGTAAAAGTGAAGTCCAGATCGTGCGAGGCGGTTTAATCTTAGAATATAGAGAGTACAGGAAGAGTTATAACTCAAATTTGGCGTAGTCCAATTCTGGTTGTGTTAGTATCTGTTGCGCTCTAGTGAAAGCTCAGTACAGCCGTGTAGTAGAATCAATTTAGAAACCGGGGCAACAAGATACTGAAAATACTGCAGTTTCTCCCACCGAAAATGCTGCCAATGCGCCAAGATACCCAGGGAGTCTCTCAGCTGTCACAAACATCTTAAATATTTCATCGTTTGTGTTATTAACTTCAATTTAATTTAATATAAAAATCTGTGTTAAGTACACAAAATAATATTTTATAACTATATTATACCAAAAAAAATGATTTCCCACTTATATTTTCACAAGATTCAAATTGTTGCAAATTTGGAAACCTCGTTGGACAGCTAAAAATACATTTGTCTCTTTCTTCAATATGATTCTGACCTACTTCACGATACCCCTTGAAAAAATCCACCCTCATGCACACAAATTTTGCAGGTCGCTTCCTGTTGTCTCTATATTCTAAGGGTTTAGTCGTCTTATTATCAAATGATTTAGGGGAATAACCTTACCCAGACAGAGTTCTCAATATTATGTTAACATGGCTCAACAGTATCAAAATAATCTCTGATAGATACTTGAAAGTATCCTATGTCACTATGCAATTGACAATGACGTTTTTTTATATGTTTCTTTGTATAAAAATCTGTTGTCAGATATAGAATTTCAAATAAATCCCATGGTCTACTTTCAGGTGCCAAAATCTAACAGCTAAGCTAATAGGTTGTTTTACTGGTTGGAAGATTGGTTATTAGTTGGTCTACTATGGTAGGGACTAGGGGCCCCCATGTATGTATATCGGGGTCCTGGGCCCATACGCAAAGATGGCATTGCTTACAACAACTAAATACATGTATCAATGAACGTATGGAATTTTTCATTTCAATTTCTGTTAAATTCTGGTAGCTACTCCTTCAATTCTATCACTCATAACACTTGTGCCATTATAGCACTGGCTCAAAGGACGAGTGAGGTTATTTTATTTTCAAATAGGATATTCAATATTGCCTCCGTGAAAGTTTCTGCATCTAGATTTTTAGTAGTTGTCACTGTTAGCAACGACTCTTTCACTTTTCCATTTTGAAAAAAGAGGATAATTATTGCTATATATAGTTTCCCGGTCATTTTTATCTCTGGTTCCATCTTCCATCAGAGTAAACCATGGAACGTCGGATTCTTGAATATCCGCGATAATAGATCCTCGAATAGTTTGCACTATTGCTTTGATTATTTGATTTGGTATTTTGTGGAATAGAACAATAATGTAATTATTCATAATAAATTGATTGGCTCCCCAATTTGATCAGGAATTCCACAAATATTACTAAAAATGTTTTTCTTGTATTTTATAGAAGTTACAATTGTTGGATTTTTTCTTTCTGCCTCCATTCCTGCACTTTGGTTATTTTGGTTGATTCAAAAATCTAGTTCTAAGTTCACGTTTTATCGTAGAAGAATGACCTTGGCAAGTATACCATTGACCGATATTGTAAGGAAACATTTAAGTCATCTTGCTGACTCAGTCAAAATGACCGAATCGTTTGCGACCGACCAAAACCATCCAGAATACTTCCCAAGCCATGAAACAGAGTCCGTTCTCTAAAATTTTCAATATTAATACTTATGGAAAAGTGCCAAACATTGGCTTCACATACTCTATAGAGCCTAAACTACTATCCATAGAGAAAAAAGTTTTCTAGCAATTTAAAGCTTGGTTCCTTACCTTCCAAAAGGATGCATTTATACTTAACATAATAATAAAATTGTTTTGATTACAAAGTAACCATAATAGTAATAATTGCATGTCTTCATGTGCAGCAGCCGGAGTTCTAATTTGTGACTGATTCAATGTCATCAGACCACGGTGCAGCGGCATATGCAATTATTAATTTTTAAATAATTTTGTTAAGAAAAGTATAAAAATTTTGTTACGGTTCAGAAAATACGAAAGATCATCAGAACACCACTTTTCTCTATGAATAAGTAGTTTAGGGCGGAGGAGCTATTCAAATCAAACTTTCGTCAATTTTACATAAGAACATCGCAAATATTTTAGAATGTAAGGACTTCGTTGGGGCTCTCATGTGGTAGTGAAGGAGTTTGTTTGATGACTTGTGAAGTTTTCTCGAAGGTTTTGGACAGACACATCACTTGCAAAATACGATTGACACAGTTATGACTATTGGTGAGAAGCGAGCAAGATAGTAAGAGGTTGGAGGTAAGCAACACAAACGTGTCGGATTGGTCAATGTTCATCACCGCAGAATATGGAAAAGGTTGGCATTGTTTAAGGTAGGGAATTACCATTTTAAGGTAGGGTAATGCCCCTCTATGCCCTCCCCTAGCTGCGGTCCTGAATTAAAGCTTGCGCCGAAAGTGCTGTGTCACTGATTCAATTTAGAAAATCGTTGAAAATTGTCTCATCGTGACATGTGTATCCGGAAGGCCACCTAGGACAGAATTCTAGTATAGTGCTGTTCGCTTGACTTGAATTAGGAATCTTATATGGAATCTTGTACCTGTGCTTATTGTGTAAATTTATCCAAGCGACTCTCAAAATTGTTCGAAAATCTAGTACAAAATGCAATTTTATAGTAGTAGGTACCTTGCAAACTGAAAGGCCAAAATTACATATCACGTATTGAGGCGATTACTCGCAATTATTATATAAGATTGTATTTCATATATCTGTACAAAGTAAGAGTTGAGCATGATCTTGAAGCTTGATAATTTTTTGTTTAGTTTCTATCCATATATTTGTCAGAATCTAAAGCAATTTTTAATGGGCAATATCATTGCAGCTAATAATTGATACAAGATTATGAATTCGAGTTAAGTAAACAGCAATTCGTTAGGCTTTCGTCCCAGATATATCTGACTGTGCCAGCCAATCTCGGCTAAAAGAAATTTAAATTGATGGAGGCCGCCAAAAAATGCATAAAAATTTTGTGGAGAAATTGTCGAGTAAATCCCTAAAACAATAAAATGAATATTTACATGCGTTTATAAAATTATTAGTAGCCCGTACTTTGACAAACGGATGGTTTTGGAATCTGTTAATTAAAATAAAAAAACAGGAGTGCTTTTGAAATGTTTTACGATTATTATTAGGTAAGACATATTACGTAGTTGGTTCGCCACCTACATCTATTGTTCATTCAAACTTAAATTCACATGCCTTACGAAACAACTTATGCTTTTTTCCCAATCGTCCAATTCTAGCACTGGCGATAACATGGTATTAACTTAAACTAGGTTATTAGCTAATGAATAATTTCGCATAAGATGAGATCTTGAGTTCTATGAATCTATAAAACCCCGAATAGCTCTGTCTACAATTTAAAAATAATCAGTATTAAATATAGTATACATGAAAAATTTTGAATGTAATGATTTCATAGGATAGAGATAGAATAATTTTCAATATGAGCGACTTCTATGATTCTGCAAACTGAAGTATAGTTAATGGGTTAAATAGGATCCTATGATTTCAACTATATTATTTGTTATACTTAACTAAAATGGTTCTGTCTGTCAGACCTTCGGATACTGTAAGTTGTCTTTCTTTGAAGAACAGATTGTTCTCGACACCAATACAGTCATGAAAAGATCAGTACCTAAATATTTTTTAGCTTTGAATGAACTTTATGAATTGTATATGGCCAACATTATTTTAGACATACTCCTTAAAAAATGGAGGACTGGTACAATATGTTGTACATACTTTGCAGAGATTCATCTTTAGTTTCTATTAAAAGGCAGATTCGGAGCTCGTTGATATTTTTATTGAAATTGTAGAGCTATGTATGAAATTTACCATAATTTGACTCTCTTATTCAGTTGAAATAGATCAATTTATGTTTACTTGGAAAACTGTTGAAAATATTGCTACGAGCGTGGCCTTAGTTCGTTATTTAAAACACAATATTACGGATATAGTTCAAAAGTTCCTTCTTTATTTAACTTTATTGTTTACTCTCACAAATTTAAATAGTTTACTTCGTTCACTTCACAGTCTAAAATAAGACTCCGCCTCCTGGATGTGAGAGCGCCGTATTTATACTCTACGAATTATCTTATAACCTTCCTGAATATTCCGTTCTCCGTACCCAAAGTTTACTAAGATGACACTAACCTAAAGTTGTTTTTATTTCCAATAGATGTCGCTTGTGTCACTTTGTGGCGCGTAACAATATGCATAATCACTTAGCTGGGTGAAAATTTGATTACAGTAATAGTATAATGTGCAAGATCCAAAGATAGATTCACATCGATAAAATTTTGTAATATATCGAGAAATTGTTCGAGATTATAAATTTCTTAGACAAATTTTGTGTAATCGTACCGGTTTACTGTCTGACAAAAGTTTTCGAGAATATAAGAGCGAAAACAAAACAATTTTGGTTTCATCTGGTCAATTTTATCAACAGGACAAGAAATGCAACTGGTATTCGCTTCTTCGGTTGGTATTGTTGTCCTAGTCAGCGTCTTTTGTTCAGTTTGTATATTATTTCATCAATCATAGGTGAAACGTAGCACCCACCCCATTACTAGATATTTCACTTTACAAATTTAAATGTTTTATTTTTGTGCTCGTGATCTAACTTTTGGCACTCTCTTTCATTTACTGTCAAATGACAAAATGAATACCTTTGTAGTTTTCTTGAAGAGCAAGACTTAAAGATTTTATCTGTGTATTTATCTTGCTTTTGCAGTGATAAAGTGTAGATGGCTACTATCCATTTGTTCAAGTTCTGAAATGATATATGAGTTTGTTTTCCCAAAACACAACTTTAAAAAAGTCAACTTTTAAATTAAGATATTTTTTCCAATCAAACACAATTAACTATAATAGCACAAGAAATACATATAAGCATTCGAATTTCGATACCTACATTATTTCATTATTATTATTTATTAATTATATTCTCTAGAATTACGTAGAAAATTAATTATTATATTTAAGAAGTTTTAAAAGTTGAGACTGATTTCATTTGTACTCACATTATAAGGTCTTTATAAATAAAAGATTATTTTAAAAGTAAAAGAATTTCATTGTAAATTTTAAGTATTGTTCAATTATTAATCTTTCAATAAAATATAAACAACGGTTAATAAATGAAAGCAAATTGGTCCAAAACCACCAAAATAGAAAATGCAAAATACTCTCATGACAAAATTCAATTAACATGAAATTATTTTTCCAGAGTAGAGGTAAAGTGAAGCGCAACCGTCACTATTTTTTCAATTGATATTGTTGAAGAAAGCATAAATTCTTTTACAGAACAGCGTATAAACAAATATTATTAAAACATTTATCGTTCTATTAGTGCACTAAATTTCAGGCTTCTGTCAAATTAAAGATTTGGTTTTAACAGTTAAATTTTTTTTAATAAAGTGACAAAACCGCCTCACTGTGGGGCACATTCGTCCAAGGGAGGAGCACATTCGTCTGGAGAATGTATAGAATTAGAAAAGAATATAATAAAACAGCACAAATTATTAAAAAAACATAACGTAACAAAACATATATAGACTGGTTCCAATACTTTATTGAAAAGAAAAAATTAATAACAGGCAAGGACCAGACGAAAATTTAGTTAAGGTTATAATTAAAAGAAAAAACAAAAATAAAACACGAGATTAGGTAAAATTGCGAAATGGCGGGTGTTCAGGGGTTGAAAGTGTTTTTTTGCGATTTTCAGCGAAATGTGACTTTCAAGAGGAAAATGTTCTTCGCCAAAGTTCTAGATAATAAAAATATCTAAAATTTTCACATAAGGCATTATTCAACATAACCTTACATTTTTCGAGAAAATGGCGGAAAACCGATTTGTAGGTTATTTTTTTCTCTCGTAAAATTAATTCAAATTACATAAAATTTTGTGACAGTATACCTTTTTTTTTTGTATTACATAAGCACAACTTTTTTGGAGTCTGGAAAACATGTACTTTCCGATATATATTTACAATTTTCGAAAAAAGAACCAAAATCGTCCACGGAAAACTTTATTGGTGTTTTTTTTTTCGTTTTAAATATTCTATCCAGGCTCATTTTAAATGTTCAACTGTCTACTTTAAAATGGTCTATATATGTTGATGGTTTATTTTTGAAGAAACCGCATAAAATTGAGAAAAAACATAAAAATACCTTTTCGGATCACGAAGTTTTTAATTTTGTTTTATGATTTTCAATTTTTTTATTATTTACGTTAATAATGGATTAAATTTCAATGATAGAATTTACTTTAATGTAATATGTATTACTAAAGTTGAACCAATTTAATTAAAGAAAGTAGCGGAAATCATTCTGAAACCTTTAAATGAATAAGAAATTAATAAAAAATCTTTGCAGATATGCATATAAACGTGATAGAAATATTTAAACAAAAATTGTGAATTCGGACATTCATATGAGAAAGGTACATGTAATAGGTACTTATAAAAGGTTCAAGCCCGCCTAAAGTTGCCAAACGGAGGATGGGGGATTAAGATGGGCCGGTACAAGAGAGCAGCCAGCCTCATTTTGGGATAGCTTCTATTTTAATAAAAAAATATAACAGAAAAACAGCTTGTCTTATTAATAAGAATCATCTGTCGTCATCAAATAGCAAAGAAAATAAATTATTTTAAAGTAGTACCGATTCCTTTTTAGTTCCTGAAGACATTAATTATAAATACTGTAGTTGAACTAGTAAAACACGATGATAAAACTGTAGTTGTTGTGGGTCAAGATATTGATTTACTAGTAGATACAGTTCTGCATCAACTAAATTCATATGGTCTCAGTATTTTTTTTCCACAAGCCAGGCGTAGGCAATGAAAAGAATTTATACAACTAATTGTTTCAAACACGAAACGTACACAAATATAATAGCATTTCTTGAATCTATTTCGATTGCGATACAACTTCCGGTTTTGCTGGAAAAGGAAAAAAATATTTATTGAGCAACAAAAATTTATCAAGCCTAGCTAGTATTTTTGTAAAAAAGATGCATAAGCACTAAGAAAATTATATTTCAACTTGTAGCTGGTATTCGGGTATTTACAAAAGAAAAAAATAGACATGTCATTAAATCAACAACTGCCAACTAACAATAATCAACTTTCAAATTGGAAAAACTTTCCTAACTGAAGGAGCAGCTGCAAAACAGTCCAACAGAGTTTTTATTACCAATTGCAAACTTGGCTTGGTTATTTTTACAACGAGCCCGATAACAGAAAAGTTATGTAGTGGGGATGTAGGTAGACTCGTGAGAAAATTTATCCCAGAGAGTTCAGACTTAATTCCTGAAAAATTATTAAGAAGTATTAACTGCATCTGTGAAAGTGGTTGTGGTAAAACCAGATGTGGCTGCTGAAAACACGACTTAAAATATATCAATTTATGCAGTAATTGTCATAAAAACTGCTAAAATAGAAAAATTTGAAGATGAGATTGATTCAGAAGAGATTATTGATAAAGAGCCAGCAAAAAATCGTGTTATTGAAATTGTAAAGCTCGAAGATGTCGATAATCTCGAAGATCTTTCGAAATTTGAAAATTTCATTGATGACGAAGAACAAAAACGACAATGCCAAAGATGTAAAATTTATTAGAATTTCATAACTTCTCATAAATTTTCATTTTTATAAAAAATATCAATAAATTACTTGTTTTACTTAATAATTATGTATTCAAAGTATTCTATTCAAATGTACCTAAAACAGGTTACTCAATGTTATACTATTTTGTCTGGTGAAAAAATAGTAAAATACACATTAATAAAAGTGCCCAATGGGCCAGTGAAACTTAACATTACCTTACGACTTTCAGTACAGTAAGGTACATTGCCATGAATAACTTAAGTTTCAGGATGATTTCCGCCACTTTCTTCAATTAAATTGGTTCAACTTTAGTAATATTACATTAAAGTACATTGTGTCATTGAAATTTAATCCATAATTTACATAAACAATAAAAAAAATTGAAAAATTCGTGATCCGAAAAGTCATTTTTGGTTTTTCTCAATTTTAAGCGGTGTCTTAAATAATAAACCATCAACATAATATATATATAACACCATTTTAAAGTAGACAATTCAACGATTAAAATGAGCTCGGATAGAATATTTAAATCGAAAAAAAAACAGCAATAAAGTTTTCCGTGGAAGATTTGGGTTTTTTCTATCGAAAATTATAAATATATTGGAAACTACTTGTTTGAAAGTGCAAAAGGCATTTCATATTAGCAAGAACTTAATACTCTTCAGTACGGCTGGTTCTTGTTTGCCGTATATGCGTGGAAGAAGCCAAGTTGCGCTCACTTATATACACTCAGTTAAAATTCTCAGTGTGAATTATATGAATCGAAATACTGAGTACAAAGTAAATACTTTTATTATTTCGCCTCATATAATTCACACTCAGAATTTTAACTAAGTGCATATAAGTGAAGTCAACTTGGCATTTTCCAGCCGTACTGAAGAGTATTAAGTTCTTGCTGATAGGAAATGCCTTTTGCACTTTCATCAGTTGCAGCTTTACCAACAATCTCTTTTGTTATCAATTTGTTTAAATTAATAACAATTTCCTACCAAAAGTCTTTTTGATTTTTCTGTATGAAGTACATGTTTCACGGATTTCAAAAAAATTGCACTTATTCAATGCAAAAGGAGGTATTCTTTTACAAAATTTCATGTAATTTGAATTATTTTTACGAGAGAAACAGAAAAACAGGGCTCTAAAGTAGCGTCCTGCACCCATCTGAGCACTAAAGGACTGCTATTGTAGAATAAAAGTTTTTTTTTTATTTTATCGGACTTTGTAATAATATACAGACCACATTTTATACGTAATTTGTAAATTATGTTCAGAAAACTGACATGCTGGAGGGGGACCGGTCCCGTTCGTCCCCCCACTCGGTGCGCCCCTGATAGGGGCAATGAAATAAAACTGATTTATTTATTTTGAATAATATTTTGATAAATCGGTATTAAAAAACTTCATCAGCAGTTGGTTCTTTACTCAGTTCTGTGGATTCTATGCAACCTTCATCTTCATCATCAAAATCCATGCATTTGCCACTAGACGTACAAGACTCATCTTAAGATACTTCGGTTTCACCCTCTGGTTCAGAAGATGTAAAAATTATTACTTTATCAGCTTTTCGTTTTATTTTCCTTTCCAATTTTTGTTCAAGCGTTTCTTCAAGTTTTTCCATTTCAGAGGTATCCGTGAAAATACAAGACCTTCCAGATCGCGGATACTTAGATGCTTCGTTGCAACAGTCACAGAACTTGTGGATGGAATTTCTATATAGTCATTATCGCTACATGAATTTCCTCTCGAAAAATCCGACCTCGAAAGATTCCCGTTTCTGCAAAACCATTTGCAACATTTTCGGAACAAAAAACCTTTAAATATGGTTGAGCGGTTAATTCTGCGATTTCAAATATTGATATTGCTTTCTGATTATTTACTGTAAAATCAGAGAAAGAGGTTTCGCAATACTTTTTGAATGGACTAAAAGTTGTGACATCGAATGGCTGCAACTAATGCGACGTATGAGGTGGAAAAGTCAACAAATTAATTCCATTTGCGCGACAAAAAATGGAGCAATGAGTGATTATTCCTTCGTACAATTTGTTTTTTTCTTGATATGTCTTAAAACATCAAGCAAAATGTCTGCAATCATGCATTCGCTTGCCGTGTAGTAAAATCAATATAGAGAGCGGGGCAACAAGATATATGGTTGACAATACTGCAGTTGCTCCCACCGAAAATGCTTTAGTCGTGCTCTTAATCGCTGCCAATGCGCCAAGATACCCAGGGAGTTTCTCAGCTGTCACAAACCTCTTAAATATTTCATCGTTTTTGTTATTAATTTCAATTTAATTTAATATAAAAATGTGTGTTAAGTACACAAAATAATATTTCATAACTATACTTGCCCAAAAAATGATTTCCCACTTATATTTTCACTAGATTCAAATTGTTGCAAATTAGGAAAACTCGTTTGACAGCTGAAAATACATTTGTCTCTTTCTACAATATAATTTTGACCTACTTCACGATACCCTGAAAAAATCCACCCTCATGCATACAAATTTTACAAGTATCAACACTTCCTGTTGTCTCTATATTCTATGTATCAACCATATGCAGACGCGCAGCTCCGATTTAACTAATGCTTTTCACAACTATAAAAAATGAGCTGCTGGAAGCATAAATTCACTTGCGAATTTAAGAGTCATCAAGACAGATCGGAACTTCTGAATAGAATTTAAATGCTGCTTAATAAAAACTACACGGGAAGTATTGAGCCCAATTTACTAACAAAATTATTTTATTTTATTCAACATTTTTATTATTTCGGGATCTTATACCGCGGGAGTATTGAAACCAGGAATTTTCTATATGAGCAGGTCATTGACGCTCATTCTGTCATTATTCTTATTACTTTACTTTTACTAATTATTTCCATCCTATTTTAAATTTGAAACAAAATGAATTACGAATGAACTACCACATGAATTTTTCAAGCGAATTTTGAATTAGAGTAAAATAGTTTTTTTGAGTAAATTGAATTTTACAGTTAACAAGCGAAATTTGAATTGTATTGGATGAATAGTTTTAGAAAATTTTTTAAATTAAAGTTACCTGACCTATCTACACTGCAAAAAATATTATTCCCTAAATTTCAAAAACGTTTTTCCCTACAAATAAATGTAGTTTTCTCTGATAGAAAGGGAAAATCAATTTAATTTCAACAAATCAATGAATTTAGGTATTTGGTGCCAGAAAACCTCTAAGGTACGTAAAATTTCCGAAATGTTAAGCTCTCTTGGATATAAGGAAGAAAACATTCAACGAATTAGGTATTATGCTACATTTTTTATGGAAATATAACTCACACATTGTTCTTGAAAACAAATCATATAGTTTTTCAATATTTTGTTTAAGCGTGCCCAGTGCACCAATATAACTTCCATACTACTTAGTAGTATGGACCATAAGAGATGAGCTATTCAGCTCATTCTTATGATTTTTAAAAGGGATGGTCTTCTATCACCTATGGTGGAGAGTGGTGCGGTGCTATCACCTGTTCCCCACATTTTAGGGAATATTCTCTAAATTTTAGGGAATAGTCCCTATATTTTAGGGAACAAAAGAAAACAACAATTTAAAATTCCCTATATTTTAGGGAATGCTCTCTACATTTTAGGGAATATTCTCTAAAATGTAGGGAAAAACATAAAATAAAATATGAAAATTCCCTACATTTTAGGGAGAAAAATCTACCTACACTTTGGGGATGAAAACCTAATCTTAGTTTTCCAAGGTGGAGCTTTCCCTAATCTTATCGGCAAATGCCTAGCCTGTGTGGCACAAGATGTTGCCACTCACTTTAGGGAATTATTTTTTACTATGTATAGGCCGAGAGCTAGCAACGTGACGACAAAAAGAACTTTAGTTCGGTTGATTCTTTGTTATCTTCCCCCTTTCACCATCTCAATAGGCATGCGACCCATTTAGCTGGTGAGAGGGCTCGCGTTTACTTGTGCGCATGCCGTTCCACAGGTAAAAAGAGCAGTTTTCGAAATAAATTTAGTTCGATTTTTGTTTTTTTCATCTGTTTTCATAAACATCGGACAATATAAATTCACTATTCCCAGACAATTACCTCATTGCTAGCACCGTGCCTACGGCTATAATTTAATTATCGAATCACATGAAATTCATTTTCCAGGCGATAATTCGGTTGATTATCAATAGCCAGATCGATTCGAGTGTGATAAGGAATGGGCCATCCCACATGAGTATTCTTGATGCAGTATGCAAGCCGGTTTTCTAGTGAAGAGGTAAAAAACGCAGAAAAATATGTCTCCAAAATGTACAGATATTACTTTGCTTCTTTAACCTCTTCCCGAGCAAACCTGTTTGCAGAGGAGTAAATGTAGCGGCTATTCATAATTATGCATTGAAATTTTAAACAGAAAATTTGAAAAAGCTTTGAAAATAAATTATATCTCAACTCAACATCATTTAAAGATGGTGAACGTAAACGTCGAGATGAATCGGCTAGCCAGATTTCAATCGGAGCACATCAAATTCGTCCTCATAATTTCACTCCTCAACTGAAAAATGTTCAGTTCAGGAAAGCATTAGTTAAATTTTGTATCAACCACTGGTCGACTGAAGAACATGAAAAAGCATATTTGCCAAATTGATATCGATGCTGAAGTTGTAATAAGAAGATGTTCAGACTGTGATATTCTCATTATACTCCTTGGTAACATATACAATTTTAATGCTTCCTTAAAACATTGGACCAACACGGGCGAACGCTACATCAACGTCAATGAATTGTACCAAACTCTTTGTCATTCCGTCCATATCTAGAGCTTTACAAGGCTTCCACGCCATGACATGTTGTGATTACAGTCCAGTTTTTTTCGCAAAGTTAAATTGAGACTTTTTAAATTACTAGAAGAATCTGAAGATTATCGATTATCAGCTTGCATTTCAAAATATTACCACCAATAATGAAAAATTACTGAAGAGTGTATTTGTCACCTTGGAAAGATTTTTTTGTCATATATATGGAGTTCGGCAGATTAACAACGTCAACGATGTCAGATTTGATTTTTTATTTTCTAATACGTAATCAGTCAAAAATTTCAGTGAAACTTTTGGGTAAAAATTCAGGTATTTCGATCCATCAAGCTTACCACAGTGCAGAGCTGAATTACGGCAGGATTTATTGAGAGTCAAATACGTGACAACATTTTGGAGAAATACTCACGTATTCAAAATAGAACTTTTTTATATTCCAAATAATTGCTTTTATTAATTTTCCCATGGAAATCTATCTAAGTTCCAATTCGATAGCGGAACTGCATAATAGTGGATTTTTTCTTCCAGTATTTTATCAAGAATATCTTCAATCTGAGCCAGATAATTCAATATTCCCAGAAGCTTTTCTGTAGCTCCTTAAATTCTCTACAAAAAAAGAATTGGACAAAACTGTGCTATCTCGCTCTGAGTTCATGAAATATTCTCAAAATATCATCGTGAGAAAAATAACCCACTTTACCATGCTCAAATCGGTCCGGTTCTTAATGAGCAACCGAATTATCACCTGGCAAATTAATTTCATGTGGTTCGATAATTAAACTAGCAATTGTATAAAAATACAGCCGTGATAAAATAATTTACTTTTTTATTTTTATTTTTTATTTTTTTTAACGATAAACCAAACGTCTGGCATGGTGGTAGCAACGAGGAAATTGTGTGGGAATAGTGAATTTATATTTTTCGATCTTAATGAAAACAGATGAAAAAAACAAAAATCGAACTAAAATCATTTTGAAAACTGTTTTTCTTTTACCTGTGGAACGGAATGCGCACAGGTAAACGCAACCCCTCTCACCAGCCAGATGTGCCGCTGACGCATGACTATGGATATACTACAGGGTCTTTCAAATTGAGTTTTCAAAAGTACGCGACTGTTTAACACACTTCAAAAATCGAACGCACCCATATTATATGTCATTTTGACAGCTGAAGGTTTGCCATTTATAAAAATTGAGTCGTATATATTACAACCACGTATTGAGATTATTGAATTATTTGATGAAAATGGTCGTTCTGTGAGAAATGTATTTCGTAAATCACGTGATGTTTATGGTCGACAAAATCGTCCAACTGAGCAACAAACTGGTAATATTGTGCAGAAATTTCAAGAAACTGGTGCAGCACAAGATCGAGAAACACGTCAGTATACTCGTGCCGGTCGTTCAGAAGAAAATATTGGTGCTGTGAGTGATAGTGTTGCAGCTGACCACAACACGTCAATTTTCCGACGTTCACAGCAATTGGGACTTTCTGAGTCAACTGTATGGCGTAGTATGCACAAAGATTTAGCGTTGAAGGCCTGCAAAGATCAATTGACATAAGAATTGCTGCCACAAGATTATTCCATGCGTCGGGACTTTGCCTATTGCATACTGGAACAAAACGACGATTTTTTGAGAAAAAAATCATCTTTTCGGACGAAGCACATTTTGAGATCGGTGGCCACGTTAATAAACAAAACTGCCGTATTTGGGGAGAGAAAAACCATCGCGTGATCCAAGAGAGGCGCAGGCATCCACAAAGAGTCACGGTTTGGTGTGCATTGTGGTCTAGTAGTGTGATTGGTCCGTACTTTTTTGAAAATGATGCTGGAAGAGCCATAACCGTTAACGGTACCAGATAGCGCGACATGAACTGGAAAATATTGATACTAAAGACATGTGGTTTCAACAAGATGAGGCTACGTGTCATACAGCCAGAAAAACTTTTCAATTACTGCATTCAAAGTTTCCAGACCGTATTATTTCCAGATTCGGTGATGTGAATTGGCCTTCAATATCCTGTGATTTGACACCGTTAGAGTTCTTTCTCTGGGGCCATGTGAAAGCACAGGTCTACAAGAATAATCCTCGAAACGTTGAAGCATTGAAAGCAGAAATTATTCGAGTTATTGGTGAGCTAGAGCCGGAACTATGCCAGAATGTGATTGAATAAAAGAATCAGGTACTGCAGAGACGCAAGAGGTGGTCACATGGGAGATATCATTTTTAGAGTATAAATGGCAAACATTGTATTTCAAAACTAAATAAAAACTTTTTCAGCTTCAATTCAAATTCCATGTCTTTTAATTATTTACTTTTAAAAACTCAATTTGAAAGACCCGTTATAAGGAAAGGCATATACAAAAACTAGCCGAACTAAAGCAAACACAGTAAAAATTTGTTGCCAACTATAAATGTTGTAAAATTACATGTCAAAAGTGCTTGTAAATTGTTCTTGTAAAATTACATTAAAGCATGTAAGCTCAATTACACAGTTTTTGTGAAATTAAATTAAGATATGTAAGGTATATTACATATTTGTTTGAAAATAAATTAAAGTGTGTTATAAATCCACATTTGTTGTAAAATTTAACAAACGTGTTCTAATTAATTCCACATTTGTTGTAAAATTAAATGAAAGTGGGTAAGCTCATTCGATAACCATACTGTAAAACACGTTTTTTGTTATGAATTCATATTTGTTCAAAAATAAAACATTTCATTTATATAGTTTAAAATTATAAAAAAAAAAATACTATTTCAGCATACACAATAAAATTTAAAAATAATAAAGACAATAAAAATTTTTTTAGGCAAAAATCAAAAATTGAAATTCTATATAAAGTGGAAAAAGTTTTCAATGTTTAGAAGACCTTTTCAATTTTTTCAATAAGTCTAATGACTTTTGCAATAGCAGTAATGTTGATTTTATTTCCATGAGAGCATTCCGAATGTACTGAGAAGAAGTATCTCTGTAGGCAATCGTATTACTGCGAGACTTTTTTAGGATACTATATGTTCAAGTTGAAATAACTTGCAAATGTTTGCATTATTGCTTCCTGTAGATTGGTGGATTCTGAGTTAATAACATCATTGTCGGCGTAAATATAATAAATATCATCTGCATCAGTTTCTGGATAAATAAGAAGTAATAAAAGTAAAGAATTATATTAGTTTTAGGTATCTAATGCATAGCCTATATACCTTTTTCAGATTAAATTCACCAACCATATTTAATATATTTTAAGCTGATTTCCAAAGGACTTCAACAATAAAAATAGTTCAATGATTTTCACAACTCAATCAGCAAAAATGGTTTTTTGTCTTAAAATATTTCAATTTTTTTATATCGTAATTAATTAATATTGTAAAATACGTTGTGCTTCATCTGGAAGAAATTTTGAATTAAATTCAAAAACTGATTTAATTTTAAAATACCCGTTGAATTTTATTTAAAATTTGCTATTTGATTTGTGAAAATCGTTGAATTATTTTTAAATATTGTTGAAGTCCTTTTGAAATCTGCTTAAAATAAATTAAATCTGGTTAATTTAATCTGTAAAATGTAGGTATATATGCATTATACAGGGTGGGCCAAAAGTCACCATGGGGTTTAAAAATTTAATAACTTTTTCGCTTATATATTTTTTTTTTTTTTTTTTTAGATTATATAAATAACAGCTAGAGAATAAATAATGGAGAGATTCACAACTGAACAAAGAACCAGAATAATAGAATTTTATTACTTAAATCAGCGATCAATTATTTTAACGCAAAGAGCATATCGTCGCCATTTTAACGTCAGAATTTCGCCCTCTGAAGCCATGATTCGTTGCTTAGTTGATCGTCACCACCAACATGGCACCGTAAGTGATTTGCCTCGAACCGGTAGACCGCGTATAATTCACACTGCGGAAAATATTGAACGTGTAGAGCAAAGTGTTAACGAAACACCAGAAACATCTACCAGAAGGCGTTCTGCTCAGCTAGGGATGTCTCGTACGTCACTACGGCGCATTTTAAAAAAAGATTTACTGTTATTCCCATATAAGGTGCAATTGGTGCAAGAATTGAAACCCGCAGATCATCGGCAAAGTCTAAATTTTGCAGTTAAATTTCAACAGTTGGCCAGAAATGAAATCAACTTTATTGAAAATCTGATTATGAGTGATGAAGCTCATTTTCATCTGAATGGCTTTGTTAATAAGCAGAACTGTAGGTTCTGGGGTTCTGAAAATGCAAGAGCCATTCATCAACGCCAATTGTACCCCATTAGGTGTACAGTATGGTGTGGCATTACATCTGAAAATATCATTGGGTCTTACTTCTTCGAAAATGAAGATGGAAGTGCTGTAACCGTAAATGGAGAGCGGTATCGCTTTATGATAGAAAATTTTTTACGTCCTGCTCTTGAAAACAGACCTGAGATGTGGTCTCAGCAGGATGGAGCCACTGCCCACACTGCCCGAGACACAATGGCACTTTTAAGGCAAATTTTTGAACAGCGAATAATTTCAAGAAATTCGGAAATTAATTGGCCAGCGCGTTCGCCAGATTTGTCAGCAACCGACTATTTTCTTTGGGGTTATTTGAAGGAGCGAGTATATGTGAACAAGCCCGAGACAATCCTTGAACTCAAGGCCAACATTGTTGCAGAAATTCGAGCGCTACGGCCACAAATGTTGAAAGATGTTATGGAAAATGCTCTAAAAAGAGCCCATCATTGCGAAGCTAATAACGGCGGTCATTTAAGTGACATTATTTTCCATACTTAGCGTAAAAAAATTTCCATTTTGTATATTTTATAATCTAAAAAAAAAAAATAAAAAAAATATATAAACGAAAAAGTTATTAAATTTTTAAACCCCATGGTGACTTTTGGCCCACCCTGTATATATTTTTTGTAATAACAAATTTTAGATAAGGAATCGAGGAAAAGTTTTAATTGTTCTAAGAGCTATATATTTTTTGAGTACCCTAGATATGCATGGAATGTGCTCGAAAGGTTTTCAAGTTTATTTCGAGTAGAAAGAAAAGTCTGAATTTTTTTATGGTTAACTTACAAAAATATCGCCACATTTCTATTTAGAACCGTTGTTCCAGAACAAAAATAACAAGTTGTCGTACATAAAACGAGATGTTGTATCTTTGTTCAAATTCAATTGTATGCATTCTGTCTACTTTCATTTTTTCTATGCGTTACAAACGTGTAAATAAACCTAAATAATTTCATGAATTCATCCAGGGTATAAAAATAATTGTGCTTGGTATGATTTTAAGTACATAACTGAGATTTATAGTACGCGTACGTTTTAAATAATTTTCCACCATTTTTGTTTATGCACTGAAAACTAGAATTCTCATTGATTCCTATGAATATACTGGTGTAAATTTATAATCACAAGTTAAACACTTCATCTTTCACCCGTATCAGTTTGTTGTCCGATGCAGTGCTAAAAAATACTTAAAGTGCATCCGATTGTCATCACAACTTCACATTTAACAATGCTCATGCTGCAACAATGTTCCTATTTGCCATGAAGACTTGTAAAAATACAGTTTCCGATGTAAAATTAACCCATTTGTGTGCAAATTTCAATTTTTGTTCGAAAATCTAGTGTTACCAGCTTTATTTTTACATGCACGTGTAGTAAAAATATCAAACACTATTTAAAAATACCAAAAAATTTCTTTTACATACGAAACGGTAGAAAAATAAAGTTTTCGTTAAATTTACAGCATTAAAAAAAAGCTGCAATCTTTAGGTTATTTTTTACAGTGTAGGTTTAAGAAAAAATTATTCTGTGATAACATTAAATATATTGAATTACTCCAAAAGCTTAAAACTATCCTGTCTTGTTTTTTGTTTTTTTAACCAGCACCTCCCAATCATTAGGACTTAACAGGTATAGTTTCAGTTGAATCACCGTATACAGAAAGCAGACAGAAAAATCCTTACCCTTTAATCCAAGTTTTTCAATAGATTTTGTGAATATGGTTTTGGGATAAATAGGTTCTCTTCCGTAGTATGCCGTTTATATATTTAGGTTGTGCCATAGATTATATTATTTCAAATCAGGATTTGCTATATTGTGTAAGATTCATTTACGTGTGATAAGTATTTATACTTGTGGACACGGGTGAGTATGTGGCGACATCGGCCTAGCGCCGACGCTTATCTTTAACACAACGTTGACGCGCGTCGTTAATACTCGCAATTAGCAGTTCCAGAAACAGTGCCACAACAATTGTAGGTTTTGTGGAACCAATAGAACTGCTACTTTCAAAAAATATTTTGTTTTATTATTCAAGTCTTTGTTTTTAAAAAATGACTTTTATGTTTTTTTAATGATAAGAAAAATAACTAGTAAAATAACCGTGTTAGAGTTTAAAAAATCTTACAACATTTGTTTCGTTAATAGTTTGTTATATTGCTACAGTTCGGGATACAATAAAGGCAAATTCAATACCAGAGAATTGCGTTTACTTGCTGATTAAAGATCGGCCTTTTACTTAAATTGCCACCTGGAGTAATTCGCTTTAATATCATTTCTTTCTTCATCACAGCTCTATGACTAGTACTGAGGAATTCTCGCCTCAAGGTTGTACACATACTAAGCCAAATCCGAAGGTTTCTAACTTGAAGGTTCCTCGTAGTTACCAAGATACAGAGGTAAGCTCCGAGAGCCGAAAAGATTACTGCGGAGTGCTACAATACCCATCAGCAATAACATCCCTACACCCATCCTATTGTGATGCTAAATACAGACATCATATTTGGAGGTTAAATATAGATACATATTCTATAAGTACACAAGAGGGCTTTGCACTTATTTTGGGTCTTATTTTGGTTCTACATTTCTGCATCATTCTACTAACAAAATTAACTATTATATAGACGCTCTTTTAATCAAGGGCGCACCGAGAGGGGGGACGAACGGGACCGGTCCCCCTCCACAACGTCAGTTATCTGAACATAATTTACAAATTATGTATAAAATGTGGTCTGTATATCGGATAAAATAAAATAAAACCTTTTAATATACAATAGAAGTCCTTAAGAGCTCAGATGGGTGCAGGACGCAACTTTAAAGCCCTATTTTTCCGACTCGTTACGACTTGGGACACCTATGCCCCCCCTCCCCCACCAAAGCCAAATCCTGGGTGCGTTACTGCTTTTAATACATGCTTTGAAATGTCAACAACAAAATTCTCAGCCATATTATTAACAGTAATACACATGCGATTAATTGGTTCAGGCATGCTAAAATTAGACCTTGAGGAGTTAAAATGCAACAAAGGTAGCCTTCTCAAATTGTGCCTACTTTCAGGGAAAGAGATTTTGTCAATTAACAACGGAGAATCAACATACGGGTTAAGAGTTAATGCACAAAAGTTACATCGGCAACCATGTCACGTTTCTCAAGCGAGTGCATATTTAAAAGCTTCAATCGATTCTCATAGGGTGAAAGAATCAATGAGTTATTCCAGGATAGGTGCCTAATAGCAAAGCGTACTCGATACGGTCGATGTGTGTACCGTAAAATGGCGACCAGACTTGGCTAGCGTATTCAAAAAGTAAGTGTTCAAACGCAATTTTATGGTGGGATTTGAGAATTCTCGGGATCAAAGTTTTATAAAGCCCAGGATAGAACTACTCTTTGATACCATGAAGTTTATGTGGGAGATAAAATTTAATCTTAACTTCACTTTTGACACCAATTCATAGATGGAACCCATACGGCGAATCAAGGAATCCGAGAATCCATAATCATAAGTGATTGCAATTGGTTTTTAATTTCTGGGGAAAGTTATATCCTCACATTTGTCGATATTGAGTATTAAATTATTGCTTTTGCACCAATCGTAAAATTCGTGAAGTTCACCTTGTACCTGTTCAAACTCGTTAAAAGATTTAAACTGAGCGAAAGGCTTAACGTCGCCAGCATAAATCATGTCTTTGCAGTGCCTCACTCAGAGACAATATCGTCAATTGATAGAATAAAGAACAACGGGCCCAAATGACTCCCTTGACGAACGCCAGACAAAGTCTTCAAGACTCCAGAGAATGGCAGAAATAGTTTTGGTATGTTCTGTTATTTTCTTGCCCCGAACGTGACCCGAAGTAAGGCCAATTGTTCACTCTCCAGACCTGCGAGCAAACGCTCATAAGTCCCAACCGGACGCTTTTATAAAGTGAAGTATGGCCCCCAACCGTCCAGCTTGTCCAGGAGGTGAGAGCCAGGAAACCTATAGCGCTTTCCTGAGAGCGCCGGAAAGTGAAAAGGAAAGTGAATCACCGTTTCGGATTCCTCTCCGAAACCTCTGCAAATAGAATCCTCAACAAGTATCATCCTGTGAAGGTGAGAAAGGAGTGTCCAGTTCTTAGGGTTGGCTTGTTAAGTCCCAAGAGCTTATTCGTTTGGTTAGGGTTGGATTTCCACCACAGTTCCTTTGCAGTTCTACCCGAGGGCTCCTCTAACCAAAAGCGACTTTGTTGGCGATCGGCCCAAGTTGAAATAATTAAGACAAGGTGCTTTGGTTGTGCAATCCCGATTATGGAGGCTGGTTTCTCCGACGCCGCACCAAGACGAGCAAGCTCGTCCGCCCTATCATTCCCGCTGATATTGCTGTGCCCTGAAACTCATTGACACTCATTGAATAATTACCCTGTTTTTCCGAGAGAGGAAATTCAGGGTGGTTTTACACTCCATTACTAACTTGGAGTTTGTAAAGGGTTTACATAACGCTTTGACAGCTGTTTGGCAGTCTGAAGAAATAGCTATCACCTTGTTCTCAGTGCCTGAGTTAAGGAGATGCCTTTCCGCTTCAAGAATAGCCTTGACTTCTGCCTAGAAAACCGTAGAATGGCTTTCAAGGTGTATGGCGATTTCCATTTCAGTCTCCTCGCAGAAAATGCCTGCTCTGGTGTCTTCTTCGAATTTGGAGCCATAAGTTTAGATAATAATAGGGTTTTTTAATGGTTGAAGCACAGAATATGATTCCCATTCTACCCTGGATGGGGTTCTAGATTCAAAATTGCTTTTCAGCATGATAACGAGGAGGTGGTCACTGTACCTGTCGACAGTGTCCTTTGTTTAATTGTAGTGACAAATCAATAAGTGCATGATTTGTATTATTGTGATTATCGTGCCCGCTCTGAAATGATCGTAGCTAACTACTTCCATGACTAAAACGAATATATGGACGCGGTTCTACTAGATGAGTAGATTTGCTGAAATTTTTCTCCCTTATAGCTTATCCTTTTTGCTATATAATCTAAAGGTTGTCCTGAATAAAATTAACTGTAGTCACTACTTGTGAGAAATAACCCAAAAAATCTTTAAGCCGCAATAACTCGGTATTCAAGGTTTTTCTTGTTTTGATACGGCATTGAAATTTATTGACAAAACTACGAGAAAGAGTTCTATGCAAAAATTATCATATCAATCTCTTAGCATTGATTAATTAGGCTGATGCAATGAGGACATGAAAACTCTGTGTGGTTTGCAGTCGCCTAAAAGTTTTAAGGACAATTTATAATAGTTATCATGAGACAGGTAAAAGTGTCACGTCTCACAAGATTTTGATCACCATATTTCACATTGCTCTCGCGTATCTTCTCAGGTGTTGAACACAATCCGTTCTTCAAGATAAAGTTGGCAATTTCACAGGTTGTAAAGAGGAGCTATCGTTGCTTCGGGACTGTCTTATATAAACTTGGGGCGTTTTAACACCTTGACATTTTTATGAATGCCGTTCACGCAACGCCCTCTAATTTCTTACTTTATCCATGCGAAAGTTATGACTCTTAACATTTGTATGTATTTGTGAGTTTATCTGGATAATTGCTGTGTAATTGCGTGTAATAATGGTTTCATTCATTTCCTTCCACTGTTTCGTAGCAAGATTTTGAATCAACCACCCCATTTTTGGTGTTCTGCGGGGTAATCTAGCGCGCTCATCTCGACCTAAATTCGAAGGGCTCATTTCATTCACCGTCTCCGTTAGGGGACTGGGATCTTTTAATTTTCTTCTCGAATCGTTGCTTAGTATACATTAAGAAGTGAATATTTCAAGATAACGGGACACTGACAATATTCTGAGAGAAATTACGTAATTGTAAGTGGTACTGCCACAGTAATTGGGTGGGACAGTGGAAATTAATGCGCCTTAATGAGGCGCAGAATTAGAGCAAGAAATGGAGTTTTGTAATTCATTACTTGTATGTGCTTTGCAGTTTGGCAGCCAGAATTCCATGTGGGGTTGAACACATGCTAATTCCACCGAAAATTTATCATCCTTAGAGTTAAATTGTAGGACGAAAATATGGGGGTAATTGACGTTCGTGTTTATGGTGAGCAAGTTTATTATGCTTTAAAATTTTAATCACATCCATTAGTTCCGTTTCATATGTATGCAAACAAAATGCGTGTCTCCTCAAAAAGGGGAGGATTGCAACCCTTTAATCATGGAGTAGCCAACGTCTTGCAGGTGAATTTGTAGAAAAATTTTCATTCGAAGCGCTGTATAAAGGTGTGTAATTCCGTAAATTAAATAATTTTGTGAAACATAGAAAGATCAGAACAGTTCGCGGTGCCAACACATTTTGTCTATATCATACTACCAAGCAAGAATTAAATCAAACATTTGCTCTGAAATCATCAAATTTGTTATTGTGAAAATTATGAAACGGTAAAGTGAATACTCGCCCAATAGATGGTTTTCCGTTTAAACCACCAGTGATTACAACTTATTTTTTCTAAAAAATCAACAGCACCAGCTCAAATTAAGATACTTTTCGAAGACCCAAATCCGAATTAAGACAGAAGGCTAGTTCTCAAAAATTTTACCAGGTGACAGCAGAAGCGGCTTTCCAAAAAGTCCTGTAGCTAGGATTAGCACCATCCTCCTTTAAAGTAGCTAAACTCACAAAACCACAGTATTCGAGCTGAGCATTTACAACTACTTCAGCGATCTCCGGAGCAGCTCCAGCTGTAGGGGAGCGAATTTCGGAGCGGAATAATAGTTGGAGCAGGTGAGTGGAGCAGAAATTGAAACTGAGCTGTAGCTCGGAACAAATACATATATCAGCACCAGAGGGCTCCAGGTCAGGGTGCCACAGCATAACGATTATATACTGCTCCGGAGCGAAACTGACTTTGAGCACTTCGGAGCTGGAGCGGTGTAGATGCCAGAGCGGAGGAATGGCCAGAGCAATCCATAGTGAAAAGAAATTTCACCTAATAATATTAATAGTACTGCATAATGCCTCAATCAATAAACCCAGCCAGACCCTTACGTTCTATTACCAAAACCTAAGGGGTTTATGCACCAGGACATTACTACCGTTTTCATCATCGTGGGATCGTGATAGGTCTTAATGTAGCCTGGCTATGTTCAACGTTAAAGGATGAAGAACTTTTTGGTTCTGATTTTCAAGTATTCAGAAAAGGCCTAATCTTCGACCCTAATATTACCACCATTGGTGGAGGTGTACTTGTCGCCATTCACAGCTGTTTTAAGTCCAACTTGTTGATGCCACCAATAGAAAGAAGCTATTTCTAGTGAATATCTACATCCTACCCCATCAAAATCTTGAAACTTACAACAATTACATTACTTCTATCGAATGGATTACTGACAGATGTGGAGCTGATAACGATCTTATCCTGTTGGGGGATCTTAACTTGCCAAACCGCAGGAGGATTGAGGACGATACTAATGAATTTTTCTTTCCAGATAATGTTTTCTCTGCAATTGAATCCACCTTAATTGATGCTCTAAATTCCTTAGGCATAAAACCAGTTTACTGCATCCTGAAGTTTTCCAATAGACTGTTTACATCTGCTGCCGGTAATACTGCTGTCAGTCAAAATAAAATTTCATTGGTTTCTGAGAACTCTCATCATTCTGCACTTGTAATTTTATAGGAGTATAATAACATTCCACCCGAACCTAACGTAGTTTTCACCAATTTTTACTCTTTTGACTTTTCGCTACTGAATAACTCTTTATCAACTTGTGACTGGTCTTTGGTAGTCAACCAAAGTGATATTAACCCATTACCGCAAATGACGGCTATAGCCATCCAATTTTTGGCGATATGTAGGCGAATTACGGCTATAGCCGTCCTGCATACTTTCATTAATAAAAAAGGAAACATTTTTTGTACGGACTGTACTAATGCATTTATTTGTTAGTTCTTCAGAAATACGTTGAGCAAAAATGACGTAAAATTCTAGATAATTTGTAAGTTGATTTTGTGTACGGTTTTTCATGTCTTGAACAAGTCAAAACATGCTCGCTGTAATAATCAATTGACGGCTATAGCCGCTAGCATTTTATACATTTTGTTCCAGTTATTAGTTGTTGTTAGTTGTTAGGATCAACTATTTATTCTGTAAGTATTTTTTCATGGAAAATTTTGTTTTGACATTACTGTGAGTGTTTGCGTAGGTATATAATTTTCGTTTATATAGGAGAAATTTTAAACCCTGAAATGGACTTCTGCAAAGAAAAGGAAAATCTAAGACAATTTTTGGATGATTGCGTCATCAATGATGACGATCAGAGCATTGTTTCGGAAGAATCCGATACGGAAGTGGACAATTTTAGTGGCGATAGTGAGCTATTTCATTTAATGGTATCGTCCGCGGATGAAGATTCTATAAGTAACGATGATCCTGACGATGACGACTGTGCAATTTCTTCACTAGTAACTGAAGCTAATGAGGCCATTATCGACGATGACGATATGTGGTATGATAATAAATTGAAATTGGTTGAATTTGCATTTAACAATAGTGAGTGTGGCGTTAAAATGAATGCTGATATGAATTCCAGTGCAAAAGATATTTTTGATCAGCTGTTTTCAAGAAATATAACTGAGACAATTGTCAGTTGCACAAATAAATATGGGAAGCATTTACTGGAAACCAAGCGGCCTGCAACAAGACAGACTCCGAAGGTTGATTTCGTTGAAACAAACTAACAAGAGCTGCTTAAATTTTTGGGCCTTTGCTTGCTCCAAGGTCAAAAAAATGTTCCTTCAATTCGACACTTGTTTACTAATACACCATGTCGGGACGCCCCGTTTTGAACAGCTGCTTCGATGCATCAATGCACATTATACTGGAGATACTGATAGCAATACCACAAAATTAAAAAAAAATTTATCCCCTCCTCAAGCCTATTCTTGCCAGTTTTCAAGCAGCATTTTCACCGTTGAAAGGACTTCACTGGATGAATCCCTTTTATTGTTTCGTGGTCGGCTAAGTTTCCGACAGTATATGAAAGGAAAGAAAGAAGGATACGGAATAAATTTTTTGAACTTACTACGACGGATGGATATGTCCTAAATGTTGAAATTTATCAAGGAAAAGCAGATAACCTAGATGTATCGTCAAAAACAAGTGATCTTGTTTTACGATTAATGCAACGATATTTGCATAAAGCACATCATTTATTTATGGACGATTTTTATAACAGTATCGAGCTTTCAAAGGAGCTGCTAATATATAAAACACACACGACCGGTACGCTTCGTTCTAATAGAAGAGGTAATCAGAAAGAAGTAACTTCAAAAAAGTTAAAAAAGGGCGAACATATTTTGCGCAGAAAAGGTCAAATCTATATATCTAAATGGCGGGATAAACGGGAAGTTCTATCCATAACAATAAATCATCATCCAGAAATGATTGAAGTTGGCAACGCATTCGGACAAAAAAAGTATAAGCCAAATGATTTAGCTGAATATAATTTGAATATGTCGGGAGTTGATAGATGTAATCAGATGGTTTCCTATTATTCATCACCACGAAAATCGATAAGATGGTACAAAAAAGTTTTTTTCATCTTTTGGATATCTGCTTTGGAATTCCTTTTTCATCTATCGACAGTTTCATAAATCAATTACATTCCTCCAGTTTAGAGATTTGCTAATACAATCATTGATCCAACATGACAAGAATATTACTGGAAAGCAATTAGCGGCATTAACAACAAATTCATTAACATCGACATCTACTGCTTCTATACAACAACATTTCTTGGAAAAGATTCCTCTACCTATTGGTTTTATGCGTAAAACTAATTTTCAACGTTGCAGATAATGTACGGTTAATAAAATTAGAAAAGAGACGTCATATAGATGTAAAACTTGTCCGCGAAAGCCAATATTATGTCCAAAATGCTCCGAATCATTTCATTCACCTTAAATCTGATACATTTATAATGCTTTTTCTTATATGTAATTTGTTTCATGAATTTATTTTTATTTTATAACCAAAAAATTACATGTAATACTTTTATAATGTGTTGAATAAATAGATAATTTTGTTAGCAAATAATTTACTTGTTATACTTATAGACCTTTTTTTTTTTTTTAAATAAAGATCCTATACACATTTCAGACGGCTGTAACCTTCTTTTGTTTATAAGAACAATTTTTTTCTATAGCCTTCGTGACGATCATAGCCGCCATTTGTTCTGAGCACAGAACAAAAGTCATGATAAGCAAATTACGGTTAAAGCCGTCGAGAGTTTTTCAGGAAAAACTATGGAAAAATGTAATAATTTTCACTTCTAAACATATAACTGACGCTTAATTAACTATTGCATTACCAAACAATTTAAAAAAAATGCGTTTGTGGACACGATTTTAAAACTAGAAGTGTGCGGCAATGTTAACGAATCTATTGGTGCCTGGCCTTAGTGATCTTACGATATTTGTAGATATTTTGCTTGAGTATATTTCCAAACTCGATTCCACGTTCAATGCTGGCCCTGATGGGGAGACACTAAGGAAGTTGTTTTATTTTACTCCTATACACAAAAAAGGTTGAAAAAATTAAATAGCTATTTACAGGAATATTGCCTAGCTTTCTGTTATTTTTTTAACTATAAGGTAACACGATGTTGTGAAGAAGCGATCAACTTCCATTAAACTGGTTGAATATACCTCGGTTTGTTTCAACTGTATGGAAAATGATAACTATGTTGACTGCATCTTCACCGAATTTAATAAGGCCTTCGATAAAATTTCACACAAGATTTTGATCTTGAATTTTGGTGTCCTTGGATTTCCTGATTTTTAATTAAATGGACAGAGTCATATTTATCAAATAGGATCCAACAAGTTTTGTTTAGGTCGGCTGTCTCTTGTGAAATACCTGTACTTTTCGGTGTTCTTCAAGGCAGACATCTTGATCCACTCCTTTTCATCGATTAGATTAACAATTTGCCCAACGTTATTAATCTAAGTGATATTCTGATATATGCTGACGGTGTCAATATATTTAAGACGGTCTATAGCTCTACTGATTCTTGCGCTCTGCAATCAGACAATAACAGTTTCTTTATTTAAAAATTTTATAAACCTAAATATTGAGAAGTTTAAAGCCATTAGCTTTACGCCTAAAAATTGTTCACTTCTGACTACATACGATGTCAATGGTATCGCTCTTGGCAAAACCAATGAAGTCAAAGATCTTGGTGTACATTTAGATACCAAATTTAACCACATATTGACAAGACAATCAATAAGGCTAATGCCGCATTTGACTTTGTAAGAAGGTGGGCGCGTGATTTTAATGATCTTTTTACTATAAGGTCCTCTTATTGAGTATGCTATCCCCGTTTGGTATCCTTTTTATGATAATCATCTAAGGTACTTGGAATTTGTACAGAGGAGATTTATTCGTTTCGCACTTAGACATCTCCCATGGAATAATCCTGTCACACTTCCCCCTTATGAGCAGAGACTAAATCTTCTTAAGCTACCTACGCTCACTAGAAGAAACGAAGTAAATAAAGCAGTCTTCTTTTGTTTTAAATAATTACTGGTGCCGTAGACGCTCCTGAGCTCTTACCTAAAATTAACTTTGATATTCGCCCACGAACTTTGAGGAATTACTCATATACCCTGTTGCTTGTACCTCACCATCGCACCAACTACGGTTATAATTAGCCTATTTGGTCTATGTTGAGGTCTTTAATGACCACTTCAACAAAGTTGAAAAGTCTGCTTTACGAATAAAACAAATTTCTTGTATTTTTGCTTACATTCCATTTTTTGTTTCGCTTTTGTGCAGTGAATTTCTATTTTCATTATTTTACTCTAATTTAAATTTTAATATCCTTTCGCTTTTATTTACACATATTTTGCTGTGTAAGTTTTATAATTAATTATTCTAGTTTTATTTTGTTTTTATTTTTTTGTTTATTGTTTGAATTTTTTATTTATATCTGACGATTTTTGTTGTTGCTTCTTTAATGGTTTTGTATTTATTTTTTATTATTCATTTTTTTTTCTTTAATAATAGTCAGTTGGAATATTTTGTACTGTCGGTTCTTCTAAATAAATAAATAAATAAGTTCACTAAGTTTTCAATAAACTATACATAATGCAAACATACATAAACCATATCATATATTCCGGGGGTTACGGTCAAAATTGGCAGTGTGTTCTGTGTATAGCCCGTTTTTTTATGAAGTGTTGTGACATTGGCAATAGGGTTTGCAATCCCGTGTTATATTTTCAGTCCCGGGATTTCGGGATTACATTTTCCAAATTCTGAGATCCCGGGATTGGTACCGGGATTAGGATTGGACGCTGTGTAAGAAAATGAATATCCAATATTCAAACAAACACATTTTACATAAAAAAATTAATAATTGCTCATATCTTAAAATACAATACTGTTCATTAATTAATTCAATTAATTGGTCGATGCATATTTACATTTAAGTATTTATACAAGAATAAAGTAAGAAAGATTATGAAGAGTGCAATCGATTTGTTTTGCTATGCTCTCTTCTCTTTTTCTCAATATACTAATAAATATGAATATAATTGCTGGTATTGATCTTTTATTATTTGCGGGCTTTTCTTATTGGAAAATAATATGCAGTAAAAAACTTCGCAAATTTTCTTACGCGTGCCCAATTTTCAATAAACACATACTAGATATGAAAGAATGGTAATTAAATATATCCGGCATAAATTAAATTATTGGAACATTTTGTTGTGAAATGTTTTTTTTTATTTTTGTTTTTTTATATACATATTGTTAAGCCAAACTCAGGGGATACCCTATGATACAAAGCACAGCATGGCAGGAAGGAAATAGGGAAAGGATTAGGGGAAATGCGGAACGTGGCGGAGGTGCCGATGTATGGCACTCTTTAACCTTCGAAGATTGTAAGCCTGGCGAAAAACAGAAGATGTTAGACTGTTCCACATTCGTACATTTTGGGATAAGAAAGCATCACGGAATTGTTCTGCACGGCCGAAAATATTTTGAAGTGTGAAAGAATGTGCGCCGCTTACAGCGCGAGTATTACGTGCAGGAATTAATATACAAGGGATTAGGTTAGATATTTTATCGGAACATTGGTCACGCGTGTAGCGATAAAGGATCGAAAAATATCCAACATTGCGGCGGTGCTCGACCGAGTCGATATGACAAGTTATTGCCAAATCACCAATGAGCTCAAAGACTCTCTTTTGGACAATATCCAAGATGTGAGAATTGTATTCCATTTTAGGTCTGATATAGGACTTGTAGAGTGGCTCTATATTTGATGGGCTGAAATATTTCTTACACCTTTTTAAAAATCCAAAACAATTCGATGCTTCTTTGGCAACAGAGAAGATGTGATCTGTTTACTGGAAATATTAATGCCAGAAATGCTCAGTGACGGTGAATCTAAATTAAAGCTCCATCAAATGAAATGCGAGGATAATATCAAGATCGTTATTTAATGTACTAGTCATTCAATCTCGTTTGGCACATGCTGCATTGACCTCAGGAGTAAGCAAGATTATAAAAGGAGTAAGCGAAATTAAGGGTAAGGATGGGATTGAAATTAAGGGAAAGCAGATCATTTATGAAAATTAGGAAAATAGACGGAGAAACCTGGGGCACACCGGCATTTATAGGGTGAGGTTCAGATATAACGCCATCTAATACAACATGAAGTAGGCGACCAAATAGAAAACTTTCAATTCATAATAGAACATATACGTGTGTATATATATATATATATATATATATATTTCATAATAAAAATATATAAATTTTTTGGGAATAAAATTCTTAAAACATTTTGATGAGAAAAAAGTTTCAAAATATAATTCAGACAAATATTGAATCCCGGGATTAGTTATTCCGATCCCGGGATTTCGGGACTTGAGGAAACAACGGGATCCCGGGATTCCGGGTCTGCAAACCCTAATTGGCAATTTGACTCTGCCTTAAGATTTGTTCTCCATTAGACGACTATGCCCATATTAGTAACAGCCATGGGTCTAACCTCATTATCAAACCTATTTTACCTCACTTTAGCTTTACCAATGGATTTGGATTTTCTGTACATTCCAGCAATATAGGAAATTTTTCAATTGCACTTTGTTGGAAATAAAAAAGAGTTTAATAATGTAACGTTTCTACAAATTAGTCACCTAAAGTTCTTATCTTGTTCAAGCTATCCTTTTGTGGAATACGCTTGACCAATGTGCTCAAAACACAAGTTCTATTAGTTCTATTAAATTTTTTTTAAAAACTTATCAAAGTATCTTCACGAAAACTAACTTTCTTTTTTTCTCTGTGCTGGCATTTTATCTCTTTTGAATCTTTTCCTCCATTAAGGCTAGAGATCAATTTAATATCTAGTTTTCGTTGCTGTTTAATTTTGTGTGAGATAGGAGAAATAAATCTTTAGAAATCTTTACATAACAGAATCTTTGCAAAAACCGAGGTGTGTATAAAAGAGATTCAATTGCTTGTCTCAATTTTACACCTTATTTCACAATGTTTTTATCAATTTACGACTAATGCAATTTATTTATTACCACCTTTTTCTTATCTGAATTGAAAGGCTCTCACTTTGAAGTGGCTTAACTTTAAAAATTCAATAAAAATCCTTTTATCCATCTACCCATAATGTAACTAACCCAGCAATACGAAATTCCCCTTTAATCTGACATCTTTAATGGGCCTAAGGGTCAACGCCGAGTAATTTATCAAACAGTTTATCAGAGTCGTATACTGGATAGAGGGAGAACTTTCATTTCGGTTCGACTATATTAAAATGTTATTCAAGTGGACAAAAGCAAACATAAAACGATAAACTCACATAAATTATTCTGTAAATAAAAGGATCTCACTTTTACCAGTTCGCTTTTAAAAGGACTTAAGTAAATTCCTAGTTTTTGCAGAAATCCCTTTGGATTCATCGTAAATTCATCAATAACGTATGAACTGCAGGATATCAGAGGATATTGTTATTGTACATCAGAATTGTTATCAATGGTTGGTTATACCTACATTAATGCAATCACAACGATTATACTGGCGAACAATTTAGTGAATATACCACATGTCTGTTGTGTTAAAAATAATTTTGCTTTTAAATGGCAAAAGAATGACTCTTCAGCACAGAACAGAGGTATATATACAGACACATATATGTAAAGTATTATCATATCATTGAAGGACTACTTTAATATATTCGATTTTCAATTTCGAAGTCTAAAACTAGCTAGATGTTTTTGTTTTCCATGTTTTTGAAATGTATATACAGGGAGTTTCCGTCTATGTGGTCCATGGAACAGGAGGTTATAGTACTCATCTAGATGAACAAAAAATTGTGTGGTAGGCGGGGGGGTCCGCCACATCTGTTTGGGAGATACAGGGTGATTAAGAAATTATGGTAGTCTTTTACAAAACACTCTGTATCTTAAAAAAGTACACCATGTATGGCCGCTGTAAAGAACTCATTGTATGTAAAACTGGATGGCCTTTTCAACGATTGCTCAGTTAGCCTCATAATCCTCTTCTCTCCGGAATCCTGGTGGTCTAAAATAAGAATTCCGAATTTTCTTAGCAGTTTTTTGATATTGACATCTTCTTTTTTACAAAAATTATAAGCTATGGACTCTTCCTTTTTAATGTGACCTATTACACTCTATGTGCTATCTGTAGCCGTTAAACAATTATTAACTCATAACCTATACTATAACTCTACTTTCCTTAATGCATCCAGTCCAATTTTGTATATTAATTCATAAAAAATGCAAGGGAAGCACAAAATATCATATTTCCAAAAAACAAATAATAACACAAATACTAATCTAAAAGCAACGAACTCTAGGCTTGAGGCAAAAGCACAATGAAAGCGACACAACAAAGTCGCCGTAAATTGATTGCTGGAAGGATTCGAATATACAGGGGTTTCCGCCTAGGAGGTCAATAGAGCAGGAGGTGATAGTACTCACTTCGACAAACAAAAAATTGTATGGAAGGGTGGCGGGCATATCAACCGTTTAGGAGTTACAGGGTTATTAAGGAAAAAAAATAAGTTTTTCACAAAACACCCTATATCTTAAAAAGTACAGGCCGTACGGTTAAGAGCTCATTATATGCACTTTATGGCATTTCCAACAAATGCTCAGCTAGCCCCATAAAAGGGCGGATCCAGACATTTGCTCTAGTAGGGGCGATCGCCCCCATCGCCCCCTATAACCGCACCTGCCATCAGTTGTGGACCGCTCTGTATCGCTTTATCTTTTCGTTTTATCATGAAAATTTCATGAAAATTCAGATATCGTCAGAGGCTTTTTCACTTCTATAAACTAAGTTTTGATCCCGTAAGCATAGTAAAATTTGCATTATAAACTTTTTGCTTGTCTTACTGATGGTGTTTTTCATATAAAGGTCGCTTGCTGTTCGTTCAATTAGCATAATTTCCAGGGCAGGACAGCATTTTCTAGCAAATTAAATAATTAAAGAAATTTTCGGGGAATGCTAATTAGGTAGGGTTATTATATTTATAAAATTAAATTAAATATTTGCAGGAAAACTGAATCTCAGATTAATTACCCCTGCTATTATAATTTTCCAAACATACTACTTTTCATCAAAATACCCGCCTTTTGTGAGAGTGCAAAACTCTTGCTCGTACTGAAAGTTTTAACTTTTTTGAGAATAATTTATCACTCAAAAAGAAAAAATAATAAATATAACAAATAACTTTTTATAAAACTATCTTGAGTTTACCATTTAATTAAATATTAAAATTATACATTTGTGTATAAATTTTAAATTATTTTTCATGATAAACAAAGAAAGCAAAGTCAAAGCAAAGTAATTTAATTAAGTATTTTGGTAAACATTAGGAGATCCAAATTTCATTGTTATTCACTGTAGTGTTAAAACTAAAACTTCCCAGGAACTGGATTCAGCAACTGTGAAAAATTTTCCAGTGCACACAATTTAAAAAAACTCACCGTGAGGGAAAGTGTACACTTAAATGCTGAATGAAAATTTTTCTGTGCTGAATGTTGTTTGAGTGAGAAAATAGTCTTTTTGAAGAAGTTAAGTTCAGTTATAAGAAATGAGTTACTTGAATTCACGGCTTAGAAAAAGGTAAAATAAATAATATAACAAATAATTTTGAAAATAACGCTTGACAAAAGCTCTTCAAAATTCACGATCAAAATGGCGGGGAGAAAATATCAGTTAAAGTGTTCAAAATTTTGACCGAAAAACTAATTTACATTTTTGTGAAATCGAAACAACGTGGTGTACACAAAATTGTATGTCCACGCGTAAGCTAATAGTTACGGAATCTAGCCCCAGATCTTGCTTTCTTTATATACCTTAAAAATTTTAAAATTTATACACAAATGTAATATAATTTTGATATATGCAAAATGAACTTTTGTGATGTACCTATTCATTACGTGAAGGGAGAAATTATTTTCTATTTTTCCATATTTTCTATATTTCCATGTAAAGAAATCTCATCTTCTTCTTCTTTTTTATTTATAGTTTTTTTTTATGCTTTGCAATTTTAAGTTGCATAAACTATACTAAAGATTTTGGTTAATTTTTTCCTTGTTCCTATTCCTTTTACAATAAATAAAACAGTGATCGCTGTCAAACACACTTATCGCGTCGCATTCACTTTGTTTTACATGCGACATTATCGTCAAGTAAGTTCCCAATATTGTTGTGTCGCTATCACTGTATTTTGGTCTTTCCACTTCATCACGACATCCAGGACTACAACATTCCTAAAATGTAAATAAAGAAAAAACAATAAATAATTAAGAAAATCAACAAATTATCACAAAACTCACCATACATAAACATACCTCCGTGTATTTACATTTTTTACTTGTCATCCAATTGAAATTACGTAAAACAGATAATTTCGCCACAGCCATTGGCACAAACGTTGCTAGGGCAACACCGTGAGGAATATGGCATATGAACGGTCTCAGGAGCTACAAAAAGGTGGCGAGCTATAGTGAAATCACGCATTTCCGAATCCGAGTTGATACGAGGATGATACGTCCTACATTTTCATTACCTCCGGAACTGCTTAATCCGCAACTAGAATTAAAAATTAAAAATTTCATCTTTTAACATGTACGGAAGTAAGTCTGCTTGCTCAAAATGGACGTAAACAGGCGCGTTCGTTTAAACTTAACGAAAGGTTCTTTACCGACGCTTAACATTATTTTGCGTCCCGGGCGCGTTCGCCTTACGTAAGTACGTTTGCTTAAGTGTACGTCCATTTTGGGCCAGCCCATTCGCATAAGAAGTGCCTTGATGTTTTATCCTCTTCGAGACATAACCTGCATATATCACTGAGTTTGCAGTATCCGATTTATGACTCCTGTCTGAGTTGATTCCTTGATAACCTTGTTAGATTCAGGCTCTTCTTTTGTGAAGGCTACTTAACAAGTACAGAAGACTCTCCAGCTCTCAGACGCAATAGCAGTATGTGAGGAAGATGGATCACTACATCTCGTGCAGTGTTATGGTCATTATGTTTATACATAACATAAAACCGTACGGTACCCTAATGAATAATTTACATTACTCGAACATGTGATTTTACTAACAAAGTGAGTGAGAGGGTCTTATTACTTTGCACTATTAGAAAAAAAGGAAGATGTGATCGACTGTCAACACATTATAGGTCTGTCTGTTTACTTTTGAGCAAAAATATTTCAGTAAAAATCAAGTAAAAACTTTTATGCGGTAGAGGGGATAACTCAACAAAAGTTACCAGAGACTTCTCGAGTAAATTTTATTGAGCTAGCCATGTGTCAAACATTTGGTTGCTACGTTTCTGTCTGAAACCGAAAAAAATTAATTAATTTGAAATACGTTTTGAAAAACTCATCCTCTATAATAATTTTTTTTGAATCTCAACTCTTTAAATTATCATTTTACATTCATTCGATAACACAACAAAGGACTAACCTCAAATTTAATACTTTTGACAGTCAGCTGATTGGATATCGAAGTTACACATCCTCTTGATCATGAGTAAAAATGTGCAACTTTGTGCAAGAGGGGAAACGTATAAATTTACTCTAATTTTACGAGCTCAAAAGTAAACAGACGGTTTGTGTGTAAAAATGCGTAAAAGTTTTTACACCGAGTAAAAACTTTCAAGTTAACAGACAGACCTTATTTCTCACTCTTTTATAGCGAAGTGTCACTTGTGACATTTCATCAATTTGTTAATTGCAAGAATTAGTCAGACGACAAAACTAGATGAAGAAGTACAGCATGTGTAACAAGCACAACGAAATGATTTTTGTGCTGATAATATATTTGTTTTTTTTCGGAGGAGGTTCCTATATTCCACTTTCTTTTTTTATGCGGATAATAAAAAAACTATTGTATCAGGAATGGGTAAGATTTTTGTAAACAATTCATCATCATAACATAATGTTACTAAATAGACAAATTTCTGGTGAATTGCACTTTGAAACTCAATGAATGTAATGCTTATGATACATATAGGGTAAATTTAGCTGGGTATTTGCTTCAAGGTAATTGAATTACCTAGTTAATTGGAGACCCCTGATAAACATAAATCGAGGTAATTTGAATAGTAGCGCGCATGTCTGACGTTTAGTACGGTAACTCGTAGGTGACGTTTATTTTGAGTTAAAACGAATAAGCCATTAAGTTTTAAGTTTTTAAAATGGAAATTGAGGATGTAATTGCATTAATTCAAGCGAAGCGTCAGCAGGCGATGCAGATGAGGCAGCAAGCAATTGTAAATTTAAGACAAATGCAAGACATGGGCAGGAAGACAAAACGGTTACGGCTCCTTGCAGTGAGATCATGGCTACCGGCTAAGATGTTCACACGAATGTTATGTATGAGTAATTCATATTATCGTACAAGACGAAGGAGGATATGGTCGAAGGTAAGTTCAGGAATCAAGAAGTGTGTGTAGTCCCGATGTTGTTCAAATGACAATTTTTGCATCTAGGCACATCTAGACATCTACAATTACAAACCATTATTTATTTCAGGTCGAGAATTCCCAATTCTGGGAAAAAGATCTGCCGAAATTCAATGACGAAAAATTCAAACATACCTTCGTGTCGATAGACCGAAATTTGAATTACTCGTGTCAAGACTGCGACGACTGTCGAAACAGGACACCACTTGGAGATCAGCCATTTCTCTTAGAAAAAGAATTCCTATCGCTCTATATGCTCTCGGATCTTCGGGAGAATACAGAACCGTTGGCAGTTTATTTGGTGTGGGCAGGACAACGGTGGGCCAAATTGTTTTGGCATTCGTAAAGGTGATGTGGGATATCTTCCAGGCCGAATTCTTGAATGTTTATCCACCTACGCAAGATAAAGTCAAAGAAATTGTTGCCGGATTTGAAATAATGGGATTCCCGCAGTGCTTTGGAGCAATTGATGGATGTCACATCAGAGTCAATCCACCGAAAGATGAGGCTACAGACTACTATAATTTCAAGGGGTGGCATTCCTTAATTTTGTTTGCGTCAGTTGATTATCGGTATCGGTTTACCTATTTCAATGTTGGAACTCCAGGCCGCAGCAAACGACTCTACAATATTTGAAAATTCTTTGCTAAAGCAACAACATATAGCAAATCCAATTTTCTCCGAGAACAGTAGAGTCATCGAAGGAATTCGTGTGCCTAAGTTATTGATTAGCGACTCTGCCTTCCGGCTGTCCGAGCGCATTACGAAACCCTTTCCATTTCATATAGAACAATCGGAAGATGGAAAGCGTTTTTAATTTTAGTCTATCGAAATGCAGACGCGTGGTAGAAAATGCTTTTGGTCATTTGAAAGCCCGATTTCGCCGATTGGAAAAGGGCTTGCAAGTGCATATCGACAATGCAACGAGAGAAATGATTGTATTAACAAGAACTGGTTATCTGAATTAGAAAAGCTGCGGAGAGGAATAGGGGCAGCCAAATAGATCATTTACAGGAGGAAATGGGGAGCCTACAGGAAATGTCATCCGACGTGCTATTTTGCAATTCTTTAGTAAGTAAAAAGTCATAATAATTATAACGAAACGAACACTTATTTTTATTATATTTTCATATTAAACGGTTTCACTGTTTTCTATTCTCTTTTTCGATTAGAAAATTTATTAATTTTTCCTGCATTTGATTACTCTCTATCAAGATGTAATTACTTTCTTTCAAAAGGTTGTTTGTAGTGTCAATTTTACTCAAATGCTCTTTCTCTGTTTCTTTCATTTCCAGCTGAAATTCTTTGAACGCCTTAATTTCTTGTTCTGCTAAAGAAACTAATGCTTCATTAAAATTTTTTTTTCTTTGCAGAACGTGAAGCCGAAGCCAATCTTGCTGAAGGAGAAGGCAACACCAATCCAGAAGATTTTTCTTGGGTTGGAGGCGACGTCAGCGTTGAATCGGACGATGGCAGAGAATAACTGATCCGTAGATAATGATGACAAAGTGCTAGGCTCCGTAGGAATATATAGATAATTCGTTTCATTTATTAAATCTAAGAAAATGAACACAAATTCTGTATTTAATAAAACACTTAAGCACAAACTATCATGTTTTTATTACCATAACAATCAACTGCAATGGATTCCTCCATTAACTCCGTCCCACGGTTACTTTTGTGATGACCTATAAACTCATTAAGAGTATCGAAATGCTCCCATTCTGATGGCGCTCCTCCCGATGGCCCTTTCTTCAAAACTTCGCATCTGGAAATTTATCGAAACTTTAGTGTTTTTACAATTCTATTTCACAATACATACTTAAATCTGTTTGTCAAGTTCTTTATGCGAGTTTTTATTTTCTCGACAGAAAGCTGAAGTCCATGACTTTCCATAAACTCTTTTTTCATGTTGTGGTATACATGACTATTTCTTTTATTGCCACAAAGCTCGTCAATGTTGCTTCTCCAGACTTCAATCACAATTGATTGTTCGCCGGCACTTAAGAATTTTCTTTTCTTTAAATTTTGTTGAACTTTCGAATTGTCACTTTTCATATCCATTTTTGTTTGATTTGTCATTGTCTATTGCTGAATATGTGCTTACACAAATTTTTTTTTCTAGCGACTACCAGTTGGCGCTGTTATCAGGGTAATTGCAATTACCCAGCAATTTTTGGGGATATACATAGATACCCGGAAAATTACTCGCTTGTTATTCGGGGTATTTGTCAGAATACTCGGGGTATTTGATGATACACATGGAGTAAAAGTAGGCTAATTTAATTAACCGGTTAAAATTACCCCATGTGTATCACAGGTATAACGAGAACACGGATGTCCAATAATTTTGGGTAAACCAAAGTACCATTTAGAGAGACATTAGTATCACCGTGCTCTCAGAAGATGCCAGGTAGTTATACATAATAACGGTGAAACCAAATTAGAGATCTTTATTGTTTTTTTTTTAAAGATAATTTCCTAAGGTATAAGCGAAGTCCTCTCCGCCTTCGTTGTACCGTAAAGTCTCCTCACTAGGCAAATAATGGCATAATTGCATGGATCTAGTCGTACCTTGATTCGCCGGACATTATTAAAAATGATCGTTGTAGTAATGTTCCTTTTAAATTCCATTACAGTATCACCATCTAATGAAAGAAACAAAATCGGATCAAGAACGCCACTATTTTCAAGAACAATATATTTCAATTCTCTAAGGTAAGCCTTGAGTTGAGCTGCGAAGAAGCTTGAGAGTGGCCTGGAGGTGACTCCAGTCTCTTTGTCGTAGCTTAGGCGTATAATTTTGTCACGTATTTTAACATTTCACTTCAAATTTGTCGTACTTTTATATTCACCATATTCATTTTGATTTATCCTTTTCATCAACCACAAAATAAATTAAAATGAATTTTCAATGAATTAATGTCAAAATACACGCCTAAAAGTACGACAAATTAGTTAACTGCTTCCGAGTTTATGACAAAAATTTTATACTGTGGTAAATGTATATTTTACAAATAATTAGAGTGAATACAAGTGCTTAAATTCGAAATAATATTTTGAATTTGTTATATGTGAAGTGTCATTTTCAGTTTATTCTACGTGATGCAAGGCTTGCTAAGCTGACTAAAAACACAAAAATATTAGTAGAAAAGTTCATTTCATTTAGGCGTATATTTTGATTGACATTAAAGTACGACAAAAGATCAGGAGGGTAATTCTGATCTTTTGTCGTACTTAATTGTCAGAATACACGCCTAACGAACGAATTGGTTTTCTTCTTCCTTTTTATTGTTATTCAACTCATTCAGGTTGTGGTAAACTAAAAATGAACAGAAATTGACACAAATTAATCATTTTGACCGTCAAGTGAAGTTTTGTAAGAGGTCATGTACACTTTGACAATAAAGTGAATAAAAACAAATCAAAAAAGTTCTTATATCATAATTATATTATTTGTTCTCATACATACCTGGCAAGTGTACACAAAATGTCAGTTACTATTCAATGGCTTCTCATTTCTTAGCCAGTCAAATATATGTATGTAGTTAAAAACAAATTTTTTTTATAACGCCTTTATGAAGAAGTTGCGCTCATCCACTGTTTTGTGAATTTTTGCTATTCGATTTCTTGAATTTGTGTTTAATTTTTACTTCATCTGTATGGTTTTATTCTGATCGGCTCGAGTTTAGTAATAAGGTCCAGCACAGATGACGTACTGCCAAGGCATCTCAAATTCTAATGCGTATATAACATACATACATATATGTACCTACAATAAACATAAGAAATTCTTTATAACAGCTATAAAAACTTTTTATTTTCCAATTTTTCGCATGTTCCGAACCTCAGTGATGGTTGCAAAATTAAATTTATTATTATTTTACCTCGCCCAACATTCTGTTAAAATTTAATAACTGTTGGAAGTAATGTGAATTTGTATTTTTATTCATATCAATGTTTTCCAATATAATTAGAGCTATAATTAGTCTCTCAATTGAATTCTTTTCTTTATTAAGCAAACAAATTTTGCTATTTTCTATTAAATTTACCGGAATTACAAATGAAATAAGAAAAGGGTCATCTATACGAAACAATTCAGACTTTATGGGACTTTTTAAGCTGATTGCCAAAAATTACAGTTAATAACGGCCTCTCATTTTTGCTCTGAATTATATTTAATCCGTTTTTACAAAAATCATTATCACAAATTTAACAATATTATTGAATTTAAGCACTTTTTTGCTGTAATTAGGTGTATAATATCCATTTACCACAATTGTACCAAATTTTTGTCACAATCTCTTCAGCAGTTGACTAATTTGTCGCATATTTAAGGTGTGTTTTTTCCTGTTTGTTCACCGAAAATTCATATAAGATCATTTTGTGGTAGATAATAGTGAAGACACAAAATGAACAGTGTTCGAAAAAAAATTGCGACAAAAGTGAGGCGAATATGTCAAAATTCACGCCTAAAATGTACGACAAAAGATCCGAATCATCCTACAAAATCACCTCCAGGCTTGAGGCTTCCTTGGATGTGCTTCTGCCTAAAGTATTTTCTTCTCTTTTTGTCTCATTTATGGCCAGTTTCACAGTCGAGTTTAAGCCAAGGTTTAGTTTAAACTATCCTCCAAGTTTAAACGTAGTTTAAACCTGGAGGGTGATTCTGATCTTATGTCGTACTTGAATGTCAAAATAATCGACTAAATGAAATGAACTTTTCTACTGATTTTTCCGTGTTTTTATTCAGATCAGCAAGCCTTGTATGACGTAGAATGAATTGAAAACGACACTTCAAATTAAAAATAATATTTCGAATTTAACCACTTGTAATGCTCTAATTAGGTGTAGAATTTCCATTTACCACAGTGTAAAATTTTTGTCACAACCTGTTGAGCAGTTGATTAATTTGTCGCATATTTAGGGGTGTTTTTTGATGTTTGTTCACCGAAAATTCATTATAGTTCATTTTGTGGTAGATAATAGTGAAGACACAAAATGAACTATGTTGAAAAAACAGTACGACAAAATATGTCAAAAAACAGCCTAAATAGTGCGACAAAAGATCAGAATCACCCTCCAAGGGGGTGATTCTGATGACTTTGCCCTAGCTTAGGCGTATATTTCAGTCACATATTTTGACATTTCACCTCAAATTTGTCGTACTTTTATATTCACCATAATCATTTTGATTTATCCTTTTCATCAACCAGAAAATAAACTAAAATGAATTTGAAATGAATTAATGTCAGAATACACGCCTAAAAGCACGACAACTTAGTCAACAGATCCCGAGGTTGTGAGAAAAATTGTATACTATGGTAAATGGATTTTCTACACCAACTTAAAACAATACAAGTGTTTAAAAATGAAAAATATTTTTGAATTTGTTATGTGAAGTGTCAGTTTCAGTTCATTCTACGCAATTCAAAGCTTCATTTCATTTAGGCGTATATTTTGACATTAAAGCACGACAAAAGTTAAGAATCACCCTCCAGATCGGGTTTTACAGTGCATTCTTTTAGTAACGTTGGTAGTACTGATTAAATTGTGAACAAATTAGTTACCGCCGCCATTGTGAAGCAATTTTTCTATCAATCACTCTGTCAATCGGAAAATGTCTTCGAGGAGGGAACTAAAGGAGGTGACATGTGATGAAAAAAGCGTATAACCAAAGAACATATAACTTAACAAGAAGCTTCATCTGGGCCCTAAAAATGCACAAGTTGTATGGTTCTTTGGAGATGCGGTCGGGAGGTAATAGACGGGAAGAAGCAAAGATTTGAGACTGAGCGGATATTTCTGTTCTCTCTGTTCTCCGCCACCCCACAGCTGTACCTGTACACACGCCGACGCCAGCAGCCATATGCACAGTTTTGTTTCGCTATGCTGCCGCTGCCTAGTTGAAGTGGCGAACCGGTTTTTCTATTAATTTATGTACTCGAAAATTTTTCATATGAACTTTTTCACAGATTTTTGTGGCCGAGGATACTTCAAAAGATCAATGACCTTAATTTAACCCTTTGGGATAAGCAAGTAAATTTATTTACTGCTCACGGAAAATTCTTGTTTTTAAGAAAAATATAGAGCTTTGGACAGTTTGTGTGCGACCCAACGAGCTTTATTGCAACAGTGAAAGGCTTTACAGAAACTCTTCTGTTAAAGATGTTCTTTGGTATCCCTATCGTTCTTCTTCTTGTTTTGTCGAGGTGCCATAGGCGGCGTTAAAAATTGTTGATGCCTTAAATATCAAAACAAAATTAATGGCGCGAAAATTCAAACACATTTCTTAGAAACTCCGCACAATCTTCCGCACCAACCACTGACATGTATATAAATGGACTAACTGATCTCCTGTTTCATGTGGCACCAGTTTTGATTTCAGAAAGTATGCTCTCATTGAAGATATATTTAAATTATTTGCGAATTTACTTAAATATGCATGTCAGTGGGATTTACCGAATTTACCACAAAGTATTTTTAAATCTTCGAGCACATATAACTCTTTTTTATATTACTAACACTTAGTCCAATAGTCATTAACCATTTCCTATAAAAAATAAATTATCCCTTTTGTAACTACGTCTCTGCGCCAAACACACTTCGCGGCTCTTTGTTTACAAAAAAGTAACAGTCAAACCCCCTGCTAAAATCAAGATGGCGAAAATTTTTGGCTACGCTGCCATACATATACTTTACTATAGGATGTCGTCTCCTTTAGTTCTCTCTAGAAAGTAAAAAATAAAATATATGAAGATATATTGACGACTTTTAAATGTGCCACTATTCAAAATAGCTGCAAATTTTAGTAGAAGTGAAACTAAACTATTGCTTTCCTTAGTGCATAAAAAAATGCATATAGTAGAGTGCAAGAAAACAGAGAAGTATTTATACGAAGACAAAGTGACATAGTTCTTTATTTAAAGGGAATCTAGCATAAAAATCAACGCCGTCCCACTCGTTAAAATGATTTGGCCGATTTTTAGTTCATCTCGGTCGTCGACAGAGTTTTGAATTTAACTCAAAAAGGCTTCTTCATCGTTAAAAATATCTAAAACTGAGTCCATGATAAAAGTATTTTCTTAATACATACAAACAATGCTATACTGTCAAAATAAAATGTCACGCTTGTTACAGATTTTTATATTGAATTTAAACCGAATGATGGCACGGTTTAAACTCTAGTTTAAACCGGGATTTAACCAAACTGTGAAACCCATTCGTCGTGTTTAAACTAAATATTTGGTTTAAACTCAGACTGTGAAACTGACCATTCGATTTGTAGGTAGGTACTAATAATATTTTTGTTTTTTTTTTCCACAACGTTATAAAAATCAACGCCTGTCTAGCTACTGCTTTCTACGTTTGACAAGGTATTGTTAGCGGTGAATTTTGTAATGAACGTAACCCGGTTTACATGGTGTGGGGCGAAGGTTTGGATATTGGCGAAAAAAGGCAAAAGCGTCGTCACAAACTATAGATTAATTAGATCATAATAGGTCTGTTGGTTTACTTTTGTGTAAAAATGTCTGAATAAAATTAAAGTTATAACTTTCTTTGGTAAATGATAATGAAAAAAATTAACAGACAACTTGAAAATCCATTCAACTGTAAAATTTTTCTAGTAGGAGAATTTAGCATACACATTATGGATAAAAACTTTCAAGTTTGTGTAAACACTTTGAAGCCTGTGTAAAAACTTTCGAGTAAACCCACAGCCATTTCTTTAATTAAGTTGTACTGTTCAAGCTTTGATATACTTATGACAAGAAGAAGCACTATGGATCGAATCAACCTTATTTTTCAATTTAACAATTCGCAAATGAAAAACATTATATTCAATTGCATTTCTTCTTCCTATTTTTTAAAACGGCAGATGCACAGTGGAGCTTCAGATTTAATTTTATGCCAAAATACATTCAGTTCTAGCACAATTTTTGTTTATTAGAGCTATAATGAAGGACAAAAATCATTAGTGTACTTCATTATGATCTGATTTTCGAACCATAATTACGAATACTATGTGTGCCTAGGAGGTATAAGTCCCTGTATGTATTGTACATTATTTTAAATTTATTTCAATTCATCTATTCTATTAAAAACATGGTTTATGTGTACTTGTTCAACACGCTATGTACCTCATGAGAATCAAAATGAGATGGTATATTTTCGAGCTCCTATACATAGATCTCCGAAATTATTGCGCCTTAGACCAAAAGTAACCGTCATGTCTAATGTTTGATCTAGAAACAAAATATCTATTTTTCTGTATACATCAATGGTATGAAGGGGTTGCCTTGCAGGTGTCTTCAGTACTGAAATAATTCTCGATTTATTTTATTATGGGTTTCCTTTAAAATAAAAATAATCCACATCCTCAATTTACTAAACATAAAGCGGAAACTAAATATATTTACTTATACCCTATGCAGCCATCCCGGGAAAATTTTTCGTTTTTATATCCTTGAATTCACTTTGCATAATATATGTATGTGTAAGCATGGTAGCTTTTATGTTCGCATATGAATAGATGAGCGATTTGTGTAGACTGTAGATGAAAAGCTAACAGCGAGACGAAAGAGCCTTTATCTATAAACGGAGTTGGAATGCTAAAACATTGCGAGTATAAGAAGTCCTTGGGGGGCAATTTCCTTAAAATTTGCTTTTGTATAACTCAGTTGTTTTACGAGGGCTATGCTGTTTGGTGTAATTGGATTACAAGAGATAGACGTTCACTAGAGCCACAAAATGACGACGTGTTTATGTGCAATTTGTCCTAATATCTTTGTTATTTGGGTATCTTTAGCAACAGATGATCAAAACTTATTTATTGTTAATATAACGTCTATTAGAGATATAGATTTCTGTGCGATGGAAACTGTTCATGATGCGAAAAGATTAATAATTAATAATTAGACAACACTATACAAAAAATTGTAAGGAACGTTCTAAATTGTTTATGTCCTTATGCAGGTCTTATTATTGCCTTATTCTACTATGTTATTATGTTCTAATAGTAAGCCATCTCTTATAAGAGCCACGGCAGTGAGATTTTAAAACACTAGTTCCTGAAAAATGAATAGATATAATTGGATGGAAATGAATTTTCATAATATCGTGTTTTTGCGATTAACGTCACAGTTATGTAACGGGAGATTCCTAGATCCACACTTCACACCATTAAATCTGTGTTCTACCAACAACCCAAGTTACAATGCGGGACCTATTCCGTTGTGGCAAACTAAACCACTGTACGCACAATACCACAATATGACTTTGGACGTGAATAGTTGGCAGTTGCCAGTTGTTTTTTAGAACCAATTTCAGATGTTAGAAATTTGTGCGAACTATTTAGTTATAACAAGAGCTATTTCTACAACCAATTAGGAAATATGATAGTTGAAGTTGTGACAACTATGTGCGAACCTATCTTCTTATTCATATACGAAACTTGAATCATTTTACTTCCTTAATAAGTTGTATGTAAACTTGGCCTGGCAACCAAATGCGAACTGCAATTATAATCCTTATAATCATTTTTGTATTATTCATAAAACCAAAATTTTTTCTAGTGATTTGATTGACACCTCTATTTAGAGTTTCATGGCAAGAAGTCATGTTTCAGTTTAGATTACTTTGATCTATAAGACTTATTATTAGTGCGCTTACGGCTGTCAGCTATTCCAATCGAATTCAAGTGACCATTTTCCATCAAACAGCTCACATATAGTTGAAAGACAAAGCCCTGCTCGACGATCTTATTCTTATTTATTTTATTCTGTGCTATGAAATTTATGTGATCACAAATGTGTAAATTGTAAAGCGTGGCTACAACCATATATATTTATCAAAGGTCCTGGGCTCTACTTTTACCGTATTCCAAGCTGAGACATTATCCATAGTAGAATGCGCCAATACCTGCATTTCGACAGCCATAAATGAGTCAACTATCTACATATATACTCTCGGACAGTTAAGCTACCTGCTCTCAAGGCCTTAAGGGCCCACACTATCAAGTCATTTATTGTCTGAGAATGTCTGCAGACCCTTAAAAATCTATCAAGGGAAACATGTGGGTTGCTGGATATGAGGAATGAAATTGCTGACGGCCTAGCCAAAAGAGGAGCGAAAACTCCCTTTGTCGGACCAGAGCCAGTTTGTGGCACTTCAAAGAGTTACCTCAGCGCTACATTAAATAGCTAGGAGAACAATAAAAAATTCCTCTATTGGGAAAAGCTACAGGAACTTCGGCAGGCAAAAAAGTTTATCGATACCTCTGGCGGAAAAACTAAAGAACTCCTACTTCTTAGGAGAACAGAGCTTAAAATGAGCTCGTCATAGGCTATTGCCCATTACTGTATCACCTACACAAGATGGGCTTGGCTGAGACTACATCCTGCCGCTTCTGTGAGGATGCCCAAAAACCCTCGGAGCACGTGCTCTGCGAAGCATTGGCCAGGCAGAGATTCTCTACCTCGAACATGCTTTTCCTCCAGCAAACTACGTGTGAACCTATGTAGGTCCCAAAATAGTTCTAGACTTCATTAATAGTCTAATAAATAATAATAAATTGAACGAGAACTCAAAATAGATCTTTTAGGTAACATTAAATGCGAGGCCAACTCCTGAACACCTCTCCACAAATCTAAACTAACTTTATACAATACTCAGCAGTATTGTAATATGTAGCTCTGAATTACAACTATAATGCAACTGCGGGAACGACTACGACGTAGCTACGACCATAGCTCTTAAAAGAACTACTTAATTGTGATTTATAATTCTACAGTTCTCAAAGAACTACATATGTAGTTGTGACCTACAAAGTAGTAATAATAGTAGTTTTTAAGGGCACTAGTTAACTGTAATGTACAACTCTGAAGTTCTTAAAAGGAGAACATTGTTTTGATAGAACCTTTTGGTTATGACTACAACTACATGGTTGAAATTGACATCTTTGTAGCTCTGAACAGAATTACCTGGCTATTTGCTTTTACCTCATTATTGTTAGAGACAACTGTGTAGTTGTGACCGATAAACTTATGTTTCTAGAAGAACTTTTAATTTTGATTTTAATTTACTACAAATAAGAAACACAAATTCAAACTTAAATCGTTTTATGAATTTTATGAACAAGCTCATAGGCACATACTATACAGTATGAGTATTAATTAATAAGGAGTTACGAGTCACAAACGAATAATTTAGATACACAATGCCGTAGCTGTATTTCACAAATGAATACTTGTGGAATATGGACAGTATCTATACATTATACAATATTACAGAAATTGGTCCATTGTCCATGTAGGTACAAATGAGTGATTGAAAATTTAATTTATGCACTAATTTGAGTAATCCTTTTATACATTTTTTTAATTTTTTCAAACATTCTCTATATATATTACAAGTAATTTTAATGCATTATATTACTCTTAAAAAATTTTAATTTCTTAAATACAAATTTTATTTAAATATTGCTTATTTTTCCGGCACGATTTTTTCGAGGTATCTAACTCACATTCAGTATTATCTCCAAATCCAAAAATGTGAGCTTATCTGAAACATTTTTGAGGGGATTCAGATAAAATATGTATATAATTTTATTAACAAAAAAGAAAAAGAAAACCACATTCAATATACAGGCCTACTTGAACAAATATTACTTCAAAAAGTAACAGAAACAAAATAAATTCCACATTAACCCAATAAGAGTCCTTATTTGAGCATTAAAACTGTTTGATAATAATTTCTATTTGCATCTGGAAGATAAACCAAAAGAGGTTTTATATCGTTTGTCTTATCTTTAAATTCAGCTTGGTTGATTTTAATCGGTACATTGTTTTGAAATAAGGACCGTTTAAAAAAAAAACGGCCCACCTATCCAGCTTCCATTACTCATCACCAGGTACACAAGATTAGGAACCGCTAATAAGACTACATTATAAAAAGGTGTGCACTTATAATTGAAAGCCATTAAATGCAAAATTCTTATGTAGTAAAAATGAAAGTCCAGCCAAGAAGAATGCCTCAAATTAATTATTTCACCGATATGAAAAATCCGAATATGTTTCAAAAAGGCATTGTTACGTTCCCAAAATCCTTCGGTGGTGTTTTCTTTCCATTTTGTGTTTCTCGTTTTTTTTTTTAAGCAAGTAACTCTGCAGACTTTGGTCTTTTCCAGTGACCCCAACTGGTATACCATGGAGAAGGAAACCCGCAATAGTACGCGGATTGTCCTACTGAGCCTCGACGCACAGTTACCAGTGGATTAGCAGCAAATTGGTTAATGATACATCTTGCTATTTCCATATGTCCTCGTAATAACGGGGCTCTGGAGTCTAGAATTCCATGGATGTCCATACTTACTGTGGTCTATTGGATCAAACCCACTCAATTAATATACATATCTTCTCGATGCTACTTCTAAAACGATGGATTAGAACATAAACAGAACAGAAGTTAATTCCCATTTTGAACACGTAAAGGCATTTCTACAAACTTATGAAGTTCGACCATACATTATCATTCTGTTTCTACTACTTCTGAATTTTACCGTCGCTAAATGGAGGAAACATAGATTGTAACGAGTAGATTATCGTTATGAATTATATAAAGTAAACTAGATGGGATTATTTTGATCACCACATTGTATTACATTATCTTTTCCTGTTGTTGTATTCTCTAAAACTATTAGCTTTTAATTCGTGCATCATATAGCGTTAAATATTCAAATTCACTTTTCAGTCAGAGCGGTTTATATTAACATTTAAGATATTGTGAACTGCATGTGTAGCTCGATATTTGGTAGTTTTTATTTAAATTTAGAAAGATAATTTTGAGTGTAAGCACAAACCAATCAGCCATGTTCTAAGGTATCCATTAAGTATGATGTGTGATGTGAATTTGCACATACAATAAAAAACCAACAATTTCCAAATCAACTAAAAATACAAGAATGCACATTCTAAATTTTTGCAATATTCAATTGACCCAAAACCCATCGCTCAATTAATCAATCACAATAAATGCGATCGATTACATTATTGCGATTAAGCAAAACATACGCTAAACCAAATATATGTCATAACCTTAAGAAGTGACTGTAATTGTTTACATGCGTTTGTTGACATGTTTTGCAACCAGCGTAATACGTGTCAAGTACATTGCGTCACATCTATCTGCCGGAGTTTATTTATTTTATTTATTTATTTATTTCAAAAAGTTAAGAAGATATTACACAGACAGAATCCAATAACGCAATACCTTAGAATAGTTAATACAGTAAATTATAGTAATAAAAAATAAAAATAAAAAGAAGAAAAATAGTAGAATAACCTAAGAGAGAACCAAAGCCATAATATAATAAACAAAATTAAAAACTAAAGTGAGATAAAATAAACTAGAATTGTAAAAAAAAAACTAATAAGGAAAATGCAAAATAATACTAAAATTCATATAAAAATAAACTATATACAAAAAAAGAAGCAAATCCAGAAAAATAAAAAATAAATGTAAAAACAAAAAAAAATGATAAACTCAAATTTTAAAACTACTAAAAATTCAAATAATACAAATTATAGAAGGAAATGAAATTAGAGATTGAAAGCAAAGCAACGAAAGCCAAAGGAAACGACAAATATTAATTTGAAAAGCCATTAATATCTATGCTAAGAATCTGGAAATTGTTTTATCTCCATTATAACTGATCTTTTAAATGTCAGAAGGTCAGAAAAAAAACATCAGTATTGCTAAAATTAGAATTAAAATTTTGTGCATTCTTACCAAAGGTGACTTAACTCGGCGGTTGGTTCTACAGAAGGGGACTCTTAACGGAACATGGAGTCTTGAGTATCACGTTGGGATATTTATGCAGACCTTGAAAAGTATATCGAGACAAAGCACGTAGCCATTTAGAAGTTTATAGAAAAATAAGCAGCCTGGATACATACGACGGTGTTCTAAAGGTGACATATTAAAAAGAGATAATCTCTGAGTATACGCCATCTCGTTGATGTTTAAGTTAAGCACATAAGTGCAAATAAGCGATTTAGTTTTAACGTGCCCCAAATCACGGGCATGTACACAAATCATGTATTAATGTGCATTAATAATAATTAAGTCTAGGCTAGCAAATTTACCTTTGTATAAATAAGCTAACGATATTCCAATAAACATGATTAGTACATTGGCGATCAAAGAGACTGCGTCATTTATTTTAACAGGGCATCTGCTAGTTCTAACTGGCCCAGAAGAAACGGTGGATCTGCTTTTTCAAAGCTTCCCCACTAGGAGATCTTCTTTCTAAGCTTCTCCTACTAAACAGCGACCATGAAGTAGGTATACCAGCATTTCTCTTACTACAGATGCATTGGTATCCTGGGAGTTCTTCGTTCCACGTGTATACTAATGATTAGAAAAAAAATAAATAAATAAATAAATAAATAAACTAATAAAGGATCATTCAATAATTAGTAAAATTATTAAATTAAAACTAAAATGAAAACAGTGACCAATGAGTAAAACAACAATAAAAAGATACAATTAAATTAACAAGGAGAGTCAGCCGTAATGAAATCGCCCCCGAAATTCGCTTGACGACTTCACTTCGAAAATTCAAAAGACATGAACGCAGCCTTTCGAAGCGGAAGGGACAAGTTTTCAAAATTTATGACAAGGGCAAAATACTGTAGCCATACGAGCAGGGGATTTTGGCTCTCTTAAAAAAGATTAAGCGGACAGGACAAGTGAGCATCAGCAGCAGAAACAGGTCGATTAATCATACGAATATATCTACTAATATGTACTGAAAAAAAAAACAAAACAAAAAAACAAACAAAAAACAAATTGGAAATTGTGAACTGACAAAAGAAGGCCTAAAAAGTAATTTTTGAAAATTTTAAGATATACAAAAAACAGGGGACAAAAGGAAAAGAAAGGAAATCTGGAGCACGCGTAAAAGGATTGAAGCAGATTTTTCCTTTTCTTGTAAAACGCATGGAGAGGGAAAGCTATTCTGAAGTTAAGTATAATCTATTTATATTTTGTCATATGTAATTAAATATAATTAAGTCTGAGTTATACTAAAACTATTTATTCGGTAAGCGGCTGGAGGGTAAGGTTTCGACTCATTCAATTAGAATTTCGGACCCTTAAAGTATAAATCTTTTCCCGCATATGGCATATTAATTGTTTCTTTCGGTTGATTTCAAACTGTTGTAATTATTAGTTGTTAATAAACGTGAATTTAGACTACCCTGTGGTGTTAAAGCATTTAAAGGTTTCGTGGCTTTACCTGTCTACCCGAAAGACCACGTGGCGCCCAACTTTACCTTCCTTTTCAGGATACTTCCCACACCCATCTTCTGAGCTAGCGTGCACTCACCTCTGGCGTGAATGGATAACAGCTTAGCTTAAAAGTTGAAAATTCCGAAGACGATCATTCAAAATATTCTCAGTAAATTTCGAGAATCTTATAGGGTCCAGAGAAAGTCCGGGTCAAGAAGGATAGACAAAAAATTTACCAAAGAAGTGGTGGACAACTTTAAAGGAAATGTCAACATGTCGTTGAGAAATAATATGGCCGATAAGGCTGGAACGTCATATACTACGGTCCATCGAATTAAAAGAAGAGAAGGCCTACGAAGTTTCCATGCTCAGAAAACACCGAATAGAACACCAGAAAAGAACCAACCTGCAAAATCCAGGGACTGAATTTTGTACGAAAATTTCCTAACCAAATTTGGATTAGGTTAAAACTAACTTCAACCAGTGTCTTCAGAAGCGCTTTCTTACATTCTTTAGAAAGCATGTTGCATCACCTTTGTTTTAGCAGGATTTAGCAACTTGCCACTACGGCAGAAAAGCGACAAATTTCTATGATCCAAATTGTCCAAAACTAGGAACTATTGATAGAAAATTTAAAACAAAAAACACTCCGTTTACATAGACACTTTTAAGAGGCAATATAAAAGAGCATCCGATACGTTCGATACTTTCTGTACAAAATGTACAAAAATTCTTTCGAAAAACTAACAAGTTATAAAATTCTAAAAAATAACAAAAATATTATATGGGAATATTAACAAAAGATCTTGTTTTTTGCGAAAAATACGAAAAATGCGAAAATCTTGAAAACAAAGCATCAAATGGAAAAATGAGGTCTTCGATTCCAAATAAGTTCTACTTTCAACTGTTTTAGTTTCCTGCATTGTCCCCGGAATACCTTGTAAGTAGGTATGTAAAATCGCATAATAAAGATGTAAATTTTTATTTAATATTTTTTTTTTTAGTTTTATTGTTAACTATTTATGCACGTCAATGTACTTATTTATTGGAAACATTTACATACACATACTGCGTTTTAGTTGGTAGGAAATGCAGAAAAGATTTCACAAATAATTTGTGAAATCAACGATTACCTGTAAGCTCAAGTAGGTAATAATTCCAAGTAGTCTTTTTATCCCTGCCCATTTCATGACAAAGCACAAAGCTCAGCACCCTAAAGCTAAGAATACCTTTATGGTAAATAATACTTTCGTTGGAGGGTCAAAGTATCTTGGTTTCGTTAGAAATAAGTTCAGCGCCACATAATGGCCCTCGCCTGGAAGAGATGCACGAGGAGTAAAATATAAAATTAGCCTTATCTACATTACATCATTAGAAATTTGTGCCATTTAGGTTTTCAGAAAACTGGATGGAATTCAGTAAAATATTCCTATTACTTTATCATATGTTGTTTGTTAACTGTCACTGTTAAAGTCAGTACATTTTGTTTACACAAAGTAAATGTTGTCAACTGTCATTTAGTACTAAGAATACCATGAGGACTTCATCAGATATAGTATTGTTTGAAATCATTTCATTAACGCTATTTTCTTTAAAAAAAAAAGAACAACATAATTCTGGGAATTTCGTCTATACAAATGTGATGAATTCGTGCGGCTACTCCCAAATGCAACGACATAAAACTGGGTGCAAAATGTCCTTGTTAACTTGCTAAACCGAACCCTCACCAAAGCCACCCCCACAAATTGGTTTAAGTATGTTCAAAGCGCGGTGAATATCAACTACCTGTATTCCATTCACAGGAAAGTCAAGTAAAGCTGACCAAAGCTGTACAGGGCACACACGAATGCAAATAACATAGTTTGTGCACGCAAATTTGATGAGAAGGTCTGTTAGCGTTGTTCACACCTGTAGATTGTGGGAGTACAGTAAAATGTTGGTGGGGGCAAATCCTCTATAGGAGGAATGAGCAGCAATGGAGGCATGATATTTATGTTCTAATGGAGTATGTGCGACTGGGCCCATCCTTGTGAAAAAAAACCTTTTCCTGTGCTTTGCAATAACATTTTCCGACTGGCAAAAGTCAACAATTTAATTCTTCCCGTGGGATCCGCGCGTGTTGAGAAAGTTGTGTACTGTTTCGGAGAAAGTTGATAGTGCGTTAGGTAAAAAAGTGGTTTCAAGATTTTTTAACAATAATATTAGTAAACTGCTAGTCATAACGGTTAAAATATGACAGACCAAACAACTCATATAGGAGAAAAAAAGAAGCAAAAACCAGGAATTCTAAGACTGGATATTTCTAAGCCGCGACCCCGACGTTCATCAGGTGGTTCCGTGGAATTCCGTTCACAACCTGAGCTTTTGGGAGAGGTAGGATAATTCTATTAAATTTTTGACAGTTTGTGATTTAACGATTTATTAAGTATATGACCTCACATTTTGTGGACGGTACAATTTCTCTATGATTCAATTGTACGATTCTGTTGGAAAGTTCAAAGTGTTTTATTCTTTGTGACCGACTTCCAAAAAGGAGAAGGTCCTCAATCCTATGTGTATGTATATTTTTAATTCCATTTATTTAACAGTTTTTATAAAGTACGTAGTTCAAGTTTGTTGATATGGTTGAAATAGTGCTTCAGATATATAACTAGATGTAGTTACATATGTTGTCAACAATCGCAAAATTTCTTCTACAGAGAGGAAGAGAAAATGGAGAGGTTGTAATAAGTTAACAGTCATATGTGATATAGAAAGATAAAATTCCTCACCTTACATGAGCTACGTGGAGTAATTTGGTCTATTGAAAAAAAGAACTCAATTCTGTATTACCTTTAAAAAATTCCTACTCAACTAAATTTAACATTTTTTAGCAAAATTTCCAAACATAACGCTTTCCGTTTTTGAGACACAAGTAACATTGCAGGTTGAATTTCCTATCATCGAGGGCCAATCGAGCTATTTTGGTTAAAATTACGTAAACTAGACTTAGGAATTTAACCTCAAAGGACATTATCCTTTAAGATAAATTAGGAAGTCAATTTTACTTAATAGTTCTTTAAATTAGGCCTTCAAAGCAATCTTGACTTTGTAGTTGATTATTAGGGGAAAATAACGTAATAATTTTTTTTAATTTACCTAATAGGAATGAGAAAAAATAGGGAAATAAATAAGGAACATTTCCTAAGTCTGAGGCAAATTTCCTTACTTTGCACCTATTTAACTTCGAGGTCAAATTTAAGAAATGTCTGGACTTTGTAGTTGGTTGTATCTATTCCCAAGTTTAAAGCAAGATAACGTAAATATTGTCTAAATAATTCCCTATTCGATTGTGCTCGTCCTCAAAGTTCGAATTCCCAAAAAAAGTTAATCTCAAGGTAAATTGGACTAAATGGGCATGTTTAGCGAAATCCCTAATAGTTGAAATTTCGTAATAATACAACCAAAAATTAAAGGTCATGTCATTTACTTTTCTTGGCTTTAGTATAAGTGGAAATAATGTAGGTACTACTGCTCCCATTGAATCTATTCATCAAGATTGCAAATGTTGCAGCTATTTACGACGCATTTATATTGGAATCATTCAGGCTCTGGAATACCATTCTTATCTTTTCTCCAAGATGCTACTTTTGATGTAGGCCAATACACTTTTTAACCAATCTTGTATCCAAATGATGATACTAATGACATGGTTTACTAATTTTGAGGTGTAAATAAAATATAGGAGTTAGTAATATCGAGATATCCTTACCGTCTCTCTGTTTGACAAACAATTCACTTCTTTCAATTGTCAAATCTGTTTTACCTATTTCAGTCGAAGTTTCTTTATAAGAAAAAAACACAAAATTGCCTAAACAAGGATTTTTGCCCTCAAAGTCAAAAAATTTGGTTATTTCGTCTAGCCATCCAGGAAATTAGTTATATAACGAAAAATTGTAAGTCAAACTAACTTTTAGGTCGAGAAGTGTAATATGCGCCATATTTATTTAACAAAACATGGCTGCCATATATTTAAGCAATCAATAGAATAATTGCATGATTAAAGAATATTCCAATTAATTCCAAGCTTCTAAATGGCAAACCAAAGAATAATTTAAAATGCTTTATAATTATATTTTTTTAAATTTACAATATTTTTCAAGCATGTTAGTGTTTTTCGAAAAATTATTTCCATATTCATCAACAAATATGTTTTCGTTTTAAATTGAGCACTTAGAAGCTAAGAGAATTAATTTTGAATAAGCCCATAATTTCTATATATTTTATTAAAGCAATACTTCTCATAATCATTCAAGTTAGAGTTATGTGCCTGATTCATAATATTTACATTACCTATTAAGGAAAATATACACACACAATTCTTATAAAATGAAATCACTTCTACATTGGGGTAACGCCATTGTAACGGCTAAAAAAAAAGGTTTTTTCACGAATTTTTTTCTCGCGAAATTAAAGGTGTTTGAAAAAAATCTTTTAATGGTATTATCGGGCATACATTGAACTTAATTGATAATTTTTTTGACAGCGATAAAAAACAAAATGGCGGCTCCACAGCCATCTTCCCGGGTCATCTTTTGCTTGCAGGGCTCCGCGGCACGCAGCACCACTGGTGCACATTTGAATCTAGACCAAAAAAAAAAAAAACATTAATCTAGTGGCTTATAGCTAGAGAATACCGTACGGATTTTTAAAAATATCAGTTTTTGTAGATTTGGCGCGCGTTTGAAAAAAAAGTTTGATTTTTGACGAAAAAAACGGCTGTTAATATAAAATCAACAAAAAAATTTATTGAAAATCCCATAAGGCATTTTCTAGATAATGTTATTGTTCACATCTGGTCAAAATTTCAAGTCGAAAATATGCGTGCGTGCCATTTTGAAAAACCGTGTTTCGAGAAAAACGCGTTTAAAGTTATGAGAATAGTTTTTTATTTGAAAAATAAAAAAAAATGAAGGTAAAAAATAAAAGTTTTCCGATGAACAAGTTAAAGTTGCAAATGTCAAAAACGCCAGTTGTGTTCAATTCGGCTTTTTCAGTCAGCTTAAGAGGAAGGCTGGCAATAAAGCTGGCTGAAAAGCTCTAATTGTGTTTCAGGCTTCAGGTAGTCGCTTTGGAGCAAGTTGACGCGCTTGGTGGCGACCTCCATTATCAAAGGAAAAAAAAAATTTCTGGCACGGGACCTTTTTTTTCTTATTCTAGAGGGTTTAAACTATTTTTTAAGCCAATAAAAACAAAATCGATTTTTCAAAAAATTTACAGTGGCGTTACCTCTTAACATGAAGTTAAAGTAGGTAGAAAATAGGTCGAGGTTAAGGCAAATTTACGTAAATACGACGTAAAATTTACATTAAATTTACCAAATCAAGGAAATGTGTCCTCTGTTCTATAGGGAAATATTCACTAATTTCCCTAATATTTACGTCGAAACGACGTCCTTTAATTCCCCACTTACGTAAATTGGACGTAAATATTAGGTAATCTCAACTTAACCACAATTAGTCGCAGCCATAATTACGTCGAATAGACGTAAATTCGAACTGAATGAGCGGAGAAATGTTACTTAGGGACCATTGAGCATGGCTTTTAAATATTGTTTGTTTTTATTTTTCCGTTATTTTATTTTAATACCCCCAATAACATACACTTTTATTAATTTCGAAAGCCCAGATTCTCCTCTTGCTAATCAACCTGTAACTCGGCAGGGTGACATAAAGAAAACAAAGCATATGGAGTCCACAAGTTCCAATTGATTGGATTATTCTGACAATTGCTTCGTAGGTAGTCTCCAATAGTGTCATGTATGCGTTCTAAAGCTCCGTTCATTTCAACTTAAAAATTCGAAGTAATTTACAAATGTTTCAAAAACCCATTCTCATAAAAATAGAATCAGGTTCTCCGTAGTTGCATATAAATATTTTTCACAGGAAACTCGGGCAATAGTGTCACTCCTGAATAGGATTTCATTAAATTCTGAAAATTCGGAGGTGCTCCCTTAAGACCAAAAGGCATTCTGGTAAAATGAAAATGTGCAGTTGAAGTCCTAAAGTCTAATTTATGTTTATTGTTTGTGTCCATTGAAATCTAAGAGGAACACGTCGTTAAATGCTCTACAGATATTTAAAATAGACTCTCTATCTTGGAAATTTGAATCTTCAAGCGTAGACTTAGAGTCGACCAATCAGTAGGTAGATCTTGACCAGAATCAATATGAAAAATTTGGAAATTGATTGGCGATTCCAGATTAAAATTGTTAATTAATGCAGTAGAATTGAGTTTAACTGAATCCTCCGACGCATTCAGGAGGCTACATACTCCTTTTTAGCCGCCATAAGATAGCTAGCTACATAAATTTCGGGTGAAATTTCTTTTGACAATCAGATAAATTCCGAATGCTCAAGATACATAATTAAGTTTTACGTTTATTATCCTTTCGAACGCACTGGTGGAAGTAAAATGTTAGATTGGTTTCGACACAAGCTAAAGATTAACTCTGTTGGATACGTAAGTCTTAATATATCCTGCTCGAAATCTTAGTAGCATTTAAATTTAAGTAGCACATCGTTACCAATAATGGGGATATTTTCAATGTCCAGCTTTCCGAATTTTCGATCGAGAATGAAATGCCAATTCGCACACTGCTACTGTTTCATTAATTTCAGGAGTTATTCCCCTGATCTTGCGTCTTTTATTTGGATTGCAGAGTGTATTTCCATCGACGTAATTACGCTCAATAAAGTTTAAATCGGACTCCATATCAATAAGAAAAAGTGGTTGATCGATTTTTAGTTCGTTAAATTTCAATTGAACGAAACGTTTATCTTGGGGACCTTTTTGTTAATTATCTTGTAAAGATAAGGATCCCTTCTTAAAGCTGATTTAGTAGGTACCTTAGCTGAGGAAGGAAAGGAATTACTAGGATTTAAGGAAGAAACGGCAGGTGTGTATGGTTTAAACAAGATTTAGTGTAAGAACTTTGATGTTTCATGTCTGCCGGGAGAATTATTAATGAGACAAGTAGTGTCGATTTGGTTTGATTATCATTGCGATTAAGTTTGTTATTTCGGCACTCTATTTCATGTTGCAGACTCGCAGGTGAGTGCAATAGTTTTCCTGGCAAGTCTTTAAAAATTTCTATGTTTCGATGCACCCGAATTATTTTTGGAATTAGGTTGATTTAGTTGTGTGCTCGATATGGGTTGTTGATCATCGGCTTTCTTAAAATGATTCCATTTGAACAATTTTCTTTGTTGCTCAATAGAATTAATGTATTTCTTTATGTCGTATTGTATAACAGGTAGGTCATAATTTGCAGTTCCATTGGCGAAACAAGAGTTTTGAATATACGAATTCGGAACTTTTTTTGTAGAAATGGAGAGATAATAAATCTTTCACTACGAATAGATGAAGCGGTAGACGGGTGCAGTTTGAACACATGTGTTATGATAAAGCAAATATCTCTTAGAAGACAATCTATTTGTGCACCGATCTTTTTGATTAGGCGTACTACATCGCTTTGACAGAGCATTACATTCCATTTGCCTTTGATTTTTTCACACTCCGAAAGTATGCCAGTTAGTACCATTTTTCACCTTTTCAGAGGTAAGACAGCAAAATCTAACCTTCAAAAAATCCTTTTAAATTTATCATGTATAATGAAATAGAGTGGCAATTAAGACTGGTGACCCCTCGTAAAATTGCTTTGGCTTTAAGTGCATGTAATCATAAAAATTAGAATTTTAAATTAAAATTTAAATTTCCGCACACATACATATGTTGTTGACATTGGACTGTGAAACCGGGCATAAGAGCATCACAGAATTGTAAAAGAAAACATAATTCGTCTGGTCGACAGCGTAACTATTCCTAGGCACCGACCTGTCTGTGTATACGTCTCAACATCAAACAAATGTTTTCTTAAGTTTTATTTTGAATTCAAATCTACAAAATTTAGACGATGAATGGATAGAGCTATACGCGTTTTTGATTTTAGTCCCTTTAAAAATCTAACGGATGAGGATTTTTTTTTAAATCTATCCTTAAACTTTTTAAATTCTTTTTCGAAATTGTATGCCTTCCTCATTCCTTTACTAATGTAGAACGGGTATTCTCAGTAATTAATATTAATAAAACCGAAGTAAGAGTAAGTTCATCACAGACCTCACACAATTGTTCATTCTTTTTGATATTTTTTTTTAATTTATTTTTCATTTCATTCCATTTTAATGATGAAATAAACAGAAGAAATACCAATAAAATTAAAAAAATTCTTGTATATGGACCAAATACTAGTTAAGAATGATATATTTTTGAAATCAAGAGCTTCGGCTCAAAATAGTTATTGGAATTTATTTTGTGAAGAAAAATATCCATGTTTATGGACATGTCCAGGATATAACCTTTTTCAATTCTACTTACCTCTGCAAAACAATATTTTCTTCCATGAATGCAATCAAAACAAAACATCACTCCCGTTTGACAGATGACCATTTGGCAGCATGTTTACGAATACGAATAAGTTTTTGAACCACAATATGAAAAGCTTGCCGAAAATATGGAATGTCATGTTTCCAGCGCGTCCTCTAATATAAAATAATGGTTCATATGTATTTACAATAACATTGTTCTCGTTAATAATAATAAAATGAAAGAACATATTGTTTTATTTATAAACTAATTAATTTGTGAAAACAAGGCTCAGAGGCTTCTCACCCTTTAAATCCTAAACAGTTGATATGGACCCCCTGCCAAAAAATAATTTTTTGTTTGGCTATGCGAGTACTATCACCTCCTGCTCTATGGACCACCTAGGTGGGAAGACCCTGTATACTCACGTTACACGTCAGAGCTTGTTTATCTCTCGGGGGTTTTGACTATGTAAATCAATTTTCATTCAAGTGTGTGTTTAAGTTTTTTTTTTTTTACCAAAACACGAAAAAACTGTTTGAATATTTTCTCTAGTGTAAAGTATTCTATATATTTTTTCTTCATTGATTGATTGAATTCAATCCATTAAACTCTCATGTAACATGGAGCAGATGGAGATCTTTGAGAAAGGCTGTAAGTTATAATTTTAGTTGGTCTCTGAGCAGTGTTTTTTGTAATTAAAAATCTTATTCTCAAAAGAATGTCGAACCGTTTGTAGGCGAGGTTACTGGGCTCAAAAACAGACTCGTAGAATTATGAATTTATAGTATGTCAATTATAACCAAAAAGTATTGTAATTTTCCAAGCAAAAGTCCATAAAGAGGCAGTATAGAAGGTGTAAATTTATAGGAATTCATTCAAACATTATTATTTCTATAATTCCGTTAAATAAGCTACATAAGGGAAAGATGCAATACCACGTTGAAAATAGTGTGATAAAATAACGAGGAATACAAATTTACAACGTCTAAATCTCGTATGTACCAGTTTCAGTTTTTAATGATAATGAGTAGCTTACCATGAGCCCGTAAACACCTGCTGCAGCTTCTACAGAACTTTTATTTTACAAAGTTAAAGTGGAATGAAAAATTCAATGGCAATAGAAGTTTCAATATCCCCAAAACTCTAGAGAAGTTTTCACAACTTTTGCACTTTTAGTTTTAATTTGTACTTGAAGGGCTTCAGATATGTATATAAATAGCCCCTTGTTGAATACAAATACATATATATAATTGCTATGAAAGTATTAATTACTTCCAACAATTATCCTGGATTGCTTTCGATTTGTTTAATTACAAAGGCGCCAGAGGTATTTGATACGAATTTCAGTCATGTTTTTTCATCTGGTTATATATAAAGTTATGTTGATAGTCTTGTGCAATCGATAATATTACTTGACTTTAAAATTGAAATGACTTCTTGCAGTGGGCGAAGTCAGTTAAGTAAATGGAAAAGGGTGTCAAGTCCTTTTTTTCATTCTGCATTTGAATTCGAAACCACTCAGGAAGTTTGTCTTCAAATCTGGACTTTCGAAAAGTTTGATAGTTTTTAGACTCCAGGCATATTAATGCATTTCTTGGGAAAATATCTCCACTCCTTACATAAAAGATATATCTGTTTGGAAATGTGATGTGAATTGCGAATTAATAATTTAACTTCTTCTTCATATTTATGAAAATATTCTGTTCACGACTTACAATGAGAAAATATTCTAAATACACGAAATAATAATATTCAATGATATTAATTTAATATGAAAATAAAAACCCTTTGCTGAATTCGCATCGAGATATGATATATGATAGTCAGCAAATTTCACTTCAGGGTGCCATGTTATTTCAAACCGGGAAATTGTACGTCATAACATTTTTGTAAAAATAAAAGCGCATGGTACGTCGGCGGTACCTACAAATTAGGGTAGTCGATTCTAAATATAGAAAATAATACGATAGTTTCTACAGAGCAAAGTTCTTCAACTTAAAAGCAGATTAAACCTTAATATGAGCTTCTGACCCATTTCAAATGCACGATGCATGTTTTTTAAGGTGACCCGGATGCCGATATCTTATACAATTGACATATATACCTACATATAAATCCATCAACGCAAACTTCACAACATTTTTTTTGGAATGCGAATAACCGCAGGAATCAGACTATACAAGGTGTCCCGTAAGTCGATGTCAAGTCGGAATCGAGTGATAGACCAAATCATAATAGTTACCGGAAAAATATATAAAAAAATCTAAGTCATGTATTTTTCAAATTATAGACATTTCTTTTGTTTTCGATAAAATATACACCTTGTGATGGTTTTTTAGCTCCTGTTGCTACAAATCTTTACTTTTTTTCAATTTTATTTTTCTTATGTAATCCCGAATAGTGCTTATATAACCTGTTGCTTTAAAATTTAAGCCAACTGTTCCAGCTTTGAAGAAAATGTCTCATTTTGCCGAACTAAGAATAGAAAACTAATACTTCACCCAACTTTAATTAACTGTACTGAAAACAAAATGTACTACGCCAGTTTAGCAAGTAACTTTAAAAGTTGACGCATTTAATAAGGATTCTAAAATGGTATGACATTATTTCTTAGATTACGGGAAAAAAATGTTTTTTCTTCAAGAAACCCAGTTACGAAAATATCTTTTTACCTACTAAAAATGATTCTAGTGTACCCAAAGCGTAAGACCGTAATTTTAAGATTTTAGTTTGAGTGAGACGTAGAGTCATTATGTGAAGTGTGATTGAGCCAGATAGCGCCTGGAGCTAAGAATGGGGTCGGTTGTCTTTTCGTATTCCCTCTTTTGAAACTGCTCATAAGGTCATTTGGGCTGAAATTAATAAAAAAATAATAGTATGTTTGAAGGAGCTGGATGTAGCCAATTTGAACTGGTTGTTGTTAATATCTATAATATGATAGACGATGATCGAGACAACAAATGTAGATGCTGCAGTTCAACAGTTCTTAATTAACATAAATATATAAATGTATATATATCTATATATATTTATCCTAAATTTATAGTAGGATAAAATTGAAATTAAATTATTTTTATTTTATGATAATATTTTTTTATTTTAATTTATAAGTTTTTCTTTTAAAACTTTTTAAAATCTTTTAATATTTTATTAAAAATCTAGCATTAAACTTTAAAATATTCTTTAACAGATTTTGCCCTCTGGCTTCTGAATTAAGAAAATTACAAATATGCCTTTTGGCAATAAAATAATTATTTTAAAAGTTTGCACTCTGGCATTTTAAATAAAACTATTTATTTTTCTAATTTGCCCTCTGGCGTTTTAAATTAAATTAAAGAAGTTTGCCCTCTGGCGATTCACTTAAAACTTAAATATCCTTGACACAATTCTATATTTTTAAAAACAAATACATTCCAAAAAGTCTTGATGTGTATTTTCTAAAATTGTGTACAGTAGTGTGTATCTGTGTTTAAAGTTTTTTTTTTAAGTGTTTTCCTTTAAACGTCAAATTTGAATTTTTTTTATTTTACTTACAGTCAGTGCAAATATTACTCTGACAATATTTTATTTATAGTCAGCGCAAATATTATTCTGACAATCATAAATTATATTTTATTCTATTTTTATTTACTAACAAAAAAAAATAAAAATTATTATGTAGCTTCCGTTACATCAACACCCCCTCAGTGAAAGCGTCATAAAGAAAAATTATAACTTGAACGAAACTTTCTTTTTCTTGAAATGGTGGTTTGTCATTATATCTTGGTCATTAATATTCATGTCCACAAAAGCCGGTCTTAGACGATCTATAGAAATCGTGGTCTCTCTTCCGTTGTAGTCGACCAGAAACGTTTTGTCATTTCTGTTAACAACCTTAAAAGGTCCTTCGTATGGGTTATTTAATGATGGTTTTGAACGATCTATCCTCACGAAAACGAATTGGTAATCGTTTAGATCTTTAGGTACAAAAATCTTGTTATTCTGTTTTCTAGTACTAGTTGGTACAAAATTTTGAATGTGGTTCCTCAGTTTATTAACAAAATATGATGGATCCAACGTTGGTTTTGGAGTATCTATAAGGAATTCTCCTGGGATGCTGCCCGTAAACTAAATCAGCTGGACAGCAATTAAGATCCTCTTTTATCGTGGTTCTAAAACCTAAAAGAATCGCTGGTATTTGCAAAACCCAGTTATTATGAGTCATTTTTGTTCTTAATGATGCCTTCAGTTGCCTGTGGAAACGCTCTATCATTCCATTGGATTATGGATGATAAGGTGTAGAACGGATTCTGTGTGCTCCTAATAATTTTGAAAATTCATCGAATAATTTAGATTCGAATTGAGCGCGTTGATCCGTCGTTATTTCAAGAGGGATTCCGAATCGTGAAATGTATTGTGTGTATATTGTTTTAACTATTGTACTAGCTGTAGTATCCGTTATCGGGTATGCTTCGGGCCATCTTGTGAGTCTGTCTATAATATTTAATACGTGAGTAAATCTTTCTGAAGGTGGTAATGGGCCGATGATATCCACGTGAATGTGTTCAAATCTGCCTTTTGGAATCTTGAATTGGCCAATTTCTGATTTAGTATGTTTGTAAATTTTTGATTTCTGGCAAGATAAACATGATTTTGCCCATAAATTTACGTCCTTATTCATACTAGGCCAAAAGTAATAGTTGTAATAGTTCCTTGAATGGAAATTAAGTGTTTTAAGGGGTAACGCCACTGTAACGGCTAAAAAGAAAAGGTTTTTTTCACGAATTTTTTTCTCGCGAAATTAAAGGTGTTTGAAAAAAACCTTGTAAGGGTATTATCGGGCATACATTGAACTTTATTGATAAATTTTTTGACACCGAAAAAAAACAAAATGGCGGCTCCACGGCCATCTTCCCGGGATATGCAGGGCTCCGCGGCACGCAGCACCACTGGTGCACATTTGAATCTAGACCAAAATAAAAAAAAATAAAAAATCTAGTGGCTTATAGCTAGAGAAAGCCGTAGGGATTTTTCAAAATATTAATTTTTGTAAAAAAACTTGATTTTGAAAAAAAAATTTGATTTTTGACGAAAAAAACGGCAGGTTTTTTGTTAATAAAAAATCAACAAATAAAGTTATTGAAAATCCCGTGCGGCATTCTCTAGATAATGTTAATGTTCACATCTGGTCAAAATTTCAGGTCGAAAATATGAAAATTGTTCGAGTTATGCTGCATGCCATTATGAAAACCCGTGTTTCGAGAAAAACGCGTTTAAAGTTTTAAGAATAGTTTTTTATTGGAAAAAATAAAAAAAAATGAAGGTAAAAATAAAAGTTTTCCGATGAACAAGTTAAAGTTGCAAATGTCAAAAACGCCAGTTGTGTTCAATTCGGCTTTTTCAGTCAGCTTAAGAGGAAGGCTGGCAATAAAGCTGGCTGAAAAGCTCCAATTGTGTTTCAGGCTTCAGGTAGTCGTTTCGGATCAAGTTTGACGCGCTTGGTGGCGACCTCCATTTTCAGAGGAAAAAAAAATTTCTGGCACGGGACCTTTTTTTTTTCTTAATTCTAGAGGATTTAAACTATTTTTTAAGCCAATAAAAACAAAATCGATTTTTCAAAAAATTTACAGTGGCGTTACCCCTTAATTCTTCATCGTTTTCTTGGTTTTTGGCGATAATTTCTAAGTCTATTTTATTTTTATTTATTTCGCAGATATTTTTATCATTTTCATCAGTAATTAATACTCGTGATAATGAATCTGCTACAACGTTTGATTTTCCCTTAATATGTTTGATGTCAGAAGTGAATTGTGTTATAAAATCTAACTGTCTGGCTTGTCTGGGACTTCTCTCAGCTTTGGTCCAGATTGCGGACGTTAATGGTTTGTTGTCAGTCAGAATAGTGAAATCTCGACCTTCTAAAAAATGTCTGAAGTGTTTAATGGCTAAAAAGATTGCTAAAAGTTCTTTGTCAAAGGTTGAATACCTGGTTTCGGCTGGAGTTAATTTCTTGGAGAAGAAAGCTAAAGGTTCCCAATGGTTCTCATTGTATTGTTCTAAAACTCCCCCTGTTGCTACGTCTGACGCGTCGACTGTTAGAATAAACTTGGCATTTTCTAGTGGGTGTACTAAAAGTGTAGAAAGAGCTTCTTTATTTTTTTTAAAATTGGTTTCGCATTCTTCTGGCCAATTAAAATTTTTAATATTTTTGGGTTTTTTAAGTAATTTAGTTAAATTTATATATATTGGATTTAACAATTCAGATAGATGTGGAATGAATCTATGGTAATAGTTTACCATTCCTATGAATTGCTGAATTTTTCTGATAGAATTAGGAGAAGGGAAATTTTCAATTACTTTAATTCTGTTCTCAGATGGAAGAATTCCTTCTTTAGTATTTTTATGGTTCAAAAATCTAAAGAATTTACTCCAAAAATGCATTTTGCGGGATTGATGTTTATACTGAACTCTTCTAATCGTGTAAAAACTTTTTCTAAGTGTGATTCATGCTCCCTTTTATTTTTGCTTACTATTCAAATATCATCTATGTAGATGGAAACAAAATCTAGTTCCTTTAATACGTGGTCCATGAAACGTTGGAATGTTTGTGCTGCGTTTCTAAGACCAATAGGCATTCTAGTGAATTCGAATAAACCGAAAGGTGTAGTAATGGCTGTTTTGAAAATGTCATCAGGAGCTACTGGAATGTGGTGATATGCCCTTACTAAATCAATTTTTGAGAAAATTGCAGAACCATTTAAATTCAATGAAAAATTTTGAATTTGTGGGATGGGGTATCTATCGGGTGTAGTATTTGTATTTAAGCGTCTGTAATCCCCGCAAGGTCGCCAATCTGTTGCATCTTTCTTCGGTACTATATGTAATGGAGAAGAAACTGGTGATGAAGAAGGGCGACATAAGCCTAATTTAACCATATGCTCGAATTCTAACTTTGCGATTTTTAATTTTTATATATCGAGTCTTCTTGGTCTCGAGAAAGGAAGTTGTCCTTTTGTAGAAATGTGATGTACTATATTATGACGTACAGGAGCATCGTAACAAGGTGCTTGAGTTAATGATGGAAATTTTTGTAAAATTTTGCCGTATTCATTATCGAAAGCGTAATGACGTGGTGAAGGGGTATTTGAGTTTACCGTAATTCCATTTACAACAATTGACGTGTTTCCATCAATTAATTTTTTATTTTTAATATCAACTAATAAATTGAATTTTTCGAGAAAGTCTGCCACAATAATGGGTTTATTTACTCCCGCTATAATGAACGGATACGTTAGATCTCGTCTTAATCCGAAATCTACTTTCAACAATTTTGTGCCATATGTATTAATTGTTGAACCGTTTGCTGTTGTTAAAATTAAATGTGGGTTATTTTTGAATTTGCTAAAATAAGCGTTAGGTAATACTGAAAGGACCGCCCCAGTGTCAATTAAAAATTTGAACTTATTTTCTTTGTCTAAAAGAAAAAGTCTTTTCGAAGTAATATTGTTTGACATACTGGACGCTGAGGGGGCAATTAGTTTTTTTGATTAGATTTGTTAATAAAAGCGCATGGAGAAATGCATTTGGTAGCTTTTTCTCTAAACTTAAAGTGGTACCAATAAAGTTGTTTATTCTTATCAGGTTTTAAATTTATTGAGGAAACATATTGTAACTTTGTAACCTCAAATATTTTATCAGCAAGTTCCAATAAATCCTCTATATTTTCTTTGCTTGAAGCAACCAATGCTATGTTTATATTTGCAGGAAGTTTTCCTTTCCTACTTACGACGCTATTTTTCTCTAATATCAGCGCGAAAGTCTTGCTGCTCCCTCAACGCTAATGTCTTGGTTATCGGCGATTTCAATCTGCCTTACTTAAACTGGATGCGCGTGACGGTGGGGATGCAACTTCTGAAGCTTATAGCATCTCTGCTCATTCTCCTGTAAATAACATGTCCCTATGTCACATAAGCATTTTCCGCAATTAGAAAAAAATGCAAATCACTTCTCAAGGAATATTATAACGAGTAGATAAATAAAACGGAATATGCAATAAGGGATCAATCTAAAGTCTTGTGATCATACTGTAAAGATTTGAACAAATCAACTATACTTACCCGAAGGAGCTATTGTACGCTGTTGAAACCTCCTCCTCGCCAAGCACTCCTTGTGAAATGTTTTCCAGGTACTTTGCATGCGCTTTTACAAATAGCAATCCCATCATGACATGACCGGTATCTTGTTCGACTAGCGGTTCGGAAGGCATTTCTCTAGCTCATGAATCGTCCCATGAAGTTCTTAACATATTGGCAATGCTTGACTGTAGCAAGAACTCTGGACCAAACAAAATTCATAATATCTTTTATAAACAATGCTCACATACGTTAGCAGAACCTATTAGTCAATTATTTAATCTGGCAACTAAATCTTCCCTAAATCCTTGAAGCATTGCCTTGTTTCTCCGAATTTCAAGTTTGGCGACCCTAGATGCAATGTTAATTATCACCCTATTTCCATATCAAGTAGCATATCACTTATATTTGAAAAGATTGCTTATAGTCAACTATTCCAACAGACTCAAAGCTCTATAACTGTAAACCAACACGGTTTTTTCCACAGTAGATCAACAGTAACCAACTATCCTTATTTACAGATACACTTTCCTGTACCTTAGATTTAGGTAAGTAAGTTGATTGTGTTTTTATACTGACTTTTCAAAAGCATTCGATAAAATTAATCATGATCGTGCATTGTTCAAAATGGAACAAGTGGGCTTTTGTATTAGTACTATTGTGTGGCTCTCATCGTATCTCTCGAACAGAAAAAGTATTGTAGTTTTTTTCAACGGATCCAGTTCTGCTCCCTGCAAGGAAACGTCTGGTGTTCCATAGGGGACCGTTCTTGGACCATTTATTTTCTTGATCTATGTAAATGACCTTCCCTACCAATTACATTCCAACTGTCTAATCTATGCAGATGATGCTAAAATTTTCCATGTAATCAATACTGGTGATGACTGCTTCCGTATGCAGAAAGATTTGGAAGAACTTGCAAACTGGTGTAATGTAAATCTCCTAAAACTTAATACTGATAAGTGCAAAGTAATGACGTATACTAGTAAGCTGGAACCCACTCTTTTTGATTATACGATCTTTAATAAATCTCTTTGGTGAGAAGTACTGTTGAATATGGCTGCCAAGTATGGAGCCCTTTCTATGCTTCATACTCAGCTCAAATCGAATCTGCTCAAAGAAAATTGACAAGGCTTTTAATGTTTAAATTTAATAATGTGTCCTCCGAATATCATGATCGACTAAGTATGCTTAATCTACTGGCCCTAGCTAATTGAAGAATCTTTCTGGATCCTGTCCTTCTCTTCAAAGTTTTAAATGGTGATATCTGCTGTCCTTGTATTCTGTCCAAAATTGTTTTTCACGTCCCTGGGAGTCAATTTAGACCCTAAGTCATATTTAATTTACCCTGTAGTAGAACTAATCTAAAAAGCGAAATCGCAAATTTTTAAACTCCAAAAGGCATACAACCTATATCTTAACAAAGTTGACATCTTTCGCTCCTGCCTTCTGACATTCAAAAGAAAAGGACTCTACGAGGTCGGACTAATTAGTTGAGTTTTCTCTCTTTTCATCAGCCATAATTTTTCTTCTCATTTTCTTCTCTTTTTTGGGTTTGAAGAATTCTTTGTCACTATAATAGCTTTAACCTTACGAAATTATTCCCACAGTATTTTTTAATGACTGAATTAGTACCTTTTATATTGTATCACTAAGCAATAATCTCCTTATATGTACCACTTTAATAGTGTTTAACACGCGTATAAATAATGAAATATATAATTCCTTTTTTTTAGTATTACACTATAATATTTTATAGCAATTAAAAGTAATTTTTTTTTTCTTTTTTTCTCTTTATTTTGTACGAATAACTCTTTTCGGTAGTTAGTAATTGGATCTGAAAAAATCTGTATACTATCGCCATAACTTTAAATTTAAATAAATAAATAAATAAATGAAATGTTATCTGCTTAAGCGAGGCGATTCTTCATTAGGCACAAATCTCACACTGATGACAATGTCCTTGGGGAGAACATATATCTGGGTATTTTTATAACGATTTCAAATCTTCACAGAATCTAATCCACTTTGTGGGAAGTTGATGCAGCATGGCAGCATCCCAATCCACTTTAAGAGACCAGAGCTTTTGAAGAAACATTTTGCTAAGAACTGCTACTGGAACCATGATGCCAACGCAATCAGACAAGTGTTCTGTGACTCAATATGCCCTCCTCTTTGTAACCTCAGATGTGTTCTTCCACGATGTCTTTATTGAAAATGAATCTGTTTTAAGTAGTTAAGTGAGGCGATTTTTACGTATACTGTGAAAACTATCAGTCCTAGACGGTTTTAATGTACTGAAAAGGTCTTCAGAATATAAAATCGTATAAAATTGGTTATAATCATTTTTTCTGTCCGATAAATCGTTATAGAAATATAAGCGAAAAACTACTTCAAAAATCAAATTTGCACAGATGGTGACCATACGAAATTACATACGAGTATTCATCTAAGTTATCATAAGAATTGGTCTTAGCTTAGCATTCGCTCATGAAAATTATATATTGCAGTCTTATCGAATTTCTTGTCTAGAACTGAGAATTGCGGTAGTGCAAGACCTTTTGATTCACCCAATTTGATCGGATCACCCTTTGAAGGGAAGCTGAACAAGAAAACCATAACATCAATATTTCTTGTAGTGGTTTGTTTGAAGTGATTTTCACAGTATTTTTCTGCTGTAGTAATTTTGGTTTCTGGTGACTGAAGTTTTCTAGTTTCCCGAATTTTTCGACTTACTAGTCAAATCCTTCATCGGTAGATTATTTCTTGTCTACAGCAAGCTGAAAGTCACTCCAAATAATTTCGATGAATTTCTAAAATGCTTTGAAAACTTCTATGGTTGGCGATCAGAGATTACCATACTGATGAGACCACTCTGAACGCTGAGTCGAAAAAATCCTTCATTTTCACTACATATATCACACGGTGTATTTGGTTGGGATACGCAATTTATCTTTCCAGCTACTATCCGTTCAAGTACTGAATTTTATAGTGTTGGTACCAAGCTTTATTTGTCAGTCTGTTTAAAATAGATTTCTCCTCCAGTTAAGATGTCTATACGCGCCCAGGATAATCATAGTGCGGATCAGCTAATTGAATGTTACTCTGTATTGGGCCTGCTCTTGTATTTAAAGTACGAGTTGGCTGGTATGATGTAATCTCTGCAAAACGAAGGCTTCCAATTTGGTATTGTATCCTTCACTCTAGATTCTATAAAAATGTTTATTCTTCTTTGAGCTTGCTATTTTCCTTGGCCACTTTCGATTAGTCCGGAACTTAAGTTAGTCCCAATTTTTAGGAGAGTCTCACAGTAATTAACTTTAGCTGAGAGGCTAAGTCCAAACGAGGTCTACATTCCACGGTTAAGCCATCATTATTTACAAGTTTTATTACCACAGTGCCCAAAAGGAAGTTTAGTGCTGCGCGTTGGGAATGTAGAGGAATGATCTGCATTCGATGATGAGTGTTTGAAGTTCTGGGTTTTCTTCTGGATGTTTTAGAACTCATTTAAAAGGTGGGTTTGAAAACCGCTGATTTTTTTTCGAATTTTTTCGATTTGATGAAATATTTTCTAAATAAAGCAATGTATTGTGTTCTCTAGTACACTTCAAGCTACCTTGTGAGATGCACCTTGATACTGGATGCCCAGTTTGAAAACAGTTAATGAAATTTTTGACACCCGAAGAGCTTATGCCCACCCTTGCAACAGACACACGTCGAAATTAGAATGACTATTGATTGCAACTGACCTTCTATGTTGTTCGCCTGACAATTTCGCCTTATTCCCCAGAGCCTCAAGAGATTGGAAGCGAGTTCCTAAAAATCTGAGGAATTCGTTCGTTGATTGTAATTTCTTAGGTTGGGATAGCGTTTGCTCGTATAACCCGTGTGTTGTTCTGTCCAGTTTCTTGATAAGCAAATGTAATAATAGCGGTTCCCAGTTGTATCAACATTGAGATTGCCAAGTTCAAATAGGTATTCTTGATTTGTGTTATGTGACTTGAAACCTGATATATTTTCTGTAGTTAAAGTAGTCTGATATAACATTTTACTCAGAAGTGCGGTTACAAGAAGCCTAGTATTGTTGTAGCGGACCATTTTTCACGCTGCTGTGTAATTTTCTTCTGATAAGCTTAAGTGGCGAACTTATTTTCCTTCCTTTTCACAGAGATTCTTTTTGAGGTACCACATCTTTTGTCAGTTTCCCAAAGGTTGTTCGTGTGCCAACTGCGGGAAAACAAATCGTAGAATTGACGCCATTTCAGGTAATCGCCATCAATCTTAGGGAGCGTGATCTTCGATAGTTTTACTGTCAGGTTGATGCTTGAGGATGGTATTTATTAAATTCTTCAGATAAAAAGATTACAGTGTTTTGAACCTGCTCTGCCAACGGGAGATACTGCTCAATATTGTAGTCCGTCTTGAGAGGTTCTCACATTTGTTGTGATGAAGTGTCGCAATTCGTGACCAATAATAATTGACAGTCTTCATCCTTACTTCACAAAATTTTTACAGTCTCTGCGAATTCTTGTGTCTAAATATCGCCTACCCTCACTGGGTCTGACTGGTTTGTTGTTGTTGTTGTTGTTGTTGTAGGTTGAAGTGGTTCTTGGAGATTTGTTCTACGTTTGTATTTTCTTCCGGTAGTATGTTCAATGTTTCCTCGCCTTCCTGTTTTGAGATGGTTAGGCTTGCCCCTGCATTTGTATTTGGCTGTAATACCTCCGTAATAGCCGTTTATATACATAATATGAATCGCCTAATTCTACACTATCATTAGTGCGGATTTCCTTGTTAGTATCTTCAAATGTACTCGACAATGCATCGAGTTTGTCCATTCTCTTTTTGTAGTATTGAAGGTCTTTCCTGCTTGGAATCCTTTGAATAATTTCTTATTATTCCTTCCATTTCTGATCCCGTCTATTTTTGCTACTTTGCGAGTTTCTTCGTGATTGTTGCTTCTGATATGACACAAGCCGTACGCCTGTACCATGTCGTCTGACCGATTCTAAAGAATTTCAAGTTCGAGTTCACCATTGTATAAGATTAAAAATAAAAAAAATTACAAATTTATTTGTTCGCTTCCTTCCATCGTTACTGGTTAATGCCAGCTGGAAACAAATTTGCCTTAATAAGCTAAACAAATTAATAAATATAAGAGGTAAAGGCATCTGTCTCGTTAACTCGCAGGTAAGAGCAGTCGCCCCGAAAGCAGCATGTCTCGGTTTCAAAAACCAGAAATTGTTGTCCGACTAGTATTTAGCGTATGATCTGACAAACTCGTTGACTATATCCGTAGAACATGTTAGCGCCTGTTTTCAGTTCTCAAGTTGGCAATTAGACTTGAGCTCCAATTACCGCAAAAGGATTTGATAGTGTTTCACGTGTCGCGTCGGCGAAATTGGTTCTTATGTCGATTAATTGTACTCTTAGGATATTCTTTGAGAAATTACAGCTGAGTAGAATAAATAACAACAGTTTCCATGAAAATCACAATTATTCAAAATTTGATCTCTCTTCGATCTTGTATACAAAACTGGTTTCACCACAATAATTATTTTAAGAGAAATTACGACGCGATCCGTACGTTAATTTTAAAGAACTCCGACTGTTTTCTAATTACATAAATAAAAATATTTGAAATCTGATAGGCCCGAACCGACCCTAACCAGATATTATGAACGCACGTGCAGCCATCATATTTGTTGAATTGCATAATCAATTGAAGGATCAAATTGCAACTAAAGCAATTTGAGTTACGCGAATTTATTATGAGAAAGGAAATTTGTCAGCGGAAAGTTATGGGAGCATAATAGTGCTGGGAATCCTTCCAAGAGAATCACTTTATCACCTTAATCTCTCTTTTTAATTTTGCTGACTCCTCACGGTTGTTTTGCAGGTTTACTTCCTTTGGATATGTTTTCACCCCCTATTTTTGCTTCTTATCAGGGTGGGTAGGATCTCAGGAGGTGACACTTGGTATATGCTTGCAGATGATGCTGTTCTAATAATACTACAGATCCCTTCTGCCTCTTTGTTTACGCTTACGGATGGTGGTAGTATTTTTGTTCCGTGTCATCACGAAGAATTTACAATGCGAAGCGGCTTCTGAAAATCGTGTTAGTGGCTTACGTACTGCTATTTGCCCACAAGTGTTATTAATATTAGAAGGTGGTCGCTCTCTTCGAGTGGGTTACCCAGTTAAGGGATGTTGTTAGGTCTGGGGACGCAAAAGTGAAATCGACCGTTGTTATAGTGGTACGGGATGAATAGAGTGTTGGTGGATGTATTATTCAACTTGTACCTCTGATCAGGAAAATTTAAACTATCCTCTTCTATTCCAGTGCTCATAACCCCATATAGGACTGTGGTCGTTGAAATCTAGTCCGAAAATATATTTATGAGGAACCTGCATTGACATTTGCTGTAGGTCTGCAGGTCGCAATCGGTACTCATGCTCAAGATACATAGAAACATATGATGGTGATGTTGGGATATGTGTCAGTAGTGGCTACACAAACCAGTAAATCAGTGTATATGTGCAATCTGTTAAATGAAAGGATCAAGTATGGATGATATTGAGAAGTTAGGATGTTTAAGTGGGGAAGGTTGTTAAAAGTCCTCTTATGTTCCACTGAAGAATTGTGAGAACTCTAGTGGATAGAATACGTGGTAGAGTAGCTTCGATCATAACTTATGGTGAATTCTTTTCAACGAGTTCTACACTGGTGCAGTGCAGCTTTACGTGTTTTTGTTTTTGTAATGCAACAACAAAAACACATAAAGCTGCACTGCTCCGGTGTAGAACTCATTGAAAAGAATTCGACATTAGAAAACTACGCGGTCTTCATTGGTTTTGGGAGTTTGATGCGGGCTCGGTCGGATTGGAAACATGTAGGATGCTGTCCGAGCCGAGATCTGCCCTTTTCACAACAGCTTCAATATTATCTTTGGAATTGGGTATAAGTCTTATCTGTTTGACTGGTGCATTATTTGTTCCTTGTTTAGTAGGTGTTTTTGGTAGGTACAGTGTTTTGTTGTTGGTTTTCTGTTGTATTTGGTTGTGTTGGCTGAGTTCTATCTTATTTGTTTAGATACGTTTTGTGTGACAGTGGTTCTTTATGAATTATGACGTTTCTCAATAGTTTTGAGGATATCGTGGTTTGCTTCTTTTCAGTTATTACTAAATTTGGTGAATTAGTTTTATATACTTTTGATTGTAACAAAGATTGTTGTGCTGGTTGGTTTTGTGTTGTGTCAATTGTGTTGGACCTAGTTACTTCAGTGAAAGAACGCTTATTTTGAGTTGCTCCTATATTTATTGAATAATAAAATCTCTTGGCCTCTTACATAGTAGGTACTCCTTCTTTGTGTTTTGATTCATAGAAATTCCTTTTGCAGAAGGAATTTTGGATACTTTGAATTATGGAATGAGCGCGTGTTAACTTTGCAGTAGACGCAAGAAGCTTTATTACACTTTTCTGTTTGCATAACTTCAGCACAATCAGAGCATATTCCTTCGTCACTTGAACATCTTTTCAATGTGTGTATCAAAAGTTGACGTTTGGGGCAGGTGATTTTGAGAGGCTTGGGACGCACTCCTTTACCTCAGCCTTTTCAAAACCAACATTTATGTCCTCTGGTATGTTGTAGTAGTCAAAAGTAAGTATTATACGTTCTATAGGCATCGGTTTTTTATCTCTTGTGCGTTATAGCTTTACAACTTCTATAATTCCTTGATCTTTCTGCCCATCTTTCATCTCTTGCTCACTTAATGATATTAGGTTGTGAATATAAATGGTCTCCTACAGCTATTTAGTTTGTCATTGGGTTGGATGTCCACACTTATTCCGGCAAGAAAAATGTATTTGAGTATTCCTTTGAGATTGCATCTACACCTTTTCTGACTAACAACACACTGTACCTGCTTAAAGTTTTTTCCTTATTCGTTGTTGTAATTGTTATGAACTTAGGTGCAGCAGATTCTGTCTCTTTTATTATCGACAGTTGGGGATATTAATCATCGTACGTATTATTCTTGGTTTTTAGGGTTCCGTATCCAAAGGGTAACAACGGGCACCCTATTAGTAAGACTTCGCTGTCCGTCCGTCCGTCACCAGGTTGTATCTCATGAACCGTAATAGGTCTACAGTTGAAATTTACACAGAATGTGTATTTCTATTGCCTCTATAACAACAAATAAGTAAGCATTTTTTATTCAAATGACAGCATTAATTTTTCATATGACGCCTACTCTCATTTGGAAAAATAAATAGAAAGTAAATAGTGTTAAATTTTGTACGATGGTACGGAACCCTTCGTGCGCAAGTCCGACTCGCACTTGACCGGTTATTTATTTATTTTCTGCATTCACGTAGAAAATCTTTGCCCAATTCGAAAAAGTAATTTTGATACTCTCCCACTTGGTCACTGCTACTGTGTCTTGGATGGGTGACTACCTATCGGGAAATTTAGTTACCTCTTGGTACTCTCTGTACACATGTTTTTAATTTATTGATAGCGTCTCTGCCGTTATTTCCACTTATTTTGTTATTATAGAATTTAAAAGAATTCACTGTTTTTTTTCACAGAAAGCTTCACTGCACATAAATTAGTTTTTTTGTTCGATGTACTCGCCACGGTAGACTTTGTGATTTCAACTGGAATGAGTTTGCTTGCCAGTGGACACAGAATGATATTTTACTCTCCAATTAATTACCATGACACAAGTTGCCGATAATCACCTCAATCAACCAGATTTTCAATTTTTTATTGTTTTCTTAATATAGCCGATATCACACAAAGGAACTTTTGTAGGGCGGAGCAATGTTAATGTTAATGTTAAGAGTAGGGGCGACTAGGCCTCCAGGACCTTGCGGACATCGCGACCATAGTTGATCTATTGTGCCTTCCCCTATAGTGATTAGGCAAAATCGAGTCTTTTAACGAGCTCGATTATTGCTTTCGGAGTTAGATTGCAGACATTATCTGGAGAGATAAGTTCTCTTCCAGTGATTTGCATCCTTAGACCTGCAAGTGCTGGGCACTCGCATATAACGTGCATCGAGGTTTCATCTTCCTCTTCGCACAGTCGTCAGAGTTCACTGTCGCATTTGCCTATCTTCTTCAGGAAGTGACGGAAGAGGCCATGACCAGTGACTGCGTTAGCAAATAGTCTGAGCGACTGTGTGATAAGTTCAATAAGTTGACGCGACAGGAAATGAGAAGGATTGAAGACTTTCTTCGCCTGCCTTATACCGGGCGCGCTACGCCAAAGGAGATCCAGTTGCCTGTTTTCCCACTTAAGCAGTTCCCACTAAAGTGGCTTTTTGGTAGGCCAAATGTCGGATAGGGACCAATATACGGACAATCAGCTCCGGTTTTAGCCAGTTCATCCGCTTTTTCATTATCGTCCACTCCTTCGTGTCCAGGGACCCAAACGAAGGTTACTTGATTGTCCCGAAAAAAGTAGTTGCAGTTTCGAGTAGCAGCTCCAAACTAATTTCGACTCAAAGGCTTGAGAGGAAAGAGCTAGGAGCGCAGCTTGGCTGTCTGAACAGATGTAGATGTTGGAGTTCGTACAGCCCTTATTTAGGCTTTCCTGAGCTCCAACCTCTATAGCATAGACTTCCGCCTGAAAAATGGAAGGTGAGACACCAAGCGGAATGGATAGTTCCACTTCTGGACCAACCACCCCTGCGCCTGTTTTCCCATCCTTTGCACCTCGTCAAGGGTTCTTCTGGTGGTTGCCTGCAATGTTTTAGGCCACCACACATTTACCCCATAAGAGAGTATGGGTCTGACTATGCCCTGGAAGATCCATAGGGTCATTTTGGGGTCAGACCCCACTTTTTCCCGAAAAGCCTGTGCCAGGAGCTGAATGCCCACATGGCTTTGTTTGTTATCATTTCCAGGTGGGGATTCCAGGTAAGCTTGCTGTCTAGGATTATTCCTAGATATTTTGCTTCTTTGTGATATTCTATTGCAATTCCATTTAACTTAGGAAGTGGAATCTGAAGGCTCCTTTTCCTAGTAAAAGTAACTAGCACTGTTTTACCTGGGTTTATTGATAGTCCCATGTTCTGGCACCGTCTGGTAACGATGTTAAAAGCAGTTTGCATAAGCTCTGGTAAAGCTGATTCAAACTTTCCTTTAACACAGATGAAAATATTATCAGCGTATCCTTGGGCCTTAAAGCCGGCCTCTTGGAGTAAGTTTAGTAGCTCATCCACAACTAGTAGCCATAGAAGGGGCGATAACACCCCGCCTTATGGGCAACCTCTAGTGGCCATGATTGTTGTGGATACACCGTTCATGGTAGCTGTTATGCAGCGTTTCTCAAGCATGTTGCCAATCCATCTGACAATGCAGGTTTCTATGCCCCTATCTTCGGATACCGTCTTGATCGAGTCAAAGAGAGTGTTATCGAAAGCGCCTTTTCCTGTGAGGCTTTCTCGATAGTCTCCACCAGACTGCTGAGAGTGTCCTCTTTGGATTTTCCGGGTTGGTAGGCATATTGATTAGCATTAAGTGGACAGCTTTTGAGGGACGTCGTCCGAATATAGTTGTCTATTATTTTCTCTAGAGTTTTCAGGAGAAATGAAGTCAGACTGATAGGCCTGTATGATTATGCCTCGCTGAGTGGTTTTTTACCCAATTTCGGAATAAAAACAACCTTGGTTAGTCTCCATGCCTTAGGGATGTATCCCGTACACAGACTGGCCCTAAATATCTCAGTGATAAGGGGCTTAATATGATCCAGCGATTCTTGCAGTAACGCCGGAAATATGCCATCACCGCCAGGAGCTTTAAAAGGTTTGAAGGACTTGACAGCCCATCTCACCTTGGCTTCGGTGACAACTTTCTTTGCTGATCGGTAATCCCTGTTTAGCACCACTGGTATCACTGAGGATCTGGCGTCTACGTCGGGCTCCTCGGTCGGCGGAGCAATACATTTTAGAACAATTAAGTATATAGATCGAATGGGTAATGTTACTACACTCAATCGATTTCTTTTCTTATGACATGAGAAAGTCGATATTGTTTTAATAAATATATGGGGTATCCCAAAAATATCTTGCAATCCTGAAAAAAATAAAAGTAGAGTTGATTTGCAATCGAAAATGGTTATCGAGATACCCTTTTGGAAAATTTTCCAAATCACCTAGTTCCACCAGTTTCAGTACTTCAGAAAATCTTGGGAACATCATCACGGTACTGACTGAGACAACTTTCATCTAAATAAAACAAAGCAGTCGAATTAAAATGAGCTAATAGCCCTCTAATAGAAAGCTCAATACATTCTCTCTCTCTCTCTCTCTCTCTCTTGCTGTATTATGCCACATAAATTCTTCTCAATGGTAGCTTTATTTGATTGAATAAAATGTTTAGGAGCTTTCAAAAAGTGATTCGGGTTTATATGGAGATTTTCTTATCTAGTTGTAAGTTGTCTTAGGTACTGGTTTCCAAATGTTAATGGTGCTTCTTTGTATCGTACTTAGACTTGTCGTTAAATCCAAATCCTTGCACACAGTAAAAACTTTCCATTTGAATTAACGCATTTTATAGGGTCACTATAGATCCACTATATTTTGAAAGTTATTTTAAGTAATGGGTAAAAATCAAAAATGACTCTGAGATTTGTGTTAAATTAAGTAACCAAAAATCCACAAATGGAGTTTTTTGACACAAAAATGTAGTTCTAGTGAATATTTATATTTCGTTATATCGACCCTTTAAGTGGGTTGTTTTCAGCCAATCTAAGCGTTATTTCAACTTCCGGCTTTCTTGATAAAATTAATCTAACTGTGGTATGCGCGTTAATTGCACTCTTGTGAAAGTCAAAAGTACCCTATTTTTGGGAGAAACAAATAAAATATCCATTCAAATTTGGAAAATTTATTTCTTTAAATTTATCGAGTTTTTTAAAAAGTTATATATCTTAAAATTATGAACATTTTTTCAGTATTAATATCACATTTCAATTCAAATATTTCTTTTGTAATCAATTGTTCGTATTTTAATAAATTATATCCATCGTATTACTTTATTGATTCCCTTGAAGTAGTACCGTTCCTTCTCATGAATGTTGGTGGTAATAAAAACAACAGCGTGAAAAAACTTATTATTGTGGTATCCTAATCTTAAGGTATATGAACTCAAATTAGATAAGAAATCTTTGTAAAATAGTCACAATCTAAAGGAATGAGAATACCTATTAACAGGAATTTGATTTAAAAACCTTCAATCTTCACCATTTTTTACAAGTTTCCGAGGAAATATCTCCATTCCAATACATTTTTTAAATTTTTCTTGACGTTATTCACTAGATCTCTTCTCTTGCTACAAATGTTTTAACACTTACATTGAAAGTTTTCTACCAATCTGGAGTAACCAAGCTGTCCTCTTGCGCAGAGATAAGTTATGGAAGGGGTAGAATTAATACACACAGCACAGTAAAAATAGAACACACATTGAGTCAATTTGACCCTACTACTGCGTTAAATAACGTTTAACCCATTTTTTGGGTTATTATGATAAAAACGTGAGTTATTTTGACTCAAATAGGCGTTGTTTGCTTTTTAACTCTTTCGGATATACTTGAAACAACTTTTGAAAATTAATGAAATTCACGCATATTTCATTGACTCACCTACGCATTTTTCACTTGACTCATTTATTTTTTACCGTGTATATTCCAGAATGGACCAAATGCAAATTTCTATTGAAGGCAGAAACAGTAAACAATAAAATTTAAAATAAAAAAATTTAAACTAAATTCCTACGAAAAATAAACTTATCTACGCTCAAACAATATAATTTATCCATTTTGAGTAGCTGCTGTCGTTGGGTCGTAAAGACCTGAAATTTTGGATGGATGATAATTAAGCACAAATACAAACTTCCAATATAGCTGAGATTAGCCCAATAAAACTCCCCCTTTGTTGCAGAATCAACAGTTGTCGTCTTTGGTATTACTCATTTTCTTAAGATTGTACCCAAGTGAGTAATGTCTGGTCATTATGTCATCGCTCATACCCCATTAAGGGTTTACAAATACATTTATATTGAGGATTTGCATAATTTTTTCGTTCTGAAAAGAAAAGCTTTTTAGCTTCGTTTTCATATTAAAGCGAAAGAGAAGCAATAAATTTTCTTGAAATAAGTACTTATCTAAATTTTAATGTTAAAAAAGTAATCATTAACGTTAAAAAGATCTTAAAGAAAGTCGACAAAACGTCAAGCTTTTCCTATGGTTCCATTTTCAGAAAAAGAAAGATAACTATTTAAGAAAATAAACTCTCCTTCAATTGAATTAAGCAGTTTCTAAAATACTGCTGCAAGTTTCTGATAAATATGTTCAAAATTATGCGGGGTATGAAAATGGTCTCATTTACATTAATCAGATTTAGGCTTAAAATCGTCTTGACTTCTACTTAAAGAGAAGACGATGTTTCTGGCACTAATTGTAATACATTGAGCGAAAAATTTCGTACTTTTTTTCTTATGTCTGAATTTTCAGTGTTAGAAGAAAGGTTAGAATATAATAGGAGCTCTATCTTTGTTCTGTTTACTGTAAATAAATAGAGATATGTACGGGTATGTTAACAGCTTATTAGATTGATTGCCAATCATCATTCCAAATACATTATCAAAGAAACATAAAGACATATGTCTTTATGTTTCTTTGACATTATATAAATTAAATTAAAATATTAAAAGAATTTCAGTATTTATATCAGCTTCTACAACAAAATAACACCCTTATACCATAGGCAGACGGAGAAAATCAATGATCATTCGTTTGTAATTGATTTTTTCAAAAATCAAGTCATCCAAGATTTTGTGAAATTTTGTCAATTTTTATACGTAATTGTCAGCACATTTTTAATAATTAAAATTAAAATTCAAAGTAAAGCGATTTTTGAAAAAATTCAATTACGAACGAATGATCATTGATTTTTCCCGTCTGCCCAAGGTATAACTCTATTATAAATTTATAATAAGGAGGAGGAAGAAATTTTCAAATTTTTGTCATAACTCTTTAGTAGCATCAACAACACTAAGCCCTTCTTCAACTACAATTCAAGTTCTTGTCATTTACCTGACGTTAAAGAAAAGCTGAAATTTTTCTTAAAGAGAAGAAAATATAAAAGAAAAAGTTTTTTTTTGCTAATATCTATGACAAAAATTTCGAGATAATCAGGTAAAAGGGCGGGAGTTAACCCTAAATCTACTAATAATTCCAATGAATTTACTTGTTACGACATTGTGAAATAAAAAAATCGAAATTCCCTTAAAAGGCTTAAAGTCAATCAAATTTAAAAAATTTCAACAAAAAAGCTCCTTTGTCAGACTCGGATAATATTTCTGATTTCGTGACTTGATGGCAGATTATGAAAGGCTAGCAACCAAATAGGAGTGGCTCTGTCGCCGCATATAATCACTAATTAAGGACTGAATTTTCTTGTCCCATCCATTCCACCTACCTATTAAGAAGTGCTTAGCATTTATTGATTAATCTAACCCTCTCAGAGCAGGTCATTCAAAAAGATACACTCAAAAGATCCTTGCCCTGTTTGACCCCCTATGTAGGTCATTCCCTTTATAGTGGACTAAGAATGGTGGGAAGATATTGTGAAAAATCTTTTCTGTGAATAAGGTCACGGCACATGTAGCGAAGCTTTCAATGAAAAATTATGGCTTATTTTTCCCTAAGGAATCTTTTAACAAAGGTATGAACCCTTGTCACGGTTAAATTTTATGGTAAGGGTGATTATTATATTTTGTGATAAAATCATGAATAGAAAGGCTACCTATAAGATGAACATGGTAAATTTGAAGTACCTTTTCAATCATTCACCTTTAATTTTGTGGAGCAGTAGGTATATTATATTCTGAGCAAAGTAATTTGGAAATTTTACAACTAAATATAAAAATATAATTAACAAGAGCTGTCCTCCACCCTTGTTAACTAATTGGAGGACTTTTGATGAGAGTTTCTCTACCATTAATAAAAGATTATACGTTTTCGGCATTTTTGGAACAAATAGACAAATTGACATTCCAAAATTTATGGATAGCGTTTCCATGTCATGTCTCCTATAAACCTACACCAGCTCAATAGATTTATATATAATTTGGAGAATAAAAAAAAATGCTGTAGAGGGCGCCTTCAGAAGAGTCTTAAAATGCAATGTGCGCTACACTAATGTGCATGATAATCTATAAAAAACTGCACTCATATCTTTCAAATTCACCATAATTTGTTCAAATATATTTTGTAGATGTGGATATGAATAGAAACGTTATTAAAATTTTAGGTAGGATCGTAAAAAAATAATTCCAATTTCGCATGACCCGCAAAAACTATGAAACAAAGATTAACGAGATAACAAATAATAAAATGGCTGAAAAAACCATTAATCAAGTATGCGTGATAGAAATGGTATTTTGATTAAGGATCTCCATAATATGGCTAAGGAGTTAAACAACCAGTTATCCTGTATTGGTAAGACTATCACAAGCTCCATAAGCAGTGAAAATTGTATTGACTTGGGCTGCATAACAAACAGATATCTGACAGCAGTATCTCATTATGAAATTGATCACCATATTATCGAATATTTTCAATCTAGCTATATCCACAAAGGCTAAATAAAGTGTGCTGTAGTACTATCACTATTTCACTACAATCAACGATTTCTAAAGTATTTAAGAAATGCATTAGGACTTGACTCATTGTAGCCCAGCGGGAAATGGAAGCTCTCAAAAAGGAATGCAAAAGCGCTTCCCCACCGTATCTTTTTTCATATAGTTTTAACGTGAGCATTTCCGCAGAGGGAAGCGGACAACTGCAGATTCTTGGGAAACTCTCTAGGAGTGCTTGTAGGGTAGAACTCCTGGAGTACTTGTAGGGTAGAACTCTTGGAGCGCTAATATGGAATACAGATGGAATCAAGATAAGGCCTTTATTAAAAATTTCAGTTTTACTCAGAGTCCCGCTCTATTTAATTTTAATTTTAAATTAAATTAAATTTCAAATAACCACACACTTCGACTGACTAAAGAATGACAATTCTGCTGCGTTTTCAGATGCATATAGGTCATTTTTTCACACAAAAAACAAAAACAAATAACTTATGAGTTAGCCTAATCTAACAGAAGAGATATCTGCTTCCGCAAAGCTTCCTTTGGCTATGTTAACAGAGGTTTTTGGAAAATATTGAAACCTCTGCTGCGCTTTCAGATGTATATGATTCATTTTTCCACAGCAAAAGACGAATAAGCCCAAACTCAGGGAAGAGATCTGCTTCCACAAAGATTCCTTTGGCTATGGTAAAAGAGCGCTTCGGAAACGATATTTTCTGGCTATGTAATGGAAGCGCTTCTCCTGGCAAACGCTTGACATATTTTCTCCTGGGAGATCTTAAAACTAATAAAATTTTATTGTGCAAACAATATGGTTTCAAAGGTAACTGTTCTACTTACAATGCAATATACGATGTAACAAATTTTATAAACTCACCTCCAAATGAGAAGGATAAAGTTACTTTTAAATTTTTGGACTTAAGTAAAGCTTTCGACGTTGTACACCCGTCGATTGTGCTTATAAAGTTAGCTAAAATATATTAAACAAAAAATTATTTTTAACTAAGTCATATTGAACAGGACACAAATAGTCAGAAGATGTGATACCCTCAGTGACAGACACCAAACGACTTGATTGTGGCGTCCCTCAAGGCACAGTGCTTGAACCAATTCTATTCTTACTATATATCAACGATGTATGTAATCTGGATCCTTATGGTCTACACGGTCGTATTATTGCCTTTACTGACGATACGGTTTTATTATTCCGTGGTTCTTATTAGTATGTGACAGAAACACTCGCTAAAGGAATCTATGACTAGTTGAAAACAAATCGATTGTGTCTTAATTGGAGTAAGACTAATTATATGAAATTTGGTGTTAAACGTCAACAGATAAATGTGGAGGTGATGATTGATCAAATCAATAATGCAGTAACTGTACTCTACAGTGCGTCTCCGAAAATAAATACGTTGGTTTTATTATTGATAACAAATTAGAATGGGACAGACATAATTCGTACGTGTGCGAAAAACTAAGATGATTGATAAGATATACCTCGTTAAGCGTAATCTTAACCTTTGCCCGTCGCACTGTAATTTCGTTGCTTCCGCCGTCGAACTAGGTCACCTATGTTCGCGTATACTTTTCATTGAGGACAAACGGTTCAAAAAATCTAAAAGACAGGCACGATTGTTCACTGGATATGCCTAGAAAAAAGTGCGATAAAAACGGGATTGCAAGAAAGGATAATTGTATTTTCAGTACAGAGTGTCACTAAAGCATTTGATTTTTTAGCCATAACTTTGAAACTATAATATCGATGTATATTATCTATCCTGCATACATATGTAAGTAATGAGGTGATTTATAAAATATTTAGACAAAGTTTTGAACCTGTCCTATCTCCCAAACAGAGTATTTGATCCCCCAACCCTCCGTACAACCAATTAATCACTTATTGTACCTATTTTCCATTTATAACACCGAAATGATGCTTCTTACACAAAGTGTACAACAATTGCCAGTGCCAAGCTACTAAAATTACATCTTTATTTTAAATAAAGTGAAATTTCTAAAAATAAGAAAACAAACTTCATCGGCAGTCCTGTTGCTTCGACATAAAACAGACAAAAAAAGGAGAAGTGAACAAATTTTTTCCATCGGTAATCGCTTTCTCCCGCAGTCCTTTTTGTGAGGATTTAACACAAATGCCCACCACCAATCTTATTGGGGCAATAAAAGCCTGCTGAATCGCTTAATGTAAAGTAAAAGGCACCCGGTATTTTTATTATTAAGTTCCCCGAATTACCACTCCTCAATAAGGACATTAGTTCACTACTTCCTTCAGACAGCGCACAAGGGTATGGATTAGGGTGGTGGTGATATAGAGGTGAACAAAACTTCTGATGGGCAGTCCCGGTGAAATCATGCAGCTATAAATTAATAGAGAAATATGTATCTTACCATGAACATTCGACGCTTCGCTGAATACTTTTATTATATGGTGAGGTTAATATAAAATAGTTTGGACAATAGCAAGGTTTTACGAACCTACATGTAACACACAACAAAAGGCACATGTGAAAATATGAAACTACGTTTGCAGAGTTTTTTTTTCTGACTATGGTTGGAAATTTAATGTCAGTGATTGTCAAACATATGTTTTTTTACAATATGAAATTACGATTTCATTCACTAGAACTAAAACAAAGACTTACAATGTTTTACTTATTAAGCGTGTTCTAGGTACAGAATTAAATAATTTTTAAAACATTTTGACATTGTACAAGTTCACATATTTAATTTTCCATACAAGCAAATAGTAAGCGCGAGACATTGTGTCATAACTTAACACACTCAAATGCACCTAATAGTATTAGGTAGTGACATCACATCCCACACCTCACACAAATTGCATTGGGATTCAGTTGTCTTCCTGTGGATCATAGTAAATTTCACTGCAAGGGGACATAAGAATGACTTATCAAAAAGATTTATTCGAATGAAACCTACCTACATGAAAATAGTTCTGAACTGTATGTACTGTACTTTAAATCTTCTGTTGGAGTTTTTAATTAATAATCCGTATCTCTGCTTAATTGATTGACATCATATCTTACTAATCGTACTCAGTGTGTTAAAGTGGATTACTTGCAGCCCCGAATCTTCCACGTTTTGTCTGGTGTTCCACAAGGAAGCCACTTAGGTCCTTTGCTGTTTATTATTTTTATTAATGATATGATAAATATTTTTCGCTTCGCGCAACCGTAACTATATTCCGCCGACCTTAAGATTTTATTGCCCTTTAAAATTCATCATTTGCCTGCTTCCGTCGGATCTTGATCGTTTACAACAATGGTGTTTTTCAAATGGACTGGCTCTAAATCCAAGCAAATGTAAATGTTACACTTTTCACCGTATGCTGAATCCCTTTCATGCTGAATACTTTATAGGTAATGTTTCCATTGAAAAGCCTAATGAAATCTTGGACCTTGGTGTCGCTTATGACGCGAAACTGGGGGTGGTTTACACACTGATTGTGAGATCTAGTCTAGACGTGGGAGGGAGTGCCGGTTTTTAAAGGACAACTCAGTCGTTTAAAAGTTCAAAATGTAAAATTTTTATTAAAATTCATTTGCTTAACCTAATATCATAAATTCATTTAAACTTAAAACTACAACTATAAAAATTCAATGTAAAAACTCAATAATTAAAAACTTCAAACAAAAAACAAATTAAAAATTCACATTCAATGGACTCCTGCTTCAGGCTGCTACCAATGACTTATTCGTTCTGAAAAAGGAGGAGAAGACCAGAATTAATTATCTGTCGTCGGAATGAAAGAAAAAGAAAATGTTGATGCTGCTAGTGCGTGAGGGCACAAGAGTAGCAAAATGCTTTTATAGACAAACTAATTCAGATTAGTCTCTGGAATATAGATTTATTGTACGTAAAGTGGCTTCTATAAAGTAATAGCCCTTTTATGGTGCCTGAGGACACAAAGGCAGCAAAGCACCTTTGCTCGTACGTGAGGGCATAAGGGTAGCAAAGTGCTGTAGATGGTAAAATGAGTTAGACTAGTTCCTGACAGTATTCAGCGCGTGTGCAGAAGTGTACCAATAGCCTACTATAAAGAAGAAGTGCAGATTAGTCTCTGGATCCGAATTATTCTCTGCAGCAGAATTATTCTTCTGCTTAAATGTGGGCAGGAGAGGTTGCAGGTTAATCTCTGCGCAGAATTATTCTTCTGCTTAGGTGTAGGAAATGATAGGATTTTTCAGATTAGTCTCTGAAATATAGAATTAAATGTTGGAAGTTGCGAATATTCTTGTGTTTAGATTATTCTCTAAACCAGATGAGCTCTGGACCAAGAATGATTTTGAGCTGCGGCTCGTCGGCTTTATGGAGCCGCCGCATGCAGTTATGAGCTCTCGCCTCTCGGTGTTGCCCTAGCGACTTGTGTTGAATTTGATGACTGAGGCGACATCAAATGATTTGCCGTAATGTCACTATGTGTCATTACGAAATGCAAATATACGAGAGGGATGTATACTTTTGAGGTAAGTTAATGATATTTTGTCCAATTTTGTTTAAATAATGATAATTTTATATGTTTTAGGTGTTAAAACTATTTTTTGGAATATTTGGACATCGCTGGACCAAAGGAAGGAAGTAACCAAATATCAGATAAGTATTTTTTTTTTATTGATCTTGGAACTTGATACTTTGTTGTTTCTTTTATTTTATATTTCAGGAAATAATTCGGTGGACTGAACACTGATTATATTTGCTGTAGAACTTTTAAGATGATTGGTTTTATAAAACGCAACACTGATGACTTCAGAGATCCTCACACCTTAAAAGCTTTATACTTTGTCCTAGTTAGATCTATAATTGAGTATAGTATGCTTTAATGATCAGTTGCTAATTTTGCTCAATATTTATGTATGTGCCAGATTTTGCCCTAAGAACTAGATGTCGGTTACATATACCCCTTATCTTATGTGGGAGCATGCACCCATTTCCTCTTGCCCTCGTCGCTTTAATGAAATTTATGAGAATGAAATCGATTTAGCTCTTGAACGCTCCAAGTTTAAAGATATTGTTATTAGCAAGTGTTTGCAGTATGCTTAATTGAATTTATTTTAACAATATTAATTTTCTAGTGAAACCTAAATATTACTTACTTCTGTAGTTTCGCTACATCTTACAATTTAGTTGCTATTTATATTAGTAATTGTTTGAGTAGTTATGGTAAATGTATTAGTATGTTTTAAGTCATATTGCATAATCTGTATATAATTAATAAATAAATAAATATCTACATTATTAAAAATAGTACTTTGAGAAAAATTCTGACCTTTTATTCTTCTTTCTAGATCTTGCCAATTTAAATTTCAGTTTATTACCTCCCAGCGGGAAATGGAAGCACTCAAAGACGAATGCGAGAGCGCTTCTTTGGAAGCGCTCAGTTGCAGATCTTGGGAGCTCTTGGAGCATTTGTAGGGTCACACTCTTGGAGCGCTTGCTGGGTAGCATTCTTGGAGCGCTTGTAGGGTAGCCGCAGCAGTCTTGGAGCGCATTTGGGGAATACAGAGGAAATCAGGATAAGGGCTTTATGTATAATTAGAGTTTTATTCTGAATGCGCGAAGTTTAATTTTAAATTAAACGAAATTTAAATTAGCCACACACTTCAACTGACTACTACAGAAGGAAAATTCTGCTGTGCTTTTAGATGCATATGAGTCAACTTTTCACAACAAAATACGAATAAGCCTAAACTCAGAGAAAAGACCTGCTTCTGCAGAGATTCCTATGGCTATGGTAAAAGTGCGCTTCGGAAAAGATATTTTCTGCCACTGGGGTGGAAGCGCTTCCCTTTACAAGTGCTTGATATATTTCCCGATGGGCTAATACAATACCAAGATATTTAAGATTATCCACACATTCAACATTAGTTTCATCTGTACGAACAGCAATATTATCAACACAATTATACTTCATATATTTATACCTACCTAGATTTAACTTAAATTTATCCATTTTCAACCAGCTGTGAACGGTTTCTAAGGTTGCATTTCAAGCTTCGGCAGAACCTAGAGCGTCTACATATGTATGTACATGTTTCCAAGAATTCTGGTTAGTCCTCGTGAGGTGTTCCTCGAAATACGTTAATAAGAGCAATCAATTCGTGACATTAAATATCTTAACAAGATATGTGTTATTAGGTGAAAAGGCTAATGAGATGAAAATTCAAGTGACTATACTTCGTTCGAAAAACGAAAAATTTTCAAACGTTAATTTGATGTGAGGAAATGATTTTAACGAGGGATTTTATACAAAATCGTGATCAGAACACGTTAAAAAATCCACTGGCATACTCCATTCTACTTATTTACCATTCATATAGTACATAATCTGACAACTCGGTACACCTCACCAATTTTCGTTTAAAGTTTTCTGAATTACATATATTAATAAAATTACTCCAACCAAGCTTTAAGGGGGTCACCCCGTGTGATGGCCGGTTTTTTTAGCTTTCTTTGGGATATTTTTTTTTTACGAACAATAAAAAGATAGAAGTTTGAATTTTTTACTATATATTTACTGATATTGCAACAGTAAGTCAGAATATTTTCAGATCAAAATCTTTATCACAATGTGTGTTGCACCACTCCAAAAGCAGCCACTTTGAAAAAATTATGTCGACGGTCTCCATGATTCCGGCTGATTGGCTTAGCTGAAATAAAAAAACCAAACGGCGTTTCAATCTATGAAGCTGTGGCTATCGAAAGAACTCGAATAATTCAAAAATATTGAAAATTGAATAATTGACATGTTTTGGAAAATTAATTTTCAAATTTCGTGATTTTTTGCGATTATTTTGTTACGAAAAAAAAATGGCTCGGAATTTTTGCATTATTTTAGTGACTATACATGTGCTGAATCTACCTCTACCGTTAAAATTTCAAAGCAATCGGTCAAACCGTTTTTGAGATATCGTGGAAACCAGTTAGAAAAATGCATTTTTACGAAAATCCCATTCAAAAGTTGTTTCGTAGCTGCTGTTACGATTTTCAGTGCTAAGCCAAGTCTAAACTAACCATTACAATTGAAAGTAAGTTTGAAGAAATATCTCTCTATACATATATATATATGGGTGTACATGTGTATGGAAATGTCTCAGCTGTGAAACCGAAGTGCATAAAAGGCACAATGCCGCGATCCGCCCAGCGCTCGACTAAGCGCTCCGAACACCTGGTCTTCTAACAGAAAGTTACAGAACTTTCCAACTACTTTGTATATTGGAAAATTACTTTACCAGCATATCCTACATATGTATGTCTATAAATCAATTTATGAAAAAAATAAACAATTTTTTCAACATATCACACGGAAGGAAATATATTTTAAAAAGGATTAAAATTAAAAAAAATTGATAAAAAATCGAGACTGCTCATTTTGAGATATTCAAAGATAACGAAAATATTCATTATCCCTCGAAGACCACCTTTCAGAAAAAAACCTTGATTTAACCTTTCTTAGGAGCTTCAAATCTTCCTAAAATAAATAACGTTTATTTCGTGTGCATATATATGAGATAAAAAATTTGTACTATACAAAATATACCCAAAATTCTTATAAAATTTCGTTAAACTCAAAGATGGTTCATTCACAAATTAACAAAAAATTGATCTATTCTTCTTAATTCTCCTTTTTGTTTATTTTATATGAATATTATTTTTTTCATATACATACATACATTATTTAAATACATAAATAAAGTTGTTACTTAAAAACCTCGGAAAACTATTTATAACTTATACATTTTGCTTACGATATAAAGATCATTCTAAATCTACCAATCATTTCGTAACTACATCAAGTAATTCAGTTGTACAACTAAGTAGATATGTATATATATATAGGTATCAGTATATATCAGCAAAAATAATCCCTTGAATAAAGTTATTTAACTATAACTTGTGGGATTCATAATTCTATTATGACCTAGGAAATATAAGAATATTCATAAAAACCAAAAAGCTTGAAAAGAAATAAATAAACTAATTCACGCTAAATACCCACCAGTAAAAAAAAATAAAAAGTCCAACCCGGCCCATTCCAAAAACATTCTATAGAAAATCCTACAGACAAAGAATCTCGCAACGCCCGCAGCGAAATGCATTGCATTATTTTGGAGTAAAATTCACACGAATATCACAGCATCATATAGCTTCCCATCGAGTGAACAGAACTTACCGAAAACGTAAAGAAAATTAGAATTTCACGTTAAAAACTCGTTAAACTTCTCAGAAAGCGTTAACTTTTTTTTCCAGAAACAATACATCTGTGGTTCATAATGGTTGTCAAGATTCATATTGTTACCCTTTTTTGAAATTCTCTACTCGATGTAACGTTTTCTTATTATTTTCTTATCGACATGAGTTAACAACTTCTGATAGTTTTCTGGTGGAAATCTTGTCTTTTTCTGAAAGTTATTCTTAACGCATTCCTTCCCTTTTCTTAAACCTCCAAGCAACGTTTTCTTAATAAGTTCTTATCGAGATTCTTAATGCATTCTCTCCCTTTTCTTGACGTCGACATTTATCGTTTTCCTAACAAATATTTCATAAACATTGAGATTGTAGGCAAGATAGAACCATCTTATTGTTTCATAATATAAATTTTTATTCTAATTAATAAACGCGTCCGATCATCAGAGGAATATCTTACAAGCTGAGTTTGTAAGATATTCCTCTGATTATGATAGTTTAGCTACCGAAAACCTGTTGAAAAATTTTAATAAAAATTTATATTGTGAAAGTTGACAATGTAAATGTATTTGTTATATATTTATAAAACCATAACAAAATCTTATTTTCTTCTTTAAATTAATAAAAATCAGGAACTTCATTTTTTTTTTTAAAGAATTAGAAAAACTTAACGTTAATTAAGTATATTAGTAAGTAGGTGTTAGCACGATGACTCCATAATAAAAAAATTTCAAGTGGAAGTACCTAATTTGTAAAATGTGTCCTTGACCAGTCTAGGAAAAAGATGAGGCTGCAGTATCCCGAAGGATAGTTCTTAAGCAGCTTCTTAAATTCTTGCAGCCTATTATCATCTAGAACTTCAGCTGTAAATTTTCATACATATATATATGCCTTTAGTATCTCTAATTATTACTTATATGTAAAGTTTTTACCAGTTGTTTTCCTGCCGCTTCCGATGTCTTGATTTTATCTTCATCAATTCTGATGAAGTATCAAGTGGCAAAGATGGTAAAAGTAAAAAGTCCTCGTTTTGAAAAAGGTTTGCACTGTTTGCACTAACTAGAAGGACCCTTGCAATTCCTGACAGTTTCTTGTCTAAATTTTCCATATAGTTTTTTTTTTTTTTTTAGATATTGCCTGGATTCCATTGCGCGATTGTTGAATCTGCATTCATTTCTTGGTCAGTACCAACCTGCTCCAGTTAGTGCTTTGATAATTTAATTTCAATTTCAATTTTATTTCAAGGATAATGCACAACAAGATACATAAATCTTTTCAGCATGTGCATTCTAAAATTCCTACCAGGAAATACTACTAAGATGAAGAAAGAAAAGAGAAAAACAAAACAGCAAAATAAAATAAAAGAAAGATAGGAAAAAAGAAAAATTAGATTAAATAATATTAAAATACAAAAAGTAAGAAAAAAAATTCAAAACTGGGAAGAAAAAAAATACTAACCTATATTAGTTACAGCTATACTGACAAACAAACCTAAATACACTACAGATTTCTCAAGCTCATCACACATATGCCTAATTCTCGTTTAATAAATGATGAAAAAGAAGCCTCTTAAACATTCCGGCTGACCCCAAGCGTTGCAAATTCTCAGGAAGAGAATACCACTTGCGAGTTATATGAACAAAGTAGGAAAGTTGGCCCAATACTGTATAGTAGCGGGAAATCAAAATACCCACATATCTAGTGGAATGCAAGAATCTGATACCATTTCAGATATAAGCAGGCTGTTTGGTATAAATTAGCCTATGAAGGAAAACTAGTGCTTTATGCAAAAGATATGTTTTAAGGGAACAGTTCACAATTACTAATTTCTATATTGTGTTATATGATCAATACTTCGACGTCCAAATACAAATCTTATGCAGTTATTAAATGCGATCTCTAATTTTGAGAGCAGCTAGAATCTAGCGCAGTGAAGACTAAACTTCCATAAGTAAAAAAGGTACTAAAAGTGATCTGACGATTTTAATTTTAACACTTACAGAAAGAAAATGTGCTGAGAGCCAAAGGCGACGAAAGCCACCATACACTTTTCCCAACACACTATTTACATAATCACAGCAGCTCATCCGAGAGTTTAGTATTATACCAAGACTCCTTTTACACTCTAAGTGGGGTAGCGGGTATTCCCAAGAACAATAGGAGAAAAATTCGAAGGATCCAAACCTCTTCGGTGTATTAGCATATAATTAGACTTTTTAGGGTTCAATGCAAGGTCGTTTAATACTGACCATTCATCGATCCGCACAATATCACTATTGACCTTGACAATGCAATCCTCAGACAAGCCAATAGGACAGCTCATACGCTCTGCACGTCATCCGCATATAAACGTATATTAGCATGTTGTAAACCATCCGGTAAGTCATTAATATACAGGCTGAATAGCAGCGGTCCTAAGATAGAGCCTTAGGGGATTCCACATGTCAAATTTATTGCATTAGAAAAGCAATTATTTATTTTCACTTGCTGTGTTCGTCTGCACAAAAAGCTGTTAATAACTGAAAGTGCAGATGAGGCTAAGTTAAAATTCGAAAACTAATTTTTGCAATAATGTACTATGATTGACACTGTCAAAAGCTTTAGAAAAGTAGCACCAGAATTCCCATATCATCGTTATCAAGCGCTTCACGAATATCGGTGGTAACTTTCAGTAATATTGTTTCGCAGCTGTGCTTGCGACGAAAGTCAGATTGACAAGCAGATAATAACGAACGTTGCTCAAGATACATTTGGATTGATATGAGCTTCTCCAGGGCTTTCGCTAGAAAACATAATAGGCTGATAGGTCTGAAGTCAGACATGTTACTTGGGGAGGTATTTTTAGCAACGGCTAAAACAACTTCCCTTTTCCATTTTGCTGGAAACTTTGACGTAGTTAAAGCAGTGTTAAAGATGTGCTTGACACCAGGTAATATAGCAGGCAAAAGTAATTTCACGATAAGTGGAGGGATGTTATCCGGCCCGCCAGCGTTCGAACTTATCGAATTAATGGCATTACAAACCTCTAACGAATCTACGCAGCGGAAGCGGAAATCATCATCTAATGGTGATTGAGTAGTTGCATGCAAAAAGCCAGATGCAGTTGGGAATACCACTGCTGAGGACGAAATAAAATGCTCGTTTAGATCATTTGGATCAAAATCACAGGTTGGGGCATGTTTACCATGAATGCCCAAGCTTTTTAAATTAGACCAACATTTTTTTGAGGTCAGACTAGGATCAAGCTTGTGACCCAAATAATAACGCTTTGCGGACCGTACTTCACGAGTTACCATATTTCTAATTTGTTTATGCTGTCGCTTGGTAAACTGAATTCTGGAGTATTTATATCTCTGACAAAGAAGTTATAAGTATACTAATTTCTTCCGTATACCATGGAATTCCGTGTGGAAAACTACGCCGTGAGCGAAGAGGAGCGTATTTATCATGCAGATATTGCATGATGGAATCGAACTTCTCTACTTGGTCATCCACATCAGTGAAATAATAAATATCATTCCAGGGAAGAGTGGTGCACTCCACCAACATACCATTAATATCGATGCGATTATAATTATGATATTAAGTCGGTATTCCAACCTCTCGCTCTTCTAGAAACTCATATGTCAAGAATAATATGTCATGATCCATTATACTTGGAGGGCTAAGCTGATTAAAGAACTTAACAGAACTTTCAATAAATCAAGTAATGATGGATTTTCCACACCACAAAACGTGGGAAGCATATTTACTTGTTTCAAATCAAGACTCTGGATCAGGTAGAGTTTTGTTGCAACATGGCTCATTAAAGTCACCACCGATAATTACTTTATTATAGCGATTGAGGCAATTCTATCTTCGAACTCAGGCGTATTATTTATACAGAAGCACTTTGGAGGACAGTAAACTGCTACTAAAGCGCATTTATCAAAGCTAGATTGAATTTCAACGCATATGAACTCAAAAGGCTCACATGTTGATGAGTATAGAATGGAAGATTTAAAGCACTTCCTAATATAGATTGACACACCATCACCAATGCGATCATTCCTATCGTTATGATGTAGGGAATAGCCTGAAATGTCCACCAATCTAGACGGAATGTCCCCATGTAACCATGTCTCAGAAACCATTATAACATCAACATCTGACTTCACAAATATTAAACCCAACTCATCAATCTTTGAACGAATGCTACGTGCATTCATGTAACATACCTTGAGTCCCGACGGTCGGGAACATAACACATTTACCATGGTTCCTTATAATAATAATATCTGAGTCTAGAAGGTACCTTGCCGCTTCAAGGATGGCCTTTACTTTCGCTTGGAAAACCGTTACATGGCTTTCAAGTTGAATGGAAATTTCCATTTGAGTCTCCTCGCAGAAAACACCTGCTCCGGTGTTCTCTTCCAATTTGGAGCCATCTGTATATATGTACATATGATGGGGTTTGTCAATGGTTGAAGCACAGAATATGATTCTGATTCTGCCCTATCTGGAATTTTCGAATTAATGTTGCTCCGCAGCATAGCTCCGAGGAGGTACGATGGACTACACCAATTCAAACACGGATTGTTGTGCAACACTTGTACCAGTGTGAATTCAGCGCAGCGATTGACGCCCCCTTCTTGACGTGTATATAAACAGGATGTCTTGAAGATGACCTCAAGAGCCTCGTGCTGGTTGACTTGAGTACACCACTTACACTATGGAGACATTATCTTTGAATCTTCTCCAAAGGATCGTCCATGGTTTAAATCGCTACTTTTTCTCTATGGATCTGCAGCAGATCGTGAAGCCTTGAAGAGCGTGATTCGCTCTGTGGGACTTCTAGCTTAATTTTCTATCTAATATGATAGCAAGATATTTTACTCTGTCCTTGAGTTCCAAATGATAGAGGGCAGATTCAATCTGGTAGTGTTCCTTTTCTTAGTAAAGAGGCATAAATCTATTTTCAATCTTTAATGCAAAGTCCGAAATCCGTAGCCCAGTCCCTTTGGATCATTTTTTTACACCAATCCGCTTCAGTTCAGATTCGTAGCTGTCGGTGACCAAGATCACCAGGTCGTCGGCGTAAAATACTGCTTCGTAACCATCCGGGTAAGGGTTAGAGTGTTAGCGATCATATATAATTAGCACCCACAATAAAGGTGATAAAATATCGCCTTGAGGGTGCCTCTCTTTACTATTTTTACTCTGTTTACCCCTCCCAGTTTGGCAGAGAGAGTTCTATTGCTCAACATGTGAGCAATCCAGTGTTTTAGGACCGGTTCACTTGTTCTCGATTAAATATGTATGTTCATCTGAATTTATGAAAAAGTACATACTTATAATATTAAAATATAATAATATATCTGTAATATTGTTTTACCTTAGATCTGTACTTTTTCAATATATAACATGAATTTAATTGCACGATTTCAATTTACATGATTTCAATTTACACGGTTTCGGTTTACTTCTGCAGAACGAATCCACCGTGTAAATCGAAGGTCAGGTGTACTGTGAAAACGATCAGTCCTAGACATTTTTATTGCACTTAAAACTTCTTCGGAATACAAAATCCTATAAAATTGGTTATAATCCTTTTTTCTGTCTCACGAACCATTCTCGAAATATGTGCTAAAAACCACTTCAAAAATCAAACTTGCACAGATTGGTGACCATACGGAATTTCATACGAGCATTCATCTAGCGTATCATAAAAATTGGTCTTAGAGCAATTCTAAGCTTTTTTACTTGTTTAAATGAACTTTCATGCAAAGTGATAAGACATCAAACAAACTGCCTTCTGCTGTCGAATTAAAAAACGCTTTGGAAGGGAAGCTTGCATGTAATCCCCAAGTTATGGACGAAAAAGTAATGAAACAGAAAATGAATGAGTTCCTGTAAATGTATTATAACACATTGTCTCGAAACTGAAATGCGAGCAGGCCTAATGTGTTGGAAGACGTATGCCCATATATACAGTGTAATTTTTAAAATGGGGTCAGTAACATTGCTTGCTTGCTGCTTACCATTGCTTTTTTACCCTTTGTGACTCCCACCAAATCTGAGCTTTGGCCAGTGTTAGTAGTTATTATACTGACTTTTGCATCTCGCCGAATATGTAATTAATGTCCCTAATTTCAGATGCGTAATTTTTAAACTTTTACACCCCACAATTACTATATTTTAATGTGACGAAATTTACGAAATTTACTTTCTTTAAAAGTTTATAAGCCTATATAAAACTTTGCGAAATCTAGTGACATGAGTACAAATTACACATCTAGGAAATTTAACCCTGAGCAGCTACCATTGCTCGCCCATAAGACCAGATTTCATGCTGCTTTATTTTGAATTCATGGAAAATTTCAAAACTTTAACAGAAAATTAACTCAAAAGTATTGGGTCCAACATCAGAAATGTTTTAAATCTAATAATATAGCTATCACGTACCAAAACGATCACCCATTGGACCCTGGACCCCCACCGATTTCAATGAAACTTTCAGAATTAGCTAAATATTGGACCGGTATTTTAGAGCTCCATACGCAAAGGGTGCCAACGGGACCCTATTACTAAGCCTCCGCTGTCCGTCCGTCTGTCTGTCAGCAATAAATAATAAAAATAAAATTAAACTAACTATGGGGCCTTCATACAAGAAACGTGATTTTTTCGGAGTTTATTGCTCGTTTATATCTCTTGCACCGTAATAGACTAATAGCTAGACACATGAAATTTTCAAAGAGTAAGCAATACTGTAGCTGCTATAACAACAAATGAAAATAATGAAAATAAAATAAAGTTAAAAATTAAAGGGGGGTCCCCATACAATAAACTTCTGTTTTTGCTCGATCTAAAAGTAATGGGTTTTCCAATAAGGACTTGACAACTTTTTTTCCAGAGCCCAATCGGAGAACGTACGTCGCTTCGAATGGTCCATCGGCTTCAATTCTTGAGTGAGCCTGATCTTGTATGGGTGTAAAGTAAGATCCTTACGCAAAATTCGCCATAAAGTGGTCTTGGCGATGCCCAACTCTTGAGAACGCCGTGGAATTGACTGATCATTTGCTACGGACGTTTCAACGGCAGCGATATTTTCGACCAACCCGTAGTCTCACTGGCACGGCAACATCACACAACGAATATGTAGACTTGAGTCTACTTTTTCACTAAACTTGTTACTGCCTGTCTACTAGGGCGAGAATTACGACCGAAAATCGGAGTTAACGCTCTTAAAGTAGCGGCCACCGACTCCGAATTTCTGTAGCAAATTTTTAAGACGTTGTTTGTTCGGGTACTTCACCATGATGAAAAGGTTATGTCTACTGAATAAACTGACAGTGACAGTTCGATGTTAAGTGAAAAGGTGGGTTCACAAACTAAATTCAAAATTGTCAAGTCCCTATTGGAAAACCCTTTACATAGGTAGTTTAAATCGTGTACAATGCTACGGAGCCCTTCGTGTGCGAGTCCGAGTCGCACTTGGCTGTTTTTTTTTGGTTTTTGTTTAGCCTGCCGCCCTCAGGTGTTGGATACAGGGTGACTCAACTTTTCATTGCGGTCGTGTTTTTTTAATTTACTGATTAGGGGAAGAGGCTGTTCTTTGGATATGTGTGTATCTTGGTCATTTCATTTTCCACACGGACTGTAGTTACCATCTACATAAACGCACTTTTATCCGATTTTGCTAATCAACAGATTACACTTAAGCTATAATTAGTTTGTCGGACAAATGTGCAGTTATTGCGCCTTAAAGAAAAGTCATGAAAAAAGTAAATATTTTTCAATGATATAGAATTTAAAGTGATTGAGTTTTATTCTACCTATATCTTTGGATTCCAGCTAAGGCAAAACTTGTTTATATGTACTATTATAAATCGTGCATCACGTGGCAGTTTTGTTTCTTTTGCTAGCGGCTCCTTGGACACTTCAAACATTTTCACCACGGACATGTAAAAAAGTCATAGATTGGCCTTTAGTTAAAAAATAAATTAATGATGTATATCTATAGCAATTTTTTGTTTAGTAACCTTCTTTGCGAATATTGTTATTTTTGGTTGAATAAAGAGTGTTATTTAACTTGACTCTGTTTATATACCATAATTTCTTCTTAGTAAATCACAAATGTCCAAGGTACAATATCCCACTGTCCGTGGTACTGCAGCATGTTGTACCTTAGATCGAATGAAGAACCTTTTATTTTCTTTCATATATACCATTTTTCATTTTAATTCATCTTTTGAATTTTATTGGCTTAAAGTTAAATTTATTTGACGCAAGGTTCAATTGAATTAAAATGAAAAATGGTATATCCTAAAATATAAATTTTTAATTGCATAGTTTTGTGAAAAAAAAAGACTATTTCAAAAAAGGTACCAAGGTACAGCACCTTTCCTTACTTGGGATGGGATTACTCGATTCTTTTGTACGAATGGTACTGAATGGGACTTTTCAAAGAAATTAAAAGAAAAATATATATAAAAAAAAAATATGTTGAAAAAAACACAATTTTTATTAATTTTGGACTTTTGACACTTTCCGGAAGAGCGCCCCCCCCCCCCCCTCTACATTTGTTATTTATAAAATTTGAAATGTTTGCAAAAATCATTCAACTTATTTTTGTATTCCACTAAGTATCATAAAATAACCCTAACATATTTGTCTCTTTTGCTGGAAATAGGCCTCTTTAATCTTTAATCCCTAAGACCTAGATAAACGTATAAATTATTATTTGTGGAAATATTGTGCACAAAAATTCATCGATCTTGTTTTAGTAAAAATCAAGCAGAACCTATCCAACACAATAATCAAATCATCCATCAATATTAATTTCTTAAAGCTTAAATTCATCAGAATCAAGAGTTCAATTCAATTTCTACATTTCCTTATCATCGTTAACTCGAATTATCACTATATATGCAAATAGTGGTAAGTAAATATTATGAATATTATTCTACGAATCGAAATTAAGATAGTTTGAATACAACGTCTCTTCTTTCAATTTTATCAATGAATTATGCAGACTTTTAATTGTTACTAGAACTAATATACCTACTTGTCATTAAAAACACATCAAATGCACAACTATACAAGGGCTTAAATAAATAAAAATTGTATAAATTACTCTGTTCGATAAACCCAAAAATGCAAGAACCTGACCTGCTCAGATTTCTTAATTAAAGTTGCTGAGCTCGATTCTGATCTTAGTTTTTACCTACACGTCACAATTTTTTGTTTATGTCATATGAATTTAGCGATTTCGGACTTCTTTTTGTCTCGAGATTTAAATTCGATAACTCAAGATCACATTTACATAGAAAGCTGAAATTTTGCACACGGTCATTTTGAAAAAAAAAATTGATTCAATTTTGTAAATGTGACAAATCGGGTACCTCCTTCGCAGGGTTGCAATTTAAAAATTTAGTTTTTCTTTATTTAATTGGACACTGCTTGAGAAAGCCTTGACATAGGAAGCTGAAATTTGAATCATAGCATTTTCATAGCAATAGTAAATAAAATTTCAAAAATGGGCTAAATCAGGCAACCACCTCTTGGTGTCACTATACAAAACTTTGGGTTTTCACTTTAATTAACTTTTGTTTTCATTTAGGGTATAATATTATTGGTCTTCGATCAATTATAACTTTTATTCTTGTTATTTTTAAATGTTACTACCTTTCATTTTCGTTACCTCTTAGCACCACGACAGTATGTTCTGCATTTAGCAGTAATCTCCCAACATACTCCTCACAGCCTTTCCCGTGAAGCATTGTTCAATTATTTTGATGTCATGCTGTCGTGTAAAATGTGAATCTTCAGGGACATATTTACCGCTAGGAGTAAATGCGTCTAACAGTTCTTTAATGATTTCTTGGTAATTTGCAGCCCAGATGTTGCCAACGAAGTTCCGTATGACACATTCTGTCGCTTTCCATACCCTTCTTTCACTACACTTATTTAAAGCACAAAATGAGTGTTAAAACTTACATGCTTTTATCTTAACCTCACTAATATTCGAAAACATGCTCCTTAGATATAAAAATTCGTTGCTTTTCGTATCCAACGACTTAATAAAAATTTTTACTATTCCCACTTTTATGTGAAGTGGGGCTAGGTAAACTTTATCCATGTTTAGTAAAGGTTCTCCGACAATATTTTTTTTTCCCTGGCTCAAAAGACGCTTTTGCTGACCACTTAGTGTCACTTCTTAATAGGTCATTTTTAGAGTCGGGAAATGTATATTTCAGTACAGATTCACAGCAATGCTATCTAGCCTGACCTCCCTCATTAAGTGTATGTTGACAGTTTTTGTCAATATTGTGAAAACTCTCTATAAAGTAAACACTAGTTGAACTTGATTGGTTTGCGAAAAACCGATAAATTAATTCACCCTTTCTAAATGACGTACCAAACTTTTCGGGACTAAGTGCCTAAACTTCCAGGAATATCGGTTTTGTGAACATCTGCGCTTCTTTTGTGTATTGATATTATTGCCTTTATTTACCACTGACATAAAGGATGAGTCATATTATAAATCAGATTTTCAAATCCACTTATCAGCCAATGAAAATAATTTGCATTTTATTTCCCTTTAAGCAGTAAATTTATTTTGTACATGCATACATATTTTTTTACTCATTCCTTATATAGAAAACTCTCTATCGAAAGAAAATGCTCAGTCCCTTGAGTTTCGCTATAGAGAGTTTTCACTGTATTTAAGTTTAGTGCGTACTTACTATTTTTTACCGGACATATTTGTGACCATTTCCTGGTAAATGTTTGGTAATTTAGAAAATTTAGAAAAAACCTGACGTCTAGGGAAAAAACTGAATTCACTCTCGTAATCAGAGACCTAAAATTATACGAATACGGCCAGTTTTGTTATCGAAATGTTAGCGTTTCCTTTTGCCTTTTTTTCAAATACTTATTCATTTTTCGGGTCCAAAAATTAAAAATTTTGATCGTTTTGGTATTGGGGCAAAAACTGTAATAGATGTATGTAGGATAAATTGAGTAAAAATGCCTTCCTGTGATAAAAAAACTCACTTTTATTCACTGCTTTGGGTTAATTGACTTTATTTCTTTGTTTCTATTATCTAAATTAAAGTATCGATTTAATTAATTATAGCAAAAAAGAAAAACGACTAAATATTTAATAAGAGCTTAACAAACAAATGCAAATACAAAATTCGTTGCGGTCTTAACTGTGCTTAACTCGTAACTCGACTGACTAAAGTCTATCAAGAAAAATTACTCGTGTCACTGTTGCTAGTGACTTATTAGTAATCCGTAACGATAGATCTTTAAAAATTATGGGCAAAATGCATATTTTATTGTCGTTGGATTTCCAGGGCTCCTACTTATATAATTTTTTTGAGACGATTTTTGAAAATTTAGAAAATTCTCCTTTTGACAGACATATATACCGCACTGGTTGTTGACCAAAGAAGCGAGATAAAAATCAGCAGGTTGGAATAGAAAATCATCAACATTCCAAGCATGATCTACTTATATCCACAACATAAATAATAACGAAAAGGAAGTCCTGTATCCTGTCAATGTTTTAAGGGACGGTATCACTGTAAAAATCTCAAAGATGAGAACAGCTAACAAATTATAAAAACTGGAAAGGAGTTTGTTTACAGTATATTACGAAAAGGCCTTTTTAGTTCAGGAACTTTAGGCATAAAATGGGCTCATCTTGGGAAAAATCCCAATCAAGCTGAAAATTGGTATATTGTTATTAATACCCGAATATCTATTAAAATGTTAAAACGAGCATACCGTAGAGAAACCTCGATTTCGATCGTTACATGCAATTAAATATCAATACAAAATGGATATTAGAGTTTCAATGCCAGATTACAAGAGAACACTAACAGTTATAAATAAACTTTATTCCTCGTTTTTTGTAATTTCTCGCTCTTTCTTTTATATATATGTACCTTATAGCCGTTAGACCAACAGGAACAAAAATATTGGCAAAAAACCGAAAAAAAACTTCATTTTTTTACCCGTTTTTGGGCTGTAAAAAGTCATGCGGACAACCGAATTCCGGGGACTTTTCACACCTTATTTAGAAAGCTGAAAGGTAAGTGTATACCAATTTTCAGTTTGGTTGGAATTTTGCGAAATGAAATCCTAAAGTTCCTGGACTATTTACTCAGTAGGCAGAAGTTACATTCATATGGAAAATGCTGTAAGGATGCATACATCAACTCCCTCCAGCTTCGATGTAAATTCCGGAAAATAATTTCGAGTAGTCATTAATAATCTTCTTATGAGTGCACTCAAAAACAACGAGATTCATTGATTATCTCATCAATTTAGCTTTGCTGATTATATCGTAGTCCGTAACACTACGCATATAACTAAAAATTGGAAGAAGTGGAAATTTCCTGCTACCTCAGTTTCATAATTAGCGATTATGTAGGTACGGAAAGAGGTATCAATTCTCATATCAACGAACCAAAGATTACATTTTCCACTTTTCTTCAAAGCAAAGTTATATCCTTCAAACTCTAATATAAAAGCGTTAGCGGTATATGATTTTCACACATGGAAAGTTATCTAATTTATTAAGCGCCCATTATAAACCTCGCTATTAAGATTTCCTGGAGTGACTGAATTTCAAATATGAGATTAGACACTTCAGATCAAATCTGTGATTGTCATAAAAATAAAACGGAAGAAGAGAAATAGATATATTAAAGCGCGTGAGAGGCAGATCATATAAATGGCCGGTAATACAGGCTGTTTCCGTCTAGTTGGTCAATAGAGCAATAGGTGATAGTACTCACGTAGGCAAACAAAAACCTATATGGGGAGGGGGGAGGCATAACAACCGTTTCGTTTCGGAGTGATTAAGAAATTATACTAGGTTTTCACAAAACACACAGGGTGTACGGTTACTATATAAAGCTGATTGTATGCAGAGCATGCTAATAATATGCTAATTAAAGAGGAGAGTCTACAGTTTACAGTTTTTATAAAACAAGGTTATGTTAACAACCTTTTTCAAAAAAAAAATAGAGGTCAAAATAAAAAAAACTTAAATTTTTCGTTTAGACCACAATAACTCCTGACGGGCGATGAGTACAGAAGTGGTTGAGTAATCGTTGAATGGGCCATAAAGTTCTGTATATAATCAGCTTTCGATAGTGACCGTACTTTTAAAGATACAGGGTGTTTTGTGCAACCGTAGCATAATCTCTTAATCACTCTGTAACTTCGTAACGGTTGATATGCCCCCCTCCCTGTCATAAAATGTTTTGTTTGCCTAGGTGAGTACTATCACCTCCTGCTGCTAACCATCTAGATGGAAACACACTTTACAGTTAGTTTTAAGGCTGGCCAGGTATCCAATCCATTTTGCTCTACCAGCATTGTTTCTATGCATTACAAACGGAATAACAAACTTAGTATGCTCTGTGAGACTTGATCTAGCGAATCAAAATTATCGGTTTTGGTCTAAAAATAATCCACACAAGATTCAAGAGGAGTCTTTACATCTGTGGCGTGATGAGCGGTATCGACCAATGCTAAAAAATTATTGTGCTCGAAAATGAACTAAGTTGATTTGAATTTGGCTGACATGTGTTTCTAACAAGGTGGTACCACTTGTCACACTGCTAGGTTAACTATCGACTTTGCAAGCAAAAATTGGAGGATTGAAGAATATTTCAATATATTCTATTGATAATTGGTCTGCAAGAAATTGTGATTTAACTTCCTTGAATTTCATTTTGTGGGGCTGTTTGACATCAAACAAACCAAAAACTCTTATGCAATAAAATAATAAAACATTCATTGTAGCGTTCAATTTCAATTTTAAGCGTTTTTACCACAGAACAGAGTGCATACCATTCGAATTGCAGCTAAAGCTTTTTCCTTTCTCTTTTCACTTCTAAATAGCTTTTTAAAATTAGAGAGTGACAAATTTTCAATTTATAATGATGAAAATTATATTTTTATGAAATCCATCAAACAAATGTAATATAAATAAATATAAATTCATAAATTTAACTATTACTTATGCATTTGAATTTGTTATTCATTAGAAAATCATATTCATCATTTCCAAGCTTAAGAAAGAACTTATCTGGAGCGATAGCTGTACATTCATTTCACAGCAAATTGGGTAGAGTTTAGGAAAATGCAGAAATACTTCATAATTTTGTTCAAATACTCACAATTACTTTCACTTTCCTAAAAGTAAACATTTTGACCTATAAATATTCGTAAGAATTATCGTCACCAGAAACGTTGTTTATTTTACATCAATTTTTAAACATGAAACATTTTTGTTTCCCAATATTGCGTAATTCTAAAAGCTTTCAAACGACACGTTTCTCACACATATGCAAGTAAGGAAAGTCTTAACGCCGCGGCTTGTAATAAAGAAGGCAATAAGGAGTGGAATGTGTGGCTTGATAAAATAAAATGAAATTTATGCTTCTAATTGCATTTTATTATAATATGTTAGAATGAATTTTGAATAAAGTTGAAACTGGAATGAAATGATTTAAATAATTTTAAGTTTTCAGGTTCAATTGTTATACATCAATATATTATAAAGGACAATATATTGCCCTTTTGGCTTGTTATTCAGGGCATTGGGCAACTGAGTCACAAAGCATATCATTCCGCTTTTAACATAATAGAAGTAATTACAGTACGGCAAAATGGATTGCACACCAACGCATAATATTAAAAGCAATTTGAGTTTTAAATGTTCATCGAACAGACTGCAAATTCGTTTTTTAGCTTGTCCGCTGTTCGCATGATAACCGTCAAAACCGCGACATAGATAGTTGAAATTTTCCACAAGGCTTTTTTGCAAAAATTGTATGTGAGGTTTCCATAAAAATTTGCTTTATATAAGCTCGAAAATAGACGTCGTAATAATGCCAAACGTTCTAAAGTGATAACTATTTCAATTTGTATTATTTTAATTGTCTGCATTTCATGAAAGAACAAAGCGTTGATGTTCGGTTTAGGGTTTCAAACTTATTTGATCGATTATTGAATGTTTGTGCCTTAGATTTAAGATTTAAGTCTATAACGGGGCAATTGGCTTTAGCACTGTAGCTGTTCACTGGCTTATTGTGCACTGACTTATTTTATAGCCCACCCAATAATTCTACTCTTCCTACGAAGAGCAGTATCTTTTCGGGTGAAATTTTCTCGAATTCGGCTCTTCTTTGGTGAAAGTTCTTTAATGAATCTATTGACTTTGTCTCAGTGGCAGATGGGGGGAGGGGGGTCATGACGCCACCCCATCCTCCCTAATTAAAGTAAAAAATATTTAATTAATTGAGCTATTTGATAAAATATATTTTTATTTTATATTTTTTTTTTATATAATTTAACTTCAAAAACTAAAAAAAATTATTTCAATGAATATTATTGCATGCATATGATGTATGTGTATAGGTTTTTCTCAGAGTTTGAGTTTGGGACCCCAACTCTGGGTTATCCAAAGCCCTCGAGAAACTCTTCCCAAGCTACGAAACAGACTCCCTCACTACTACATCAGAGCCCTAACTTAGTTCTAACTCCTAACATTCTACAATATTTATAGCGTTCTTATGTAAAACTACTGACATGTATAATCTGGACTGACAACGGTCATAGAAATACACTGCAGATTAATGATTAACGTTTTTCACAATATTTCTTAGATACTCAACAGAAATTGGTCTAGGACCAATTCTTGTGATACCCTAGATGAATGACTGTATAAAATTTCGTAAGGTCACCGATCTATACAAGTTGAATTTTTGAAGTGGTTTTTCATATATATTTCTAAAACGGTTTGTCGCACAGAAAAAATAATTATAACAAAATTTTATAGGATTTCGTATTCTGAAGAACTTTTTAGTACAATAAAAATGGCTTGGAGTGATAGTTTTCAAAGTATACGTAAAAAACCTAAATTTGTATATGGTAACACCAAGAAGGAGTTGCCTGATGTAGTCTCTTTTTGAAATTTTATTTGCTAGTATAATGAAAGCACCATGTACCAAATTTTAGCTCTCTACGTCGACGCGTTCTCAGGCAGCGTCCAAATATGTAGTGGAAAACGAAATTTTTGTATGGCAACCCCAGAAGGAGTTGCCCGATTTGTCTCATTTTCGAACTTTTACTTTTTTGTACGGCTGTGTACAAAATTTCAGCTCTCTAAGTATACGCATTCTCGAGTTATCGTGTGCACAGACGGACCGACAGACGGACGGATGGACATGCAAAAATCAAAATAACTTTTAATTTTATACATGGGTGTCCAATCCATTTTGCTCTACGATCATTATTTCGAGGTGTTACAAACGGACTGACAAACTTAGTATACCCTATAGATTTCATCTAGGGTATAAAAGTGACACATCTTCTACACCGCTTTATGGAGAAACCTTCCTAGAACATCACTACGTACACTACGATGGTTGAACTAAGCGACTTATGGCGCTGGACAAATGTTACCCCATTTGATGTTTTTTTTGTACTATATGTAATTGCAGTAAAATGACCCCCCCCCCTAATTACAATGCTAGATCCGCCCTTGGCGTGTCTGGAACCTATCATCAATATCCTTCTCTGGTCCATTTGGTTGTGGGTCCAGTTTTGTATGGTAATATAGGAGATACCGGAAAATGGTTCCAGTCCGAAGAAGAGTATGGATACCTACTCCTTTTTCGACCAATGTGTTAACTTATTTTTGACCTCAGGTAATGAGATAGCTTTCAGTACCGCTTGACTATTTGTAGATATCTATATATGTATGTTTTTTTGTTTTTTTAATGTATGAGACTGAGGTTTTCGTATGAACATTTCGTGATGGCATATGCCTCTGCCTGGAATATCGAACAATCATGAAGTGATGAACTGCAAATCAAACGATTTTGGAAATTTAAATAAAGCGATCGCACCAACCTCAGGTTAGAACTGATTTATAAGTCAGATATTTCCAGCAGAGCTAATATTCTAACTGCCAATAATTCAGTATGGTGCTAGAGTTTTAAAAAGTTTTAATCTTTGACCCATTCATTACTGGATTAAAATCCTTTCAAAATTCAATGCGTGGAAGGAGTGCCTCCAAAATTTTTTTAGGGCAAGTTAAGAAGGGACTGGAAGCTCCCATGGAGATTTATGTGTATTACAAACGTGAAGTGTTTTAATTTACCTTACAAAAAAATATATTAAAAATAATTCATAATTTTATAAAACTTCCAAAATTTATAAGTCTTCATATTAATTAATGATTCTAAATAAGTTAAGTCCCAGGTTGAAAAAAAAAGTTTTGGAAGCACTAGTCATCTTCTGTTGTCGTAAAAACTGGTCAATCCTTTCTTCGTGAATAACCCCGCCAAGAAATAATAAAAAAATATTAATTTGATTCCTCACCTAATTGAGCAATGAGCTTGTGTTGGTGGGATCATTACATGAATTTTTTGCGAATAAGCTGGCAGACAGCCCTGCGGGAAATATTAATGGCGAGTTCATACTGTGCTTCCGCAACATCTTCGTGACGACCAAACTTTCCCCACACTCAAGGTATTTCTGATCAACTAGGAAAATTCAAAGTCTCCTGGAGATATTATGTTTACAATGAACCAGCTTTAGCTTCTAATAACTTAAAAAAAAACGAACAATTGTTAGCTTCATTTTCGCCAAAGGATAAGTACAAGTGACAACGACACAACGTTCCTAGAATGGTGACTTAATCTATTCAAAGCGATGATAATTACGAAGGAATTCATATATTTTATCCTAGCTATGGCTAGACATACATACATATATGCATGCGTGTCCTAGTTCGGATGAGTCCTCTTCAATTTCTCGCGAGCTCCTTGCATGTTTGATTTTCATTTACATATTGATATATGAAAGTCCTCCAAAAGGGCCGATGATTTCGACCACCCACTGGAATGGATTCTTTTCTGATTAGATTTCGAAAATATGGAGAGTTCTTACGTATTCCTTGTCTTGGCGTATTCAGTCTGTCTATCGAACTCTAGGACAACACTCGTGAATTCAGGAAGTGAGGTGGAGTACTTGAAGATGTGGTGGAGTACTTGAAGTGTTTTACTTGTTTTGAAGTCAAGTGGGAATAACTAGTTGTCTTTTTACGAGGTGATTCCCTTTATACAGAAATAGTTAGATAAAGTGAAGTGTGTAATTTGTGCGGTTAATTTATGAAGTCAATTAAGTGTTGAAACGATAATGAATTACAATTCCAACTTTGGAGGACGATCTGCCCTTCTCCGAGTGATATGGATTACTTTTGAAGCACTGGGGATTACCAGAAACGAGAGGGTTTGAACAGCATATCAATCTGTAGTTATACTGCAAGCAATCGTAGTGACAAGTTAGTTGGGAAAATTAGCTTAATTTTAGTCGCAACGCACTAGTAACTTTCTATAACTATTTTGTGTAAGGCATTTACGCAGACACACACACACACAGACACAAATATAATGCGTACTCTAACAATAAATTTCGGATGTATATTTTCGCAAATTGCTCTTTTGAAATGAGTAAAGACATCATTTTTTAATTGCCTGTAGAATAATTAACTAATGATTGCACATCCACTGCATTCATACTTATTCACTAAGAATTCATTTCACTTTTTTAATGGGATGTACCGATGTAGCATGTTTGGAAAAGAATAAAAAAAACATCAATTTATATGTCGATTTTCGGAAAAGGAAATGCTCAGCTTTCATGAAAATATTAAATTGGCCATCTCACTCTTGTCCATATCCAACTAGCTTTTGATATTGTAACCTAAAATTTGGTCGTTGGTGATTTAAATCGAATTGTTTTTTTAAAGGGTTAATTTTTGGACATATAGTTTTCGCACCACAAATGCTACAGAGATTTTCAGCAGTGGAAATTCACAAACGGACAGCAAATTTGTGATGTACCTACTTTGGTAGATCAAGGGCGGATACAGCGGGCAACATCGGGCCCCCCCCCCCCTTAGAGCTCTAATAAAAACAAAATTTATAATCTAAAATTATTATATTCTCTAAAATATTTTTAAAAAAGACTGCTTCAAAATTCGAATTAAAAATAGAAAATAATTTTTTCTTTCACTTAATGATTATATCACAAAAGTTCTATAGATTTGGCCTTCAATTTTAATTACATTAAATTTTAAATTATATTAAATTAGTGCAAATTTTCAAGGTACACAAAGTTAGCATGATCTGATTAGTTCAAATTTTAACACTACAGTAAATAACAATTTCTTCATATTGATTTTGAGGCCCCTTATGTTTATCAAAATACTTAATACCCAGACTTTCCTTTCTTTGTATACTTTGAAAATTTTTAAATTTATAGACAAATGCAATATAATTTCAAAATTTAATTAAATGCAAATTGAAGCGTACTCTATAGAACTTTTGTGCTGGAAGTATTCATCAAGTGAAGTGATAATTATATTTTTTTTAGTACGAATTTTGATTCAAATTCCCTTTAACTCGTACACGAATTTGTCTTTCTATTTATTTATATTTCTTTTTTACTATTTTCATCACAGCGAGCTGAAATTTGGCACACAGGTTCACGTCACGTGACAATTGAATCTATCATCTATTTGAACCGGAAATTCCCATGGAAAATCATTTGAAAATTTGGTACAAATTTGATTATTGATAAATCCGTTTCAGGAAAAATGCATAGTATTCCGCTTTTTCCGAAAAAAATTTCCGGAATTTTCCGACTTTTCCATTAAAAAAGTTTTCTAAATTATGCAGGATCAAGTTCCCTATCAACTGGCATCTTTACTTTCTCTCCGACAATGGTGAAAACTGGAAGAAAAAATCGAGGAAAATTCATGTAAAAAGCTTTTCCGGAGTTTTTCAGACCAAGGAAGCGTTTGAGCGTTTTGCAACATAAGACAAAGTTGTTGAGAGAAATGCGTTGCATAAAGTTGCTTTTGTGGAAAACTCCGAGGAAAACCCGGAAAAGCGGGAAAATCATCGGACAAATTTTCATCGATATGATTAGTGATAAATCTGTTTCAGGAAAAATGTAGAATTTTCTAATTCTCCTGGAAAATTTTCTGAAAATATCTGGAATTTTCCAATTTTTCTGGAAAATTTCCCGACGAAAAAATTTTATAAGTTATGCGGAATCATTTTTTCCGTCCTACTGGCATCAATACTTTCTCTTCAACAATCATGAAAATTTGCATGAAAAATCGAGGAAAATTCATGTAAATTTTTAAAAAAATTGCATAGTAATAGGAAAAGTCTGTGGAAAACATGGAAAATCGGGAAAATTCATGTTATATGGGATCAAGTTGGAATACAGCTAAAAAGCGCTGTTTAAAACATAATTTGAATTTCAGAAACCCGTTGCAGTACTTCAACGATTTGATACTCGAATAAATCTTTTGAAAAACTGGTAAATCAGTGTCTTTTCAGCCGTCATCAAATTGTTTTAAAATATCTTCATGCAGCACGTAAAAACAATTTAGTTAACGTGAAAAAGGCAGAAAATAAAATAAGTAAAAAACGAGTTTCCAAACAAAACTGAAGCCAAGCCGCATGAAAAAGTAGGAAATAAACTTTTCTTCACACACAGAGGTGGACTCAGATTTTATTTGCTGACAATCACCGATATATTTCAGTGTGATCAATCAGAGGTAATAAGTGATTTGATTCATGAAGAGAGAATATTCAAGAGAAATGTGCCAATCAAAAAATCTAATATCTAATTTAATATTATGTCAATAAGGAATTTTGAGTATAAGACAAATTTTCGCATTTTTTTGTGATTGAAAGCTTACATACATAGTAGTTGGGAAAATCATCATAGGTGGAGTAATTAATATCAGATTCAGTTTTTTTGCAAATATTTAATTTAAAGCAAATCTGTTTATACTTATGTATATTATCCCTACCAAATTAGCACCCCTCGAAAATGTCACTAACAAAGTCGATATCTGGATGTTAACGGAATGTGAAAGCTATACAAAGCGATCCACAACTGATGGTCCAATTTCAGGAGCTTAATTAATGAAAGAGCAAATGCGTTATTTTAATAATAAAATAATAATAAAAAATTTGCGAAATTTAGTGACATGGTTACAGATTACATGTGCTGCAGCTATCGCTATTCGCCCATTTGAGAAAATGTGACTTTCTTTTCTGTGTATTTACATAGATTTTCTACGCAATATTATAACAGAATATTAATTTGAAACATTATGGGGGGGTGCTTTTAAAATTTTCATAAATAGCGAAAATTTGGAATCCATATTTAGCTTGACGTGCTATAAGTAAAAAGTTGCATTACCAGATTTCTGATTTTAGAGAAGAAACATAAATTTCTAGTTTTACTGTAAAGAATGGGGAATCGTTACAGAAACGAATGAAAATGTAAGAATGGCAGAAGAGACAGGTGATGAGTTAGATTAGATTAGATTTGTCAAGGGGTGTGTAGGCGTTAGCCTCGCAATCACTGTGACCTGGGTCCCCGTTTCATTTACTCCCTTTCTAGGTTCAGACGGTTAATAAAGTCTAGAATCATTCCTGGATTGAGGTTCCACTCGAAGGTTGGTGGAGTAAAAGCATGTTCGAGATAGAGTAGTATCCGCCTGACCAATGCTTCGCACTTGCAGAGCAAGTTCTCCGAGGTCTCGTGAGCATCCTGACAGAAACGCCAGGATGAAGTCTCAGCCAAGCCTAACTTGTTTAGCAAGTGGCAATGCCCTGAGAAGATCTCAGTAATCATTTTTAGCTCTGTTCTTCTATGGAGTAGGAGTTCTTTTGTTTTTCCGCCAGTGGTGTCGATAAACTTTTTTTTCCAATACAAGAAGGTTTGTTTATTCTCACAGTCATTTAGGGCAGCTCTGAGGTAACACATTGATGTGCCACAAAATGGCTCCGATACGACAAACTAAGTTTCCGCTCCACTTTTGGCTAGGCCATCAGCAATTTCATTGCCTTTGTTATCCTCATGTCCAGATACCCACATGAGGATAACTTTGTTTCTCCTTGATAAGTTTTTGCGGGTTCGTAGACATTTCCAGACTATCCCTGAGTTTACAGTGTAGGACTTTAAAGCCTTGAGGGCAGCTTGGATGTCCGAGAGGATATTAATGGTTGAGCCTCGGCTTGGAATAAGGTAGGGGTAGAGCCCAGAGCCTTTGATATATGACATTTGGGGCCGTATATTCCCAGTCCGACTCCATTGTTCGTTTTTGAACCGTCTGTATACCACACCATCGATACTACTTGGACTGACGGTTTAGTGGAACGCCGTTGCTGTCGGTGTCCCAGAATCATTTCAAATAGTCTTACAAAATGCACCCTGGGTGTGATTTTATCAGATATTATCGTCATTTACTCGAAGCATGTCTGTTTTACGATACTTAAATAGCCAACCAGATCCCCTGGCTTAAACTGTTTCTCCTTTTGCACTCTAATAGCACTGGAGATCGCTTCTTTTTGCACCTGCAAATGTAGGGGTGGATGGTTTAGTAAAACTTCCATGGCTGCTGTAAGACAGGTACTCATGGCACCAGTTATTCCTTGATAGGCAAGCAGGTGGGTTCTTTGAAGTAGATCCTCAACCCTTCTTTTGATTAGTTTTTGGACACCATATGAGGGCCACATATGTGACCATGGGTCTAACAACCGTGGTGTACATCCAGTACATCAGACCTCATGTTCTGCCATTGAAGCGACGACACGTGTAGAGAGATCGCACCCCCCAATCCGTCACTCTGGACAGATGCGAAGATAAGTATCTTATCTAGAGTTAGCCCCAGATATTTGACTTCATTTGAAAATATCAATTCAGTGTTATCCAAAAGAGGGAGCCGTTAGTGAAAGCTTCGATCTTCTCGTGAATGGAACGCAGGTGATGAGTTGTTCCAATATGTAAAATGTAAGTAAGAAACTGTTTTTGGTATATTTCTGGTGAAAATCTTCTTAAGAATTAAAGATTTGCATTAATTCTTATAAGGGGGCTTAAATCGCTCTCATATAAATTTTTCCTGATTTGCATCTTTTATCAAATACCTTTAGAAAGAATATTTTTCTCCCATATTGAAAAATGTTGTATATAGCAAATCATGTCGTGAGCAGTGTTGGGAACTTGAGGGAATTTCAAAATGTTTCAACATGAAAAATTTGATCTTATGCTATGAATTCCGTTGATTACGATAAGGGAGCAATGAACGATCACGTTCTATTGGTACTGCAAAAATTTTGTAGATGTTAAGTATTTTTCCAAAATTACGAAAATCTTTCAATTCGAGATTTTACGACAGCTGTAGTAAATACTTTTCGAAATTTTCTCCTCAGAGATTGTGAAATGGGTAGGGAATCCTGGAATGGACCATAACATGTTTTAGAATGGGCCAAGAGCAAATGTTTTTATAATAGCAGATCTTCATACAGTTGGTCGACTTCCTCAACAAAAAATATGAATTAATCGACGTATGTATACATCATTTCATATGTTGTGGTCCATCCGGAATGGACCATATAAATTTTGTATACTTTTTGGGTACTGCATGCGACATAGTTCTTGTACCATCTATGGTAATATATAATAAGTAATCGATGGCCCAAATTTACGCATGGTTTTTATAATATAGATTTTTTTATTTAATATAATTTATTTTTGTTTTTACCCGGTTTTTTCTTATTTGAAATTGTTATGACAGAGGAACGTAAGCACGATGCTCTTTAAAGATTCCGTATTTACCTTTTAAAGTACGGCACCATAATTATTAAATAATGATATCCCGTATTTTTTTGAAATCACTTTAGGAATCTTTAGCAGTGGCGTAAACATATCTAGCATGCATCCCATGTAACATTGGAAGTTGAATTTCCTATCACCAAAGGCCAATCGACCTATTTTGGTTAAAATTACGTAAGCTAGACTTAAGAATTTAACCTCAAAAGCCACTCTACTTCAAAGTAAATTAGGAAGGAAATTTCACTTAATAATTCCTTAAAATAGGCCTTCAAAGTAATCTTGACTTTGTAATTAATTATTATGGGAAAATAACGTATTAATTCCTTTCTAATTTAACTCATTCGAATGAGAAAAAAGTAGGGAAATAAATTAGGAAAATTTCCTCAATCTGAGGCAAATATACTTACTTTTTACTTAAATTTTACTTAACTTTGCGGTTAAATTTAAGGAAATGTGTGGACTTTGCAGTTGGATCTATTCCCAACTTCAAGGCAAAATAACGTAAATATTCTCTAAATAATTCCCTATTCGCCCTCAAAGTCTGAATTCAAAAAAAGTTTTTTTTCGGTACAGAGTGCGGTAGGTCATTTTAAAGCTAAGCTTTTGGGCTTTTTAAATCCAATATGTAAAATTAGTATTGATGACGTAGTTTTTGGTAAAAATAAGTAGGTACCTAGTAGTTAAATAAATAAAAAAACAAGTAAGAATTCCGAAATTTAAAACGGAGAAGGGGAAGTGAAAAAATTACAGACCATTAGAAAGGTCCAACGGATTATATATCAAAGTTTAAATCATCATTATAGGATGTAACTTTCAGAAGTTACAGATCTATTAAAATAAATCAAATATCTTAAAGTCCCGTTATCTCTTGCTTAGCTATGGCTAAGTGTCTAAGCATGACCTATCCATAGCCTTCGTGTGCCAGACCATATACGGGACACCCTGTATTTTATAAAAGCAATACTACACATAAGTTAGAGCTATGTGCCTTCTTCACCATGTTTATATTATCTACTAGGGAAAATATACACACACAATTCTTATAAAATAAAATCACTTCTACATTAACACAGACGTTAACATGAGTTAAACTAGGTAGAAATATGTCGAGATTAAAGAAAATTTCGACGTGAAATTTACGTTAAATTTACCAAATACAGGAAATATGTCCTCTGCCCTATAGGGAAATATTCCCTAATTTTCCTAATATTTACGTGGAAACGACGTTCTCTCATTCTCCACCTAAGATGATCTGTTATTATAGACCGATTTCATATCAAATCAAACGAACACACACCAACCCCTTCGATCTTGATAAGACTTAAAGGTATGTATGATAAGAAATGTATGAAATATTCGACCCAACCTTGGTTGACTTTTGTATTTAGATACATTAGATATTGCAGCGAAATCTCAAGTTCCCAAGAAATTAAAAGTTATATTATTCATTAAGTAAACCGAAAACATCTGCAATTTTTTGCTCATCGATAGCTAAAATCTGCGGCTGCAAAATAAAATTATAAAGAATAATCCGCTAGATGTCACTACTAGGCTATGTAAGTTTCGAAAACACTATTATTATCGAAAATTTCGTTCTAATTGCTACCATAATAATGTTTTTTAGTAATAAGTACTTCAGGCAATTCCCTTTCTTATGAGACTAGAACTGTTGATACAATTCGAAGCAGGCGGTTCGAAGATGCGAAGTCGAGTCCTTCGTAGCCTGAACTTTTTGCTGAAGTTTTCAAAGGTTCGAAGCATTAAAGTTTTATGAATACTTCGAAGTTTCGAAGCATGAACTTTTCATGGAGTCTGCTCTGTAGGGTTAAGCTTAAATTACAATATTCGAAGTGACTTGATATAATTTTTTGAATAGTTTAAAGAGTGCCCCAGTTTTTCGGGGTATAGACATACTATAAGTCTTTTGGTTATGACATGTTTGATTTGAAACGCAACACCCTTCACGATAATTTCACACTCTTCTTGTCATGTCCTCAGCTAAAATGTGCCAAACTTATACACCATGGATGAAAATATGCTTCTAAAACTATATATAATATAAAATTAATATGGCGGCTCCAAAATGGTGGACGAATTTTTTCACCTATGGTCAGATTTGACTAAAAATCAAAATCTGAGAGGTTTTAAGGATTACGAACTTTTAACTTGACTTCATGGCTACGGGCCACTGGCCGAAGCGTTATTCGCAACCCGGAAGAAGCCCTACACTCGGATTACAAATTTTGAATCAAACAACTCGTACCCGCCCGCTCGGTCCGCCATCTTGGATGAAAGGTACCCAAAATTGTTTTTTTCAAAATAATTCCTCAACGGTTGTTCCTACGACAAAAATGTAACAAAATCAGGAGAGAAGAGAACTAAATTCCCTAAATTTTTTGTATAAACAATTTTTTTGTAAGTCTGATATGTAACGAGTTACAGCGGCGGAAACTTGAACATTCTTCCAAAAAAATGTATATATATAGTACTAGAATTAGAAACAATCTTAAGCCAATTTAAATCCTATCTAGCATGCGTTAAAATAAAATTGTTTTTAATGGCAGAAACGCATCCAGGCCTCGGGGCTTCCTCGAGGTGTTGCCAAAATTTCCAACACGGGTTTTTAAATGACGCAACACAAAACCAAGGCAGTAGCTAGCCTCAAGGCCTAGCCGCAAAGCGTGCTTTGCTCTATGTTGGATATTTTTCTCTCTCAGGCTTACTTCTGTCAACAGATGTACTATCAAAATTACAATGACAGCACCGAGCCCGGTGGTATCATTTTGTTTTCATTTCTCTGAAGCAAGCCTTGCGGCCAGCTGCGAGGAAGGTGAGAGAGGCCAGGCCTGAGGCTTGCTTTGATGTGATTCTGCCTTAAATATCTCGGACACTCTTTCAGCCGGGTAATAAAACGTATACAAAAATTAGTGTTTTTATAAAACAAAAAAGAAAATGTTGAAAGTAAATACATTGTGGATGTTTTTTGTCATTAGTAGGTACTTTGTAAAAAATGCACAAATTGTTGCCACAAAGCTTAGGTATTTCTCATTAAAATGTAGAAAACATTTCCTAACATTTAGGGGAATATTCCCTACATTTTAGGCAATTTAGGGGAATATTCCCTACATTTTACGGAAAAATACCTAAGCTTTGTGGCAACAATTATACAAATTTTTGACTGTGTAGGTAAGGTGAATTTACGAAATAAATATGACTCTTGGTTTTAGATTTAGGATTTCAGTAGGGCGAGTGGCCTTTGCACTGCAGCCATCATTGGCTTATTGTGCACCGCATGCATTACAGTTCCTCCAACAAGCCCACTCTTCCTAGGAAGAGCAGTATTTTTGCTTGGATGTGATTTCTTTGAAGTCGGCAGGCCTTAGGAATTATGAGCCAAAAGCTTGGAATCTACATTGTCCAGCTGCCTCGTATTCACACAGCATGTGCTCCGATATTTCATCTTCTTCACACACATCAGTGTGTGAGATGCCTATCCGATGCATGTGTGTCCGGTATGGACTCCTGTAATGATTCTGAGTTGCTTCCTAGATAGCCTTAAAAGATCTAAAAAATACTAAGTGTAATTAGAAAGAATAAGTTTAACAATAAAAGAATGGGTGTAATTTAAACTAAATAATAGAATAAAATTATAAATATTGTTACGTGCCACAAAGTGACACAAGCGACATCTGTTGGAAATAGAAGCAACTTTAGGCTAGTGACATCTTAGTAAACCTTGGGTTTGGAAAACGGAATATTCATGAAGGTTCTAGTATAATTTGTAGACGCTACTCACATCCAGGCGGCGGAGTCTTATTTCAGACAGTGAAGTGAACGAAGTAGACTGTTTGGATTGTGATAATTAGACCTACAGTACTAGCGATAACTACAGAGAGTTGGTTTGATAATTGTTTGTGCATTTGTGAGAATAAATAGCGAAGTTAAATAAAGAAAGAACTTTTGAATGATATCTGAAATATTGTGTTTTTATATAACGAACTAAAGCCACGCTCGTAACAATATTATTGGAAGCAGTCTTTAACTAGGGAAGATAACAAAATAGTTATCGTAGAAAAGTTGTTGCTTGAACGAGAGAAAGAAAAGGGATTTTAACACCCCGAATGCTATAAAACCTAGAAGAATACCCGTATTTCGTATGGCCACCCGTCTGTAAAAATTTTATTGTTAAAGAGCTATTTTGTATATATTTTCAGAACGGTCCGTCGGGCAGTAAAAATTATTATAACCAATTTCACAAGATTTTATATTCTGAAGAACTTTTTAGTACAACAAAATCGTCTAGGACTGACCGTTTTGAGAGTATACTTAAAAAATCTCAATTTTTGTAGGGAAATACAAAGAACGGGTCGTCCAATTTTGTCCATTTTTAAAATTTAATTTACTATTTTTGAGTCGACGCCTTCTAATATAGTGCACAAATACGTAGTGAAAAATACAATTTTCGTATGGCAACCCTACGAAGCAGTAACCGGATGTGCCCCATTTTCGCACTAACTCTAGAATTTTTGAAAAGGTGTTCTCTAAATTAATGATTTTTCGGATATGGAAAGGTTGTACAGGGCAGTCGGACACACGGATGGATGGACATACAAAACTCAAAATAACTTTTAATATTATTAATCTATTTTACTCTATGACAAACTTAAAATATCCTATAGATTTCATTTGCGATATAAAAAGAAACCTGCAGATAACGTTGTGAGTAGGAAAGAGACCCAAAAACCTTAGACAGTAGATGTTGAATAATAAATGGGGAAGGGATATATACCTACATATGGTATGTTACGAGCGAGGCTTTTGTTCGTTATTTAAACACAATATTTCAAATATTATTCACAAGTACTTCCTTTATATATCTATATAATTTACTTTTATAACAATCACATACAATTATCAACTTAACTCTAATTTAGTTATCTCTAGTACTTTACTTATAATTACCGCAATCCAAATAGTGTACATCGTTCATTACACTGTCTGAAATAAGACTCGTCTCCTGGTGGTGAATTGCGCCTTATTTGCACTCTATAAATTGTCCTAGAGCCTCCCTGAATATTCCGTTCTCGCAACATCGATGCTCCGAACCAATAGATGTCGCTTGCCCTTCCTGTGATACGATTGTCTGAAAGTTGTTTATGTCCGTACAAAGTTAGTCATTTCACATGAAGTATGTAGATGTCGCTTGTCCTGTGCTTTTTCTATTTCACGTAACAATATGTATTTTGTAATGACCAGTAAAAGTAAACGAGCTCATTCTAAGTAGGATTCCGTGACAATCAGTATTAATAAAATTTAAGTAACAAAAATAGTAAGTAAGTAGATAGGTACTTATAAATGCATCATAACATAAGAAGGCATAGTGAAAAGAGTGATTGCTAGTTTTAGGTATTTTATAGTTAGCACGGCGTAAAACTCTTATGCCCGCAATCCGCCAAATGGTTGAATATCGCCACGGTGAGCTTAACACTGCGATAATTATCAGCATACTTTACTAATCCGCTACGATAATAAAGAGTGAAGGAAACTCTGAATGATCCTGCCCAACAAACATTTTTTCCAATTTTTGGTGACTGAAAGCGATGAGTTGTTTTATAAGTGACATACCTATGATGGTTGAACAGTTGTATAAGAATTTGAGAGGTTATATAAAAGTTTTATAATATTACCATTTGGTAACGTTGTTATATTAGAGTTTTTTAGGGTAACTAGTAGATATCATGGCAGTAAGTTACTAAACGTCACCGGTCGATATAACTTAGAGTAACCATTACTAGAAAGTATATGAGAAAATTTTATAGTATATTTCATCACCACGTTATAGTTATAACTAATTGGTAATAAGTGTTTATTGCGGTATACCCTTATATAACCGACAACATTTAGTAGCAGTAGGTAACTTCATTAAATTTTGCGAATTTTCTGTAATACATACACCACTATATAAAATATCGTAAAATTAGTTGGTGGACCTTTAGTAACTTCGGTGATCGTAATAAAACAATTTCTTTTATGTATCGAATGGAACCAGTATAAAACGGTTTCATTAATTTATTGACCAACATATTCAGTTCGCACGATTTTAAACGAAATTTTATTTTTTATTTTCTTAACTAAAATCATTCACTATACCAAACGAGGCGCGTACAACAAAAATTATTATAAGAATAATATAACACAGTCACTTTGTCATTACTTTAAGATATATAAGACTGCCAAAGGTAACACAATGTAACCAAAGAGTATATGTATAAGGTCAATAATGATAACTTTTCGTTACGTTAAGATATATAGCAGTACCAAAGGTAACATATTATGACCAAAGGGCACATTTTCGGGACGTGGCATGTGTAATTTCTTTAGTTTATGTAATATTTCTAGAAGTTTTATAAGTAATGACACTAAATTTGTTGTCTGGGAGCGACGTGGATTCTATGAAATTATCACAAGAACAAGTTGCAAACGCCCTTTTAAATCCACAAGTTTTTATTTCGTCAATTAACTTTAAAAAAACATCAATAAACAAAAAACTTAACGACCGCGGTTTCGGACAATGTGTCCATCATCAGGTATTATTTGCAACTAAACTAATTACACTAATGTGTATACATATAAATACGTTACAGAGTAAATAAATTAAAACTATACATAGGACTTCGAATACAAATGTCATCTATGGAAACTGAATACACCAAAGTACAAAGAAAAGCATTACAAAGTAAATAAATTAGACCATACATAGGACTTCAACTGTAAACATTAATATATGACAGAGTCTAACAACGAGAGACTGAATAAACTAGATTTTATTATAGCTTCTTCTGAATTCATCAAAGGTTTGTCTGCAATAGCCATGAACAAAGATTCGTATGCGTCTAGCTTAAATTTTTGTCGCACTACTTTAATAATATCGGGATCCGGAGAGAGATTGTGTCCGGTGCTTATCATATGTAGGGCTACACTTGAATCATTGGTACTACTGTTTAGAATCGCTTTTCTATGTTCTGTCGCTCTCTTTTGAAACGTACGTGCTGTTTGACCGATATAAATGCTATCGCAGTCTAGACATTTTTCACGATAAATACCTGATTCCGTAGATTTGCTCTTGGTATCTTTAAATTTGCAAATCGATCTACTTAACTTATGCGTACTCCTTGTGATCAGATCGATGTTATGTTTTTTAAAAATGTTTTTAAGTTTATTCGTGAATGTGTGGTAAAAGGGAACACAAATACGAAAATTCGGACCTTTGTCTATTGCTGGTAATAGCGTTGTTATCTGTTTAAGATCAGATTTTTTTTGGTGTTTTCGGATAATGTCTGTAGCGAATTTCGTGCTATAACCATTTACTTTAGCTGCCTCAATAATAAAGGCGACTTCATTATCGTAATCAGTCTTACGCATTGGGATGTTGGCTAATCTATGAGCCATTGAATGGAATGCAGCTTTTTTATGTTGACCGCAATGGTAGGAATCAGACGTAATAAACCTATTGGTGTTAGTAGGTTTTCGATAAATTGCGAAATTCACTCTTTTCTCTTCGTTACGTTTTACTAGTACATCTAGAAAAGGTAGCTTTCCGTCTTCTTCTAATTCCGCTGTGAACTTTATCGTATTATACATCGAATTCATAAATGCGAGAAAATTTTGTATGTGTCTTTCATTGATAATAGCGAAGATGTCATCGACGTACCTCCACCAAACACGAGGCAATCTGCCAGCTTTTTTTAGTTCCATTTCAAAGTGGCACATAAACAAATTAGCTAGATAGGGTCCAAGGCTTGTTTATTTGCGGGAACGTTGTGTTTCTGAAGATGTGATATCATGGCTTCGATAGCTAAAACAACCGGTACGTTTGGGTATAAGGCAGTCACATCAAATGACACCATGACTTCACCTCTTCTGAATTCGATATTTTCGATACGATTGACAAACTCTAGCGAATTCTTCAAATTGTAGCCCTCTGGTGCTGGTAAATTGTTCAACTCAGTGAGCATCCATTTTGCCATCTTCTCGGTAGGACAGTCGATATTGCACGAGATTGGTCGCATGCCTGGCTTATGAGTTTTTGGTAAAGCGTACAATCTAGGAACAGAGGGGTTAGGTACTGAAAATTTACGTGCTAGATAATCAATTCCAGTCAGTTTTTCGACGTATTGTGCTGCTGATCTTGCTCTTGATATCATTAAATGTATGGGATCTCTATTATTGCCATTTTTCCAATTAAATTCCTTGTATGGCCCTGTATTAATTAAAGCTTTGACTTCTTGCTCATAATCAGACTTGTCCATTATCACGATAGAATTGCCTTTGTCTGCTTTGACGTACGTTAAATTCTTTCTTCGCAATGCCCTTATCGTTCTGCTATGGTGAATGTTATTGTGGATATCATGAGTGGTATGCAATTTTTGTAAAAAATGATGCCTAACCTCAGCGCGGATATGTTGCTTTGTGGGATCACTGTACTTTCTAATGCCGGTTTCGATGTCCGCAATAATATCTAAAATGGGTGCTGAACTCGGTTTCATAGCAAAGTTTAATCCTCTGTTCAGTAACGTGACTTCATCTTCGGAAAGAGCTTGTGATGATCGATTGATGATAAAGTTTGGGACGTTTTTAACTTTGGTTAATATGTGGTGATTTTCTCTCTCATCATTCTTACGCAATATATTGAGTTTGTGTTTGTGTTTTAAGTCCATGCTTTTACGAAGGTTTGTGCATTTTTGTTGCACATCACTATCGAATGGCATCCATATGTGTGTGTATGAAGTGTTGTCTGTAAACTTGTATAGTAGTTTCAGATGAAGGGGATACAGTTGTAGTTCATATCGTGCCATCAATTTATGTTTGTGGGAGATTTCGGCTTTAAGCCAAACTTTTTCTCCAGCTTTTTTTGCAATTTTGCTAGCGTTATTAGTTATTGAAGTCTTTACCTGAATGAAATTTGGTGTTACAGAAAACTTCTTACACGTAGTCAAGAAATTTATGTGGCACTTTTGGCGAGTTATTTGAAGAATTCGCTAGAGTTTGTCAATCGTATCGAAAATATCGAATTCAGAAGAGGTGAAGTCATGGTGTCATTTGATGTGACTGCCTTATACCCAAACGTACCGGTTGTTTTAGCTATCGAAGCCATGATATCACATCTTCAGAAACACAACGTTCCCGCAAATAAACAAGCTGCTTTCCGAAAAATAGCAGAAACTAGCATGGACCAGAATTTTTTCCAATTTAGGGACATATTCTATCAGCAAACATTCGGTGTCAGTATGGGATCAATACTTGGACCCTATCTAGCTAATTTGTTTATGTGCCACTTTGAAATGGAACTAAAAAAAGCTGGCAGATTGCCTCGTGTTTGGTGGAGGTACGTCGATGACATCTTCGCTATTATCAATGAAAGACACATACAAAATTTTCTCGCATTTATGAATTCGATGTATAATACGATAAAGTTCACAGCGGAATTAGAAGAAGACGGAAAGCTACCTTTTCTAGATGTACTAGTAAAACGTAACGAAGAGAAAAGAGTGAATTTCGCAATTTATCGAAAACCTACTAACACCAATAGGTTTATTACGTCTGATTCCTACCATTGCGGTCAACATAAAAAAGCTGCATTCCATTCAATGGCTCATAGATTAGCCAACATCCCAATGCGTAAGACTGATTACGATAATGAAGTCGCCTTTATTATTGAGGCAGCTAAAGTAAATGGTTATAGCACGAAATTCGCTACAGACATTATCCGAAAACACCAAAAAAAATCTGATCTTAAACAGATAACAACGCTATTACCAGCAATAGACAAAGGTCCGAATTTTCGTATTTGTGTTCCCTTTTACCACACATTCACGAATAAACTTAAAAACATTTTTAAAAAACATAACATCGATCTGATCACAAGGAGTACGCATAAGTTAAGTAGATCGATTTGCAAATTTAAAGATACCAAGAGCAAATCTACGGAATCAGGTATTTATCGTGAAAAATGTCTAGACTGCGATAGCATTTATATCGGTCAAACAGCACGTACGTTTCAAAAGAGAGCGACAGAACATAGAAAAGCGATTCTAAACAGTAGTACCAATGATTCAAGTGTAGCCCTACATATGATAAGCACCGGACACAATCTCTCTCCGGATCCCGATATTATTAAAGTAGTGCGACAAAAATTTAAGCTAGACGCATACGAATCTTTGTTCATGGCTATTGCAGACAAACCTTTGATGAATTCAGAAGAAGCTATAATAAAATCTAGTTTATTCAGTCTCTCGTTGTTAGACTCTGTCATATATTAATGTTTACAGTTGAAGTCCTATGTATGGTCTAATTTATTTACTTTGTAATGCTTTTCTTTGTACTTTGGTGTATTCAGTTTCCATAGATGACATTTGTATTCGAAGTCCTATGTATAGTTTTAATTTATTTACTCTGTAACGTATTTATATGTATACACATTAGTGTAATTAGTTTAGTTGCAAATAATACCTGATGATGGACACATTGTCCGAAACCGCGGTCGTTAAGTTTTTTGTTTATTGATGTTTTTTTAAAATTAATTGACGAAATAAAAACTTGTGGATTTAAAAGGGCGTTTGCAACTTGTTCTTGTGATAAGTTTTATAAGGGTCATTCAGTTTATATAGTACTTAGAGCCAGAATTTATATAAAATAACTAGAATTTTTAAAATGGTAATTTGTTCATTTAAGTAAGCAGCTATTTTTTCATCTCTACATTGGAGATAAAAAAGAAAATTTCGGTTAAGCCAATTTTTTATATTGAAAATATATGGCTTCCGTATTTGTTTTTATATAAAGAAAATACATAATTTTAGGTAGGTATAAAACAACTCTAAATTATGTAATGTTACTGTTATGAATGGATATCACCTATTTGAAAATTTTAAATTTTTTCATATTTAATTACAATTCTTAAATATTGCATAGTTTTGGAACGGCCTGTATTTTTTAGATGTATCTAAAATGATTCTCACAGTAAAATTTTAATTGCTAAGGTGTTAGAATGTTAAGTACCTACCTACTTACATTATGAAAATACAATACAAAAAATACTGAAATTCTATGTCAAGGCAGGTCTCGTAAATATTTGCTTGTTTTATAAAGATAACGAAAATTAATTGCCCTTACATTTCAATCACTAACAGAAATTAATCTGAGAAATCCAATCGACGTGGAAACTTTGCCACGATCATTATAAACAAAGTTAATAAAGGTAACCGATACATCACTGCAACCACTGCTATAACCAAAATAAATTAATCGAGAGCACCCTGGGTTATGTAAGAAGTTGGTGAGTATTAAATACTCAGACATTGCATTTCATTTTCCCTTTTCAGGGGAGATAGGTGAAAATAAAAGCCCAAGAATTACTATAACGAGTACCCTGAATCCTGATTTTATTTATAAATTCACAAAATGTAGTGCCTGTCTATAATGAAAATTTTCGACTTCTTAATAAATGCAGTCGAAATCAAAAGCCACCCTATTGCTAAACGACGCATCTTCCTTCCCCTCTCCCCTTTAAATTATACTTTAATTTTATGCATATCGCAACCACAGCTATCAAAGCGTAAATATAGTCCATGATCTTCAGAACATCCTGTAAAGGAAATCTTCCACCGAACTGCTACACTTGGAGTTGTAGTATTTCTTTTGACATTGCTTTTCCTTTAACTTATTATTATTATTATTACGTTTATTCATTAATTCGTTACATATCTCCTTTTTCTTACATTATACGTGTAAGTAATGCTATTGACGTCTACAAGGATAGTAAAAAAATCTATACTTTAAGAGAAAATAAACTAAGACAATGACTATTGTCGTCTGTCTGCATCTGGCACATATCAATTAATGCTATTATTATTGCTCACCTCATGACATACATCCTTTTCCTTACAGTCTAGTGTTCATGAAATCAATTACAAATAAAATGCAAAAGAAATGCTAACAAAAATATTATTTTAAAAGTATTAACAAAATTCCAGTTACCACTTAAGTGATGCTATCTCAGTTTAAGAGAATAATAAAAACTTAAATCTTTAAGGAGAGATAACTAAGGCAGTGACTAATGTCATCTGTCTAGATCTGACACAAATCATAGCAGACATTTTAAGCGAGATCGCAAAACTTCGAATTACCGCTTAACTAATGATATCGCAGTTTTTTAGTCAAAAGTAACTTAAAACTTTAAAGAAATAAACTAAGCTGATACTGCATACTACTACTGACGTCTGCCTGGATCTAGTATTGTACGAAGTAATTATAAATGAAATGCAATAGTAAATCTAACAAATGTTTTTCTTTTCCCCTCTTTTAAATGTCTTCATGAAGACTAACAAGACAGTTAAGTAGTTCAAGAAGGAATCTGTCAGGTTTTTAAATAAAGGACCAAAAATAAAAATAAAAACAAATAAAAATAAAATTTATGACGAAATGAACCAAGGCTCTGGGTACTGTCGTCTGGCTGGATCTGAAAATATATCAATTTAATTAAAGTATTAGTGGCCGCACAAAATTCCTTTTTTTACTATATACCTATGCTTGTACTCAGCTCCTTACGCATTGTATTCCGCAACCAGCATACTTCTGTATTTTAGTGCAGCTTTAGAAAAACGATATAACTTTTCCCATTTAAAAGGCTTACTAGTTCAGTTTGAGAGAAACTTTCACAACTGAAATAGCGTCGCCTGAGTTCTGAAATAATAGGGCATACTACAAGGAAATGCAAGGAGTCCTCATCTTCGTCGAGATTGCATAAAAAGCATATGCGGCTGCCTTCTATTTCCTTTAATACTTATGCATATATTGGTTATTTTGGTTATATTTCACATGCGGGCTCTTGGTCTAAGAGGGGTTAAATACTGATTTTACAATATGTAGATGTAATTACAAAAAAAAAAGACAAAAAAAAAGAGCTCGTCCTAGTAATAGGAAAACCAATAAGGCAATAACGGCCATTTATGTACGTCAAACGTAACAAAGTATTTCATAACAAAAAAAAGGTCTCCGTCCTCCGAGCCAAGAGATTTAAAACTTTATAAAGAAATAGCACTGTATATGTATGCTATTGGTTTCAGCATGAATTCTTCTTTCTTTTTCGTTTAAACTTAATGTACTTCCTTTGCATGTACTAATCTCTAGAAACGTTTTGAAGTCAAAGGTACTTAAGTAATATTAAGTCAGTAATACTAAAAGAAAATATTACACAAGGAGGAATATTTCCCTTTTTGCTTCAGAGAATAAAATTTCCTTTACCAAGAATTTTTTATTAAAGTCTATTTCTATACTAAAGCTGCAATGTATGTACGTATACTCGTAATATCATATGACATGGTATGTAGTGCAACAAATATATAGAAATTGAAGTTCTTCCTGAAAGCAAAACATTTCAGAGGATTTTTATGGAGACGATGCATTAGTCTGCGCGACGAAAATTGAGCAGTTAAGGTCAACAATATGTATTTCAGATTTGAGTTGCCGCTTTACCAATTTAACCTGATTATAAAATTGTAAATTGTTGATTTCAATTAAGTTATTTTATCGATTTCCTATAAAGTCAGATAATTTTATCACGCATGTAGACATGCTTTATGTCATGTTCCTTAAGATAGAGAGTTTATTTACAAATAAATTTGTTTATTTTAATCAGTAATTTGGCGAAATTCCTACGTACATCTGGAAATACACTACAGAAATTCCGTGTTCTGCTCATTACTTACAAAAAATCGATGATTAAAATTGTATACTAAAATCTCTTGGGATTTTATTAATTCCTTATTGATTACAAATTTTTGTTGAGAAAATCATAAGTATTTCCCTTTAAAATAGTTCTCGAGGTCATTAATAAACCCAACAAATAATTTAAGTAGGTATTTGATAAATATAACTATAAATAAATATTTTTACTCTTAAAATTAAAGTTTTCTATTAAACCGAATGCATTTTAACTAATAAAAAGCCATTTAGGATATTTAAACTAAATATAACTTATATATATAATAATTATCAGAAATTAAACAGAAATATTCTTAAAAATTAAAAAAAATCATAAAAAATATATAAAACTATAAATTTATAAATTTTGCGATATAATGGTAGATATCTCCTTTATTAAATTTCATCAATACATGATAAAGTTTCAACCACTAAATTATGTGCTCCCTCTGAAAATATCGTAGTTTATTACTTCCATGACTAAAACGAACACATCAATGTGGTTCTACTACATGAATAAAAATGCTTAAGTTTTTTTCCTCATACTTACATTCCTTGCTACATAATCTAAAACTTTCATTTACAAAAATCACCACACTTCTAAAACGGTTCACTAGCGTGCTCTGAAATTTACTACAAACGTTTGCCTTAGTAATGTAGTTATAAGATAAAGTAGCAAATTCTTACTTATATCTAATGTAGAGGTCATTAAAAGTTCAGTTCGTGGTAATATTTTTTTTCAATGTTCAAAGGCGTATATTGAAATGAAACTACCTTGATTGTCTAATTAAATGAAAAAAATGTCAATATCATACTACTTACAACAAATTTAAAATCGACGTCATTCATGAAAGAATCGATAGAACAAATTCAAAATTCACAAGACTGTCGTCCATTTTTGTTATTAGATTTTATGAAATTTTGATCCAAATTTCTTTCCTCTAATTATTTAAACAAAAAAATTAATTAACAAAAATAGGGTGTATTATGGGAAAATACTGTTAAAACACAAATAATATAAAAACAGGTTCTTTAAATTTACATCGAATTTTGAAATTCTCGGCTCCCAACTGAGCGAACAGTCCGCATTGATGTAAAAAATTCCTGTCGGTTTTCTGTGATGTTGTTTTTTTTTCGCAAATCCTGTTCGGAAGCAGCTACTCTGGCATAAACAATCTCTTTGAAAACCCCTAAAATAAAAAAATCAAAGACATTTAGTTAGTTGCTTCACCGCGATCGATTTATTTTTGTGGAAAGGTGGAGCCCATTCTCCAGGAAATTGAGATGTTTTTTAGCGTTCAAGCAGGAGGGCAGCTCAAATTCCCCCGATGAACTCAGTCCACAGATTTATACAGGGTGTCCCGTATGTGGTCTGGCACCCGAAGTTTACGGATAGGTTATGTTTAGACAAAAAAAAATTGTGGGGGGGGGGGGGGGGATCGTAACGGTTTCCGAGATAACGGGACTTTAAGATATTTGGGTATGTTTTTATAGATTACCCTGTAACTTCTGAACGCTACACCCTATGATGCTGATTTAAACTGGTAGATAGATAATCGTTGGATCTTTCCAATGGTCTATACATTTTTTCCATTCTCTTCTCCGTTTTGAAGTTATGGCTCAACAAAGTTAAAATTTCGGAATTTTTACTCGTTTTTTTTTTTTATTTAACTACTATTTTTATCAAAAAAACACGTCATCAATATCAATTTTTCATGTTAGATTTAAGAAGCCCAAAAGCTTAGCTTGAATATGACCTATCACACTCTGTACCCAAAATGTAACCTTTTCTGCGTTTTTTGTACTTTTTCTTAAGCATCTCCAACGAAAATGGCTGAAAAATTTCAATAAGTGCCAGAAAGTAGGCAATTATCTTTTGGAAATGACCTTGAATGGCTGAAAAGTTTCAATATGTGCCAGAAAGCAGGCAATTATCTTTTGGAAATGACCTTTTTCAGCCATTTTCGCTAGAGATGCTTAAGAAAAAGTGCAAAAAACGCAGAAAGGATTACATTTTCGATACAGAGTGTATTAGGTCATTTTTAAGCTAAGCTTTTGGGCTTCTTAAATATAATATGAAAAACTGATATTGATGACGTGTTTTTTGATAAAAATAGTCATTAAATAAAAAAAAAACGAGTAAAAATTCCGAAATTTTAACTTTGTTGAGCCATAACTTCAAAACGGAGAAGAGAATAGGGTGTAGCGTTCAGAAAATACAGGTGATCTATAAAAACATACCCAAATATCTTAAAGTCCCCCCCCCCTCCTCCACCCATACAATTTTTGTTTGTCTAAGCATGACCTATCCGTAGCCTTCGGGTGCCAGACCACATACGGGACACCCTATATAAATGGATTTCTTACAAAGCAGTAGTGAGTGTTATGTGTATTGATTACTCCAAATGGGGTGATTATGGATTCATCAGTCTAAAGAATTTTATCAAAGAAATTAGGATTTTGTCAATCTCAAAGTTCAAAATTCTCTTTGTCCTATAATACGCCAAGGCCTTTTCCAAGACAACCAACAATCGATTCCAATATAATCTTATTGTTTAGTTCCATGGCCTCCCTTCATAAAGCACGTCAATATTTATTATATAATTAGCACAAATCAAGGTAGTTTTTAAGATCGTGTCCACATCTAGGGAAATGTATTCTTTTTACACTAAGTATATGCCTTTTTAATTGAAAAATTATTAACACTAACAGATTTTAATAAATAAAATATATTTTAACGGTATTTACATTAGATACGAATAAAAATTTGCTATTTGATCTTGTAAGGTACGTCTGTGCCAAACTCCAAGTTAGTTTTAGAATACAGTAGCTCTCCGCCATAGCAAGGTGCGATTAAAATATAAATAAAAAATATATATACGATAGGTATGTTTTTATGAGTAAAACAAAAGCAATTTGGCATAATAGATATTTATTAAAATAAAGTAAAAAAAAAGAACACATTTGTAGATGAAGTGAATATTTCCTACATATAAAATTAATTACGAAAAATTGGCTATTTACTATTAAATTATCTAGGATATTCCATTATTACTAATTAAAATAAAATAAAAACTTAAAAATCATAAAACAGCTTAACATAGATAGTTAATATATGCTTAAAATTACTGAAAAATATAATAATTAATTTCAAAAACTTATTAGTCCCAGAGCAGCTTTTGATCAAATGGACTTCTTTTTTCGAGGAATTTCCTGAGCTCCATGATTATTGGAGCTGTCCATATTTGTTACAATAAATTTCAGTCTACTGTAGACGAGAAATAATACACCCATATTTGTTAAAGTTCGAGACGTTTTTCGGATGTGACGAAGCGCAAACATTTTAATGCACTTATTTCTTGCTTCTGCATCTTCTTCCGAAATTTCACCGATAGCTAGTAATGCATGATTGCATGATTTATAGCTTCAGATCCATGCACTAATATGTGGTGAACAGAAGCTGATATATAATACCAGCCATAAGTCTCAATAATTTGTGTGGCAATTTCTAGAGAAAATTTTTGAAATTTATTGTATTTATTTTATAGCCTAACGCTAAGGTCTTCAAAATTGTGAAATACCTTTCCATTAAGATTTTGTTAATTCCTGTAATTTCGGTATCAAATCAGGATTTCCAACAAATTTTCTAGCGTTATTGCGATCATTAGATGTCCCACTGCCCCCTGTTTTAGGTTTATCAACTATTAAAACCAACTTCTCTGTAAATTGAGTTTAAACAATTTTTTTCCTATGAATTATTCTTTCTCTTCCTGACCCCTAACCTCCCATTTCTTATATAACTTAAACGAAACATGTAAGAAAAATTCAAAAAATCTATATCCATAATAAGAGAAAGGACTTCATCTGTTCTTCTCTGCTTCGTCCGTATCCAGCACTCTCCAAAATCTTTCGTTGGTCGTCCTCGTTTTTTAGTTGGCATGATCTCTGACTGTGATTACTTGAAGCTGTCCAAAATCACAGTTTCTGGAGTATCTAACCACATGTATTTATCATAAGTGTTGTACATAGATACCTTGCATATTAATCTTCATTTGTAAAATACTTGGCACAAACTCTCAAATTTTGGGAATTATGTATAAAGCAATTAGGTTGCACTAGCGTGAGTCACTAATAATGCAGGCATTCTGATTGATGTTTTCACTTCAGATGACGAAAGAGGTATCATTGTACTTTTAAAATTGTAATTAATTTATAGTTCCGTAAAGCTCAGACTAAGTAGTTATGTGTTATGAGTTATGATAATTACAAAAACCACTGTGCAATGGTGGGTTTTTGGGTTTTATAAGTGAAAGTAGGACATATCTCAAAAATCGTAAAATGTGGAATATCTTCTAAACCGTGAACTTGAACTGTAGCTCCAAGTACCAGGCCACCCCTAGAGGTTGTTCCTAAATACGCCCCTGATTGTAGATAAGGCACAATGCAAGATATATATGTAGAATACAAGGTATTCCCATTACGAACCATGTTCCACCAATAGGTGACGTAATATCGTGAAATGTATAGGAAATTACGGTACAGAGAGCACAATACTCAATCTCCTGTCTCTATCTTTCATATGAAAATGTATTTACATTAGTAATGTTTCAAAATTTTATTGGGAATATCTTGTCTTCTAAATACCTTGGGCAAAATGGTCAAAATGTGAAAACGTGCTATATTTGTGCGAATTAAAAAAATCATACCATACTATAAACAACTTTTATAAATCACTATGATAATGGCTGTCAAAATATTAATACTTTGCTATATTACAAAAATTCAATTGATGTTCAAGTTATAGAATTGGTTCACGATTTTGAAGTCTAACAACTTTATAAGAAACATCAAATTGTCTAAGAGCTCTAAGCTCCTGACTAGACTTCGTTTTATATCTTATATCTTATGCATCCATCTATCTCTCCTCACGATAACTCGAGACCACGTTCACTTAGAGAGCTGATATTACCTGAGAAAGCGTTGATGTGAAGAGCAGAAATGCACACAGAGTTTTCATAAAAATTGTAAATACAGTTTCAAAAACTGACTAAATCGGACAACTGACCCCAGGGTCTATGAAAACGATAAATTATAGACTTTTGTATTGTATGTAAAATCCTGTGAAATTGGTTATGGTCATTTTACTATAGACGAACCGTCCGTTAAATAGGTGCGAAGAACTACTTTAACAATCAAATATGGAGAGAGGCGACCATATGAAATTACATGCGGTCATACATCTAAAGTATCGTATTCAATTTTAATTAATCTGACTTTTTCTGTTGTTCCAAATTTTTATATTTCTCTTATTATTTCTAGTTTCCTAATTTTTTCTTACTTTCTTATTTTTTGTTTGGGACCTTTTAATGTATGAATCTACATTACTTACGAATTGCATCATTTCTGAAACTAATTCAGTTCGCTTTTAAATTTTCTTACTGTATTGTATCTCCAGAAAATAACTGCCTTACGGTAATTTGTTGATAATGTACATATTTCAAATTTATTTTGTAAAATATTTCGAAGATCTTTCACCATTTTTTTATTTTTGGACTTAATTCATTTTTCTGGTTACATAAAAAGAACTCGAATTTCTTGTGCCAAACAATTTATATATATGTATACTACACAGAGGCCTCTTTATGACTAACTTCGATCACTTCACATTCTAGCTTTCGAATTCCTACCGGGGAATTACTGATAAGAGATAATGATGACTATTGACTATCGGATGTGTGTATTCACTGAATGCATTTGTTTAGCATTGTAACTTATATATACTTATATATACATTTATATATATTATATATATTCTGCACTACAATTTTGTGTAAATCTTTGGTCTGGAAGGGCAGTTGATAGGCCCATTTCAATTACCAGACCGTGTCCTCCAGTTTTTGACAGAAAAACTTAATGAATTGTTAGAGGATGTTGATTTAGAATCATGAAGAAATATGTTATTTCAAAATGATGGTGCTCCGTGCCTTATGCCAACGCCGTGAGAAATTACTTGAATCAAATATTTTAGGGAAAATGGAATGGCCGCGGTGGGCCCATCGCGTGGCCTCCACGGTCACCCGACTTAAATCCACATCCCTCACGCTGCATGATGGATCTCTGACAACTTCCTCAAGAACTGCATCCACTATTTCAGGGTCTCTAATTACATTCGGTCGGCCAGGCCTGATTCCAGGGTTACGACCTTCCATGTAGGCGTTATGTACTCTCTCGATCATATGATAATCCGGGAAATTTTCAGGCTGAGGCCCACCTCTGCGTTCTACATGTTCCCTGTAGAGTCTTGCTGCTTCCGAAGCGTTCCCTCTTGCCCTACCATAATAAAAGTGCATTTCCGCGTATTCATTCGGTAAATAGCTCATGATTTCGTAGTGCAGAATTACCGCCAAGGTCCAAATTCCATGATTTTGACTACGGGACTAATCAAAGTCTAAGTTCGTAAGCAAAACAAAATACTTGGGCTACTACAAGGAGCTGGTTTATTGTAAAGAATGCAGAAATTTGGCAGATTTGTCGAGTAGATTAAGAGCGGCGGAAGAAAACATCAAAAGAAACAGACAAGCACTCAATCGACTGAAAGAGAATTTTTTCCGCCGTTGTCGGTTATGTGTCGAAAAGGAAGGTAGACATTTTGAAAACTTTTTGTAACACGGCCACTCCGCCTCTGCGTCCTGGATGTGTGTTGGCAAGATATGGGGTGTAGTTTCGGATTCGGATGGGAGGATTTGTGGCAGGGATGTGCGTCTCCTGAATAGCCAAAATAGCAGGGCAGAGGTCGGAGATGAGCAGCTGGAGGTTACCCAAGTTATTGTAATAGCCGCAGAGGTTCCATTGGATGATAGTAAAATCTCCACTTCTATTCTGGGCTTGAGAGAGGTTGCGTGACATAAATTCTAAAGTGATTTAGGACCTGAAAATTAGTTTCTGATTTTTTTTTATATTTTTGAGGATATTGATTCAAAACCGTTCATTTCTTCGTCTGTATCCGACACCGGGGGTGTCGATTCATCTTCACCTCTTTTGGTAAGAGGCGAGGTGATTGGTGTTTGGGGGAAATCCAATCTTGGTGCAGTAATGGATTTGAAGGTGTTGGGGGAGAGGGAGAAAAGTTTGTTTGCGTCTTCCAGGGTTGCTAGACCGCAAGAGCCTGTAGTTCCTGCCGTGAAGGCGATGTTTAGTTCTGTAGGTTCAGTTTTGGTCGTGACAGTTTCTGAGATGTGTGTGAAGAAATTTGTTTTTCGATTAATTTTTGGGGATGTTGCGAGTGTTTGTTGTTGTATATGAATTTGTGCAGCTGTTTTGATTGAGTTCTGTTCCTCTTTTGTGAGGGGTTTTGGTTCTTGTTTCGCTATGCTTTCGGTAAATTTACTGGGCTTAATTATTTTTTGTATATTTGGCTGTGTTATTTGTTGGGTAGGGCTGTTAGTTTCGTTATTGGGTTGATATCTAGATTCAATGTTTATATTTTGCAGTGTTAGTTGCTCGGTGGGGGTGTAAGGTTTGTTAGCGAGTGTGGGTTTGGATTGGTGGTTTGCATTTATGTTGTGTACGTTGCTGCTAGTGGACATGAAGATATTCTCTTGCTTCGTCTGCGAGTTTTCTGAAATGTTTTTTACTGCGTTCGCGAACGATGTGCCCGGCAGGGTTCTGCTCTGGCTTTCGTTCACCGGAGCACGATCCCATACACGGCATACCACTTCTTTCTTGCATCATAACGGGTTAAGTGAAGGTCTACTTGCATTTTGACGATAGCTTTTTCCCTTTCAAAGCTAGGGCAAATACGGTCGAGGGTATCGTGGTCACCTTTCTTTTGACAGCCTATGCAAAATATCTTCTCGCATTTGTGGTCCTTTTCGCCTTGTGCTTTAGGATCGGCGGGCACCTGGGCGTATTCCTGCAATTCGTCTCGTGGTGTCGAAATTCGTAGCATCTCCTGCACCTTAAGGGCGCTGGATACCATCTACGAACCGGCAGCTTTTCGAGACAACAGAAGATTGCGGTGGGAGGAGAGAAACGGTCAAAAGTTATTTGTATCTTTCATCCTGGGTATTTCCAGGGCGCGTCATTTTTTTAACACCTGTGACAGTTTTATTTTTTTCTCTGAGCCCGTCTAGGATCTCTGCTTCAGTGAGGTTCCTAAGGTTTGGGGCATAGGCGGTACCTCGGGAAGAGTTTAGCTTTACATGGTATTCCACCTTTACGTCATGCCCTCCAATTTTCGATAAGTGCTTTAGCTTCTCTGCATCAGCCTTAGATGGAAGGAAAACTAAATAGTTGCCATCGCGTAGAGCTTTGCATGTTCTGACTTTGGGGGCCATATGCTCGATAGTTTTGCAGACCACGAACGGATTGAGATCCGTGATCTTTTTATTGGGCTCTACTAATGAAATGGTAACGTATTTGGGGTCCGGGCCTGTGAATGCGTCGGCAAAGGTTTCTTGTATTGACGGCAGGTCTCCCAGCCGTGTCCCTCGATTATGGTTTTTACGTGCATGCTTCCTGGGCAACTCCTCCATGTCCAGGATCGCAAAGCGGTTTTGTGGCCTGTCGGCCGTGGCCATTATTTTTGCGCCCTTTTGGGCGTATTATATTGTTGTCTTCAGTCTCAAGTCGGTGTGTTATGCGTTTATATGATAAATTGCAATTGTAAAGAACAAACTAAGACTAAGCTTTCCCTAGGAAAATTTTGAAAAGAAAACCAAATTCAAATTCAAAAACAACAAACAAATTTTTCATAATTAGCGAGAAAAAATCTCTTTCTATCCCGGTATTTAATCCCACCTACCATTCGGTAGTGGGGTGACTACTGGCAGCAGTTTCTAGATATTATTGTGTTGCTTCAACCTCTTGGGAAAATTGGGCGTGAATGCGTTTTTCGGATTCTCTCAACAGGTTCAGGAACTAATCAATTTAGAGCATTTGACATATGAAAGCTCGTTGTTTACTGGTTGTGTAAATCAGTTCAGCGTTGGCAGGGCAACTTGGAGTTTTTCCTTTCAATTCGTACTACAGAATTTTTAATTTCACTATTTGTGTTCTTAAAAAAGCACGAGACACTGATATAATTTCTGCTTTTTGCAATGTTTAATCACTTTTGCTTTTATGTGTACTACACCAAATTACTAAATTATTTCCTTTTAAAAGCGCGTAAATTAATACTTCTGTTTCGCTCGGCTGCCCTTGACAGAATGTGCTTCCCAATTAAAATTGTTAAATTTTACACTTAGTACAATCTGAATCGAAATTTAAGTATGATGCAATCGAGATAACTTGATAAAATTTGCGCCATGTAAAGTTAATGAACTAATGAAGTTTTTGAACTAGTTTCTAAAAAGATGCACTGTTAAGCTATTTCGAAAAAAAATAAGTGCTTGTCTCATTTTCTTCGACCGCTAGGACCAAAATTACCTTACAACACGTAATTAGCGAAAAATCTCGAAAATTTGTAATAACTCGAAAACTACAAAAACCGTAGATCATACATGGGGGTGATTTGGGTTCCCCGAGGGACGCTCAACCTCCAGGCTTCCGATTATCACTAATTTTTGGGACACCCTGTATATGCAATGTGATTACATTATATTACTACATTTGTTAATATCACAAATGCGACTACATTCATTTGCATTCAGAATATAATTCTACAAAAAGAACAACATTACTCACCTGCAACATATTTTACAGTAACATTTTGTATGTTTGAAATAAGAATTATTTAAAATAAAAACAAATACATATTGTTACGAGCGTGGCCTTTATTCGTTATTCAAACACAATATTTCAAATATTATGTACAACTGCTTCCTTTAAACTGTTTACTTTTATAAAATTAACAAGCAATTATCAAATCAACTCTACTCTACACTGAAAATAAGATTAGTTCTTTTACGCCAATGAATTTATTTTATCAACAAATAATATCTGTTGATTTTCAGCTTACGAATCATATTCGTTAAGAAAACTTATTGGCATTAGTTGATTTAGCTAATCTTGTTTAGTCATAACATTTGTAAATTCAAGTATTTGTTTAGTTAGTTTTGATAATCTTTCGGAATTTCGTATTCGAGCATCTTTTGTTTTTTCAACTAATCATTTTGTTGAATTAACTAATTTTTATATAATAAATTTCGAAAAAATAGAAATATCAGCTAAAGCAGTCGTTGTTTAATCCAGTCTTTATTAGAACAATCGACTAATTAATATTGCTTTTTCAACAAATTCAATTCTCCAAATTAACTAATTGAATGGTTGATTTTGCATACCGTATTATTTAAAATAACTGAAACATTAGTTTGAAGACATTAGTAATCAACTAACCGAATTTGATAAAATATGTAATGAAATTGAAAAGTTCAACTAATTTTTTAGTTGATCATAATAATAAAATGCTATGAATTTAATTATATTTGAAATTGTTAATTTTATATGATTTTATTATCTGCTCAGTGTACTAATTAGTAGGACTGCGGGTTTCCACCTGCTGTATACGCTGAAGAGAATATTAAGCAAACCCCCATATATACACTCAGTATAAGTTCTATGTGTGAATTATATGAGGCAAAAATTTCTGATTTGTTGATTAATGGAATGTATAAGTCGAAATTACGAATTGGGTTTTAACATGTCCAAACGAAATTCAAATTGAAACGAGTGAAAAAGCTAGAATTAATCTAAGACCAATTTTTATGATACCCTAGATGAATGCATGTATGAAATTTCGTATGGTCACCCATTTGAGCAATTTTGATTTTTTGCATTGGTTTCTCGCATATACTTCTAGAACGGCTCGTCGGACAGAAAAAATGATTATAACCAATTTTATGTGATTTCTTATTCTGAAGAAGTTTTTAATACAGTAAAAATGTCTAGGACTAATCGTTTTCAAAGTATATGTAAAAAACCAAAATTATTATATGGCAACACCAAGAAGGGGTTGCCCGATTTATCCCATTTTTGAAATTTTGTTTGCTATTAGTATGAAAACACAGTGTACTAAATTTCAGCTTTCTATGTCGACGTGTTCTCAGGTAGTGTCCAAATATATCGTGGAAAACGAAATTTTTTTATGGCAACCCACGAAGGAGTTGCCCGATTTGTCTCATTTTCGAACTTAATTTTACTTTTTTTTTTTAATGTCCGTGTACAAAATTTCAGCTTTCTGGGTGAACGCATTCTCGAGTTATCGTGCGCACAGACAGACAGACGGACGGACATGCAAAAATCAAAATAACTTTTAATATTATGCGTGGGTATCCAATTCATTTTGCTCTACCATCATTATTTCGAGGTGTTACAAACGGAATGACAAACTTAGTATACTGTTATAATTATTATTTTTACCAACCTTTCTTATGGGTTTGTATTCCTACGTATTCCCTGTTCGTGACTGATATTCTGTACTCCGAAAAACAACTTTTGAGGTTATCGCACTTTTTTATTTCACCTTTCTCTTAATTACTACACCTCTCTCATTACAATTTTTTCTGATACTACACACTATTCTTGTATTTCACAACTTTCCTCTTTTTTTTTCTTTTCGAACTACCGAAACCGCGCCGCCACCAAGGTTTTTCTTTAAAAATCGTTTCTTCTTTTTGGGAACTCACAAAAAAACAACCGAACTTTCACCAGCAGTTTCATTCGGGGTAACCGTGCCGAAAAAAATAATAATCAACTCTCCGTTCTTTACGAGATTTAAAAAAACAACTTTAAGAACCGCCGCTAGTCAAGTTTTAAAACCAACTCCATGAACCGCCGCGTATAATGTTTAAAATCCAACTCCGCTCTTGATCACTTTTGTCGCGATCAAGAGCCTTCGTTCAGGGTAGAAAATGCATAGTTGCATTTTCACCCTGAGAAAATTTTCATTTATTCTGGACTTGATTAAACAAGTCCAGAATATTTTTTCGTTGGACGGAGGTTTGGAATTTGATGCTTTGATAAACATCCGCTACCGTTCTGTCGTTCTGAAATCGCGCCGCGCATATACATACAATGTATTTCGGCGGCGCGCATTTCTCACGACGAAAGCTTTTTTGTGATATGTATGTACGTTCGTACATACATATTGAAATTTTCACGACAAATCGTACTGAAGGTACGATTTGTCTTTTGCTTTATTTTTTTTTTTTTACAAATTAAATATTTCTACTGGCAAATTTGCCATGGGAATAATTTTGTTTCACTCTATGAAATGTGAAGAAAATTGCTGATGCAATTTTCTTCACTGATCGAGTAGATAAGCTAATCATGTTTTTAAGCATGAATAGCTTGTTGAAAATTTATTTGAATGCATTCTTTTAATTAAAAATTGTTTGTTACCCTTTTTCAGGTATGGTGTTAGATCTATAACAATACCCCTATAGATTTCATCTAGGGTATAAAAAGATGTGTCAAAGCAAAGGTTCAGATTTTTGGATTCAACAAATGTATTGGTTTAATTTAATGGTTTTGCCCATAAGTTTCTAGAACGATGAAGCGACAGTAAAAATGGTTATGATTTATTTTGCAGGTAATTTTTCAGTACAAGAACAAATTGGCCCTAAACGTTTTCCCAGAACACTTAAAATATTGTAAATTTTGTATGACAATACCACGGGTTTCATGATTTCTTCCATTTATGAAATTATACTTATTATTTTTTCAAAAATCCCATAGACGAACGGATAGACGGACAGACATGCTAAAAACAAAATAACAATTATGCGTGGGGGTCCAATCCATTTTTCCTTTATCAGCGAAACTCAATATGACCTATGAGATTTCATCTAGGATATAAAAATAAATATTAATGATGCCGTGATTTAAAAATTTAAATTTATGCGAAAATTATATTATTCATATCAACTGATGTAATTCGTTAATTTAGAAAATTGTGAAGTTACATCATATTAAAAAAATCTATAAATTTCTTTGTTGAATTTATTAATTACATAAATTCGCTAATAGAGCAAATCATATTCTTAAAAATAAACAAACTGCTTCGTTGTTTCTGCAAAAAAATTAATTTCATATGTTGATTTTACTAATAGATACATCTTTTAAAATATGATTAGTTAATTTATCATCCAATATTTGTTAACTGAACTAATTGAATTCGAAGCTACAACTTAAGTATTTTCCAAAAAACTTAGGGCAAATCAACTAATTCCAATTAGAAATTGCAACTAATTAGCACTGACAATTTTATTAATCACTTAATTGTTTTTCCAAATCAATTTTCGGGAATTACTAATGTACAGGGTGGTCCAAAAGTCACCATGGGGACCAAAAGTCACCATGGGGTTTAAAAATTTAATAACTTTTTCGTTTATATATTTTTTTATTTTTTTTTTAGATTATATAAATAACATCTGGAGAATAAATAATGGAGAGATTCACAACTGAACAAAGAACCAGAATAATAGAATTTTATTACTTAAATCAGCGATCAATTATTTTAACGCAAAGAGCATTTTTAAACCCCATGGTGACTTTTGGCCCACCCTGTATTATTCTGGTTCTTTGTTCAGTTGTGAATCTCTCTATTATTTATTCTCCAGATGTTATTTATATAATCTAAAAAAAAAAAATATATATAAACGAAAAAGTTATTAAATTTTTAAACCCCATGGTGACTTTTGGCCCACTCTGTACAATCAACTAATCGTGATTTGTCGTTTTAAATAGTAATTTTTTTTCAGTGTAGTTGAATCGCTCAATTCAGAGATTGATTAACTCCATAAAAGAAAAGGCAGGAAACATTGGCACATTTTTATACATTTCTTTTACATTTTTATGGCAGTTCAATAAAAAATATTGTTTTTTTTCACAAGAAATGTATAAAAATGTGCCAATGTTTCCTGGCTTTTCTTTTATGGAGTTAATCAATCTGTGCAGTAAGCGGCTCAGTTATCGCTCTAGTACTGTACTTCTAATTATCGCAATCCAAGTAGTTTACTTCGTTCATTTCAGTGTTTGAAATAAGACTCGGCTCCTGGGATTGGCGTAACTAGGTAGGGATCAGGGTGGGCCCAGAAAATTATGAAAATTTCCAAAAACAGTCGTTAATTCGTACAATCTTATTCCTTTGACAGACTATCTCCATAATGACTTAATTTTTAATTAAACGGAGTCAAATATGTAGTGTATCACACAAATGAAGTCCATCAAGGACAACAACAACATTTCGCTTTATTTTCAAATGGAGCAAATTTTACTCCACCTAGTGAAATTGTAGTAAAGGTACCACCTACCGTCATTAAAATGAGCTGAATTTAATGGAAAGTTGTATTTTTTTCCAATAAAGTCAGCAGTGACAGCCATCAGCTGATTATAAATTAAATTTCTTTCCAGCTTCTTTTTTTTTTTGCTCTTTCAACAAAATAAAATGCCTTCTGCTAAATACTGAACTACAGCAAGCAAATTTTATTGAAAGCATTTAATTGAATTACTGAACTCTGTCGTGATTTTTCTTCACGTGCGAGGAACTTTCAATGACATTCCAAATGAAATAATTTTCGTTCACAGTCTGTCATCTCTTCATTTCCTTGAAATGACTGAACTTCAAATTAAGTCATTATGCAGACATAGGGTATAATTAAATTGAATCCATTTGGATCGGAATCGAAAAGGTTTTAAAGCGTTCTTTTCTTCAAGAAAACCTATTAAAGTCTTTTTTAAATTTTTAAAAACTATTCTGAGTGCTCTTATTCAACTGAATTTTTACAAAGGCGTGATCCGTAGGAGAAATCATGCAGAACTATTTAGACAGTTTGTGCGGAAATTTTAATTGATATCAATGAAATTTTGAAAATTTTGTAAAACTTTGTTTAATTTTCCGGAAGAAAAGGCTTTTTCGATTCCGATCCCAACGGATTCAGTAATAAGGCTGATTATCTTTATAAGGAAGAAATATTAACTGCGCAATTAAAAATTTCAAAAATAATCTTATTACGTTACATTATGGAATAAAACTATATTAGCATTCTAGATAATAAATACTTGAGCAAACCGAGGAATTTACAGAAAAATATTAAATTTGTCTAGAACCTACTCGAGTCTCGAAAAGGAGAAGGCAGCCGTAGAGAGCAAAATACTTCGTGATAGAGTCCACTCTAGGTAAAAGTAATTTAGTAGACTTTCCATAAGATACAAGGCCAAGGCCATCAGAATATTCAGAATATTGGAAGATACATATTTACAACTAAGTTACGGACAACATTGTCACTAACTTCAAAACTAGGCTTGAAAATCTACCTTTGGCACAGTCAGTTGAGTCATTTATAAAATTGTACCTGAAACATGGAGAGACATTTCTGGAAAATTATAAAAATGTTTTCAACAGGCTGAAACAAAAATAATAAAAATATGTTCCAAAACAAGAGCATTGTAGTAAATTTGGAAAGACTGAAAACAGAAATTAATAAAGACTTTTTCCCAAATTTATATAAGTAGTTGCAAGCAGCTCCGGGTCTTCTACCAGCTCGGCCGGCTGTGTACGGAGCTTTTCCATCGAGTTAAAACTTGGTGAAGACCAACTGCTTCAGGAGAAGTTTTCGAACATGGCACTCATAAACATTGAAAATAAGATAATTAAAAATAAACTAACAGCGCAACAGGTGTTAAATAAGTTTGTAGAAGAAGAAAAAACGTAAACTAAAGCGTATACAGACCTTAACTATCTCTTTATTAGTGCTTCATTAAAACGCAAATAGTTGATCTAAAATGTGTATCTAACTTCAGACCTGTAAGATTCTTAAGTACATTGTTACTTAAGTATTAGTACCAGTACCAGGACCTGGACTTAGATATCTCTTAAGTGCAACTACAAGTCCCGCTACTGGTACTTAAAAAATTCTCAAGTACAAGTCCCGATACTGGTACTTAACGCACTTACTACTTACTACTTGTAACTTTAAATACGTCTTCTAATAATAGAAGTTATCTGCATCTCGACAGTGCCTCAAGAAATCTTAAGAAATTTAAATCACGTTGGATGTTTGTAGTGGACTGTAGGGAATAGATGACTGTCACTTGGGTTCATTGGGATTAAAGAAAACAATGCGCTGTCACTTAATTCGCCAATTACATTATGTACTAATCTATTTTCACAATAATTTAAATGACCGAATAAAACTATTCGTAAATACTCGACGCCGTTGGTCTCGAAAAGCAAGAGATATCGCCCGATGGCCGTGTGTTGACTGACTAGTTATCCAAAAATTAATTGAACGCTGATGACTTATATTAAGTGATAAGGGATGTGCCATGCTTTTCTCTCTCCAGGGGCCGGATTCAGTAACTCGCAGAGTTTGGGAGATAAGAATTTTCGTTTTCCCTGATTAAAACTCACTAACTCTCCATTCGAGATTCTTTAACATATGTACATACTAGGGAGTTAAAGAAAAGTGAAAAGTATCGAAATATTGAAAGACGGATAACTCAGTGTGGGAGAGTCGTAGAGCATTGGGGTTCTTTCCTACGGATTTAGGGACTAGAGTAGGAAAATATAGAAGAACAATTTCTGGGGACGCGCTTTTTTTGGGATGGGGGGTTGCCCAAAATACCTCATGTTTGGTATCAAATTAAAGAGGGAGAACCCAGTAATCGAGTGGTGTAGTTTTTTGTGATCACTTTAACTTCATATCTGACTTTTACCACCGAAAGACGGATTTTTTGCACTTGGGTCATATACATCCCAGTTCCTATATTTTGCATATATTTCTTCCGTTCTTTATTTCACATCCATTAGTACTCTATTGTGAACATTTTTTTCATGGAATGTGAATTTCCACGACTTACCACTTCTTCATAATGATGAGTTGAAAGGATGTCAATTTTTGTACCAAAAAACGGCCATTTTTTCATCTTAAGAAGGACTAATTCATTTCTTTTGCCGTTATATCCAGAACTATTTACTAGACTCAAAAACTAAGTACATATTAAGGCGACAAAATGTAGATGCTCTTTCATCCTACATTCAACGTTTAACGTGCATATTTAAAATTTTCATAGCATCTCTTCTGTAAAGATGACTAAATTGACCATTTTCGCGTGAATTACAATTTTTAGCGGGTACCTTGAGACACCAAAATCCACATTTCTCTGTAAGTATTGCAAGGATTTCCATAATTTGTTTTCGTAGTCAGGATATGCAGTGAATCCATAATTCAATTGGAAAATCCTAGGTACATAGATACCTTCACAAAGCACAACAAAAGCAGCCAATACTGTCAGTTGAGAAATATTTTTCTTACTTCTACACAACTAACGCAGCCGAGAGTTTTGTCGAACATTTTGTGGAATAGACAGTTTGGTAAATCTCAATACAAATTCCCCGAGTTACAGAATTCCAAGTGGAGAGTTAAGTGGCAAAAGAGCTGTCATCTCCACAACTCTCCGAATTAGTGAATCTGGCCCCAGGTGTCAATAACATTGAACGAGAATTATAAAAAGAATGGAAAACAATTTAAACTGCTTGTTGCTCTTCTGACCTTAACATCGCAACCTCGACAAAGGCTGTCATATCTCAAAAACTTTTCTTATTAATATCGCCCCAAATGTGCACACGTACCTGCATTTGCAGTAGATTAAAAGTGCTCATCTATAATTTTTGCTTTCTTGGGAGCGGAGCTGAGGTTCACGTAGGAAGACTACATATTACAAAAGTAGTGACGCGATGTCTGGGACTTGTAAACTGAGAATTACTTTATGAAGAATTATTTTATTTTCTGTGGGTGGAGGTATTTTAGCCGAAATTATATTCTAGGATTTAGAATATGTTTCTTGTGGCTTCTTTAACTTACTCTCATTACTCTATAACTCTCTGTAACTTTAAAAACTTTATGGTTTTTTTAATCTATGCAATTTCATTGGCTGCATAAACCTCAAAACCTGGGAATACTCATGAGCTGGTATACTTCGCAAACAAAATGTTTGTTAAAACCTATATACGAAAGTGAGGGAACCTGGCCCATCTCAGAAAAAAGTCCTAGTTAAGCCAATGCTCCTGGCGGTAACAAACGTCGTATTTATATTCCATAAATTGTCCTAGAATCTGCCCGAATAGTCCGTTCTCGAAACATCGATATTCCGAACCTAAATATGTCGCTTGCCCTTCTCCGAAGGTTGTTTAACTTCGTACTGAGTTAGTCATTCCACACTGTAAAAAATGCACAAATTGTTGCCACAAAGCTTTGGTACTTTTCCCTAAAATGTAGGCAATATTCCCTAAAATTTAAAGAACAAGGCAACAATTCTGCAATTTTTTTACTGTGCACGAGAAGTATGTAGATGTCGCTTGTCCTTTAATTGCACGTAAAAATATTTTGCTATATAACGGATAAATTATCTAGAACATTTTAGTGCATGTCTAACTTTCCGAAACCCATTTTACCAACCATAGTTATAATTTTAAACATATCAAATGCAGGTATCCCCATCACTATCAGGAACAACTTCACCCCCACAATTGTCTGTTACATGGGCTTCACAATGCGAACAGTTGAATTTATCAAACAATAAACAAATGCAAAACTATTTGAAATCTCCACTTGGAAAGAACAGAAGGTATACAATATGTGCACAGAAATACAAAATATATCTCCACTCGAAAAATACATTTTACCTTTAGAGTACAGTTGGGCGAAGAACGACCAGGAGAGTTATCCCCTGATCCCACCAGTCCTCTAGATGAGACAGGTACATCACAAAATGAAATGTTAAAGCCTTAATTCCTTCATTTCCGCTGTATACGATATTTTACAGAGGAAAATAATTCCGAGGACGAGGATTACTCTTTATCTGTTTCCGCGATAATGCAAAGACGTGCTAGCATACGTGGCGGTCGTAAAAAGAGTCGCAGTTCACGCCGGATGTCCAGTCCAATGGATCAAGTACTGGAAGCAACTGGACGAGGTGGGGACAGACGACGTTCAAGTGTTTATACGACTAGCTCAGGGGAGTAAGTTTTTTTTTTGTTTTTTGAATTTTTTTTTCTAGATGTTTCTTTTTATGTATGTACATATCCTGTAATATCCTTTAATCCTCAGCACTGCGATTTCATTAGATGACGGAACAAATCAAGATTCTACCCAAGAGCAAATTTACGAGAACATCCGGTTGCATAAAGAAGTGATTCAATCTGTGAAATATCAGCCATGGAGCATGAGGCGAAAATTGAAACTAGTGCACCAAGTAAATTTCTACTTTTTCAGTTATGTTATTACTTTAGGTACATCTAAATTGGGTTTTCTTTTACTTTTATTTAGGCAAAGGTGTACGTCGCTCGGCATGAGGGAGCTCTACAGGAAAGGTTTGCTATGTCTAGAAGCACTAAGGATTTATGGGCAAGATTTAAAATTCTTATGGCCACGGTAAGTTTATTCTCTTTTTTTAATCTAATATCCCCAGAGCATACACTAAATAAACTCAGTTGTAAGTCAGGTCAGCGTTATCGTAGGTCAAAACTACGCGAGGGATAAAAAAATCCTATATATAAAAGAGTGCTGAGAATGCTGAAATTATAGTCCTATGGCCTAAGTAATCATTGCTGCAGAAAATCGTCTTTATTTATTTATCAAACATCATATGCTGATCACTTTAAAGTAATTTACACTTGCTGTAATAAATGGGCCTATTGTACGAAACTACAAATATTCAAGTCTACAAGAGAGTAATATGTACTTGTAATACAAGTGCACCACAATTTCTTATCCTAAAAATTTTACTGCGCTTGTAGAATAATTGAAATTTCCCATCATCCCGTCATTTCACAAGAAATTAATAAATGTTATTGTGAAAAGGTAAAATTAATTGTTACGAATCAATAGATTTAAAAGAAATCTTAATGAGTTATGTAGAACATATTTTTATAATGCTGGAAACTTTAACTTGAAATTGGCTGGTGGAAGAGATTTTGAAAAAAAGATAATTTTACCAAATTTGGTATTCCAGATATTTTGGTCAGTTCCATTTTGAAGGAAGGCACGCTTTCTCACAAAAGAGGAAGGGATTGGAAATCTTGACTTTAATTTCCGAACCAAGTGATCCCGCTGATTAAACATGTCAAATGAAATTTCTTTCATTCAATTTTATACTTACCCTGATATAAAATTCATTTCGATCAGAAATGTAAAACAGTTTGCAGTTTGCATAGTGAATTAAAGGTTTCTAAAACACCTTCCAATGAGCTCTTCCTATGCAAAGTATTCGATCCGATTCAACTTCAAAAATACCTTAGAGAATACCGATGTGGATGTAGCGCCGTATTTTTTATCACGATTCTGGTAAGGGATGGAAATCAGGCGGGATGTAGCTCTTTTTGGAGGCTTTTCTGCCACTTTAACTAAGAATCTAGAGATCTGAGTACATACTTAAAAGCTTATTGACGAATTTACTTGTGAACAGTGGAGATGAAGGAACAGGACCGATACCAATGATGATTATTTCTGTACTTATAATCCTTGCTCGTTTTAAAATTTCTCAATAAATTTCAACAATAAATTTATGTTTGGAATTTTACATCATATATGTGCCAGTCCCAGACTCCATTGTAAGTGCGAGCAAAAAAAAACGGAACGATAGGAGAGCCAGTAACATGGATTTTTGGATATGACATTCTTATATCCTAGATAACGAGAAATCATAGGATAGACTAAGTTTGTCAGGTGCGGTCCATCGTACCTGATATCGACCACCTCTTCCAAACCATGCTAATAAGCAAATTTAAAACGAGAATTATATATAGGGATAAATGGGCATCACATTCTGTGGTTCACCCATTAATAGACATCATAGTTTATACGGACGGCTCCAAATCTGAAGACAACACTGGAGCAGGTATCTTCTATGAGGAGCCTCATTTGGAACTTGCCATGCACCTGGAAAGCTATGTTACGCTCTTCCAAGTTACGTTACGCTTTTCCCGAAGCGGAAAGAAACCTCCTTGGCTCAATAACTGAGAATAAGGAGATTGCCATCTGCTCGGACAGCCAAGCGTCTATCAAGGCCTTGTCAAAGCCCTTTGCAATCTCCAACTTAGTACTGGGGTGTAAGACTACCATGAACTCCCTCTCTCGGTGTAACAGGGTGCTCGTTGTTTGGGTGTCTAATCACAGCGATTTTGGCGGAAACAAAAACGCGGATGAGCTTGCGCGTCTTATTGCGGCCATTCTCCACAGTTGGGTGACTCTCTTTCTTTATCACTGTCCGGGTCTCTCCAGAAACGTTATATATTGCTTGGCTCACACCTTCTGCATAAATTGCATGAGGCCAGTAGGAAGGGTTGGGAACCAATTTCATGGTTTATACGAGCATCTGGTTGGGATCTGTGATGATTGTCTTGTCGCGACCAACATGCTAGGGCCCCCCCAGGGTACACAACCTCATAGAAATAATGATAGCAGAGCTAAATGGATTGGATAAATACCCACGCGTAATATTAGAAGTTATCTTAACTTTTGCTGAAATTCTCCGCACAGGCTCTAAAAACGAGTAAATTTAACTTCAAAAGCGGGACAAATCGGGTAACTCCTTCATGAGGTTGCTATACAAATATTTTATTTTTTACCGTATATTTGGACAGTGGCTGACAACACGTCAACGTAGAGAGCTGAAATTTTTTTCGCAGCATATTCATAAAAATAATAAACATAATTTCAATAAAATATATTAAGAAAGTAAACTGTTTAAATAAAATGCACAAAAAGTAAAATATAATGATAAACACAAGAAAAGTTTCATTGTAAAACAATAAATGCTAACAACTCAGATTAAATAAAAAAATTGAATATTATTAACAATATTTTAAAATTATATTATTTCGTTTGACATTAAATGTTTGAACTCTTATCAATGAATTGTGAAAATGTACAGCTTTTTTAAGTGCACTAATAAAAGTTTGTGCATATGGCTGAAGAAGAAAAAAATATTTTTACTTTTTAGTGCATTTTATTTATAAAAGTTAATTTCTTAAAAGTTTTTTTTTTAAATATTTTATTTTTCTATTTTTATAAAATTTTTAAATTGATCAATTCTAAAACGCAGGAGGTAGTTTTCTCACACGCTCCATTTCTAAAAGAGCATCAATATCAGTATGGGTTTTTGCCTAAAATATCTACATTTTTGCTAATAACTCATAAAACGGTACATAATCTAACATATGCATATTTTGATGTAATTTTTCTGTGCATTAAGTAGTTTAGAATATTATCGCACTTTAATGTAAAAAAAAAATATACATGGAAAAACTGGAAAAATTTATTTCACATCAAAACTCATAGAAATTTGGAATGTTCCCATGAATTATGTAAAACATTATGGTAAAGCGTTTAAAAAAACGAACTCCGCCCCCCCCCCTTCCGTGCCATCACACACCTCTTCTGTACACAAATTCGAACGCATTTTTACGATATTCGAGTAAAAAAAGCCTGTTATAAGTTTCCTACAGAAGAAAAGAACATATGCCATTTATTAGAACTCAGCAAGATCTTTAATTTGATATGACACACAGAACTCAAATTGAACAACCGCAAGGTGGTAGTTACCACCAAAAGCCCCAAAAATATAAAGAAAATTATCCCATTCACTCATTCTAAATAAAAAAAAAGCCATATAAATCCATCCACGTTTACTATCCTAAAACTCTTCCCAAAATTTCACACTTTGGCCACGAACATCACTCTTGCGCACAAAGCTATTTAGTCAAGGGTTAGTGAGTGGGCTAAATCGATGTTGTCATATAAAATTTTTAAGAGTTTTATTTAAACTCTGAAAACGGACAGCTTTAGATGTTTTTATTGTACCAACAATTTCTTCAGAATACGAAATCCTATAAAATTGGTTATACACCTATCCTCCGATTTACACGATTTTACTTTACGTCGTTTTTAAAATATGGGATTTAGAAAACAAATCAGTTTTTAATTTTGTTCGCTTGGTAACATTGCCGCTTATACTTCTAGTCATTATTTAAATCCATTCTATTCTAAATTCCATTTATTCCAATTCTCATTTCATATATATGCAATCAAACTTTCTGTTCATGTGATTTAGTGCAGTAAATTTATAGCAGCAGAAACGTGTTCTTCCATTCAGATTTTCTTAAAACTTCATATTTACTGGTTGGGATAAATAATTACAGTTTTTGTAGCATACTTATGAATTTATTAAAATTTAAGGGATTTTAACATGCCAAAAGAAATTAAAAAAAACAAACAATTGAAGAGAAAAGTTATAAAATTAAAGTTTTAAATCGACTACATAATGGAGAAAGAGTAACACATGTTGCTAAATTGTATTCCATGAATGCAGCTACAATAAGAACAATAAGAGAAAATGAAGACTCTATTAGAAAATGTATAGCAGTATCAGCACAGCTTCGTACGTAAGAGATGTTACAATGGAAAAATTGGAAAAAGCGTTAATAATATGGCTAGAATACGCCACTCAAAAGCAGATTCCAATTGATACCAATACAATTACAAATAACGCTTTGCAGATTTATGAAAAAATTAACAATCGGTTACGATCTACTTCTTCAGCTCAAAATAAGCTGTCTTTTTCAGCAAACCATGGTTGGTTTGAAAGATTTAAACAAAAACATTCTTTACATAATCTAAGATTGAAAGGTGAACACGCATTTGGTGATGCAGATGCAGCGTGACAATATCCGGCATACTCGGGTGTAGTCCTTTAGCGGACGAATAAACATCAACAACCTTCCCGTTTATTGGATGGCCAATAAGAAGGCCTGGTACTGCCACAATTTTGAATCAATGGTTTCATTACCTTTTTTTCCCAGATGTCAAAAGGTATTTAAGTAAGAAGAGGTTTCCTTTTAAGGTTCTTCTTTTCATTGATAATGCACCAGACCATCCCCAGGATTTACAACATGAAAATGTGCAAGTTGTATTTTACAAGAATACGACTTCTTTATTGCAGCCGTTAGATCAAGAGATATTTAGCTTGGACTTTCAAGGAGGCAGCGAACCTTCAGATATATTTTAGAACAAATGGAAAATGATGAATTTCTCCCAATAATGGAAGCTTGGAAAAGGTTTATAATTTTAAATTGTGTTAAGCATATTGGAGTGTCATATACCGAGATTAAGCAATCAACGCTCAATGCCTCTGGAAAAATTATGGCCAGATTTAGTTGAAGGTGAGAATTCTAGATTACTATTGGAGCATGAATATTCTCAGATAACGAAGATGGCACATACAATGGGTTTCGATGATTTTGCTGCGGTAGATATTGTAGAAGTTATGGCAGACAAAGAATTAAATGAGAATGATCTGGTTGACATGGTTAATGAAACAAATGATGGTGAGAGTGATCCTGATGAAGAGGACTCTGAACCAGTTGCGTATAAGCATAGATGGCCATCTATGGTATAAGTCATTCGCGAAGGACTTGAATTAGGGCGAAAGTTGTGTAATCATTTTCTACAAAATGACCCGAATGTTGAATGAGCTCTCCTATTTCAGCGAGATATTAATAAACGCTTAACTCAATATTAGGAGGTCTATAAAGATTTGACCAAAAACCAAACACAATTGTTAATTACAGATTTCATTACCAAGGTCCACCGATCTGAAATTGTTTTTAATTTATCTAGAGTCGAACTTGAATCGCATCAAGTGCTGTCGAGTGATGAAATTGGGACATTATACATATTGAAGTAAGATTAAGTGATAACAGTAATTAAATGTTTGGTTTTCGTTTTTCATTTATATACATTTTTTTGTTTCTTTTATGTAAAATTAATTACATACATATACATACCTTTATATTTTTACCATTTATGAATAGACCGTTATTTTAATGTTCTTTTAAGATATTAGTTTTATTTTACGTTGAAATAAATGACTGAATTATGGACATTTTAGTTTGTTTTCGATTCACACGGTTTTTTAAGGAACCCACCTTCAATGTAAATCGGATGATAGTTGTGGGTACTAATTTTTACTGTCCGACGAACCGTTCTAGAAATATATGCGGAAAACCACTTCAGCAATCAAATTTGCACAGAAATTACATACGGGTATTCATCTAGGATATCATCATAGGTCTTAGGCAGGCCGTCCACCAAAGATGCGTGTGCATCGTGCATGCACGACACGCTTGCATCATCCTCTTCGAAAAAGCATGACGCATATACTTTTAAATGACTCGCCGCTCACCAATGTCAATTTATGCACCAAGCATCAATGTATGCACCAAGCATCAAAGTATGCACCAAGCATCAATGTATGCACCAAGCATCAATGTATGCACCAAGCATCAATGTATGCACCAAGCATCAATGTATGCACCAAGCATCAATGTATGCCCAATGCAATGCTTCATGCAAGAGCACTTGCTGTACTCATGCTGCAAGCATTTGCGTCTGAGCATTGAATGTACAGCCTTTGAGTGAAGCATCGATATTTGGATGAGATATTCATAAGACAACGTGCTGGTAAAAAGAATTAAGCACTTTGCTTGGGAGTATGCATTGCAATTGTTCCTTTGGTGAGCGGCTGCCTATGCAACATATAAGAACTGCATTTGCATGATTCATATGCACGACGCATCTTTGTTGGGTGGCCTGCCTTATTCAATTATGTTGTGCTCGATGTCATTTAGTTTCAAGCATGTCTTACATTCGACTGAATAAATAGTTTTCGAAAACCAATTCTAGCTTTTTTACTTTTCAAAATGTTCGCCATCTCAATGACAGCGAAAACCCTCGATATGTAAATCAAGGGGAAGGACATTGCTATCCTTTTGGATAGTCAGGCAGCCTTGATGGCTCTGAGTGGCCCTCCGATAACATCTAGTAACTAGGGGATTTCACACTGCAAAAAATGTGCACAATTGTTGCCACAAATCTTAGGTATTTTTTCCTAAACCTAAAACATTGCAAGCAACCACCAGGAGAACCCTTGACAAGGTGCAAAGATGGCATTCTTAGGCGCCATTGCCGCCTTCTCATCTTGTTTTCAACGAGTACTTGAAATTTCATGGCTTACAGCCACTCTACCTCTTTATTCTGAGGGAAGCAGCGGCTAGTATTCTTCGAAAGGAAAGGCCAGATGATCGCACTACCCTCAGTGTGGGTCATCTGAATATCTTCGAGCAGGTCAACATTAGTGACCTAAATGCCCCAACAGATACTATGGACAAAAGAGTTTTTTTTAAAGAGATTACCGGGTAATCATTAATGAAAGAAGCCAGATACTAGTCTGGTATACTGACGGACCCCGAACGGATGGCAAAACAAGCGCATGGGTGGTTGGTCTAGGAGTGCAATTATCCATTCCGCTTTGTGCCTCATCTTCCATTTTTTAGGCTGAAGTCTATACTATAGAGGCTAAGGCTTAGGAAAGCCTAAAGAATCGCTGCAAGAACTCCAACATCTACATATATTCATCCAAGATACGGTCTTAGCACTTTCCTCTCAGGTCAGTCGAAACAAGTCACGAACTCCTACTCGAACTCCAGCTACTGTCTACGGACAACCAAATAACCTTCGTTTGAGTTCTTGGACACAAAGGAGTGAATGGTAATTAAAAAGCGGACGAACTGGCCATAACCGGCGCTGAATGTCCGTACACTGGTCCCTAGCCGATATTTGGCCTACCTAAAAGCCACTTTAGGGGGGAAATGCTTTAGTGGAAAAACAGTTAACTGGGTCTCATTTCACGTACCGCGCCTGCTATGAGCCAGGCGAAGAAATTCTTGAATCCCTCTCTCCTCCAGACATGACAACTTATTAGACTTAGAAGACCGTCGCTCAGATTGTTTGCTAACGCAGTCGCTGTTCATATCGCCTTCCGTCATATCTTGAAGAAGATAGAGAAATCTGACAATTAACTGTGTCGACTATAAAACCTCGATGCATGTTATGTGTGAGTGCCAGCGCTTGCATGTCTAAGACTGTAAATTACTGGAGGAATACTTATCTCTCCAAATAAACTCTGCAATCTAACCCCAAGAGCAATAACCGAGCTTGTTAAAAGACTCGATTTTGCCTAACCACCTTAGGGGAATGCACAATAGATCAACTATAGTCGCGGTGTCCCCTGGAGGCCTAGTCGCCCCTACTCTTAACATTAACAACACCATTAAACCTTAGTTGGATTTATACCGAAATACCAGAAGGTTCAGCCCACCTAGAAAATTATGCCATCTGGATTCAATAAAAATTTCGTCAAAGTTTCGCACTCCATTGCCCTAATCGTGTCCATGTACGAGAATTCAATATTGAATCAGTGCTGTTTCGAAGCAACAATCTAACATTAAAGTAACTTCTTCTATTACGATCAATACTTCATTCCAAGCATTCGATACCAGGATCTGCTACGAAATTATTACCTTATTTTATTTTTTGTTTTTGTGAAATTCAAGCAGAACAGTTTCGTTGGCCCAGCGCCATTGCTCTCTTTATTATTTATTTTACATCTTTTACGACTATAACATTACAATTGGTGAATTTTAAATCTATTAAAGTTTAAGTCAAGTTAGAATTTTAAAGCAAATTTAAGTTCACAAATGCTCGACAAAATGTGTATAGTTCTGAGTAAATTTTAATTATTGTTTACTGGACCAACTGAACTTATTCATTAATGCGAATTGAATACTAAATACCAAACATTTATCGCATCAGTAATTTGTTTAATTACAAATCCTGCAACCATTAAATCCCAACAAACTCACAATACCACAAATAAATTAAACGCACATTTTTGTTTTGTTAACACAGCGCTGGCGACACTGGAAAAGAGAGATGGCTAGCTACCTCATGGTCCTAATCCCATGGGAGCTGCGAATTAAACAAATTGAATCACATTTTGGGTCTAGTGTAGCCTCCTATTTCACGTTTTTACGATGGCTCCTATGGGTCAATATAATGATTGCTATACCACTTCTTAGCTTCGTAATAATTCCCGAGGTAAACGAACACAAATATGCTTCAGTCGACCAGTCTTAATATTATGGGAAATCTCTGTTTATTCTCTCTAGCTTTTGGCAACCGATCCCAATATATACGATAAGCGTAAAAAAATGACGAAGGGCGAACTGAAAATAGCTGGAAATATCCTGACCATTTGGGAATTTGACGGGTACTTGAAATATTCGCCGCTATTTTATGGGTAATGAAAAAGAACCCGTTCTAGAATTCTTAACTTTGAAGAAAATCTTATTTTCTTTAGGTTTTACTCACATTTCTCAGGGGCAGTCCAATGGGGCTATAATCTTCCATTGGCATATTTTCTCACAGCAGTGACCGTCTATATTTACAGTTTCGTTGCAATATTGAAAAAGTAAGTATCCATACATTTTATAGTACGTCCTCTCTATGTTCGATAAATCGCTTTCCCTTCCGTATTTCAGAATGGCGGAAAACTCAAGAACATCTAAACTTTCATTGAAGGATGATGAATGCGACTTTTCCTGGAAACTTTTCATTGGATGGGATTTCATGATTGGTATGCCGACGTGCCATTCAAAACTGTTTCTTTCTCTCATGCCAGTGAATTGATTGTATAGGCCATGCGGAAACTGCCCATAACCGAATAGCTTCCGTTGTTGTTGGTTTTAAGGAAGCACTTCTAGAAGAGGCGGAAAAGAAAAAGGACAAGAGGAAGTATAATAAAAAAAAATTCGAATAGCACTCAGAAAGGGATACATAAATTTCCGTTTTTTTTCCAGTTGGAGGATTATTCTTCAGAGGATTCTCGTCAACATTCTCATAATTGTCCTTTTAGCAGCATCTGGATACACCATTGTATTTGCTGTAGACAGGTAATTTATTTCTCATTTAGGAATTTATTCCATAATAAAAAAAATAAAATAATTGTACCTCAGCGCTTAAACATTTTAAACTTAATAAAGAAATTATTGGTTGATGGTTGGAAGAATTCGATATTTTTCAATTTGTTCTTAGTAAGAAATGATATAAAGATGCTACTGTTTAGATTTGGGTGGCTTATGATAATCACAGCTTTTTCTACTCAAAAGTACGATAAAATTGAGGAATGTCCTTTGTTTTTCGAATACCGACAAAACGAAAGATTTTCTTAAAACCTCGATTTTGTGCACGTTCCACTATGTCAATACGATTCATTTTGTAAGTAAACATTCATTCCCTCTCAGCATTGCTGCCCTGATCACCACTATTTACGGGAGTTTAATTTTCTAAAATGAAATATGCTCCTTATATTCACTTGAAGTGAAGAGTTTTTCAACCTACAATGTTTGCTAAAGATTTAAAATTTCCCGCCTCTCAATTGTTTGATTAAAAATGAATTCCAAGAAGTTTCGGAATAAAAGTTCATTACTAAGCTAATTGCTCACCATCATAATTTATGTATTTGACTGCGCACATCCCACCTGGGACACCTTATAAAATTAAGAATATTCTATATAGACCGTCAACCTTCCCATGCAGGTAACTTAAAACATGTAATACCTTTTGTCAATTGTCATTCATGACAAAAATGAAGCTGTAAAGAGTACACTAAGACTAAGCCAGACAGACTGCTGGATAACCGCAGACCTTGATCATAGCAAAATACTATCTGTGTCGCGGACTGTATACGGATAATCATGGATTTCACTGTCCGACGAATTGAATTTAAGAAAAATTTCTCAAAGAGCATTCTTAGAAGAGAGGCGTGGGAGAGGAGTGGCTTGGTAAATGACTCTAATATAATATGTATCTTCACAGGATAAGCACAGTAAAGCTGCTAGAAAAAATTATGACGTACTTAGTGATTCAGATATCAGAAATTACATTGATAGTCAAGTTGCAATCAAAACTTGGATTCGAGCACCATTAGATTGCACGTGGTCCAGTGTTGTCACAGTGAGTCTTGAAGCTTTAGCAGCAACCGAAAAGTTATGCCTAATCTACAATGCATGGAAAATCCACTTCGTCAAAACGATATCATTTGCTGAAGAATGCATATAAATACACGAAATATGTAAAGTAGTGGTCAGCTGCCAAATTAAACAGCTGTTCACCTGTATAGTAAAATAAGACAATTTTTGGGACAAGTCGAATAATATAAAGTATTGCTTTCAAGACCGAAAGTACAAGCTCCAATTTACATCTGTTTTGTTCTAAATTTCCATACATGGTTCTAAATAATGCTGAATACACCTGAGGTGTTCCTGCATCATTTTTGCTGATTAAATACTACACATAAGCTGGTGCTGATGTCGTCAAATGAATGAAAGCGAAGAAACATTTTTGCAAGCATGAATTTTCAAATGCAAGAGTGGAAAGCAAACACAAAAATCCATGTTGTTTTGACAACGTGGTTTTACCATGCATTGTAGATGAGGCATTATTCTCTGCTAGGTTCCTGGACGCAGTGATGTACTACGAAATAAGGCAGCTGCAGTCCAGACCTGGAAGGCCTCAGCAAGGCCTCAGCTATTAAATAAGTGGTTAGCACCAGAATCTACAGGAAAGCGCCTACAATCAGCGAAGAGATTTACAGGCCTGCCAGATGAATAGAAAAGGCAGAAACTCCATTAAGGAAGAAACGGAATGATGCTCGGAATCTTACTTATCACACGACACTGCCACTTTGGAAAATAATCGGAACGTATCAAGCACCATAGAATGATTTTAGCAGAAGTTGTATGGACTAGGTGGAAGTTGACAGGCTGCGTGCATACCCGAAATTTATCTGGGAAATAGCACACAAAATCTTGAAAACTCACTAACTCTTGTGACTGCGCACCACTAAGTTGAACAATCAGCTACAGGTAGGCTCTCGATGAATTGCCATCGCAATTGACCACCGATGGTCTTAGTGTAACTGATCGTAGATAAGTCGATAGTAGCAACTTTAACCTAATCTTACCTAAATGTAGGATTATTTCGCTTCAGTTCAGCTCTGTGGAGGTATTCTCAAAGAGTGTAGTGCCCGTTGAAAGCTTAAACCTGGGATTTTGAAGAGAATTTACTTAACCTAAAGAAAATCCTTATTTAGTTTGGGTTACGTTTCTCTCATTTTTCAGCTCATCGACTCCTACCAGTCAGTTGATTTAAGCCCTAACATTAGAAGTTAATCAATTTAGTGAAAAATTCCTATTGCAGATGGGAAGATTTAGAGTTATCTCTGAGATGTAAGAAATCATTCGCTTTATTCTTTTCACTAACTATTTATGTGAACTAGCACCCATAGAGTGAGTAAGTAACTCTTTGCTCAGTATGAGAGGAACTTCAGATTGAATACTTTCACCAATTCGAATGGTATATGAATCATATGCTAGATGAAATTTTCCACTAGGATAGTGTTGAAGCAGTGATCACTGTGCCTCTTAATACTAAGCACATTCACAGAATCTCAGATTTTTACAATATCCATAGCTTTTCATCAAATTACAGTTACTTAGACTAAGATAGTTGATGTTTTGCTTCGACGGAAGTTGATGAAGCATTCTAAATCTTGGCATGCGTGAATACATTCCGTATTCCTATAGCAAATCTCAACAACAGAAAAATCGCTCTTGGTTCAACGATAAGTGCAACCAAGCAATAAAAGCGAAAGAGTCTGCTTTTCGCGCCTATCAAGTGCATCCATTTCCAGAACTGAAACACATCTACAAGATTGAACGGAACACCTGTAAGTCCATTATCCAGAGAGAAACATTTCTTTTTGACTAGAGTGTCAGACAAATAATCTTGGCAAGCTACAAAGGCAGCAACGGTTTTTGGTTTCGGGTCAAAGTCATCAGGAACAGCCTCAGCAGATCCTCTATCCTTCACTACTTAATAATGGTGAGTTGATTGCGATAGCCCTGAATAAATCTAAGGGGATCTACGACTGCAAGGCCGCAGGATCAGAAGGATTTTCGACCCTGTTGATAAAAAGCTGTGCTTCATCCTTGTCTAAGCCTCTGCGTAAACTATTCTACTTGTCTTATTCGACAGGAAACTTGAAAACTAGCTCAGTTCAGCTTCTTCCCAAGAAAGGTGAGGGTAGCGATCGCTTAAATTATCGACCAGTTGCAATCACTTCGATTCTTTCAAAGGTTCTTGAACCGTAGTCTTCACAATTTTAGTGAGTCCAAAATCGTTGCCTTTGATAGAGTCTGGTATCCAGCCCTTTTAGCCAAACTTAAAGGACATGGTCTCTCCCTCTTTGCATCTAAAATGGCAAACGATCCAACAATTATATCAATATTCGGCCCGACTTTAGATCGCATGCAACAATTCGAGTTGTAACAGTCGATTAAGTTCCCCTAATTTGGATTTTGGAAGCTTGACGATTATCCTTTTATGATTGTTATAATTGGGAGTGGAGTGATTTGGTTGAAGCATATAGTATGTATGCTCATAAGTGCAGGTTCGCTGTTAATAATTCTAGCGGGATACCCTTTGGTCAGCGATCGATTTGTTGCACCAAATTATTTCAGTTCTAAATAATGTGCATACGTTTCTTCGTAAAGGTTGCATCTCAGGAAGTTGTCTACTTCTGGACACAGAATCTATTGGAGCTGTTGAATTTTCAGGAAATATTACTGCCATTACTACATTTGCTCTTCTCTTCATTGCGGTTTAGCAGCCTTTTATGCTCACTCTTTTCTGGTAACTGCTAGTGATTTGGTGCAACGCTCTGCTATTGACAATATTTACCATATTCTATTTCTCCACGTGCATTCGCATTACGTTGTTTGTTCCTAACTTTGGTTATCTTTAGTTTGATGTTAACAAGGTAGCCTCAGGTTCCTCAATACGCCGGTGCCCAAATTTCTCTTTTATCCCCAATTGTTCCGACCAACAGCAATTTAGGGAGAAGTACAAAGTCTATGCAGAGCACCGTTGTCATTGGTGGCGTGATTCATGTCTTGTCGTCTGATACCATATTCAAAGCCGGTGTAATTAAGACAGATATGCTCATGTAAGTGACCTGTTAGCAAGCCAATACTTTCTCTCTCGGAATAGCATCCAACACCTGGTTTGTTCGCATACTGAGCTCATCTTTAATATTATCATGCCGGAAATTAGTTGCCAGCTCATGGTCCTGGCTTCTTTAGTGAGTATTATACCACCACAATCCTTATTTTGTTCTGTTTCATCTATATTAAACTATAAGAAGAATTCTCCACCTAAGTAAATGTTTTATCGGATTATACTTTCTATTCTTAAGTCCCATAATCACGATGCTCAACAGGTTCCTTTTTGTTAGAAATGCATGCGTTCATTTAATCGTAAGTGCACTGAATTCAAACCTTCCAAAACCCAAATCAAGACGGTTCTGAAAATGCCAGCCTGGTCAACGGTAGATTCGTTCTATTTTACGAAAAATGTTAAATCAATTTGGCTACTGCAAAAATGTTTTAACAAATTTTTGTTCGTAGGTTGTCAAAACTATCATTGGCAAAACAATCCTATACTTGATCGTTTTTCACTTTAATTTCAGATCTGAGAACGCTGGACCCAATGCTACATGGCTACGTCGAAATGAATTGAATATCATCATGACCTTGCTCTCATTCTTTCTGCCAATGATGTTTGAAGCTTTGGGCCTTTTCGAGAAATGGCATCCTCGGAAGCAATTACGTTTTCAATTAGCTCGGTAAATCAGTGTCTATATATTTATGCAAAAATTAATCAATTTTAAGTGATAATACATTTCAGGATAATGATATTGAACTTACTCAACTTGTATTCCCTAATGTTTTCGTTCATTTACAATATAACTGGAAAAGATGAAAGTATACAGAGGTTGAAAGATACCGCCAAAAAAGCAAGGGAACAGAAAAAACTCTTCGAAACAATACTAAAGAATATCACAACTCGTATTACGGAAATCGCTTCCACGTCTATCACCGGCACATTTGATAATGGAACAGAGTCTTCAATATTCCCTGAAAATATTACTGATTGGATGTCTTCAGCATTTCCTGATACATCTCCAGGAATGGATGTTGAAAACCAAACACATTGCACGACAATTTACGTAAATTGCTCAAAACCGCGAAACTATGGCAACAAGACTCTCACTACCTCATTGTTGCTCTTAAATTTAAGCACAACTATCTTCCCTGACTTTTGGAATAGAATTTCTGAATCCTCCAGTGACATATCCTTGCCTAACTATGAGGATAACAACAATATTCACATGAATGATTCCTATTTTGATTATTATGATTATTTTGAGAATTTTATTGAAGAACCGCTCGTAAAGGCAGTAGAAGGGTCTTTAGGGAATGCCTCCCCCGGGCGAAACAGATACGCTAGAGAAGCTCTGCTATCCGATATTGATTACAATAAAGATATTTCATATAACCAAGAGCACATTGGAAATACTTCGAAAGGAATAAATTATTCTTATGTCAACATCACCAATATCATAGCCGACGGGAATCATATTGAGGAATCAGCAAATATAACTCAGGAATTTGTTGTCGCCTTATCAAAATTCATTGAAAATGTTACTGCTAACGGCAGTAATCAGCGGATTCACTGGAACATGATGAATAGTAAATTATCGAAACTCATACTCCAGAACTCAACGCCTGCAATAGGGGAGACGGAATATGATACCGACTCTTATGAGGAAGAAGGCGTGGATAATTGCACGAAAATCGTGTGTTTTACACTACATGATGTCACAACTCCTTCAGATGATCTGAATGATGCAATTTCTACACAATCCTTGGATATGTTTGAAAGCAGTTTCCCAAAGGAATCGACTGAATTGAGTCTTGAAGATGATGTCAGGTACTATGAAGAGGCACTTAGAAATGTTAGCAATGAATTAAAGGAAGCCCATAGGAACTTGACAAAAATGTGCTGGGAAACTTCTCTGGGTCAAGAACTATCCAAGGTGATAGTTTTTGATATGGTAAGTAGTTTTCCAGTTTTGCTATTAATTTAATGAATTCAGCGTATTGCAAATAAGCCGGCCCTAATATTAGTTTCTTAAAAGTCGGAGCATAAAAAATAAAATTAACGAACTTCAGAAATTTCTGAAGTCACACGTATACTAAGTGTCTTTTAAACACATTCGGCTATGGGAACATATTCTCTCCTGATGTGGAACTGCCATTTCTTTAAATTAATAGGGTACTACTCAAAAATTTGTTGGTTTTTGGTGTAAATTTGTTTTCCATTTTATTTTATTTAAATATACTAAAAGTCACATCACTCACAAGAATATGCACGGAATATGCATTAAATTCGCTTACCTTTGAATCTGAGCTAGTGTGGGACTATCAGCATAAGTCGAGCTTTAGGAGGACCGAATTAAATTTAGTACGCTTGAAAAACATCCCGGGACTGATACAAGTGACGAAATTCATTACGTCCTCGCAAGAGAGAACAAAAGTATATTTTAGCTTTAGAAGCATACCAGCTCAGGGTGGTAGGAATGGTATTTTTCGCCCATTTTTGGATATACCTTTAAAAATTTTCTTTTGGGTTCCTGGAAACAAGTTGTTATCTGCTCGGACAGTGGCTGTCAAGGCTTTGTCAAAGCCCTTCACAATCTCCAACTTAGTACTGGAGTGTAAGACTACCATGAATTCCTTGTATCAGTGTAACAGGGTATTCGTTCTTTGGGTGCCTCGTCACAGTGATGTCGGCGGAAACGAAAAAGCGGACGAGCTTGCGCGTCTTGGTGCGACCTCGGAGGTGCCATCCCCACAATTGGGATCACACCCGGACACCTTGTCTCTACAATTGCGACCTGGACCGATTGCCAACACAGTTGTCATTGGTTAGACGACCTTTCGGGTAGAACAACAAAGAAACTGTGTCACACAAAAAAGCTGCTAGGACTGAGCAAGCCTACTCTGAGAATTCTGGTGACTATTCTTACTGGACATTGTTGTCTGGTCTGAGGGGTCCCCTACATAGGCTAGGACTTGTTGATAGTCCGATATGTAGAGGATGCGGAGAGGAATCCGAAACGGTGACTCACTTTCTTTGTCACTGTCCGGCTCTCTCCGGAAAACATTATATATTTCTTGGGTCACACCTCCTTGATGAATTGCAAGAGCCCGGTGGGGAGGATTGGGAGCCAATTTTATGGTTTATAAGAGAGTCTGGTTGGGATCTAATTATAATCTATTTAGTTCAAGGCAAATTTTCGATTGAGTTGGGAGATAGCATAGATGGATGAAAGGATTGAAGAGAGTCTGAGTTCCCAGGGCGGGGGGGGGGGACTAGAATGTAGGCCACGAAAGGGCCTATTGTTCACCCACCAGCCGCATGAGCAATTATCATAGCGGCGGGAGGTGATATCTGTACCTATACAAACAAAAAATTGTATGGCACGGGAGGAGACATATCAACCGTTTCGGAATTACAGGGTAATTAAAAAAATATTCTAGGTTTTCGGTAAAAGTACAGGGTGGTGAATTCTGAAATTATCTTGTATTACAATTTCATAAAATGAAATAAGGTCAATTTCAATGTTCGGCGTTATCTCACTTTTACTTACACGGCCTTTTCTCACTAGCATAAAAATGAATTAATGTATTGGTGCCTATTCGACCTTATTATCTCATGTCGCTCATGTTCCTGCATCAAACATTTTGCGAGCAAATTTATGGGTACCTGAAATAATGTCGTACGAAATAACGTAAATACGGAATAACGCCGAAACGAATTTATTTTCACTTCTGCACGAAAACAAAGGGGAACTGACAAACGTCGCCGCTATTATTATATTCAGAAATAAAATTAAAGTCGAAATTTGCTAGGTAATAAAATGTAAATGCAAATGTATCTGCCTTCACATAAATCTGGTACAAATCGATATAACTGATAAATTTCACTAATGTACATAAATCAACCAAAATCGTTTCCTAAGACCTTCACAATATTCAAAAGAAAAAACCAAATCATCTGAATCCATTATTAGCAAGTTACTTTTTAACACGAACTTCTTGGCAGATCCCAAGTGTTGTTAGTTTTGACGAAGATCTGTCGTTCAGCGTATTTCAGTTGCAATAGTGCCGGGTTCAACTATAATAATAATTATACCGCTATGAAACTCCAGACGATACTAAACTGCTGTTTTACTGAAAATGTTCGGTTATATCAAACCAGCTATCACCAATAGCGCCATATTCTGCCATCTTTTGCAGCAATGATAATACGAGATAGTCACTACAAACTGTGCAGAGCTCACGAGCACTTGTGTCAACCTAAAAAATAACTACTGTGCTGTGATGCAATCTGGGGCCAAGAATCCAGAAGGTTTTGGGGCTTAGATTGTCCCAATGACAACCTACCTAATTCGTTTGCTCTACGGCAAAAGTTTGAGCTCAGAGTGTCCAATAGCTATCTATCTTGTTGTGTTTGTTTTAAGACCATAAGATTAACTAGCGTATCTAGTAGCTCTCGGGAGGATGAATTCGCCGAACTTGAGGACTTGAACCAGCATGATTTCGGAAAGTCGATGTAGCTGAATGTAGTGGATATGGCCAATCTCTAAGCGGAACCATACAAATGGTTGGTCAAGAGTTCGGAAATGCGCGACCCGGCACATTCACCTGCTGCCACCATTGGCGTGAATAGGTAGTGGTCAGGGTGCCCCTCCCCAGAATGCGGACTGACCCCCTCCAGGAAATTATGAAAATTCGCAAAAAACATCCGTTAACTCGTACAGTCTTAGGCTTAATTAATTTGAATCCTTTCGGATTGGAATCGAAAAGGCTTTAACGAGTTCTTTTCTTCAAGAAAACTTAACAAAAAAAATTTTTATAATATTTAAAAACTACTCTAAAATTGCTCTAATTCCACTGAATTTCGACACTTCGTAGGCAAAATTATGCGGAACTATTTTGACAATTTGTGAGGAAAATTTATTTGATAACCTTTGATATCAAAGAAATTTTGAAAATTTCCTAAAACTTTGTTTTCTTTTTCCAAAAAAAAGCATTTTTAAGCATTTTCGACTCGAATCCCAACGGATGCAGTAATAAGACTAATTATCCTTATAAGGAAGAAATATTTACTGCGCAATTAAAACTTGAATAATATTCTTCTTATGTTATATTATGGAATAAAACTATATTAGCACTATAGACAATAAATACTTCGGGAAACCGAGAAATTAACAAGAAAACATTAAATTTGTCTGGAACCTACTCGAGTCTCGAAAACGAGAAGGCAACCGGAGAAAGCAAAAGACTTTCTGATAAAGTCCACTCTAAGTAAAAGTAATTTAGTAGACTTTCCATCACATACAAAGCCAAGACCATCAGAATGTTGAGAATATTGGAAGATACATATTTACAATCAAGTAATGGACAACATTGTCACTAACTTCAAAACTTTGGTAAAGTCAGTTGACTATTTATACAATTGTACTTGAAACATGGAGAGGCGTTTGTAGAAAATTATAAAAATGTTTTCAATGTAGACATTTCCACATTTAAAGTGAGGTAATTAAAAACAAACTAACAGCGCAACAGTAAACTAAAGCGTATACAGACTTTAACTATCTCTTTATTAGTGTTTAATAAAAACGTAAATAATTGATCTAAAATGTGTACTTAAGTATTAGTACCAGGACCTCAACGTGTTGTTTTTTAAGTACAACTTCAAGTCCCAGTACTGGTACTCAAAAAATTCTCAAGTACAAGTCGATACTGGTACTTAACGCGCTTACTACAAATACCGCCATAACACGAAGTACTTCATCTCTTGTAAATTATTTAAACACGGCTTGTAATAATAGATGTTATCTGCATCTCGACAGTGCCTCAAAAAATCTTACCGGCTTCAGTAAAATAGGAATAAAATTAGTGCAATATATGAGTAACTGTAGGACAGAAATTGACATACTGAATCGATATCCTTTGTTGAGGGCTTTCAATCAAGTGCCAGAATCCACTCTCTTCCTCCACACAGTGTTGACTTTCATTTGCAAGTCTTGTAAATGCTATACAAAGGCAATCATTAACTGATGTGACATTTGTTTTGCTAAAGCCAAACTCAAATACTCTATGAACAACGTCCAAAATTATGTAAAAATTAAAACAGCAAAATCTTATATGATATTTTATGAGTTTTATGGTTCACATGCTACTGAAATGATCCCGATTGAGTGCAGTTAACAAACACTTGATTCAGTAAAACCCGCAGTTGGCTCTAACTCGAAAAATATTTATTGAAGGAGATACAAGTGATTACAGGCCCTCCCTGATCATTACTCGCTAGCCAGCAGCGCAGAAATTCTTGGACTCCGTTCAGCGTCCCGTTCTTATTGAGCTTCTGAATCTGTCGGGTCATTTCACTTCGGAGCTTTTCCGGCGTGGGAAAACACACCCCAGAGGGTGGCGCAGCTCTTCCCAGCCGTATTTCCCGAGAGGTTCGATGATCGATGCACTGATATGTGTGCACGCATGTCGTCCAAAATCAACATACCACCTTGCAGCATTCCTGGAAGCAATTTACGGACTTTTGAACGCAAGACATTCTGAAGAAAGTTTTCACAGTACGCTTTAGTAACACTAGTACCCGTTGGAACTCAATCTGTTGTGATTACGCCCCATTTATCGTAGGCAAAGATCATAATTTTCGGTGCTCTCGGCGAACCTGGACTCTTCCAAGCGTTTCTCTGAGACTTCATTTTGGGCTCAAAGTTACGTATCTATCTCATCTCATCAATTGTGATGAGACGATCGAGGAAGCTTTCACCTACATTTTCATAACAATAAATTCACTCGCAATCTCTGAACGTGTTGCTTTTTGTTCCGGTACCCACTGGAGGGACACCTTTCGTTTGCCTAGCACCTGTGTTAAAATTCAATGCGTGTTCGTTTTCGACATTCCTGTCTCCACCTCAATTTCTTTTACCGTAATTCTCCAGTCTTCGTCTAGAAACGTTCCCAATGATTGAAGCGTTTGTGTTGACAGCTCGTACAGTAGATGACCGTTCTTCGCGCAGATCGTCTTCGATGTTTGTTCGACCTTCTCGAAACTTAGCGTGCCACCACTGTGCCTTGCTACGATTCATAGTAAACCTACAACACGCTCCTTTTAACGTGGCATCAATTTCGGGCACTTTTTTACCGAGCACTGGTTTGATGCGGATATACACACGTTGTTCTATTACTGAAATCTGGTCTGACGAACTGTTCTCGTGGTTTTTACGGATTTTTGGCATTTTCCCTTTACACGAATCTCACTACCACATGATATCAACGTGTTCTTAAAACTTCAATCTACAACGACCGGTAAGGCAGGCTGTGCATTACTTTTGGGACAACCCTCGTACCAGACTTTCACCTAATTTGGAAATTAGAATATTACAAAACGGGTAAAGCTCCATTTTACATTTCTCAGCATGGAGATGGTGTTAATATACAACTTTTATAGTTTTGTTCTCGATTCATATGAAAAGCTGATTTTGATTTTAAGATTTTCAATTTCGCAAAACACTTAGCCATACGGATATTTCTGGTTGACAAAGAAAACTTTTTTTTTTTTTTAATATTCGTCTTTATGTTATGAATAAGAAAGTTCCAAGTATGTAGCATTACAGTCGAGGAGTTTCCGTTTTCCGTAGATTTGTTATTTGAAAGATGTTAATTCTCTGGTATCATCTACATAAAGATTACCATCTTAAGCGTATTAGCTACGTACGTATAATGACATAACCAATGGAATACCGAATAAATTACTATTGTTATTCTGAACTCCATTTTTGTCACATCCGCATAATATTTTAGTTTTGCAGCTGAATTTTGCACGTACCAACATAGTTCTACGTCTACCCTCTGCAGACACCACACAATATACAGTAGCACGTCCTTATACTAAACAACAAAAGCTACCACCATCATAATCAGTTTCATCGGACTGCATTCAGAACTGGGGCATATTGTGTCCTTTGAAAATCCGTGCATGACACACATTGAAAGATAATATTTCCCATTTACTTCTTCTCTTCCCAGATAATGTCCATTGCAGCACCTCTGTGCATAGACTTCCTTAGAGCGCTATTCGTTCGCTACGTAAATGAGTACTGGTGTTGGGATATGGAGAAAACATTTCCACAGGTATACATATATCCTTTACCATTCCCCAACAACCCTCCTAGTCATTTTAATTGTATTTAATATCGCTTTATATTTTCAGTACGGAGATTTCAAAATTGCTGAGAGCATTCTAAATTTGGTGTACAACCAGGGTCAGGTATGGATGGGAATTTTCTTCTCCCCTGGACTTGTCATAATTAACATAGTCAAGCTCATAATTTTGATGTACTTAAGATCTTGGATTGTACTCACGTGCAATGTTCCGCACGAGCTGGTGTTCAAGTACGTTAAAAATTTACAGAATTTCACATTTCACATTCAAAATGAGCAATTATTTTTTGCAGAGCTTCGAAGTCGAACAACTTTTATTTGTCGCTTCTTCTTACAATGCTATTTCTATGTGTCCTACCAGTTGGGTATGCTGTCGTTTGGCTGCGACCATCTTGGCGTTGTGGTCCTTTTTCAAAATATGAGCGCATCTCACAATTTTTTACGAACACAACAATTGAAGCGCTTCCTTCGTAATACAATGAAATTTCAAAAGGAAATATCTTATCATATTTTTTTGATTTTTCATTTCATTTTAGATCTCTACATAAACCTTTAGAGTACATGACTTCTTCCAGTACTGTCATTCCATTGCTGTTGCTATTGATTTTAATCATTTACTACTTGATTTCCTTGACTAACGCATTACGAGATGCAAATCAGGATCTCAGAAATCAGCTTCAGAAAGAACGAATGGAAGAAAGAAAAAAAATGTTTAAACCACTCGAGGAGAAGCCTACTGAACAGAATGTCAGTGCAATATCTGCCCGATGGAAGAGAGTATTAGAATCATCATCACCTGTTACTCCTCCTGGCCCCGGAGTTATGCTGCAGGATATAGAGGAATCAAAAATGCAAACACGTAAAGGTAAGTTTTCTATGATTTCCACTTTGTAAGCAAACTTTCGTTTTAAGTTAGAAAGATGAGCGAAGTATGCCATAGTTACTTTATATCAATATATAACAAATCGGGTATGATTACTTTCTAACTAACTAGCATATACCTATACTAAGTATCAATAGCAGACAAAATCACAATATCTACAAATCTGGTACTCTTTTTATTCAGGATTTGGATAAAATATGGTCAAAATAGAACAGGGCATCATTTATGGCAAACGTTAAAGTATACCAAGAATATTGAGTGAAGAATAAAAGAATATCTGCGAGAGGTATTCCAACCAAGATCTCTTGAGTGAACTCCTGAACAGCCAAGACATATGTAGTTTAGATCGGCTCCTTTTCTTTTTATGACAGTGTCGAGTAGAGATAAATATGTCATTTCCAGTCGCAAATATATCCACACAAGCGTAATCTTTCGAGATAATATCCATAGGGAAAGGGATTGCAACGTGTATCGAAGCCGTATTGCACATTTGGCAGCTATCATCGACGACATTCAGTACGAAAACTTCGATGAATTTTTCTCAGGATGTCCTAGGCAGGGTACTGCTGCCTTTCTGTAGGAGTAAATGTCGATGAATAATCACCGGAGAAAACTTCGAAGAATAATCATCGATGAAAACGTCAAGAATATTCGCCGATGAAAAAATTGACGACCAATCAATGACTGCAGATCCAAGGGTGGTATTTCATAGTTTAATCGAATCGAGTAAAGTCGAAACGCTTTCTCAGTAGAGTATCTAGATAGTGGCGGTCCGCCCCGGGTGGCACATAGTTTGAGGCGGAGTTTTTTATATTTATGCCTAAATTATTTAAAAATTAAAATTAATAACAAGTTAGGAAGTAAGAAGAGATTTGCTTAACACTACACTGTAAAAAATCCACAAAATGTTACTACAAACCTTAGGTAGTTTTCCCTAAAATGTAGGTAATATTCCCTAAAATTTATGAAATATTCCCTAAAATTAAGGGAAACATTCCCTACATTTTAGGGAATATCCGCTACATTTTAGGTAATATGCCCTGCATTTTAGGGGAAAATACCTAAATACCTTGAGGCAACAATTGTGCAACGTTTTTACAATGTAGATTGATTTTAAATTTCGTTTAAAAAAAAAGATGTCTATAACGATACAATTTCTTAGAATTTGGAGACTTTGTATCATGATATAAATGCATTTGATTATAGCTGTATTTACCTTCCCCCGCCCCCACCACTCTGTTTCTGATATATGTATGTGTTATACCAATATTGCCCAAATACAGTCATTTTGACTGTTTGGGTAATTTAAATTAATTAAATTAATTTTATTATTGAATTTCGTAAATATTTTATACTGCTAGTCCACCCCTGTATTGCAATTGCATGAGCAATGAGACTAGCAATAAAGACTCATATTCTTCTTAGGAATTTACAGAAAATATTTCGGTAGAGTTTTCATTTACTTTGGTGGTCGACTGGAGTTATTTTCAGTAAAATTTTCCAACAAAAAAATCATCAAGTTTTGCAAAAATTGCGCTTTTTTTTTACAAAATTTGATTATATTTTTTCTGCAAAATTCGATTGATTTTTTTTGAAAATTTTTTAGCTTCTGTCAGTCAAGATGATAGACCTGAATTACAATTGCGATTGATAAGCCGACTGCGACTTTGGCGAAATCTTAAATGCATGTGGCAAGATACAACTGCGACATCGACTTCGACTGCGAATGCGACTGAAACTAAACTTTGCTCAAAGTGCAACGTTGGTGTCGGCTGCGACCAACTTCAGTTCAATCAAAGTTGTTGGCACTTCTGGGTTTGTTCGCAGTTGAAGGTGTGATTTAATTACGAATTTCACCTCAGTGTCGACTTCGACTGAAAATCAAGTCGCAATCGACAGATCAGTCGTAATTGTAATTCAGGCCTTAAGCGCAGTGTAGAAACTCGTTGGAACACAAGAGGAGATGTGGTGACTGTTGAAAGAAAAACATTTATTAAACAATTTAAGTGCTTTGGAAAAATTGACATCTGAGGAAGAAAATATTAAAATGAGATCATTGCTGGAATATTACTCAACTCAATGCAATCTTTTTCGTGCTACCTCCATTTATGGAATCCGTCCTTTTGGAATAAATGACGCGCAACAATACCTGCAAGTAAAGGGATTAAATATCTATCAGTGTAATTTAAAACTGAATTCTTTACAAATTTATTTCATTGGACAAAAGGACATCTTCATGCGCGTAACGAGGTGGGGCACGGGTGGGCAATGCCCCCCCCCCCCACAGAAATACGAAGCACTTATTACTAATAATTTGCAATTTTTTCTTTCATTCATTCTTCTTTCATGTAGTAGATATACATACAAGCATAATTGATTTTATTCAATTATTTGCAAAATTTGGGAATTAAGGGCGACTTTTCCGACAAATTATTATATTATGCGAATTCCGACCATTTTTATCCTAGGTACCAAAAGCATAAGAAATACACCAAAAGAAATAGTTCAGTTCACGTAACTTTCGAAAACTAATTAATTTTTATTGATATAGGAGAGATTTCTATAAAAGTGCATTATCAACTAGGCGCAAAGTAATCAGTGCTACTACATATTAATTTACTACTTTTCAATATCTTAATGGCAGAAATTGCCAGAATATGGAATTCCTACGATCTCCCAATAACGATAACACCCACCCTCTTTAGAGCAAAGCGTGTAAACAGAAGCACGTTCTGTTCAAATTACATAGGATTATACAGCAACAACTTTGGAACAAACTTTGGTGACCTCTTTTAATATCTCAGAAAAAAGTGCTTTCACAAAAGCGCGGTATTACATGAGAGTAAATCTGAAAATTCCGCCCCTTGTCATTATCATTTATTTATGAAAATTAATCAATTTGCCGCTCTGTTTCGTTGCATTTAAATCTGCGATATCACATTTTTTGTCTTTATTCGTTAAACCAGAAGGCGACATCATGAAAACTGGAAATTAAAAGGCCTTAACGGGCCCGGCTACAGCCGTGCAGTAATAGCTCACTCCTTAGAATATATAGCACACAGGAATGGTGATAAGACAGATTTTGCGTAATGAATTTCTGGTTGTGTTGGTAGTCAATTTTTACATGTATTTATCCGCCATCCCTATTCTAAGCAAATTGTCAATTTGCAAAAAGTAAACAAAGGTTTTGTGCGGAGCATCTGTTAAAAATGTTCTTTTTCGATTTTATTTTGAAATAATTCACATATTTAATTTATACAAATCTTTGCTTCTATAAACAAAAAAAAATTATTTACATAGTGCACTTGGAAACGCGATTTTCCTAGTTTATAATCCGAATTATATTTGCAAGCACTGACAGAACACTTCATTTCTGTTTTTTTTAATTGAGTTGGGCGAACTTTGGAATGCAAGAGTTACATTGACCCCAATGAATTAAACTTAAATTTCGTCACTTGCAGTTCAAGTCGACCCTCTCCACCCACTGTGGCGGGATATAGTACGACGGCAGCTACCAATAATACATTTTATTTTGCTTGCGTTTCGCAGGAGGAAGTGTTTAAAGCAATTTTCTTAATAAAGTCAAATTCGTTAGGTATTGGTGACGTACATCCTAAGTTTATAAAATTACTTATACCTATAATCTTGCCATCTTTAACGCATATTCTAAATAATGTCATTTTTCGTTCGTATTTTCCATCCTCCTGGAAGTTGGCTAAGGTTATTCCCATACCAAAAAAGTCTGAAGCGAACGCCACTGAATACCGACCTATTGCGATACTGCCGTTCCTGTCCAAGGTTCTTGAAAAACTCCTTCATTTGCAAATTGTGGACTATTGCCAACGTCATAGCTACTTGAATAAGTTTCAGTCTGGTTTCCGGTGCAAGCATAGCTGTACAACTGCTCTACTGAAGGTCACTGATGACTTACGTTTGGCATTAGATAGTGACATGATAACCATTCTCGTTCTCTTGGACTTTTCAAAAGCATTTGAGTCCATAGATCATTCTCTACTTATCTACAAACTAGTAACTAATTTTAGTTTTTCAAGCTCGGCTACCAATCTCATTCAGTCTTATCTTTTTGATCGGTATCAACACGTCACATGTAATGAAAATTCCTCTGCCTTTTTACCAAATACTAGTGACGTACCTCAAGGCTCAATACTAGGCCCACTACTATTTTCCCTATTCATAAATGATCTTCCGAATGTTATTCTTAATGCTCAATATCACCTATATGCTGATGACTTACAAATTTATATATCAAGGCCAGTTGGCTTAATTGAAGATGCTGTCGATCGCCTTAATAATGACCTTTGCTCTATACATGGGTGGTGTACTCCAAATAAGCTTCGTTTGAATCCAATCAAGTCAAATGCAATTTTAATCTGTAGGTATAGACTGGATACGTCGTCACTGCCTTGTGTTGTACTCAATAGTGTCATCTTACCTTATCGTGAAAAGTAGTGAATCATTATTAATAATACAATTTCTTGGTCCAATCAGATTTCTAGTGTTATCTCTAAGGTGTATGGATGTCTGAGTAAGCTCTCAATCTCGGCCTCCTACACTCCACTTTCCACTAGGATGATGCTGGCTAAGTCACTCATAGTACCACTTTTTACTTATGCCAGCTAAATTTGGTCCAAATCTGATTCTGTTTCCCTACGTAAATTGAATATTGCATATAACTCCGTTGCTCGCTATATTTATAACTTAAGGCGTTTTGACCATGTTTCAGAATTTGCTAGGACTATCCTTGGATGTCCCCTTCAATCATATCTTCTGTTTAAGGATTTGCTTTTTCTCAATTGTGTTATCTCCTCTGGCAGACCTACTTATTTATATGAAAAATTTTGTTTGTCCCAATCGTCACGTAGTGTTTGTCTGTCTGTATCTGGTGCTAACTTCTCGGTCACTGAGAAGCAATATTTTGCTCGAACTGTCAGAACCTGGAATAGTCTACCTTTGATGTTGCGTAGAGAAAGAGGCGCTGGTATGAGGTTCAAGAATGTATTGTTTGAACATTGTCGTAGAAGCTAAATTGTTTCTTTTTCCTATTTTTTCCTATTTTATTATTTCTTTTGTTCTTAAATATAAATTCAGAATTTATTTTTTATTTTTATTTCTCTTTTTTTCCGTAATATTTTACTTACTAATTGTTTTTATGGTACATTATTAGTTGTAGAGTATACGTAAGTTAGACTAAGCTATTTTTGTTTACACTATTTTTACATCTACCTACATATAGTTATAAGATCTCTGGCCTTAATTATGTTGAGCATTATAATAATAAATAATAATAATAAATAAATATGAAGGTTTTAACAGGGACTAGTTGCACTATAAAACTTTGCACTAAATAAAGTTCAAAAATAAAAGTTTTGAAAAGAATTGATTCGGTACTTGTGTTAAATTTCGCAAAAGAATTTTAAGTTGACTAAATCTGCTCACAAAACAAAATCACATTTGACAATTCTGCAGCCAGCTTTGACAAATCTTTCCTGCAGCATCTCACTTACTCCTATGTATAATCTCTTGACAAATTATGCTCATGCACACGAATTTTACACGATTCAACCATTCCTGTTTGCTCCATATTCTAAGGCTCACTCTCGATTATTTTGTATACTCATCATAAACAGGTCCTAAAGCCTAAACTTGTCGCACCTGGGTTTGCCGCAGCCATAGTTTTTACAACAGAGTTTCAATTGGGAGATCCAAGAATAATAGCCCTAGAATGCCGAATATCAAGAAAATAATACCATTCCTTGCAAATCTGAAGATAATACAGATCTGCTTAAATCTCGTCTATCTCACTGGGAATATTAATTATTTGCGAATTTTGTATGAATTTAAGAAATTAAACTTTGAAGTTAGCACTATTAACTTATTGAAGAATTGTTGAATATATTTGAACAGCGATAGATTCTGCAAGAATAATTTAAATCTGTTTAAAGTTTTTTTTTGTATGTCATTTATATAAAGAAAATGGATATGTAAATATGTATCTCTAGTAATATTTCTTCTTTATTTTAAAAATGAATAAAAGTACATTTAAATCAATTCGTTGCTGTATATTCATCCACTTAAGCGTATCTAACAACCACTTAACAGACGAATATCTTGCACACAACAGTGTACTTCGCATCGCTTTATTCTGGACTATTTACTGAATAATGAAATCTATTGGGTAAACTGAGTTTGTCATTCCGTTTGTAACGCACAGAAATAATGTTAATAGTGCAAAATGGCTTGGACACCCATGCGTAATATTAAAAGTTATTTTGGTTGTCTGGCTGTCCGTCCTCACGATAGCTCCAGAACGGACTTACTTAGAAAGCTGAAAGAAAAAAGGAAATTTAAGTTCGGAAGTGCAATAAATCAGGCAACTCCTTCGTTGAATTGCCTTGCCATACAAAACTTTGGTTTTCCACTATATATTTAGACACCGCTTGAGAACGACGTAGAGAGCTGAAATTTTGTACACGGCGTTTTCATAAAAATGATGAGTATAATTTCAAAAATGGGATAAATCCCGCAACCCCTTCTTGATGTTGCCATATAAAAATTTAGGATTTTTACGTACAGGTACTGTGAAGACGATCAGTCCGAGATGTTTTTATTGTACTGAAAAGTTCTTCAGACTATGAAATCCTATGAAATTAGTTACAATAATTTTTACTGTCCGACGAACCGTTTTAGAAATATATGCGAAAAACTACTTCAAAAATCAAATTTGCACAGATACATACGAGCATTCATCTAGAGGGTATCATAAGAATTGGTCTTAGACCAATTCCAGCTTTATTGAAGAAATAATTTCTTAATTTCAGAGCTATTATTGGGATACATTTACAATTTATTAGAACCATGAATTTGAAATAACTTTTTTTAGAAAACCATATAATTATATGTTAGTAACTTATTCTTATTTTATTCTTGTTTTTAGGAAATATTCTTATTGTTGTTTAATTTAAGCATACATTGGTTTGAAAAAAACAACGGTAATCAATGAAATAGTTTGCTTCATGTAAGGAAACTTGGATTTAACACTAATTAACGTTTTAGAAAGTTATACAGATTTTTGAAAAACAATACTTGCTTGAAGAATATTCTTCTTCAATATTGTCAGTCTGCCCCCCCCCCTACTGCCCCCCCCCTACTGCCCCCCCCTACTGCCCCCCCTACTGCCCCCCCCCCCCCACAACAAAACGCTGGCTACGCCAATGGACATCCTAGTGCAAAAAGTAGTTATAACAGCCAAAAAATTATGTGAAGAGTTGGAGATATCTACTGAGCGTCCAGTTAGAAGGAAAAAAATTATGAGGGGTGAAGATTCGCGGGACGTGGGGCTATCTTTAGAAGAAGAAATACAAAGAGAAATGTTTTTGTTATTGATGGATAGAGTTATACAGGAAAGTACGGTTTGAGTAACTACCTGTCCTTGCAGCGAAGTATTCGTGCCTAAACCATTTAATTTTTTAAACGAAAATTTTGAATCTCAAGTTGACATTAACGAGGAACAATTTCATATTGAAATGAAAAGGACCCAGAATTTTATGTCGCTACCTGTTGTACAAGAGCAAGCAAAAGGTTGGAAAAACTGTGAAGGTCTCTTGAACTTTTAATATTAATCAAAAAATATAGTCAGTGTCGCTAGTTGTGAACGGACCTTTTTCAAATTAAAATTATTTAAAAATTATCTTCGTTCCACAATGAGTGATTTAAGATTACGAAATCTAGCGATATTGTCCATAGAAGAGAACTAACAGATAATATAAATTTTGACAAAGTGATTCAAAACTTTTGTACTAAAAAAGTAAGAATTATAAATATATAAATCAACATACGTTTTATCATTATATGTATAATCTGTTTAAACAAAATAAATAAATGGTTTTACTCATTTATTTATTTATATTCAATAATTGTTAATAACCACTCTTGATTTTGATTAAGTTAGAAAGGGGCGGGAAATTCGGGACCGCCCTAGCCGGCAAAAGCACTAGCTACGCCACTGCGCTTCCTATAGCTAAATTTCATGTTAATTTTTAATTCAGCTATTAGAAGTCGTATACATTTTACTCAATTCAAGTCCCATAGTAGCGCCCCAGCAGAAAAAATGAATTTTGGATAGAAAAGGAACTTTAATCGGTTACCGATACCAGGAAAATATTTGGAAATTTGGAAAATTTAAACAAAAGAGTTACAAGAATTAAAAAAGCGTTAGGCGTATACATATTTCACATAATAGTAACAATTAGTTCCCTCAAGAATATCACTTTTTATCACTTGTTAATTTTCACAACAACACATAACCTGATTTAAAGTTGAGAATTGAAACTGCAACGGTATTTAGGCCAATGACATATTAACGAAATTCCAACCCGAAAAGAATAAATACAAAAATCGGGTACAGGCAGGCATCCTGGTCCTAACATAATTTGAACTTCAAAGTCGGGTTTCGCTTCTTTTCTGCAGACATGTACATATATTTTTCATTGATACTTAATATCCTCGTTGAATTCCTGCATGCCTACTTTCATACACGATTATTTCCGCTGGGTACCGGGCTTAATAACCTTTCTTTTATTGAAATGGCTCTTTCTGTGGAAGCTATGTAAATTATAGAAGAATTTATAAACAAACTTTTTATGTTCATGATTCAAATCAAATTATTAAATACAAGAGAAAAAACAATCGCCTCGTTCGGTTTTTGAATCCGGGACCTGCCACTTTCCGGGCGATTGCTCTACCTCTGGGCTAAAGAGGCAGATATCTTTACCTTTTGTATATTTATTAACTACTAAGGAGCATTTGCTTCCAGCTGGCATTAACCAGTAACGATGAAACGAACAAGTAAATTTGTAATTTTTATTTATTTTTGATCTTGTATACAGGGTGTTTCCCCTTAGGAGGTCCATAGAGCGGGAGGTGATAGTACTCACCTAGACGAACCAAAAATTGTATGGCAGGGAGGGGGGCAATATCAACCGTTTAGGAGTTACAGGGTGATTCATAAAAAAAGCTAGGTTTTCACAAAACACCCTGTATATTAAAAACTACAGGGCGTATGGTCACAATTAAGGGCTCACTGTATTTAGAACTTCATGGCCTTTCCAACGATAGCTGAACCAGCCCCGTACCCCTCTCCCCTCAAAAGTTATGAAAGTCTAAACTAAAAATTTCGGATTTTCTTTCCTTTTTTTTTACTTTGACCTCTATTATTTTTGAAAAAAGGTCATTAACATAACTTTTTTTTATAAAAACTGTAAGCTGCAGACTCTCTTCTTTAAGTTGACCTATTACACCCAATGTGCTATCTGAAGACTTTTAAGAGTTATTAGCTCTAAACCTATTCTCAAACCTATTTTCAAACCTATTCTCAACGATAATTTGTTCCCTTAGCACGTCATTTTAAAAAATATCGTCTTTTTTCGGTGTGACCTGAATAGGTTATGAGTAAATAACTGTGTAACGGCTACAGTTAACACATAGGATGTAATAGGTCAACTTAAAGAGGAGAGTCTGCAGTTTACAGTTTTTATAAAAAAAAAGTTATGTTAACGATCTTTTTGCAAAAATAATAGAGGTCAAAGTAAAAAAAAAGGAAAGAAAATCCGAAATTTTTAGTTTAGACCTTCATAGCTTCTGAGGGGAGAGGGGTACGGGGCTGGTTGAGCTGTCGTTGGAAAGACCATGAAGTTCTGCATACAGTGAGCCCTTAACTGTGACCATACGCCCTGTAGTTTTTAAAATACAGGGTGTTTTGTAAAAGCCTAGCTTTTTTTATGAATCACCCTGTAACTCCTAAACGGTTGATATTGCCCCCCCCCCCTGCCATACAATTTTTGGTTCGTCTAGGTGAGTACTATCACCTCCCGCTCTATGGACCTCCTAAGGGGAAACACCCTGTATTTAATTCGATAAAAAAGTAGTCATTAAAGTTAAATAAATCAATACGAAATTTCAATCGTAGTAAAATATATGATGAAAATTATAAACAAAAATTTTTTATAAATAATGTCTTTATTCTTTGTACTCATTTTCTATTTAATTCACTGATATCACTGGTCAAACAGCTATTGCTTTTGCATTGTGAATAACCTGAACTCTGGTGAGCAATACAAGCCACTTTTCCTACATCCACAATCTGGTCCTCATCCGGCCTTACATGAACATAAGATCATTTACAGCAAATTTTCGAGAACTTATAAACATATGTTTCTATAATTTCTTGCACGCAAACCAAATTTTCAGGGCAGTTTCTTGGGGAAGTAATAAGCCTATATGCTCCACATAACAACAGAAAATGTTCATTTGGATTTTATGAAATTCTTCTGTATTTGTCGAAATTCAGTTCCTTTCCATCTATGACTTTCATCCAAGCTTCAGGATTTCCCCCAGAATTCTCTCGGTTTGAATGGTTTCAAGCTTTTGAATACTGGTCAGTTTAAGTACCAAAAGCATATTTCCCCAAATGCGCATAAGAATTTTTATTGTTCTTCCCAAATCAATTCGATACATTTTATTATCTATTGGAAATTGCGATATTATATCAGTGTTAAATATTCAATTGTAATGTCGCAAGCGAGAACATTATTAATTTTTTACCCATTTTGGGTATATTTTGGGCATATTTTGGGCATACGTTTGCGGAAGTATGGCCTACTGTTCCAGTCATAAATGCCTTGGCCGGTGTATCAGAAATAAATTCTCTTATTTCTAACTTTCAGCATCTGACATTAATTTCGACACCCTCAATTTGCAAACAAATATAGTTTTATTAATAAAATCGGCTCAGAAATCTTCAACCTTTTCAGGCTTTGAAGGACCAATATATGTTGCTCCAATAAGAAATGGTGAAAGTTCCTTTGATCCTGAAATAGTTGCTAAGATTTGCCACAAAATCAGGCCAGAACTTATGAATAATTTTATTCCATCTACGCCAAAACATAGCAATTAACACAATATTAGTAGTGGCAAAGTTAATTTTAACAGTTTTAATGCTTTCTTCAACATAAAAGGAAAGTATATGTTCCAGGTGAAATATTGATTTCTTTAAATGAGCCGAATTTGATTCCCAGAAATGTGGGTTATCACATCTAAAATGTTCGAGGGGGTGGAAAAAGTCGGAAGAAGTCACTTTTAAAAATTCTTTTTAATCATATTTACGTTATATGACAAAATCCAATTTTCGTTTTGATTTTGAAAACCTATCGATAATATTATCCACATCAATGTCGATCTCAGGGTGAACATTACGGACTCATAACCAGATACGCCTTCTCGTGTAGTGATTGTAGAAATGGATGCTGAGGTAAGTGATTCTGTCCCGGGTGAAGTAATTCATTGACAAAGAGTGAGCTTGCAGCTTGAGTCACATTTAAAGAAACTATTTCTCCTGATGGGAACTTAACTGATCTTGCTTTCTTCTGAAAAAGTTGTCAATGTTCTTATCAGTCTTCTACTTTCCACTTTCGCTGCTATTTCTACCTAGCTAATTTATTCTTCTCCTATAAATTAAAATTAAACGTAAAGTTAAATTAAACAACACAACTTGAATTAATACGAAAGTACAAGCAAAGCAACAGCAACTACCGCAGGCAGAGGAAAGCGAATGGATTTTATTTCTATAGTCTTGCCATAAAAATTGTGAAGAAAAATTGTAGAGTCAATTTTAGTAAATCCAACTGATCGTTTTCAGCAACAAATAGTGTATAAAAATTCGAAAGAAAAATATTCAAGTAAATTTCTAAGAACAAAATGTATGCTTGCCAGCTCGTATGCTTCTATGGCGAGCTCCCCACCAAGTTGTCCTGTTGTGGTAACAATTGTGCACATTTTTACAGTGTATAGCAGTAATCGGTGTAACAAAAATATAAAAGAATCATAATAACCGGGCTGCTAAGCATTACATGCCTTTTTCTAAGCAATCAAACACTAAAATAAGTATGTATTCCAAAAATACTGACCATCCCGTGATAGGTATGATAGATGACTTTTCGACACAATAGCTGTGTTCTTTTGCATACCTTGTTCTAGAACTCCCATATACTGGAGAGAACAAATTGTTCTGTCGATTGAAGTGAACTATTTGTATCGTTCGGTTCATTCAAATTTTTCTATGAGAATGTATGAGAAGTTCTTTTGTGTATCTTTTGTTCTGCTCTATTCTACGGACACAAAATAACACAGCTTATATAAAACACAAGAAAATTAAAAAAAAAAATCGTACACGTTTCAAAGACGAATACCTACGAGCGAATGACTATTATACCCACTCCAGACTCCACTATTACTACTAAAATGAAGAAAAACAAACGCCCAAACCAGGGCTAGCTGTCGCTGCAGGTTGGACCACCAGCATTAATTGCCGGCATTAGCTACACATTGTGTCCGTATTATACGAAAATCGTTCTGTTAAACTTTTACAACTCATGACTCTACAGTCCAGCGCCACATTCAATTCACGCGAAGGTGAGGTGGTACTTTGGGGGGTCATGACCCCCGTGACCCTCCCCCTGTATACGCGCCTGGTACCTACATATATTCACAACATAAATAAGTGTCCGCAACCAGTAATCAGTTCGACGATTTTGTCGAAATTACGCGTTGTTTAGAAAGCCTAAATTTGAAGTTACCATGCGACCGTACAACAAAATGAAAAGACAAAGTTTTGTCTTACAACACCAAGAACGGGTGCCCCGATTTAGGTCATTTTTGAAATTATACTGATCATTTCTATGAAAACGCCGTGTACAGAATTTCAGTCCGCTAGGTTAGCGCGTTCCCAGGCAGTGTCCAAATATATCGTAAAACACTACATTTTTTATGACATCCACACGAAATTTAAATTTACTTTATTTTTTTCAAAAAGCCCGCGTGCGTGGAGGGTGTTGAAGTGAGGCGATGAACATGGAAATTTTGTTACTCTGTACTACAGTCTTTCGCATCTGTTTAACATTCGTCATCTTGCCAAATTTATTTGTATTTGTATTTCCATCTGATAATTTTATTCAAATTCCATGTACGACAGAAAATTCAGTACACTTGAGCACTAAACTGTAAAAATTTAAAATTTACGATTTTGAAATAAATATCACATAAAGGTCAGCTCCCATTTTAGGCCCGACACGAACAGACATGAGAGACGTCTTAAACGATGCATTATGCATGCTCTAAACTTATTTTAAGTATTAACAATGGCTTGGGGAGGTCTTAGTTTGATCTAGTACATTTTGGAAAATCTAGTACAAAATCGAATTGCTTAGGTCCTGAGAAGGAGTTTGAGTACTCACACTCCTATACTCGGAGGCTTAAATAGCGATTCCCATTCTCACTTTTTTAGTAGGTACTTCCGTCTATTCTTTTCGAACTGAGGTACTAGATATTTCTCACCTTAGATCGATTCTAACTCGGTAGGGGTATGTCCGATCGGAAAACGGGATTCACTGTTATCCTCAATTAATTACCAGCAACAATTCGCGGACAGTTTTTTAACCTGGGTACTTTTTATGTGGGGTTAGGAAACCCCGTTGGGTGGATGGTTCCAATACGGCATGTTTCATATCATATTAAAGTAAAGGTCATTTCCTAAAAATAATTGGCTGCTTTATTGCACTTATTCAATTTTTTCAACCATTTTCGCTGGATATGCTTAAGAAAAAGTACAAAGAACGCAGAAAGGGTTACATTTTGGGTACAGAGTGTGATGGGCTATTTTAAAGCTAAGCTTTTGGGCTTCTTAAATCCAATATGAAAAATTGGTATTGACGTGGCGTGTTTTTTTGATAAAAATAGTAGTTAAAAAAAAACGAGTAAAAATTCCGAAATTTTAACTCTGTTGAGCCATAACTTCAAAACTGAGGAGGGGAAAATTTATAGACCATTGGAAAGGTCCAGCGATTATCTATTTACCAAAGTTTAAATCATCTGAAGTTACAGGGTGATCTATAAAAACATACCAAAATATCTTAAAGTCACGTTATCTCGGAAAACGTTTGGCCTATTGGCCTATCCGTATAACGTTCTACATACGAGACACCGAGACTACATACGAGACACCCTGTGTAGATAGGAAAACTTATACAATTTATACCAAAATTTCTAACCATGACCAACGCATTAGACTTTTTGCACTTATTATTTATAGTCACGTCAAAGCAGTAAGGGCCAATGGGAACTATAGTCTCTGACAACCGATTTGCATGATAAAACAATATTTGCTCTATAAAATTTAAAGTACTAAATATTGCATACATATCTTAATGTTTCATTATTTTTTGCAGAACTTCTATCAAGAATAATGAAAAGAGCACTAAGAAAGGGATCTGGTACTTCGGATGATGAAACCAATCCAGTACGCGGCAATGAGGATGATGAAACTGACACTGAACACCACGACTCATTACCACATGATGAAGAGGCAGCCCATCGAACACATAAAGTCCCAAAGAACGGAAAAAAATTCAAAAAACCTTCCATATTGGACATAATTCAATTGGCAAAGAAGGAAAAAGTAAAAGAGCCACACCCAAATGAACTTTTCAAAGTTGATAAAGAGATTGTTGCCGATACCAATGATAACGATCCAGACACAAACATGAGGATTGTATCTGAGCGCAGGAAGAGCTTGCTCAGAAGGCAGCAAAATATTGATGAATTTCATAGTCAAAGTCACCCTGACGATGATAAGCCTAAAATGAATTACGAAATCGTTCATGAAAAAAATAAAGATATCCCCAAGATCGGTGCACCGAAAGGGTCCTTGTCACAATCTGTAGAACCACAAGTCTTCAAATTTGATAACAAATCTGTAGAAAACGGACATCAAGAACATTTGCCTAATAAAAAACGTTTTTCGTCCAATATTTTTTTCAAACGTAGCATAAGTAGTGAGCCTGAGAGAGAGCGATCCACGGAAGATATTCATCAAATCGGACCTAGCGAAAAGGTCGCCACACTTAGCAAAGGTAGGAAAAAACTGGGATCATTTTTAGCACTAGTCAAAGAAGCAGTAAACACTAAAAAAGGTGACGATGATCAAGCTTCAAATAATGAATCTAAACAGAAGCAAGATCCAGTAGTCGCACATCACACCGAAAAGAGTAAACGCGTAGATGTCACAGTTCCAATTAAAGTTAGTTCTGAAGAAAAAGATAAGGTAGAAGTAGATAAACAAGGTGAAGAGGGTGCTGTTTCCAGAACAGGATCGCAAAAAAAGTTTGTTCTGCATCGTCAACCAAAGAGGGAAGATTCCGAGTCTTCAATTTGGTCGGATAATATTCCTGTTATCACTATCAGTAAAACAGGGAGTGAAGAATGCATTCTTGAAAACAGCGACACTGAAACAAATGGGAAGTCAAAGACCAAATCCAAGTCTCAGAGTAAGGGTTCGGTAATTTAATAAGATTAGCGTGGAGAATTAGAAAAATCTTCCTACTAATGGCTGAGTATGTGTGCTTTAATATGTTTGTGTATTTGTCGTTCTTACTATGTATAACTATCGTATTACAAGTAAATATTATGTGTTCACGTTTATACAACATTTTGCAAAGAATATACGCAAATTATTTGAGAAAAATACTTTGAAGTAACATTGAAATGTTTTGTTTTGTATGTACCCCTTTCTTCCCCTTCAACTATTTCTATAATTTGCAATAAAGAAAATTTTATTGACCGACATGCAGTTATCGCCGAATAAACATTTCATCTCATTTAACTCAGTAAAGAGGCCTAGTAAGAGAGCCGATTGTCCTACGAGTAATCGCGGAGCGCTCTTTTACGATGACAGGAGCGCTCGTTATCAGCTCTACTTAACGTCCTTTCAACATAGGAGGTCATTAGAGTGGAGCAATCGTTTTGAACTCCATAACGATACGACAGACATAATGATGACCAGTTATGACTCATACTATCAACACAGCCACAGTGCTCACTGACACCACCGTGACCCTCCAATGTAGCTATTACTAGTCGTGATCTACTTTCTACTTTCTACTTACACACCAAAAACTAACACTGGAACTATTTGCAAGCAGGATAAAAAATTAACAATTACACTACACAAAACGTATTCAAACCACTTACCGTATGGCTTCCATGCGAACTACACTTGCAATAAACCTAAACTGATCGCTAATTGCCGCAGTTTACCATTCCTTAATGACTATGATCAGTATGTGTGTAAATAATACACGAAAGAGTATTTGAATCTTTTTCTTTACCAATAATATTTTACAGCTTGACCATCCTGATAGCAGGAGCGTCCTCGCTCGAATTGACGTGACTGTTTCGTCCTCAAACCCTTTGAAATCCTCCTCTGAGCTCGAAAATACTGCAGTTATTTAGTCTTTCGTCGCATCTGTTCCACCCACGGTGTCAAATGATCCACTGCTTCAACGCTTTCATACTTCATCTAACTGCTTCTATATGAACCTGGTATTTTCGTTGAAAGATAACTATCTTATGGAAGCGTATGTTTTATTCGAAAAGGTCCTTTGCCGTTAATTTCTTAGCTTGTTCTTCTCCTGACATTTGCTTTTTCACATTACTGGATCATTCTCATTATACTTCCGTGCCCTTAAACGTTTATCGAAACCCTATTTTTGTTTAGTTTGATCAGCCGTCATCCTTTCAGAAACTTTCTCTGTAGTGTGTCTCGATCTTCTACTGTCTGGCTCCTTTCCTGAACTTCAACCGTTAACTGCGAATCAGCTGATAGCAATCCAAAAGAACACGAAATAAGATCCACCTTTACAGTACCTGGTTCAATGAATTAGACGCACATATGAAAATTCTGAAATTTTAAACAAATGCTGCCTTTTTTCCTTGAAATGATTTCTTTGTATTAATTTTACTTTGCGAAAGGTAATCTCAACAACTTCCTAGGAGTTCTGTTAGTTGGGAAAATAAGGAATTTACCTGAAAAGAGGTATAAGCGCAGGTATCCGAATCGTATCCTTATTTATACATTTCTTTTTGTGTTCACTCAGCCCTGAATTAAGCAGCCTAATTTGTATTTCTGAGTTTTATAACATTAAGTTCCTTAAAAATCGAAAATAAATTATTATTTAAAAAGAAAAATTGTTAAATTGTATACAGTGTTTGTGGTTATATTTAGTATTGAAAACAGAAAACATCTGAAAACAATTTTATTTTTAACAAGAGCCGTGCAAAATATATTAGCTGTGAAAAACGAAGAGTGATTTTGGCCTTATTTAAAACTGAGATGTTTTCTCACCAGGATATAGTGAAGAGAGAAAAACTTTCGGCACCCACAGTCGACAGAGTGGCAAGATATTTTCGGTCAGAAATCTCACCGCAAGTAAATAAGCGAGGAAATTGTCGTAGAATAAGAAAAACAACGGAGAGAACGGGTAGGAAAATTATCCATAAGGCTGTACTACAACTTGGGCATCGGCTCGTATTCTAATAAGGGTTCTAAATCAGCAAGGCATGGATATATCCGTCATGACATTGCGGCGAAGATTGTACGAAGCAAATTTAAAATGCAGACGTCCCGCAAAAAAGCCTAGACTGACGAAACGAATGATGAAACGATTTTTATGGGCTCAACTTCACCGGCATCTTACAGTTGATGACTGGAAAAAGGTTAAATATTTGTTATTACACTTTATTTTCCCGTAGCTTTCCTAAACTTTTAGAAATAAACAAAAATGTTTAAACCCAAAGGACCCATAGGTGATATTCAGTGATGAATGCCGCTTAGAGGCAGTCTCGGAATCTTCCCAATTTGTGAGAGGAAGACCAGAAGACTGCATAGTAAAAACTGTCAAACAACAACCGGGGATAATGATTTGGAGCTGCATCAGCGGAGATGGCCCTGGTCCAATATATTTCGTTGAATGAACAATCCGCCAGGACCAATAAAAATTTGTCCTTTCCGATGCCCTCTTCCATATATTAATTCTTCCACTATACTAAATCTGATTACGCTTTGTGCAAGACGAAGCTACCTGCCATACAGCAAAATCTATTGCAAAATTCGTCACAAGCTAAAACCTTAGTATCCTTCCTTGGCCCGGCAATTCTCCTAATTTAAACCCAATCGAAAATTGCTGGGCTTACCTCAAACCGAAAGTTTATAGTGATCCCAATCCCACAGTAGAGATATTCTTAAAAAATATTTAGAAAACATTTGGAATAATTGCGAGGACATAGAAAAAATGAAAAATGCTATTTACAGTATGCCGGCACGCAAGGGAAATGTAACAAATTATAAGTCAAATCTTACAGTCATATGTGTAGAAAAGATTAAATTAATAAAAATGAAATATATGTATTAAAAAAAACTTTTAAAATAAATAACTTTTGTAAATAAAATGCACTAAAAAGTAAAAAAATATGTGTTTTTTTTTCTTTTTCAGTGATATACACAAGAAAAGTTTCGTTTCATAATAAGAAATGGCAGAACTCAGATTAAATCTTAAAAGTTTGGGCATCCACAACTATAATCAGAATTGTCTAACTGCAACTCATTCTCAACTTTTTAAGATTTAATCTGCGTTTTAGCATTTCTTATTTTGCAATGAAACTTTTCTTGTGTACGTAGAGAGAAAAATATATTTTTTACTTTTTAGTGCAATTTATTTACGAAAGCTATTTATTTTAAAAGTTTTTTTAATATATTTTATTTTCTACATTTTAGTCATAAATTCTATACACTCGAATCTCGACCCTCGAATCTCGACTCTCGAAATGTATTAGGTACTGCTTGCTTTGGTATAAAATCATTATTAAAAATTAGATGAATTTTGATTTGGAATATCGCCTTGATGCTGGCACATTTATAAACACGCTGAATCACATAAGACTTTCGCTGCAGTATTTAGAGTAAAATCAGCAGGCGCCACATTATTTTTATACCATAGATAAGGAAATAATAGTGTATACTAAGTTTTTTTTTTATTTTCTCCTGTCAGTCTGTCTGTCTGCGCGTCCTCATTATAACTCGAAAAATCGTTTAATTAGAGTGCTGAGATTTTGCACACGAGCTTCAAACACTACTTCGTAGGGTTGTCATACAAACACTTCGTTTTTCACTATATATTTGGGCACTGTCGGAGAAATTTGGTATATGATGTTTTCATAATAATACTTTGCGTTTTCAATTTATTTAACTTTAATTTTCATCTATGGTAAAATATTATTGGTCCTAGAGACCAATGGTAACTTTTTCTCTTGTCCTGACTAACTTCCATATCTACAGCCTCTTCAATAAAATCGGAAAAATTGTTTAATGGATGTATAAATTTTCTTTGAATGAATTGTCAGTAAACAAATTTTCCGGATACGGTAAACACATGATAATCTGTCACACCATTTTCATATAATTTTGAAAATCAGAACAAAGCTGACTCTCTATTTAACATATTACTCTGCTAATATAAACCATTGATTATTAATTTATAGATGTGCCCAGAATCATTGACGTCTTAGAAAGGAGATATCGCTACTTGTATTTCGCTTGTTATTTTCAGCTTTAAAACTTTTAATAAAAGAATTTTCAACGAAAGACTGGATATAACTTTTTATCTGGATTTTTCATTTTTACTTTATAAGCTGGAAAAAAAAATTTCCATTTTATTTGTACCATTTAATAAAAGTTTCTATCACATTTTTTGCAAGTACCGACATCTCCTTTCTAAGGCGTCAATGATTCTGGCCACATCTATATATAAATAAGTCAATTCATAAACGGTTTTTAAAGTTTGAAGCTTTTCAAGGTTCATAGCATATTCTTCTCTTCTACTCTGTTCCGAAGTAAACCACTTTCAGAATTTGGAACTCTTTTTTTTCATTTGACTATTATTTCTTCAAAAACACATCATCAACACCTACTTTTCATATCGAATGTCCGAAACATAGATAAGAAATAGTTCTATCTGTGCTTTTTCTTATGTTTAAAACTATCCACACACTATGTACCAAAAATACATCATCCCAACAAGCAAAAACATCCACTAAATGCCTAAGGGTATGCAATTTATTTTTAAAGCTTTTTTACCGGATGATGTGTGTCTACTTAAACTTGAATGTCAGTAATAGAGCTCTTGAATTCGAGTGCTCAAATCTTTCCATGTTTGGTAGAAAGCGAACTTTCACTGGAGCGCTTTCAATTATGTATACATATATCCCACACCAAAAAAGCATATGTAAAGAGCTTCCAACGAATTACTTGCCTAGTCAGTAGATCAATAGATAAGAAAGAAGAACGTTGGGAGATAAAAATGATAATATCAAAACTCAAATACATATGCAAACTTATTAAACCATCAAGAACGAAACAGTATTAATGAAAACGTTGTAATGTAGTGACACTAACAATAACAAACCAATAATTTATGCGTTTTGGACGGCTATGATAATATTTTACAGCTTATTAGTTATTTAAATTTATAACTTTCGATTTGTAGGGGGCGTAAAAAGGTAGAATTTTGTATATAGATTAAATTTTAAGCTTATGTTTAATTATAGGTGAGATTGGCGATTGGCCTACTAAACCACTTCCAGTAGGTATTAAAAATACGTTTAAATCGAAATATGTAAGTACTTCTATATATCTTTCCAGTTCACTTTTAATCTCAGCGGTCATCAATGTTAGAAGTTACTTCTAGTCCCATGAATCATAAGCAAAATGGAGAAAAGCCGGCTCTTGACAGCTCCGTCTAACAACTGTTTGCAGCAAATTTCCATTAGGTATATTTTATTAAATTGTTTACTTTGGTACAAATGCTTAAATTCGATCCGACGATACCCTTGAAAGGATTTAATTAAGTAACTACACAATTTTAAACGGAAATGAGTGATTTTAGAGGGAGGACTAAAGTGTGAACAGGACACTCCAAGAAATCCATTGGCATACTTCATCCTACTTACATACCGAGCACCCTGTGTATACAAAACAAATACGTAGTATATCATTTCAGAAGCACTCATAGTAAATTCCAACATTCTAAATGACTCATCGCAAAAAAATAAGGAGTAGCTTAAGAAAATTAATTTTCTCTTTATATCTATCATTTTATAGAATCCCCATAATTCTGTAGATAAAGTAAATATTGAAAATTTGGTAATATTACTAGCTAACGCTTGAAAGTTTCATACTTCACTGAAAGAGGGCACTTTTATAAAGGGTGCATAGCTTTGGTTTAACCAGTGTTGGTAACATGTAGAATTTATAACTGAAATGTACATATTGAATTACAAATAAAAATTCCATTTCAGAAAGTGAATTTTTTAATGGAGTCTGACTGTATAAATGCTTGGCCAAATGTTCAAAAAACATTATTATTGTGTTGACATTCAATTTTAAGCGCCCGTCAAGTTTTATAATAAGTAAGACAATATTTATCAACCCCAGCGCCCAGCGTTCCAAGTGAATAGCTTTTCAGTGGAGCAGGACTTAACCCCATAGCTAGAAGGCGAAAAAGTTGGTAAACTTCTTTTTATTAAATATAATTTCCAATTGTTGAAATTTGAAATTAATTATCAGCTATTGGTGAATGCTGATTAATCAAAATGATTACAATGATTATCTGTATGTAATAATATTAGATTTTTACTACATGTTTGATATATAAAAATGATGTTTTTTTCTATTTCTATCAATATTAATATTTATTTGATTTAATTATTGTCAAAGTCTGATATATATCTCTCCGTAGGACTGATTCTACCTCTAAAATGTCTTATGCCTAAATATTTTGATTTTATTAAAACATTATTATTAAACACATTGTTGTTAGAAGTTTGTGTTTTTATTTATTTCTTTTCAGAATATCTTCAGACTTGTACACGCCATTACACGTTTAAAATTAAATGATAATTTACTGGACTTCAAAATTATAAACTCATGTATAGGATTAGATCACTCTCTAAAGTGAAAGATATAAATAAATTGGTAGGTACTATCTATTACATTAATACTTAAAGCTATTGTCTGTTTTAAGCACAGAACGGCGTGGTTTTTAAAATAAAAGTGTCCGCCTAAATATCCGCACGAATAGAGACGAATGCGGACATGGATTCGAATTTATCAAAAATGCGTATACGAATATCCGCGGCATCTCTCGTCTTTATGTATCACTATAGAAACGTCAATAGATAACCTTAAACCCGGAAACTAAAAATCTTAATCCTGATTCACACCGCCACGATCGCTGCACATATTTTTCAGTGTATGTAAATACTCACACAACGCTATATATCTCGGCGATACAAAGAATTTCTGAATCTGAATTTTGAAAATTATAAAAATATTAAAAAAAAGGACAAAGTTGAGGATGATATTGCCAAAGAGTTGAATAATACAAGTGATAAGTATCAAACGAAATGGGGTTATTTTTTAAATTTATTGACAAAATTAACATACATAAATGTAATTTTAATTTAATATTTTAACATTATTAAAATATGTTGTCGGATTTGGGATTATTAAACCTTTTTTATTTTATTTATAGGGCTCTAAATATTGGGTGTAATAACTGTCATTTTCATTCTTGGTTTGGAAAAATGTTTGAATAGTTAGTTTAGTTAGTTGTTTCAGGCTGTGTTTCAATAGGTTTGACAAATATTCTCCACTTTGCTCAAAAATTCCGAACACATTTTCAACTACATATTATGTTCTTGTCATTTTCTACAAAATTAAGTATTGTATTTATATTTTTGAGGGTCTTGTCGAGCACACCATGCTGTGAAAGGACACATCAAGTAAATGGTTGCTGATAAAGCATAATCGATATATGGGGAATTCTTTAATTTTGATCAGGCATTTTTGGGAAGTATACTTCGAACAAATCGCGCTCAAATTTCATCATTATAGCCGAAACACTTAAAACTCCTGCGTCACAATCTTTTCCATATCCTCCAACTTCAACTTATAAAAAATTATATTCCAGACCAACGATGGCCAGTAAGACAATTGAAAACTTTTTCAAACTTAAAATAAGTCGAGCCAGGTAGGTACATATTGAATGGACATTTAATGGTAACATCAGTATTACCCAATACGATTGAGAAACTGCATTTTGTCCCGATAACCGCGTTCAGATTTTTCCCAAATGGCTTTATTTGGTACAGCCATCTATATGCATATGACATATCACTATCGCTGTGATCTATCGGGTTGGTGTGAAAAGAATTGTGTCGCTTGCCTCCTGCTATGATTATTGCTATATTGGCTGGCAGTGTGAATCAGGTTTGACGTCCGCTTCCTTACAAATGGAAACATTTCACGTCTTTCTTGGATTCACCCACACAAACCACAAGACGGACGACCAACCATGCGCGTAGCTAAGTAGGGGCACGCCCTCCCCCAGTTAACCCTTGCGACACTGGTGCCTCCCCTCTTCCAGAAAAATACGATCTAAAATTATTAAGTCCAATTAATCGATCAATTATATTTAAATTTCAACCAACCAAGCATGAGGACACATACATTGAAAATATAACGAAATTATTTAATAGTGATGTGCCGCGCCATCTGGAGTTGGTGCCAAAATTTGTGAAAAGTGGTTTTAACAACTGGAGTCCTAAAAATACTCAGAATCATCGCCTCTTTCTGAATGCGGCCAAATATATGTATGTGTCCTATCGTCAATCTCTTATAATTGGACACTTATTGATATAATACTGGCACTTGTTCGTCAGGGCTCGTCTTTGAGAGGGCACCGGGAGGACTCATCTTCTAAAAATAGGGGGTAGTCTCTTGAAAATTACTCAATTATTTTGTACACTTCACTTCACTTTCAAAACCACTACAACTATTGCAGCCCAGATATCCAGAATAAAATAATTGAAGTGATATCGAACCTCACTCTGGAGGAAATCGTTGAAGAAACTAAAGCATGCGATTTTTTTTCTTTGAGTGTGGACGCCAGGTGCTTTAAGGAGGAACTTGGAAATTGTTCCACATACAGAGATAAGCAAGGACTGGAAAATTAATTTTGGATACGTTGAATTAACACCATTTAGTAATGTTCCAATTCTTACACAGCCTTATGATGGCGCTAGCGTCATGTCTGGTAAAAATGGAGGCCTATAGGCAATTATAAAAGAAACTCACCCGTACGCAATTCACATCCATTGTTTAGCGTACAAACTAAATCTTGATATTATTCACTCATCCGCCAATGTTTCACTAGCAAATACATTTGTTAACGGTCTCGCAGCTTTGTATAATCACTTCTCACAACCTGGTCATCATGCGATGACAAAGCACTTTCGGAATTCATACCAGCCATGAAATGGGAAGTCTAAATAAAACCAGATAGAGTTGTCCTTATGAAAACTATAAGGAGTAGGTATTTACTGGCAAATTATGATGCAGTTAAATTAACTTTGGAAAAAGAGATCACTGAGAACCGTGACATCGACATCGAACAGTTTTCTGAAAAGCACCAAATTTTGCTAAGAACCTGTTAAAGTCTCATAAAAAAGGGGCGTCAACAAAAGTATTTTAGTACAGAGTGGACAGTGGGCGAAAGCATTACATTAGATTTGCCAGCCGATACAAAACCAGAAAAATATTGGAAGATCAACATTTACTACCAACACCAAGTAATAGATAATATCATAGTAAATCTAAAACGCCGATTTGAAAATTACCATTGGCTCGCGCTGTGGACGCATTTCTTAAATTGGACATGACCATGAAGAAGGGAGTGGATTTTATCAGTAATTACAAATAGAAACAAAAAAACAGCCTTGGAAACTGAAAAACATGCTTCAATTGAAAAGTGATGAGATAACTACTAAAAATTTGAGAACAAATATTAAAAAAGAGTACTGCCCTTATTTATATAAACTAAGCAGCAATAGTCCTCCCAATGGGCTCCACAGGCTGTAAGAGAAGTTTTTCTGCTTTTAGAGCGGGTAAAAACGTAGCTTAGAAGCACAATGCTTCTGTCATATGGCACTGCTCAATATAGAGAATGCCATTGTCAAAAAAATTGCAGCTGAAAATGTGTTGAGCCGATTTGCAGAAAAAAATAAGAAACTAAAGCTTATTTAATTGGTTTTTGGCGATTTCTGTTGACAACATTATAGCACCATCAAATTAATTTAATTATCACGAAAAAAAAATAAAATAATAGTTGTATTCCCTTCGAGCAGCATGATTATGACGATATTAATTTAGAATAATGATTAAGATGAGTCATTCCATATCCAATAGGCAACAGGTGTGACATGACCATCACCAATTTTTTGAAATTTTACATACTTGGAGGGCTTGTAAGAATTAAAAATACAAATTAAAAATTTTTCTTCTAAAATGCGTATTTCACGAGTTATGGCATTTTCAAAACTTCACGGAAAAACCGTATTCGTATATATTTCGTATATATTTTTCTATTTATGCTAGGATAGTGAAATATGGCTTATTTGAAAGATAGGATTTCAACAGAGAATATTTTCGAGCTCTTGCAAACCGATTAAATGAGAGCAAACAAAATATGCTTAAAAGCTCTCCTTCTTAACAAAGGATCATTGTATTTGCTTCATTGACACACTTTCTGCTATTGGACTGGACATCGAGTATATTAAGTTTGTCTAATACTATACTGTTTAGGTTTATAAAATTCACACAAAATTACGAATCAACTCTTTTTAACGGAAACCAAAGAAAAAACTAGTTAAGTGATGTGTGTCGTTAGCCAAATGTGGGTTTCCATTAAGTCCTGATAGCCTTTTAAGCATACATCAAACCGCCAAGTGCAAGTCGGTCTCGCACACTGTACAAAATTTAATACTATGTACTTTTTATTTTATTATTATTCTTTTATTTTCGTTATTTGTTGTTATAGCGACAATAGAGATACACACTCCATGAAAATTACAACTCACTAACTATTACGGTTCATAAGATACAACCGTTGACAGACAGATGGACAGCCGAGGCTTAGTACCGGTACGAAACTCAAAATTGAGCAAGGGGATAGCACAAATACATCCTTTAAAAATGCGCGATGAGGGCGAAAATGTTATGACCTTTTCCTGAAATGCAATCCAGAGCTAGCACATCCAATTCCCGAAGGCCTAGCCGAAGCCAAAGATACGTTTCTGGAAAGGTTATTCGAAAATGATTAGATGAGCTGCAAAATTATATAAAGGAGATGAAGATGTTTGACGAAACAGTTGTTTTTCTACGTACGGACCACATAGGGATGTAGTCAAGAACCATGTCAAAACACTGATTTTTAGTTCATTCTGAGTCAGGCTGCTTGAGAATATATCGCAAACAGGCTCAACACATGGTTAATTAATTAACAAATTCAAAAAAATGTGATCATTTTTGTTGACGGCCACAAGTCCCATTTAACATGGGAGATAAACGCGTTTTTCAGCGCAAAAGGGATAATTTTATACGCATTTCGTCCAAGCAGAACACATATCCTACAACCAGCAGAGGTTATTGTTTTCAAATAATGCTCCATCAAAAGATCTTAGGCGCATGGAATTCGACGCGATCACTTTGCACAAGCGAATACATTGTCAAGATCGTTACTCAATGATCTAATTATTCAATCTCGTTTAACACATGTGACATTCCCACGAAGTCCGCAAGTCCAGGAGTAAACGAAATCAAGGGTACTGTCAGCGGCAAAACAATGGATGGAATTGAAAGTAAGGGAATGCAGATAATTAATGAAAATTAAGAAGAAAGACGGAGAGATAATAGAGCCCTCAGGAATACTAATGAGGAAAACGTTATTATCGTATCTTTCAAAACGACATTTATTTAACACCCCCATATAAAAACAGTTTCTATAACTTTTTTATAATCTGGACGTGAATTGAGACCTTGGGGGACGCAAACTGGCTTAGAATGGACGCAAACTGGCGATTTGCGCATACACTGATATTTTCAATTATTATGCAGACTAGTTAAATGTTTTGAGTTTTTAATTTAAATTAAAAGGTAAATATTCAGTTTACTATTATACTGCAAAAGTTTTAACATCGACATTACTTAAATTCTACTAAAAACCCTTTTTGTAAGGATGGCATTTCTTTAAATGGACGCGATTAGGTGCGTTTATACTATGTATGTATGAAAAGTCCGTCCGTTCATCTGTCCATCTGTTTGTCTGGCCGTCTGTCCTTCTGTCCGTCTGTCCTTCTGTCCGTCTGTCCTTCTGTTCGTCTGTCCGTCTGTCCATCCATCCTCACGACAACTCTTCAATCTCTAGATGCTCCTGTTGGAGGTGGAGTGCTTTGCGCCGTTTGTTGCGATTTTCCATGCATGTTAATCGGCTTTGTTGAGTCCGGCGGGCGGGAGTTTATGTATGTGGCTCTCAGGCTTTCACACAAAAACATATACATTGCTACAGTTTATATCTCTCCATGCTCATCAGATGAGATATTTGACTTGCTGCCTTCTTTTATCTATAGGCTTACTGAAGTTTTGCTGCCTGCCGACGAATTACTGCTTTTTGGTGATTTTAATTTGCCTACTGTTGATTGGCTACACTCTCAAGATGATGAGGGTTTGCTGCCTTCTTTTTCGGCGACTACTTAACATGCCATTTCTTTTATTGACAACATTATTTCTTCAGGCCTAATGCCGTCTAGCGGCGTGACTAATGACTCTGGAAGATCTCTTGACCTGGTATTTTCTTCCGATCCCAATGGATCTCTCATCAAGCGTTGTTTAACTCCTATGGTTCCTAAAACATGTCATCAACCAGCACTACATACAGTTCTTTTTTTTTTTTGATTCTGAGGTCACACCAATTGCCCATAAATACTTTTAATAAAAAATAAATGTGAATTATATAGTGACAAGATTTCTCATTGCACTTTGAAACTGGGTGATTGTTCCCCCTTTTTAGGTGTGACCTCCATCATTGAACTTCTATGGTAGGCGATCAGAGATAACCATACCGATGAGACCTCTCTGATCGCTGGGTCGAAAAGTTCAATCATTTTTTTGCACTTAAAATGCATTTTGTAAATTTATTGAAAATATTTTCAATAAATTTCAGTCTGTTAAGACGAGAAATCTTCTTCGTTTATTTAATTTATCTTTAATATGTGGTATTTTTCCAAAATAGTGGAAACTTTCAATAATTATTCCTTTACACGGGAAGGGCAATAAGTATGAAATTTCTAACTACAGACCTGTCGCTAATTTAAGTTGTATTGGTAAGATATTTGAAGCCCTGGCTTCCGATGTTTTGTACTTCCACACCAAGCCTTTCCTGCGCTCCTTTCAGCATGGCTTTATGAAAGGTAAATCTACTACGACTAATTTGTTAGAGTTTACTAATTTCTGCATTTCTGCTATTGAAAGCTAAAAGTAAGTCGATTGCATTTTCACGGATTTTAGTAAAGTTTTCGACCGAATCAATCACAAAATCTTAATTCATAAGTTAAATGTTCTTGGTTTTCCTACTATCTTTCTAACGAGATAGATTATACTTCTGGCGTTCCGCATGGTAGCCATCTTGGACCATTTCTTTTTATAATTAGATTAATGATGCATATCTCTGATTTTGGCTAATACAAGAATTCTTTGCTATGCTGACGATGCCAAAATCATCCGCATTGTTTCTAATTAAAACGAGTATGGAATTTTAAGCTTGGACTTAGACACCTTTCATAAATGGTGTGCTATGAACTGTCTTCCTCTCAATATCAGCAAATGCACTGCTATGTCCTTTTCTCGTAACAGGAGGCCTATCGACTTTAATTATACTTTAGATGGATGCTTATTAACTAGACTTGACAAAATCAAAGATTTGGGTATCTACCTTAATACTCGTCTTTCTTTCGAGGATCATATTAACACAATCGTTGCCAGAGCTAATGCTACTTTGGGGCTTGTAAAGGGATGATCAAAGGAGTTTAATGATCTATTCATAACGACCTATTTTGGACTATGCCAGTCCGGTCTGGTCTTCCTTCTATGCTGTATACATAAATCTCATCGAGGCTGTTCAGCGGAGATTCGTTCGTTTTGCCCTGTGTGGACTTCACTGGGATAACCCTATTATCCTACCTCCATATATCGATAGGCTTGAACTAGTTCCTTTGGATTCTCTTGAGGATAGACAAAAAACTTCCAGAGTTGTTTTTGCGTTTCAGTGTATACAAGGAGCAGTGATGGGCCCTCTACTACAATCGGAGTAAATCTACTCCACTTGTAGCGCTGATAACACAATCTACTCCATTTTCATTATCTGCACAAATGCTACCTACAACACAACAACTCCGTTTCATCATCAATTTTTTTAAACTTTTGGTTAAATATAAAAATTTTAGAAAAATGGACTTGCTCAATACATGCATAGGAATTGGCAACATATATGATAAATTTATGCCGCTTACCTCACAGTAGTGCTTCTGGTGACCTCACAGTAGTGCTGCTGCTGACCGAATTTTTTCAACATTAAAAATATTAAGTTTGAAAATGGGACTAATCAGGCAATTCCTTCGAAGGGTTGCGATACAAAAATTTCGTTTTTCACAATATATTTGGGCACTACCTGAGAACGCGTCGACACAATCAACGCTCAGTACTGAAAAGTGAAAAGTTTTTCAGAACATGAAACCTTTTGAAATTGATTATAATCATTTTTACTATCCGACGAAACATTTTAGAATATAGTATATGGGAAAAACCACTTCAAAAATCAAATGTGCACAAATCGGTGACCATACATAATAATTTCATACCTAGATTTTAGGGTATCAACAGAATTGGTCTTATACCAATTCTATCATTTTTACTTGCTTTTTTAAGCCCGTGTGCAAAATTTCAGCACTCTAAGTGAACGGGTTCTTTCTTGAGTTATCACGAGGACGTGAGTCGGACGGAGAGACGGATCTACAGACAGTCAGACGGACGGACAGCCAGACAACCAAAATAACTTTTAATATTACGCATGGGTGTCCAAGCCATTTTGCACTACTAACATTATTTCTGTGCATTACAAACGAAATGAAAAACTTAGTATTACCCTATGATTTCATCTAAGGCATCAAAAACGTGTGTCATCGAGTAGATATATGTATACAAATGATCACGATCCATAATTTACAAAACATCTTTTCAGCAGCGTATAAAATATTAGAATCTAACGGTTCCACATATATAAAATCAGTCAACCAATTTCCTCTATATAATTAAAAAGAGCCTATCTAGAAAGCAATTAAAGGGATAGTGCGATAATTAGAGCGTCAAAAGTCAGAAAATATCAGAATTTGAACGCGAACGCTTTGAAAGTTCATCCTTTATCGATATAGATTCAAATGCCCACTTGACAACACAAAGTAGATTCTACGACCACCAGTAAAAACTCGTTCAAATCTTATAAGAAATTTTCGTGTACATAAAGAGCACACACTCATTCAATTCGTAAATATGCATAAAAATATCATATGTAAGCATACAACACATGCACAGAAGAAAAACAGCGACCGCAGGCATCTTAGACGCCGGCCATTCATAAAAGATTAGTAAAACATAAATTTCTTTGGAAATGAGACAGAGGCCTTAGTTCTCCAGTTGAAAGAAGAGGAAAATGAGTAGTTCTTTTCGACCGATCTTCACGACATAAGTAAATGTATGCTGCTTTCATTCGGATCGGAGTTTCTGCCTAGACGAGATCGTATCGCGGCGATCACAGGCAGTTCAAGTTTGAGGCTTCAAGAAAATCACTAAAATTGAGCGCCTTCCAAGTCAGTCAGTCAATCAATTACTTTTGATTTGCCTAAGAAGTTTCGGATTTAAGCGTGTAGTAAGACGGTGTAAATAAACGATATTGAATTTTTAATGAAATTTAATTGTTAGTTAGTGTGAAGTTTGGGTCTATAATTACAGTACTCGCAAGTGTTAAGCAAAAGTGTGAGTGCCCGATAAAGTGATGTAAATTTATAAAGTGCTGTTGCTTCACTCATTTATTTATGTAAACATGCATCGATGAGCTCCAGTATGACTTTCGACCACGATATTTCGATCATCTTGAGGAAGTGCATTGATCTTGCGTCCAGAAGTCAAAAAGTGCACATACATTGAGCTCATCTTGTTTGTGTGGAGTACATTACGTTTATGAGCCGAAATCTGCATTCTGCATTATGCAGCGCAGGACCAAAATGCATCAAACGGTGCCATTTCGCCTTTAGGTTTAATGCAGCGGAAGTTGGCAGAAGAATTTCTCATATCAGCGTGATTTCCTTCAATAGGTCACCCTGTGTGGGTGCTTTAACTTTTATTTTGTTTTTTCTGTTTTTGTTGATAAAATCAGTACATACTAGCTCAAAATGATGAGATGGATATACAGGGCTTGACAAAGACTCGATTGACTTAATTTCGATTAGCTATACTTAATTATTTTCTTTTTTTTTCATTGAGAAGAATTTCTCTGAATGCAGATATTTGTCTCTTGGAGATAGGTACCAAACCAATTTCAAGACTATTTTTAAAAATGATGTTTGAATTAGATAAAAGCACACCACCCAAAGATTAGAGACCTTAAGTTTTTTTTTTTTTTTGCTCTCAACCTAATCAGGGCGGAATGAAATGTTTGCTAACATTAAATGAAATTGTCCCGCAAGCTCAGTCTACAAGTTTTTTTTTGTATTTCATTACTACAATATCTCCGTTTTATAGTCAAAAGATCTCCGATTACATCCAGTAAGCGGTTTAATTTCATGTAAAAGGCTGACTGAGAAATGATGGATCTTATAAAATAAAACAAAAAAATAAAGAAACTTAAGTCTTCACAGCAAATTCATTTGCAATCGAGTTCGGCTGCTGAAAGCATAAGTAAATAAGGATGGGGCTTATCTGCTGTGGCGTATTCTACTTTTTATAGTGTTGGGTTTATGATAAAGTCCCCTTCCGGTTCTTTACATGTACAGATTATAATGAAACATAGGAAGTCATAAGATAGAATATTTTGTTTCAATGATTTTTCTTAAATTTTAATAACTATTGCTAATATGTTGGTAGAGTTTTCCCTGCCTATCTAACTCTTAAGTCCGCCACACATGTTCACTGAAAAGTGCCAAAATTGTTTTTAGTTTTTTTTTTTAAGGCGTTCCACATTAGTAACTACGCAGATTTTAAGTCATATTAAAACTATGTTTTAAACAGGAAGAAGCTGCACAATTACATTAATGAAAAGGAACAGAATTCCCAGTCAAAAAAAATGTTTACATGTGAAAATGGAAAATCTGCCTTTCCCCCTTGCATAATACAGTAAAGGTGGGTGTAAATTGACAAATGCTATAATATGTAGAGGTTCCCAAGTAGATTTTCAATAAACATCTTCTGGTTGGTAGAATAATTCAAACATTTGTGGTACTAACCTGGTCCTCAAATTCAGACGAATAAATAAAAAGCGGTCAAATTTGATTCGGACTAGCTCACGAAGGGTTCCGTACCATTGTACAAAAATAATGCCTACTTATGATATAATGACTGAGAACAAGACGATCAAAAAACGCCGAAAAACTCACTTTCTTGTATGGGTTTATTTTATTTTTATTATTTGTTGTTATAACGGCATTAGAAATTCAGACTCTATAAAAATTTCAACTGTCTACCTATTACGGTTCATGAAATACAGCCCGGTGACAGACAGACAGACTGACGGATATCGGAGGCTTAATAATAGGGTTCCCGTTTTTATCCTTGGGGTACGGTACCCCAAAAATGTTGTTACAATGCCGATGTTTTTTTTTCTAGTCTTAACATTTACTTCTGGTTTGTATCTTGGATAGATAGCAGATATTTTACCAGTAGATGCAAAATTTTAATCCCTGTAGATTAGTTGTCAAAAATTACACTTGTGTTAACATACTAAATGTAAGTATGTATTTATAAAATCATGCGAATACTCACGATATACTGACACAAGGTATGACTAATATGAACCAAGTCGGCCATCTTGAGCGTCATGGCATCAGACGGTTTAATTAAATATATATAATAATTAATTTTATATTCATTACAGTAATCATGAACAAAATATGTATTAACACTTACCTGATGCTTGCAAAAAGTATAACTTTTGTTTTTATACATTTAGTTGACAGATCATTATATATTTTCTAAAATATTCAAATATTTATTTACTATAAAATTATACATTGTAATTTGCGAAAGCTATTACCAAATAATTTATTTTAATAATTTTCCTGAATGCTTCATGTGAATTGTGATGCCGTGACGTCACAAGCTCAAGTGTCAAGATAAATAGTAGGCATACCTTCCCTGGTAGTTCAATCATCATGAGCGCACTGATGAGGTCATGATGATTGGTTGGCTGAAAGCAATGCTGATTTTTGTTCTAGCACCGCGACTAAACTCATTTATATACTTCGCAATTCATAGATTGCTCAACAACATTTATCTCTATTTCACTCGTGCATTAGATTCAGTAGACCAACAAATGCAGTTTCCATACCAATTTATTGGTGAGCTGATAGATGAGTTGGCTAAGTAAAAAAATTACTTGTCGTACACCCACATAATGTATGTGTGTATAATGTATATGTGAGTAGCTACATTGTCGTACTTGCTAAAAAGTTGTGTTAGTTAACATTACGAGCCCTCGCCCGCACTGGTACTAAAATTTTGTAAACTCATGAGCGTTGGCTACCAGGGTTGATACTCCATTTACCGTGCGAATACTTAGGCTGTGTTCAGTCTGGAGAGGTTTGAAGCGGAGCGGTTGCGCGCGTAACAGCTTTAAAATTCTAGAAGTACGAAAACGTAGAAGGCCTAATGCGGTGATTTTTGTTCAATTTGGTGTCTTCGAACGGTTGATATTTGAACGTTAAACATGTCCACGTCAAGGAGTGTTTTCTATATGAAAATTCATATTTTAAATTCAAAAAGTTTAAAAAAAAACTTACATCCAATCAATAAAAGAACAACGACAATTTGCAGTGAATTTCATCACTTATTCAGTGAAATCAAACAACGCCCTAAGAGATTTTCTGGATATTTTTGGATGACAAATGCTACTAAAATAAGTAAGGCAAGTGCTAGTAAAACAAGAAAAGCATTCACCAATGCAGTAACTCCAATTACACCTGTTTAGCGTCGTCCTGCAATTACGGATAGGCTCAATATGCTTACCAATATCCATATCGTCGAATATTTTATCAAATAAAAACTCTCAAAATGTCACTCACCACACTGCACAAGCAGCTTCACACGATTGAAATCAAAAATTTTTATGTCTCATTTAACCGCCTTTAAACGCTCTGGGGGCCTATTCTTGAATTACGAATGGTTTTTACGAATCGAATACCACGTTCGTATTCTTGAACCTCATCGTTATAAAGTCGAAGTGGTGAAAAGGTTTTTCAACATAACGAGTGTGGTAAGATTAAATCTGTCAATTTACAAATTGATATTGTCAGCTGTTTCATGTTTTAAAATATAATTTGTAAAAAATGGCTAGCTTCAGTGAATTGTCATTATTGTTTGCGTCTGAAATCGTTAAAGAATCTATGGACTATCAATTACGTCGATCGTTAATCAATTCCTGCACCCTTAATTCAACGCTTGATAGACAAAATGTTGCAGTAGGACCTCCACCAGTGCCATGCAAATATTTTTTTTGCAGCCGCAGATTTTCCTTTCACCACACATTTTAAATCCTGCCAACTCTAGAAATTTTCTATTACCTTTGTTTTGAATATAATATCATAAAAAAACTTTTCTAGTTCTTTTGCACTCCGGGTATGGAATTTAATACTGATTTTATTTTGCCACAATTCCGTGGCACCTTTTGAACTCAATTAGTTTAGTTTTTTGAGCATATAAAATTTTCGCACATCTTTTATCTCCCATTATCACCCGTAAAGAAGCAGCTGATTCACTCTTCATTTGTCATAACGAAGGGGTGAACCCAGTTTGGAATGGAGATGTTGGGAGGATGAATGGACTGGCTCTTCTTGTTGCTCACTGACGTATGGGCTGAAAAACCCTATAACCAGTATGCCACGTAATGCGATGGTACCTGAGCTTCCTTTTAAGCATCGCTTCTCTATGAGCTTTCCTGTAACGGAATTGTGGACTGATGGAAATGCCTTATCGAGCCTTCCCCCATCCGCTCTAAACCGACGGTTCTTTCACTAATGAGGGAGCTGGGGCGGGTGTCTACATTTCTGAGCCTGACATTGGGATGGAGTATATTCACTTGGAAGACCAACAACTGTCTTCCAGGCTGAACTTTTCGCCATCTCAATGGTAGCGGAGTTAGCCCTTAATATGCAAATCAAGGGAAGGACATTGCTATCCTTTCGGATAGTCATGCAGCCTTGATGTCTCTGAGTGGCCCTCGAATAACATCTAAGTTACTGGGCGATTGCAAGTCATCTGTGGATAAGTTGTGTATCCACAACAATGTGTCCGTTCTGTGGATTCCTAGTCACATGGACCGCAACCCGCCCATAGGCGCTGCCACCTCGAGTATCGGGTCTCCCATCAAAACGGATGTTCATAGAAACTATCAGCAGAGATGGGAAAACCTGAGTACTTGCAGATGCACAAAACTGTTTCTTGATGGGCCCAATGGGAATATCTCCGATTTTCTCATGGGGCTCGGAAGGAAACAATGTAGAACTGTGGTTGGTATTATCACCGGCCACAGCTCACTTCACGCTCATCTAACAAGGATGGGAGTTGTTGACAGCCCTGAGTGTCTGTCCTACCTGGAGGGAGAGCCAGAGAGAACCGAAAACTTTTTGTGTGCGTGTCCGGCCCTTGCCCCGAGCAGGCTGGATATTCTAGGGTCTGCCCTTCTATCTGTGGATGAGCTGAAAAACCTTCCTCACCAAGACCTGATGCGCTTCATTAAGAGGACAGGAAGTTTTCTGTAAATGGGTTTCTAGCAGGACAGCATAATGGGCTGCTAATGGCCTTCGTGCTTGGGATGGGATCTCCAGTCCCCGTGCATAAAAAAAGTTTGGCACAAAACCACTAATATAACCATTTTTTTTTTAATTTGAGTGATTGAAATTTTACCAGTTTTTGTAAGTATCTTAATTTTTGGTAGGTAAACGCACCAATTCACGTTCATGGAAATGTCATACTTACAAGAGAGGTTTTTAGTAGAATTTACTTAATGACGATGTTTAAATACTTGTAGTACAATAGTAAACTGTAAAATTATCTTTTAGTTTAAATTAAAAACTCTAAACATTCATCTTGTCTTCATAATAATTGAAAATATCAGTGTACTCGAAAGTCACCAGTTTGCATCCAGTCTAAGCCAGTTTGCAAACAACAAGGAGCCAATTTCCGTCCAGGCTAAAAAAGTTATAAAAACTGCTTTTATAAGGCGGTGTAAAATAAATGTCGTTGTGAAAGATACGAGCTTATTCATCTTTTCATTATTCCTGGTTTGCAAAGTCATTAAAAAATAAAAAGTTGTCTGATGAAATTCACAGTAACACAACATTCTTCAGATCAAAACTAATTCAATTCAAATTGTGTTGTTATAAATAAGAGAAAGTTAAAAGAAACAAATCAAGAAAGAAAATAACAATGGATTTCAACGTTTTATAAATTAAAATAATAAAGGAAACGTTTGCCTTAAAGTTATATTTAGTTCAACATACGTTTTTAACCACTTAAAGCTCTTGATCTCCCCCTTGCTCTTCTATTATGAATTGAAAGTTTTTTATTTGGTCGCCTAATAAAGGTGGTATTAGATGGCGTTAAATCTGAACCTCACCCTATAAATGCCTGTGTGCCCCAGGGCTCTCCATTATCTCTCCATTCTTCCTTTTAATTTTCATTAATTATATGCTTTCCCCTATTTAGGTATCCAAAGGAATCTCATCTTTTTAAAACAAGATCATCACTTAACCATTCCCATTGATAGAACATTAGTTCAAAACATTAACATCTGCTGGTTGTAGCATGTGCTGTGCTCGGACGAAATGCGTATAAAATTATCCCTGTTGCGTTGAAAAATGCGTTTATCTCCAATGTTAAATGGGTTAAATGGCCGTCAACAAAAATGATCACATTTTTTTTAATTTGTTAATTAATTAACCATGTATTTAACCCATTCGCAATATATTCTAATGCAGCCTAACTCAGAACGAACTAGAAACCAGTGTTCTGGCATGACTATTGACTACATCTCTGGGTGGTCGTACGTAGGAAAACACATCTGTTTCTTCAAACATGTCTCGTACATTCATCTCCTTTATATAATTTTGCAGGTCATCAAGCCATTTTTTAATAATCTCTTCAGAAATCGTATCTCTGGCTTCAGTTATGCCTTCGGGAATTCGATGGGTAAGGTCTGAATTGCATTTCAGGAAAATGTTATACCATTTTCGGCCTATCGCCTATTTTTGGAGGATGTAGGTCATGCAATCGTCTTCCCCATTTTTTTTTTTACTATGTTTAAAAGGCTATCAAGGCTTAATGAAAACCCACATTTGGCTAACGTATCACAGCACTTAACTAGTTTTTTGTGGTCCAGACCAAGGTATTCATATTAAAATTTTGACACATTACAGCTGATAGTCTGTGACGTAAATCTGTGACTATTGTATATACATTTTTATAGGAAAGTCAGAGAGAGGAGGGAGAGTATTGTGTTCTCCGTACCGCACTTTCCTATACAATATAACGTCACTAATGGCGGAACGTGGTTCCTAATGGGAATACTTTGTATTCTATATACCTTGGTCCAGACTTTCCTACGCCTTCAGAGTATCATAAAAACAATTTATTCTACAACGATGTTTTTGGAATATTTTATTTGATCCTAGCTGGTCCAGGAGAAAATTTTCGTTGTCGAATGTCCGACAATACTTCATTTAGCGTTGTAGCAGTATATCCTTCCATATTCCTTAGATGCAATGCATTATATCAGATTAATTAATAAAGTGCTGCTTGTAAATTGCAATTTGCTGTAAAAATCCAGCTTTGCTTTGCCATCACCAATATACGCAAACTGGCTCATGATTGCAGTGATTCATTTTGTGGCCATTAAAATTTATATGGTTATTCCGAAAATTTACTTAAAATTCAAACAATATTATATAGTATATCTTTTTCTAAATATAACTACTTCAAAAGCTTTCTCATGAAATAAAAATGGAATAAAAAAAGCAGTCCCTTACCTTTTAAACTCATAGGACTACATTAAAAACAAAAATATTTTTTCTTGCATTTTCGCATTATTTACACGCCGACTCCTAATGAAATGAACTCTGAGGACTCTAACTCAACGATCCTGTTGCTCATAGCAGATATATACACGAACATGAGGATATAGAAATATCTGCATTTTAAGGTTTTATGGCATGTTATAAAATGAAGTAGACTCAAATTGAGTTGTGATGAAAATTGGGTACTGGACGCTAATCGGTGCACTTACGTACATATTTTTAAAAAAATTATTAGTCCAATTTTTTTTCATATCAGTTCATATATTTAGTAAATTTACAAAAATAAGTTAAAATAAAATAAAATTACAAATAAATATGTAAATTTTTATAAGCAGGATGTTTTCTAACATCGAGTGACAGTGAATGTGAAACTCCGATCTCATCTAAATGTGCGCTTTACACAAAATATATCGTATTAACGGCTTATGTACACCCATACATAAGTGAATATTAAATGTGATAGCTATAGCACAAAAATTTAACAAATAATAAATCAAAATCAAAAAAAAAATTATTGTTCACGGATGTGTTAGAAAATAAATAAATTTCAAAATGAGAAAGTTAAAGTGGACTTCAAGAAATCTGTGTTTAAGTGTTTTAGTGCTTTTATTAACAAAACGAACAAGCGGCAATGAGAACACGCACTACAAACCAGCCTTGGAATGCTACGATCCATATGGACGACCTCAGGTATGTATTTACTTTAAACATCAAGCACCTTAAGTTTTACTTCTTAACAATATTACATAAATTGTATGGCCTTAGCATGGTTCTCAAATGTAAAATTACTTTGTGTGTACGTTTGGATATCTTCTGTTTCTGAAATTTGTCATCCACAAAGATTTTTGAGGTGAATAGCTCTCTCAGGCATGATACCTTCCTAGATTCGAAGATTTATGCGAAAAAAAAACACATTCACGTTCACTTAAACTCATTTTCATTGTAGTCATGTATATTATTTTATAAGTAAGTCATCATATATAATACTGTTGCTACGCTCCTAAGATACATATGGTGGTGGCTTCAATAAATGTTGTACTATATGTCTTCTTTTGAACTCGCGATACTGCTACAATTTCTTAATTGTAATTAACGAATCTTGCATAACGCTATCGATGAGGAGAAGATACGAGGTCCGCAAAGATTATATGAAATGGTCGAAGTAACTATCCACCCAAACTTCGTATAAGTCAGTACTTACGTCATAGAACTAATAGAGCTATGGATCAGTCATGCACATGTATTACTTTCACATACATATAGGTATTCACCTTTGTTCATCCCTACGGAGGACGCAGATATTTTATCAGGTGTGGATCTAGCATTGATATTAGGGGGGCTGCGGGTCTACAAATTAAATTGAGCAAAAAAAAACAAAAAGAAAACATCCAGCGTCGTAAGTCGCTTAGTTTAGCCACCGCAGTACTGACTGCCGTACTATGAAGATTTCCGCATTAAGCGGTGTAGATGATTTTTTGAGGCCAGCCCGTCCCCTTAACTCATCACAGCGAGCTGAAATTTGGCACACAGGTTCATGTCGTGTGACAATTGAATCTATCATCTATTTGAACCGGAAATTTCCATGGAAAATCGGGAAAAATCATTTGAAAATTTGGTACAAATTTGATTAATGATAAATCCGTTTCAGGAAAAATGCAGAGTTTTCCGATTTTTCCGAAAAAAATTTCCGGAATTTTCCGACTTTTCCGGAAAATTTTCCGGTAAGAAAGTGTTCTAAATTATGCAGGATCAAGTTCCCTATCAACTGGCGCATCATGAGTTGCATAAAGTTGCTTTTGTGGAAAACTCCGTGGAAAACCCGGAAAAGCTGAAAAATCATCGGAAAAATTTTCATCGATATGATTAGTGATAAATCTGTTTCAGGAAAAATGCAGAATTTTCCAATTTTTCTGGAAAATTTTCCGAAAATTCCGGAATTTTCCGACTTTTCCGTAAAATTTTCCGACAAAAAAGTTTTATAAGCTATGCGGAATCATATTTTTTCCGTCCTACTGGCATCAATACTTTCTCTTCAACAATCACGAAAACTTGCATGAAAAATCGAGGAAAATTCATGTAAATTTTTAAAAAAAAATCATAGTAATAGGAAAAGTCTGTGGAAAACATGGAAAATCGGGAAAATTCATGTTATATGGGATCAAGTTGGAATACAGCTAAAAAGCGCTGTTTAAAACATAATTTGAATTTCAGAAAACCGTTACAGTACTTCAACGATTTGATACTCAATTAAATTTTTTGAAAAACCAGTGTCTTTTCAGTCGTCATAAAATTGTTTTAAAATATCTCCATGCAGCACGTAATAACAATTTAGTTAACGTGAAAAAGGCAGAAAATAAAATAAGTAAAAAACGAGTTTTCAAACAAAACTGAGGCCAAGCCGCATGAAAAAGTAGAAAATAAACTTTTCTTTACACACAGAGGTGGACTCAGATTTTATTGGCTGACAATCACCGATATATTTCAGTATGATCAATCAGAGGTAATAAGTGATTTGATTCATGAAGAGAAAGAATATTCAAGAGAAATGTCCCAATAAAAAAATCTGAGTCCACCTCTGTGTGTGAAGAAAAGTTTATTTTCTACTTTTTCATGCGGCTTGGCCTCAGTTTTGTTTGAAAACTCGTTTTTACTTATTTTATTTAGTTTACTTTTTCAAAAACTAATTTTTTTAATAGAATAGTAGTTTAGGGTGTAAAGTGAAGGAGGCATTTAAACCAAACTTTTCACAGTTTTACACACTGGCATATATAATATGGACTACTCGATATGCTATTTCATGTGAGTACAAGTTTTTGTGTCAAAAATAGTTCTTCCGTCACGTCGGTGCAAACTTTGAAAAAAACATTGGCGGGGAGTTGAAAAGTGATTTTATTTATTATAATAAAAACTATAGAATTTCTGTTGAGTATCTTTGAATATATTACCTTTGGTAAAACACTTTTTATTACTAATTAACCCAAATAATTAATTTAAAAACATTTATTTCGACGAACCCACTTATTTATTTGATGTTTACAGTTCTCTCTCAGTTGGTACTTGGCGCTTGCAACAAGAGAGAACGCTATATAGAAATGAGCCGACTTTCTACAGTGTATTTCTATGGACGTAGTCAGTCCATATTATACATGTCATACGAACATAAGAACGCTGCAAATATTTTAGAATGTTAGGAGTTAGGACTAAGTTAGGGCTCTGATGTGGTAGTGAGGGAGTCTGTTTCGTGGCTTTGGAAGTGTTTCTCGAGGGTTTTGGATCACCCAAAGTTGGTGTCCCAAACTCAAATTCTGAGAAAAACCTATACACATACATCACATGCATGCAATAATATTCATTGGAATAAAAAATTTTATTGAAGTTGAATTATATAAATAAAAAAAATATAAAATAATAAATATATTTTTTCAAATAACTCGAGTAATTAAATATATTTTTCTTCAAATTTAGGGAAGTCATACACGACCCCCCCACCCCCATGAATCCGCCACTGGTTATTATACGCCAAGCTAGCCAAGCACTCGTATCTTACCTTAGGACGGAAGTCGCCGTTTCTACGAAATTACATAGTTTAGATCTCTTTTTTACATTGCAAGTTAGATATAATTTCCGTTCTGATCTGTTTATATAATACCACATAAGTAATAATTAGAAGTTATCACTATTCCTGAATTTCTTTCAATTTAACATCATATGAATCTATGATCGAAAGTTTAATCACAATATTTAGCTTAAAGTATGAAGCCTAGAAGAATTTGTGAAGAATTGAGTTACTTATAAGCGTACAAAAATATATAAATTGTTCTCGCTGAACCATCTAGACATCCTAGAATAAATAACTAATTTTCATAGAGGCGTTGATAACCATGTGCCTTCTTTCACGCTAACAGTTTTTATAATCGCGAAGTATGTTGTAAGTTTCCTCGACTCAATAACAAAACAAAACGGTAATGATAATACAAAACACAATTAATAATTAAACACAACGTTAATAAAAAACAACAAAAAAAAGTATCAAAAGGCCACACTGAACCATATAATTGAGACATCCAAAGAGGCTGTCGTAAGCCTCAAATTTACATGGAATAAAGAGGAAAATAGACATTAGACATCATTACACTTATAACAAAAAACAATCAAGGCATGTAAAATATTATTATAAATGTATAAAATGGGCAAAGTGATTAATAATTACGCCCACTGAGAACATGCCTTAATCAAGGTGAAACTATTCTTCGTTATTAGAACACTGTTTCGAAAATCATTGAATGCACTCCCTCAAGCGGATGTGCGAAAATATTTTTTTTTTATGAGATCAGCGATCGAAAAATAGACCAGAGATCAATCGATCTCTTTCATTGTTGAGCTGTGAAACAGTGAAGCGGAACTTGATATCAATCATTAAAGTACAAATACATAAAATAAGATAAAAGATTTAAAATAAAGAACTATGTTTACATTTAACTGGTTAAAAGTTGGGTAAAAGTCAAAAGTTAAAACTGAATAAGTTAAAAAGAAACGTTAAAATAAAGCTAAAAGAAGAGGAAGGATAAGGAGGCATGGTCTTCGCGTGAAGAACGAAAAGGTTTTATATATTTTACTGCAACGTGACAGGTAGAGCCATGGAGTGATAGTTGACTACCTATGTTTAAATTTGCACAAAAATACATAATGGATATTTTTCTTGTCTCTAAATAATATAAAAGCAATTATTTTATTATTATATATAACGGGTGCTTTCTTAAGCGTTTGGTTATTAATTAAAAAAATAAAACAGAAAAATTGGAAAAGGTATAAAATTGTTATTGGAGATTAAAACTGAGTTTTTGCCATTTACTTTTTAAAGATTATTTCATGTAAATGTTGGCCACGACTACGTTTCAGGGTGGTCCATACGGGAAGTACAATTTTGACTGACTTTTCTGAGCATAGCCGCTTTTATCTCACCGATAACACATATGATGTTGTTTTCTAGTACTTAAATCGATGCTGGTTTATCGGCATAAACAAGAGATTTGACGTACCCCACAAAAAGTAGTCCAACGGTGTCAAGTCGTTCGATCTAGGCAGTTAGTTAATTAATTGGTCAAAAACGAGAGATGAATTGCTCACCAAATTCATTTCGCAATAGGTCCATTGTTGTTGTTGTTGTTGTTGTTGTTGTTGTCGTGCTGTGGCATATGGCACTGTCTTGTTGAAATCACATGCCAACCAGATTAAGCTCGTGTATTTTGGGCAATAAAAAGTTGGAAATCATTGCACGATAGCGACCACCATTGACGGTAACATTCTTCTCATCGTCATCTTTGAAAAAGTACGGACCAATGATTCCACCAGCCCATAAACCACACCAAACAGTGCATTTTTCAGGATGCATTTGCAGCCCTTGTATTGCTTGTGGCTGGTCATCGGACCAAATACGGTAATTTTGTTTATTTATTCCTCCAGCTTTTCCAAGGCCTATTCACCGAAAACACGACGCTGTGGCAGATCGCCTGGCTTCAGTTCTTGAGCGAGCTGTAGTTTATACGCATTCAAACCAAGATCCTTGCGTAAAATCTTCCGCGTAGTGGAATAACACAATTCCAGTAGCTGCGAACAGCGACGCATGGACACATCACGATTTTCACCAACACTGGCGGCTACAGCAGCAATATTTACTTCTGTACGCACTTTACGTACACGGGATTGATGTTCAATAACGTAAAATTGGTGCGAAATTTGGTCACTATGACTTGAATAGTCTGCTCAGTAGGGCGATTATGACGACCATAAAATGTTCGAACTCGAGGAAACAGAGAGCACGAATTTTGATAATAAAATTCAATAATTTGTAAGCGTTGTTCGGGTGAAAGTCTTTGCATAACGAAATGGCAAAGCAAACTGAACAATTTTGACTTTGACACATGTCACGAATCACGCGTGAGCTGTCAAAAACAGAGCGCTGAAAAACCAAACAGAAAAAAAATCACCCATTATATACACATACATATATGTATCCATTACCTTTCGGTATGGGTATATGATGGCTTAGTGGAGGTAGCGATTCATTCTATTCTTTGGAATTACGTACGTGTTTTAACGTTTTATTAAAAATAAAAAAAATAAATGTCGCATATAATTACTTTTTTTTATTTGTAACATAGGTTTCGTGATCTACCCTGTGTGAGGCAAAAAATCACGTGGCGCCCGATATATTTTTCAGCTTTGAGCTAACTGAGCTAGAAAATACACACTTTGGAGTGCATATCATACTGAGACTATGAAATCATGCATTTGTCGCGGGTCATTAAGGTCTTATTCTTTCATTTTTCTCGAAACGGTTATTCGTCGCCACATATATCGTACGTTCGTTGCTGGTTTCATGTCAATCCTATCAAGGAGTGAGCGTATTCCATTTCCCATCTCAATTTTATAATTGAGCGCCCAATTAGGAAGATGAGAAAAGTTACTCCGCGTTTAGATGTAAGAGTGGGGGAATGTCGTCAGGGTAGGCCACCCTTTTGACTTTTGTTCATAACTTCCGTTTAAGGAATAATTTGGTTAATCCAATCGCATCATTGGAAATGTCTGGAAAAAAGGAACACTTTTGCTGAACATCGCAAATTGATTTGATGAAAAATGTAACAAATACAGGCGTTTAAAAAAAAAAACAAAAAGTGAAATGCTGTCAAGGTCGGCCCGTGCTGTCTAGGTGGCCAATCGCTGAAAATCGACGAAATATGTGCTGAAATGATTGAAAAGACCTGGAAAAATTTATTGAAGGAATTTAAAAAAAATTGTCCAAACTTGACGGTAAGCGTAATTGCCGCATCGCGTCACACCTACTGACCTATAAAAATGGACTGAGCATATTGTTATTTTCCTATAGGAAAGAATGGTACAAGTTTTATAGTTTTATCTTTCGGGCTATGGCAGAGTTGGAGCTACCAACACAAAATATTGCTTACTGAACGTTTTCTTATGCTATTTGATGTTCTTTTGTTGGCTGCAGATGCAATCACCGCAGAAATAATAAGGTAAAGACACTATTTACCGTGCTCCGTGCTCTCTTGCCCATACGCAGGATTCAGGTAATAATATCCTTTTGAAAATTAAAGTTGAAATGAGCTTAATTCCTTATAAGCGATTAAAATATCACTTGAACGCAAGAAAGACATTTATTTTTTAATTTAATTCGATTTTCGGGTGTAAAATTTCACTTGATTTGTTGAGTTTTACATGTTTTTTATGTAGTAAACGTTTTAAAGGGTGCTCAAACTCTGATATACAGAAACACAATATTTTGTGTGTCACATGAAATAGCAAATCGTTCAGTCCATTGTTATAAGTCAGTGGTCACACCACAACTAGAGATATGTCGGTCTGGAACCAACGGGTCCATTCGGAACGGGTCCATACAAGGAATGAACGAAATGGGTCCATAATTATTGGAACTATCGATCACTAGTTCCTATGTTTAACCCTTAACTACCTACCCCTAATTTTCATCCTTTAACCACCTAAGTGAGGTCTTGGTGACCGCCGACGAATTATTGTAGCTGTTTCTAAATCTTGGACGATTATGGGAAATGTGAATAAATAAAAGTCATGTCTAGCGTCTTAACTGTTGTAATAAAATAAATAAGAAAAGGAAACATTGGATGAAGTGTAGAAATAGTACATGGAAGCACATTGACGTACGTTGCACACAAACCGCAAACTTCCCCAATTCGAAAAGTTGTTGCGTCATGGTGACGCATGGTGACTAACGGTTAAACCAATTTATGCAAACAAATTTACTGATCTTCGCCTTTTCTGATTGCATATTGTTCATACCCTTTTCATACCCTAGATGAGATCTAAAGGGGTATACTAAGTTTGTCATTCCGTTTGTAACACATAGAAATAATGATGGTAGAGCAAAATGGATTGGACATCCATGCATAAAATTAAAAGTTATTTTGATTTTTTCATGTCTGTCCGTCCGTCTGTTCGTCCTCACGATACATAGCTCGAGAACGCGTGTACCTAGAGAGAGCTGAAATTTTGCATAAAAAGAAAAAAAACTAAAATTAAGTACGAAAATGGGACAAATCGGGTAATCCTTCGTTGAGTTGCAATACAAAAATTTCGTTTGTCACTACTTATTTGGACACTATCTGAGAACGCGTCAACGTCGAGAGCTGAAATTTTGTTCAGAGTGCTTTCATAGCATTAGTAAATATAGACTCAAAAATGCGTCGACCCCTTTTTGGTGTTGCCATATAAAAATTTAGAAGTTTTACGTATACTGTGAAAACGATCAGTCCTATACGGCTCTTCAGAATATGAAATCCTTTGAAATTGGTCAGAACCATTTTTACTGTCCAACGAACCGTTCTAGAAATATATGCGAAAAATCACTTCAACAATCAAAGGTGCACAGAGAGGTGCCCATACAAAATTACATACGGGCATTCATATCATAAGATTACACCAATTCTAGGTTTTTTACTTAAGTGCTTACTGAATTTAATCATTTTTATATTATTATGTTTATTTATAATATTTATCTTTGTTAGTTATTATAGCTTCAGAACATTATTTTTTTCATACGGGGGAATATAAACGAGGCATATAATTTCCTCCGTTAAAAGCTTCAAAGCAAACCTATTATTAACGAACATTAACTTTCACTAAGCACACGAAAATTGGCCAAACCAACCGCAAAGATGAGCGCGCAGGGGAAATGAATGAAATTGAATTGTTTCGCTCTTTAATCGCATGAAAGCTAACTTAACACATACAAAATTTACAATATGAATTTTTGTATCTGTTATGCGGATACTATGAAATCCTAAATTTACATTTATAACGTCCGCATAAAGTAAAACTGTAGTATGCTGGCAGCATTAACGCTATACTTTGATTCCTATACAAAAACGTGATGATTCTGATATGATGATGGATAAGAATTTTGAAATGCTTCTGGTAGGTACTAATTAAGAAATTTTACTAAGTTTCCATCTATAATTTCAATAATAAAAGTAATACCCAACTCGACATAGTTGTATGGAAAAGAAATAATCTATGTACATATACTCGTATATACCCCAAATTACTGTCTCACATTATTCTTCCTCGAGATGATCACATGTTCACTTACAGGTTTTTGTTTTCTCTTAGATTATGCACATAGACATAATAGTTCTTAGTTGGGAACAAATAAATTTCTTGGATGATGAAAACTTCACAACGATAAACTTTAACCTTTTCTGTAAAGCGTGCTGAACCGAATATTTATAAAATATACACGCATAGTTACTAAAAACTAACAGGAAGTGCTTTCGATTAGACGCTTTCTTGCTGCTTTCAGCGATCATTAAACTCATTTCTATGTAATATGAACTGAACATACATATAATACATAGGAATAGCATAACAAAACTAATCTTTCTGGAATTGTTTTCTGTATTTACTCGAAAAAATTCTTAGGGCAGAGATGATTAACCGAAACACAGAACTTAAAAATATTCGAAATTATTTGCCAAGAACGGTTTCACAGTTCAAGTTTAAACTTAAGATGTGGTTTAAACTTGGTTTATCTCTTCAATACAGTTTCACAGTGGTAAGTTAAGCCTCGTTTAAACTTAGCTTAAACCATCGAGATTGTGCGTTTAAACCCAGTTTATCTTTAAATGTAATGAGGTGACAAATTTGACACTTGCTGAAGTAGTGTGGCTTTTAGAAAACAATTTGTGTGATAATACAATGAATTCAGATCAGAAAGATACATACATATTAGCGATGAATATATCGATAATATTTTTGTGTTTTTCAACAAATTTCATTAATATTGTTGTTTTTTTTAAAGAGAAATTCGTAATGCGTTTTAGAGAGTCTTTACTCATTTTTGTAGGCTTAAATATTTTTTTTTCTCACTACGATCACCGTTTTTGTTTTTTCAGTACGATTTGCCGGAAAAAACTTGCAAATAATATAAAACAGAAGCAATATTTTGACAGTTAATGACTCACCAAAGTATATAGAATATAAGTTATTCCCATTAAAATGTTGGCACATATTCTGTGACGTAATTTCGTGACTAATGTATATGCATTTCTATAGGAAGGACAGAGAGAGCGCAGAGAGTATTGTCATAGACAAACTAATAACATGCAAAGACTGGACACGTAGAATAAAAATATGTAACGCTTTTCTAGAATATAAAATTTACGAGGCCTCGACGGGACGATGGCTCGAAGTGGCACTTAATGACGTGCCCAAAGGGTATGCCAGCAATGCCTCGCTCTATAAAAAACACCGTTGCCTCGACCCGATGAAGGAAAGTCCACAATTTTTCATAGAAATTTACTGCAAATTTCTTCCTTGTTGAAATATAAAGCCAAATAGCATATTTAACAATTATGTGGAAAAAAAATTTAGGAGAGTTAATTCTCGTTAAAAATTTTCAATATCTTTGAACTGCAAATTTTCATTTTTCGTCTTAAATTGTCGCTTGCTGGGTTTCTGCCTTTTACGCTAGATGTCTCTGATGTAATTGTGGTCTCGGTCTAGGCTAATTTTATTTGAATATTCTCATTTTCAGGACACAAACCTACGTATAATAAACTTTATTGCCTGTAGGATCGCTGGTATCTAAATTGAAACTTTTGCTGAGTACTGACTCCTCTTAAGACTCAGATCATCACAAAACTTCAAACGTCAATTTGTTGACAGATTTTATCATGCAATATGCAAAATGTCAAAGAGATACCTACCTATGTACATACATAGTTAGAATATATTACACTGAAATGAAAATTTAAATAATATTTGGATTAGGCGATTGAAATTGTATTTTACATATGAATTGTTAAGGGCAGCAGGTGGTCCATAGTTCAGGAGGTTATAGTACTTACCTAGACGAACAGAAAATTGTACGACAGGGGAGGGGTCTACTTCAACCGTTTAGGAGCTACAGGGTCATTAATAAAAACAGCTAGTTTTTCACAAAACACCCGGATTCTTGAAAATACAGAGCGTACGATCACAGTTAAGAGCTAATTGTATGCAAAACTTCTTTACCTTTCCAACGACTGCCCAACCAGCCCCGTATCCTTCTACTCTCAAGAATTATGGCGATCTAAAATATAAATTTCGGATTTTCTTACCTTTTTTTACTTTGACTTCTATTTTTTTTGCAAAAACTTCGTTAAAATAACTTTTCTTTTATATAAAAAATGTAGTCTCTGCAAGGTTTTTGTGCAATCACACATTACAACAAAGTTAATGTAAGCTCCTTCCTCACTAGTAATTTAGAAGAATATAAGTATTAACGTAATATCAAGGTTTGTTACCAACCATTCAAATGCAGTGGAACTTCATCGGGTTTTTCTTTAGTTTCGAATCTATCAATTTACCAACTATGCATCCACAAGCTGTTGCAAATTAAATGATTCACAGACAAATCGACCCGCAGGGCTTGTGGTACAAGAATGTCTGAGCCACGGAATATTATAGAGATTACAATGGCCTGCTATGACGATTTCGGAAGATGGAGAGCCAGAAAATAAATTATCAATATTTTTGGAGATATTGTCAAATGCGGATACCGTGTCGTCATCAGATATATTTAGGCTGCGATAAAGGAACCTAATCCAGAAAACTCTGGATTGGTGGAAGGAAAATCTTTACAGATAGTAAGGCGACATTATTCCGAATATATATTACGATTCCTCTATGAGGAGAGCCGCCAAGCTGGAACCAGGGATACTGATTCATATCAGCATCAGAAACGACATTGGTTTCACTTAGCGCAAGAATTATCGGATGTTTAGAGTTAAGGTGTCATCCCACGCGAATTCCTGATGCAGCTGAAGATAGACCTAATTTATTAGATCTGTTTTTGATATCTCACCCCTCTTGGTAATTTAGACCACTGCCTAATCAAGACTCAATTTACCACCTCCAACCTGTGGCGCCCTACTTCACCACCTACAAGTCGGCTTCTATGGCACTATAAAAATGCTGATTAGGAAAGTCTGATCAGTATCTTAGAGAAATTTATTGGTCGGTCTGTTTTGCTTCGAAGGATGTTGATGAGTGCACAATAAAACTTAATAACATTCTAAATATTGGTGTGCGTGAATACCTTCCGTGCTCCTACAGCTGATCTCAACAACAATTAAATCGCTCTTGGTTTAACGATAAGTGCAACCAAGCAATAAAAGCGAAAGAGTATGCTTTCACGCCTATCAAATGCATCCATATCCAGAACTGAAACAAGTCTACAGGACTGCACAGAACACCTGTAAGTCAATTATCCAGAGATAAAAATTTCTTTTTGACCAGAGTGTCAGACAAAGAATCTTGGCAAGCCACAAAGGCAGCAAAGCTTTCTAGTCTCTGGTCAAAACCATCAGGAACAACTTCAGCAGTTCCTCTATACCTTCACTACTTAATAATGGTGAAGTAATTGTGGACTCCCTGGATAAAGCTAATACATCTCCCATGTGGATGTGTACACGAGCTAATACACATCCGAACGAGAGATGTGTTCAAGATCCTTAATGGGATTGACATCTCCAAAGCCGCAGGACCTGATGGCTACAGTTTTAGATCGGACAAAAATAAGTAATTTCATTCTTGTGTAACTGTTAACTCCAATTTTAATAAAGACATTTTTAATTCTTTGGAATATACAAAATTTAAGACCGAACGGTTACAAATTACAGCTTAATACTTTCGTTGGATTAAAAATTCAAAAAATATTTTTTACCGTGTATGCAACGTAGATTTAGATTAGAATGCAGTTCGAATGTTCAAATACGAAACAGACTTATTGCATTTATTGCGGCAATAATATTCTGGACATTTATCAACACCTTCCTCTATATTTTTTCCGGGGTTTTTATCATTCTGCTAACTATTGCTATAATTTGCTAATATACGCAAGACTTTACGTCTCAATGCAATTTTTATATCCTAAATGAAATCTATAGGGTAATACTAAGTTTGTCATTCCGTTTGTAATGCACAGAAATAATGATAGTAGAGCAAAATTGATTGGACACCCACGCATATGTATTATTAATTATTCAGATTTTTGCATGTCCGACTGTCCGTCCGCACGATAACTCGAGAACGTGTTCACTTAGAAGGCTGAAATTTTGTAGATGGTCTTTACAAAAAAAGTAAAATTAAGTTCAACAATGAGACAAATCGGGCAACTTCTTCGTGGGGTTGCCATAAAAAAATTTCGGTTTTCACTATATATTTGTACACTGCCTGAGAACGCGTCGACATAGAGGCCTGAAATTTAGTACATGGTGTTTTTATAGTAAAAATAACAAATAAAATTTTAAAAATGGAATAAATCGGACAACCCCTTTTTAGTGTTGTCATATAAAATTTGGGGTGTTACATATACTGTGAAAACGATCAGTCCTAGACATTTTTATTATACTAAAAACTTTTTCAGAATACGAAATCCTATAAAATTGGTTATAATCATTTTTTCTGTCCGACGAAACGTTTTAGAAATATATGCGAAAAATCATACGAAATTTTATACGGGCATTCATCTAAGGTATCATAAGAATTGGTCTTAGACCAATTCTAGCTTTTTTACTTGTTTAAATGAACTTGCATTCAAGATGATAAGACATCAACCGAATTGCCTTCTGCTGTCAAGTTTAAAATCGCGTTGGAAGGAAGGCTTGCATATGCAAGCTGTCTCGTCTAACCCCCGGGTTAACCAAGCTTCGACTAAGCTAACAGTCTTACCACTAATTCTGCTTCCATCACATGTCCTGCAATTTTAAGATGGCAGTAAGGTCATCAGCGTAACGTTGTTCCTGTTAATCATCTTTCGCCGATTTAATATTTCGTATCTTCTCGTCCCTTTTGTTCTTGCAATACATCAAGACATTTTACATCAAGATCTGTATTTATTTGCTTATGCCGAAAGTTTCCCTAAATTCAAATTTCAGTGAGTCTTATCCAATTACTGGATAAATGGGCCCATTTTCACCCTCATAGTATAGTCATAGACCTAAAGTAGGCTAATTTGGTAGTAATAAAAGCTCAAAAAACAAGTTCTTCCTTAATAAGTTCTCATTTAGTTTGTTCTTCACGCCATTTTTTAATACTGTATACTGCAATGTGTGAATATGACATGGATTTATGAGTAAATCATGCATGACGAGCAAGCGACTGACCGTGACATACGTATTTTGTGGAAACTACGAGCGAAAAAAAACAAAAGATTGAAAGAAGATTGTTTAGAATATGAATTTAATTGGGGTGTCTAGTAAATTAACCTTCAAGATATTCAAGGCCATCAGCATATCACATTTTCTCCGAAAACTTGATCTAGTATTCGAAAAAATTTTCAGAAATTTGCAATTGTTTTTGTTTTTAATTCAATCCCAACAAACATAACGATTGGCCTACGAAACGCTTTCTTATAATTTCTTATTGCCACAACGAGCATTTTTATTGCCGGCAATAATGCATTTTTATCGCCTACGTTTAACATGACGGGGGTAATGTTGCATCGCATATGAATCGTGTAAGTAATTCATTTCATGATCGCCATGGCGATAAATATCCTTTTCTTCTTTCGTTTGGTTTTTCTAGACGATCACACTTGACGAAACAACAACTGTAAATGAGGCAATTCCACAGGTAGAGTACTGAAATATTGTCGATAACGGATGTCTCGCTCTCATCACATCTAGTAATAGCGATCTAGGCAATAACAGTGCAATAATATGGCAATAAGCAAGAGATTCGTAGGCCAATCGTAATGTTTCCGGGAATCTATATGACTTTAGCTCTCGAGCTATTGCAAAAACATCGCCATGGTAATAAAAGGGCAACGCAGGTTTTATTGCCATTTTTATCGCAACAGCAATTTATCACCACAGTGTTTGCTGGCATTGAATCCAAAAACGTTCACCAATACTGTTGGAAATATGTATAAATGTAAATAAAGGATTTTTAATATAAGATCCCAAGGAGTCAACAAACCATAATTCGGGATTAGCTTACAATTTGGAAGCCTCCCTCCTGCTTCATCACACAACGTTAATTAGTTACCACGTACAGCGGTACAGCTGTAGAACGAGCTGACCTCTTGCGCATTCGGCGGTATATTCAAATTTAAGTGTGAAAGTACAAATCTTTAGATTAGTAAAATTAAAATTAATTTGTAGCTGATAACTTAGCTCTGGCGAGCAGTTAGGAGAGGATTTAGATAGGACTAAATAAAAAATTTGTAAATATCACACCTGTTTGTCCGACAGCTTTTACCTAACTTCATGATATCTCAGTAGAAGCGGGTATTATTTAGGCAGCTCTACTACAAATGTTCCTGTACGACGCGATGTATTCCCTACTAATTCCAATCTGTCTATCAATACCTTGCCCCGTAGCAAAAAATTGGAAGGGGGGGGGGGGGGGGTCGGACCGGTTTCCAAGATAACGGGACTTTAAGATATTAAGGTATGTTTTTACAGATCACCTTTAGAACACCTTGTAACTTCTGAAGGTTACACTCTATGATGATGATTTATACTTTGGTCGATAGATAATCGTTGGACCTTTCTAATGGTGCCTCCTCTTCTCCGTTTTGAAGCTATGGCTCAACAAAGTTAAAATTTCGGAATTTTTAGTCATTTCTTTTTATTTAACTACTATTTTTACCAAAACACACGTCATCAATACTACTTTTTCATATTGGATTTAAGAAGCCAAAAAGCTTAGCTTAGTATCACACACTGTACCCAAAATATAAACCTTTCTGCGTTTTTTTGCACTTTTTCTTAAGCATACCCAGCGAAAAAATTCAATAAATATCAAAAAGTAGGCAATTATCTTTTGGAAATGACTTTTTTCATGAAAAATTGGTATTGATGCCGTGTTTTTGATAAAAATAGTAGTTAAATAAAAAAAACGAGTAAAAATTCGGAAATTTTACTTTTGTTGAGCCATAACTTCAAAACGGAGAGGAAGTGTAACGTTCAGGAGCAACAGGGTGATCTATAAAATCATAACCAAATATCTTAAAGTCCCGTTATCTTGGAAACCGTTAGGAATCCCATCCCCCCCGCACCAATACAATTTTTTGCTTGTCTAAGCATGACCTGTCCATAGTCTTCCGGTGCAGACCATCCAGACCATATACGGGACATCCTGTTTAGGAATTTGTTACCTGTATAAGCGCTTATTCCTGCTTATGTAGATGTTAAAGTCATGATATGAAATTTTGGCTGTCATATCCAGATTTTTAACCTTTAAGGAAGAACTGAAATCCTATATCATCTCTTTTTTATATACCCGTTTCCAGTAGCTATGTTTGCTGAATATTTGGACGGCCATTTGTAATAAAAAAAGACGCATTTTTTTAAGGTTTAAGATTTAGGTACAAAAATCCGCGCTGATGTACCATGTGATATACATTTAATACCATAAATACAAACAACACTAAAAAGCTGTAAACACAAATTTCACAACAAATGTAAAACGCTAAAATTAATCAGCACAAATTTATTACAACACCATTCATAATCGAAAATAATTGATGATAATAATGACATACATTTATTTGCAACAAGCAAGCGATTGCACCACTGACCCAAACGATTCATCGTCAAGGGGTTTCACGCGTAAATGCATGTCATCATAATTTTATGCACATTGCTTACTCGCCCAGCGTCAGCATTTAGAATAGTAAGAATAGGGTACCATAGGTTACTAATTATGTATATATAGGCTAAGAACGATCAATAAATTGAATTCATTCAGTTCTCTTGATTTATCGAGAAAGTTACAAACCGTCGTGTATTATTCCACATAGGAGTACTAAGCGGTACAGCTGCTCCTACTATTCATACCCCCATTTTATCTCGGAGTCTGAGCTGTTAATAGCCGCTCCAGTGGAGTCAAAGTCACACGACTGCTCCCAGGTTTTTCTTTAAAAATTATAAAAGATACTACATGGCGACCGTGACATCGTAGAAACTGCGAAATTTGTAACTTTGCGAATCTGCAGACCATAATATCATCATCAAAAGTGCAGCTGGGAATTTTCATAAATAATAGAAACTTTTACGGTGACATAGTAACAACCACCAAAAAACTGCGAAGACGACTACATCCACTACCAGTACCAATCAGAAGAAATTTTAGTATGAACGAGATAGATGCCATCTTCAATCACATTTTCAAGACTATTGAAGAAACTAAGAAGATACCAGAGAGGAATATAGAAGGCATAACACTGTATCCAGTAAATAAGAAGCCGACGCCGTACATCCCCAAATCAAGGCTGGACAACGAAAATCCTCCACCATACGAAGCGGGTCCAAAAAGAATCACCATCGAGGAGTATAGAAGCAGAAACACAAGCAGTGTAAAAACTCAGGAGACAAAACCACGAAAAAGAGGAGGCAAGAGACAAAAAATTGCACAGGAACTTCAAAATTACAAGGTACTTGTCGAGTTAGCAGCAACTGAGGAGGAACGGGAAAAATACAACAAACTAATAATATTGACAAAAAAACAACTGAACGTCATCAAAAGGAAGAGATAAGGGTTTAATGATCTAATTTAAAATTTATTTTTTTTTAAAATATAAAGTAGAAGTAGCGTAGTATAAAGGTATAATAATAATTAAATAATTAATATGTAAAAAAAAAAAAATTTTTTCTTTTGCTGTTTGCTTGAAGTTGTTGGAAATAAGCGAAACATTTTCAGTAATGGGTAAAACGCAATCCAAAACTTCAGATAACAACGGGGAAATTGTTAATAATCTAATTATAGAGGATACAGTTTCGGTCGAGAATAATCAGATAATAATAATTTTATGCATATTGGTTGCAATTAAAATCATTGAATTTGTATACATACTGTACAAAGATCATAGGAGGGGTTTAAGGAAAAGATACCTCAGTACCCCAGCAAAATTAAACATATCAACCGTCTGATAAATGGAAGCACTTATAAAGATTAAGGACGAACTAGAAAATATTCTGGACAATTTTAAGAAAAGTAAAAACCGTCCATATTCTGAGAAAACTCTGCAAGAGAAAGAAAAGTTAACAAATCAACTCTGTGCCAAGGCAAAAGAAAACGCACTTAAACAAGCGGACGTCGAAACAATATTGAAGATAAAAGTTATCTACGAAGAAATTGAAAGTATAGCAAACAAAATCTTAGAAAACATAAATACACAAAAACAAACAAAGATGGGTTTTGACATAAAAACAGCTACATCGCTCATACAACCCTACGATGGAAAGCTGGATGAAACTGATTCTTTTATCGAGTCTATGGAACTACTAGACGAGTTAACAGCAAACGAACATAAAACCATCATGATCAAATTCATCAAGACACGTATAACTGGAAAAGCCAAGTACGTAATATCGGAGGGCACAAATACAGTATCAACGATCAAAGCCAAATTAAAAGAAAAATTTTCGACAAAATTATCGTCAGATGCTATTCTGGCACAACTGCGATCATGCCAGCAAGGTAACAGAAAACTTGCAGACTTTTCCAATCAGATAGAAAATCTATCAGGCCAGCTGACTAGAGCCTTTATAACAGAGAAAGTAGCAGCTGGAGAAGCAGCTGAAAAATTGGCCGAAAAATTTTCAATACAGTCATTTATGAACAATGTTGCCAATACAGAAACAGCGATTATACTAAAAGCTAGTAGCCTAGGAACACTTTCAGAATTAGCAGCGAAGGCAATAGCAGTAGATAAGCCGCAGCCAAGCAGTGTCCTGCATTATAATACCAACCCATCAAGAAAGTTTCATTATAATAATACGCAAGGGTTCAACAATCAAAATAATTTTAACAGGAACAGGGAGCGCTGGCCCAAACAACAGTACAATAGAAATATGGCAGCCAATAATAGACAAAACCACCCACGAAATCAATATAACCACCGCGATAAAAGATATTTCGGTGATGCTGCACCAAATAACAGTAGTCGCTACCAGAATAATCTGCGAGCAAATAATAATAATACCTATAATCAAAGAAGAAATGTAAACTACTTCGAATCGGGGGAATATCAAGCCCCCCAACCAGAGGAAGAAACAACACGGTTGGGGGCTGCGACGAATTCAAGCCAAGAATACATTGCCTAAACCTATCCTTAACAAACTTTATTAAAGCGTATGTCGACATGTGCGGGTCAGTATGTACTCTGATTGTAGACACAGGGGCAGAAATATCCATATTCAAGAGGGGAAAAATTAATAAAGACCAACTTTACTATCCTAAAAACACTTGTATTATCCAAGGGGTTACGGATACTAAGAGGCAGTCGATTGGGGCAACATACACAAAATTACATTTTAACGACCAGTTTGCGGTCGAACATTTATTCCAGATAGTAGAAGATGATTTCTCCCTCGGGGCTGATGCAATTTTAGGACTAGATTTCCTAACAAAATTCAAGACCACTATCGATTATGATACGTGGACCCTTACATTAAACACACCTGAAAGTTCGGCAGAGATCCCAATACTGAATGGTCCATCCGAAAATTCTATTATCATACCACCCCGATGTGAAATAATAAGAAAGTTCAAGGTTAAAAAACAAGAAGGTGCCAATGATATGGTAATCATTGGACAAGAAATCCACCCAGGCATATTCATTGCAGGATACTAAACACTACAAACAAAACCACCACACTACAACATTCCGACATAATAACACAACACCTCTCAGACTTTAACGTCATTAATACAGACACAATAAAATCAAAAAGAACAGAACAAGCTATCTCCAAATTAAACTTAAACAGCATTCCAAACTACGCCAAACTTCAATTCGAAGAATTATGCCGAGAATATGAAGACATATTTGCGTTAGAAAGTGAACCTCTAACAACCAATAACTTCTACAAACAAAATATAGAACTAACTGATAATAGAGCAGTATACACAAAAAACTACCGAATACCAGAAGCACACAAAACCGAGATTAATAGGCAGGTAGACAAAATGCTAGTAGACGGAATAATAGAGAACTCTGTTTCTCACTTTAATTCTCCAATACTACTAGTACCCAAAAAATCCAACAACCAAAATAAAAAATGGCGTTTAGTAGTTGATTTTAGGAATCTTAATAAAAAAGTTCTGGCAGATAAATTTCCCTTACCGCGTATAGAAGAGATACTCGACCAAATGGGCCGAGCCAAATACTTCTCTACACTTGACCTTATGTCCGGATTCCACCAAATACCATTAGAGGAATCTTCTAGAAAGTTCACAGCTTTTTCAACTAACCAAGGTCACTACCAGTACACACGACTTCCTTTCGGACTTAATATAAGTCCAAATAGTTTCCAAAGGATGATGACCATCGCCATGACGGGTCTACCACCGGAAATAGCCTTTCTGTACATTGACGACATCATAGTCGTCGGATGTTCACAGTCACACCATATAAAAAACTTACAAACAGTATTTAACAGATTACGAGAGCGTAATCTCAAATTAAATCCTGAAAAATGCAAATTTTTCCAAACCGAAGTCACCTATCTTGGACATCGAATATCAGCACAAGGCATAAGCCCAGACAGTTCAAAATACGAGGTAGTTAAAAATTATCCTATCCCAAAAAACGCCGACGAAGTCAGACGATTCGTAGCATTCTGTAATTATTACCGCCGTTTCATCCCCAACTTTGCAGAAATAGCACTACCGTTAAACAAACTACTCCGGAAAAACACAAAATTCGAATGGGCAGAAATCCAACAAAAATCTTTCGATGCTCTCAAATCAAGTTTGATATCCCCAATAATACTGCAGCACCCTGATTTCAAAACCCAATTCACCATTTCCACAGACGCCTCGAATGCTGCATGTGGAGCAATCTTATCACAAAGTGTCGACGGAACAGAACACCCAATCGCATACGCTAGTAAAACATTTACTGCCGGAGAAAAAAATAAGTCAGTAATTGAAAAGGAACTCGCAGCAATACATTGGGCAATTATACATTTTAAGCCTTATGTTTATGGCAGAAAATTCACAATAAGAACAGACCATCGACCCTTAACATATCTTTTTGGCATGAAAAACCCATCATCTAAACTAACACGAATGAGGTTAGATTTAGAGGAATTCGATTTCGAAGTCAAATACATTAAAGGAAAAGGAAATAACGGACCCGACGCGTTATCAAGAATACAACTTGACATTAATGATTTGAAGGAAATAAATGTCCGACGCGTCCAAACCCGAGCAATGAAAAAACAAAAAGAACAAAACATAATGTCCGATGAAATGAAAAATACTCCTATAGTCCCGCAGCCTGATCAACTGCGCGTTTGGGAGATACCATCTCCAACAAAGATAGCCAAATTACCTGAACTAAAAGTAAAAATTGAGAACTGCAGTAATAAAGAAACACAAATAGAAATAAATATAGTGCACAAGTATGAAATAAAATATAAGCGGTATATAAATATAAAAAACAACCAACCAGTAGAGCCCGCACTAGAGCAGGTACTCGAAGTATTGGATAATGATATATATAAACAATTTCAGACCAAGACTCTGAAACTTTCTGCAGAAAGCGAGATATTTAAAATAATTAATTTAACCGCATTTAAAATCCTAGGAAACAAAGTATTAAAAAATATAAACGTTAAAATTTTCAAACCGCAACGGTACATATCAGAAACAACGAAAATAAACGAAATCCTACATAACTATCACTCCACACCTACAGGAGGACATCTGGGTCAATCAAGACTGTATAAAAAGCTGAAGGAAATGTACAAATGGAAGAAAATGAGGAAAACAATAGCGAAATATATAAACAGATGCGAGCTTTGTGCGAAAAATAAGCACCAAAAGCATAATAAAGAGCATATGGAAATAACTACAACACCAACAAAAGTTTTCGACATTGTATCCATTGACACAGTCGGCCCATTTACAAAAACCACCAACGATAACAGATACGCAGTAACAATGCAATGCGATCTAAGCAAGTATATAGTAATAATACCCACAAAGGACAAGGAAGCAAATTCCATAGCAAGAGCCATAGTGAATGGGTTCATACTAACATACGGACCTATGAGCAAAATTAAAACTGATCTAGGAACGGAATACAAAAACCAGGTCTTTGCGGAAGTATGTAATATACTGAAAATAAAACAACTGTTCGCGACCGCCGCACATCCCGAAACGATCGGAGCACTAGAAAGAAACCACAAGTGCCTAAATGAATATCTCAGATGTTTTGTTAATGACAATAGAGACGATTGGGATACATGGATTCCATATTACGCATTCTGCTACAACACCACACCAAACACCGTACATGGCTACACACCATTCGAACTCATATTTGCCAAAAATATAGACCTACCTTCAGAACTCACAATTGATAGACCAGATCCCGTGTATAATTATGACCTGTATAGTAAAGAGATGAAATACAGACTTCAACAAGCCATAGGTAAGGCAAAACAATACCTCCAGGCATCTAAAGTGCGAAGAAAGCAAGTCAAGGATGCTAATTGCAAACCAATATCAATCAAAGTAGGCGACAAAGTACTAATGACAGTACAAAATAGACGAAAACTAGATCCTCTATACAACGGACCTTATATAATTAAATCAATAGACAACGTAAATTGCATTATCGAAGATATAAATAAGAACAAAATCAAAATACATAAGAATAGGCTAAGAAAGATAGAAAATTAAAAATTATGTACTATTATTCTAACTATCTCTAGCATGTTAAATTAGATTACACACCGGTGTAGACAAATAAGAATTATTGTAATCAACTAGATAAGTAAACGTAAACAATAAAGATCCCAATTACTAATGCCATTGAGCAATTAAGAGCTATAATAATAAACTATATATAAGTAGGTATATGTAAATACGACTAGGAATTAAGACTCATTATAATCAGCTACATACAAAAACATACCATATGAACTATTAGTATACATAAGCGATAAAATGCTTCATTGCGGCGAGCAAACAATTAAGGTTTAACGTAAACAAACTATAAAAAAAAAAAAAAAAAAAAAAAAAAAAAAAAAATTTATGTAAACACAAATTTTTTTTTTTTTCCCTAAGGGGGAAAGGTGTGATATACATTTAATACCATAAATACAAACAACACTAAAAAGCTGTAAACACAAATTTCACAACAAATGTAAAACGCTAAAATTAATCAGCACAAATTTATTACAACACCATTCATAATCGAAAATAATTGATGATAATAATGACATACATTTATTTGCAACAAGCAAGCGATTGCACCACTGACCCAAACGATTCATCGTCAAGGGGTTTCACGCGTAAATGCATGTCATCATAATTTTATGCACATTGCTTACTCGCCCAGCGTCAGCATTTAGAATAGTAAGAATAGGGTACCATAGGTTACTAATTATGTATATATAGGCTAAGAACGATCAATAAATTGAATTCATTCAGTTCTCTTGATTTATCGAGAAAGTTACAAACCGTCGTGTATTATTCCACATAGGAGTACTAAGCGGTACAGCTGCTCCTACTATTCATACCCCCATTTTATCTCGGAGTCTGAGCTGTTAATAGCCGCTCCAGTGGAGTCAAAGTCACACGACTGCTCCCAGGTTTTTCTTTAAAAATTATAAAAGATACTACAACCAAGACCTACGCTCATAAAATTATTTAGCTAACAAGCCAAGCAATCAAATCAATCGAACTTCCACGAAGCCGAGGCTGCCCAGACACAATTTATTAACTTATTCGAATGCACACGAATTCTGAAGAAATATGGTCGATTTAAATTCTAAGAAAAAAATGAATTTTGCCTATATTGAAAAAAATGTTTGGTTCGTATCCATGATATATTTAGCCGAGATCAGTGAGTTATTGAGGTTTGTTATGAGTTCTTCCATACATCACTTTCTTAGTACTGCCGTCGATATCTGTATATTTCTTGTCTGTGGTATAAGTACATTATAGGAATTATTATTTCTATATCAACACTAAATTTTATCCCCGGACATGATATGGGATTCTCCAGTCCACTTTATCGCTATAAGAGTCTAGTGCAATTCCCTGGCAATTCGGTGAGAAAATAATTTGGCTTCTTATGACACCTTAATTTCTTAAGATTTATTCCCTAGCAGAGCTCCGAGATTTATAGAGGACAAGATTTGTTCGTTGAGCGACCACCTATGAATGATGAAGTCAACAAGAAAAACATTTTCTTTTTTTATTAAATAATTTTTATTGAACAATTACTTAATCATCTGCATTATACCCAACCGACATGATATAATTACTACGTGCTATCAAATTGGTGAAATTTTTGCTTTACGTTCTTCAATCAATTGTTTTCACAGACAGTATCGAACGTATCAAATGCTGTTTTATACTGCCTCAAGTGCTTTGGTTTTTTTTATATTTTCTTTTAAGAGGAGTCAGTACCAAGATTTGCAAGTTTCATACATTTTTCAATGCGAATTCCTGGCAACCTATTTGTAGCAGAATTATCATTTATATATTAAGAGGTCTAGTAAATAACGTCGGGAGAAATAAAAAAGCAATTATTGGAATTGAGATATTGGCTCGAAAACTTATAAAAAAATGGTAAAAATTTAAGTTTTTTAAATGAAATTCTTGTTAGTGTCGGTATTCTCATTTCTTTAGATTGCGATTATTTTAGAATTACAAAGCCTAATTCTAGCAAATAACGCCGAGGTTTTTTATTCTCAGTTGCCCTTTTTTCAATTATTTGACTCTAATAGCACTTGTTTTTTCTCGCGATATTTCACCGACGAGAAATTGCAATATTTCGTTGAAAGTTGTTGCAATACAAAGCAAAATATCATATTTAACAATTATGTGCAAAACAAATTTAGGAGAGTTAATTCTCGTTAAAAATTTTCAATTTCTTTGAATTGCAAATTTTCATTTTTCGTATTAAGTTGTCGCTTGTTGGGTTTCTGTCTTTTACGTTAGATGTCTCTAATGTGACTTGTGGTCTCAGTTTAGGCTAATTTTCTATGAATTTTCTCATTTTCACGCCTATATACTATACGTAGGTAATTGTCCTGAAAGTGAGAAAATTCATATAAAATTAGCCTAGACCACGGAGCACATTAGAGACATCTACCGCAAAAGAAAGAAACCAAACATCCGACAAAACCATACAATTTAAGACGAAAAATGAAAATTTGCAGTTCATATAAATTGAAAATTTTTAACGAGAATTAACTGTCCTAAATTTGTTTTGCTCATAATTGTTAAATATGATATTTTGCTTTGTATTGCAACAACTTTCAACAAAATATTGCAATTTCTTGTCGGTGAAATATCGGGAGAAAAAACAAGTACTATTAGAGTCAAATAATTATAAAAAGCGCCATTAAAAATTTAAAAAACTCGACGTTATTTGCTAGATCTAGGCTTTATCTTTCTCAAATAGTCACAATTTAAACAAATGAGAATACCTACTCACAGGAATTTCATTTAAAAGACTTCAATTTTTACCATTTTTTACAATATCTCCATTCCAATACACTTTTTTTTAATTTTTGCCGACGTTATTTACTAGACTTCTTCATTACCTTTAATTTAAGATATAAATCATTATTCTGCTACAAATAGTTTGCCAGAAATTCGCATTGAAAAATGTATGAATCTTGCAAATCTTGGTACTGACTCCTCTTAATACATATTAGCCCAATATTTTTCGATTGGACTTAATTCCGGACAACTTGGAGGGTTCGCTTTCTTGGTTACTACGGGTATGCGTTGGACCTCGTAGAAATTCTTCGTTTTTCTGTCGTAGTGACAAGTTGCTAAATCCGGCTAAACGAAAGCTGAAACATCATGGTTTCTAAAATATTGAAGTAGACGCTTCGAAAGACACTGCTTAATGTATACATCCGCATTGATTGTGCCTGTTATCATGAAAGGTAATGATTTCTATGACCACACATATTTCTTGTATTTAACAGAAAATTTGGTGTACCGATGATTTTTAAACTTTGGCTCTGTGTCACCCCTCATTTTTGTCACATAAAATTCCTGTCCTATCGTAGCCATATCACCCAACGACATGTTGGGATTTCGTTTAAAGTTGTCTACCTCTTTTTGGGTTAATTTTTGGTTTACTTAACCTGATTTCCTTCCTGACCCGAACTTTCACTGGACACTACAAGATTCTCGAAATATACTGACTTTCGAGATAAATAAAATATAAGACCTAAATCTCTCCGATGCAATTCTTCTAAAACATACTTTCAACTGTTAGTTCTTTCAGAGACCGTAATTCTTATGAGATCTATGATAAAAATTATACTTTAATAGTTATCCTTTGACTATTTTTTTTTTCGTTAATCTTTAACCATTATTTCACTACTTCTTTTTTTAGTTATGAAATAAGCGTTATCTATACCTAACAATTATATTTTTTCTCAATAGTATGAGATAAAAGAATTTTAATACCCGATTCGTTTTTAATATGCAAAAATTGTTAAGAATCGTTTAATAGAATTTTCTGTGACAGAAATCGTGTCGAAAAGTGTAATTATAATAAAATAACTCTTATTATTGACAACAATTAACAAAAGCTGATTGATAACTCTAATTGTACAACCAAAGTAAAAAAAAATTGAAATAATGGGTATCCGATAATCAAAAATCAACCAATAATAATACTTTTCTAAATTACTCCAAAAATTTAAAAATCACCATATGAGGATAAGATTGGTCCTATTCATTTAAAGATTCGATCACAATTTCTGTAATTTTTTTTGTTTGAAAAAAAACTTAAATAATGATAATTTTCGGTCCCTGATGTTTTTTTAGAAGCGCATACTATGTAGTAGAAAGTAGAAATTTTGACGCAGAGGCTCAGTCTGCGAATAAACTCATACAGAAAAAAGAAAAAAAATCATTTAACGACATAATGTAAACTGAATTACTTTATAAATATCCTTAAAGTACAGAAACGCTTTGATCGCCGGATTTGCCGGAAGTAATAATCATGTGGCAACAAAAAGAAGGCGAAAAAACATCTGAAAAGTGATAAGCTTCAAAGTTGAACTCTCGCTTTTATAATTGCGCCATTCTTCTCAGTCTACAAATGTTGGAGATTTAAAGAAATAAATTTCATTCAATGTGCCGGCGTATTTGGGACGATTTCGAAGTAACATATGCGACCTTTAGCACCGGCTTAATATTATCAATGTTTATATAGGAAGAAATTCAATTTCAAGATGTTTTTAAACACTCATTTCTTGCTTTCATTCATTGCAACATAGCGTTAGGATGGTAAAAGAAATAACCGAAATCCCATAGAATATTTAAGAGAAGTATTTTAATTATTTGATTTTTTGTATTATTGCATATATGTAACTTCATGTCATAAAATAGTAGTCGACACCTGTTTATAAGAGCATTTATTTAAAACTAGGGATCCCATCGGCGTTTCCGGGATATATATTATGCCTAAATGGGTGGAGGTGGGGTGTTTAGAGATGCATAATATTTAAGCTACTGTAGGGTTTCACTCTGTATCTGTGAATGTGTGCGTGTGTGTGCATGGGTGCGCGCATCCGTTCTTATGTGGGGAAGAGTGCAGCTACGCGTCTCAGGCAGTGTTTAAATATATAGTGAAAACCAAATTTTTGTATGGTAACCCTACGAAAGAGTTGCCCGATTGGTCTCATTTTCTCACTTAAATTTCCCTTTTTTTAAAAAAGTCCCGTCTACAAAATTTCAGCTCACTACGTCCATGCCTGAGGTAGTGAAAACTTATTTTTTTATATCAACACCACAACGGGGTTCCCGATTTGGTCCATTTTTGAACTTGTATTGGCAATTTATATGAAAAAAACAGTGTACAAAATTTGAGCTGTCCACGTCGACGCATTCTCAGGCAGTGTACAAATATATAGTGAAAACCAAATTTTTATATTGCAACACCAAGAAGGGGTCGCCAAATTTAGTCAATATTTCAACTCTTACTATTGCTATGAAAACATCATGCACCAAATTTTAGCTCTCCGCGTCGACGTGTTTTTAGGCAGTTTCCAAATATATAGTGAAAACCCAAGGCTTTGTATGGCAACACCAACAAAAAGTTGCCGCTTCCAGTTTTTTTTTCACCCTACAAAACTTGTCCTGACAATTACGAACACAACAACAAGTTCTGAAGTGATAATGTAACATACATGCAGCAATTGATTTTTATTTATGGAAATGAAACAACAATAAAATACCTCAAGTGAAGTGTGGACCATATTATTGACCCTACTTACCAATATTAAAAATATTGAAAATACTAAGTCAAAATGCTCTGCCAAAACACTTAATTTCATCGTAAAAATTTAGAATTCACCAATAAGCAGAATAATCATGTAATGAAGTGAATAATGTTGCTTCCAACAACATCAAGTTTTAAGTATCTTTTACCCTAGACACACAACACGAACTAATGAATCATTTGTAGTAACTATTCATTAAAATACCGTGTGTCACATAGTATACGTCATTATAGCTCGAAAATCAGATGATAATGAAGTACACTAATGAAGTGTTTTCCTCCTTCATTATAGCTATAATGAGGAAAAATGTGCTAGATTTGACATATAATGTCAATCTGGAGCTCCGCTGTGCATCTGCCGATTTGAAAAATAAGAAGAAGAAATGCAAAGAAATGAAAATCACAAATTATATTATCAATATTTTTTTAAATATAATGTTTTCTCATTTGCAAATTGTTAAATTGAAAATAAAATAAATGAAAACAAAGTTTATCGCGTTAATTCGATCCATATTGCTTCTTTAATGTGATAAGTTTATCAAAACCAGTTTACAGGACAACTTAATTAAAGAAATAGCTGCGTCTGCCGTTTATAATGATTCATTATAGACTAATGAGTCGTTAGTTATTTCTTCATTAAGAGTGCTGTGTGTCTAGGGCATTTCACAGTTTTGTAAATAGCCGTTGCATATGAAAAGATTCGAAGTCTTTAATGTTTATTGAAAGTATCAGTTCGTGGATAACAAGAACGCTCTTCTTCAAATTGCTGTCCTTCTGATGTAATTCAGAATCGAATGTTCTCTGCTATAGATATCGTTGCACCACTTGGGCCGGATTCACTAACTCGGAGAGTTTGGGAGATGAGAATTTTCGTTTTCCCCGGTTAAAACTCCCTAACTCTCCATTCGAGATTCTCTAACATACTTGAGGAGTTAAAGAAAACGTGAGAAGTATCGAAATATTGAAAGACGGATAACTCTGTGTGGGAGGGTCGTAGAGCATTGCGGTTTTTTCCTACGGATTTAGAGTCTAGAGTACACAAATGTAGCAAATTAAAGAGGAAGAAACGGGTAATCGAGTGGTGTAGTTTTTTTCTGATCATTTTAACGTCATAACTGCCTTTTTACCGCCGAAAGACGGATTTTTTGCACTTGGGTCATATACACCCCAGTTCCTATATTTTGTATATATTTCTACCGTTCTTTATTTCACATCCATTAGTACTCTGTTGTGAACATTTTTCTCATGGAAAGTGAATTTACACGATTTACCAGTTCTTCATAATGATGAGTTGAAAGGATGTCAATTTTTGTACCAGAAAACGGCCATTTTTTCATCTTAAGAAGGACTGATTCACTTCTTTTGCAGTTATCTCCAAAACCATTTATTGGATTGAAAAAATAATTACATATCTAATTAGGGGACAAAGTGTAGATGCGATTTCATCCTACATACAAGCTTTAACGTGCATATTTTTATAGCATCTCTTCTGTACTGGAAGACGACCAAATTGACCATTTTCGCGTCAATTGCAATTTTTAGCGGGTACCTTGAGACACAAAAATCCTTATTTCTCTGTAAGTATTGCAAGGATTTCCATAATTTGTTTTATAAATATAGCCAAGATATGCAGTGAATACATAAATCAATTTGAAAATCCTAGGTACATTGGTACCTTCACAAAGGATAATAAAAGCAGACAATACTGTCAGTTGAGAAATATTTTTCTTACTTCTGCACAACTAACACAGCCGACAGTTTTGCCGAGTTGAATACAGAGATTCAAGGTATTCTCATTACGAACCACGTTCCGCCATTTGTATCCGAATGTATAGGAAAGTACGGTACAGAGAACACAACATTCTCTCTACTCTCTCTGTTCTTTCAATAGAAATGTATATACGTTATAGGACGAAACACGTCACAGCTCTAGTGTCAAAATGTTAATGAGAATGTTAACGAACAATTTTCAATGTTGTTCGGCTGCTTCTTATCTTCTTATTAGGTTATCTTTAACAATGGACTGAGCGTATTGTCATTTTCCTATAAGAAGGAATGGCACAAGTTTTATAGTTTTCTCTTTCACGCAATGGCAGAGTTGGAGCTACCAACACAAAATATCTCTTACTGAACGTTTTCTTATGCCATTTGATGTTTTTATGTTGGCTGGAGATGCAATCACTGCAGAAATAATAAGGTAAAAATAGTGTTTACCCAGGGTATATAGAATACAAGATATTTCCATTACGAACCATGTTGTAATATTATGAAATGTATAGGAAAGTACGGCACAGAGAACACAATACTCTATCTCTTCTCTCCGTCTTTCCTATAAAAATGTATATACATTAGTCACTGGCTATCAGCTGCAATGTGACAACATTTTAATGGGAATACTTGTCTTCTATATACCTTGGTGTTTACCATGCTCCGTTTCTCTTGCCCATACACAGGATTCAGATAAAAATAACCTTTTGATAATTAAAGTCGGAATGAGTTTAATTTCTTATAAGAGTGCTTAAAAGCGATTAAAATATCACTTGGACACAAGAAAATATATTTTTATACCATAGATGAAATCTAGAGATAACTCGAGAACACGTATACTTAGAGAGCTGAAATTTTGTATACAGACTTTAAAAAAAAAAGGAAAATTAAGTTCGAAAATGAGGCAAATCGGGCAACTCCTTCATGGGGTTGCCATACAAAAATTTCGTTTTCCACTATATATTTGAACACTGCTTGAGAATGCGTCGACGTAGAGAGCTGAAATTTGGTACATGGTGTTTGCATTGTACTAGAAAACAAAATTTCAAAAATGGACTAAATCGGGCAACTCCTTCTGGGTGTTGCTATATAAAAATTTAGGTTTTTTACGTATACTTTAAAAACGATCAGTCCAAGACATTTTTATTGCACTAAAAACTTCTTCAAAATACGAAATCTGTGCGACAAACCGTTCTAGAAATATATGCAAAAAACCACTTCAAAAATCAAACTTGGACAGAAGGGTGACAATACGAAATTTCATAAGGGCAACCGGTGGTTCGCGAACCCCTGAAGTTCGCAGTGTTTGCAGAGGGGGTTCGCGAAAATAATATTGTAATGGCGGATTTTTTAAAACACCATTAAAATCAAAAGCAAAAAAAAAACAATACAAAAACACATAAATTAAAGAACAAACCCACTGTAAAAGAGACTTTTCTCTGCCTGTTGTAAGTGTAAGCCTCTCTAAATATACGGGAAAAGAAAAACTCATCATCATCTTGTGACAGTTCTCTAGAAGCAATTTTTAAGGATCAATCTTTAATTGACTTCTGGCTCAGTATACAAAATGAATATTCTGTTGTGTCAAAAAAGCCATTGAAGTTCTATTACCATTTTACACAACATATCTATACGAGAAAGTATTTTCAATATATACTTATCTGAAAGATATATACAGAAACAGGTTAAATGCAGAACCTGATCTAAGACTGAAATTGTCAGATATTGAGCCTAACTTTGAATTGCTTTGTTCTATCAAACAACCACAAATATCCCATTAAGAGTTTTTCCATATGTATAACATAAGAGCCAGTTTTTTAAATTTATCTTGTTTTCAACTTTTATAGCCATCATTTTAGTCTTATTAATATTTCATTTCAATGTTTCACGATTAATATAATCAATTATTCTGCAATATGAAAAATATATATTCTATCAAATTTTATTGCTTTTTTTTACCTGTCATTAACGACTACATAGGGGGTTCGTCAAATTTTTTCGGACCTTTCTTTTGGTTCGCGAGGAAAAAAAGGTTGGGAAACACTGATCTAGGGTATCATAAGAATTTTTAATTTAAATGAATTTTCGGATGTAAAATTTCATCTGATTGGTTGAGTTTTACATGTTTTTATGTAGTAAACGTTTTAAGGGGTGCTCAACCTCCGATATAGAGAAACACAATATTTTTTGTGCTACATGAAATAGCAAATCGCTCAGTCCATTGTTATAAGTCAGTGACTTTAAACTTTTCCAAACGCTGTGTGGCACGGTAGCGAAAGAAACCTTTTTGATTATGAGACATTGGTTCCAGTATAATTTTCAATTTACAATCCCGCCATATACTTAACGCTACTTTTGAATGAAATTGTTACCCAATGTAGGTTTGCATACTCCTCTTTCTCATGAATCCTATCAGGATAGTTTTATTAGAATTATTAATTACCTTCCGATACAATTCTGATACCACATGGGTCATTTCATAGGAAATCGACCAAAAATCACGAAAAGTGGGTCTCATCGCGCCTTTTGTATTGATCTCCACAAAAATCATTTCTCGCGCTTTGGTTAAATTACTGTTAAAAGTCTACAGAGCTTTAAAGAAAGGCGGGAAATCCTAGGTAATTTAAAGGAGGGCAATAGAATAATGGAGTGTTTAATCCTTCTGTACAGGAAGATACCTTCAAATTTCCGCGAGTTCGTTCAAGGGAAGTTCAATGATACTTACTGATGCTATTAGCATCCTCGATCGTTTCAGTCTAAAATTTCATGGGAAATTGGATAATTGTGTTAAGATCTTCAAAATCTCCTTGCCAACTACATATGTATGTATCTTTAGTATTACGATCTGCAGACTGAATGTATATATAAATTCTAACGATCACTTTACATTGCCCTAATCTAGTTTCATAAGCATAAAAGAATGTTTAGTTTATGCATATCTGTTTATACCCCATTTAATTAGCATGAATAAAATTATATGTTCTAACGTTTTATTTATTTTTTTTTTCTGTATACTTTCAGCGATGCTTACCAGAATTCGTTAATGCTGCTTACCAACTGCCAATCGATGCCACAAATACATGCGGTAAATATGTTGATCAGGAATTCTGCATTCAAACAGGGTATTCGATACAAAAAAGCTGCGATACTTGCAGGTAAAATTACAATCATCGATAATGGTTTTATATAACTGTTTTTTATCAAACCAAAATTTGTTTTTTTTTTTTTATGTAAATACAGACATGAATCCTACCCTCCAACACACTTGACTGATTTACATGACCCTCAAAACCCTACATGGTGGCAATCAGAAACAATGTTTGAAGGAATTCAGCAGAAGAATCAAGTCAATCTCACTCTTCATTTAGGTAAGAACGACCTGCTTTAAATATTAATCTTGAGTAGTTGTACAAAATCTCACTCGGCTGAGAGTCGAAATGTAAACATTATGTGCAGAAGTCTTGCTCGTATGTCCTATATGGAGGCACAGTACCTCACTTTATCGAATAAATAATTATCGATGCTTAAGAGACAAGTTTCAGGCTGGTGATGGCATTTTTGTGGTCATCAATATGTTGTCCGTGATTTTTATGGCATGGCGCTTCATCTTTTTCCTTTTGCAGGTAAATCATTCGATATCACGTACATTCGCATAGTTTTCTACTCTCCAAGACCGGAATCATTTGCCATATACAAGAGGGAACGTCAAAATGGCCCGTGGACTCCATATCAGTATTACAGCGCAACCTGTCGCGATACATACATCTTACCAGATTCACTTTCAGTGGAGAAAGGCCAAGATGAATCTCGGGCACTTTGTACGAGCGAGTACAGCGATATATCGCCGCTTAGAGATGGTAATGTTGCTTTCTCATCGCTAGAAGGAAGACCGAGTGCTTATAATTTTGAAAATAGTCCTGCTCTTCAAGTGAGTATGGGAAAATACGTACCAACTCTTAAATAGTTTTAACTTATAAATTGTGAATTTTCTTTTTAAAGCAATGGGTTACTGCTACAGACATTAGAATTACTTTGGATCGATTAAATACGTTTGGAGATGAAGTCTTCGGAGATCCTCAAGTACTAAAGTCTTACTTTTATGCCATTGCGGATATTGCAGTTGGTGCAAGATGCAAATGTAACGGCCATGCAAGCAAGTGTGTCCCAAGTACAGGTCAGGTGAAAAATACTTAAATATTCAATATTGTATTATATGAAATTAACTTCGTATTACAGGCTTAAATGGAGAAAGGACACTTGTCTGCGAATGTAAACATAAAACAGATGGTCCAGATTGTGAAAAATGTCTTCCTTTCTATAATGATGTCGAATGGAAAAGGGCTACCTCTAAAGATGTGCACGAGTGTAAACGTAAGTTGCAATGATTTTATAATTTACGAGATGTATATCTTCCCGTTCAATCAAAAACCAGCGACAATAAAGACAAGTTTCCATTTAAGAAGGGTTGTTATGAGAAACTTGCTATCCACTACTTAGGCTTTACTATATAGTGAGAGGACTGAGGCCTTTAATTCTTGTCAACTATCAGTTCTTGTTGAACAGTCACAGAAGTAGCATCATTTACAATTCAAATTTTGCGACTAGATTCACCATGTTTTTCCGTTCAATTATTATCATTGTTGCAACTCTTGTGCTGCTGCTGCTTATTAAAGCCGAACAATATTGGGACTATGAAACTAATCGAATTTTTACTCAACCGCCGTGGTATATAATTATCTGTAAATACCAATTTGCTTGAATGTTAACTTATCAGGAATAAAATGTATTGTTTACGTTACACTTCGGGTCAAGAACCTAAAAAACGATTCTATATGGAAACTTGAAGTTATGATGTTATGGAATTACATATATAGTTAGAGTTACTAACCTTGATTGCCTGTGTCAGTGTTTTTCATGTGCTGGTAAAGCTAACTATTATATTTTTATTATTTCTAGCTTGCAATTGCAATGGTTACTCGGAAAAGTGTTTTTTCGATCGCCATCTGTTCAACTTAACCGGACATGGTGGACATTGCATTGATTGCAAAGAAAACAGAGATGGTCCAAATTGTGAGAGATGTAAAGAGAACTTCTATATGCGAGAAGATCGATATTGTGTACACTGTGGATGTAATCCTATTGGTAAATTTATATTTAATCTAAAAAAATGATTACTAATAAAACAAAAATATATTCCACTTTTAGGATCACGTTCTTTACAGTGTAATACTGAAGGCAAATGTCAATGTAAACCTGGTGTCACTGGAGAAAAGTGCGATAGATGTGAAGCAAATTTCTTCCTGTTTAGTTCGCATGGATGTCAACCTTGTGGTTGTGATCCAAGGGGTTCAGTTGATAATAAACCATCCTGTGATCCAGAAACTGGATTTTGTGCTTGCAAAGAAAATGTTGAAGGAAGACGTTGTACAGAGTAATATTATTTCTATCCACTTCTATATACAAAAAAAAAAATTAACAACCATCTTATTTGATATAGATGTAAGCCTGGATTCTTTAACTTGGATATGGACAACAGATTTGGATGTACTCCTTGCTTCTGTTATGGGCACATATCTGAATGTCAAAGTGCCCCAGGTATGTAGCTAAATGTTTAGTTTAGTAGTGATTGAACAATATAAATCAGGAAGAGAAGCTTTTCTGTTTGTATTTCTATATTCTATTTATATCCAATTTTAATTTAACGAAATTCAAGTTTTTGAAATATAAAAATATTTTAATGGCGTACGAGTATACTTTCACAAGAAGTACCTAAGGCTGAAATATTGTAGGTACAAAACAAAAAAGGTATCCGGAGGGGGAAATAATAGAATATAAGATCTTTTGTACAAGTAAAATGAAGAAATAGTTATTTTTGGTCTAAGAAAAATTTTGGCAATACCTAGGCCCTATATGAGTTTCAGTAAATAGGTATAGTCCCTCCTCAGTTCTGAAAATATGCAGCATTTCTTTTTTAAAACGGTTCGTCGAATTTTAAAAAAATGTTATAACCAATTCCTTAGGTTCTTATATTACGACGAATGCACATTCTGTACAATGTTCTTCAGTCCATTAAAACCGGCTGGGACTGCCCATTTTCCAAGTATAAATGAAAAATCAGCATAATCTGTAAATTTTTATATGGCGATCTTTCGAAAGTGTTGCCCAATTTTGCTCATTTTTGTACTTATGTATATCTCGTAATAAATGAGAAGGCTATCTGCAGAATTTCAGCTTTAAAACCAACGTATTTTCAAGCAGTCTCAAAAAATAGAATTAAAATCAAAACTTTTGTATGTAACACAACACTACAAAGGTACAAGCTTGGCCTTAATTTTTCTCATTATTATTTATTATGTACAAAGTGTCAGCAATGCTCAAGATATCGTGCGGGCACACGAACGAGCAGACGGACATACAATAATGAAATTTCCATGAATGTGTATTTACTTCATTTTGCTTACCATCCTTATTTCTATTCGTTGCAACGGTATGAACAGACCAAGTATACCCTACGGTTTCATCTAGGATATAAATGTAATTAGTCCTTAAGAAGAGTAGTAATATATAAGACATCCAGTTTGGATGTAGTCAATGTGCTTGACATGACAGAAAATATCTACCGAATCATAAATTTTGACGTGGTTCTAATCATCCTGAGGCAAACAGAATTAAGCTTACCGTAATCCTCACACCCATATGTTATTAAAGGAACTACTAGTGTGCGCCCTAGTTTCAACAGCTTTAAGGAAACTTTTGGTCCAAAATCAACAAAAACCTCCTCAACTAAGAGTAGAGGACCAAGGATTGATTCCTGAGAAGTGAGAACCCTCTGTTATAGCAAGATGTGGAGATGAATAGCTATCAGCATTTTTATAAGTGATCAAATTTTAATACTTCAGAAAATTTTTGGTTGGATTCAGTGCTGTAAAAGAAATTATTATTCTTCGTAATACGGAAAATAGTAAGTAGTTAGTACTAGCGGAGAGTAAAACTGATTGCTGCTGTTACTTTTTTGATTTCAATAGCTTCAACGCCCACACTTGTGCGTTCATAAATTTTTGAATATTTTTGTAATTCCAAGTAAACATATACAGGGTGTTCCATAAGTCGACGTCAAGCCGGAATCGGGTGATAGACCAAATCATAACAGTTACCAGAAAAATATAAAAAAATCTAAGTCATGCATTTTTCAAATTTTAGACATTTCTTTTGTTTTCGAGAAAATGTACACCCTGTGATAGTTTTTTAGGTCCTGTTGCTACAAATTTTTAATTTTTTTCAATTTTATATTTCTTATGTAATCCCGAATAGTGCTTATGTAACCTGTTGCTTTAAATTCTAAGCCAACTGCTCCAGCTTGAAAGAAAATGTTACATTTTGCCGAACCAACAATATAAAATTAATAATTCGTTGAACTTAACTGACTGTAATGAAAAAAAATGTACTACGCCAGTTTGGCAAGTAACTTTAAAAGTTGACGCATTTAATAAGGATTCTAAAATGGGATAACACTTGCTACATTATTTCTTAGATTACGGGAAAAAAAATCTTTTCTTCAAGAAACCCAGTGTCGAAAAATTTATTTTCACTTACTAAGAATGATTCTAGTGTACCCAAAGCTTGTCGTAAGCCCATAACTTTAAGATTCTAGTTTGAGTGAGACGGAGAGTCTTTACATGAAGTGTGAGTGTGAATTAGTGATGCGCTCGAAGCACCAAGTGCCAACTGAGAGAGAACTGTAAACAAATAATAAATAAGTGGCTTTGTCGAAATAAATATTTTAAAATTAATTATTTAGGGTTATTACTGATAAAAATTGTTTTACTAAAAGCTAATATATTCATTAGATCCGCCGCAAAAATTCGACAGGTTTTATTAAAATCACTTTTCGAGCTATGCGCTCAATTTTCCCTACGTTGTTGTAAGTAAGCACTCTCTTTGACACACAAAAGTGTGCCTACATGAAATTGCATGTTAAGCAGTTCATATTATCAAAGAACATATCTCTTAACAAGAAGCTTCACCTGCCCAAAGCCGTTGAGAATACTTGACAAGCCATGAAACAGGCTCCCTCACTACTACATAACAGACCTAACTTAGTCCTAATATTATAAAATATTTGCAGTGTTCTTATGTAAAACGGACAAAAGTTTGATTTGAATAGCTCCTCCGCCCTAAACTACTATTCATATGGAAAAATTGTGTTCTGATAATCTTAAGCTCGCTTTCTTATCTTCCGAACCGAAATAAAATCGTTATACCTTTCCTAGAAAATTATTTAACAACATTTATCTTAACCAAATGACTACGATTCCTAAACAAAAACTCTCAGCTAAGTAATCATTGTGCCGTCGTGGAATGCCGTGGTCTGATGAAATTGAGTATACTTCCTACAGATTCGGACTCCGGCTATGCAGCCGTGTATATGCATACACACGTGCAATTATTACTCAGCTGAGAGTTAATGAGCATAAAATGGTTACTTTGTAAACAAAACTATTTTATTATTTTGTTAGGTAAGGTATATAGTAAGTGTAGATTTTGGGAAGGTAAGGAACCAAGTTGTAAATTATTAGAAGACTATTTTCCTGTATGGATAGCTTAGCTTAGGCTGTATAGCATATATAAATTCAATGTTTGGCACTTTTCCATGAGTTTCAATATAGAACATTTTAGAGAACGGACTCCTAACGCATACATATAGATTTCTGTTTCATGGCTTGGGAAGTATTCTCGAGGGTTTTATCTGGCCTCTAAAAATGCACAAGTTTTATGCTTATTTATGCTTTGTCTCCGCCACCCCATAGCAACACCAAAGTTACCTAATGACAAGTTAAGAAAATGTAGTGCAAAATTGGAAAATTTCTGGTGTTTTTTTAGAATGAAATAAGTAATTTCATATACTTTCGTCTTTTGCATTAATGGGGGAAAAGAACTTGGCTATACACTATTGTAGTGCAACTGAGACAACGACTGCTTGTCAGCCATCAATTCCTATCCCATCCGCTCATCTTAGTACTCTCCCTTTTTTCTACTGCACTACAATGCAATGTAAATGAAAATTCTCTCAAACAAAGTATTCTTTATGAAGCCGGTTTCCTAGAGAAGAGGTAAAAGAATCAAAGAAAATACGCAATGCAATGCATGGGCATGATGCGGAGTGCAGGCACTGATTCTGGTGCTGGTGATTTGACAGCCCGCCCCTCGCCACCGTGATCAATTTTCTTACAATTTGTGAGAGCGGGTCGTAATATCACCATAGGTGATTGGGTGGTGAGTGGTGGGTCGCCAAAAAGCAGACAGTTTTCGTAAAATTTGTGAAAGCGGGTGGTAATAATACGACCCGCCATATAAAACTTTTCAATAAACGAGATGCGAATTCTTTCTGTTAAATGTTCTTTGATATTATATATGTCAGTGTTCTACGCTCATAAAAATTGTTAGCGGCCCAAGCACCAGCTGTCGGCTTCCGATAATGAATAAAAATTCTAAGGAAAAAATGTCCAGTAAAAAATTGAGAGATTCATTCCGCGTTAGCGTTACTGGTTTTTGTTCTACTTGCCAAGTCTATATATTATTAGTGTTGGCAACACTATTAACCAAAGGATGAGTTAGAGTTAAATACATTTGCAAGCGTGTAATTAAGAATGGTATAGTTTTTTGAATTCCTAAAAAAAGCAAACTAGAGTCACTTACTGTAATAATTTCATAGAGATCGGTCATGTTTTTGAATTCAGCTATTTCGCCGGGTTTTATTGTAAAACATTTTATAAATAAATAATTTTAAATACATTCCACTTATCGAATTTTCATTGGTAGCATTCCTAATACGAGTACTTCTCGCATAAACATATGGTTTGTGTTGTCTATGGTTATACGTCATGTACTATTTGTTAGATTTCACGAATATCTTAATTTAATATTATTATTCCAATGTAATTTATTACAGGCTAATTCTATTCTATCCATACAATTTACATTCTTTTATTTTTGACTTCCAGGTTATTCAATTGTTTCTGTCACATCGAATTTTAATAAGCACCAGGAACGTTGGCAGGCTCTAGATAACTTCAACCGAAAGGTAGACTTAAAGTACAACCAGTATAGTCAGACAATCGGAACAATTGCTCACGGTAACGAGTTTGTATATTTTGCTGCTTCGGACAGATTTCTTGGAGATCAGAGAGCTTCGTATAACCGATTGCTGAAATTTAAATTACAACTTGTCGGTCAAGTGGGTCCTAGTCCTTCATCTAGTGATATTATATTGGAAGGAGCAGGTACGAAAATATCACTGCCAATATTTGCGCAGAGCAACAGTCTTCCTGACCAACAAATGCGGGAATACGTATTTAGATTGCATGAGCACCCAGAATACTCGTGGCAACCAAGTCAATCGGCACGTGGCTTTATATCCATTTTAAGTAATTTAACTGCCATTAAAATTCGGGCCAGCTATGGTACTCAAGGTGAAGCTTTTCTGGATGATGTGGAACTTGAAACAGCGCACAGAGGTGCTGCAGGTCGTCCAGCTACATGGATTGAACAATGTACTTGCCCGGAGGGATATTTGGGACAATTCTGTGAATCATGTGCTCCTGGTTTTCGACATAGTCCTGCTCGAGGTGGTCCTTTCATGCCATGTATTCCATGTGATTGTAACAGACATGCAGAGATTTGTGACTCTGAGACTGGAAGGTGTATATGCCAACATAATACAACTGGAGATACATGTGACCAATGTGCACGTGGATATTATGGAAATGCACTGCAAGGAAGCCCATACGATTGCAAAAAATGTCCCTGTCCCAATGATGGACCTTGTTTACAAATACAAGATGATTCTGTTATTTGCTTAGAATGCCCATTAGGATACTTTGGTGCCAGATGTGATCAGTGCTCTGATGGGTATTATGGAGATCCAAATGGAATTTTTGGAGAGATCACAGTTTGCAAGCCTTGTGATTGTAATGGAAACGTCGATCCGAATGCAGTTGGAAATTGTAACCGTACCACCGGCGAATGTTTGAAATGCATTTACAATACAGCAGGAAGACATTGTGACCAGTGTCTGTCAGGTAAGTTTCAAGAGAAAACATATCAAAAACGAAGCTAACTTTAAACAAACGCAGGACATTTTGGTGATCCTCTAGCACTTCCACATGGACAATGTGAGAAGTGTAGTTGCTATCCTCCCGGAACTGAACAAAAAGAAGACGGAATATCCCAATGTGATCAGCTCACGGGTAAAATTTTCATACTGTTTTTTGCAAATATTTCAGAAAATATCTAATTCATATATTTTTAGGAAATTGTAGATGCAAACCAAACGTAATTGGCCGTAACTGTAATGAGTGTGAACCTGGATTCTTCAATATCGTGTCTGGCAATGGGTGCGAGAGCTGTAATTGTGATTCTGTCGGAAGTTACAACAATACATGTGATAGATTCAGTGGACAATGCTATTGTAAACCGGGAGTTACCGGGTTAGTATTATTTTACTTCATCATTTTTGCATTGATCTCAACCGAGGCCTTATTATTAAAATTAATACAGAGTTATTATGATGCAATTGAGTGATTTATAATAATTAAGGTCCCGGGTACTATATAATGCAGCACAACTATAAAATGTTAACAGGAAATCAAAATGGCAATGAATTCGATAAATATTGCGAGTTTGTACAGCTACTCAACGGACCTTCACTTGCAAGTTAGCAATTTCGGCTACCCAGTTGGTATGGCTTCGTAGCTCATGTCCATAAGGTCATGAGTATCTTTTCATTTAGATATACTTCTAATAATGGGATTGGTTACGCCATTCGTGCCTAAGATCTTACTTGCAACGTCTAAAAAGATTGTGTATATTCTATACAGGCAAAACAAAACTTTAATAGGCGTTGTCAGCGGGGACCACGAGAAGGTTAAGATATGGCCGTTTCAAGACTGGAGAGGGAAGAGATTAACACCAGTAATCGTACAGCTGACCATGCATACTAACCATATAAGCACTACTAACATACATACTTGATTTCCATTATTCATCAACTTATTCATTAACTACAACATCCTTCGTCTCCTGCCCGAGAGGCTATGTTTGAGATTTTATTATTCTGACTCTCATGAGTACTTAAATTATAATGGATAGTAACGAACGTCGCCATTATACCACAAAGTCAAAAATCTCATATTTTATTTTGCAAAGTTTATTTCTCGCTTTGTGAGCAGATATCTTCTTTGTATGATGACCTCCTTGCCATTACCATTCATACCCTACTACAATGTCCACTCTAGGAGGTACAATGTGATCTTCATCCATCAAGTATGCATGCCTTCGTCTTATACAGCTTTCACCTTGGGCAGCCCTGCGCTTCACAGTCTTCAACGCCACGACGGAAAGGTACAGTCGGGGCAAATAAGCAAGTGATCAATTATTGATATTTTAATTTAGATTATTTAAAATTTATTTGTCGCCATGATGCCATAATCGCGAATCTTTTTTTTTCTATTTTGGTCTGCCGTACTCATATGTAACTCTGGAAAATCAAATCTAAATGCCGTTATACTGTGAAAATCTTATCTATATTGCTTTACCAATGTATAAGATCTTCCCAGTTTTCGTTTTCAAGAATGAGCTCAAATACTGGAAAAACGTTTACTCCTAAAAATGCTACATCTCAAAATATTAATCTCTCAGTTTCATGAAGCCGATGAATATTAGTCTCTGTTTCATACTACACTCAGTTATAAACGAATTTGAAATTTTCTATTTTCGTATGTTGCAAATTCTTTGAAATTTTATTTACAGAGCTCAAATGCCGTTATTACATGACTACTTACCCAGTACGATAGAACACTCTTTAGTATCTCTCCACATTCTGAAAACCTTCGTTTTCGAAAAAAAACGGAAAAATTCAAGTTTGTTTAAAGTTTTGATTGAAACAGAGTGTATAACAATTATCAAAATAAATTGCGACCTTTAATTCCTTTTATTTTTATTTGAAAGTAGGGGGCCGAAGCACTGCAATTCATTCCACTCTCACGTCATCGATCGTGGGGTGCTTAAGGTTAAGACTAGGGTTGACTAGGCCACTAAAACTCTGCGGACACCGCGACCTAGAGTAGTTACGCTAAATATATCTTTTTTACGAGCTCGATTATTGTGGGATACTTAGATATGATATGCTTCGAGTCGAGGTTTCATTTTACTTTTCGCACAGTCAACACAGTTCGCTATTTCAGTTGCCTATTTTCTTCAAAAAATAACTCCTGATGTACTTAGAAAGCAGCTATCGAGAAGGGTATAGATAATTTATTAGAACTGCTGCAAAACCTTTTGAGCGCATGGTTATTTAACGTTTTTATAAAACTATAATCTAATTGCTTCCCCTTGCACCAAGCCCACGACACGCCACGCCACTGCACTATACATATATTCGATCGGACATTATACTTGAAAGGATGTTTTCCATAATAATTGTAGATCTAAGTTCGATAATGCGCAAAATCGGAAAATAATACTAAACGCCACTGTTATGATCTAACTTGCATCATTTCTCATGGATAAACTCGATCATTCTAAATAACATTAATTTCTTCGCATTTTGATTAAAATAGATCTCGATGTGATCAGTGCGATACTTACTACTACGGTTTTTCATTGGAGGGATGCAAGCCATGCGATTGTGATAAAAGTGGCTCCAAAGGTTTCCAGTGTGATGAATACGGTCAGTGTCCATGCAATGATAATGTTGAAGGACGACGGTGCGATCGTTGCAAGGAAAATAAATACAACCGACACTTGGGTTGCATTGATTGTCCATTTTGCTATAATTTGATCCAAGATGCAGCAAATGATCATCGTGAAAAATTAAGAAATCTTAGTCAGGTAACATAATCTAGTGAACATTAAAAAAACACTTAAAACTTGAGTTTTCCTCATTATATGCTTTAGACATTGGAAGATATTGCAAGATCGCCGGTTGCGAATGATGAGGAATTTGAATCGAAACTAAAGGCAGTACAAGAAAAAATTAATATTTTGTTAGATGATGCAAAAGCTGGAGCGGGTGGTGGTGATCGAACTTTAGTGGAACGTCTGGATGATTTGCACAGTCGGCTTGATAACGTCAAGTTACTTTTAGAAAATTCCAATGAATTACAGGGTTCTGCTGACAAAGAAGTAGAAAAGGCACGCCAGAATTTCACAATCGCTGATAGAATTATTACAGATGCAAAAAATAAACTTTCGGTAATACTTTTGTTATTTAATAATTCATACCTATATTAGATAAAAATAATAACTGCTCTATTTATATTTTATAGGACGCTATTGATCTTTTAAAAACAGAAGGTTATCAAGCACTAGCACGTGCGCGGGATAAGTCAGAAGAATTCGGTATTCAATCGGAGCAAATAAGTGCAATATCTCGAGAAGCGAGAGCTATAGCTGATAAACTGGAATCAGAGGCCGAGTTCGATCTGAAGTATGCGAAAGATGCTAGCGATGCTGCAACGAAGGCCTATGACTTAGCACGAAATGCGATAAGTGCCCAGAAAAATATTAGGTTTTCTACAAACGCTATTGTCTTTGATCTGTTATAATTTTTTTTTTGTTCATTTAGTGATGAGCTTCGAAGTAATGTGAGGTTAGAAATGGCGTTATCAAAAAATAGACTTAATTCTACGAGTGAACTAACCAAGGAAGCTCTTAAGAAAGCTAATGAGACTTATGATGCTGCCCTTACTCTATTTAGTAGTGTCAATGCTCTAACAACACCGGATGTTAATATAACTCTACTAAAAGAAGACTCCACTTTGGCTCTTGAACAAGTAAATAGCTGAATGTTTAACAAAATGGAAGTGATTTTATTTTAACCATTCTTGTACACTTCCAGGCCCAAATACTTGAGGACAAAGTTAAAATCATTAGCGAATCTAATGATGAAGTTGCCGCTGATTTCTTAGAAGAAATAGAATTAGCTGCTACACTTAGTCAAAGGTGAGTCAGTTGTACATAATATTATAATAGTTATTAAATTCTAATATAAATTATGACACTTATTTAGAGGCGAGATTCAAAAGCAAGACGATATCACTCTTCTTGAAGACGCAAAGCATGCTTATGAGCAGGCACTAAAAGCAGTTTCTTTAGGGGACAGCACTCTTAAGGAGGCTAATTACACTTATCATACACTATCAGGTATGTACCTATATAAAAAAAAATCTACTTCCTTTCAATCATTTAATGTCAAATATTATCATAATTCTTTTCTTGTAGGTTTTCAAGCTGATGTCCAAAAGTCTTCTGAGCGGGCACGTCTCGCTTTGCAAACTGTTCCCGGCATCAAAAAAGAAATTGAAGCCGCCGAGATGCTGATTGAAGAAGCCGAAACTGTAAGTTTAATAAAATTTAAATACTTTAATAAAGAAATCTATCTCTACCTTTACCTACCTAGGCTTTATATGGAGCTAAGGAAAATGCAAATGAGACTAGACGAAATGCACATGAAGCCCAAGAAAAGTATGCTGAACAGGCGTCTAAGGTAATATAGGAAATTTTGCGGTATATTCCGGCTACAGTTATTCCACAATTTTCTACTCCCAATAGGATGCTGAACAAATTCGGAAAAAATCTAATGATACTAAAGTGAATGCTAGAAAATTACGAGGTGAAGCTGATCAGTTAAACAATCGCGTCGCCGTTACGGAAAGTAATATTGAAAAACTGGAAGATGCTTCAACACGAGATGAAAAACTGGTTGAGGAAGTTAAAAGAAAGGTAAACACTTCACTTGTTAAATTTATTTCAAAAAATTCTTAATTATTGTTTTACAATAATAAGTTCGATAGATATATAGAAGCAGCTATAACTGGCCTAACCAATGAACAAACACCTATTGATAAATATCAATAGATGAGATCTCACACATATGTCAATTTCTACAGAAGATCCTTTTCATATTATCTTCTCCCTCTCTTATGATAGACCAATGTACAGTGAAGCACTGGCCTGCAATGGAAAAAAGTTGACAGTTATTCTGATCATGGATTCTTTATAATTTATCGCTGTATTTTCATTTTTCTTTTTACGCAGATTTGGCAGATTTCTATCAGATCGGTCCAACTTGTCTGTTCGTACATAGTCTAACTTTAGTGGATCAAGCTTTGAGCACACACCTGTACACAATTGGTCCTTCGAACTAGTGCTCACTCACAACTGGTTGCATGCTGATTTTTAGATTTAGGTGGGACTATTCCAATCTCTGAAGGTAGATTTTAATTCTTTTATAAGATGTATGTATCTGAGGCTAACGTTGATTTAACCGTTTCGTATTGCGAGATAAAGAATGTTGCAAAACGCGTGAAAGAGACGCGTGCTTCATACTCCAGAGTCCTGATTAGTGGACTTACTCCACTTACTCAACTGCAGCTATTGAATAGAAACAAGTGAATCAATCGTCCAGCCCAATAAGGTGGTCGCTGTTTCCCAGCTGATCACCACGTAGGCCTTGTTAGCTAGTTTGCAACTACAAATCATGCTATGATTCCAAATGTGCCCTTCACTATCGATCTCTGCTGTGAACCACCTCTTCCAGGCGACGTTTCACACTCAGACTATTTCCGATCATTTTTTTTTTTTTTTAGGATGAATCTACAAAATTAAATGCACTGACATAAGTTAGACACAATTCCGGAAAAGTACCGTGGAGCTATTTACTATTCGAACTGCCATATTTCTAAAATTGCATGTAGTATAGATGCATCTATTAACCTGTCTTCCAGATTTCACAATAGGGCATCTGTTAGCAGCCCTAATCCTCTGTAGTTTTTAAACATAAACTAATGCGAATATGATGCAGTTTGATCGGCATCATATGCGCATTAGGTCATATAAATTTATACTGTTTAAGATTTGCAATAGAATTAGTTTTGGCCACTGTTAAAAAATTTATCTCTATTGAAAACATTTACTACTACACATTGCCTACACTAATTAAATTGAACGCTAAATCGAACTGGCATAGAAATTACTAATAACTGATAACAAAGTTCAACAGAAGCATTATTAGAGCCATTTCATAAAATATTAATACTCTAAAATAAATTTTATCCTACCAAGGTTGGCACAGCTAAAGCAGACTCTCTCGATGCTCAAAATCAAGTTCAAAAAGCAATGAATGAAGTTCAGCAGATAATGGATGAATTGAAGAACTTACGTGACATAAACATTTCCGATCTCGATGCACTTGGTACATTCTCTTCACACACTTATGATAAGTTATTTGTTAATAATATCTTGAAATTGGTTTATTTTGTATAGAAAAACGCCTTGATGCTGCTGAAAATGAACTCAACCGAGCAAATTTATCTACCCGTCTGGATTCTCTAAATGATATGAAAAATCTTCAAAACAAATGGGTTGAAAAATATGAAAGAGAAGTTACTCAGTTGGAAGTGGAAGTAAATAATATTAAAGACATATCGGATTCACTGCCCCCAGGATGTTTCAAACGACCAAGACTGGAACCATAAATTTAATAACTTAAGATACAATTTACACTTCTACAAATTCTTCTATTAGATTAGCAAAAAACAGATCAGACCTACTTGCCGGGTTTGCATCAGAAACCCATTAAGACTTAATAGAACCATAAGCCAAATCAGTTTTTTGCCATTCAATTTACCAAATCTGCGGGTTGAAAATTCGCGGTAACAATTCATATCCAACCCGAACTCCAAGCTGGAAATTCTTAGGATTTGTTTTTTCTTTTTCTATTTTTTTATTTCCTTGTTATTTAAGGTAACCGTTTTTGTTACTTAATAAATGTAAAACCATTTTTTACTTTGTATAGAAAGCGCTATTTGTAAGTATTTCAACAATTAATTTACAAGATATACCTAAAGCCGTTGCTCCTTACAGTGTTCAATTATTATGATGCAATTTGTACTTTTGTATTTAGACCTTTATAAAGCCCTTAATTTTAGGATAAAATGTAATAAAAGTTTGAATAAAATTAAATTAGTTGTAATTTTTGTAATTGTATGCCCGATTAAAACTCAACAAACAATTAAATTGACTTAGAAGGCTTAAGTCACATAAAACATTAGACATTAGCATTAGCAAACATCACTGTCAGTTCCAAAAGCAATTCCACTATCGAGTTTGCTTCTTTCAGAGCAAGCCCCATTGGAAAAGGCCTGCATAATAACTGCACACGAGCTTGGACGTAGTTACGGGTGTCTAAACTTTAGCAACGCCAAAAGCGCTCTGCAATGCCTGACACCACAACCCCCTAGCATTACCGGCAAACCCTGATGTAAATAATGCATTCTTCCACGATAATTAATTGGCACGCCGGGTACAATTCGGAGAGAAGCATTTGGGAATAGTTCTTCAAGTAGGTACCAACCCAATTATTCCAGCTGAAGCCAAAGAATCCATCCCAGGTTTACAAAAACCCGTGCAACCGTAAAGAACTGATAAAACCCATACAAATTTTGCTTTAAGTAAAGAAAGACCGGTATCAAATCTTAGCAAAGAATGCCACCGTAAAATGCATCTAACAGAAGGCAGAATGAAACTCAAATTTAGCATTTCTAGTATAAAGCAGGAGAATTATAATACAATTTTAGGGAAGTTCCTTTTTGGATTTCAGACCAATGACTATTTGATTTGTGAAAAACTTGTTCCAAGATAAATGACTTCACAAAATTTTTTTTTTCTTCCAGTTCATCAGTAAGTGACTCTTAAAGTTTGGTTAGAATAGTCAGCATTAATTTTTTTTTTTTTTTTAAGAATATATTTGCGCCTTACTTTCAATACTTTCTTCAACTGTTATCTGAGGAAGGAACTTTTGAGGCGAACGAAACTGGCATGGAAGTCTGTTGTTTCCGGGATTGACGGTATCCTGTAATTTCTTATATATGTTCTTACAGAATCACTTTAAGTAACTGTCAATTCTTCATCTTCCAAAGTAATGCTATTATTTTCATCTTTTTCTCTGGTAGCATCTTCAAGAATTTGCTCGTTCACTTCTCTTGTTTTATGAAGTGTTTTTCGTGCAGTCCAATTTAGTTTTTCCTTCTCATATGAATATACATATACATACATATAACTGACAAATAGGATCTAAAACTGTTTATTCATAGATGAGTTTTTATATGGTTTTCAGACAAATGATTATCACAAAGATACAATTTCTTAGTTTTTTGACTTCTAATATGCAGGTAAATATTCCCACATTGCTTAATAAAAATTGTCTTCCTGCAGTCATTTGGTAGTTTAAAAATGAAAGGAACGAGCCCTGCTTATACACATTTAAACAGTCTTAATAGCATCAAGTACGTACTGACGACATTTCGTATCATGGCTCCACCAAACAATTATAATTAAAAACAAAAACACAGATTCTGAGTACCTACTTCTAAGGACCAATACCAATAAAAAAATGTTAATTTTGAAGTCTAAGTACTTAATTAACTTATTTGAAGAAAATTATTGTTACGTGCCACGAAGTGAATCAAGCGACATCTGTTAGGAATGGAAGCAACTATAGGTTAGTGTCATCTTAGTAAACTTTGGGTTCGGAGAACGGAATATTCAGGAAAGTTCTAGGATAATTCGTAGAGTATAAATACGGCGCTCTGACAGCTAGGAGGCGGAGTATTATTTCAGACAGCGAAGTGAACGAAGTAAACTATTTGGATTGCGATAATTAGAAGTACAGTACTAGCGATAACTATAAAGAGTTGATTTGATAATTGTTTGTAAATGTTATAAAAGTAAATAGTGAAGTTAAATAAAAGAAAGAACTTGTTAATTATATCTGAAATATTGTGTTTTAAATAACGAATTAAGGTCACGCTGGCAACATTATATTATGCTTACCTACATACATATGTATACATATAAATCTAAAACTTAATACCCCAAAAAGTTTTTAAAGAAATAAGCATAGCCGTAACCCCCGCAAGATACAAGCCATGAACAAAGTCGAAAAAAGAGAGCAACGGGCCGGTCAGCAGGCGACATCCACTGTCTTCTTGCCTTGTCTTACTGAAGGAGTTTTTCATATAAAAGTTGCTTGTATTTCGTTCAAACGCTATAATTTCCGTAAATTTGTTCTACATGCTATATTTTTTTAAAACTATTAGAAAGAAAACATATTTGGCTGCAATTTGTTTTAACATCATTTTGCTGTGGAAGCCACAGTTTTGGGCTTTAGGACCTGTTTAAGTTGACATTTTAGTTTTTCCTCCATGACGAGTATCCAAAAGCAGTGAGAGTGAGCACTTACTGCATGCTGTACCCAGCACGTTAAGACCTTTTAATGTGTCGGTGCCTTCGGCGACTTCATGGCTTGTATTATATTCCGGGGGTTACGGCATAGCACAAAATAAACAGATTAAACACTACACTACTACTACCAAGAATAAATCAATGGAAAAAACTTGTTATTTTTCTTTTATTTCTAGCATAAAATTTTCGGCAATAAGCAAAATTACCCGTTCGCGTCGCCACCATCTAATCAGTTATCAGTATAACAAGACATTCCCAGCTTCATTATGTTTTTAAACCTAAATAAGTGTCTTGGTTGATAACATATGACACATACGATACCTTCTAAAAAGAGCCGACATTATTGATTACTGCGAACTGGCATATCTATATACTTTATAATCAATGCTAGAACTCAATTTATGAAATGAAATGCTGACAAGAAATCTATCTATTAAGGATCAACGCTTGCTGTAGAGAATCCTTATTTGAATAATATTACTGAAAGATAATGGGAGGTAATATGCAAATCGTTAGACATTTTGAAGATATTTTATGACATAACAAGTGAAGTAAGCACCGAAAAACCTGCTTGGCATATTATTGATGAAAGAGTTAGTAGCAATTTTTACAGCTCAAACCACTACAGAAGATTCCACTATAGAAGTAGATAAATATTTACAAAAAACCTCTAATATTGAGAAATATCGATAATTTAAAGTAGTGGGAAGAAAGAAAATATATTTATCCCCGCCTTTATCAATTGCTAAATGAGAGGTTTTGTATACCTGCAACCGTTTTTGAGATAAACATGGCTTTATGATGCATAATTTCATTAATTTTCATAATTTTGTTAATTTTGCGTAGAATTGCATAAAATTAGGCGGGATTTCTATCGTCAGTAGCAAAAGGAATGAAATTATGCATCATAGAAACTGGAATATCTCAAAAACGGTTGCCTTTAGGTAGATACATGTGCATAATCAAATTAAAGGTCACAATCAGGGATTTCTAAATCTTGTTAAAAAAAACTGTATAATTATCGTGCATTTTGGCGGCTCTCTCCGATTCTCTGGTGTATGTTAGCTGACTTACTCATCACGGTGCTGAAAAACGTGGGATTCTCATGTAAAGCGTATGCGGATGACAACCCTCTGCTCATCTCCAGGCACAGCATGGTTGCTGCCTGTAGTACCTTCATACAACGAGGCCTCAATATTGTAGAGAACTGGGGGACTTGACTTGATATGACAGTTAACCCAACAAAGACTAGCTTGGTGCTCTTCTCCAGAAGCCGTAAGCTTGGGTACTTTATTCTTCCAAAGCTCTTTGGATACACTCTGCAACTCTCTCTCCATGTCAAACACCTTGACTCGAAGATGACGTGGGGATTGCACGTAGACTAAAAAGTTAATGCAGCTATGAGGGATCGTTAGACGCATGCTCACATATGCGCAGTGGCGTCACTAGGGTTGGTGTCACCCAGTGCAGTAACTCATAATGTCACCACCCTTACGAAACCCCATAGACCTCCTCCGAGTCCACCAGTGACAAATAACGGAAACATACAGAATCATAGGTCCTATATTTACGAAGGCAATAGAAGAAAGAATTAATTCAAGATTGGTTGGTAAAAGATTGTAAGAAGTTAAGAACTAAGAACTACATAGAAAATATGTTACTTTTTTAATTGTTATTTTAACATTAAATTTTATATCATATTAAATCTCGACTAAATCAAAACTTTCCTTTCCTAGCCTATAGAGCTGTTAACTTGTTAATTACTTCATCGAAATCAACTCCTTTCGCCAAATCACTTTCAATTGATAATGTTGCAACATCAGAAAGCCTTGACTGTAGATCGCAAGTAGTTCTTTATAAACTTTAGCTTTGAAAAACTCCTCTCACATGAAGCCACAGACACACAGACCATAAGAAATAATTGTAGGCTCACTGAGAGAAATTGGAGAGATTCTAGGAAGTCCCATTCAGCTATGAATTTCAAAACGTCAAGTACTGACCAGTCTTTGACTTCTTCGAGATCAATCTCTGCTGCCTTCATGGCATTTCTAATAACAGCTCTTCCTCTTATAACTCATCATAGAAAGTGGTCAATTTTGGAATGGACATCAGTAACTCTTCTTCAGTGGCCCCCCTTCTATTTTTTTTTATTGAACGGTGAAAATTTTCCATGAAAATCGAAAAAAAAAATTCGTTGGTCCGCCATTTTTTGTTTTTTAAAGATATCGAAATTGCCCTACGTGGTTCTATAAACCTATATGTCTGGTTTCTAAATATATGTTTATTTCATTTTTCAGATGAATCGTATGGCTTAAGGCTTATGGCTGAGGAGCAGAGTCTAGATATTGTTTGATTTCAATTTTTTTTTTTGATTCCATACTTTTGTGTCATACTGCTTCACATGAAATCACTGGAGTTGCAGCTTTCGAAAAAAAATTTTTTTACGAACCGCCCTAATTTTGGTGTCAGCCATTGTGATGGTGTCAGCCATTGTGATGGTGTCACCCGGTGCGGTTCGCACCCCCGCACCCCCTAGTGACGCCACTGCATATGCCTCCTATGTATGATCACCGAGGACGCTTGTGGAAACTGCGATCCGGAAGCTGACAGGCCTGCAAAGGCTTCCCTGCCTGGGAATTACGGGCTCCATTCGAACTACGGCTACTGCTGCTCTTGAGGTCCTCCTTAATCTGCCACCCTTGATCTTGTCATTCAGCCAGATGCCAAAAGGGCTGTGTGCAGTTTGCTCTCATGGGAATGTTGGAAGGATGGCTGGACTGGCTCTTCTCATTTCTCTTTGATGTATGGGCTGGACCTGGAAAACTTTCTGTCCAGTATGCCACGTGATGTGATGGTACCAGAGCTTCGTTTTCCAGTAAGGCAATCGTGGACTGAGGGAAGTGCCTTATCGAGCCTTCCCCGATCCGCTCTAAAAATTTTCACAGATGGCTCTCTCACTAATGTGGGAGCTGGGGCGGGCGTCTACTTCCCTGAACCTGACATTGGGATAGAGTACTCACTTGAAAGACACACCACTGTCCTCCAGGCTGAAGTCTTCGCCATAGCAATGGTAGCGAAAATAGCCCTTGATATGCAAATCAAGGATAAAGACATCGCTATCCTTTCAGATAGTCAGGCAGCCTTAATGGCTCTGAATGGCCCTTGGAAAAAAATTAAAGTTACTGGGGTATTGCAGGTCTTCTGTGGATAACCTTTCATCCAGAGCAAGGTGTCACTTCAGTGGGTTCCTGGTTACATGGGTATCATGGAGAATGAAAGGGCTGACAGTTTAGCTAGGGCTGGCTCTGATTCTCCATTCTTCGGACCGAAACCCACCGTTGGCATTGCCACATCGAGTATCGGGTCTCTCTTCAAAGCGGATGTTCATATAAAGCATCAGCAGAGTTTGGAGAGCCTGAGTACTTGCAGGTGCACGAAACTATTTCTTGATTGGCTCAATAGGAATATCTCTAATTTACTCATGGGGCTCAGAAAGAAACAATATAGAACTGTGGTTGGCATCATCACCGGCCACAGTTTGCCTCACGCTCATCTAACAAGGATGGGAGTTGTGAGTTGTTTACAGCCCTGAGTGTCTAGCCTGCCTGGAAGGAGAGCCTGAGGATCTGCCCTCCTATCTGTAGATGAACTGAAAAATCTTCCTCACCAAGGCCTGATGCGCTTCATTAAAAGGACTAGCATTTTTATTATGCAAATGTGTTCTTTCTTCCATATTTTTGGTTTAATCTGATATTTAATAATTTACAAATAATTTCATGAACTTTTATAAATATGTACTGCCGAAATGCCAACTAAAAGCAAAGGAACTTATCATACATCAAGACTAAAATCCACTTAAAAAATAATAGAAAAGGAGAGGTCCGATAGAGTGCTACTGTTTCCGCCATATACGTTTCGAGAGATTTACAAAAGAAACAATTAAACAATTTTTAAGTTAAAATCGACAAACAACAAATGATAATAACTTATTATTCACTTTATTAAAGATTTGTACTATTTATAGCGGTATCACTTTTAGAAAGTTGTTGAAGACCACCTTGCTTCGACTCTCGAATAAATCTGAAATTTTCATCGATTCCTACGAAATATGTTGGAATCATTCCCCGTCCTTTTACATTAGTAAGCCCTCTATAATCGCAATTAATATCGAAGGATTTCAGAACATTGGCTGTTTCTTCTGTTACCTAATATAATAATTTAATATTGACCATTTCTTCGAAAAACTGAACAAAAAGTGTTTTACTTGAATCTTTCCCGGGGTACCTGTGGAATCCATTCGTGAAGCCATATTTACTGGATTACCCCAAACATCATATAATGGTTTGCTGGAACCAACAACACCGGCCATAATCTCTCCATGTGATATACCTGTAAGCAGTTTTTCAAAACACAACAGACCTTATTTCGTTATTCAAATCACAGTACTCACCTACTCGAAGCGTTCCAATTGGCTCTTGACCATTATTTTGAAAATTTTCGCAATTAAATATTTGCAAAGTTTTCATCAATTGCAAAGCAAACTCTGTCATAACGTATACCACGTTATGAGATTGCTTCGAGCTATGTTTTCTCTCACGGACTCTATTATTCTCATTATCAAGACTAAGTCGTTTTACTCGTGGTGGAACTAAAAACATGAAAGATAACCTCAATATAATTTTTTCAATAATTAAATAATCAATAACATACTTCCATTGTGAAGACTTCTTCTACCATTTGGTAAAAGTGCTGAGGTACGTTGCCCTGAAATTCTTCTACTCCCTGTTAAAGAAGTTGTAGACTCACATCGGCCTGGATCGAGACCACAAGCTGCCATATAGCTCCATCCAGCTACCTTTATTTTTTCAATCTTAAGAGGCCCTGAATGAGATGTTAACTAATAAAGTGGTATTACTCGCATGTCCTTAGCATAATAACGTTAAAATTCTATAATCCTTACTATTTCATCGAAATCGCATATTATTTGATTCAAAACCTTGAGACCAACTTTTTCGGTGTCGAAATTTTTGATTGTAGCAAACATGACTGCGACATTATCGTACTTTTCAGTGTAAAGTTCATCTCGCATTTTCCTCGCCATATAAATTTCAGCTGAAAGTTTTTTTTTTTTTTTATTTTACTATAAGACTAATATTATATGGGCCAGTTCTGGGCAATTGGGAAAATGTTTGATGGGTGGTAGTAGGATAGGAGATATTCAAAATATTCAAAGCTTAATAAGTCAAGTAATTAAGGACCACATAAAAAGAAAAACTCTTGCATAACATTTCGTTCGAGAAAATTTTGAGTTGCGATAAATCATAGAGAGAGAAACGCAAGACGTGCGGATGCCCATAGAGACAACTAAATTCCAAAATTCAACATTAATTCCAGAAGTTTTTAAGCTTTAATGAAATGTTGGGTGAGGCAAAAATAGAAATAAATTTAATTTTGCAACTATCGTTTAACTTCAAAAGTTCTTTAAACTTAAAGCAATGTTTACGCTGATATTTTCGCAACATGTTAAATGTGCAACATATTTATTGTAAAATAACGCTTATAAATAATAATAAATTTAAAGGTGCTATACAAAACGGTAGATAACTTTGCAACTTAACTGCAGCTGTAACAATTTGCAACCTTTTATGTTGCCCACAATATATTTTTTTATCAACGGAGCAACATTTATTTATATGATTGTCATTTTGCAAAAAAAAAAAGCAAGGCTCTGATATTCTGTTGCAAACGTTCAGATTATTGTTCATCACAATATAGTAAGTTTGCAACCTCAGACCAGATCCGTAAATTTCTAATTTGGGCAAAAGTTAACAACAATTATATTTTACATTTTTATAGTCATGAAAATAATGCAAAAGTTTTGACAATTTTACATGAGCATTTGAATGGCCTACCCCATCAGAATATCAAATTACAGCCCGCTACTATATACGCAAAATTTTGCAATTGGAAGATTAGTGGCCCACTTTCGACAACGGTGCAAACTGCGCTATATAGAAAACAAGGTATAACAAAAGTCTGTTACGCTGCCTCCCGTCCCTGGAGGGGTTCTTAGAAATTTATTCGATTTTTTTCAATTTCTACATATGCACTAATATCGATATGCGCCTAGCAATTTCGTACATGTAAAATTGCCATGGTCCTTACAATTGCCATTAACATTACGCGTAATTGCAATTTTTATATTTATTATACTGAAGATGTGGCCTGTTCAGCTTAATTTATTGGAAATGTTAATGCCAAGAATACTTAGTGACGGTGAATCTGAAATTAAGACTCAATCAAATGAAATGGGAGTGGTAAAATTGTGATCTTTATTAAAAAAAATGAAAAAGCTTCGGGTCTTAGATAAATTGAATTCGATGCGATTCGCTTTACCCTAATATCAAGATGGTTATTGATCATATTGATACTGGTAATGGTACTGTTGAGTAAATTAATTCATTGTAATTACCATTAACGAAATTGTTCATGGAAGCTATTATTATTTTATTTCTATTATTTTATTACTACTGCAATTTAAATTGTTAATCGGAATAGAAACTTTACTATTAATTAATTATAACGAGATAATTCACCCAGCATTACCATTATCACCATTATCTATACGGTAATGGTAAAGGTAATTATAAAAATTGTCATTACCCGTAATGGTACTTATAGGGCCTGTCATTAGCCAAGTAAGTATTTATTTGACATGTCTGTGAAATGTGTCTAACAAATTAATTTTGGTTTTATACAAGGAGAATAAGCAAATGGGTAATTTAAGATTGCCTTAAAATATTAACATGAAATAAATTAAATAAAACATAATATCATAATAGGATTAATTATAAACGCAACATAAATAAATGAAAGATGAAGGAAAACATCAACGTATGAAGATGAAGAAATAATTATTATGTATTTACTTAATATAAATATTAATGACTAAAATTATGAATGATATTTTCTGCTGCAAAGCATCGGCGGCGTAACTTTTTAGCATTCGTTTTCACACAAGAGAAGTAAGACATTAAATATCTATTAAGATTGTACGCTGTTTTATCATATGAAGGATATTCTAGACAAGAATAGTGGAGATAAAATGAGAGAACTTAAAGTAAGAAATCGTGGAACTCGAATCCTCAAGGTCTGTGCTATGACAAAAAGCAGAGATCATGGATTGAATAAGCTTTTACATAGATAAATTTTTAAGGTGATTGAATTCATCTTAATTTTTCTAAAGCAGAGTTTGTCAACCTTTTTTTATTGACGGCACACTAAAATATATCTGGAATTCTTTTCAGCACACCTTATGAAAACTTTGACCAAAAACTCGGACCCAGATAATCCTAGTTCCAGATTCTGAATTAATATATCTAAATATCTTTTATTTTTGGAATAGTGACCACCTCAGACAAGACTAAATTAAATTTGAATACAATAAATTGTATTAAAAATTGTTACAAATATAAATTTTTGAAAGATATACATAATTATTGTTATAAAAAAGTAAAATAAAAGGTTATTAAATTATGGTTATTATGGTGTACCAAATGCTTCTGCTACGGAATTACCAGTGTAGACCTTGTAGCCTTGGGAATAATTCATGGTATGCGATATATGTGGCATACCATCTTGCCTACCATATATTGCCAAGAAAATTGCTTGCAAAAATTTGGCGTTTACGTACGAGATTTTTGTGAAGTCGATACAAGCATTTATTTGTTCCAATCTAGCAACTCTTCGCTTGGAGTGAGGTGGCAACCATAATAAGGGTGAATATTGAATAAAAATAGAAGTGTTTAAAACGATTTTTTTTAGAAATACTATTTCAAAGTTACATACAAAACCCATGTAATTTTAATTATCTGTCGGAAAGTTTCGCGACACATTTAACAATCTCACAGGGCACACTGATGTGCCGGGGCACACAGATCATCATCAGATTTACATTATAAATGAAAATATTGTTCCTCAGCTCATATAAAAACATATAAATTTCGGACATTGAATGGATCTCTGCAAAAGTAGAGGCCTTGATGATTTCATAGCTACGGGTGAATTTACCAAATCTTCAGAGGGTTTACAGTAATACTGACGAATTCCTATATTCATCCAATTGTATCTACATCTGTTATAGAATTTTCTACTATGAAGTTTGCTTCTCCCCGTATGAACAATTTATCAATTTCTTTGCTATGATACCCAGAATGCAGGGTTAAGTATTGCCAACATAAGGTCAACATTTTTTCACATTATTTTATGTTTGTTATACGAAAAAAGCAGACTAATTTTGAAAGTAGAACACACAAAAGTTTCATTTTTGCCAAAGATTGCGTTTGAGGGAATATTTCAGGCGTTTATGGTGTGCAGTTTGTCGGGATAATAATAAATTTCGTATTGGTTTACGATAAATTTGGCATAACATGTCGGAAAAATACTAAAGTGTAGTGGGGCAAAATGACTAACTTTTTACGGGGTATGATGACGAGCATTTTACGGGCCATAATGACGAGCGTTTTACTGGACATAATCATTTGTCGATTTTCATACTCTCGTAGGCTCAACGAAGAGCGGATTCAAAAGACATCATTTTTCATTAGAAAGAAAATTATTTGTCAAGGAAAATGACTCCAGCAATTAGTGTGTTTAGCATCTCGCAAGCTGTAAATTTTTCAGACGTTGGTTGCTCAAAAACGGAGAAATCGGCATTTTGTAAAAACAATATTTTGTGAGTTCTTTGAATAGAAAACAAATTTTCGAATGTCAACCTATTTATCCTAAAACTTCCGAAATGCAGGAATTCTTTTAAAGGTAAAATATCAGATGCTTTCAGTGTGCATTTTTCGAAGCTCGAAGTGTTCTTCCTTCTAGAATGTATAATTTTAGTGTAAAAATCATATTCCTGCAAGGCTAATTATGGCCATTAATTAATAATAATATGTTTTGATAAAAAAAGTTATTATTTCTATATTAAATATAATTCGTTATTATGCCCCGTATGTGGGGCATAATGACGAACTGCTCATCACTCCACTTAGGTCAACAGCGCACCGCACTTCATAAGGATATGCTAGATGGTAATTATCTATATCACATTTTGTCCCTGATTAACCCTACTTGACATTTGTATATTTAAAGTTTCAAGAAATGGATTCAGAGATTTAATAAAAATCTAGAGATAAATCGTTCGTCATTATGCCCCGGGCTCTCCTATACTGCCAACATCTTAAAGAGTTGTAACCATTACGTGATTGGTGCTTTGTCTTTTAGGAGAGAAAAGTTTCAGTCTGTTTGGAATTTATCTTATATATTAGACTAAATGAAAATGTCAAAACCATAGCCTTCATTCTAAAACGATCTAATTCCCTAGTAGAATTTCTATGAAATAAAAAACGGTCATTGATTTTAGATTTTAGTAAGAATTTTTACAATAATTCATCTAAGTTCTTGTCTAGAAATCTTGCATTTCTTATTTATTTTTTTATTTTTTTAATCATAATTGGCCGATCAGTGTATTCTAGTGTATTATCCATTTTCTAAAGTACTGTACTAATTGATTTTTATTTAATTCATTAACAATCTGCCAAATGTAATTAAAAGTTTTGTCATAATTTATCCTGATGATATTTGCTTTTTCAACTATCAAAAAATGTAAGCCTATCAGCTTTGCACACACTTATTCGATTAGCTTAATATTACTCTTAACAAAGTAAACGAAGTCAATTATATTGGCATTATTTTGGATGCCAAAGGGAAATTTATCCCATAACGCACCCAGGATTTGGCTTTGGGTGGGACATTAGGTGTCCCAAGTCCAAAAGAAGTCGGAGAAATAGGGCTCTAAGCTCGCGTTCTGCGCCCATCAGAGCACTTAACAACTGCTATTATATATTTAAAGGTTTTCTTGTATTTTATCGGACTTTGTAATAATATACAGATTACATTTTATACATAATTTGTAAATTATGTAAAAAAAAACTGACCTTCGGGTGAGGGTCCCGTTCGCCCCCTTCCCCCGGTATGCCCCTGAAGCTAATGCTATTTACGATTTTGTGAAATAAATTTGAAGATTATTTTGCCTTGAAGCTTTGGTGCGCACTTCATCTCGTCGGTAAATCTAACCGGACAGGATTAATTTGGTAGGTGTTAAATCAAAATTTGTTATATTCTCTCAAAACTTAGACCAAGATGAACAATAATACAACGAATTCCTAACTCTGTACCTTTTTGGAAAGAAGTAAAATTAGAAAACGGCATTATTGTCCCTAGAAAAATTAAAACAAGAACTTACTATAAAGCTAAGAGGAGTTGATGTAAGGGATTAATTTATATCATGAAAGGGTATGCAATTAACTTTGTAAAAGTATACAAAAAATCGTACCATACTTAGTAGTTCTGGCAGTATTATAACGATTAAGAAATTTAGTTTAATAGTGACAATGTGTGTTTTTGTAACGACAGTAACCGTTAAAGATAGATCCGTACTGCAATACAATTTTATGCGTACTTCAGTATAACTTTTGGTAAATATTTCCCGGACGAGCAAGTTAATTAACAAAATCTATTTAATAACCACATATTTCGCTGAATGTCAATTTTCAAACAGTCATATAATAAAGCATCCGTATAACAAAATGCCATTTATACATTATGGGAGTTTTAGCAAAAATCGTATTTTCAAAATTGCACTTTGCAAATAAGTTTTTGCTCAATTATAGACAAAATTCATTTTAAAAAAAACTGGACTTTTCCGTACTTTTAGCTCAGTGAATTGCTATAACAAGAAAGTACCGTGAAAAAACTTATCAAGGACATCATACATGTCCTGTACCTGTACGATTAGGTTGAGATATAATTCTATATATTATATACTAGGGGAGTCCGCCGATAATATAGATGCCTAGATGCGGCTGTGGGTGAGGGTTGAAAGAGGTGGGGTGGTTCAAGATGCATAATGTCATCTGACTCGATCGCGCGATTCCGTACTCTAGGTTTCACTCTGTGTGTGTGTGTGTGTGCATACGTGCATATGCGTCGAAGCGCTCTCAGGCAGTGCCCAAATACATAGTAAAAAACGAAGTTTTTGTATAGCAATCTTACAAAAAAGTTGCCTGATTTGTCCCATTTTCGAACTTAAATTTCCCTTTATTTTTAAAATAGGCCCGTGTACAAAATTTCAGCTCTTTACGTCGACGCATGAGACAGTGTCGAAATATATAGTGCAAAACTAAAGTTTGGTATGGCAACACCAAGAAAGGGTTGCCAGATCTTCTTCACTTTTGGACCTTTCTTTGCAATTTTTATGAAACGCCGTGTAGAAAATATGAGCGCTCCACGTCAGCGCCTTCTCAGGCAACTTCTAAGTATATAGTGCAAAACTAAGGTTTTGTATGGCAAAACCAAGAAGACGTAACCCAATTTAGCCTATTTTTGAAATTTTATTTACCATTGCTATGAAAACACCATGTACCTGCCAAATTTTAGCTCGACGCGTTCTCAGGCAGTGCTCAAATATACATAGTTAAAAACGAAATTTTTGTTTGGCAACCCTACGAAGGAGTTGCCTGAGTGGTCCCATTTTTGACTTAAATTCACATTAAAAAAATTAAATTAAATTAAAAAAGGCCGATTATAAAATTTGAGCTGTCCATGTCGACGAATAGTGAAAACCAAAGTTTTGTATGGCAACACCAAGAAGGAGTTGCCGATTCCAATTTTTCTTTTCTTATAAACCTTATTCGGACCATTACGAATATTTAAAGAAAAAAATTAACCAAATCGGTTCGCCGTTCTCAAGTGATGCGATTATCAACGAACAGTATTTCATTTGTATTTATAGGTATAGATTATCTCATTTTTTTAATTTTTTTTTTTCATAAGATTATCTCCTAATATTGAATTAGGATCTATATGACCTCCAATAGGTATCAATCCATTTAATGCTTAACAATATTATATTTGACTATCATCAGTAGTAACTGCTACATGGGCTCATCACAGCTTAATGGAAAATCATTATGAACGAACTACCCAAGGACTATTTTTTTAAATCATTTAAGGAATTTACTTCACTATTTTACAAACATATGAGTATTTAAAAGCAACGTTTACTATTGCTGATGAATTTATGGATCAACTTTTATTATCAACATTTATCATGTATTAATTGGAACTACTTTTCTATTAATTTGTATTATTCGACATATCAAATTTCGCTTCTCTATGAGAAAAGTAAATTCTTATTAACAATAATTAGCATTTAGATTTATACCTAATTTAAAATAAACCTAAATGCCAATTATTCTTTTGTCAAATGCATTTCTGTTCAGTATCTGTTTGGCAAATGTCCTTTTTACGAAAAAATTCTTAATTAAGTTCTTGCAAGAAGTCGTTTTAGTTAAGTGCTTTAGATAAAATATCATTTTGGAAAATGTATTTCGGACAACTGTACTATCCACATTTATAGGACCTCTTGTAATTGAATTTATTACTAAATATTTTTCACTTACCTACGTGTGCAGGTAGAATATTCTGAACCAAAATGTTTATGGTTTCATTTGTAAATTGTGCATCCTCTTGCTTTTTTTGTAATTGCCGTTTCCAACTGAAAATTAAATTCTACACAATAATTCTAAATTTTATTATAGATTTCAAACTATGAACTTACTTATAGTCGACTTTTGAAATATATTCTGTTTGTCTATCCATCAAATGGAATATTCCGAAAGTTATCAAAACTATTAACAAATGAGAGTATTCCGGATCGAGATGAAGATTGGTGGATGGACTTTCATGATAAATATATAGATATCTGCCAAATACAATCCATGAATAGAAACATACAATGACGAGCCCAATGAAGAATTTAAACAAGTAAGGAATTCTCACAAATAGAAAGCTCATGGAAATTGTTAATACTAAACTTTCTGTTATTGCCTAAGATGATGAAAAGAATGTGAAGTTATAGTTTTTAAATCTCAAATTTCTCTCAAAATTTCTCAATAACAAAAATGATAGTTTGATTTGATAATTTTCGTATCCTTACCCAAGGATTGAAACAAAGGCGATGCTCCCTCATGTAAAAAACCAGAACATCAGCGGTTATATTATGTTTCAGCATTGGATTATCTTTATACCTTTTACACTCCACCTAAAGTATAATAAGAAATACTTGAAAGTACCTACCTAATAAAATTCCTTTTGGTCAAGTCATACATACCAGCTGAAGCAATGAACTTATGCACAAAGTTATAACAATTGAGAGGTAGATGAAAACTCGAAACCAAATATTACTCATAATTTTGTGCGATACGTCGAAAAATATTTTCGAAATCTTATTTTTCGGCATCACGCCGTCATCGAGTTCTTCCCCAGATGGTGGATTAAACATAAGCCACATTTTTTTATACCACGTAAGTGGAAGAAAACATACCACAACAAATGCAGCAATTCCGTTTACTATCCAAAATATGTCACCTCGTCTATCCGAAAAATGAGAAATTATTTTTGTAATAAAAAATGTGTCATGCCATAATATGATAAAAATGCTCACGGATTATTTATCCCTTGTACAGCCATTATACCAAGAAACGTTATAAGTCCAATTAAAGAACTGTACTTCAACATTATGTCTGCTTCCTTGAGGAAAAGAAATTCCCAACGCATTTCTTTGAAAAAAAGGAAAACCGTAGAGACGTTACTCCTGAAACTCTGCTCTTCCATTTCATCTTGAGTCAACCTTTTTCGACTTCCCAAGCAGAATTTGCTAAGACTGAAAAGAGGAATTATTAGTAAATCGTAAGTTTAGTAATCAATAAAAGTAATTCCTTATAACAATAATTCGTTGGAAGAGTGCTTGAAATGAAGTTTTAAATAAATTGAGAAATTAAGATTCTATGTATGTAAATACGTCTTTATCTTTATCTATGAGATTCCTTGTGGTCCCACAGAATTATTGACCAAGTAAAGTAAACTATAACACTGTCTCGGCTATTATTTGATAATTATTTGATAAAATTACTCCTGTCCTGTATCGTTCAGGCATTAATCGAATCGTTGAAGTTAAAGATAATGTAAGTTTATTAACTAATTATGTTAATTAAAGAAGTCTGAAGAAAATAGTAATAATATTCCCAAATGGACTTAGACCACTTTCAAAATAAACAGCTCATATTATACCCTAAAAGATTTCATCTAGAGTGTAAAAATTAATTCCCAATTCAACGGAAAGGAAATGAATTATACGGAAAGCGGAAAAAGATTCACAACCTGTGAGCGGGTTATAAATAATGAAAGTGCAAAAAGCGTTTCGTATCTTCAAAAACTTAATAATCTTCAGTACAAAAGTTCTAAACAAAACTTTCCGAGTAAATTAATAGAAACAAGGAAAAAAGCTAGAGTTGGTCTAAAACCAATTCTTATGATACCCTAGCTAGATGAATGCCCTTGTGTAATTTCGTATGGTTACCCATCAGTGAGAGTTTAATCGTTGAAGTGGTTTTTTGCATATACGATTTCTAGAATGGTTCGTTGCACAGTAAAAATGATTATAACCAATTTCATACGATTTCATGAAGAACTTTCCAGTACAATAAGAATGTCTAGGATTGATTGTTTCACAGTATGCGTAAAAGTAAGAAACCAAAATTTGTATATGACAGCACTAAGGAGGGCTTACTCGATTTAAGCCATTTTTGAAACTGTATTTTCTATTTTTTTGAAAACACCGTGTACAAAATTTCAGCTCCCTACGTTGACACGTTCTTAGGCAGTGTTCATATATCTATATAATGAAAAACGACATTTTTGTATGGCAACCCCACGAACGAGTTACCCAATTTATCCCATTTACGAACTTAATTTTACTTTTTTTAAAAGGTCATGTGCAACATTTCAGCTCTCTAAGTACACGCGTTTTCGTGTTATCAGGCGGACGGATGGACAGATGGACATATGGACAGACAGACGGACGGACGGACGGACGGACGGACGGACAGACGGACAGGCGGACAGACAGACAGACGGACAGACGGACGGACGGACATGGAAAAACTCAAATAATTTTTAATATTATGCTTGGGTGTAAAATCCATTATGCTCTACCTTCATTATTTCTTCACAGGATGTCCCGCAAGTGGTGTAATATCCGAAGACTACGGATAGGTCATGCTTAGACGAGAAAAAAATTGTATGGGAATCCGAGATATCGGGACTTTAAGATATTTCGGAATGTTTTTATAGATTGACCTGTAATTTCTTAACCTTATACCCTATTGTGATGATATAAACTTTGATAGATAGATAATAATCGTTGGACCTTTCCAATTGTTTATGAATTTTTTTCATCCTTCTTCCCCGTTTTGAAGTTATGGCTCAAGAAAAGTCTAAATTTCAAAATTTTAACTCGTTTTTTTCATTTAACTACTATTTTCATCAAAAAACTTGTCAATAACACCAATTTTTCATGCTGGATATAAGAAGCCCAAAAGATTCCCTTTAAAATTACCTGTATCCAAAACGTAACCGTTTCTGCGTTTTTTGCACTTTTTCTTAAGAATTTCCAAAGAAAATGGCTGAAAAAGTTCAATAAGTGCCAGAAAGTAGGCAATTTTTGGGCTTTTCGGCTTCTTAAATCTAGTATGAAAAATTAGTGTTATTGACAAGTGTTTTGATAAAAATTGTAATTAAATAACAAAAAAACAGTTATAATACCGAAATTTTGACTTTGTTGAGCCATACCTTCAAAACGGAGAAGAAGAGGGTAAAAATTTAGAGACTATTGGAAAGGTTAACGATTATCTATCTACCAATGTTTAAATCATCATCATAATGTGTAATGTTCAAAAATTACAGGGTGATCTATAAAAACATACCGAAATATCTTAAAGTCCTATTATCTTGGAAGTCGTTAGGATTCCCCTCCCCCACCCAAAAAAAGTTTTTTGACAATATGTCAGATGTGGGAAGAAAACGGTAATAGACAAGAAAATTATTAATAAAATGAGAGGAAAGGAAAGGACCTCTTCAAAGTTTTATGACCCTTAAATGAACTCAATATATAGAAAAACTCCACTCTGACGATCGTCCAAGAAGAACCATTTAGAATTAGATTGAATCGGCCTTTGAATAAAGAACGAAGACTGAAGACGGAATACAAATCCGCCATCGAAATGGACAGTAGTTGCCTAAAGAGATTATCAGCTACATTGTTCACCAATCATTTTAATTGAACCTACATACATATAAAGCCAACGTAAAATTAGTCGACCTGTCAGCAGATAAAAAGGGATAATGTTCTCTGAACGTCCATACTACTCGCATATGGGACGAGCCGCATGCGAACAAACAGTTAGGTGGAAGTAACACACTGAAGTTCTATGTATGTACCAGAAGGAACTACAATAACTGGTAGTGTACGTTAGAGGCAGTGACAAAAACTTAAGCAGCACTACACTGAATCCAGTATATTACAAATTTTAAAACAAAAAAGGTGGAGATATAGCTGGCCGTGCTTTCCACAAATAATTACGGTATAGAAAATCATATAGTATACTAAAAGCAATCTACTAAGTGTAGATTCATACGTAAATTATACTTACTGAAATTTTCCTATTGGCATTTTATCCAATTCTCTACTCATTTCCAATTTTGTTTGGGTCCTTATTTGGTTGTATTGTTCGATTGTATTTTGCATGAAATTCTTATGTACTGAAGATTCCAAACTCAATCTCGATGTCTACGGACACAAAATCAAAGAGACAATTTAAAAAAATGTATACATACATATATACAGGGTGTCCCGTAAGTGGTGTAATATCCGAAGGCTACGGATAGGACATAGTAAGGCGAGCAAAAATTGTATGGGTAGGGGGGAGGGAAGCCTAACAGTTTCCGAGATAACTTGAAGATATTTTGTTATGTTTTATAGATCACCCTGTAACTTCTGAACGTTACACGCTATGATGATTATTTAAAATTTTTAGATAGATAATCCTTGGACGTTTCCAACGATCTATTATTTTTTCACCTCCTCTTCTTAGTTTTGAAGTTATGGCTCAGAAAAATCAAAATTTCGAAATTTTAACTCGATTTTTTTACTTAACTACTATTTTTATCAAAAAATCCGTCATCAACATCAATTTTTCATACTGGATTTAAAGGCCCAAAATCTTAGCTTTAAAATGACTTATCACACCCTTACCAAAAATGTAACCTTTTCTACATTTTATTAACGTTTTCTTAAGCATATTCAGCGAAAGTGGCTCAAAAATGTCACTTCCAAAGATAATTGCCTACTTTTTGGCACTTATTGAAGTTTTCAGTTATTTTCGCTAGATATGCTGAAGAAAAAGTGCAAAAAACGCAGAAAGGGCTACATCTTCGGTAGAGAGTGTGAGAGGTCATTTTAAAGCTAAGCCTTTGGGCTTCTTAAATTCAACATGAAAGATTGGTATTCATGATGTATTTTTTGATAAAAATAGTAGTTAAATAAAAAAACAACGTGTAAAAGTTCCGAAATTTCAAATCTTGTTGAGCAATAACTTCAAAACAGACAGTAGAACGGAAAAAATTTATAGACCGTTGGATTCAACAATTATATATCTATCAAAGTTTAAATCATCATTATGGGGTATAACGTTCAGAAGTTACAGGGTGATCGATAAAAACATACCCAAATATCTTAAAGTTATCTCGGAAACCGTTAAGGTTCCCCTCCCCCACCTATACAATTTTTTGCTTATCTAAGAACCTATCCGCAGCCTTCGGATATTACACCATTTACGGGACACCTTGTATAAAATAAGTTTTATTACCCTACTACTTTCAATCATACGGCGAGCACCAAGCGACTGCCTGTTTAAGTCATCTCCGATGTAAAACTTTAAAATTTGAAAACGAAACATCAATTATATTGATTACTTCTAAAAAATATTAACGTAGTACCTTTGGCATCTTTATCAGAAAAGTTTCAATACCATATTTCCTTAAAACCTCATCTTCTTTAGCTTTTTCAGTGCCTTCTTCATACATATATTCTCCTTCCAATAGAGCCAGTGTTTCTTTACTGATATGCACTCGCCTGACATAGAAATTTGTTTTTATTTAATGCTATTCATTCATTTTCATTTCACTGTTATTATAATATTATACCCAGCAACACCAGTTGACTCCAATCTGTTTGCTATGTCAACATCTTTTGACCAAATGTCATATTGCCACTTGCATGCTCCTATTACTCCAGATATAATGCTCCCAGAATGTACGCCGATCCGCATATCAATATTTAATTTTCTGCGTGTTCTGTAATTAACTTAAAATTCTTTTTGTTGCTTTTCTCCATAATGATATTCCTACTTCACTTCTCTGATATCCTTGATCATTCTCAGCCCAAGGCGTACACAACTTTTTGCATGATGATAATTTTTGATCGGAACTCCTGATACACAATAGTAACAATCTCCCAAGAATTTAATCCGAAGAACGTTGTTGTCCTACATGTTTAATTTTTTTTTATATATTTAATTTAAACTGTAAAGATTCGAACCTCAGATGCTTGATCAAACTTAACGAATAATTCGTGAAGAGTTTCCACCAAAGGCTTCACGTCTAGACGAGTCGTTAAATACGTATAATTCACAACATCAGCATATAGTACAGACACATCGTGATGCTCTTCAACAAACAATTTGCTTAAGAGAAAAGAAATTAATTAAAATGAATTTTACATCAAAATGTTATCTTAAATGAACTTACTCTGTTTGCGGACGCCTCCATTTTTTAATACTTACATTCCTTGAAATACTGCTAGGAAGGCAGGAGATTTATTATATTTATTATTTGAAATTATTTATCAGTTATTACTTGCGTTCTATGCCAGTTGTTCGATTTTTATGCTGTTGCTCTGCTTTAATTTTCTCAATACGTTCCCTAATGTCCTTTTCCAAGTCATCTGCCGTATGAGCCGGTATTATACTTAAAAGCAAGCTCTTCTGATGACCGAAAAATTATGTTGGGAAAATCAATGAATTACAAACAACGTGCAGTGGTTGAGATTTCTTAAAATAGAATACGCTTAAAATAACCGTTTTTTCTTCCGTGACAAAGACAAGATTTCATAGACTTTGAAAAGTCATAATGTTCTTACAGATGTTGCATAGAGAACTTATCTAGAAGAAACATTTGCTCAAAAAATTGTATGCTTATTTTTTAATTTCTGCACCAAAGACTCGAATTATCCTTTGAATGAGTGGATGGTCAATAAATAGAAATTTACGTACAAGTCCTGGTTTTGAAATCAAGGCCGTTAACCCAATCTCAACATTTCATCACTAAGGCTATACCGGAGTAGGTTTTTGTACCAGTTCTCCCCTATTTACTCTATTGCTTGAAACTATTAAACTGTTGGCAATAGAAATATTAGCTATCCAGCATTTCGTTTCTCAACACAAGGAAGCACTCCCTGGAACTTCTCCACAGTATCAATCCTAAAATTCAAAGAGATCCATTTCAAAAGAGTCAAGTCCATAATCACCATCCTATCACGGATTTATTCAAAATCTCTGCATGGAGATTTGTGTAAAAGTTCAGAGAAAATTAGATGCTGACCTGATTGTAATTCTAAACAATTTTATACTCGCTTATGCAGACAATTTCTGTATGATGTATATTCAACGCCTAAGTCCGAATAAACTGGGTGCTTTAAAACATGCTAAGAATTTGAAATTTTGCAAGTTTATAGAGACTATCCTAAAACCATTAAGAAAATTTTAAAATTTGGAAATATTACCTCCTACGGCCACTTTATAAATTTTAATATTTTTTTTTTTTTGAAAAAACTGATCAGTCATCCCTAGATAATTCTTAAAGTACCTACTTCAAATTCATCTATTATCTATCTTTGACCGATTCTAACAAGTATGGGTTCGATTCCCGTCCGGGAAAAATAAATAAAAATTCTTTATCGTTTTGGGATATATCAGATTACTGTTTTTACCTATCAAGATCAACTCAGTCAATTAACTGCTCTAATTTGTAGAAGCAAATTTTTTTACTTCATAGCTGGCGCATAGCTACCGAAATTTTGATTTTTTCATAAATTGGGTCCCACAAACCCCGTTACTATAAAGCAACTCCGTTATATCTTAAATGTATAAATGCCTTAAACAGATCCATGAATGGAAGTTATCTGCGAAGGCGGGCAGCAAAAAGTGTAAGCTAAGAATAAGCACTAGCGCAGGAAACTGTCATATAGACAACTGAACTAGCCCATTGCTAAGTCCTTCAACCCTGCCAATCTTACCGGAAATATATGTACATCCTGTGGATTATATACAGGGTGTTCCGATGGTAATGATTCATAATTGGTATATCGATAGAGCGTTGCTTTCTAGTATAAAGTTCCTAAGACCATATGAAAATACTCACTCCTTTAAGAGATATTTGAGCTTTACTGATTGTTGCATTCTTTAAGTTAGATTTTTACTGCATCTGTTGAAACTTTCGAAGTATTTATTCAAATGAAATTTTTTTTTAATTTTCAATACGCACTTGGAATCCCGAATGGAATCCCAAAATTTCAAGTATTCACTCATTTTGTACGGAAACTAAGATGATCGGATGATCATCTTCCTTCACGATCTAACTCTATTTTGGGTGATACTTTAGAGGAGATAAATATCAAGAGTGATTAATAGAGATCCGATCGATTGATCATTTAAAAGTGAGACAACATATTACAACAACAACTAGATTAATATCATACCTCCAAAGCTCTTAATTTTACATACAATTTACCACTCTGAACCGGCACCGTAGTCTTCACTAAAGCTTTACTACATAGATTATGCACACCAGCCGCCGAATACCCATACAAAATCCGTAAAGCACCACCAAACTTAATTTTACCCACTTTCAACCGCGGCCACGATCTTCACTAAAACTTCCTACTATATTACGCGCACCAGCCACCGAATATGCATAAAAAACCTTCAAAGCCTCGCACAAATGGTGACACTTCAGCTAAGGACCGCAACTTAGAATATTTCCCAAACATAGCTACACCTTCACAAAGATACAAAAGAGCCCCTCACAGATGACGACACTTCGATTTAAAACACAACCCACCTTCCACAAACTCCTGTCGTCGAAACCGCAAAAAGTGATCCAGAACTCCCTTAAAAAAAACTACTACTGAATATCTCGTTGTTATTCGTTATTCTCTAATAAACCATTTCGATGCCTTTATTTATGTCACTTGTATGCAATCATAAGTATCGTGGACCGTTGGGGCTACAGACAATTCTCATCCGTCCTAGGTATAATAATGAAGACATAATCTTCCTAAACACAGCCTAGAATTTTAAGAAGCGCATTATCTCTTTTACTTTTTCAATGGCATCGAAGAAAGATACGATATTTGGCGAGTGATCTTCCTTGACGTCATTGCAGATAAGGCAGTGTACATTAAAAAAACATCCAACCTAGACTCTTTTGTGAGGTCACTGTTATGTCTCCCACTTCTAGTAGTAATCTTTAAAACCTTTGTTAAAGTCTAATTCACGTTTAGTAGAGAGTTATGTGTAGTCTCATAACCCCCTGCCAGTGAGCTGAGATTATTGCTGTGCCTAGGCTTAGCACTTCAGCAACCATAGTAGTAGATATGTAAAATCTCTGTTCGAATCGCTCTCAGTAGTGCCTAAAACAAACCATTTCCGTTAAACCTAAATTCTTACTAAAAGCTAACCAGCAGAAAACCGCTCTGTAGGCGATAATTGGACGTACCACTGCCGTATAAATCTAGAGAACCATCAAGGCCACCCGATCTTTAACGTTTTACCACAGATAAGTAATACCCAGATGTCGAAGGAGATAGGATGCCTCGTATGGACTATTGTACATTATTTTTGGTTGAAGTCTTTGCTAAAGCTTGAATATCTTGTCAAAACTTCTATACTTTCCACAATTTTTTCTTATTTTTCAGATTAAAAATAGGAGATAATAATAATAATAATGATAAATATTAGAAATTTGTAAGTCCACAGAGATAGATAAAATATGAAATATGTAAATTACCCGGTACACACATGTTCTAACAGTTTTCGATAGTTTACTTACCTCTTGATCTCTTGCATATCTCAAAAGCAAATTTTCTTCAACGCATTCGCGTCTATCCAGAAAAGTCGTCCTAATGGCTATCTCCTTCATTAATCGGAAATAGATTCCAAAGAAATTAACGCATAGCAAAAAAATTCCTTCTGTAGTAGTTTTTATGATGCAATGCTCATCTAGTCTATACGTCACCATAACATAATTCATTAAATAGCAAATGGTGACAGCCATTCCCAGAATAAATGAGTGCCAGTTATCAGTCAGTGGAATGAAGATATAAATTGCATTCAGTATATAGCTTCCATATGCAGGTCTGAGTGGCGGTATAGGGAAGCTCATCGTTGCGTGATACAGCGGTACGATAAGATCTGGAATGTTTGTTAGATAAAACGATAATCGACTCATTTAAAATTACTTTCAAAAGTACCTGATATTACAAGAATAAAAACAGCGACAAAAGAGGCTACATATGGAACCCATTGTTTGTGCCTTATTAAGTCCTCTCGAAAGGTGATGAAAAGTGATGCCCATACCAAGAGAGTTGCTGCCAAATAAGAAAATATCTCCGGGAATATAGCTGTTTTATCCTGTTAAGGAATACAAAAGTATTAATTAATTATAGAAAATCTGAGATTGTACGGAAGCTACTCAGACATTAACAGCAGCTAAAAGTATAATTGAGTGGACTCCAGCTACCAGGGCTTGTATAACAAAAAAAACTGATAAATAGCTTCTTTGCAATCGTTGAGTGTAGGTGTCGTAGAAAGACTCGAGCTCCAAATTTTGACATTGTTTCTGAAATAAAATTTTTTGATATTTTTAATATTTTACAAGTATATATTCGTTTATTTTTTTGCCTAGTATACAGATACGTATAGGTAGGGAGAAATAACTACAAAAACTAAGTTCACTAATCACGTTAAGCATCTCATATCTAAGTATAGTCGTAGCGTAGTTAAAGGAGTGGATGCCTGGAATAATAATCAATGGTTTCGAGTAATACCTGACGGCGACTCCATTATAGAGTAAAATAAGGTAAATATTTGTCAAAATAAGCTATATACTTCTCCATCTAACAACTAGAGTTATTTAAGCAAGAACCAAACGCAGGTAGGCAGATTAAAGAAAACAAAAAGGACAGGAATACACCATAGAACTAGCTGCGTTAAATCGACTCCTAAGAAGAAGCAAGTCCAGTGCTAAATAAAGTAGCGCAGAAATAGAAAATCCTATGAAAACAGCACGTCTCCCATTCATCCCATTCCTCAACACACGCTTAAGGAAATTACCAAAAGTGTACAGTTGGGAATCCTTCGTACACCTTACACTAAGTTGGCTCTTGGTGTAAATCAATTTAGGGACAAATGGAAAGTCATCTTAAACAAAATTGCTGAACAGAGGCAAGAGCCGATGAAACCTAAATTGCTAAAGTACCTACGCTAACTAACTGGGAATATTACAGAGAACTTTTCAATGTTTAGACCAAGTCTCCCGATATCGCCAGTTTAAACTTGCCCTTGATTGGCTCCACGCACTTGGAGTTAAAGGACAAGGTGAAATACCTAGGTATTATATTAGATGAAAAGTTAAACTGAAAACCACTCCTCGAAGACAGAGCTAGCAAAGCTCTTAGAGTTTGCGCAACGTGCCGCAGAGCGGTTGTGAAGAAGTGGGGACTCAAACCGCGGATGATCTTATGGATTTACACTAGCGTCATTTGACCCATGGTAACCTACGGTTCGGTAGTGTGGTGGAAAGCAATGGACTTCGCCAATCATCGCAAGATATTAGAGAAGATTTAAAGACTGTGTCTTCTCAGCGCAAGCGGCGCTTTCAAGTCAACTACCACTCAGGCTCTGGAGGTTATCCTCATCATACACCTACAACAAATACATATTAAGTACAGGGCGTCGACTACAGCGCTAATACTGCATCTTAATCTTGGCTGGCTTCATACGGGAACATGAATCCATTTATGAGTTTGTGTAGTCTATCGCACCTGACATTGATATAACGTTTTTTTGGAATTTATTTGTTTAAGTAAGCCTTTTTGGGATTCTCCAATCTCCGGTTCTAATGAAAATCAAAAAACAAGAAGAAGAGAAATGAAAAAACCTGCCAAGTCCGAGTCGGGCTCGCACACGAAGGCTTCCGTTCCATCGTACAAGATTTAACACAGTGTACGTTTTAGATCGAGCAAAAACAAAATTTTATTTATGGGGACCCCCTTTAATTTTTAACTTTATTTTATTTTCATTATTTGTTGTTATATCGGCAATTAAAGTACACACTTTGTAAAAAATTTCAACTCTCTACCTATTACGGTTCATGAGATATAGCTCGCTGACAGAGGCTTAGTACCTAATAGGGCCCCTTGGCACTCAGGTACGGAACCATAAAAAAGAAAAATATTTTATTCATTCTACGACTATTTTATTTAGGGCGACAAAGTTTCAAGTCCTTTTCGACTCAGGTCCCAAACAACGAAATTGAATGACTCGAAAAATAAAAAAAATGGAAAAAATGGAAAAATTAAGAAGAAGACAAGAAAAAATAGAAAAACTTAGAACAATGGGAAAAAATCTAGATTAATTCAAAGTGAATTAGCTGTTTAGTTTATTTCTGTGGGTAAGAAGAATCATAATAATCGTAATTTCATATTCATATTTTATATTTAAAAGTTTTATTTAATTATGTTGGACAATATTTTATGTAACAATATGCAGATTACATTAAATTCCAGATTTGTAAATTATGTTAAAAGCAACTGATCCCATTCGTTTGCTGCCCCCCCCCCCTCTATCGGTACGTCCCTGTACACATTGGGCCATCCCACACGAGTATTCCTGATACAGTATGCAAACTCCAAAGTGTAGAAATATCTCTTTGCTTTTTCTCACCTCTTCCCTAGAAAACCGGTATGCATACAGCATCAGGATACTCGTGTGGGATGGTCCAATACGAGACAAGTAACTATTACCAGGTAATATTCAATCTCATGTAAAAGGACTTAAGACGGAAATAGGCTTTTCAAATGAGATCAAATATCTTGATTGAAAATTTACCTAGAGTTTGCTTCTATCTAGGGTGATCCAAGCAAAGAGTTGTAGAATCGTGTCATGACTTCATTAACAAAACATGTAGTTTGAACCCAAGATAAGCATATCAGAAAAGATCACTAATATGGTACATAAATGGATCTAAACAAACAGTGGAATAAGCTGAAAATTTGGGGATATACACACATCCCCAAATGTTTCGTCTCAAAAACCAAGAGCTCTACCCTAACAATATTTCAAGCAAAATTAATGGTCATAAAAAAATGTACCAATATTTTATTTAAAAGAAACATCAGCTATCCACTTGGATAGCCAAGCCGCTCCTAATGCTCCAAAGTTCATTAAATAAAAGATTGTCTGGAAATGTCTACAAATTCTTAAAGCTCTAGGGTAAGGAGAATTGAATCATCCTATGTACGTCCCAGGATATGAATTTGTTAAATCAAATCCATTGGTCCATCCCAAACGAGTATTCTTGATGCAGTATGCAAACCCGTTTTTTAGGGAAGAGATGAAAAGAAGCAAAGAGATATCTCTCCAAAGTGTAGAGTTCCATTCGAGAATATTCCCGGCTCTGCTTGGGAAAATGAAGAATTCTAGAAGAGCTATAAGATCAGCGGCATACAATAATTTTAAGTTCCAGCTACCAGCATTCACCGACGCCAACAATTAATATGTTTTGTTTGAACAAACAGAGTGAGAAGATTAACATGAATAGAATTAATTAAATATAATTAGTCGTACTTACTCGTAAAAAGCCCCATTCCCACTTTCTATCAAAGAATATTCGATCATTATTATCTTGAAATTTCGTCCGTATTTGTTCCGACTGTCTTCGTATTACAAAGTCCATAATGATTTCATACGTCAAAATGTATATATTTGGTACATTTCCATAAAGTGTATGCTGAAAAAAAATAAAACTAAAATTTAAATTAACTTTAACATATTTGTCAAAAAATTGGATGTAAATTTTGAAACATTTATCTCAATTTTCATGAGAAAAGAATAAAACAAATTGATTTGACTGCGCATGCGAACAATCACTAAAATAATTTTGAAGTGTCCATTATCGTACGTTGTGTTTCTCTGAGAGGGTTTCTGGGCAGCATGTGGTTTTCTAGTCCACGAACTCGTTAAAAAAACAACAGAAAAATTTAATAAGAAAATTAAAAAACTATCAAAGCAAAATTATGTTTGGTACTCAAGGGGTTAAAAAAAAGTGGACCTAGAAGGGTCTTACATAGGACCGTAATTATTTTGATCAAAATGAAAAGATCGTGAGATAAAAATAATTTTTAATCTTTATTATTTTAATCAAATATAATTATTAATTTTATATTTTTATTGTTTATAGTCGAAGATAACAATTATTTTTGATTTTTAATTTCTTTTTTCTCAACCAATTACCTATAATAAATAATATTTAAAGGTTTATTTTTCAAAAATATTTACTAGCAGAACATAGTTTTTATTTATTCACTTAAATAATTAAAATCACCAAAAATAATTATTTTTTTTATTATAGCAAATGATTTTTATTTTTGATGATGATGATGGACTAGTTGAGAATGAAACCTTAACTTAAAATTCGATATATTTTTGAAATCAAGAGCTTCGTTTCAAAATAGTTATTGGAATTTGTGAAGAAAAATATCCATGTTTATGGAGATGTGTAGCATATTTAACAACCGTTTTCTGTTCACTTACCTCTGCGAAACAAAATTTTCTACCATGAATAAAATTAAAACAAAGCATCGCCCCCGTTTGAGGGATGACCTTTTGTAAGCCTCTTTACGAATAACAATAAGCATAAGTACATATGAACCACAATATGAAAAGTTTGCCGAAAATATGCAATGTCCTATTTCCAGTACACCCTCTGATACGACATAAAAAATAATAGGTACTATGTATTTACAATATCATTGTTCGCATGAATAATACTTAAGAAAATAAAAGAACATATTGTTTTATTTATAAACTAATTAGTTTGTGAGAAGAAATCATTAGTTTCTTCTAATAAAATAACTTGATATTGAGTATGTATTAGTTTTATCTGTGGTTGTTTTAAATTAAACTTATTTTTGGCTTTAAATTACTACTAGCTATTATTATGATCACTTAACACATACGATGTTGGTAGACTGCCCGCCGCCTATAATTTAAGAAAACAGGTTACCCGTAGTGATCAAATTTTGATCACCCCTGCATTAGGGTGTAATTAGTAGAGTAATTAACCCAAAACCCAGCAAAAATTTATTAAAATGCCAGAATCACCTAGACTCGCTTACCTGCTTTCTCAGAATCGTTTATTGGGTAATTAAAATCCTTTTAGCGGCTGTAGATAGATCTAACAAAGTATTTGAGCGACTGAAGCGAAATGTTCAAGAACAAACCAGATTAATGGAAACAATTACATATTGTTCATCAACTAGTAAAGCTATGGCATCCAATATGGGATATTTAAATGAGGTGGCCACAATTTTGCAACAGTTGTAAGAAGGACATACTTTATACTTTCCATGTAAGCACGACATATGTAAGTATTTGAAATTGTTTTGAAAAATGCGTTTGTTATAGAAATGTCTTCTTCATCTGGACCAAAAGTATATTTTAAAAGTTTTAAAGAATTTTGGCACAAAATAAAGTAAAAAATGGTTGCAGGTAGAAAAAATTTAACTCATTCGAGTGCCGGTTAAAGCTGAGATTGCATATTTTATAGATTTATGTTTAAGAATGCCACAACCTCGTGATGACTAACGCAAAAAGAAAAGCGAGATATTGAAGATACATATATGCATTTTTATTATAAAAGCATGACGTTTTAATCCGCCATATGCGAAGAAAGCACCATTTCTTGTTTTAAAGCAGAGTGAATATGAAAATATTGACAAAGAGATATCTCAAGCCGCAAGCAATAAAATAGTAAACCATTTGTGATATTTAATTCTGGTCAATGCCGCTTTATCCCTTTTCGATTACGAAATTTCGACTGTCAGAAAATGGGCCATGGTTAAAGCTTTGAAGAAAATAAAGCCAAATCAAGAAGGCATTAAACGGTTGTGGATAAATTATGTTAATGACATTAAAAACAAGGAAATCGAGAACTTTATATGCGATGAAACTAAAATGTTTTTTCAGAAATTAAGCCTGCTACAGACTTGGAAAGAAAATTGATCTTACAAGCAGTGCTTCGATATTGTCAAAAAATTTAAGGTTATAAATAATGCAGCTGAAATCAAGCTTATCAGTGAATATAGTCCAATTTTAACAAGAAATGAACATCAAAAACAATTTTTTGCTCAAGTTGTTGTTGTTCTGTGCCACTCCTTCCTCTAATATTTTCTCCCCTATTATACCCTAGATGAAAACATAGGGTATTCTAAGTTTGTCATTCCGATTGTAACATGGAAATAATGCTGCTCGAGCAAAATGGATTGAACACGCACGCATAATATTGTTACGCGCAACAAAGCGACACAAGCGACATCTGATGGAAATGGAAACAACTTTAGGTTAGTGACATCTTAGTAAACTTTGGGTTCAGAGCATAGAATTTACGGGAAAGTTCTAGGATAAATTCTAGAGTATAAATACGGCGTTTCTCACATCCAGGAGGCGAGTCTTTTTTCAGATAGTACAGTCCTAGCGATAACTAAAGAGTTGATTTGAATGTTGTGAATTTGTGAAAATAAACAGAACTTTTGAATGATATCTGAAATATTGTATTTTAAATAACAAACTAAGGCCGCGCTCGTCACAATATTAAAAGTTATTTTGATTTTTGCATTTCCGTCCGTCCATCTGTCTATCCGTTCCCATGATAACTCGAGAACGGGTTCACTTAGAGTGCTAAAATTTCGCACCCGGGCTTTTTTACAATAAGTGTTCTAATAGCAATAGTAAATATAGTTTTACAAATGAACTAAATCGATCAACACCTTCTTGGTGTTGCCATATAAAAAATTTGGTTTTTTACGTATGCTATGAAAACGATCAGTCTAGTTTTTATTGTACGGAAAAATTCTTCGGAATATGAAATCCTGTAAGCTTAGTTAGAATCATTTTTGCTGTCCGACGAACCGTTCTAGAAATATATGCGGAAAAGCACTACAAAAATCAAAATTGCTCAAATGGGTGACCATACGAATTTACATACAGGCATGCATCATAAGAATTAGTCTTTTACTTGTTCTTTTATTGAGATTATTTCTCATCAATTAAAATCATTTGCAGAAGTGGGAGAGTAAAATTTTCGAATTTTAAAAGGGATACCAACCTAATATGTAATATGTACATACATACTTGATTTAAAATATCATTTTACGTATTGAGGATACGAAATATATCAAAATAGATAAATAAAAATACTTTACGCATGTAAAAAATGTAAATTTTTCAAGTATTCAAGGATTCATACAAATTGCTTTTTTTCTCTTTTTTTGGAATTCTGTTGACTGTTGAAGCACTTAAGTCCTAATCTGCTGATAGAGTAATCTCTCCAAGATTTTTGGATAGGACTAAAAAAATACTTATGTATATGCAGGTCTAAAGTGCTGAGGCCATAAAGTTTCTTTATCGGATAAATTTTTCTTCCACTGTTCTAATATTATCCCATCCTATTGAATAACGTTAAATAACTTAAATGCAAATAGTTTTAATTTTCATTACCAGTGACATTGCGGAAAAAGAATAGGACAGATAATGTAATAGATACATATTATCCCCTGAATTGGACAAGAAGTTTAGATTAAGTAAACCATAATTTTTATGTATTAAGTTCATACAGGACAATGTAATGTATAATATCGAGCTAATAGCATTTGTTTTGCCTGAATGTTCCATGTGATGTAAAGCCGACCGCACACCATCACGGGTACCACACTGCAGAGTTCCGTTTACATCAAACTTCATAAAAAAGCATGGGGAATTATTGCAAATATATTATTTATAAGCTTACTGATTAACTTCTATTAGTACCTACGTATCACGTATTGCCGTGTTCTCTTATCTTTATAACGATTGTATGAATGAGCTTGACATTCTTCACAAATGTGAGCGATATATTTATCTACCAAGTGGATTTCAAATCATGATGCAATTAATTTTGCTTTTGTATTGTTGATAAATAGTGTTGTTTACGACCAGTCACTACACTCAACAAATGGAAGATCATATAAAGTGGAGTAGAAGTGATAGAGGTTTTAGTGTAATACTAGATTACTGCAAGCTGCAAACAGGAAACTTGGAGTGTGTGTAGGCTGCATCCACTAAAATGCTTTTGTTGATTATTTTGTTCTTCTAATTTGCATATGGGCGGAAAATATCGACCTTCATCATATTTTCTACCAATAGAAACAATTTACGATCAACACCTCAGGTGTAAGAAGTACATAATTATTTCAACGCTTTCGTGGAAATTTGTGTTATGTTCCCTTCGTCAGTGGTCACAGCAGACTTTCAAAAGCCTTAAGTTGATATTCTACAGATAAGTGTTGTTGTTCAGTTTTCACTTCAGAAATACCGGCTTTTTCGTCGAGGTGTACTGGAAGTCAATAGAACAGCTGGAATTCTTACAATAAGATGAATGCCCATATGTAAGTTCGTATGGTCTCCACTCTGTACAAATTTTATTGTTCAATTGGTTTTGCGTATCTATTTCTACAACGGTTCGTCGGACTGTAAAAATGATTATAGTCAATCTCATAGGAGTTTATATTTTGAAGAATTTTCCGATATAATAAAAACGTCTAGGACTAATCGTTTTCATAGTATACGTAAAAAAACCTAAATTTTTGTATGGCTACACCATGAACAGATAGCCCGATTTAGTCAATTTTTGAAATTGTTTTTACTATTTTCATGAAAATGCCGCGTATGAAATTTCAGCACCCTGCATCGACGCATTCTCAGGCAGTATCGAAATATATAGTGAAAAACGAAATTTTTGAATGGCAATTCTAAGAAGGAGCTACCTAATTTCTTAAAACTACAATTTTTTTGGAAAATGCTAACTCTCTAAATCAGTGTTTTTCAACCTTTTTCATTGAGTGGCACCCCTGACTGAAACATAAAAAATCGTGGCACCCTTGACCAGCGGCGGTTCTAGAATCTGAATAATGGGGTCAAATGATTTTTTTTCGAAAACGAATAAATGCTAACGCTGGGGTGGGGTCCAGGGAGGAAAATTTTTACAGTTTGAAGTAGCATTTTAATGCAAAAAAAAGCGTTTCTGTACGCCCAAATCAAAATTTAAGTGCATTAAATTTTGTCGAAATACCTACGCGACTTGCTTTTAAATCTAGTTTTATTATCAAATATATCAAATTACACAAAGATGCGTAAATACGAAATTCATAATAAATTTTATTAATGCGAAATCTGAGCCTGATGTGATGCACGATTTTTTTTAATTCCTTGCGGAAGATTAGAGAGGCACAGTCTCATTTCTTCTTCGAATGTTCTTTGTAAATGTTCTCTTTTATAATTTTTGATGGACGTAAGATCAGAAAATCCAAATTCACACAAATATGAAGTCGAGAGTTGCAATAATATTGTGAGGGCTCTTTTAGCTAATTGAGGATACTCTGGCTTTATGTGTTTCGAAAATTCATTAATTTTCAATTCCTAATATTTCAGCTTTAAATCAATTAGTGCTTCTTGCTCTTCAAGATTTATCTTTACTTAATTAACGTCCAAAATGAATGGATTTTTTATCCAATCGTAGTCCTCAACACGTATAGAAGGACTAGTGACTTATATTATTGAGTAAAATATGTATATGTTCCGAATAGAGGTAGATACTATTTTAACATTTGTCATAGTAGAAAATGTTTAAACATGCTTACATTCCCTTCTTTTAGTTCTTTTAACCATATTTTCAATTTATCTTGCAAACTCTTTATTTTGCCAATTGACTTGCATACTTGTATTTACCGTATTTAATATTTCAAATATGTCTACCAAGTATACTAATTTTCTGCACCAATCACGACTAGCAAGCAGACAACAAAATTCTTCTTTATTAGTCATCGCTTCTTGGTTTACTAGGGCTGTGTCAAAACCCTCGAGAAATACTTTTCCAAGCCATGAAACAGAAACCTATATGTGTGCGTGCGTAGTCCGTTTCCAAAAATGTTCTATATTGATACATATGGAAAAGTGCAGAATATTGACTTTAGATATGGTATATAGCCTAAACTACTATCCATAGAGGAAAATAGTCTTCTAATAATTTACAGCTTGGTTGCTTACCTTCCCAAAGGCTACACTTCCTATATACCTTACTTAACAAAATAATAATATAGTTTTGATTACAAAGTAACCTTACCATTTTACGCTCAATACCTCTCAGCTGAGTAACAAATACATGTGCGTATGTGCAGCTGTAGTCCGAATCTATAGGCAGCTACATTTGATATTATCAACCCACGGCATGCCATGACGCATTGCCTTCTTTATTACAGGCCGTGGCGCTAAATTTTTCTTTACTTGCATATGTATGAGAAACGTGCTGTTCGAAAGCTTTTAGCATTGCGCATTATGGAAAAACAAACACGTTTCATGTTTAAAAATTTATGTAAAATAAACAACGGTTCTGGTGACGATAATTCTAACGCCTATTTATAGGTCAAAATGTTTACTTTTAGGGAAAAATACGTAATTGTAATTATTTGAACAAAATTACGAAGTGTTTTTGCATTTTCTTAAACTCTACCCAATTCGCTGTGAAATGAGAGTAAAACTTCCGCTCAAGACGAAAGTTAGTTTTTCAAACTTGAAGTCTATTTCCCCTGCAAATCATGATTATAGTTTTCTAATGAATGACAACATCAAATGCATAATAATAAAACTTAGGAATTTAATATAATAATGCAATTACATTCAATTACATTTCATTTGTTTGTTAGACTTAATAAAAATATTAATTTTACGTTTTTTGATCTCCAATTTGTCATTCTCTAATTTTGAAAAGTTATTTAGAAGTATATTTGAAAATGTTGATAATATGATATTATATAACTTGCCAATACAATTGCCACACACAGCGCAAATATCACAATTAATATTAAAGTTATTTACAATTAAAGATTCATAAGATAATTTACATAATATATCTTTATGGTTACTACATGACAAAAATTCGTGTTTTTTATAAGATATAATTTTGTCAAAAATAGCATTCATATGGTATAAAATATCTATAACTTCCTCGGTTGGTACTATAAGGCCTCCTCTTTGCAGTAAATCAAAATAATCATCTTGCATTGAACCTCCTTTACTTGAAACAAAAATGGCTCTGCAATTCTCACAATCAATTTTTCTTGCAATTGAAACATATGCGTTAGCTGATTCATCAACTTTGCATTCACTCAAATAGTTTGTAGTCAAAATTTCTTGAAAGTTCTCAATATTTCCCTTTTCCCAAATAAATAGTACATCATCTCGTTTTAAATCGCTCTTTTTATATGGAGTTATTTTTAGAAGATTTCTTATTCTTAGCTTCTTCTCAGACTCGACAACTTCTTGATATGAAACGTAATAATTGCAACCGGATAATTTTCTATATTGACCGAATCTTCGCTCCAATTTATCGGTCTGGAATTTTCCTGGAAGAAAGTACTTAATTTGATAATATTTGAATGAGTCTTCTATCAATTGAATTAATACCGTTGTAGTTTGAATAATCGCCGCTGAAGTGTCTTTAGTTAAACCGTCATTTGTATTTTCTACTGAATGCCATTTTTTTACCCAAATTAGAAAATCGCGTAAGAATTTGACACTATCATCTTCTACTCCATATATGGGCGCCATTGTCTTATCTCTTTTAATATACCCTTTTAATAACGATTTGTTGTTCACAATATTCCACCATCTTTGGATTATAATTAAAAAATCTTTAGTCCCTTCATATTCCTTTTTAAGGGATGTAGAAGCAGCATTTAAGGCTGCAATAGTAGTATCATGGAAAACATTTACTACTGCCTGAACATTTTGTCGTTCTGTATTGGAGGGATACATGGATTTTTTATTTAATCTGCAAGCCTGCTTTATTGTTAAGATTTTTTCATTAATGTATAATGCTCGAATATGTGAGAAACAAGTTTTTTTATTGTTGTGCAATCAAAGCTTGGATATGTAAAAGTTTTCTCTATATCTTTTCTGTTTAGCCAGTTATTCCGAATATTTTTGAAAATATGTACGGTATCAAAAAGAAGATGTATTTCTGAAGAGCTGCTGTCTGGGTTTAAAAATTTATAACTTTTATCGGGTGCAAAACAAGAAAACATATTTTGATTAATTCTGTTGTTATCTGTTATAAGTACTATAACCTGTAAACCACAACTTTGAACCAAGGATATTATTTGTTTCGTGTATTCAAATAAATTTTTCCCTGTAGGTTTATTAACTGGTATTAACGCGACTACTTCATTCATTTTACCAAACGCTGAAGAGATCATGAAAGTCAGTATAGTCTTGGAAACGTCTTCGACATTGTTCGCATAGCCACATATAGATTTTGATTTATATGTTACTTGGGACTTGATATATATTTCGTCAATTTGCAGATTAACTTTCTTTTCGAGAGAACTTAAATTTTGTACAACTTCTGTTAGGTAATGCTTGTTATTTTTATTGTTAATAGGTTCAATGTTTTGTAAACTTGATATTTTCTGCAAAGTTCTCTTATGAGGTAAAATTAAGACATTCATTTCACGTATTATTTCATATGTAACAGGAGATTGTATGTAAATTATAAACGCCGTTAAGATGGTCTCAGGAGAATACAGTTTCTTTTTAGATTGCATTAGCTTTAGTTGGTCATATATGAAAATAATATTATTTTTATATTTTTGATCGGGATCTTCAAATTCTAAAAAATCAGTAGCCTTTTGTAAATGCTTTTTACATACTTCGAGATGGTACGAAAAACTGTTATTAAATGCTTCAAAATCTGCTTTTAAGAATTTATCCAACATTTTTTGAATTTGGGACCAATAAATTATGTTTGAATCTACATCGATCTTATGTGTTACGTCTACAGAATTACAGAAAAATGCCACCTTAAAATCAGAATCTATAACAACATATTTAGAAATTTTTAATTCATTTGATGCTGAATTAACAATATAGATAAAACCTTTACTTTCGCAAACTTTGCTATCAAAACTCTCTAAATTTAATTTTTTTTTAAATTATTAAAAAAATCGTTATATGAGCTAATTCTGTCTTTTTGAATTTCTGCAATTTCATGTTGAACTTTTATATGCAACAATCTATTTTCTCCAATACGTTTTCTTACAGATGGATCAGAGCGTTTTTTTATTAGAGTTTTTGAAAGATATGACGGAAACCCAGGGAAAATACTGGGCACTGCTTCTTCTAACAACTGAGGATGTTTTAACGGAACACGCAAAGCTCCGCGTTGATTGTCTACTTTAATATGGGTTGCATGAAAATGCTTTATGCAAACTACACTCTTATTATTTACATTCACTTTCCCAGGAATAACCTTAATCCATTTATCCCGATTGTCTTCACTTTTTGGAAAAGTGAAAACTGATACAGAGCCTTCGGTTTTAATAGAATTTTTATAATTCGAAGTGCAACCCCGAATGCAACATGCACTGGGCATTTTTTACAAAATTTTTATAACAGCTTATAGATGAAATTCTTTTCTTGACCTAAAAGTGAAATGACTACCTTCAAGTACTTCTAAGGTAAGCAAACGTTCACTTACCAAAATCAACAATATCATTAATCCGTTTCCGTTTATTCAACTCTGACAAAATCAAAAAACGTAACCTCCATACAGCATAATAAAACATTCACCACAAGCTAGGCTAGGCCTGTTTTGATTTGAATTGTAAAAAGCTATGAAATTAAGCATACTAAAAATAAATAAAATAGTTCCCTTCGAATTACAGCGAAAGCTTTTTTCTCTTTCTCTTTTCGCTTCTAAACAAGTTTTCAAAATTAGAGAATGACAAATTGGAAGAAACGTAAGATAGATATTTTTATTAAGTCTAACAAACAAATGAAATGTAATTGAATGAAATTGCATTATTATATTAAATTCCTAAGTTTTATTATTATGCATTTGATGTTGTCATTCATTAGAAAACTATATTCATGATTTGCAGGGGAAATAGACTTCAAGTTTGAAAAACTAACTTTCGTCTTGAGCGAAAGTTTTACTCTCATTTCACAGCGAATTGGGTAGAGTTTAAGAAAATGCAAAAACACTTCGTAATTTTGTTCAAATAATTACAATTACGTATTTTTCCCTAAAAGTAAACATTTTGACCTATAAATAGGCGTTAGAATTATCGTCACCAGAACCGTTGTTTATTTTACATAAATTTTTAAACATGAAACGTGTTTGTTTTTCCATAATGCGCAATGCTAAAAGCTTTTAAACAGCACGTTTCTCATACATGTGGATTTTATTTCGCCACGGCCTGTAATAAAGAAGGCAATGCATGACGGCACAGCGGCATTACAAACTTTTGTCACTTTTACATAAGAACACTGCAAATATTTTAGAATGTAAGGACTAAGTTGGGCCTCGCATGTGGTAGAGGGGAGTCTGTTTCATGGCTTGTGAAGTATTCTCGAGGGTTTTGGCTGTGTTCAACTTTTGGCTAGAGCCGGCTATAGCTGCCTGTAGCTAGGGCTCTTATTTGTGTGAGTAAAAGTCAAACTTGCGTCATTCCATAAATTGTTTCAATTTCATTGTAAGAATTATGTCGAGTAATAAAAGTAAATTAGTTGCAATAGTACTCATAATAAAACAATGGATTGAATTAAGAAATCGAACGGCACAAGAACTATTCAAAATCGAACCGCGATGCACCACTGCAGACTGGACCTTTATTGTCTTTTTATTAAACATATTTCGCTTTGAGCTTATTAAATTTCACCTTTGCTATCCACACAGTAATAAAATTGAGACATTTTTTGGTTACTTGACATCAAAAACTAAACAAACAAACGTCAAGCTACTTTGGCTTCATCTCCAGAGCACTAACCAATTTGGCTATAGCCGGCTACAGCCAGAGTTGAACAATAAATTCTGACAATTGAGCTAACATATATAAACATGTTTTTCGTCATTTATAGCTCTTATTTTTGGCTCAAAATTTGCTATAGCCAACAACTGAATGACTTCATTCTGACTATAGCCAGCTATAGCCGGCTCTAGCCAAAACTTGAACACAGCCCAAATATCTCATAGCAAAATAGAACTGACATTTTCAAAAAAATCCCTTAACTTTAAGCTGCCCCGGCATCCCGGTTGAAAAACTCTGCTCTAAGTAAATGCGCTCTCGAATTACCGAAAGGACAGACGGACAGACGGACATGAAAAAATCAAAAAAACTTTTAATATTATGCGTGTGTGTCCAATCCATTTTGCTCTACCATCATTATTTCTATGCATTACAAACGGAATGACAAACTTAGTATATACCCCTTTAGATTTCATCTAGGGTATAAAAAGGGAAACCCTTGTGATAAATTGCACTAGTTGAGCTTGAGCGAAAAAAGTAATAAACATGAAACTTTCAGGTAGTAAATTTCCTTTCAAATCTCAATAATTTGACCAAAAAATTTCGTAAAACGTCTATCGGTCAGAGTTCTATGTTTATGATGCTAACTCTGAATAGAAACACGTACCTACATTCTTTGCTCAAAATCATAAGCCATATAATTGCTTGATTAATATGCTTCCATTTATCTTCTGTGAAAAAACTGTGATCCTAGAATTAGAGGTGACCACACGTCAATCACAAACAGCACTTTGAAAATGTACAATATCTGTAATTATACAGCTCCTGCTCTATGGATCACCTAGACGGATCCATAGAGCAGGAGCTGATAGTACTCACCTAGTCGAACAAATAATTGTATGGCAGGAGAAGGGAGGGGGGGGTCCACATCAACCGTTTGGGAATTACAGGGTTAAGACTATTCTCAAAGCTGTTCTCAAACCTATTTTTAAGATAATTTGTTCCCTTAGTGACTTAAAATCGTAATTTCAAAAATAAAATCGTCTAATTACGGTATGACTTGAATAGGTTATGTACTAATAACAGTTTAACGGCTACATTTAGGTCAAATTAAAGACAAACAAAAAATTGTAGGGCAAGGGTGGCATATCAACTGTTCCGGAGTTACAGGGTGATTAAGAAATTATGCTAGGTTTTCACAAAACACCCGTATATTAAAATTTACAAGGGTTACGGTCACCGTCTTAAGCTGATGGTATGCAGAACTTCATGGCGTTTCCAACTACTCCTCAACCAGTGCCATATACTCCTCTCCCCTCATTATTGTAGTTTAAAAGTTTCGGATTTGTTATCCTATTTTTTTTTATTGACCTCTAATTTTTTTGTCAAGAAGGTCATTAACATAACTTTTTTCTATAAAAACTGTAGACTCTCCTCTTTAATTTGACCCTATGTGCTTTCTGTAGACTTAAATTTATTATTAGCTCTTAACCAATTCTCAAAGCAATTCTCCAACCTATTTTCAAAGATAATATGTTCTCTTAGTAACTTAAAACACGTCATTTAAAAAAAATATTGAGCGGTAAGAATCGCACATTCCGTAAGAACGCGATGTGTCAAACAGTTAAATTATTATTAAATGATTAAAAGTGCAATGTAAAACTTAAAATGGAATAAAAATGTTACTGTGAATTAATAGAAAGCACAAATCTTCAATTACATCAACTTCCATTTGTTAATTTTTTCACTTTTACCACTTTTTAAAATTTAACACATAAAATGTCATTCGGGCACTGCGAATTAATAGAAGGCACAAATCTTCAATTACATCAACTTCCAATTGTTAATTTTTTCACTTTTACCACTTTTCAAAATTGAAAACATTAAATATCTTACGGAATGAGATATATATTTAGGCTAAAAGTATTAATTTTTTGTAAGTAAACCTCAGTCTCGTTTAATTTCGTAAAGTTATTCACTTCTATTGTGGTTCAGCCTAATGAAATATTTTAACGAAATAATTTATATTGTGAAGTAAGGAGAAAAATCGGAGGAGCGTATAAAAAGGATGATAACAGCGAGAGATACAAGTCGCCACAAGCAAAGCACACAAATTCGCAACTTATGCAAGTGAAAAGTGCATTGCACGCATGCAAAATATAAGATTTCTTAAAATTAATTTCACGCAATAAATCTGCAAATAGTGTGACCAACTAAAGAAAGTTCAGAGAAATAATTTAAGAGGAAATTTGGCAGGATAGGGAAAAATCCTTTATTGCATTTGTACTTTAAATTTGTTACGCTGAAAGAATTAATGGAATAAAATATTAAATTTTATAATAAGCAACAAATTGTTTAGAATTGATGTGTAAATTAACAGTAAATCCTTAATTTTCAATGGTTTCAAGGGGAATTGGAGAGACCGTAGACCCACCCTTTGACTACGCCACTGCATGCAGGTAATTACCATTATATCGTTAATGAAGTTAAAATGGATTATCAGATACTTGCACGATTCCATGCACTCAAAGTTCCAATAATTCCTGGCTCCATTCGTAATTATACATATACCCCAGCTAAATGAAATCTGATACTATGTTTGTCATTCCATTTTCACGATTAGAAACGATGCTGATAGAACAAAATGGATAGGACACATCCACGCATTATATTAAAAGCTATTTAATTATGCATTTCCGTCAATCTGCTGCCCGTCCCATAACACATGCAAAATTGTACTTTTCTACATTTATAATATCAGTTATATTCAAGGACATGTCTAGATATATACTATGTAAGTGTTGAAAGATATTGCATTGTCCCAATGCGTAATCTAATATCAGATCAATGCGGCCAATAATATCGACTCAAAAAATATTTACAGTTTTCCGGTATATTCCAAAAGCTGGCTACTTGTGGACTGTGGCCAATCTACAATGCATCATCCACCATAAATAAACCAAGGATGTTAATTTAGCACTGAAATAGAAGTGCATCATCACTGTGATCTTTTGATTGTGCTTGATTCCGATTCTTTCACAAGCGAGATGACGAGAAATGTTGCATTTGCTTCCATTAAAACGGAATTGAAATTAAATTTTAATTGGTGTGTGCGTGTGCGTGCGTGCATATGTTTGTGTGTGTGTGTGTGTGTGTGTGTGTGTGTGTGTGTGTGTGTGTGTGTGTGTGTGTGTGTGTGTGTGTGTGTGTGTGTGTGTGTGTGTGTGTGTGTGTGTGTGTGTGTGTGTGTGTGTGTGTATGTGTGTGTGTATGTGTGTGCGTGTGTGTGTGCGTGTGTGTGTGTGTGTGTGTGTGTGTGTATGTGTGTGTGTGTGTGTGTGTGTGTGTGTGTGTGTGTGTGTGTGTGTATGTGTGTGTGTGTATGTGTGTGTGTGTGTGTGTGTGTACGTGTGCGTCCGTGTGTGTGTGTGCGTGCGTGTGTGTGTGTGTGACCTCTGCTCGCTATCTCCCCTTCACCCCTCATCTCCCTCTCCTAGTATTCGGTTATATCAGTTGGTATTACACTATCGGCGTAACGGCTCTAGCACTTCATGAAGAGACTAAAAATTTCAGATACTTCGTGCGAAAAGTGTTACACTATCTGACTATATTTCATGGAATGCCTACACTTTTCATGAAGTGCTCAGTTACGTCAAGTGTTTACGACATATACATATTATATACTGAAGAATAGTTGTACCTACTTTTCGTAATTTGGAACGAAGAAGAAGAAAGAGACATCCGGCCATCTTTCCCATTATGGTTAAACCACCTGTGTTTGATGTTTTTCATAATGTTCACAAATCTATCCAGCATTTTTAACTTGGAGTTGGAACATATAACTAAAGGAAACGGAATATCGTGTAAAATCTCTATCGGCGATAGATAGGTAATCTTGGTTCTTAAGCAGGGCGGAACAGCAAGAATAATTTAACTTATGTTAACGTCAGACTCGTTTTTTTTTATAGGTTTTTGTATTTTGTCAGATTTTATATCAGCATCTTTAAAAATCAGAGATTTAACTTAATTTTGATAAAAACATTTGATGTGACAATTTGATGGTTAAGCCAAATAATAAATGTGTAAACATTTTAATAGTAAATTGTGCTGTGTGCGGAGATGTTACTGTAATCGCTTAAATAAACCCGCAAAGGCGTTTTTAAGGAAAATTGTAGTCGTGAAATTAAACTAGAAAATTTATTTTCTGAAAATACGTGCAAAAGAAGTGAAAAAAAGGATAAGAAATCAAAAATATCAAGATAATTACTGAAAATATTTCTTTGTTCACATTTTTGTGTTATCAACTTTTTTTTTTGTTCTTTAATGTTTCAGTGGCGTTTAACAGTTTTCTTTGTATTTTATATATTTGCATCAAATCGCCCTTCAAATTAGGTTTCATATTTAAGGCACTTTCACATCAAACACAAAAATCGAAAAAATGTAAACCGAAAAACTCAATTTATTCCACTTTGAAACAAAATTTTTGCTCCAATGATTAATAAAATCATGGGAAATAGGATAAACTAATAATTTTACTCATAAAATAATATATTTATCTTAGAATTTTTAAGAAAACACAACTTTTATGATTTATCGGACGAATTTTTCCGTCGAAAAGGTTTTTCGACCGATAAAACATAAAAGTTGTGTTTTTCTTCAAAATCTGAAATAAATATAACTATTTTCTCAGTAAAATTCTTAGTTTATCCTATTTCTCTGGACTTTATTAATCATTGGAAAAAAATCCTGTTTTAAAGTAGAATGAATTGAGTTTTTCGGTTTACATTTTTCTGTTCTTGTTTTTGATGTGAAAGTGCCTTTACTACCTACTTCCATGAGCATAATGAATACATGAGCAAGGTTCTACCACATAGTGGGAAATGTCGCCATTTTTCGGGCTTATTGCGCTTCGTTTAGTTATATGTACTAAAATTGTTAAGCTTTTTTATACAGCTTAGATATTCATTAAAAATAGGCTGCTGGTTGAAAAGAGTTTATAAACAAATTAATTAATTGGGATACTGTTAGGAATCCGTTTAAAGTGTGTCTGTTTAAAGGAATTGACCGAGAAAGAAGTTCAAATTGGTTCCTCGTCCTTCCGTCAGGCTATGTATATTTTCATGTCAGGAACGCTCAATGAGAATCAGCGGTCAGTTTCAATCTCCGGAGTCACAGTAACATGCTTGTAGACAAGATGATTATTGAATTCCGGTCTTAGCATCGATGGTTTGGTGCGTCAGACACATCCACATTCTATCTATTAACAAATCAGTATAATAATTTGTATGAGAGCAAAATATTGTAAGTATATAAATGATTTCTTTTGTTCAAAAGTTAAAAAGATTGAGATTGAAACCACATTAAGAGTAGTTAAATTTAATTTACCAGTACCATAGAAAACAAGCAAAATTCATCACTAATCATTGACTCACTAGAATTTGCTTTATTAACTAAATTATTTAAAAAATCTTTATAACGAAATTTTAACGTAATTTTACTCACTATTGACGATCGATCCAATAATCCTACAATTGTGAATACTGAATTCGTTTATGTAAAATTGACTTTATATAAACTTTTTCTAAATTTTTATCAATATCGAACTGTTATCTTTGGCACCCACATGCACACAAATACATACACTTTAATTAGTTACATAAAAGTTTATAAAATTATATGGTATATACTGGATACAAATTGCTTTGAATTTGTGTTAGCACGAAAACATTTTGAAAATTTTAAAACTATGCAAACAGAATAAACATTCTTAGCACTTTTGAAATATTTTTTTAAATCCAATATCTTACAAATTACGAAGTCTGGAAGGAGCGAACATGTCACCTGGATTAATACGCGTCGTACACTGAACACCTAGCACTAAATTTCTAATTTTCTAATCTAAAGTGGCAATTTAACGTCTTATCAATAAATTTCAGTTAACTCCGGCTGATTGATACCTTACCAATGTATTAAAACGGATATAACAATGTTTTACTCGTTTTATTTAATGTTATTCTTAATCGGAATCTTTTGTAATGCAGTAAAAGTTACTTATCAGATCATTTTATGGAACATAGGAAAATTTTATCACCGCTTGTAAAAGATAATAGCGCAGGCCTCGTGCAAATAACACGGCAAATCATTTGGCAAAACGAAACAATGTTTTTTGTATATGTACAACATATGTACATATGTAGGTATATAATATAGTAAAAGAATATTGACAGCTTGCATGTTTACAAAACCAAGATATATTTTCATTATAAACTTGGAAAATATGAATTTCTTATTAAAAACTAATCCGAAAACTTTTTATCTGCATTCTCTGCTGTTTAGAGGTATACATATTATGCAAATACATACCAAAAAGATTTTCTGAAGATCAAAGGACGAAAAATGATAGGTATAGCCACTGGTGGATTTACCAGCAGGCTGAGTTGGCTTGAGCCTAGCGCGGCAAATTTGGCAACAGATATTTGGAAAATTTGGGATCTGATTTTTTTTTTTCTAGCCGTCTTACAGTTTGCGGCCCCCAACCAGTAATCGGCACACTTTGTATGAGTAAGATGAGAGCGAAATTCCCAGCAAACATTTTAGCGAATTTCATTTTTAGTCATATATTCTCGAATTCTTGAATTCGAGTTTTCTTCGAAAATTCTTCGTTTAACGTTATGTATCTGTCGGAAATATTCCCGAATTCCGAAATTCGATTTCTTCGAGAATTCTTTGTTTAGCGATTTGTATCTGTCGTCGATACGCTCATTTTCCTTCCAAACTTGATATATTTGTTAGACAATATTTATTTTAAACCCCACAGAAAAATATTCAATTTATCAGATTTGAAAAAAAAATCTGTAACATATGAGCAGAGTTTCCACTCACTCCTATTCCTTATTTGACCAATATGATTTCATTTAATTGTGAATTTATTGAAATATTTTAAGTCCCCTACGAATATCTGTTGATTTTAATTGGAGAAAATGAATCAGTTTCGAATCGTTATTACCAACCGTTATCGAATCGTTATTACGAATTGTTATCGAACCGTTAACACGAATCGTTATCGAATCGTTAATACGATTCGATATAGAATGTTCCTTTTAGTCGTGGCCGGATCGAAATCGAGAACGACGTCGAGATCGAAGTCAAACTCCGATAATTCGATTGGGTTGCGGAAAATATATTTCACACTCTCCCCAATATACCCACTCATACAAGTCCGACTACTGATTGGGGTCTGCGAACTGGGTGGTTTGTGTACCATTTCGGTATTGGTTTGATATATCTGAATGAATAAAAAAGTTGTTGCAAAGTAAAAATATTTTGTTTCAAATATTCCTCATTTGGAATGAATCAAAAGATTTAAAAATAATAATCGAATAATTTTATCAATTTGAATCTTATGTGTTGACTATTGTTTGTTGAACTGGTGCTAACTTTAGAAAATTTTATTTGAATTCTAAAAACAAAAACTTAAATACTTTTCAGATTGAACGCTATAGATACAATCGATGACATTGAATATTCGTACGTGGGTCATTCCACAACAAATCGACCAAAAATCTCGAAAAGTGTGACATAACCATCACCAATTTTTTTTAAATTTTACATTCTTGGATGGTTTGTGAAAACAAAAATACGAATTAAAAATTTTCCTTCTACAGTACGAATTTCGTTGAAATATGGCATTTGCAAAATTTCGCAAAAATACTGTTAAGGGCCCCATTCCACAAAACTACAAGTGTACAAGTCTAAAAACACTTGTACTAAAATTCTTGTTCTATTAGTACTTGTAGATTCTGTAGCACAAAAATTATTCATCCTCTTGTAGGAAATTTTAAATTTCCCTAGACTTATAGATTCAATGTACAAGTCTAAAATATTTTCCGAACAAATCGATATGTTGCATGTATGTTGGGTAAAAAACTAAGCGAAATTGTTCCAAAACTTATCAATTTTACGTGCAAATATTCTGTGAAGAACTCAATTGATTTAATAAACAAAATAAAGTATTTGAAAGTAGGTAGCTAATAACGCGAAATTGGTCTCTTTCGACATATGTATTTAATTTATTTGCTTCTATTCCGGTTGAGAAATTGATTGGTAATTTAAATTAAAATAATCTATATATGTTGATGAAATATTTTGTATTTGGACTAGCACAGAGAGGCAATTAACGAGTTTTTTAAATACCTTTATAAATAAAATTGACGACAGTATAACATTTTCTGTAAAATTAGGGAATAAGGGTTTAATTTTTTTAGATTTGACTATAACTATTAATTCTGATAATCTTTTAACATTTGACATTTATCGTAAAGCTACTTACTCGGACGAGGTTATACCAAGCCATTATATAGGCTTCTCTTTGTTCCATTGAACAACAATAGCTTTTACAATGAATTAAACATTATTAAAGACATCGCTGTAAGAAACGGATTAATTTACAAGATGCTTAGCAAAAAACAAAAATGTGGTATCCTGTATTCAATTTTCCCTTTACCTATGTTTAATGAACCTATAGTCCAAAGAAGTGGAGAACAATTCCTTATTTACACAATATTTCAGAAAAGTTAAAAAAAAAACGTTTAGCTAACATGCAGATAAACCCTGCCTTTTTTAATAAAATTACCACTAAAAACTTACTAACCAATAATAAATTGGGGTTAAAGAAAGTCACAATGGATAGGAGCGGAGTCTATAAAGTAAGCTGCAGCGATTGCTCAGGGTTCTAGATAGGAAAAACAAAAAGATCTTTCAAACTAAGATTCAACGAACACATTAATTCATCTAATTCAAACAATCCAACTTCAGGTCTTGCCAAACATCTAAAATCTACTGGACATAAATGTACTACCGAAAATATATGTAAGAACTTTTACATAATATTGATGGAGGACCAGTATTGGATAGAAATCAGAAAGGCTAATGATGACGGTTATGCTTTTTGAATGATCAGATTGTTTTTTTATAATAGGAGCCACCTTTTAAATCCTAAATCAACAAATTATATATATATATAACTCTCATCGATGATCTTTTGTTCGTGCGTAGCTCGGTTAACGTAGTTGTAAATTTGTAACTTGGTTAACTTGGTTTGTATGCATTTACATAGCTCTTAGCGTGCGTATGTAGCTCAGTTAGCGTAGTATGTATGTATGCAATTAGCATAACGCAGTTGACCCAGACCTAGATTTTTAAATAAAATTGTTGTGGAATCGGAGCAAGTGTTTTTTTCTCAAACAAATATGTCTAAATTAAAATAATCTTGACCTATGGATGACTAAATACGTTCGACGAAAAAATGCAAGAAAAGTACGTATTTCACCACTAAAATATGTTTTTATACCTTAGATGAAATCTAAAGGGTATACTAAGCTTGTCATTCCGTTTGTAACACCTCCAAATAATGATCGTATGGTGCCAAGTTATTATTATTATTAAACAATAAATTTAAAGTGATATATTAATTTATTATCAATTACATAAACGTTACAAGTAGACTACAAAATCAAAATTTAATTTTTCGTGCCTTCTTCCTCGCAAAAGTTTCTACGACGAGTCTGCTTTGCGACATAGTTGAACGCAAGTAAATTTCAATTAATTTCAATTTTGAAAAACTGCGTTCTCCACTAGCTACGGACACTGGAAGTGTTAATAGTATTCTCAAGAAAACAACAACATTTCGTACATAATCTTCAAATTTCTGTTGTACTATAATAGAAAAGCACATCTGATGGTGACATAGGCTTTGGAAGCCTTCGCGCTACTACTTGAAGCTCATCACAAAGATCATAAAGCATCAATATCTTTATAATAGCGTTATGCGTCAAAGACGTTTCTAAATATTTGCAGTTAGTAAGTACATCCGCAAGTGTTATTTTTTGTTAATATTGGATATATCATAAAGGAAGCCAAATATAATATTATGTTGTTCTAATTGTTGGAACCTCTCTTCAATAGACTGTATAGCCATGTCCCAAATTGTATAGTAGAATTCTACTTTGAATTTCGGTTTAGGATGTTGTGGTGCCTCGTCTTCAGCTTCATATTCAAACTTCCGTTTATGTCTCCTTCTTCTACATTCATCGGGCTCAAATTTCGCTTCTGTTTCTAATTCATTTGCAATCTCCTCGGCAGCATCAATTAAAACTTGTTCAAAACCATCATCACTCCTACATTTTAAGAGGTAATTCTATAGTAACTTGAAGTTGTTTTGTAGCTGAATGTATAGTAGAATCGTCTTTTTGTAGTACTTATCTTGTAACATTCACTTCATTAAGAATATTGTACCATGTGACAAGGGATATCATAAACTTGAATTTACAAATTGCATCAGCAAGAGCCTTTGCGTCCGTTCGAGAAGTATTACCAGATGAATTATTTAATCTTGGGTCATCAAAAATCTCCATTAAAGCATCATATATTGCACCAAGCTGATACCTTATAGACTTCAAAGCATCAATCCTACTTTCCCATCTTGTTTCGCTCAATGGTTTAACTGGTAAATCCTTGTTATGGCTAGTAAACACATGCCAACGTTGAGTCGATGCAGAGAATAAATTATAAATCTGTTGAACTAAACGGAAGAAAGTAATCGCTTCTAGGCAACATTTAGAGGCATCCTTGACAACTTAGTTTAAAGAATGTGCCATTTATGAAGAAAGAACGCTCAATCCATTCTTATTATATGTCACTGTCAGTGTACACAAACAATAAGATCGAAAAGTGCATTCTCGGCAGAATTAAAAATCAAAATTGCACGTGTTTTAGAACACCGCGTCATGTGCCAGACCGTTCTCTTAATCAACATTAAAATTAGATAACCATCTGAAATGTTCGAAATTAAAAGATTTATATTAAATACAATAATTATCTTGTTATATTACCGTGTCTATAGTTTATATAATATAATCAAGGTTATTAATTATTAGTTATTTTTAAATAATGTCGTTTACACTTTTTGCGCCCCCAAATAGATAGCGCCTAGTTCGCCTTAATGGTAGCGCCGGCCAGAGCGAAAAGGACACCCACGCATAATATTAAAAGTTATTTTGATTTTTGCATGTCCGTCCGTCCGTCCGTCTGTGCGCACAATTACTCCAGAGCGCGTTCACTTAGAAAGCTGAAATTTTGTACACGGACTTTAAAAAAAAAAGGAAAATTAAATTCGAAAATGAGACAAATCGGGCAATTCCTTCGTGCGGTTGCCATACAAAAATTTCGTTTTCCACTATATATTTAGATACTGCCTGAGAACGCGTCGACATAGAGAGCTGAAATATAGTATATGGTCTTAGTATAGTAATAACAAATAAAATTTCAAAAATAGAATAAATCGGGCAACCTCTCCTTGGTGTTGCCATATAAAAATTTAGGTTTTTACATAAACTGTGAAAACGATCAGTCCTAGACCTTTTTATTGTAACAAGAACTTGGTTATACAAGAGGTTATATAAGAGGAAAGAGAAGATTATATCTTTCATGATAATATGAAGTTTCTTCACGATGTAAGTTTTCTCATACATATACCATAGAAAAGCGATATGCATTTTATTCTGTATATTCTTTCAAATATCCTTGCCTCTCATCGTCAGAAGCTACTAGATTAATCTTTGGTAGATAATTTTAAACATTCTACAAAATAATAAAAATTGAAATGGAGAGCTTACTATGTGAGTAAACGAGATGTGCTATATAGGAGAGCTATCATTCAAAGGCTACCTAAATTAAAATTGCTATATTTTTCGATTCATCGATTTACCATATTGAGAAAGATAAATTTTAAATGTTTGAAAATTTCAATTCGAAACATTCAATCATCGTTAGGACAACAGATGTTACTCTGAAGCTCTCAAAGTTTTTATTTCCAGGATAATTGAATAATTCTTATTAATCTTGATATCTGTTGATGTTATTCACAAAAAATCAGATTTTTAACATTTTTCAAAGAAATAATAGTACTGACTTATATTGATATTTTATCAGATCTGCAAGCCTTAATAAGTTACTTTGAATTTCGTATATGTTCAGTTGCCCACCTGGCTCGAAGATTTTTCAAGATTAATCAATAAAAATTTTTTGGGCAAACCGCAACACCTATTTGCTGTGCAGTAAGTTAAATAAATCAAAAGATGGATGCGAATTGCAAAGCATTATGCAATTATTGTGCAAGTCGGGTTCCGTACAGTGCTGTCGTTCGTACTCCGATCGGAGTATTTGTACTCCGAAATCCAATAACGTACTACGGTACTACCACTGACATATATAACATGGACTGCCTGATTTGCTATTTCATATGGGTGAACTTTTTTTGGCAGGGTGTGACAATTATCTTAATTTCAAGTTTTACTTTTGCTTTAATATTCATATTAAAAGATCAATAAATTATAGAAGCACTCGAAATTATTTCTCTTCTTGGAAGCTTATCTCCTACAACATCAAACATTTTTTAAACTTGATTTTTAAAGAAATAAAATTAAGCAATTTTGCTCTACCTGCCCCTAAAAGTATATATGGGGGACAGAGAAAGGATTACAAATATTGTATTGCCATCTATTTCTATCCTATATTCTCATTTGGAAAACCACTGAACTGAAACTGGACTATGGTGTATTTTGTATAGAGCTTATTATTTGTAGTTCAGCGGAATAAAGTAGTTAAACCAAAAAGAGACAACTATAGAAAAGTGATCCCATAATAATGTCAAATAATGTAAGCAATTTCAGTAGTATCAGCAGTCCATTTTATATATGTCAGTGGGTACTACTCCTTTAGTAAAAGTACTCCGTTTTTGGTATTATGTAGGCCATTTCATTTTTCAAACTTTAGAAAACCAAGCCTATTCAAAAGTTTTTATTCTCCTGTGAGGGAGGATTGAGTTGAGTAACTATGCATGGTACATTGTGCAGGTTGAAAGGACGGTTTGGTCGTGGTACTACCAAAGAATAACTAAATAAAAGAAAGGACACAGAAGAGTGTTCCGATTGTTTTCCATTTAAATGTACACGGCGAGAAAAAGAAGGAAGGAAGAGAAAAAAATAAAAAAAATCAAACACTCTTTGAACATTTTACGAATAAGACAAAAAATGTGAATGCGAAGATTACATGCAACGAAATGGAATGGCAAATGATTTATTTTCGTAAATAAGAGAGAATGGGAGGAGTTTTCTGATTTTACGCTCATAAAATGCTCCCGCTCTTTTATGAAAACGCTAATTTCAGGAATTGTCCCAATGTTGTTCGCAGAATTCCAATGTTTGTTAGTGTAATCCTATGATAAGTGAACAGCACTTTTTCTGTTTACATTTGTTTTGCTCAAGTGGGGGAATCTCATGCTGGTTCTGGTAATTTTATTTGACTGAAATTTCACATCTCCTTTTAGTGCGTTGTTTATTGCGAAATTATTTTTTTCTTGCCAAATGGAGGTAGGGTTACCCAATGTACATTATTATGAATAGTTTGAAATAATTTTGAAGGTATTCAAGAAGATTTTATCATTCGGGTCATCCTACGTTTTCTCTTTTAACTCGTTGTTGTCTCAGTCGCACTACAATAATGCATAGCCAAGTTCTTTTCCCCCATTCATGCAAAAGACAAAAGTATATGAGATTACCTCTTTCAGTCTAAAAAACACGGAAAATTTCCAATTTTGTTCGCCTCTGTCTCTACTTGGTCAATCCAGAACAAATTTCTTATTGAAAAGAAGGAGAGAATAAAGTAATTTGAAATATAAAATGTCCTTGATGTCATTGTCATTCGTTTCTCTGGCTTGGCTTGTGTAATGTTTTGCTGTTGTGTTACCTGTTGCTGAAGCGTGCCTTAAAACCGCGTTCAAATCCAAATCAGTTGAACATTTTTCATGGAAGGTATAGTTTAAGTCCTAAAATGAAGAAATTAATAACTACTTCAAGGACAAGAGATAACAGAAATAAGTAAATAATGCCGTGATTTCTATATTATCTAATGTAAACGAATATTATATCGTATATAAACTTTAAAGACTCAGTACTAAAAGCAGTTGCAGGAATCGATCCAAATTTTTTAACTTCAAGCTTAATACCTTTAATCACACATTTCATAAACCTTAATGTTCGGAGTGATATCGATGCGTTAGACGAAGAATATCGTATAATACATAGTCATAATTATTTAAAGAATACTGGAACTGGATTTTTAATGTTAAGAATGCCCTATGAGAGAAAATGTTACCCAATTTGGAAAAATTTATTAGCTGCCTTCTGTGCCTTTCACATTTTCCGCAAGTGCGGGAAGAAGTTTTCGTAGGTCGGTCAATATTAAAACTAAAACCCCAAATTCAATCAAAATCGTTGTTGCAAAAAATGTTGATTTATATTATAATAAAGACAAGGACGAAAGCTAGATATGATATTAGACAGGGTCTTATGATACCCTAGATGGAATGCAAATTTGATTGTTATAGTGGTTTTTCACATCTATTTCTAGAAAGGTTCGTCTGGCCGCAAAAATGTTTATAACCAATGTTATGGAATTTTATATTCTGAAGAATTTTTCAGTAGGATTAAAACATTTAGGACAGATAGGATACTGTGAATATGTAAAAAACCACAATGTTCGTATGGAAACACCAAGGAGGAGTTCTACGATTTAGGTATTTATTATTTTTTTGAAAACGCCGTGTACAAAATTTCAGATCTCTCCGCTGACGCGTTCCTAATATTATATAGTGAAAATGAAATTTTTGTATGGCAATCTTACAAGGGAGTTACTCAATTTGGCCAATTTCGCACTTAAATCTACAATGTGTTTTTTTTTTTAAATAGGCCATGTGGGAAAAAAACGAACCCAGTTTCCATGAGGACAAACAGACAGACAGATAGACCGCCGGACGCATGTACATACGGACAGACGAACAGAGGGATATGCAAAAATCAAAATAATTTTTAATATTATGAATGGGTGTCTAAACCCATTTGGCTCTACCTACCATCATTATTTATGTGCGGCTCAAACGTATGACCAAGTTAGTATTCCCTCTGGAATTTCATATCCTAGGTTTAAAAACGTGCCACAACGACTGCTTTTTATTTGCGAAATAAACATTGATAACGGGATGTCAAAAATATTATTGCTAACCAAGATTTTTTATTGTACGAGGTTAGTACTTTATACAGGGTGTTTCCCACTAGGAGGTCAGTAGAGCGGGAGGTGATAGTACTCACGTAGACGAACCAAAAATTGTATGGCAGGGGGGGGGGGCCATATCAACCGTTTAGGAGTTACAGGGTGATTAATAAAAAACCAATTTTTCCCAAAACACCCTGTATCTTATAAACTACAGGGTGTACGGTCACATTTAAGAGCTCATTGTATACAGAACTTCATGGCCTTTCCAAGGACTGCTCAACCACCAAAATTTCGGATTTTCTTACCTTTTTTTTAATTTAACCTCTATTATTTTTGCAAAAAGGTAGTTAGCATAACTTTTTTTTATAAAAACTGGAAGCTGCAGACTCTCCTCTTTAATATGACTTATTACACCCAATGTGCTATCTGAAGCCCTTTAAGAGTTATTAGCTCTAAAGCTATTCTCAAACCTATTTCCAAACCTATTATCATCGATAATTTGTTCCCTTAGCACGACATTTTAAAAAATATCGTCTAATTTCGGTGTGATCTGAATAGGTTATGAGTTAATAACTGTTTAACGGCTACAGTTAACACATAGGGTGTAATAGGTCAACTTAAAGAGGAGAGTCTACAGTTTATAGTTTTTATAAAAAAAAGTTATGTTAAGGACCTTTTTTTCAAAAATAATAGAGGTTAAATTAAAAAAAAAGGTAAGAAAATCCGAAATTTTTAGTTTAGACAACCATAATTCTTGATTGGAGAGGGTTGTGGAGATGGTTGAGCAGTCGTTGGAAAGGCCATGAAGTTCTGCATACAATGAGCTCTTACGTGTGACCGTATACCCTGTAGTTTATAAGATACAGGGTGTTTTGGGAAAAACTAGCTTTTTTTCTTAATCACCCTGTAACTCCTAAACGGTTGATATGCCCCCCCCCCTGCCATACAATTTTTGGTTCGTCTAAGTGAGTACTATCACCTCCCGCTCTACTGACTTCCTAGTGGGAAACACCCTGTATACTATACTTAGAGATTGGAGAAAAGTAGAATGTCACAAATAAGATCATTGGAGCGTAATGGATTAATGTGTTACTATTCGGTGAAGTTTGTTGTGCTGTTTGTAAAAAAAAATTATATCTACAATGTTTCAACATTAATCGCAGTTTATATGCTCTTTTCCGTTTAAGAGTTTTATTCTCCATGTCCGAAGGTCTTTATCAGATCTTGACCAAATTTTGAAATTGAATTGGCTTAGAAATACTGGAAATATGAGGTAACATCCATAAAAAAATATCAGTCGAACACCGGATAACCTCCTCTTTTTGAAGTCAGTTAAAAAAAGAGATCAATAAGTGTAATAACTTTTACTGGATTCTTGAAGATCTCATCAAAAAGAAGAACTCGAGAAATTAAAATATTCTTCAGCTATGGCCGATTAAATACGTTCGATCAAAAAAGGCAAAGAAAATTACGTACTTCACCACTAAAATATTTTTTAGAGTTGGAGTTTTTAATATTTGTTATTGTTTTTGTTGTCTTCAATTTTTTTTTAATTTTGTAGTCCTGTACTTCGTTTTTTTCGAAAAGTACTCTGCTTTGAGAGCAAACGATACTACTCTTGAACTTTTCAAAATGACAGCAATGGTTCAGTACCATCGTACAAAATTTAACACTATGTAAAATAATAATGCCGTCATATGAAAAAATAATGCCTACTTATGATAATAATAATGATTGAGAATAAAACAAGGAAAAAAACGCCCAAAAAAATCACGTTTCTTATATGGGGCCCCCTTTAATTTTTAATTTTATTTTATTTTTATTATTTGTTGTTATATCGCCAATAGAAAATTTCAACCGTCTACCTATTGAGGTTTATGAGATACAGCCTGGTTACGGACGAATGGACAGCGAAGTCTTAGTAAAAGGGTTCTCGTTGTTACTCTTTGGGTACGGAACCCTAAAAATCAATTAAAATACCATTTTCTGTAGAATATTTTGTGAATTACACTATGAAAAAAATCTTCTCAATAATACTGTCAATTTTTGCTTATTTTTAGACAAAACCTAGAGTGCGTGGCTTTAAATTATTTGAAAAATTAGCGATCAAAGCATTCGACAGAGAAAAATTGTTTAGTTCACTCAAAAGACATGGAAACGTAATTTTATCGGTAGTACGTTGTTATTTTTTATGCATAAAATTTGTATTGAATATTACTATTTCGTGAATATATAAATCCTGTAGTATAAAGAATGGCCCAAAATTACTTGTATATGTTTGAGTTCGTTGTCGACGACCTTTTAATCACGCATCCAAACGAATGCGCTCCCGAAGAATATCCTATGTGCGTTGAACTCACGTTTCGAACAAGCGTCTTTGTATCAATATGCGACAAAGATTTTGGAGGTTGCTTGGACACCAGAGTGAAAAATGGAAAATGTGTTTTGTTTGCTTTGGAAAATCCAGTAACAACTGAAGACAAGTTAGTAGTTACTGTTGCCAAAAAGAAAATTGAAAAATGCAAATTTTTACTGGGTTCTACTGAAGTGCCCATAAAAGGTTTGTTCGATAAAGTTATGGAAGAGTTTATGAACGACAATCCATACTTTTCTCAAGACGATGAGAAGAATAAAGAGAAAAAGAAAAATAAAAAACAAAAACAAAAGAAAAAGGCTGACGAGGCAGCGACTGAGGAAAAAGATAAAGATGCTGGAGATACAGCATCAATAACAGTTGACAATCCTCCTAATGATGATGAAATTGCACGACCGGAAGAGTTCTGTCCAGCTTCAGAAATTGCAAAAAAATTGCTTTCAATCTACGATCGGAAAGGCAGACAAACTGGAAATATTGTGCTGGTCATGCGGCTTTCTTGTATGGGACCTACAATAGTATCTCCTTTCCCATTTGGAAGTAAACAGGGTCAGGGTCAAAGCAAAAATCCGTGTGAGTCTCAAACTAAAGATAAATGTCAAATAGCTCAAATTCAAAGTAAAAGCTCTCGCCAGTGCCAATCTGAGCAACCAACTGAAAACTCATGCTGTAAAAAGCCAAGTAAAAATCCGTGCCAGTGTAAAAAGCAACAAAGTAAAAGTCCGTGTCCACCACCCGAAAAGGAAAAAAATAAGGACTGCAAAAAGAGTCCCAAAAAATCTAAGAATATCTGTGATGCGCTCTTTGGTAGTGAAACAAATGATCTAGATGAGTGTGCTTGTGAAGACTGTGAGCAGGAATGTGAAGGTAAGGATTTCGCACCTTTTTTTTTTTTGCCAAAATATTTTATTCGATTTTCAGTAAAATTATTATTATTATAAGACAGAAATGTCATACTCAACTTTCGGTGTATTCGTTATACGAAAAAAATATCCCGACTTTGCTGACACAAGTATATTTAATACATTTTCCACTGACTGTTATTTTGATAAAATACAAGCCAACACCCTTTTTTCAATTGGTAGTCTTATTGCATTAACATGTGAATACTATGCCAATTAGCATAACACAAGTTTGCCGTTGTAACATGTTTAAAAAACAAGAAAAAATATAAAGTTTCAATGTTTTGTTAAATTTATCATCTGTTTCGCTTGCGACTGCGTACCTTTGTTGTTTTTCATTTTGGACCAGTTTTACTTGCACAATAAAAACTTCATTACCTTTTCAGTTTTTTTATAATCGCAAGCTCTGTTCAATACATAAAAATTTCTTGGACTGACCCGTTTTCTCAGACCTCTTGCGTATTCAAAAAGTGGTCTAAAAAAGCAATTGTATGCACCAATGATGAAGAATTAGAAAACTTACTGACCTTCATTTTATAAAACCGAGTATAGGGCTCGTTTAGACTGTATAGCTCTTACATGCCTCGGACGAAGTTGGAATAGGAAGAGAAGGGCGCGGGGTAAAATTAAAATTAAGTAAAAAAATATGAAAAATGGAAAGAACACGAAACCTTTTATTTATGAATGATCAAGATATTAAAAATTTGATTTTTATCTTTGAGCGTAAGAAATTTGTGATTTAACCATTTACCACGGAGAATACTTTTTGCGTCCGATTTTTTTAATTTTCCAAATGATAATGCTGTGAGTCCAAACATTTAAAAAAACATTTTTGATCTTGGAGCTACTAGTTTCGAAATTATAGTCTGTTGACTTATGGCAATGCTTGGCATTTAAGTGCGGTATGCTAGAGCCAAAGAATTCAGTAAGGAATTTTTCCACTTATTTCCTTGATGAAAAGTTCACATTAGATCCAGAAATTTTTGACTTTGGATTTGATAATTGTGTAGTATCTCAGATAATAAAGAGGTAATAAAGAAAAGTGAAAAAAATGGATAATTTCCAATGATAAATGAGAATACACGTAAAATAATTTTTTCCTCCATTTGTCTGTTTAAAATTGATTCACAGCTTGCAAAATCGCCGTTCCTTCAGTTTTTCAATTATTCCACCAACGTCAAAATTCCTTACAGAAATAAGTGCTCGGTACTTATTCCTTCAAGAAATATTGACATAAATAGATTTTTTGAAAAAGAAGAAATCTTTTTGTGAATCGAAAAGTAAGTTTTACTGTTCGAATTACTCTTCTCTAGCATACTGCTTCAGGAAATTTGAAAAAAGAAGCTTGAGCATTCCATGACTTTTTTTCACGTAGTTTTTGTATAGGAACAAAAATTCCTTGGCTCTAGCATACCGGGCAGGACAATAGTTAATGTCAAATTTTACTTTTCCAAGTATACAAAAGACTTAAATAAACAGTTTTTTAAGAAGATAACAAACATACAAAAATTTTTATTCTTTTAAAATTAAAACAAAACAAACATTTTATCCAAGAACATACATTAGTTATATACATATATGTAAGTATTTTATAAGAACATATCAGTCTTTCAAATGATTTTTTAAATCATTTCAAACACAAGCCTACACACAAGCCTACGTTACATTTTCCCAGTGTTGAGCGTAATCTGATTGTAGTGTAATTTAATTAATAATTCCATTACAGTTTAGTCAAATTACAAAGTAATCTAATTAAATTGTATTCGATTACATACCAATCAGATTACTTTTGAGAGATTATGTAATCTATCAAATGTGTAATCTGTTATAATATAATTAGATTATTTTGTAATCTAATTACATTGTAACAGATTACTTTGTAGATTACTTAAAAGTAATTAATAATATAATGAAATGAATTGAAAGAAAATAGTATTGTTCTGGTACGAAATTAGTTTTAGGGAGTTTTATGAAGAATTAGAATACAAATATCTTAAATATCTTAAATGTCTTAAATGTAATCACATTAATTAGATTAATATGTAGTGGGATTAACTTGTAATCGATTAATGTGTAATCAGATTAACTTGTAATCACATTACACGTTAATCAATTACATTATGTAATTATGGAAATGGATTACATTAGTAATCTGTTACAAAGTAATCTGATTACAGATTACATGGTTAATTGTAATTGTTAATCGTTAATCAGATTACATTTTGCCCAACACTGCATTGTCCACACTGTAAGCTGTCCGAATGAATGACGAGATAATCGAAACGATCATAACGCGAATTTCATCTTGATAGGTACCAAATCGAGAAAAATATGTTGTGGTAATAGCACGTCTGAAAGTAATATGAGAAATATCCGATATGGATTTTCGGTATAATATCCATGCATTCTGTATTGCGACATCTAACAACCATATAAATATTGGCCACCAAAACTTTTTTCCTCTAGCGGATATCCAGTAATAAGTTATATTCTCGTCCATTCAATTGCAGTGCCTCCCATGAATTTGTCTTACATTTTTACCATATAAGGACGACGAGAGACTTCCTTTTTTTCGGATCGTGAGTACCTTCCAACGATAACCAAGGGCGCAATATCCCATTGTGTCGAAGCGACAGTTACTACTACGTTATTATCGAGCCAATGAGTAACAACAACCCCTTCATTAGTCGACCGGTAATCGTAAGCACCTCAATTTTCTTCATTGCCTTCTTCGAAATCAGACCACGGTTTTTCGGTACCAATTCTATTTTCCCTCAAAGTACCTGTTCCAGCAAAACCTGAGGTTTTTAAATGGTAAAGGAGAGGTAAGCCCGTGAAAAGATTATCAAAATAAAAACTATATGGTAGATATTTTTTCTCTTCGGGAAAAGAATCATCTGAATTAGTGGGGCAGCAGCTTTCCCGAACTCCACTTGATAGTTTTCATTGTCTTTTGGATCCTTGCCTTGATACACTTGAAAGTTTACTAAATATTCGCTTTGAGTATTGAGTGACAAAACTTTATACCCAAACTATATGTGCTTGCCTCTGATTAATTGCTTTGAGCCATGCCTACCATAATAAGGAACCATTGACTCATCATAGGACAAATGTTCCTAATCATAAAGAAAGAAAAAAGAAATCGAAAAAAAATCAAACTGTTTAAAACTTTTATGAATAAAAAAAATGTGAAAGCGCAAATTGCATGCAACGAAACAAAATGGCAAATGTTTCATTTTCGTAAATAAATAAAGGGCGGACTTTTCTCGTTTTAAGTCTGAACTACAATAGAAGTATATAACTTTACGAAATTAAACGAGACTGTGGTTTACTTCCGAAAAATTGATATTTTTAGCCTAAATATATATCACATTCCGTAAGAGTTAATATCTTGATATTTAATGTGTTAAATTTTAAAAAGTGGTAAAAGTGAAGAAATTAACAAATGGAAGTTAATTTAATTCAAGATTTGTGCTTTCTATTAATTCGCAGTACCATTTTTATACCATTTGTGTACGCCTGTTAAATTAAAGGGCGCGTTCGCTTTGAGTAAGTAAATGTACTTACGTATACTCCTATTGTAGTTCAGCCTTTACTCTCGTAAAATGTTCCAACGCTTTTGTGAAAACCGGTTTTCATGAAATATTGACGTTTGGTCACATGTTGTTGCTGTAAATGGACACATGTTGTTGCTGTAAATGGACACATGTTGTTGCTGTAAATGGACACATGTTGTTGCTATAATCCTACAATATTTGAACAGCAACAAGTGCTTCTGTTTACACTGGTTTTGCTCTGAAGAGATTAAGTGGGAGAAACTCATGCTGAATTCTGATATTTTCGGGAAAAATGAGAATTTTATTTGAGAGGAACTTTACATCCCCTTGCAGCATCTCGGGCCAAAGCGAAATTTATCTTTTTCTTAAAAATATGAGGTAATATGACCTGAAGTGCATTATTATGAATATAGTTTGATAGGATTTTGAGGTATTCAATAAAATTTTGTCGTTCAGGTAATCCTACGTTCTCTCGAGTTTTATACCCTAGATCAAATCTATAGGGTATACTAAGTTTGTCATTGCGTTTGTAACGCACAGAAATAACGATGGTAGAGCAAAATGATTATTATTATGAATTATTTTGATTTTTACATGTCCGTCCGTCTGTGTGCACGATAACTCAAAAACGCGTATATTTAGAAAACTGAAATTTTGTTGTACCCGGACTTTAAAAAAAAAAGTAAAATTAAGTTCGAAAGTGAGACAAATCGGACAACTCGGGGTTGCATTACAAAAATTTCGTTTTCTACTGTATATTTGGACACTGCCTGAGAACGCGTCGACGTAGAGCTGAAATTTGGTACATGGTGTTTTCATTGCACTAACAAATAAAATTTCAGTCCAAGACATTTTTATTGTACTACAAACTTCTTCAGAATACGAAATCCTATGAAATTGGCTATAATCATTTTTTCTGTCCGACAAACCGTTTTAGAAATATATGCGAAAAACCACTTCAAAAATCTAATTTGGACTGAAGGGTGATAATACGAATTTTCATAAGAGCATTCTTCTAGGGTATCATAAGAATTGGTCTTACAATTAGATCAATTCTAGCTTTTTTACTTGTGTGTTCAGCTCGTTGTCTCAGTTGCACTACAATATAGTGCATAGGCAAGTTCTTTTCCCCCATTAATGCAAAAGACGAAAGTATATGAAATTGTTTCATTCTAAAGCCTCGTTTCCACTTATAACAAATTTTCTTACCCTACAAGTTTTGAAACAAGTTGGTAACATTCTGTCTAAGTGGAAACACTATATGAAAATTCAGACACATGTTGGCAACTTGTTCGATGTTGGCTGTAAAAACTCGCAGAATTTGTTGGGTGGATTTGTTCATTTAAGTGGAAACGATCATTTGTTGTGTTGGTTAAACTAGTCTAAGGCAATGGAGTAGAATGTAAGAAGTTAAGCCAACAAGTTCGCGAGAATTTATTTAAATGGAAACACTTGTAAGTTTAAGCTAACATGTCGGCTCCCAACAAGTACACAACATGTTGCCGAACAAGTTGGCACAATTTCTATAAGTAGAAACGAGGCTTAATAAAAACACCAAAAAATTTCCAATTTTGCTCTACTGCGTCTTAACTTAAACGTTGGCCGGAGTTTGAATCTGTAGGCAGCTACATTCGATATTATTAGCCCAAAGCATCCCATGACGGCACAGCGACTACAATGATTACTCAGTTGAGAATTTTTAAGAGAGAAATCGTAGTCATTTGGTTAAGATAAATTTTTTTATATAATTTTGTTAGGATAGGTATGAACATTTTATTACGGTTCGAAAGATAAGAAAGCAAGCCTAAGATTATCAGAACACCCATTTTTATGTATGAATAGTAGTTTAGGCGGAGGAGCTATTCAAATCAAACTTTTATCTTTTTTACATAAGAACACTGCAAATATTTTAGAATGTAAGGACTCCGTTGGGCCTCGCATGTAGGGAGGGAGTCTGTTTCATGGGTTGTGAAGTATTCTCGAGGGTCTTGGTTGAGAGCTAGGACGTGAATTTTCGGACTCCTCTAAACAAGAAATATTTTGTTACGGCTGTTTTAATGCGCCACAACAAGTGAATAGTGTTTGATTTTTTATGCAAAAATTTCTCTCCAAAGTGCTGCACAATTGTATAGATTTCTTCGCCAATGGCAACAGGTAAATGAACCTGCCAAAAAAATAAGAAATTTCCTAATTTAGAAATGCTATGAAAAATATTCCGCAGACATTCTCTCATAATTTCATATTAGTAAGGTTTGTATATTTAAGGGTAATTAAATTGGATTATCTTACTCACCTCTAACGTAATCCATTTCACACTAAAAATTTTTTCTCGCTTAAAACCCTTGCAAATATTACACGCTTCAGAAAGCACACTGCACAGTTTGATACCCATACAAGTTGCGAGTATGTTTACAAGTTTGATTGAAATCGATAATGGCAACTGAGCTTCTTAGAAAAGGGTTAAGTATCCCACTTCCCGTGGAAACTATGAGAAAATTCTAAAGATTTATTTTGTAGATTGTTGGAATGGCTTTTCGTATTTGCCCGTTTTTCATTAGTACTACTTTTAAATCATTCCAACTGAGTGAAATTTTTATAGAGAAGACTTTTCAAAGTTATCAATACTGTATCCATTCCATTTTTACACATTAATTCCTGATATTTTTCCCTTACAAAAAAATATAATTTTTAATTTCATACATTGTTCGCATTGTGTGGATGGTTAGAAAGAAAAGGCATTTTTTTTAATGATTAGATCAACTGAGTGTGGAGATTTTCATTTTATGACTTGCTTTTCTTAAGTATCGTGGTTGGTTACTAGTACTTTTCCATAATGTGGATACAGTTTGAATTTGGTCATTCCTTTAGAAATCGTTCACAATTTTCTGAATCTATCTCTCAGATCCTTTTAAATAGTAGGTATGTCTTTTTTAAACAAGATGTATGAAAGTAATTCGTGTAATATGACAAGCTGTACAAAGTAAATGCAAGGTGTTTCATAATTGGTGCATATAACTCAAGGATTTGATAGCTGCTCCACCTCAGCAAAAAATTATAAGGTGAAATTGGTAAGACACGCCATTTCGTCGGGAGGGGGGATTTTTTATACTTTTTCACTTTACACCCTGTAAATATCTTGATACACCAATGTGGGATTCATCTCAGAATGCTAGCAAAACGTCTCAGCTTTCCAATGAATGCCCAATCAGCCTTCCTAACAAAATCAAAAATTTGGGGAAAAAATGAATTTCAGAGATAAACCCACCTTGAAAGGGTGTAAAGCAAGAACGTTACAGGTTGTAAAGTGGAAGAGCTCTAAAACGACGCGTCTTTCCCTTCCTTCACCTTATCATGTTTTGCTTGTCTCCACCTGAGCTATCAATCTTGTTGTGTGCCAATTATGAAACAACCTGTATAAAACAAAATTTTAAGAGTTGACTCCCACTCGCACTTGTTACTACTCTAAATTAATGATATTGCCTAATGCCCAGCAACATTACGATTGGCCTACGGATCGCTTTCTTATGATTTCTTATTGCCCCAACGAGCATTTTTATTGCCCGCAATAATGCATTTTTGTCGCCTACGTTTAACTTGACAGGGGTAAATGTTGCATCGCATATGAATCGTCGTGAAGTAATTCATTTGATGATCGCCATAACGATAAATATTCTTATTTTCTTGCGTTTGTTTTTTCTACTCGACCGCACTTGCAAATGAGGCAATTTCCAAAGGGAGAGTACTGAAATATTGTCGATAACGGTAAAATACAAAGATGACATTGCCGAATAAAATTTTAAATTTTTTGTCTTTTGCATGAATGGGTGAAAGGAACTTAGCTATGCATTATTGTAATGCGAGTTTAAAACAAAAACTGAGAGAACGTAGGATTACGCAAGTGATAAAATCTTCAAAATCCTTTTAACCTATTTAAAAAGTCACATCAGGTCACACTACCTCAATTTTTTAAGAAAAAGATAAATTTTGCTTTGGCCAAGGTGCTGAAAGGAGATGTAATTCCTCTCAAATGAAATTCTCATGCATGCGTTTCTCCCACTTAATCTCTTAAGAGCAAAACGTTTGTAAACAAAGGCACGTGCTGTTCAAATATCATAGGATTACGGCAACAACATGCGACCAAACTGTCAATATTTCGGAAAAACCTGTTTTCCCAAAACCACGGGAACATTTTATAAGAGTAAAATCTCATTCTTCTTCTCGTCTTTATTCATAAAAGCTTTAAAGAGTTTGATTTTTATTATTTTTTTTCTTTTCCTTTTCTAGCCGTGTACATTTTAAATGTAAAACAATCTGAAAACTCTTCTGTATCCTTCCTATCATTAGATAAACTTATCTTTGGTAAAATGTCTCGCTGTCATCCATTGCCTTCTTTACTACAGGCCCCATGGCGTTATAAAATAAATATCAGAAACGCGTCCTTTGAAAGCTTTTAGTATTGCGCATTATGGAAAAAGTAACACGTTTCATGTTTAAAAATTAAAATAAACAACGCTTCTGGTGACGATAATTCTAACGCCGATTTATACGTCAATATGTTTACTTTTAGGGAAAAAACGACAAAATTACGAAGAAATTTTTAAACATGAAACGTGTTTGTTTTTCTATAATGCACAATGCTAAAAGCTTTCAAAGGACACGTTTCTCATACATATGCTAGTAAAGAAGTCTGGGCTCCGGCCTTTAGTAAAAAAAAACAATGTCTCATCACATCTAGTACCTACCAGCGATCTAGCCAAAAATGTTTCCGCGAATTTTTAATTCTCGAGCTATCGCTACAACTTCGCCAAGGCAATAAAACGGCAACATTTTTATTTCCGTTCTCATCGCCACAGTAATTTATTGCTACAATGTTTGCTGGGTGGGCAATATTTTACTACATTCACGTAAAGGAGACAAAGCCTACTTAATTATTTAAACATTGACTGGTCATGTAAAAATATATCAAACTATACTAATTAATTTTTGCGAGCACATTATCATAATTTCGTTCCCTAATCTCCCCATCGTGAAAACCACCCTTTAAGATTTTGTCTACTTCAAATTGCCGAGCTTATTTCAACATTGACATTTTGTGTTATACAAAATGTATGAAACCTCGCTTATACAAATCGCGCTCAAGGTTAAATTTCATCAATTCCGAATTATTATAAAACTGATTACGCAGCCTTAAGATGGAGCGTCGGTGTATTTTCCAGAGTGCTTCCGAGGTTTTTCCAGAATTGTGTAATTTAGATGACGCGTTAATAATTGTTTTGTATTTTGCTTTGCTTATACTGCCCATTCGGCATTCTTCACCATCGAACTTTGGATATTCTTCAAAATTTTTGGTTGGTGTTAATGTTAAAGAAATACTACAAAAACTATATAAAAATTCCACTTTTATACCAAGATGACTTTTCATGTTATCTGACAGAACCTCAAAATCACGCTCGCCGGGAACTGTACTCTCTAGGAAAATGTTCCAGTCGGGCCGGAATTTGAGGTCAGATTCATATGCCAGCATGTGCATTATAAACAAAAAAAAAACGAAAGACTAGTAAATCTCTACCATAAGTCAAGCTAAATTGGAATGTAATCAAAATAAATATCAGATTGAAAGATTTTATTATTCACAATGGTATGGAACTAAACAATTGTTCTGTTCTATTCCGTTTTATAACAGTGAAGTGGTCGGTTATCTCATAGAGAAAACTGAGTATGTTTCTAACTCTCAACTATCCCCTACACGTCTAATTTCTTATTCATCGTATGCAATTTTCAAGGTGTTTTCAGATCCAATAGGGAGTTTAACTTTATTTATAAGCATAGATGGCACAAGAACTAGATATCCCATGGTATACCAGAGCAGAGTGTACAGATTGTGAAATGGGTGGTGCATTTCGGAAACGATCACCAGCCATATAAAATTTATATACTCTGCTCTGGTATTGCGTGACATCTAGCTCTTGTGCCACCTATACTATAGTATAGGTCATATTAAAGCATTGTGTAACGACTGCGCAAACTTTCTATCTTATCTAAGGTATTCGAAGGTAATGGAAAGTAGGTCGTATCCAGTTTTCTGTTAAAATAGAGACCAGATTGTCAACAGCTCACTTGATTAATCATACATTAACAATACATGTAGTTTAGAAGCTAACGTTATAGCGCCAAAGAAACAACTTTTCTCCTTGCACTTGTTATCGTAGTTGATGTTGAGCAAGTGGTGTTAGACGAATACGTAGTCCTGTCTATCAGTCGAAGCTGATAGCTTACTCCGTGGTAGTATTGTGCTCAGGCTGGCACGCTAGCACCTCGGCTAAGAGCAGAGAGCATGGGGTATGTTAAGACACGAAAAACCTGTGCCACCACCCATCATAGACAAATACCATTTCCTGTTAGAAAGAAGATTAGTTGGGAATTGGATCCCCAAATGAATTGCGGCCCTTATGAAGCCAAAATAAATTTGCAAAACAACAAAAAGGCTACCGATGTTTGACATTAACCTGCCTTCAAAAAGATTGAAAACACTCTAGTATTTTTCGAAAACATACATGTTCATTTTACATCTGCCTTAGCTTCGATAGATTTTGTTAACGGAAATGCAGGCGAGCCTCAGACGAATGGTCTGTTTCCGTTGTGTTGATATCGACGAAGTCAGTAATTCCATTCAATAAAATCTGATGCAGTGGATGCAGATAGAGTTCTCCTCAATTTCTCAAGTTAGTTCTACTTTATATAATGCATTCATTCATGGATATCTTCTTGCTTGCATGACAACTTTTGAATTTCCCATTTGTTGAGAAGATAATTTATTCCCAAATAATTGAACACTTAGAAAGCAATAACCTCTTAACTCGCTCGCAAAATTGGGCTTCCGTGCTTTTCATAGTTATGAAACCGCTCTTTTAAAAGTCACCAATGATGCTCGAAAATTTTTAGATAGCAATGACCTTGAAGTGACCCTACTGGATTTTTCAAATGCTTTCGACAGTGTCAACCATTACAAAAATAGCTTCACGATTCAATTTTTCCACTTCAGTCGTTTCTCTAATAGCTGATTTTTTTGCAAATAGATCCCAACAGGTGATAGCTGATAAGCATCTCTCGGAAGTACTACCTTTACATTGCGGTGTACCCCAAGGATCTATTCTTTGGACCACTATTGCTTAGTCTGTACATTAATGATTTTCCTAATGTCATCCAGGACTGTAACATCCATCTGTATGCATACGATGTGCAACTCTATCTGTATAGGCCGATTGGTATAATGGAAGACTGCGTGGACCGCCTGAACTCTGACTTGGAGCGAGTATCAAGATGGGCGTCCGAAAATCAGGTTATATTAAATCCCACTAAATCCCTTGATTGGGATTTACTCTTATTTACTTTTATAGACAACATCTTGAATACCTTTTGTGAGTAAAGTTAAAAATCTCGGCTTTACCCTGAACAGCTCAATGCGCTGCTGTGACCATGTAAATGGAAGAATTCATAAGGTCTATGTGGGCCTTCGGAGGCTGTGGTTATCAGCTCGTATTCTAACAAAGCCCCTACGTTTAAACCTAGTTAAAACGCTTTTATTGCCATATTTTATTGGGTCTTGTCTAGTTTTCCCTCGTTTAGATTCTTCTTACGCTAGGAAATTGGAGGTTGCTTTTAATGATTGCGCGAGATTTGTCTTTTGGTTGAAACGATTTGATCACTTTTCTCCTTTTTTCTTTAAACACTCTTCGGGTTCAAAGGCAGTTAATTTTTCTTCATGTCAAAACCGTGTACCTTCTTACTAACATGACGTTTTTCTGAGAGTCTCTAGACTTATCTTTTAATTCCGCGACATAGATATTCCATAATGAAGAGCTCTTATTCCATTAAGGAGAAAGAACTCTTATTCCATAATGCAGAACTCTTATTCCATAATGCAGAACTCTTATTCCATAATAAAGAACTCTTATTCCATAATGGAGAACTCTTATTCCATAATGGAGAACTCTTATTCCATAATGGAGAACTCTTATTCCATAATGAAGAGCTCTTATTCCATAATGAAGAGCTCTTATTCCATAATGGAGAACTCTTATTTCATAATGGAGAACTCTTATTTCATAATGGAGAACTCTTATTTCATAATGGAGAACTCTTATTTCATAATGGAGAACTCTTATTTCATAATGGAGAACTCTTATTTCATAATGGAGAACTTTTATTTCATAATGGAGAACTTTTATTTCATAATGGAGAACTCTTATTTAATAATGGAGAACTCTTATTTAATAATGGAGAACTCTTATTTCATAATGGAGAACTCTTATTTCATAATTGAGAACTCTTATTTCATAATTGAGAACTCTTATTTCATAATTGAGAACTCTTATTTCATAATTGAGAACTCTTATTTCATAATTGAGAACTCTTATTTCATAATTGAGAACTCTTATTTCATAATTGAGAACTCTTATTTCATAATGGAGAACTCTTATTTCATAATGGAGAACTCTTATTTCATAATGGAGAACTCTTACTTTGTTCGAGTAATACGTTTGTGGCATTCACTTCCTGCCAACTTCCTGCCAACTTTCAAAGATCCAGCACGTTGGGGCTTTCAGAGACTTTTATACCAATAACTATTGACAACTTATCACAAATTTTATTTATCTTTGCACTCACTCAAAACACTCAATGCAATTATGTTCTATTAATTGCTATTCTTGACTTTATATACTTAGGTACATTCTGAACTCTGTTATTATTTTTGTTTACTTTTTATAATATTATTTGCATATTAACCCTTTTAGTAATCTTTTAACTTTTTAGCTTTATTTAATTTTATTTAGTTTTTTTCTAAGCTTACTAATTAGGCTTTAATTAAATATATTACATATTCAATAATAGTACGTGCAACTAAAAGATTTTTTAAGTCTTATTGTACCATTAGCCAGGAATAAAGAATTGAATTGAAGCTTTCTAAAACATGGCTTTCGGACCGCTTCTTTTTGAGGTTTTTCATATCTAGATGCAAGTTGTCTCAGGCACTACCTACTTTCATAAAAACGATGTTTTTTTTTTTTGTGATGGGGGATATAATCAAATAAGCTGTTAATATTTACTATTTGCTTAGTAAAGAAAAATGTAGAAACTATAACGCTAGGTACTGAAATATGTTTTGCTTAAATGCTATATGGTTGAGAAAACAAACAAAAATTATGCTCTATTAGCGTTACTTTTCTTGCAGTCTATAAAATTTGGTATTAGTAATTAATCATTAAAATAACCTCAATTCATTTGAAGAATCCTGTTTTGTAAAGTACAGGATTTTTTTCGATTTGTCGATTATCGGAGTCTTCTCGGTATATACATACATATAAAGGGATATAATGTACAGTGCATCTAAAATGACGATCTATAGAGTTAGCAGTTTACTAAGAATTCTTAGTTAATCAAGATTTTTTCTTTTAGATCGCGATGATGCAATCAAGATACTAAAATGCATAATAAATAAGTGCGGAAAAAGAAATTCAAGATAAATAAAAAAAACATCGGATATCTTTTGTACAGTGGAATATACATGTCCAACAGCTAAGCCCCCTTCTACACTTAGCTGCATTTGCTCCGGTGTAGACTACTTCATTCTTGGTATTGCTTTAATCTTTTCTTTTAAACGCTGTTGTGACAAGAATATCTCATTCGATTTCTTTCTAGCCCTTCTCTCGGACCAACACTTCTATGCAAAGTAGATACATATGTATAACCATAAGTTAACTGAATTTGGGGCCACCACGGTAGGTTTAATTTTCTTTCCTTAATAATTTTGAAGGGAAATCCTTAATTTTTCGTAGCAAAACGCCAATAGTAATGTAGATATGTAGATTGATAAAAAACAGAAACGGATCTTTCTTAGTTGTAATTAGAGGCAGGCACTCTTGTCCGATATTACCTCAGGATAATTTTATTTACATATCTCAATTAAAAAAGCTAAGGCGGCATATGATGGCAAGATCTTGTCATTTGAGAAATTGTCCTTTATATTGTTTAATGGCAGGAAGCAAACTACTTTTACATGGCATGCAATATATAGGAACAATGTTATTAACTATCAACCAATGAAACAATTCCAAATCAAAAATCGCGGAGAAACCTTCGACCTTTGCACATGAAAATAATGCACCAGAAATTCAAAGACAACTTTTAATCTAAACTATTTATTATAAAAAATATGAATAACATATCTAAAAATAAAACTTGTTAAAACTTAATCGTTCAACATATAGCAAAACAATGCAGCTAAAATATTATCTATATTGTCCAACTGCAGCAGGAGAGTATAACAATCATATGCATCGCCTAAATTTTAAAATTTGTGAGATTAATAAGGACAATGCAATGTTTAATAATAATCCTGGTCCCCGCCAGTGTTCAAATATATATAGTGAAAACTAAAGTTTTGTATGGGAACACAAAAGAGTGATTACGATTTAGTCCATTTTTGGACTAATTTGCAGCATATATCAACTTTCAACTGTTTACGTAGGCAGTGCTCAAATATAGTGAAAAACGAAATTTTTATATGGCAACCCTACATAGGAGTTGTCCGATTGTCCCATTTGCTTGAACTTTTTTTAACAGTCCGTGTGCACAATTTTAGCTCTCTAATGTCGATTTCAATGGGTGTTACAAATACATATACAACTTGAATTGTCAACTCAAAACTACTTCGCTCACGCTCCAGTCTTTTTACAACCTGTTTTGGGCCTCAGTCTATTCACACCTGCTTTGGGCCTTACGTCTATTCACACCTGCTTTGGGCCTTACGTCTATTCACACCTGCTTTGGGCCTTACGTCTATTCACACCTGCTTTGGGCCTTACGTCTATTCACACCTGCTTTGCGCCTTACGTCTATTCACACCTGCTTTGCGCCTTACGTCTATTCACACCTGCTTTGCGTCTTACGTCAATTCACACCTGCTTTGCGCCTTACGTCTATTCACATCTACTTTGCGCCTTACGTCTATTCACATCTACTTTGCGCCGCACATCTACTTTGCGCCGCACATCTCCTCACATCTACTTTGCGCCACCCATCTGCTCACATCTACTTTGCGCCGCACATCTGCTCACATCTACTTTGCGCCGCACATCTGCTCACATCTACTTTGGGCCTCAGTCTGCTCACACTTGCTTTGGGCCTCAGTCTGCTCACACTTGCTTTGGGCCTCAGTCTGCTCACACTTGCTTTGGGCCTCAGTCTGCTCACACTTGCTTCAGTCTGCTCACACTTGCTTCAGTCTGCTCACACTTGCTTCAGTCTGCTCACACTTGCTTCAGTCTGCTCACACTTGCTTCAGTCTGCTCACACTTGCTTCAGTCTGCTCACACTTGCTTCAGTCTGCTCACACTTGCTTCAGTCTGCTCACACTTGCTTCAGTCTGCTCACACTTGCTTCAGTCTGCTCACACTTGCTTTGGACCTCAGTCTGCTCACACTTGCTTTGGACCTCAGTCTACTCACACTTGCTTTGGACCTCAGTCTACTCACACTTGCTTTGGACCTCAGTCTACTCACACTTGCTTTGGACCTCAGTCTACTCACACTTGCTTTGGGCCTCAATCTGCTCACACTTGCTTTGGGCCTCAATCTGCTCACACTTGCTTTGGGCCTCAATCTGCTCACACTTGCTTTGGGCCTCAATCTGCTCACACTTGCTTTGTGCCTTAATCTGCTCACACTTGCTTTGTGCCTTAATCTGCTCACACTTGCTTTGTGCCTTAATCTGCTCACACTTGCTTTGTGCCTTAATCTGCTCACACTTGCTTTGTGCCTTAATCTGCTCACACTTGCTTTGTGCCTCAATCTGCTCACACTTGCTTTGTGCCTCAATCTGCTCACACTTGCTTTGTGCCTCAATCTGCTCACACTTGCTTTGTGCCTCAATCTGCTCACACTTGCTTTGTGCCTCAATCTGCTCACACTTGCTTTGTGCCTCAATCTGCTCACACTTGCTTTGTGCCTCAATCTGCTCACACTTGCTTTGTGCCTCAATCTGCTCACACTTGCTTTGTGCCTCAATCTGCTCACACTTGCTTTGTGCCTCAATCTGCTCACACTTGCTTTGTGCCTTAATCTGCTCACACTTGCTTTGTGCCTTAATCTGCTCACACTTGCTTTGTGCCTTAATCTGCTCACACTTGCTTTGTGCCTCAATCTGCTCACACTTGCTTTGTGCCTCAATCTGCTCACACTTGCTTTGTGCCTCAATCTGCTCACACTTGCTTTGTGCCTCAATCTGCTCACACTTGCTTTGTGCCTCAATCTGCTCACACTTGCTTTGTGCCTCAATCTGCTCACACTTGCTTTGTGCCTCAATCTGCTCACACTTGCTTTGTGCCTCAATCTGCTCACACTTGCTTTGTGCCTCAATCTGCTCACACTTGCTTTGTGCCTCAATCTGCTCACACTTGCTTTGTGCCTCAATCTGCTCACACTTGCTTTGTGCCTCAATCTGCTCACACTTGCTTTGTGCCTCAATCTGCTCACACTTGCTTTGTGCCTCACACTTGCACACTTTCTTTGGGCCTCAATCTGCTCACACTAGCACACTTTCTTTGGGCCTCAGTCAACACAGACCAATTTTGAGCCTCAGTCAACACAGAGTAATTTTGAGCCTCAGTCAACTCAGAGCAATATTGAGCCTCAGTCAACTCAGAGCAATATTGAGCCTCAGTCAACTCAGAGCAATATTGGGCCTCAGTCAACAGAGAAACTTGTTGGCCTCAGTCAACAGAGAAACTTGTTGGCCTCAGTCAACAGAGAAACTTGTTGGCCTCAGTCAACAGAGAAACTTGTTGGCCTCAGTCAACAGAGAAACTTGTTGGCCTCAGTCAACAGAGAAACTTGTTGGCCTCAGTCAACAGAGAAACTTGTTGGCCTCAGTCAACAGAGAAACTTGTTGGCCTCAGTCAACAGAGAAACTTGTTGGCCTCAGTCAACAGAGAAACTTGTTGGCCTCAGTCAACAGAGAAACTTGTTGGCCTCAGTCAACAGAGAAACTTGTTGGCCTCAGTCAACAGAGAAACTTGTTGGCCTCAGTCAACAGAGAAACTTTGGGGCCTCAGTCAAATAAATGTAAAAATGGTCACTGGTTTTTTATTTCACTCTAATCTTATACAATTCACAAACCTTCATTTAATCAACTCAACTTTAATTATCGCTAATACTGTACTTTCAATTATCCAATCCAATTACAACACTTTCGCTTTTTTATTACTTTCGCTAGTTAACAATGCAACGTCTAAGACAAGACTCTTTTGGCGGTGACAACTGTTATATTTATACCCAAGATACCCAGAATATTCTTACTATTCTATTCCTGAACCTTCTCGAAGATTCCATCTCCGAACCTAAAGTTGTTTACTCTCCATTGCCAGTAGATGTCACCAGTTGTCTCTTTTTATTGCACGTAACAATATTCATGTGTACCGTTACGTTAAATCAACAAGAAATTAACCTAAAACGATTTCTGCAACAGATCTTGAAAGGTCTATGTAGCTCATTTCGATTTCATTATATGGTATCCTACAAGATTGTATTAAAAATTATACAGCTATAAATAAGGACGGCGAACGGCCATTTTCCCATGCTGCAGACATAAGACCACCAAGAGCCACTCTTTACGATTTTTGCCTATACTTAGCCAATGGGTCTAAAATTAATGAAATTGCTGTATATATATGTTGCATACATCTTAGTATAATTCGCATTGCTTTATTCATCAATATCTGTAGTTTTTGCAACATTCGCTGGCCGCCCATAAAGAGAATGATGGATCAATATTCGAAGTGTGCATTAATTATTTTTATTGGCTTAAAGGATGCTTTCGGGTTTTATACCTGAAAGAAATTTTCTTCATTGAAATTTTAGGCTCCTTCCTGAGCGCGCCTGTCTGCTACGAAACGACTACCTGAATCAAATAAACCCTAATGGGAAGGTTCTTTCTTGCCTTACTGACACTAATATACTAACTGATGTTGTTAGGAAGGGTTTATGTTCAGTTAGAAGCATTTCCAAGCACGTTAGTTTAGCGTCTGTATTAAACAGTCGAATTTTTCATGTCAATTTGTTTCATTTTCTCGAAACTCGCTTTTTCAAAACGGCACGCATTATTTTAAAGTGAAATATGTATGGGATTTTCGATACATCCATTTAAACATTATTTATTAACAAATGATTATTTTGATTCGAAAATTGAACGATTTCATTTAAATACCCGCCAAACATACCAAAATGCATATTTTCAAAATCCGCTACGTACTTCACTAGCTATGAGGAGCATGTATACTAAGTGATTTTTTTCTTTTTTTTCCAAATTCAAAATTGCACCAGCTACACTGCGTGTCGCAGAGTGCTATAAATTCAACAAGCCTCGCGAGAATGGATCTGGTGTCGCCATTTACTAATAGTTTTTTGTTAACTATTTTTTTTTAAATACTTAAATATATGCTTAATAACTGCCTTGAATATTATTATTCTATTGCCTTTCTTTACATAAGAAAAAAAAATTGTTTAAAATACGCTCTTTTTAAGGCTATTACAGTGGTTTAACTCCTTAAGAAGTCAATTATTAGTCTACTTTTTTGACTTAAATTTCTTTAACAGCTAGCTTCTATTACTGCTCCCTCCACCATTAAATTCAAATTACCTTCATCATTAATTAATCACTTAGTTTTTGTTAAATTTAATTTCAATTTAGTTTCTTAAGTCATTAACTAAGTTCACTATGGTCCTCTTGCAATCAGCTCTGTCTTGCAGTGTTGGGCAAAATGTAATCTGATTAACGATTTGCAATTACAATTAACCATGTAATGTATTATCAGATTACTTTGTAACAGATTACTAATGTAATCCATTTCCATAATTACATAATGTAATCGATTAACGTGTAGTGTGATTACAAGTTAATTTGATTACACATTAATCGATTACATGTTAATTCCACTACATGTTAATCTAATTAATGTGATTACATTTAAGATATTTAAGATATTTGTATTCTAATTCTTCATAAAACTTCCTAAAAGTAATTTCGTATGAGAACAATACCATTTCATTTCATTATTAATTACTCTTAATTATATTGTAACAGATTACACATTTGATAGATTACATATTCTCTCATAATTTAATTAGATTACTTGTAATTTGACTAAACTGTAATGGAATTATTAATTAAATTACTCATGATTTTGTTGGTGCAGAGTATGAAGTTACATGATTTTTGATTTTGTTACTATAATTAAATCTGAACGCTGTGACACCCCGATATCGACCAATACATCTGAATATTATTCGTGCTCGTGTTTTCTCAGTCAGAAATTCTTTAAACCAGTTCCTTACAACATTTTTTTCTGTCTCTATAACATATCGTCATTGATATTGCAATACGTTTCATGCGATGTACCTCCATATATTATTATATTATTTGCGAACAGCGATACCTTAGCATGCTTTACTACTCTGCGGATATAAATACATTTCACCAAATTGTTTGAATCCACTTAATTGAATATATCAAGGAAGGAAGGCAAGGGTATGCGCCTACCAGAATTTTAAATTGCTTGCATAATTTTCATAAAATTTCATTTCAAAAGTATTGTCACAGTATATTTATGTATTATGCAAGCAAAATCTGGGTAGATGCAATCCAACAAACGTTTTTCTAAAAAATAAGATTTTTAATTTTTTATTTAGCATTTTATTTATATTCACAAATTAACATTCCAGAAGAGTCCTTATGTTCTGATGTCAGCAGTCTTTACCCTTGCTTCGTTCAACCGAGAAAACCTGCTCCTGGTCCGGACGCTTTTGATGAATTTGATGCAAGTTTTAATGGAAGCGGTCTAACAATACGTGTTCTTAAAGAATCACACGAAGTATGTGATGTTGATAGCGATTATGAAACTGATAGTGATAATTGTAATAGCAACAAGGGGGGAAATGACCCCTGCGATCCATGCGCTGGTATATTAAATAAACCTGACCCATGTGATCCATGTGGTATAATGAAAAAATCTGACCCCTGCGATCCATGTGGTATAATGAAAAATAAACTTCAAGGTAAATCATTCGTTACCAATACCATTAAGAAAAATACTGGTGGAAAGTTTATCAACCAGAAAGGTTTACCAAGAATTCAGGGCAATCTTAAATATCGCGGAAATCAAATGTGTGGAACCGATTTTGAATTGCCCATTCCAATTAAGCCTTGCGATTACGATAAATTAGATAAGTACAGAAAACAGCCACCAGAAAGTAGAAATTGCTGTTTACAAGTTGAAGGTAACGACATAGATAACACTCTTAAAGGCCTAAACCAAAAAGCGCCTGATGGATTAGAAGTAAATTTTAGCTCATAGTAAAATTACCAAAGTTTCAATTGTTTCGTTTAAATTACAGATATGCCATAAAAAATGTGTGGAAACAGATGCCGATGTATTCGTTCTCAAGTTGGGAAAGAAACAAAAGTGTAAAGATAAGAAAAACTTAATTGAAATAGAATTACGAACACCGAAAGGACCTTTAGCAATAAATCGACAACAAATTACTAGAGACACTCAAGTTGACCAGTACGACTTAGATGAAGCTATGAAGAATGTTTGTGGTAAAAAAGGTAAAGGGAAAGGTAAGAAGGGCAAGAAAGGAAAGAAGGGGAAGAAAAAGTAAAATTTAAATGATTCTAGTAGATAAAAATCCATGTAAATGTAATAAAGCCTTGTTACTCTTTTTTGTACAAAATTTTCTATAAAAAAATTTAGTTTGAAATTAATTTGTGTTTTTGTATTATTTAGCTAAAGGTAAAATATTTTATACAGATTTCAGTCAACTCACACTGCAATGTGTTTTAGCGATTCACTGTGAAATTTTTAAGGTCGATTCACACCGCCGCGATTGCGATTACGATAACGATCGCGATAATCATAGCGATAAAATAGCGATAAAATAGCGATAAAATAGCGACACAATTCCTTTTACACCAACGCGATAAATCACAGCGATAGTTACATGCATATGCCTGAACTGAATAAAGACATTTGGGAAAAATCTGAATATGGGACAAATTAGAGTTACCCAATTGTATTGGCTGGTATCGATGGTGGACATGTTACGAGTATGTGTCAATTCAATGTGTACTAGCTCGACTTAAGTTTGAAAAAGTTTGTGTTACTGATCATATCGAATATAAATTTTTATACATCGACTTTGAAAGATATGGAAAAAATAATAGCGCAGATATTTTAAATGTTTCAGCATTAGAGATAAATTTGAATACGGTTTGATAGAAGAATACCACCAAATAATTGCCTGACCAAGTTCAAAGAACACCTCATATGCCTCGATTGTCTATTAAGGATTCTCTTTGAAATTTTACTTGATGCGTTCTTTTCCAGTATGATAAATTTTAAAGTTAATGGAAGAAGACCAACGGAAGAAATATTCGAAATCCAGCAAGGTTTTTGTACTATGTATAACCTCACTTCGTTTAATACTTCCCACTTGTATTTTAGGCTAGATTTACCCTCTAGGAAAGGACACAATAAATCAACTCTGGTCGTTAGACTGGCCGTTGAGCTGGGACCCTCTTCCCCCCCCCCCCCAACTAAATCCCTCATCACAGACTCAAAAGCTGCTTGTCTAGCTCTAACGAAAGAAAGCTCAAAATACTATGCGAGTTCATAATACAACCTAATAGACCAAAACCCTTTCCGCGCTTTTCGCATCCTCTGGCTTCCAGGCCACAGAGGCCTAGCTCTTAACGAGCTGGCAGACAAGAAGGCGAAGCAAGTTGCAGTTTCAGATCAGGTCCCTAATAGCCATAAACAGTGTCATACACAAAGACTGGGATGAAGAATTCACCCGCATGTCTACCTCCTCTGGGTCCTTCTACAAAAATGTTTTCCTTTTACCCCGAAAACCCCCTGGCTCGACTGGGACTTCAGTCCCAAAGAAACTAGATTCATTAATAGACTATGCTGGACACAGGTACGACGCCAAACTTTTTCACACCATAGGTAAAACTGATTTAGTCATTCATGTAATACACCCAATTTCATAGAGCTCAGCATCGCTAGAGTGCACCCGGTTCAGTTCAATTAAAAGTAGCTTCCCAACTATTCTGGGCGCCTTACTGGAATCTTTTGACTGCGGCAGGCTCAAGGAACTAACACGCTTTGCTGCAGCTGCGGGACTGCTACAGGTGTAAATGAGCTAAGTTTTTAGCTAATCAATTCAATCAATACATCTTATTCAACTCATTTTTTCTTAAACTCACAAATTCCTTCAGATAGCAAACTGCTAATAGACCCTATCCCCACCTTTCGTATAGTGTTGTACATCCTTGTATGTTATATGTTCTTCTTTGTAGATGTCTGTTGTGTTTGTCCATCCTTCCTTGATCAATAGTCTACACGCTCATAACTAAATGAGAACATCAAATACCTGTAAGATCATCATCAACAACAACTGACAACGGCCAGCAAGGTCATCAGATATAAGCACATCTAAAAGGAGCCGGACATGGCAATCAAATAACTAGCCGGATACGGCATACTTTTTTGGCGATATACCCCATAGGGTCAAGCCATTGCGAAGGAGCTCCAGCTTACACACACAGCCCACAGTTCCAGACCAAAACCAAGAGAAGAAGAAGAAGAATTGTGTGGTAGGTGTAATATCTGTGAATATTTAAACTAATTTGTCTTTCTACTTTTTTTTCTTTTTAATTTAACTTATTTATATGAACTTAAGGGCCGTATTCACCAAGCCATTTAATTGAAATTTAATTTAATTTGTGTTTATATGCTTAACCTAAACCTATCTACAGGATCCAGGTAAATATCAATAAATTAGGATGTACAAATCTCTCTAATTAATGTGTGTATAGGACGTAACCAAAACACTATTGATTAAATTGCTGGCAAAGAATATAGATAAAAGCTAATTTTTAAAGAAAGGTGCAGAGGTTTTATGAAAAGTGTGAAAGATGAGATTTCAACGATTGATTTACATTCTATTGCAGTTGGGAGTTAGCAATCCCGTTTTATTTCCAATTAAATAAAATCCTAATTTCAACTAGGTATAAAATTCAATGTGGGACGAGTTTTGCTCAGTAGCGTATCTAGGTACGGCACATATTTTGGGACGGCATTTTTGGTATTTCTGTCTAAATTATTTAAAAATAATGTTGTAAGCTACAGAATCCTTTATTATAAGTCCTTATCGCGCGACGTTGAGATTTTTTTTTTTAAGGCAGGGGGACAGGGGACCCTATACCAAGGAAGCACGGAGGCCATAGCTGCCCATTGTGCTGTCCTGCTAGAAGGCCATTCACCAAAACCTTCCTGTCCTCTTAATGAAGTGCATCAGGTCTTGACGAGGCAGGGTTTTCAGCTCATCCACAGATAGAAGGGCAGACCCTAGAGTATCCAGCCTGCACCGGGCGAAGGCCGGACACACACAAAAAGTGTTCGGTTGTCTCTGGCTCTCCCTCCAGGCGGGACAAACACTCAGGGCTGTCAACAACTCCCATCCTTTTAGATGAGCGTGAAGTGAGCTGTGGCCGGTGATGATGCCAACCACAGTTCTACATTGTTTCCTTCCGAGCCCCATGAGGTATTCCCATTAGGCCCCTTAAGAAACAGTTTTGTACTCAGGTTCGCCCATCTCTGCTAATGCTTTCTATGAACATCCGCTTTGATGAGAGACCCGATACTCGAGGTGGCAACGCCTACGGTGGGTTGCGGTCCGAGGAACGGAGAATCAGAGCCAGCCCTAACTAAAAGGTCAGCCCTTTCATTCCCCATGATCCGCATGTGACCTTGATTTGCATATCAAGGGCTAACTTCGCTGCCATTGATATGGCGAAAACTTCCGCCCTTGCATACAGTGGTGTGTCTACCAAGTGAGTACTCCATCATAATATCAGGCTCAGGAAAGTAGACACCCGCCCCAGCTACCTCATTAGCCGTCGGTGAAAATTGTTAGAGCGGACCGGCGAAGCGAAGGCTCGATAAGGCACTTCCCTCAGTAGTGGTACCATCGCGTCATATGGCATACTGGCCAGAGGGTTTTCCATGCCCAGCCCATACGGCAGAGAGCAATGAGAAGTGCCAGTCCAGTATGCTGCAAACACTTCTTTTTTCAAAATTGAAATACTTATTATAACCACTTAATGCAAGTCTTAAAAAACAGATGTTTCCCCTGAGCAGAAAAATGCAGTCCCAAAAAGTTTTGTACGAGGCTAACCCCTTGCCAGACAAAGCTAAAGTACTGAAAATTATGGATTTTCCAATAATCTATATAAGAAATAGTAAGCCGCTCCAAGAATTGTTGAAATACCAAAAAACAAATATCTGTTTCAGACAGAATTTTTGTTTCAAAAAATACATTTTCTGTCCAATTCGCATTTTGATAAATTGGTTTTACTTGCACATTATATTCGCCGTGTTTTTATGAGAATTCCAAAGAAAATTCTATTTCTAAAAGTAAAACACGAATACTTTGTTTGATATTTGTCAGTACTGGGTTATTCCATATCAAATAGGCAACATATTTGGCATGACCATCGCCAATTTTTTTGAAATTTTTCATACTTTGAGCACAGACATGAAATTCCCAGATATCGACGGCTTTACTAACAAAGTGTTGTATGAGAAGAGCTCGTAGCTAACGTCAATAACTCACTGATCTCGGCTAAATATATCGTGGATACGAAGCAATATATACATTTTATTACATATTTCGATTGATTCATGTGATTAGGCAAATAACAATTTTTTTCTTGGAATTTAAATCGAATATTTTTCTGCAGAATTCGTGCGCATTATTGGTGGCTTTAGACGATCCGAACAAATTCTATCTTCTTTTGCCTATGGGGGGAACATTATTGTTTTTAAAGTGAGAAACAGTGCTGGTTTTTCCAACCTGGTTGGCCTACTTTGACAGTTCTTTAGAATATATGAGATCAGGTTATCAAGCTCCCAATGGCAAAGTTGGTGAGCCCGGCCAGGTTGCGATTGAGCTCGAGTAGGTCTACTTTCTACTCTGCTGGAACTTTGTCAGCCTTGACAGCTATTTTTGTTATCATTTGATGCTAGCATTGTTTACGGGAAAAAGTGTACGGGAAATTCATTGAAAAAAAATTGTAAAAGATATTTAACGTAAAAAGTCATTCCTGCTGTAGTAAATTGTTACAAAATAATTTGAAATCTTCCGAGCCAACAGCCCAATTAACTGCTATCATATAGAAGTTGTCAAAGTTCGTATTGTGAATTGCAAAAGTTTGCAAGGCTCATCAGGTTGATGTTCTTCAGGTTACACTGAGGTCGAGGTTGGAAAAGTTAGCAGTGTTTCTCGCTTAATTTCTTGCACTATAGAGCTACCCTACAAGTTTTTTACGCTCCGATCTTAATGATTAAGCTTGAATCCCGATATTCCTTTTCAAATTTCATTACTAGGCAGACGTTCTTTCTCATTAAATTTTGACACATGAGCTGTGACGAAATTTCGTAAATAATAACCCTTTAGTATTTTTAAAAATATTTGCGATTAATTGTGATTTAAACAGCTGTCGCTTCGTTTTCTCCACACAAAACTTACGTCAACTTTTTACCAGCGTTAAAATGTTATTTTTTGGAGACCGCGTTAAATTCTACTAATACACAAACTCCATACTAGGCTTTAGTGTAAAAAATGTAAAAAATCGTTAAGCGCAAACTGTATCTGCCTACACTTCATGAAAACTCTAAGCACATGGTGGTGTGGAAAATCGCCTAACTAAATTGTGAATAAATGTATGATGTTGGTCTAACATGAGCATGTTAAAACCCTGAACTATGGCTGCTTTCTACACTGCAGTGAACTCAAATGTTCAAAAGTTAGTGGTGATTAATTGAGTTTATAATATGGATAGGGACTTTAAAGTCAAATTATGCATAGAGGTGGAGCAAATACAGGTTCAATTCGTCCAACACACCCTTGGAAAGATGTTTTGGAAATTTGTACAGATCTAAGACCGTTTCATCCGATTCCACCTAAAAGTGAGTTTGTGAATCTCACAAGTTTCATATTCTGCATAAATTGACATGAAAAGCATCACCATTATAATGAGTTAGGAAATTTCTAGATATTTATAAATTTTTTATAGAATCTAAGATCCTCTTTAATAAACTCGCACAACTTTCATAGATAATTACTTACAACTTTGCAAGATTGGTGAAACTTTCTTGATTTTTTTACTTCTTGATACCATTGAGATCCCAATTTAAAATTTTGCTACGTTTTAACAGATAAGGTTAAAAATAAATTAATGAACCCAAAAGTACATCTTCCAGGATATTCAAGGATAAAATCCTTATTTTTGATGTGCTTTTCTAATATGCTATTTTTCTTAGATAGCTTGAAATCCCATCTTTTAAATGAGCCATATTTCACTGTCCTAGCATGAATAGAAAAATATATATGAATTTTTAAAGGACTGAATTTTTTCGAGATTTTGAAAATGCCATAACTCGCTAAATACGCACTGTAGAAGGAAAATTTTTAATTGGTATTTATGTTTTCACAAACCCTCCATGTACGTAAAATGTCAACAAAATTAATGATGCCACACTTTTTATGATTTTTGGTCAATTTGCTATGAAATGACCCTACTTCAACTTCGTCTGGTACGCGGTTAGCCGCGGGCAAAACGTCTTGAAACTGCATATTTGTGCTGAGGGATCTTAGCTTTATTTCTTAGCCGAATTTCATGTGGTTTTATAGATTATTGGAAAATCCATAATTTTCAGAACTTTGTCTGGCAAGGCGCACAAAACGTCTTGGGACTACTCAAGAAACCTCTGTTTTTTAAGACTTGCATTAAATGTTTATAATAAGTATGTCTATTTTGAAAAAAAAGGTGTTTCCAACATACTCATATTACTCACCTAAACCGCTGAGATTTCCTGCCAGAAGGTTGTTTTTGACTTTTCTTCCCTTTAACTTAATACTTATGCATACATTTATTGGTTATATTTCAGACCCAAAATTTACTGCGGACGGTTAAATTATTATGTGAGTCTGAAAATTACAACACTATATATGAAAACGAACTATATCAGCCCAAATAGTAGCTATGCGTCGTAGAAATTGCTCTTGGACTTTCTTTTACCTTCTATGATTATACATATTCCTGAACCTATAATGCATAACAAATTTTCAGTTTTCAGAATCGTTTTTTATTTCAACTTTTTTTCATTTCTTGTATTTTTTTTAAGAGTAATTCCATTCGATTCTTCATTAGTGGCTGTCCTCGCTTTGTCTTTTTACTAATTATTTTCGTTTTCTCTAGTCTTCTCTTTTTGGATTCTGACCGCTTTAACGCTTTTGCCTCTTTTTCTGCTTGAAATTTCTCTTGTCTTAATTCTCTCTGGGATTTACCCTAAATATAAAAAATGGAGAAAAAAAATATTAAAATAAAATTGTTTCATAGTAATAATTGTGTAATTTGTGTAATTATACGAATAAAAATCTGAACAAAATTTAAATCTAAAAGAAATCACCTTAGGTTCCGTTTGCTTATTTGTTTTAAAGTGTTTCTGTTTTGCCATTATTTGCTGCAAATAACAAGATAATAACGTTAAACTTGAAATATAAATAAGAAATTAATTAAAAATTCTGTCTACCATGAGTTTTGGTGAGCATTTTGATATGTGAGATTAATCTTTTCTAATGAAGAAAAAAATTACAATCAGATGCTCTTGATAATTTTGCAGAAATGTTTTTCAAAGATTTTAAAATCTTATTTCTATTAGTAGGTAGGTATTCTTGAATTTTGAAAAATTTATAAAAATTGAAGTTTTCAAAAGGGGTCTACGCGTCAGATTTTAGCTCAAATGGATTTAGTGTGACTCGATCTAGAACCTAAACTCTGTTTAAAAATTCCTAACTTATTGCTTCTTCGTCTTCTTCTCAAAACTTTTTATTTTTCTAAATTTTTCTAATTGAGGAAAACTAACAACTTCCTGTTATATAGTGGACTCCTGAACAGCTTCTCAAGAGCAAGCTCGTACTTCAGAGACAAGTAGAGATTTTTCCAACTTATAATATTTTGCTTATCTCACCGAGAAAAGCATATTCGACCAGATTTTGCAGAGAATGACGAATAGATCGCTAAAGTTACACAAGAGTTTTATGAAGAAAATAAAGCCATACATTGCTGATTATTAGCATACCGGATAGCTCCTCTCATCGGTTGTTCTACATTTTAGCTCGTTATAAGTTAGTAATTATTACAAAAATCTCCGTCTTGTTGGGGATTATTTCAAGGTGTACTGCCTAGTTGTCGAGAATTGCGGTTGATCATGTTCGCCGTTATATTGGAAAGTATGTCGCCGGCGGTTTAATTCGAATAACTCGGCACCAATTCAAGCTAAGACAAGTTTAAAAAAGCATTTTAAAAGTTTTGAGTACTTTTTTCATATGATGAATGGTTTTTTAATTATTTCGCGTCAAAATTTTAATTTTGCTGCGAAATTGCTTCTTTTGTTGTCTCTATTTTTTGTCGTAAAAAGCCACATTTACGAAAAAGTACAGGACATCAAACAAACAAGCAAGCAATTGTAATTTGTAAAAATGCTTCACCTTCGAAAACCGCATTTTGAGAACAATTCATATACTACTTGAGCCCTTTAAGTTATAGTCGCTAGATAGATAATCGACTGTAATTAACGTTATAATAGAAAAAGTACACCAGCGTGTCACTTTTCCTTACAAAAAAAAGTTTACAGGAAGTCAAAAAATTGGTGTTCCGGGTCAGAATTTTCGGTTTGAAAAATTTATAAAATATTGAAGAATTTAATTTTCTAAAAGGACCTTCACTGCAATAAATTCATAACTAAGTTCCCTTAAATTGAAAAAAACACAAAATCAAGTAAAAATTTTGTCAAATTAAAAAGTTAAGACAGAAAATGTTGAAACAGTTTTCCTGAAAGTCCAAAACAGCCAAACAACACTAAATTCGATTTGAGCGACCTCAAAACATTAATGAATTTCATTAAAATTTAGCATAGAAGTTTAAAATTATATTAGCTAACAAATTCTGATTGAGCATTTAGACATTTTAACAATTTTGTTTTTTGGGCCACCCTACTATAGATATTAAGACAGCGTCCAAAATCTAATAGTGCAATTATATGTATGCAGCAAGTTATAATGTATGTGCGCAATTATCTTTCCCACACACATTGGCGGTGTACATCAAATGTATGTATATTGTGTTGTAATTCGGTAAGATTTCAAGGAGCTATTCGAGTAAGTCAGCCCATTACATTTTATTTAAGCATATACATATTAGAATGGAAATATTAGCCAAGCGCAGAGTTGTTATTAACTCGTCTCGGAAATTATGCAAACAATTTAACGACAAATAATGCGACGGCAGAGGACGTTTCAGTACGTTTAGAAACATTGGAAGAATTGGCGACTGAGTTTAATGACATTCAGTGCCAAGTTGAAGAAGGTATTGAGGAAGTTGAATCGTTTCGGAAAGAAGAGCATGAACGCGCGAAATTCGATTAGAAATATTGCGTCATTAAATGTTGCTTACGATGTTTACTTGGAACACTAAGGGCCTCTGCAAACATTCATGATAGCCTTCAATCACCACCTTCTGTATAGCGAGCCTAGTGAATCTGATAAATTACTCGAAGCAGTATCACAAAATCAATCCACATTAACTGGTTTGGTATTAAAACTATCCGAACAACGTCAAGATATCGGCCAAGTCAAAACAGAACGGATGAAGACACAAAGCCATCATCGCAAATTAAATTGCCCCGTATAACAATATCTCCATTTAGCGGGAATTACAAGGACTGGATGTGCTTCAATGATCTTTACAGCTCATTAGTACACGAGAATAAATGCCTATCACTCAAGGAAAAATTTCAGTTTCTAAAAAGATCACTTCACGGTGAGGCTAGCTCACAAATTAAACATTTTCAAGTTACAGAAGCAAACTACATGGAGGCTTGGGAACATCTCCATTCGCGATACAACAAGAAAAAATACACATCTCAAAACGATTATATCACAACCAGGAATTACTCTGGCTTCCCCTACTGAATTCAAGGCACTTTACAATAGCTGTGGTTTTTTGTGTACCTTGTTCTAGGAAAAATAACACGGTTGTTGAAATTTTTGATTAAAAAAAAACCCAACACCTTTTTCAAAAATTTAAGCCCAGCGGCATTTGAACTGAAGAGTTTCTAATATTTTGCCGAAGGTTTCAAATCAATATCATAAAAATTGTGGAAAATAAAAAGGCGGAGCAAAATGCTTGCAAATTTATTCAGCCTTAACTAAAAGGTCGAAAAAATTTTATTTTTTTATTATTCGCAAGAAGTTGTTAATTTTTTACATTATTTATCGAGAAAAGAACATTTCTTTGTTTTTCTGAACGAAAATTCAACGAAAACAATAAAAGTGATTTCCTCGAAATGAGAGACTGCTCGAATGTTAAGGTGCACATTCCAGTTTCAATGACTTAAAATTTGGCACCACTTTAATACAGGGTGTTTCCCACTAGGAAGTCAATAGAGCAGGTGGTGATAGTACTCATAAAAGCTAGTTTTTTCACAAATCACCCTGTATCTTAAAAACTATAGGGCGTAGGATCACAGTTAAGAGCTCGTTGTATCCCCTCAAGAAATATAAACTAAATATTTCGAAATTTCGTACTTTTTTTTTACTTGACCTCTATTTTTTTTTTAACGGTCATTAACATAATTTTTATAAAAACTATAAACTCTAGACTCTCCTCTTTAATTTGACCTATTACTATATTAACTGTAGCCTTTAAAGAATTATTAGCTCATGACCTATTCAGGTCAAACCGAAATTCGACGATATTTTTTTTAAATGATGTAATTTCAGTCACTAAGGGAACAAATTACCTTTGAAAATAGGTTTGAGAACAGATTAGGAGCTAATAACTCTCTGACGGCTACATATAGCACATCGGGTGTAATAGATCAAATTAAAGAGAAGTCCACAGTTAGTTCTTATAAACAAAAGTTTTGTTGACCACCTTTTTGCAATAAGAATAGAGGTCAAAGTAAAAAAGGTAAGAAAATCAGAAATTATTAGTTTAGGCCACAATAACTCCTGAGAGGAGAAGTATGGGGCTAATTGAGCAATCGTTGGAAAGGCAATGAAGTTCTACATACAATGGAGCTCTTGACGGTGACCACACACACCCTGTATTTTTTAAGATACAATATGTTTTGTAAAAATCTAGGATATTATCTTGATCACCCTGTAACTCCTAAACCTGTCCCTGCCGCACAAATTTTCTGTTTGCCTAGGTGGATACTATCACCTCCTGCTTAGATTACATAGCTATATAATCAAAGGCTTCAACTAACAGGATACTAACAACAATAATAAGTTTGCTTGGTAAGTGACATAAACATAAACATCCATTTATTTGAGCACCCCTGCCAAAGGCACGCCGAGCGTTGGGCACATCATAGCGAGTTACATAGTAGATACATATTATAGCAAAACGAAACATAAACAAGAGCAGTGGAGGCTTAGAGCGTCCGTAGTAGCCCGTTCATTAAGAATAAACAATATTAAAATTACAGCAAAATATGCTATGTGATAATTCCTTAGGATACTACTATACGATATACTCGCAACCCATTAGTCATATTTAGTTCATGGGATAGTTTTTAATGTCTGGCTTTAGCTGGCAATACGCCATATTTACAGGCTATCGTTAGTGTTGTCGCAGCTAAGCTAATATATAATACAACATAATAACATAGTGTCATATGTGCAATATGCAACTCTAAGTACCGCGCTCCGCGGGTTACCTACAAACGGAGCATGCTAATTTGAAATGTATCTACGGTTAGGGACTGGTTCAATCTTGGCCCTGCCAGTAACCTGTGGTTGAATGCACCTCAACGCAGTTGACGAACGTGTCCCATGTTATTTGACAGTCAACTATTTCAAAGCCGATATATTTAATATTTAATATCTCATATATATACCGGCCATGTAACTTGAACAGATAACAAACAAATAAATGAAATAATAATCTAATAATGTACCTGTCTGTATTCGGACCTAAACTAAGCATCACATCTCATGTAACTTGTGTAACAATTGGCATTAACGATTCCTCATCCTTGCTAGTCTTTAATTTGTAACAGTAGTCATAGTACTAAGTAGGGCCATATGCCAGCCTCAGTAGCTGAGGGCTTAACTATATTCACCACTGTAAGTCTCATCTGTATATACCATTGTAAGTCTCTAGCAACCTTGCATTATATCATAGTATCATTAGTCCTTTATAACCAACCACTATGTGCAATCTTAGTAACTATTTAATCTTCGAACAATGTACCTAATAGCTCTTAAAAATCTATGTAAACTATATATACTATTAAACATGTAAATCGCTTTACCCAACGTTATTGACGTGGCGCTCATGCCGGGGTATGTAAAACTTAGAATTGAATTGAACATGTTATGTTTAATCTCTAGTCCAACCATATGTGTTCCTTGGTTACTTACACTTGTTGGTAATTCATGCTGTTTAATGTACATAGTTAAGTTTAAGCTTAAGTTATCCTTAAGTGCTCCAGTGTTAACTAGTTGTTTATACTTGATATACTAGTTAGTCGCCAAAACCCGCTGTAACTTGTCGCCTTTCTATTTTTATATATCTATTTTCTGGCAATATGTAATATCATATTACAAAATCATACTACAAATCATGCTACAAATCATACTAAAATTTTTGTGTTCTTGCTATTGTTTTCATTCTTAGTAATTTACTATGGAATTATAATTTTTCTTTTACTGCTCTAACGCTGCTCCTTGCTACTATAGTTGCTCTAAGCCTCCGATGCTTTGCTCTTAATTGTGTTTAATTTTGCTAATATATGTTTGTATCTACTATGTAACTCGCTAAGATGTGCCCAACGCTCACGTGCTTTTGGCACGGGTGCTCAAATAAATAAATGTTTATGTTTATGTTTATGAATATATATAAAACAAAATGAACCATCCCCACGGTTTTTACTGTTTCTACATTGGTAGCAAGACTAACCTGACCTGATTTGATTTGATTTGACTTAGCTGTGTAAAAGGGTAATAATGAAATGACAGCGATACGTTGTTAAATGGAAATATTGCAAAGTATGTATTAAAATTTTCTTAGCACCATTAGCACCGAGATATATTTTACTTCGTTTACACTTTGTTAATGATCATCACACTTTATTAGTTTAAATTACATCAAATTAGTGCAAATTTTAACATATTAGTTTCATATCATATATTTACTTACTACTTTAATTATGAAATAATTAACAAATTTAAGAAAATCAGAAAGCGAGTCAAAAAAAATTTTCTCTACTCAAAGAAATTAAACGTCAAAAAACAAAATCAACAACAAAATCTCAACACGTTTTTCTGAGCGCGTGGAAGATTTTAACTAGAGGTGCTCAAAAGTAAAAAGGAATTCCTTAATCACATCACACATTGCAGCATGCTTCACTTTAGGTCTGTTTGATGAAAACCCCAGGCAGGAAACGGCATATCAGGTGAAAACGTAAGCATCTCGGCGAAATGTGTTAGTGTGCTCTGCTCTGTTTGTATTCGTTTCGTCATGGCAATAGTGAAACCGTGAAATTTTGAAAGGGGACATTTTTTGTAATCCAAAATGCTATGTAAAATACACAAATTTTTGGCGCCCCCTTATCTTCAGAAAATATTCCGTGTAGTTGCCTATGATAATTTAAGAGACTTGTCAAGCGAATTTTCAAATAAGTGACCAGCCCTCTTGTCATTTCTCCCCCCGCTCCATTGGTTTGACTGCCATTGAATTGCCTACTCACGTACACTATTCGCACGATACCCCGCTTCCTTATTAGTTATTTATTCAATGGGCTACACCGGGCTAGACTATCTTGTTTTTTGAAAAACCTGGGCTACCCCGTGCTTACACTAAAAACTTCTCGGGGTAATGGTTTGACAGTTGTCACTTGAGAACTGTTTGTTGTTGATTGGGACATATAAATTACTTCTTGAGCAGAAATAAGCAAAAATTAGAAGAAAAGAAATAGAAAAATAGCTAGAGCACATTTTATTTGTATTCACCGATTTTATAAATAACTTTCTACAATTAATTATATTCAAGAGAACTGTCAGAGCATTACATTAGATTTACCCGGTGTTTTAAAAACTTGTTCGTTGAGTGCACAAAACCCCGGGCAAATTTGGGGAAAACTGTAGGAGAAAAAAATAAACACGGTGTTTTCATCGAACAAACCTTTTGAGTTGTTGAGTGGCATTTGGGGTGACACAATTCTGTACTGCACTTTTCTAAGTTGCAGTACGAGAAGCAAACCAATATTATTATTATAATTATTACTGCAAGCAAATACTTCCGCCCAATTGTGAAATTTCTGATCGGACGGCTGGGCAGTCACTTGCGATTTGAGGTGAAAATATAATAATAAAGTTCTCTGTGAATTTGTGATACAGTTATTGTTTATATTAAAAACTATGACTTAATTGAACTCGTACATAATTAAATTCGAAGTGCGGAGTAAAATTATTGTCTGACACATCTTGCCACAAGTTTAGCAATAGCCAATATGCATGTGCTTCGTGCTGCAGCGAGGAAGGTGGCCATATCACATGTACATTGTACACGAATTTTGCACATATAGCCTTTACTGATTTAATATATCAAAGCCATAGAATTTCAGTGTGACTCCCATTTGGCTCTATCCAAGTCTAAATTTAATTTTAGAATTTCAGTGTGACTCCCATTTGGCTGTATCCAAGTCTAAATTTAATTTTTGACTCGAAATATAAATATATAATAAATGTACCCAAGCCCAAGCTCGGAGACCAGACAGAAAAAAGAATCGCAGCATCGAATTTTTTCCATCCCTGCATTGAATTTGTGTACCAGCAGTAGAAAATTGTTTGGCCTTGGCAATGAAATGAGAACGCCAGCCAACCAGTACTATGTTTCCATGAGTCAGAATTGAATTAGGAGTAAGCGTTAAGTTTTGCTGGCTTAGTCAATTCGATGCTGTTTCCATGAACGACTTGAGTTGACACATGATATATTTCATACAAAGTAGTCGGATTTGGGTTGGGTAAAACACCCATCCGCACTATTCTAACTAATACTTATACAAAACCCAACTGGTTTCGTGGAGTTAATATGGATTGAACGAAACTCAACTCAATTCTCGTTTCCATGAGCATTAATTCGGATTCAATCCGGATTGAACTCTGCATGGAACCATAGTAGACAACAAATTCGGGGGTTACACCTGCAAGTACAGCTTGCATGCAACTTACACGTGTCATCCAACTGCCATGATTGAAAAAGTAGGGAAAGCAACTACCGTGCGTTCAGCCGCACGCAGAATGTCACATTTTTACACATAAATAATCTCGTTCAGACGACCGAAGAGTTGTCATTTCCCCACCACATCGGTGTGCACATTTTTACGCATTTTGGTAGCGTCAAAACCTTCGAGAATACTTCACAAGCCATGAAATAGACTCCCTCCCTACCACATGCGAGGCCCCCCGTAGTCCTTACATTCTAAAATATTTGCAGTGTTCTTACGTAAAAGTGACAAAAGTTTGATTTGAATAGCTCCTCCGCCCTAAACTACACTTCATACAGAAAATTTTTGTTCCAATAATCTTAAGCTTGCTTTCTTATCTTCCGAACCGTAATAAAATTTTCATACCTTTCCTAACAAAATTATTTAAAAAAATTTATCTTAACCAAATGACTACGATTCCTCAAAACAAAAATTCTCAGCTGAGTAATCAGTGTAATGTCGCTGTGCCGTCATGGCATGCCGTGGGCTGATGATATCGAATGTAGCTGCCTACAGATTCGGACTACGGCTGCACATACACACATGCAATTATCACTCAGCAGAGAGGTATTGAGCGTAAAATGGTAAGGTTACTTTGTAATCAAAACTATTTTATTATTTTGTTTAGTAAGGTATATAGGAAGTGTAGCCTTTGGGAAGGTAAGGAACCAAGCTTTAAATTACTAGAAGACTATTTTCCTGTATGGATAGTAGTTTAGGCTCTATAGCATATATAAAGTCAATGTTTGGCACTTTTCCATAAGTATATATATATATAGAACATTTTAGAGAACAGACTCCGAACTCACACATATAGATTTCTGTTTCATGGCTTGGGAAGTATTCTCGAGGGTTTTGGTGTGTCCCGCCGTGCGTTCAGCTGTATCTGTGCCTGAGGCTTGCTTGGATGTGTTTCTGCCTGAAGGTTTTATGATATTTTGACAATTCTCGCTGTCATAAGTTTGACAGTTCTAAAGAGTAAACAAAATGTTGAAAAAAAGATTAGGCCGGCATAAATGTAAGTTGTAATTTGTCTGTTTACTTTCATGTTGTTCTTCTGATTCCTCAGACGATGACTTCGAACCTTAATAGGATAGTACTATGGAGGAATTATCCAAAGAAATGCAATATCCCTACAGGTGATAATAAATAAATATAACAAGTCATGCCTAGTCAGGGGCTATATTTAGCTCGTATAGACCTATAGATCTCGTAAGTGCACCCAAGTGCTCCTTGTAATCAGTGATAACAATTAATATTTTTCAGATATGTAATTACTATTTCTATGATATGTGATAATAAACATAAATATAAGTGTAAATGTACATGCCACCAGTCGTATCTAGTCATAGGCTGTGTTTAGCTTATAGATAACTCATAAGTGCACTCAGGTGCTAGCAGCTAACTAGAAACCAGTAACAATATAGAGTTGATAGCTTTTAGATGCGGCAATAGCTGGCAAGTAATCTTAATTAGAATAATTAATCACTAAGTATATATTTGCAATACCCAGTACCTGACTCCATGGCTTCAAAGAATTGTATTCTCAAACGGAGCTTGCCTACTGGACATGTATCTTAGGGGTGTCGATATTGGAGTAATGTATGACAACTTTTATAAATTTTGTATAATTGAAATACTTAAAATAGTACTTACTATCGAAGTACTACTGGCACTGTATACTATGATTTATGGTCTTACCATTAACGGCTAAATGATTTGCTAATTACTACTTACTGTTATCCACTTGATGATAATCTGCAACTGGCAGAACTATATCTATTTTATAACTAAGCTACCTTACCTGTATATCCTGTATTAGCACAGATTAGACCTATCTACACTAAATCTAACTAAACTCGAGTGTCCAAACAATGGATGTAAACTCTGAACTATCCATTTACCTATTTACTTACTTTCTTCGAATCACTTTATTCTTACTTAATACTCTGTAACAAACTGTAATCTATTTTATAATACTCTAATCGCTTTACCCAACGTCAGTGAAGTGGCGCTTATGCCGGGGTATGTAATAAATAAACTTTGAACTTGAATTTGACTTCATCATGATCTTTGGCACAATGAGTCTGGCAAAAAAATCTCGATGAACAGGTATTTGACACGGTATTTATCGTGGAGAGATGGGCTTCCCGAAATGCTAATAAAATCCAAACAATGCAGGCAAACTACCACTAAAGAATAACTATATCACCGCCAAGTTAACTTTACAAATCCTTTGCTTACCTGTATTAGCTGTAGTTTTGATCTTTGAAAACTTATATGGAGACATCTCTGACACATTATTCTTAAATTGATATCAATGATCACCTCTCCGATAGAAATAAAGATTAAATAACTCGTCGCGAGTTTAGTATAATCATAGATGGTAGAAGAACTAGATGTCATATCCAATATCAGAGCAGAGCATACAAATTTTATATGGCTGGTGGCACATTCCGGAATGAGCCACAACATGAGAAATGAAGGATACGTCTCTTAATTCATATATTCTCTCTGGCATGTTAATGAGGTCAATGAGGTGTACACAAAAATGCTGTTAAGAGCAATAATATTTGTTCCTTTTGGCACACTAAAACATGCACCACCCATTTCACAATCTGTATACTATGCTTTAGTTTACCATGCGATATCTAGTTCTTATGCTATAATGCAAAAAGATTTGAACTTGAACTATCAACTTTGGCTGCACTCTGATCTCTACTCTGTTCGGCACCATCAAAGATCAACACTGTGAGGCCTTGACTTGCTCCCTTTTAAAGAATCACGTACATTACTTTTAATCCACAGGACACTCATTTAGAGGAACACAAGAGTACGCGGGTATAACGGGCAAAGTGGATATTATCAATTCAACTTTAAGAAAAGCACTTGGAGATGCATCTGGTGGATATACGATAGGTCCCATGGAGTTGGTGGAGTTGCTGCCACAGAAATCACCACCTTATCCATTTACAAATTCTAATCACCGCCAGTGGTTGCGACCGAAATGATAGTGATGCATTAGCTCCTGAAGTCAAGTAATCTTTCTGAAAAAGTACAAAGCAACACGAAAAGGTTTAGAGATGGAATGGCGAAAGCTGGGTTTATTATTACCATCCTATTTGACGCCCATTTGACAATGAAATGCTAAGTATGATTATTTTACCCTTTTTTGGACTTTTAATGATTTTAAGTATTTTGTTATGATTTTTATAGCGAGGCATCTACGTAATCGGCTTCAGCTTTTCTGTTGTTCCGAAGGAAAGAACTATAATAAGAGTACAAATTTCACAGGAAGTCCATGAATGTATTTCAGCATTTATTAGTGTAGGATAACAGCTTGAACTTATAAAGCAGATAGTCTGATGTATGAACAAAAAACAGTTATATTTAAGATAAAATTACATCGATTTTATAATAATAAAGTTTCTGAAATTATTAAATATTTTCATCCTTGATACAGCATACAGTTCCAGTACACTTTTATTAACGATAATAGTATTTACAGTGTCCTGCCCGTATGTTATACTTTACAGTGTGGTAGCATACATCAATCCAAGTAAAATGTTTCAAAGGATATAATCTCCAAAAAGGGAAGATTCGTGCTTAAGTGCCTATAACTTCCGAAATACATAAGCCGTCAGTGCACTACACTTTCCAATGGTATACATACCATTTACCTTTTGGTTATGGTTAGAAATGTGCAATTCTTTTAATCCAAGCTTTTTATTTAAGACTTTTTACTTTGGTATAAAATCGAACTCTTTTTTTTCCATATTTTGTCATTTGCTTTTGTAAATTCTTCCAGCAAGAATTTTTTCTTCCTATTTTAAATGATCCCTGTGTTTGATTGATTTTTTTGATAAGATCTAATAGTTCTAAAGCATGAACTTTTCATATTTTACCCCATTTTATCCATTCGTTTCTAAAAAGAAAGAAAAGAAAAAACTTTTATCATCAAAATTAATGAAATGAATTTAAGACTTCTCTGCTTACTTTTTAACAAACTGAAACCAGAGTTACGTACAATATCTTTGACAATCTTTGGCATAACTGATGTCAACTTCAACTTAAGAATTTTATGCAACTCTAATTGCATTGGAGTACCTTTGACACGTTTTTCAGTATGTAGTGTACAGCGGAACATGAGGAAATAAATATGGTACGAAGCTTAGAAGTAAAAAATATTTCATTGTGTGCCAATAAAAAGTTCGTTGGTGATAGTAATTTTTCAGAAGGATTTAGATAAGCATGAACACAATAACCATCTTTTGAATCGGAGGATGAATTTACAGTTTCATCATCAGGTTCTGTATCTAAAGAATTATATTTAATTAATTTAAGTAATTGTAAATATTGGAAGACTTGTTTTTATTACCATCCTCAAAATCATCATCATCTTCTAAGCTGCCATCATCACTTTCTTCTAGTTTAGCAACAGAAGAAATAGTGGAACTTTTTATCTAGAACTGTTTTTGGAGTTATAATTGGCTTAGGTGACGTAAGTGTGGCTGATCTTGCTTTTCAAAATGATGAATCAATTGTGTTTTTGTTTTGGTAATGGAGACTTTGTTTTACACTCCCGTATTTTATTAATTATAGGCGAGTTAAGAAGCGATGGTGTTTTTAGTCCACCCCATTCATGCTTCTCAAGTTTCTGTGCAAGTGATTCGACGACATATTCCATAGCGTCCTTAAAAATTCTGTCCTTTTACACAATTCTACACTCTGCTTTTAATGACAAATCCTGAATTTATATCCCCTCACCTTTACACAAATAAGCAACGATACGTCGGAATTCATTTAATTCGTGCTTAAATTTCTGAGCAAGTGTAATATTATCAAAATTACTAAATTCATCCTGAACCCTGAAAAGTCCATTGAGAGCTTCATTGATTGCTTTATTATTCAGATTTTGTACGGAATTTGCACGCGTATGATCAATTCGTGGTGCCAATACAAGAATATCATTAAGCAATAATGGCTTATAATGTAAGTAGAACTGGATAGCTTTGTAGTACAGTTCTATATTAGCAACTTATGTAATAAATGTCCTTCTCGCCATGCTTCCGTGGGATTTGATAGTAATTGATCAAATCTTCAAATTCATCGGCATGGACAGCAACATAAGTCCACAAATCTGTGCCAATCAAAATTCTTCAGCATTAACACATGCAAAGCATACTTCTTTCATGTTCGTGTTGAACCCGTTTTCCGCGCGCTATCAATAGCTCCTTGGAATTCATTTAGGTGAACTAATATGATTAAAAGGCGGGCAAAGCTACTAACATTATTGTAAAGTAACTTAGTTGCATCATACATGCAATCGGAATAGCATCGGTGTACAATTTTTTGAATATCTAAATCAGCTAAACGATCTAGTCTTGCATATGCATATATTAACTCACTTTCAATTTAGCTCTCCCGTGCCTTCTTTCTAGCCATTTGAAGATATCTTACTAAGTCATCTCATGACTCTGTTTTAGAAGCAGATCAATTATATGCTTTTCTAATTTAATAAATCTCTCCAAAGCCTTACTAGCCAATTCATCTATATTATTTTCTGGCGTTGTTGCAAGAGCAGAATTTTTTGTAATTATCTCCAATGACTCTGAAAATAATTGAATTGAAATTTGAAACTAGAGCTGATGTAATACACTTCCTTTACCTTTTAATAAGTTTACATTTGATTTGCTTTGAAATCCTGGCCAAGAAAAAACATCTAGCAGAAAAACGTAAACAAAGGCCAAAACACACCTTCAAATAATGCGCTTTATCTGAAAAAAGTTTAGCATCCGTACAGTCTTAGCTCATCCGTACCAAAGTAAACAAACGATCTAAAATCCTTTACAAATGAAATAGTAACTAGCCGTTTACTTTCCTATGATGTGTCATTACTGAAGATTATAGAATGTTATAGCTGCCGTCGACCGGAGTTTTTTAGGGCTGCAGAGAAATAACATACAAAACTGAAAATTTTAACATATATATTAATCAAAAATAATTATAATTTTTATTTAAAACTACTTACCATATCGAACTTTTGGCGTCTACTCTTCTATATACTCCTCTTCTAAATACTCCTCCTCATACTCCCCCTCATACTCTTCTTCATTTTCTCCCACCTGAAAATTTTTACAATTAAAAAAAAAACAACAAAAAAAAAATTCGGCAACGCAGTCACTTTTCTCATAGACTACAAGAAAAGTATTTGTACGATATAGTTTTGGAAAGTTTTAAAACCATAAAAAAATTAATTTTGAGCAAAAAATAAATTCATGTCTGCACGCTTTTTTTGTCTGTGCTAGACAGACAATCTGTCTATCCGTTCGTTTTGTAAATTTTTTTTGTAGAACTATTGCAAATCTTGACAGTTTATACGCTAAAAAAGTAAAAACAAATTCCTTACCAAAAGTTTCGCTGACTTTTCTTCATAAGGACTGTATAAAGCTCCTGCAGCCTCGAAAAAAACTATTGTCGGATCCAGCCCGTTCCTTTTACAGAAATTGATGAAAATGAATTTCGAGAGGTTTCCAACAAAGAAGTCTTTTCGACGGTTATAAATGGGCAGTCGGTATTTGACATACCTCCAGAGCCCTTCGATCAAGTGTGTATTGGTTCCCGTTAGCGCATCCTTGAAGTTAACCGAGTGGTTAACTGTCAGGTGCTGAAACGTCGCCTCATCTAACTTCTCGTAAACATTCCAGCAGTCGCCGATGATGGTAGAGCCAGGAAGAATCCACTTCTCAATCAACATCTTCAAAGCTAGACTATCGCGCCGTTCCTCGGGAACCAAAAAAAACTCACCAGTTTCCCTGCATATACCTCCAAATACCCACTGCCCTTCAACAAAACGACCTCTATTGTATTTCCGCATCCCAAATTTGCATTCATCAATCTCGACAGTCATGTTCGGACCTCCTGAAACAAATTCGCAATAAAACTCGCCAAAAAAGTAGAAAATTAAATTAAATTACCAATAGCTTTTCCTTCTCGTAAACAAAACTCAATGGTCACTTCTCTGCAGAAGGCACTCCAATCAGCGGCAGTTTTACTGGATATTGTGGCTTGCATTTTTATAACCTGTATTTCAATATTTAGGCACCAGAGATGCACAAATATCATTATCTGGAAAAGGAAAAAAACTCAGTAAGTGCTTAACGAATGCTTTAACAATTAAATCATCTTACCTGCTCAATAGTTAACCTCGATTTGGCGAGGAATGTATTTGTCCTAATGCTTTGGCGCTTGTTACAAATTTTTTTTTTTTGTTTGTTTTTTGACACCTTATTGTAACAGCGCCAATAGTAGTTATCCTCACAATTATAATTTTGGCTTTTTGCCAATTTATAGACACCGCTACATTCTGGGCATTTGAGTATTCCTTCCGTACCAAACGTTCCCCATTCCTGCAGCTTTCTAATTGCCTTTTCTTTATTAAGGCATATTAAAAATATGTCCTTCATATTAATTTTGGCCATTTTGTTCTACGGAGTTGAAAAATAAAAATAAAAAATCAGATTTCTTCCTAATACAAATAAATCCTGGTGATAACATCTCTCAATTATTAAAAACTATATGGTTTGATGTCGAAGCTATACATTTAAAAATGATTTAACTTCGAAATCTACATCAAATGACTGCGAACTGCAACACGTAGGCTCTACGAATGTTCATTTAACGTTTGCTATGGACAGTCTCCGCGCAAAATATTATATTATATTAAACTATAATTAAGATAATTTTTCGCTTAATTTCATTAAAACAAATAGTGGTACTTTTGTCCCCACTACATGTTACTTTTGTCCTGGGCCCCCCAGGATGAAAGTAACCGTCGGCGTGTTCCCCTTTAACTTGCTGCTAAACAAATATCAAACGCTCTCAAAGGACGAATTCATGAAATTGTACTATACCTTTATAACTTGTGTGATTCCGAAAGTAACCTAAATGGAAGCATAGTTTCAGTCGACATCAGTTGTGGTCACAACATTAAATAATAACATGGCACCCAGAACTTCTCTCCATGTATATTTACCAGGACTCTGTTGGTAAGACGAACCTTGGGAATATCAGACCTGATGATACTAGCAGATTCATATGTTGCGAATTTTTTCACACACCCTACAATGAGGAGTTTAAGTCATGTAAATAATGTAGCATGAGATAAACTACAGCTTTTTGCTAGTGTCGATGATCGCCTTCAAATATGTGAAATTCGCTGCGATCTGGCAATCTCCAGAATAGAGAGACCGTCTAGACTAAGGCCTGAAACACAATTAGAGCTTTTCAGCCAGCTCTATCGCCAGCTTTTTTCTAAAGCAGACTGAAAAAGCCGAATTGAGCACAAATGGTGATTTTGACATTTGCAAATTTAACTTGTTTATGTTGAGAACTTTTATTAAGGAACAACAGTTAATGCTTCCGATCTTCCAAAATTACGATAAATTCATGCCTTTTATGAATAGTTTCCAGTTAGTTTACCAATTATATGTAAAAATAATACTGAGGTTTTTTTTATGTCCCACAGGAACTGCTTACTTTTAGTCACTATATAAGTTTTCTTCCATTTTAATATTTTAGGTAGTTGTTTACTACAACAGAAGCCATTCTCATCTGATATTCGATATTCGCAGTTGGCAACAACTTGAAATATGCAATTTAATCAAATATCAAGCCAGCTTGAAGCTGGCAAAAAAGTTAAGACTCAACTGTGTTCTTCTACATTGATTTACATTGTACACAAATCTCAAGCTGGCTGAAAAGTTCCAATTGTTTTTCAGGCCTAAAACCAGTCAGCTGGAAGAAATGGATCCCTGTTGGTAGAGAAGCTCTGAAGTGAACAACGAGTTAAGAACTATCTTTTATTATAAATAAGTAGTGAAGTTATTAATTTTTATAAAAAAGTAGAAAGAAGTTCAATAAAAAAAGAGAACGAGTTTTTTAAATAAATTCCTCGAAAAGAAAGGATTCAACAATAAGAGATCCGTTCAGATTAACTAATCCTCCATCTCCTTTGTTGTGTGTAGAGAATCAAAAGAAACCATCTAAAAGATAAGTACTCATTGACTTTCGTTGTCGTGTCTTATTTTTCTTTTTGAACAGGTAAATAAATTTAGCAAATTTCACACTCATTGACTTTCGTTGTCGTGTCTTATTTTTCCTTTTGAACAGGTAAATAAATTTAGCAAATTTCACGAGCTCTGGAAATTTTCTTGTATTGGAATATCATTTGGGCCAACGGCAAACTATCGGAGCCCGTCTAGTCACATTACCCATACCATGTGGTGACACGTTCCTTTTACTTCTTTAATTGAATTTTGCACAAATTATTTCTAATAAAAAACAAACGAATTCCGGAAATTTCTAGGACGCCTGGGTGTTTGTTTGCATGATAGAACTGTTTTTTTTTTTTTTTTTAATAGGAAGAATAATCCCCATAAATATAGTCTTCCTATTATCAGAACAGTAGTATCGACGGCAAATTGAGGAAATTGCCTCTTTTAATCCAACAAACGCCGACGGCAAGTCGAAGTTTTTGTGTACTGCAACAAACTTCGTATTCAGTCTTTCTCCATTACTGTGGAAAGATCTATACGACAGCGGGTAATGTAAGTAAATTGCTCCATCGTCACCGCTCGGCCAGATTTTCTTTAAGATAAAATGTTACAATACGTTTGGATATCATGTATACGGGAGTCGGTGTTATGGAAGGTCTGAAAAATTCCAAAGTGATCGCAAAACCTGATCTGATCATTTACTTCAGGGAAAAGTGTCGAGAACATCTCCAACAAATATGCAATGGAATTAAAGCAAGTTTTCTTTTTGAGGATGAATTACTGCTGGCATTGCGAGTCTTAAATCCCGACAAAGCTTTATCTGCAAAAACACCGAAACGATACTCCATCAATCATGTTTTTATGCAACCTATATCCTATATCCGTCAGACTCTAAGAAAACTGCAGCAATTTGATGACGACTGGCGAATTCTTGCTTTGGAACAACTTCCTCCACACCAAAGAAAAGGAAGTTGACATATTTGTGCTAATGAAGGACAAATATACAGTTCTGCCTTAATTTGCCTATCCGTTCTAATTCTTCCAAATTCCAATGCCGATACAAAAGGATTTTTAGCAAGAACAACCTAACAAAAACAAAATTAAGGAACAAGCTCTCAAGAAAGACCGCAAAAGAGCCCTCCTCTTAGCTCGATGTGTTAAAAAACAGTCGAAAGGTTGCTGCTTTAAGTTCAAACCAACCACAAATGGTAAATCGCCATAATTGTGACTCGGATCCAGATAATCCTAGCCTGATCTAGATGTTTTATTTTAGGAACAAGCCTATACACAATTTTAATAAAAAAATTGCTTTAAAAATTTATTAAATAAAGCTTTTTGAAAGATATCCATAATTTTTGTTATAAAAAAATAAAATAAAATGTTACTAAAATATCCAGTTTTAATTTAGCCGTCTTTTCCCATTAATTTCGCGACAAGCATAGTGTACGAGAATTTTTCATGACGTACGAGATTTTTGTAAAGTTGGTACGAGAATCCATTTGTTGCAGTCATTGACTTACAGCAATGTACTGAGCGATTTGCTATTTCGTGACACACATTTTGTGTTTCTGTATATCAGGGTTTGACCACACTTTGAAATGTTTACTAAATAAAACAACATGTAAAACTCAACCAATCAGTTGAAATTTTACACCCGAAAGTCGAATTAAATTTAAAAAATATATTTTCTTGTGTCCAAGTGATATTTTAATCGCTTATAAGGAATTAAACTCATTCCGACTTTAATTTTCAAAAGGTTTTTACCTGAATCCTGCGTATGGGCAAGCGATACAGAGCAAGGTAAGCACTTTCTCTACGTTGAAGAATAAAAGAATTTTAAGAACTTTTATTATTAAAGATTCTAAATACAAGAGGAAAAAACAACCGCCCCGTCCAGGGTTTGAAACCGGGACCTTCCGCTTTCCAGGCGACTGCTCTTATCACTGAGCACCTATAGGATAGCGCAGGGATTTGTGATCACACCCAAAAAGGAGCAATCATCACATGATAAAGAAAGGGAAGCTAAGGAGAAAATAAAGCCCAATAAAATCAAAGCACCTGTAGCCCAGCTAAAACATATTTCCAATGGCGGAATACTCATAAATCCAATATTGGTAACAACACACAACTACTAATGCAAGAGGCGCAAAATAACCTTGGAAACGACTACAATGTATATTTAACAAAACCGCAACTCCCGCGCTTAAAAATTACAAACCTCGAAAACAAAATTATACGAATACAGAGCTACTGCAAGAGTTGCGTGACCTTAACCACTTCATAACTGAACAAGACCAAATTAGCATTGTTCAGAGCACAAAAAGTAAGTATAATAATAAATGGACTATTTATCTTGAAGTAGTTGGCCACACATATTGTAATTTGGCTGAAAGGTACATAAATATTGACTGGAAAAGCCATTATGTTAAAGAGCATGTTTTCATTAGAAGATGTTTCAAGTGCCAACAATTTAATCACGACTCGAAAAATTGTGAAAACGATAACAGGTGCGGTAACTGCGCTGGACAACACAAAACTGCTGACTGCAATTCGAACGAAGTACGCTGTGTCAATTGCATGCACAACAAAAACGTTCAGACCCCTCACAACTGTCTGCATGCAGCCTCAAGCCCAGAATGCCCCGAATACATGAGACGAGTAATAGAAAAGAAGCAGAAAATAGACTACACTGTCGAGACCATACAAAATGCCTGGTAGTAAAAAATTGAATATTTTATTCTTAAATATCCGTAGCTTGAGAAATAAATTGCATGAAGTGGAAGCTATGGCCAAGATGTACAGCGACATATATATAATAATTCTCAATGAAACATGGCTATATACAAATGAAACCAAGTATTATAGTATTCCTAGATATAAAGCTATTTTCAATTGTAGGAATAATATACAGAAAACTCAAAAATGAAGCTGACTACAACACAATACTTGCTGAAATCTCATGGGAAGATAATAAAAAAATTAAAATATTAACAATGTATAGATCACCAAATGAAAATGCTGTGAACTTCATCAAGCGACTTGAAAATATACTAAGTGTTAATAAAATAAAAACCTTATATTTATGGGTGATACAAATATTGATTTACTGGTATCCACAAATATCTGTAAACAGTATATGGACAGCTTGAGATCGCTGGGATTTAATATTGTAAATAAGATACATCCAATGAACGCTACTAGAACTACGGATCAGAGCAGCACAATAATTGATCACGGAGCCACTGACCTACTATCAAACAATGATGTATCATTAAACATGGACCATGCTCCTTACACTGATCACGCACTGTTAATTATGACAGTGAAAGGTATATCCGTTAAACTCTTAAAATTATTATTACATTAATGTATGAAAACTGATTTTGATCCTTTATTAAAGATTAATAAATTAAGTTACCTTAGGGATAACAGCGTAATTTTCTTTGATTAATTATTAATTATGACAGTGAAAGGTATATCCGTTAAGCAGAAACGAATGAAAACAAAAGTAATGCAGAAAAGAAATAACAGTGGCTTCAAATCTATGATGCATGCTTGGTGTAGTCCGGAACTACACTCAACTACACCAAACCATTCGTTTGTAAGGTGTACACTAGAGTGAATTACACCAAGCCATTCGGTTGCTTGTCAAAATGCGGTGTAGTGTACACTGAGTGTAATTTTTCTGCACCATCGAAATTATGGGTGTAAGCAGTGTAGAAAATATGATTTGACAATATTGTCATTAGCTTAGACTATAAGGTCATTGTTAAGCAACCGTAATAACTGAAATTAATAAATGGATTTGATTAAAAAACAAATGCGCTCAGTAATTTAGATAATTAAATTTACAAGTGCGTTCAGTAATTTAAATAATTAAATTGATTTGTGGTAAAACAACCAAATAAGTGTACCCAAACAATTAAATAGAATTTTGATAAATATAATCAAGTATTTTTAAACAGTAAAAAATGAATACAGTGACATTAGTTGACCCGGTGGACGGCTCTGCGAACCAAAATATTTATATCTAGACTTTTTACCATCACTTCATTCGTTTGGGAGAGCAGCACTGAAAAACAGCTGATTTCTGGTGCTCTGAGTTACACTTGCACCGAAGCAAACGAATGGACCTATTATAAGTTAAACATAGAATCGGATCTTAGTATAGAAAAGCTCATTAGAATTATAAAGGAGTCAAAGGAAGCTAATACTAGATATAAAAACATTCGTACTAGAAGTAACGAATGGATTACTGACAGTATTCTCAATGCAATGCGAGAAAGACGAGACGCTTATAACAACATGCTGCATAATCCTGGTAACACAAGATTAAGGGATCATTACAAGAAAATTAAGAACCAGGTAACACTAATAAGACAGAGAGGAATATATTAATAGAAAATTGAGAGAAGCCGGAAGTTTTGGAAAGTTGTAAATAACAACATACTGAATAGGGATGGAGGAACTAGGGAAACTTACATTCGAGAATTGAAGGACAATGGATGCAATTTTGATATAACTAGTCATTTGAATAAACATTTCAATGAAATTGCATTTAATGATAAAAGCATGTTCCTGCAACCCACGGACACAGCAGAAATACAACACATAATTAAGATTTTAAAAAAACGATTCTGCATCACGGCGAGACCTAAATATTCTTGTGGAAGTAGTAAGTGAGCCTTTGTCCTCCCTTATAAATGGAGCGTTTCTGAAAGGTGAATACCCGGATTGTTTAAAGGAGACGCTTGTAATCCCAATACACAAAAGAGGTGACACAACAAACCCAAGTAACTATCGCCCAATTTCACTCTTAAGTACTATAGGGAAAATCTACGAAAAACTATTAGATACCCACAGAGGACGAAGTACATCAAATCAGGAACAAGTAGTTCGACCACGAAGTCACAGAGATAAGATTTCGATCTGAGTCTTATCCTTGGCTTCAACCTTAGATTATATAGCTAAATAATCTATAGCTTCAACTAACAGGATACTAACAATAATAAGTTTGCTTGGTAAGTGAAAGAGCATAAGTCCAAAGGGTAATAATGAAATGGGCTTAAGACCAGTGCATTAGCTGGAACCGATTTTCTTCAAACTTTGTACACTACTCCCGTTTCACTCACAAATCACAAATATGAAAACAAAATTGTGCGGAAAGTTATAGTTTCTGAGATAATCGACTTTAAAATTCCCGAACTTTGTACTGAAATTCACTGCAATTCACAACTAATTTACTCTTCTTCTTCTTTTTAGTATTAAAGAGGCAGTGGTAGGTATGTATATACTAACCTTCCAAGCATTTGGATTACCAGCATTCCGTTTTTTTATTCATTACGAATATTCAATTGATGTTTAGTAACAGCATTTACTTAGAATGGAATAGAAAAACTTTTATTAAAGAAGCACACACACACACACACAGGCAGGCTGGCAGGGCACACACCCTACGCGCGCGGAGCGAAGCGGAGTGATTTGTGAGTGAATCGGGAGTAGTGTGCAAAGTTTGAAGAAAATCGGTTCCAGCTAATGCACTGGTCTTGTTCCATGAAATGATAGCGATACGTTGTTAAATGGAAATATTGCAAAGGATGTACTAAAATTGTTCTTAGCACCGTTAGCACCGAGATCTACTTCTATTTCGTTTACAATTTGTTAATGACACATCACACTTTATTAATTTATTATATTAGCTTCAAATCATATATTTACTTACTACTTTGATTATGAAATAATTAACAATTTAAAGAAAACCAAAAAGCGACGCGGAAAGCGCGGAAAAAACGTGCTCTTCTTCTTCTCTCGGTTATGATCCAGAGAGCCATGATACCTTACATCATATAACCATGATGCAAAGATTTGGCCGGATTAAGGCAGAAACACATCCAAGCAAGCCTCAGGCTTCCTCACAGCTCGCCTCAAGGCCGACGAGGGCATACTACAAGAGAAATTTCTTGAACAGCTGATCGATAGAAAGAGATTACCCACGAGAATAGGCGTAACCCCCGCAAGATACAAGCCATGAACAAAGTCGAAAAAAGAGAGCAGCGGGCCGGTCAGCAGGCGACATTCGCAGTCTTCTTGCCTTGTCTTACTGCAGGAGTTTTTCATATAAAAGTTGCTTGCATTTTGTTCAAACGCTATAATTTCCATAAATTTGTTCTACACGCTATTTTTTTTACAACCATTAGAAAGAAAACATATTTGGCTGCAATTTGTTTCAACTTCATTTTGCTGTGGGAGCAACAGTTTTGAGCTTTGGGACCTGTTTAAGATGAAATTTTAGTTTTTCCTCCATGACGAGTATACAAAAAGCAGTGAGAGTGAGCTCCTACTGCATGCTGTACCCGGCACGTTAAGGCATGTTATTGTGTCGGTGCCTTCGGTGACTTCATGGCTTGTATTATATTCCGGGGGTTACGGAATAGGACATCATTTGAAAAAATAAAATAAAAAAATGATTATAATATTTGAAAGAAAGAATTGCATGTAGCTTTAAGGAAATTGAGCATGTGTGTGACAAAGAGAAATATACTTGTTTTATGTGAAGTAGAAATGTTTACATTTTTCAATAACCAGGCACGTTGTTTTTTACACACTGGTGAATAAGGATGTAGTGGTTCACTGTTGTTTTTTACACACTGGCGAATAAGGGTGTATTGAACAGCTGCTCAAGAAATTTCTCTTGTAGTATGCCCTCGTCGCTCAAGGCTTGCCTCAGAGAAATGAAAACAAAATGACACTGTCATTGTAATTTTGATGATATTTGCGATAATTCTTTTACATACTGAGCAGAAATAATTTATTATCGGTTTTCAAAAATGTTGATTATAAATTTCAAGTGATCCTTAAGTGGCAAATATCTCGTTTGCCAAAGCAAATATAAGAAAAAAAGAAATCTGTTGACAGAAGTAGGCCTGAGAGAGAAAAATATTCAATAGCTTTGAGGCTAGCTGCTGGCTTGGTTTTGTGTTGCATCACTTAAAAACCCGTGTTGGAAATTTTTACAACACCTCGAGGAAACCTCGAGGCCTGGATGTGTTTCTGTCATTCTGTCGTCGTCGTCGTCGTCAAACGCCGAACAAAAACGCCGGGCAAGTTACATTAACACTGGGCGGCAGCGCCATATCTTAATTTCCCATACATTTTACAGTTGAGTTATTTGCTTGTAATCTCTGCCAGTTTGCAATAAAATTTTAAATAATAATAAAAAATATATTTTCTTTTCCTTCAAGTCCACATTTTTTTAATATAAAATCATTTATTTTCAGAAATTTAAATATCGTTTCATTTTCTCATGTTTTTCATAATAGATTTAGATCTGGCATACTGGCAGCAATGGAGCGCCAGCGTTAAATTTAGGATTAGTGATGGGTCGACGACCACGCCGACGACGACGACGCCGTCGTGGGTAATGTAATGCATTTCATACATGCAGTACTGTCTCTAAATATTTTTGACATAAAACGACGACCACGCCGACGTCGGCGTTGTTAATGTAATCCGGCCAATAGTTAGTGAAAACCCAATGAACGCGGCAGGCGTCGCGTCGCTTTGACAGTTCTCCTCGGCAGACGCGTTTAGGATTTGAGCAAGGCCCAATGGACGCGTCGCGTTGGTACTCTTAAGATTTATTTATAAAAAGAAGAAGGGATGAAAAAGCCTGAGTTATTATTTAAAAGTGAAATAGTGGATATATCAGAGTTATTAGATGTGGCAATTCTTGAATTTGCAGCTTGCTAAGCATATAAACAGTTTAAAATCAATCAAAAGAACTGTCAAAGCGTCTGTCGCGCGTTAAAAGTAGAACATTGCTCTACTTTCGCGTCGAAACCAGCAAGCGTGGCAGCCATTCGGCCAGCACGAACTTTAAACACGTATATTCTATTGAACTGTCAAAGTGACGCGACGCCTGGCGCGTTCATTGGGTTTTCGCCTTAAGTGCGGTATACTAGAGCCAAGGAATTCGGTTAATGATTTTTTCCACTTATTTCTTAATTAAAGTAAATTGACATTAGGTCAAGGAATTTTTGACAATTGGGATTTGTCAATTGTGTGATATTTCTGACAATAAAGAAATAATAAAGAAAGTGAAGAAATGGATAATTCGCAATGAAAAATGAAGCTCTACACGCAAAACAATTTTTATTCGCCCATTTGTCATTTTAAAATTAATTCACCTCTTGCAAAATCGCCGTTCCTTCCATCAATTTTTCAATTATTCTACCAACGTCAAAATTCCTTACAGAAATAACTGTATCGGTATACTTATTTCTTCAAGAAATATTGACATAAATGGATTTTTCTACAAGAGCGACATCTTTTAGTCAATCGAGAAGTAGAGTTTTTCTGTTCGAATTTCTTTACCATGTTTACATGCAGAATTGAAAGATCGAGTCGAGATTGAGTTGAGTTTTCGATTCGTGTTTTTGAGCGGCCAGGGTTGAGATATTGAGTTGAGAACGGGTCCAACTATAGTTGAAAAGTGATAGTTAAACATAACATTATTTATGGTAATTTTTGTGATGAAGTTATAAAAGTTTTTTTTTTAAATAAACAAAATAAACTCACAGTAAATATACAGCCTATCAAAACTTTCGAGAAAAAAGCAAACAAAATAAATCTTAACTGTTGGCTGCCAACTCGACTACTCAATGCGTGTTTATAGGACACTATTTCGACTCGACTACGCCAGCCAAGCGTTGCATGCATGTTATTCATATGTAACAAACTACAGTATGCTTCACTTTTCGTTGTTGATTGGCATTTGGGTCATAAAAATTCCGCGCTGCAGTTTTCTAAGCTGCAGCACGAGCAGCATACCAATATTATTACTTCCGCCCAATTTGAAATTGTGAAATTTCTGATCGGACGGCTGTGCAACTCTTTACCTGCGATTGGATGTAAGTTATTGTATATATAAAAAAACTATGACTTAATTGAACACGTCTAGGCACGTTCCGCAACCATATCACATGTGCACAAATTTTACAGTCTATCTATTTTTTAGTCTATCCTGGTCTATCCCTATCCTGATTTGATATATCACAGAATTTCAATTTACCTCCCATTTGACTCTACCCAGAGTATAAATTTAATTTTTGACTCGAAATATAAGTACCAAGCTCGGAGATCAGACAGAGAAAAGAAACGCAGCAATTAAATCGGTCGATTTTTTTCCATCCTTGCATTGAATTTGTGTACCAACAGTAGAAAATTGTTTGGCCTTGGCAATGAAATGAGAACGCCAGCCAACCAATTGACAATTGTGTTGTGTGTGTGGCACTTGGATGGAACGTCAACATATAGCCGGCTTTTTTACGATATATCTGCAATTTTCTGAGTTTAATGTACCATTGTTTTCGTTTTTAGATTGCTCTTAACAATCGTAAAACATGCCAAAACAAGAAAAAGTTAAAGTTAATGTTAAAGAACGGGTTGAAGATGACACAATTGACCTGAGCTTATCTGAGTTGACGGAAGTTCCTGTAAGAGATATCGTAAGTATTAAACATTTATAATAAAGTCCACTTTATGATTAGAAAATTTCTCATACCCTAAATGCCCATTTTAGGCTAATTTCAAACGAGCCACAATATTAGATTTGTCGAACAACAAGGTTATCTCGTTAGGGGTAAGTGCCCTCTGTGGCTGGAGATCTAAGTACAGCTAATTAATTATTTTATAGAAAAACTTCACCATTCTAACTCATTTAACCAAACTTGATTTGAGTAAGAACCAAATTAAATATCTGCCCGAAGATTTTGGAAACTTGAGGAATTTACGCCATTTGGATCTATACAACAATCGAATTGAACATCTGCCCCTCAGCTTTGGGAATCTTCACAACCTTAGGTAATGGTGACAGAAATATTATCAGTAAATCTTTTTTTTATGTTTTTTTTTTATAATTTAAAATAACCTGTTCAATTAAACACTTGGATTTAGGTCAATTAAATTAAAAGGCATTTATTAAACATCCTCTGCGCTTTATCAACATTGGAAAGAATATAACGATAAGGGGAAGTGTGATAACCCATAATTTAGGGTAGTCATATCTTATTTGTTTTGGAAGCATTAAAAGTCATATTTCTGTAAGAAATTAAAAGATAACTTAGACGACATAATAATAACTTCAATTTAATTTCAATTCTGCTTTGATTTTATTTTAATCCAACAAAAGAACTAGTGTTTTTCCACTTTGAAATTTCACTGAATTTGTCGAAATATGAGTTATAATTGGTCTTTTAAACGTTTTTTTTTGTAATTTGTTTTACCACCCTTAGCTTTAATTCTATTTGGAATACTCGTAAGTTCAGCGGCCAACTATTTTTTTTTAATGTTCTCATCGTTCTTCCATATTTCTCCAATTTTGTTTAATTTTGAATTGTATTTTGTTGGCAAGGTGTTTAGTTTGGTTTTTAATAAAGCCCAATAATTTCAAATGGGTTTAGATCAGGAGAATTGCGAGTCCAAGGAAGAACAGAAAGCTGTCATGGTTTTACGTGAGCACTTGCCATTATAGCTTAATCTCACGGCACTCCTAATGCACGGATTAGTAGACAAGCGACAATCAACGCCCTCAAGAATATATTATATTCTGTTTCAAGAGTGCCAGTTTATGTCAGTGCATGCTTGACATTGGACTTACTGGTCGAAGCGAGACACCTAAAATCTCTTCCGGTCTGTGGTTCACGGCACCCGGTTGATTTAGCGCAACTCCACGCCGAGAGCCAATCCTCTAAGCATACAATAATAAGCGACCACTCCTCAAATTCACGGACGCAGTATGCAATTATACAAAAGAACAAACTACTCTGTTTAGAGAAGAATGTTCGCCTAAGTCATGCAGACTCAGAAAATCTCACTCTGCCCGCATATGGGCTACCACAACCACTACGATGCTCCCACAAGGGGGCCTTCCCAATGATGAGGCAAATATTGCTACTAATGCAGCACTATTTGGGGCTCCTCATTCCCGTAGTACCAAGTTAGCAATGTCGGCTAGCCAAATGGTATGGCTTCGTATAACATAATCGTACGATTATGAGTACTCCCAGTGAATCTTCATGCAAACTTAGACGTTACTGGTATCTCCGTTCGGGCTTAATTATATTAGCACATAAAAAGTGACAGTAGTGGACCACGAGAAGGTTATGATCCGCCCTTTAGGCTAGGAGAGGCTTAAGACTACATCCCGTAGTCTTATAGCATACCAAGGTACAAATATCAATCTGCATACTAGGTCATATACGCGCTAGGCTACACTAGGTACACGCACTTTCATCAGAAATCAGACGCATTGCGCTTCACTAACCCTTTGCACCACCTCCAAGGAAGAACAATTATATATTTGAAAGAAATGCCATTTTTAACAGATATGGCAGTACGGCGCCATGCGCCATCTGCTTAAATGTATAGAAAGATCCGCCAAAAGGCAGACAGTCCATATAAGGCAGAAACGTTGTTTACAGAACACGTTTATATTATTCTGCGCACATCGTACTTCGAAAAATAAGAGGACCGGGAGTTTCCCCAGTAGTGAAATTCCAAATCATAGTTGGCGGTAGGCGTTCTACCGTCTTTTAAAACCGTCATTGGATTACAAAATTACAGAATTAAGTGCTATGGTAGAGGCACTTACATTCGGCCGTGAATTTGACTAAAATCAAGAAAAAATTAAAAAAATCAGTGTTTTTGACAACGACAGGAGTCAAAAGCAATCGTAATGCTCTTGTTTATAATTTAATTACCTAAGCCTTTTGTGATATTTAGTCCAACGCAATTATAGCTTCTTAGCTGGCCACCTGCACCTCTAATGTGCCAAAAAAATCTTCTTTCTAACTGTTATCGTTTACACAAACATTCGTTGCTCATTTAACTCTCCAATGCGTAGACGCTTGGTTGGTGGTGACCTGCATTGTAGTAAGCCTTTCGAAAGCCTTAACGATTAGTCTGCTCGCTGGTTTTCCTTATTCTTTCGCTTATTATGACGAGAAGACAGGCCAGCCTAATATTTTTTAAAAGTCAACTGGGTGCAGACGCGGGGAAAACTAATTTATGATTGTCCCTGCCGGTCCCTTGTCGTAAACCAATGCCTTTGTGTGTATTGATTTTCCTTAAAATGAAGAATGAACAACAATTTCCTTTATTTAAAAGAATCTGATGTTGATGCTGGTGTCAAGATTCTCTTGAAAACATTCACTTCTGTGAATTTCTTACAGTTCGGCCCTGCTATACTTAGTTCTATGGCCCCATGGAACGCTGCCGTTGTACTCATAATGCAGATAAGCTTCCTACATCATCTGAACATCGCAGATTCTTTGTGTACGTTACACATTTATACACTTCAGCTTTTCTGTTGTTTATTAACAGCAATTGATAATTTACATTAAATCATGTCTTACTTGTGTCATTTTACACGTTGCACTTTTTAACTTTTTACCGATGTTACACTAATTTTACATCGGTTTGCTTGTGTATGTTGCACTGTTGCACTCGTTAGTGCACTTAGCACTATAACTTGCGAGCCACGTTGCTCTTAGTGTTTCTACCAGTAGTTTGTACACATTGATTTTTTTTTACCTTAGTGCGCGTTGCACTCGATAACTCTACTTTAGTGTATTTACGATTTTATCTACCTTCTACTTCAGAGTCACTTTCGCTTCTGACCCTGCGCATCAAATAATTTCATCTTCTCCGAGGCACTTCAAATAATTTCATTTTCATTTTCTGTGTAGGGTTTTTGTAAACGTTTCGAGTTGCGTGGGACGTATCCCATATCCATACGGGGCCTTTTTTGTAGTACTGCTGACACTACTATTGAGACCCCATTGTATTGACTTGATCGTTTGTTCCCATTTCGCTTCGTTTTCTGTGGATGATGGTAATGCTGACAAGATTGCCCTTTTGTACCTTTCAGCTTGGCCATTAGCTCTAGGATTAGCTGTCGCACTGAGAATACGTTTAATTTCCTTTGCCTGGCAAAATTCGATGAATTTTGTACTCGTGAAACAACTTCCGCGATCGCATATTATTCTTCTTGGGATTCCAAATAATCCAATTAGTTGCTCAAAGGATTTCTGCACCGGCTCTACCTTTGTATTTGGTACTGCCTTTAAGAATATAAATTTTGTATACCCATAAATCAACACTAATAAATTTGTATTTTTTTTATTGCTTTTTACAAACGGGCGTAAGTGATCTACATGTATCGTATCAAAAGGGCCAGACCCCTTTTAGTTCACCACTTTGTTATGTACCCTCGCAGCCGAGTTTGATTAAAGCGACGCTTTGCATGTGAAACACAGCTACGTATGCATTAGTCAGGGATGATAAAAGCTTTTGCAAATCTATATCTAATAAATTAGAGGAGGTATATGCGTATAAAGTTCATTGTATACCCTTGATTACATGTTTATATGAGGGTATCATATGAGTCTGGGATCCATGAATAACTCGAGGCTGTTGACATTGCTTGAGAGCGGGATAACTGTCTTACTGGAAAATAGGTACTGAGTTGTAGAGGTAGATGATCGCGTGCTGGCAGAATTTAAGATTTCTTAGGGACTCAGAGTGAGATTATTAGACAACATATTGCCTAGAATCTCATTTAAAATTGTGGTAAGATCAGGTAAATTCTCGTTAGGAACAACAGCATAGATTTGTATATCATCTGCATACATATGGTACCCGTGATTTGGGGTAATTGTGTTAGTGTCATTGATGACAACCAGAAAAGGAGAATGGCAAGCAACTCTTTAAGGTACATTTACTATGATAAATTTCTCGTGGATTGCATAGCTTTCTATTGTATGTAACAACTTGTAATCTATCCCTCAGATAAAAGGATATGTTGTTCCCCGCAGCACAAAGTGCACGAGTATCAACCTTAACTAGTGGTGTGTGGTTGCATGTTCATATTGGAAACTGGATATATATACACACCTGTTTAGATTAAATATATTACATGATTTTATCAGAAAGAAGGATTTCAAATAGTTTTGATAATAGTAGTAGGTCGCCCAGCGTATTGGGTGATGTCCTTTTTAACATATAAGCAGATTGAAGAGATGAGTTAATATATTCTGAAGTTCAAAATTCTGTAAGTTCTATAAAAACCCAGGAATATAAACAGAATATTCTTCAAATGTCTTAAGTAATAAGATTTTTTTTTTAGGAAAATTGTCTAATTTTTACTGATAGAATCTTTTCAAATGTATATACAGATATTTAGATTTGAAAGCTAATCCATTGGCTCCAGCTTTAACGAAAATTGTTGGACTATGTTTGACTACCAAAGAATGCAACGAATCCGCCAAAAATACCGTAAGCTTTTGTTGTTTGGCATTTTGAAAATTCCGCTGATAATGAAAATTCTTTTGCAGGTTAAATTTCTTGCAAAAATGCAGTTAGAAGTAGAAAAAACAAAAGAGAAACTTCAAGAAGAAAGTGATGCCCAAATTGAAGCAATCGAAGACGTAAAAAAAACTGAAAATCAAAAACCGAAGAAGAAAAAGAATAAAAATAAATCGAAGAAAAACAAAACAGAAAGCTCTTCTCCAAAAACTTTAAACAAAGTTGCTGCCAGTAACAAAACTAAATCATCTGATGCTATCATATACGGCGAATCTGAAGCAAAATCAAGCACCGTCTTCACTACGCTTTTTATATTTTTCTTTCTTCTTGCTGTCAATATTATATTGCTCTATCTTATAACAGTTAAAAATCCAGAGATTGCTGATAAACTAGTCGGAGCTATTCCTCCACACTACCGTGAACTAATATTAACAAAGACCGAGGACATGAGGATGAATTTCTTGAGAGTATCAGATTGGCTTTCGAAGTTCAGAACTCCAACTCCATCTTTATAACAATTACCTTCCAGGCATTATTAAAAACAAAAAGTTTTATAACCTATACTCACATCCACAAAGTTGTGCTGAACTCTCCAGACACATTACAAGTTGCAATAGCCAGAAATATTCTCTCCATGTACAGTGCAGATCACACCTCACAATTTATTTACGAAGAAACAGTTACAATGTCGTTTAATATATTTCCGTTTTTTGTATAAACAATTTAAATGTCAGTAAAGTAAACAGATTTTTTAGAATTTAATTATTTTCTTTATTTAGGGTATAAATTGGTAGCAAATATCCAAAAAGAATGCAAAATTTAACTGAGAATACTTAGGGTATTAACGGATGAGAGAAGGAGAAACCACATGGATAATGTAATTATCAGTCGACCATATTGCGAAGCTTGAGAATATTCAGGAGTTTCAGACGTTAATGTTGACTCAAGCGTACCGCTGGTGGGGGCTTAGGTGTTGGATACTAACGTAGTAAAGTAAAAAGCAGCCATCTTTACTTGGGAAGTTCTTTACGAAAACTTAAAACTTCTTACATTACTACTGCTTTCATAATACCAAAAAATTACTAACTAAAATTTAGTCTAATGAACTTAAGGTGCTATGTAGGAAGCAATATTTGTCTCGAGTTCAATAATTATTGGGAGCAGTTGCGTCAATAGATCCGCAATGAAAAGCAATGCACTGCGACTTACTCGGATTCAACTTGAGCTTGTTTTCCAGGGACCAGAAGAAAATATTGTGAAAGTCGCTGTTCAGGTGAGCAGCACAATCCTCGATCAAGCCTATAGGACCACTTAAATAAATTTGCACGTCATCGACGTATATGTGAATGTTGGAAACGTGGGGGAAGTATCCACGATCCACACCGTGAAAACTAAGCCATGTCGAGAATTTGGTTTACCTTATTTTCTAAATACCTTAGTTTCGTTTCCTGATCTAAAAATAGAATTTTGTAAATTAATTCTTTTACATTTTTTGATTTGTTGTATTGAAAGCTTTTAAAATTTTTACTGTGTCGTCTTCTATTAAAAATTTTAAATTACACAACGTTTTATTAAAATGATCATTTATTTGTTTTCGTTTATAATTCGTAAATGTCCAGTTATGTCTTGTCGGTCTGTATCGTGCATAGTTCCAAATATCCATTTGTGTAACGTACAGCCTACATTTATTAGACCCCTCTTTTGTCTGTTTGGTCTTACTTTTAATTGTTTTGAATTCCGTATCAAGTGCGCGTTTGTCTTCCGGTTTTAAAGCTTCCATGTTAAGTTCTAACTGTTTTACAATATTCGTCAATTCAATCGGATCAATTATGTGTAGGACTTGAGGGGATAGTTCTGTCCCTTAAGGATAGTTCCTCTAACCACTGCTGCGTTGTCGCAGGCGTTAGAATCTGAAAGGTTTAGGCTAATTGCGGAAATAAAGAGTTGCTGTAAGCTAAAGGGATGAAAGGTTGAGGCAGGGTTATCATCTATGAAACCGCTTCACAATCTGAATGTAATTGTGGTGCTTATCCCCTATGAATGGCACCTACAACCATAGTTGTCTTGATCTTTTCCTCAATAAATAACGTCTCGGGGTAGTAGATCCAGGAAGGTTCTTGACTGGATCTTGTAGGAAACTACGCCTCTTCGCCTCTTGAAACAGCTCTTCTTTTTTATTAGACAATTGTGTCATTTATATTATTCGCTTCCCTAGGTGTTATTGCTATAGCGGAGTAATATCTATCATTATAATTTCCAACTGCTTTTGCATCTTTTGTTCTAACGATATGTCGTCATCAATTGCCTGAAATTTTTCTATTGAAGTCGAATGCAATCTTTCCAAATCGGCATTACCTGTATGACTATTAGGCTTAGTCCAAGGCCCTTCTACACGCTTTTCCTGCAAGTATTTCTTAATTTGTTCCGCTTATATGTTACGGCGAGTTTTGGTAATTTATCTATAATGGTTATAAAAGTGTTTATTATAATAAAAGGTATCTAAATGAATAATTTCATTTTTATTGTTCAGTGTTTCTATTGTAGTTAGTGTTGGTTTGATAGGATTTCTATCATATTTTATTTACTGACACTTCGCAATTATTTTTATGAATTGGATGCGATCCAGTAACTTTGGGTAATAGATTTTATCCTTAAGTGCTTCTATAAGTTTTGTTAATACCACTTATGTAATGATTCTTTCGTATGGTATAATGATATTTGCTTATGACACTCTTCTTCATTCTGTATTTCCAGGGCTCTTTTAGTAACTTTCATGAATTTGACTCTTCTATCTTCTGAGAATAATTTTATAATAATTTGTTGCACTTTATTTGAATCCCTATCCTCTACCTCTGAATATATACCTTAACGTCCCGTTTTCACAAACCTTTTAAATATGTCTGTAATTATATCTTCTTTATTCTGAGGGTTAATCTGTATTATTCTTCTCTGATGTGTTAGTTTTAACTCCTTGTCTTCATTTTGATTATAAGTCAATATTATCTGGGGTTTGTATTTATTTATTATTTCCTCTTTTATAGCTATATTTCTTTGCCGAATGCGCCGTACTAGACAGGTCCATGTTAGATTAACTGCTGTTATTTCCATTGATTTGTGGACTATTTTCTAGTCTGCTCAGGAATTCGGCTACTTTATTTTCTCTACCCTGAAGGTACTCGATGTCAAAATTATACTCTTGGAGTTTTAAAATCCACATCTGATTTCTTTGAGAGAATTCTTTACCTTTATATTTAGCATTTAGGTATTTCATTGGGGCGTGATCGGTAACGATTTTAAATTTTCTTCCATGCAAGTAGGATCTAAAATAATTTACAGAATACATAATGGCAAGAAATTCTTTGTCCGTTACACTGTAATTCTTTTCGTGATTATTTAAAGTCCGTGAGACATAGCACACTGGTTGGCCTTCTTGTGAAAGAACGGCTCCTATTACATAATCACCACATCGGTGGTAACAACGAACTCTTTTATGTAATCTGAGAATTTTAAAATGGGGTGTGATGCTATTAACAATTTTAATTTTTCAAAAGCTTCTATATACTGAGGGTCATTGGTATTGATTTCGGCGTCTTCTCTTCAAGTATCTAATCAAAGAGTGTGCAACCTTGGCATAGTCTTTAATGAATTTGCTGTAAAAACCTGTCATGGCTAGGAAGTCTTTCAATTGTTTTCCTATTTTTAATAGTTTCACTCTCTGGATATCTTCCACTTTTTTTTGATTCGGTTTTATTCCCTGGTTTGTTCGGACATATCCTAGGAATTCGGTCTCTCTGTTCATAAAGCTGCCCTTATCTGCATGTATTTTCCGATTATGCTCTTTTCACTTTAGAAATATTCTTTCTATTGAATTTAGATGTTCCTCTAGAGTGATGGAGACAATGAGGATATCATCTAAGTATACTACCCATATTCTATTTATGTAGTCCCTTAATATTTCATTAATTAGTCGTTGAAATGTGGCAGTTGGAAGGGCATCCTCACATATTCATATAGACCTGCTGGAGTTACAAATGACGTTTTCTCCATATCTCTTCCACCAGAATCTGGTGATATCCCTTGGCTAGATCTAGTGAACTGAAATATTCGGCTTTTCCCAGTTTGTCCAGGATACTATCTGTTCAGGCAGCATAACATACATACATACAACAACGCATTTATTCCATATAATTTAGTCATAATATAATTTGTTCAATTTCTTTCATTCTTGCATTTCTTCAATTCAAAGTCAATAATTTTGTATATTCAGCAATTATAAAAAATATTCCATTAAGTGTAAATAAGGTCAATTCACTCGATTTGGAAATGTCAGCATTTTTTCGCACAAATAAATTTTTAGCAGTATTAAATTTCGTCTGGAAATTCTTTTCGGCGCGACTAAAAATGTACAATCAATCGCTTATTTGTAATAATCAGCAAACTGATCATATAAAAAGCCGATAATGGAAAATAAAGCATTCATTAAGTTTTGATTCTCAATAGAAAATTGTGTTTTTACTATACGTCGTCTCTACTTCATACACCGCGCTAATTATAGGCAGTGTAATCAGCAGTTCAAACAGTGTAACGGTCCAAGAACCCTTCCACAATTTCTCAAGGTACTGGCCCATGAACCAGTGCCATATCTAAATTACGACAAGAGTCCAAGTCCAAGAACTTGTACTCTAGCGGAGAACAAAGAGTTCCTTCGCTATACAAACACTATCAATGTTTGGTAATGGGTATTTATCGTCCACCGTTACTTGGTTAAACTTCCGATAATCTACTACTATTCTATATTTTTGAAACGATGGTTTATCCTGTTTTTTGGTTATAACTGTAATGGGAGAACTGTATTTATTTTTGCTTTTCCTTATGATACCTTGAGCTTCCATTTCAGTCATTTGTTTCCTGACCTCAGCCTCATGTGAGGTGGATATCTATATAACTTGGAATTAATTTGTTCGTTCGTATTAGTCTTAATCTCATGTACAATACTATTGGTACTAACTTCTATTTCTAGAAAGGCTCGTCGGACAGTATAAATGATTGTAACCATTTTCATAAGATTTCATATTCTGCAGAGCTCTTCAGTACAATAAAAACATCTAGGATTGATTCTTTTCACAGTATACGTAAAAAACCTAAATTTTTATATGGCAACACCCCTTCTTGCTCGATTTAGCCCATTTTTGAAATTGTATTTACTATTTTTATGAAAACACCGTGTAAAAAATTTCAGCTCTCTACGTTGACGCGTTCTCAGGCAGTGTCAAAATATAGTGGAAACATTTTTGTATGGCAACCCCACGAATTAGTTGCCCGATTTGTTTCATTTTCGAACTTAATTTTAATTTCTTTTAAGCTCCGTGTACGAAATTTCAGCTCTCTAAGTATACGCGCTCTCGAGTTATCGTGCGCACAGACAGACAGACGGACGGACATGCAAAACTCAAAATAACTTTCAATTTTATGCATGGATGTCCAATCCATTTTGCTCTATCATCATTATTTCTAGGTGCAACAAACGGAATGACAAACTTTGTATACCCTATGATTACATCTAGGGTATACTTTTAAAATAAATAACTTTCGTAAATAAATTGCACTAAAAAGTAAAAAATATTTGATTCTTTGTCAGTGATATATATAAGAAAAGTTTTGTTTCAAAATAAGAACTCAGATTAAATCTTAAAAGTTTGGGCATCCATAACTATAATCACAATTGTTTAACTGCAACTCATGCCCAACCTTTTAAGATTTAATCTGAGTTCTAGCATTTTGCAATGAAGCTTTTCATGTGTACATATACATATACTGAGATAGAAAAAAAATATTTGTTGCTTTTTAGTGCAATTTATTTACGAAAGCTATTTATTTTAAAAGTTTTTTTAATATTGTTGCGAGCGTGGCCTTTGGTTCGTTATTTAAAACACAATATTAAATAATTAATATATAAGTTCTTTATTACACTTAAATCATATAAAGTTCACAAACATTTATTTAATCAACTCAACTCTAATTATCGCTAACACTGTACTTTCAATTATCGCAATCTAATTACACACTATCGCTTCTTAACACTGCAACGTCTAAGACAAGACTCCTTTTCTGGCGATGACAACTGTTATATTTATACCCTAGAAACTCTCCGGATTATTCTGGACTGTTCTATTCCAAAAGCTTCTTGACTATTCTATTTGTTCTATTCCTGAACTTTCCTGTAGATTTCATAACCGATTCTCCGAACCTGAAGTCATTTACTCTCCGAACCTGAAGTTGTTTATTGCCAGTAGATGTCACCAGTTGTCTCTTTCTATTGCACGTAACAATATATTTTATTTTCTACTTTTTAGTCATAAATTCTACACACTCTTTCTCTCCACTCTCCCTCTCTTTCTCTCTCATTACTCAAAACCATGTATATCCATCCATGTTTACTACCTAAAATCACGTATTTTAACGATATTCGTTATAAAGTTTCTTACAGAAGAAAAGAAAATATGCCATTTAATAACACTCAGCAAGAGCTTTAATTTGATATCACACATGGCCCTGTGTACTTTTATAACGTTTACAAACAATTATCAAATCAACTCTTTATAGTTATCGCTAGTACTGTACTTCTAATTATCGCAATCCAAATAGTTTACCTTGTTCACTTCACTGTCTGAAATAAGACTCGCCTCCTGGATGTGAGAAGCGCCGTATTTATGCTCTACAAATTATACTAGAACCCTCCTGAATATTCTGTTCTCCGAATTCAAAGTTTGCTAAGATGTCACTAACCTGAAGTTGTTTCCAATTCAACAGATGTCGCTTGTGACACTTTGTTGCGCGTAACAATATCCATTAACATGCTGCTGCCTTTAAAATTGTAATTTTCGATCTCTCTAAAAAATACCATTATTTCTTGGTTGGAAATAAGTTGGCCTTCTAAGCGAAGTTGATCGCACCAACGCACATGAATTTCTATAACCAAACCTCACTTTTAAAGATTCGGGCAGCTCCCCATTGTCATCGTCGCGCTCTGACATCAAACTTCGGTAGCCTTTCAACAGTTCGAACAATTCACTAAATTCACACTCCCAGAATCGATAATAATGACATTTTTCGTGTAAAGAGCCATGGGCTGTGTTTGGATTACTGATCTTTTGTGTTAGTTGTTGTTATCTATTTCCTTTATTACTTCTACTAGTATTTGACTCCGCCCTACGACGGAACAGTTAAGGCTTAGATATTGTTACGTGCAATAGAAAGAGACAACTGGTGACATCTACTGGCAATAAACAACTTCAGGTTCGGAGAGTAAATGACTTCAAGTTCGGAGAATCTACAGGAAAGTTCAGGAATAGAACAAATAGAATAGTCAAGAAGCTTTTGGAATAGAACACTCCAGAATAATCCGGAGTGTTTCTAGGGTATAAATATAACAGTTGTCATCGCCAGAAAATGAGTCTTGTTTTAGACGTTGCAGTGTTAAGAAGCGAAAGTAATAAAGAAGCGATAGTGTGTAATTAGATTGCGATAATTGAAAGTACAGTGTTAGCGATAATTAGAGTTGAGTTGATTAGATGAATGTTTGTGAACTTTTATATGATTAGAGTGAAATAAAGAACTTATATATTAATTATTTAATATTGTGTTTTAAATAACGAACCAAAGGCCACGCTCGCAACAACTGGTGTCAGAAGTGAAATAAATTTGAGAAATAAAGTGGTGGGAATTGACTAAAAATTAAAAGAGTGATTAATTTTGAGAAATTGTGTTAAATTGTGAAAGTTCTGGAAAATAATTTATATTCATCTATAAGAGAATTACTAAAATAATGGGGCGCAAAGTGGACGAGCTTCGAACGCAGGATTTGAAAGTGGAGTTAGGGAACCGGTCATTACAAACGACAGGCATAAAGAAAGTTCTAGTCGAGCGACTTAGACGATCTTTGATAGAGGAAGGAAAGAATCCTGAAACATTTGTTTTCGAAGAGAACTTGGAGGAAATCGAAGTTGAAGAAGCGCCTGCGATGAAAATGGAACAGCTGTTGAGTACTTTAATGAGTAAAATGGAAGCCCGTTTTGATGAGCAAAAGAATTCTCTCGAGGAACAGAAGAAATCTATGGACGAACAAAAGAATTCTCTCGAGGAACAAAAGAATTCTCTAGAATCACGTTTAGATGAACAGAAGAAATCTATGGACAAACAAAAGAATTCTCTCGAGGAACAAAAGAATTCTCTAGAATCACGTTTAGATGAACAGAAGAAATCTATGGAAACGCGGTTGGACGAACAAAAGAGTTCTCTGGAGAATTGTCTAGAAACTCGTTTGGAGGATCAGAAAAATTTTCTAAAAAGTTCTTTAGAAGAACAAAATTTGAAAATTGAAGGAATTGAGCAGGAATTTCAACAAAAGGTTTCGGAAGTTCAACAAAAAGTCGCCGAGCAACTTGAAAACGTTAAAGCAGATCTGGAAAGAATAAAGCATCGTCAGCCTCTAAGCGTAGCAACTGAAATATCCGGTGCAGGTAGAATGAAACCTCCCATATTTGATGGACAAAATTCGTGGCATATCTTCAAGAGACAATTCGAGGCAGCTTCAGAGGTAAATGGATGGAATGATGAAGACAAAGCTATAGCTCTGGTGTTAGCACTTCGAGGTCCTGCGTCAGAACTCTTACAAACTGTACCGATTGAAAATCAACGTAATTACTCTTCATTAGTACAGACGATAGAATTACGTTACGGAGATGAGCACATGCAGCAAGTATATCGCCTACAGTTGCGCAACAGGATTCAAAAACATGGCGAATCACTACAACAACTGCAGGCAGATGTAGAAAGATTAGCGTATCTGTCATACTCCAGCGTGAATGCGGATTTTCTCAATGAAGTGGCGACGGAGGCATTTGTGAACGCTATTACAGATCAAAATTTACAACAATCATTAAGGCTAGCAGGAAAGAAATCAACAGCAGAAGCACTAGCCTATGCATTAGCATACGAATCCGCCAGACAAGCTTCACGGAGTGCAGTACGAGTGAGAGAAATTTCAGTGGAAGAATGTACTTGTAATAGAGTGCAATCATTACAGAGCCCGCCTTCACGTGGTGTCCCTCGATGCTGGAATTGTAATAGACCAGGGCACCTTCAAAGAGACTGCAGAAAACGTCGACGAGTGGAATCACCAGAAGAAGAGGGGAAAGAAGAATGCCAAAGATGTCGAGCCAGGGAACAAGCAATTCGTGGAGAGACTAGATATCAAACAACGACTAGTCGCATCGTCTCTCCTCTTGAGCAGTCGGAAAACTAGTAAAAACCAACTTCGTGGGGCAGAAGTTGGTTGGTGGAATCGACAGCCCCGAAGTCATCATCCAAGTAAGTCAGTTACAGAGAAATAATAGCAGTCTTGTTATATATGGAAGTGTAGGAAAAAATGACTGCGCAGTTACTATCGATACTGGAGCTTCAAGATCAATTATTAGAGCAGATCTTGTTAAGAACAAATGGCTTCACAACACCACCAAATATCTACTAAGAACAGCAACTGGAGCGGCAGCACAGGTGTTTGGAGAAATAACTTTAGATGTTCAACTAGGCGAACTACTATTTCCTCACACTTTCCTGGTTTCAGACATAATGGATGACTGCATTCTTGGAATAGACTTCATGACCACATACAAAATAAATCTGGATGTCGGAGAGCGGATTCTCAAATATGGCAACATAGAAATTCCTATGAAACTAGGAGAAGAAGCAGATCATCCTGCGAAAGTAAGGACGATGGTTTGCGAAAATATTACTCTTTCGCCATGCTCCGAGACACTAATATGGACAAAGCTTACTGATGACATCGGGACCTGCCGATTCTATCTGGTGGAGCCTAACCCCACAAAAGTTACATCGAACATCATCGTTGGCAAGACTTTAGTGAAGGCAGAAGGTGCAACATTAATTCCAGTCAGAGTGCTTAACACATCCGAAAACGAGGTACAACTAAAAGAAGGTGCTATAATTGGAAATTGTGAACCCGTTTACCAAATCGTCAATTTAGGATGGCAGCACCCGATTCTGTGTAGACTACCGCCAACTAAATAGCGTGACGAGAAAAGATAGCTATCCATTACCAAGGATTGATGACACATTGGATACCCTTTCCGGAGCGCAATGGTTTTCCACGCTGGATTTGAAGAGTGGTTACTGGCAAGTGGAAATACATCCCGAGGACCGAGACAAAACTGCTTTCTCAGTTGGCAGTGGCTTATGGCAATTCAAAGTAATGCCATTTGGGTTATGTAATGCTCCAGCCACATTCGAACGACTAATGGAATGTGTTCTACGAGGTTTAACCTGGAAAACATGTCTTGTCTATTTGGATGACATAATAGTAATCGGAAGGACATTCATGGAACATAAAAACAACTTACGGGATGTACTTCAAAGACTCAAAGATGCAAAATTAAAGCTCAGTGCGAGTAAATGTGCTCTATTTAAAAAAGAAGTTAAATATTTGGGGCACATCGTTTCATCACAAGGAGTAAGAACCGATCCAGAAAAGATAGAATCCGTCAAAAATTGGCCAGCACCAAAGGACAAACATCAATTACGGAGTTTTCTTGGTTTAGCTACCTACTACAGGCGATTCGTGAAAGGTTTTGCAGATATAGCAAGAAGCCTACATCAACTTACCGAAAAGGGAAAGCCGTTCATATGGTCGGATAAATGCAACGAAAGTTTTGAAAATTTGAAGCAACAGCTCTGTGAAGCGCCAGTACGTCACTATCCAAAGTTGGGAAAAACATTTATATTAGACACGGATGCCAGCAATGAAGGTATTGGTGCAGTGCTTTCTCAGGAGGAGAATGGTCAAGAAGTTCCAGTAGCTTACTATAGCAAAGCACTTTCAAAGTCAGAGAAAAATTATTGTGCTACAAGAAAGGAGCTACTTGCCATTGTAAGTTCAACAAAGCATTTTCATAAATATCTCTACGGACAGAAATTCATCCTTCGCACCGACCATGCAGCGCTTAAATGGCTTCTGCAGTTTAAGAATCCTGAGGGACAAGTGGCGAGATGGATAGAGCGACTCCAGGCTTATGATTTTGAAATACAACACCGAAGAGGTCGTATCCATGGAAATGCAGACGCCCTTTCACGACGTCCCTGCAAACTTGAATGCAAACATTGCGCCCGGATAGAAGAAAAAGAAACAACAGCAACTATACAGTTGGTAACCGTGGAACCATCTACAGGTTGGGACAACGAGGACCTACGAACAGCACAACGAGAAGATCCGGACATTTAACCTATTCTTGCTTGGAAAGAAGACATGGAAAGACCAGACTGGAAGGATATTTCGGAACGGAGTGAGAAGCTGAAAAGTTACTGGGCTCAATGGAACTCTCTTCATGTTGAATGTGGTATATTAAAACGCAAGTGGGAAGCACCTAATGGCGAATCTTTCCGAATGCAGATAGTCGTGCCGGCATCAAACGTCAAAGATGTTCTAGAAGAAATGCACGGTGGAACCTCTGGAGGACATTTGGGAGTGAACAAAACCATTTCCAAAATACGAGAAAAGTTTTATTGGTTACATATGCGAGAAGATGTGGAGGAGTGGTGCCGCAGATGCACTGTCTGTGCTGCTTGCAAAGGGCCGCAACACAGAAGCAGAGGAGAAATGCATAAGTATAATGTCGGAGCCCCCTTTGAAAGGATAGCTATAGACATCGCTGGACCTTTTCCAGAAACGGATGGCGGTAACCGTTATATAGTAGTTGCCATTGACTATTTCAGTAAATGGCCTGAAGCTTATGCAATCCCTAATCAAGAGGCAACCACAGTTGCGGAACAAATAATAACGAATTGGGTCAGTAGGTTTGGTGTGCCTCACGAACTTCATTCGGACCAAGGACGGAACTTCGAATCGCGGACTTTCCAGGAGATGTGTAAAATGTTGGGAATAAGAAAAACTAGAACAACTCCTCTACACCCACAATCTGATGGCATGGTAGAGCGCTTCAACAGAACTTTGATCGAGCATCTAAAGAAAGTAGTTGACTATAATCAACGCGATTGGGATCGACATATTCCTGTATTCCTAATGGCTTATAGATCAGCCGTTCATAGTACTACCGGACAAACCCCAGCTAAAGTCATATTCCGAAGAGAGATGCGTTTACCTAGCGACCTCAAATTCGGTACCCCCAGAGGTGAACAAAAGTTACCAGAAGACTACGTATCGGAGCTCAAACAACAATTAGCCGATGTACACGAGGCCACGAGGACGAAATTAGCAACAAATACTGATCGGATGAGACCCGCTATGACTTACGCGCTAATTCCGCAGGATTTAACGAAGGTGATCTTGTTTGGCTGTACAACCCGAAACGACGTAAGGGACGTTCTCCAAAATTGCAACAACACTGGGAAGGACCATATTCAGTAGTAACTAGAATTAATGACGTGGTATACAGGATTCAGCGTGGCACAAGAGGCAAGCACAAAATTGTTCATTTGGACCGCTTGTGTCAATACTACGAACATCAAGACCGTGGACCACCTGTTGTTCGGGACGAACAAGTTTAAGAAGGGGGCAGTGTTACGTGCAATAGAAAGAGACAACTGGTGACATCTACTGGCAATAAACAACTTCAGGTTCGGAGAGTAAATGACTTCAGGTACGGAGAATCGATTATGAAAGTTCAGGAATAGAAGAAGCTTTTGGAATAGAACACTCCAGAATAATCCGGAGTGTTTCTAGGGTATAAATATAACAGTTGTCATCGCCAGAAAAAGAGTCTTGTTTTAGACGTTGCAGTGTTAAGAAGCGAAAGTAATAAAGAAGCGATAGTGTGTAATTAGATTGCGATAATTGAAAGTACAGTGTTAGCGATAATTAGAGTTGAGTTGATTAGATGAATGTTTGTGAACTTTTATATGATTAGAGTGAAATAAAGAACTTATATATTAATTATTTAATATTGTGTTTTAAATAACGAACCAAAGGCCACGCTCGCAACAATATTTAACTTAAGAGGAGTCAGTACCAAGATTTGCAAGTTTCATACATTTTTCAATACGAATTTCTGGCAAACTATTTGTAGCAGAGTAATGATTAATATCTTAAATTAAAGGTATTGAAGAAGTCTGGCAAATAACGTCTGCAAAAATTAAAAAAAGTGTATTGGAATGGAGATATTAGCTCCGAAACTTGTAAAAGATGATAAAAATTGAAGTCTTTTAAATCAAATTCCTGTGAGTTGTTTAAATTGTGAAAGATAAATCCTAGATCTAGCAAATAACGTCAAGTTATTTTCATTTTTAGTGGTGCTTTTTATAATTATTTGACTCTAATAGTACTTGTTTTTTCTCCCGATATTTCACCGACGAGAAATTGCAATATTTCGTTGAAAGTTGTTACAGTATAAAGCAAAATATCGTATTTGACAATTATGGGCAAAAAAAAATTTAGGAGAGTTAATTCCCGTTAAAAATTTTCAATTTATTTGAACTGCAAACATTCTTTTTTCGTCTTAAATTGTATGGTTTTATTGGATGTTGGGTTTCTGTCTTTTGCGATAGATGACTCTAATGTGCTCCATGGTCTAGGTCTAGGCTAATTGTATATGAATTTTCTCACTTTCAGGACACAAACCTACGTAAAGTATATTTTATTACCTTTGTGTCCTGAAAGTGAGAAAATTCATATAAAATTAGGCTAGACCTAGACCACACCACATTAGAGACATCTTGCGTAAAAGACAGCAGCCCTGCGTCGCGCCGCTCCCGGTGTGACTTATAGATTTAATTTTGCAAGAGCAATCGCGCAGCGGCAACTTTAAAATACCGCGCCGCGCCGCTCTAGGTGTGACACCCACTTAAAATGATTATAACCAATTTTATAGGACTTCATATTCTAAAGAACATTTCATTACTACAACGACTGATGGTTTTCACAGTATACGTAAAAAGTCTAAATTTTTATATGGCCACACCAAGAAGGAGTTGCCCGACTTAGCACGTTTTTTAAATTTTATTTACTATTTCCATGAAAATATTCTGTACGCTGACGCCTAAATACATAGTGAAGAACAAGATTTTTGTATGGCAACACTACGAAACCGTTACCCCATTAAGCAGGATTTACATTATGATGACATGCATTTTTTACAGAAATTGTGAGGGAGATAGTTAATTGAAATTCAAATGCTGCGGAAGCAATAATTACAATACCTCACACGTACGCTCCCCACTAGTTTTTATGGTAAAAATCGAAAACTGTCAAACTGTCTAATTGGAAATCGTCAAGCTTTTAATCGTTTTTTCGTAGATATTCAAATGCGGATCATGAAAGAAGTATAATTTTACAATTTCTAAAATATTGCATGAACGCACGAAGGGTTCGAAGCAAAGGATGAGAATACCTACATAGAAAAAAATTTGTCGCAAAATACCAGGTGGTACTGTAATTCAGTTCTATAATCATAATTTTGTACGATAACGAAATTTTTATTTATTATTTATTTCGTATAGTAACAAAAACTTCAGTAACTACTCTGCTAATATGTAAACATGAAAATAATTCCACTTCCACCGGTGAAGATAATTCCAGTCCGGTTCGTGTTCGCATGACGGATTATCTCAAAGGTGGCATAATTCTAGCATATTATAAAGGAGTGAATCTGTGGCCGCACTGCACCCTGCTTGTGTTTGGAAAACAATATTTTCTATAAAGAAATAATTAAAAACTTTCAATTTCATATTATTTAATTACAAACTCAAAACTTACTTTTATTTATTTCAACAAATAATTTCACTTGACTGGTGTGATGTGCCATAAAATTATAGTAACAACAACACTATGGCAGCACGAGTAGTCGAAATTGACAGATTAGGGCTGCCAATAACAACGTTTTAGTTTCAGTAACTATAAAAACTCCCTATGCTTGAGGTCTTCTTATGGTTCCGGACACGCCACAGTGACCAATCGACGTCCGGAAAAAATTCAGGACGTGTTTGCTTCTCTCGTCACTCATAAATAAATTTCCGTATACGATGTACTATCTCCCTCACAATTTCTGTAAAAAATGCATATCATCATAATGTAAATCTTCCTTTAATCACATTTTCGAACTCAAATATAATCTTTTTTTTTAAAAAAGCCGTCTGCAAAATTTCAGCTCGCAAAGTGAACGCGTTCTCGAGCTATCGAGAGAATGGACTGGACAGACGAACGGATGGACGGACATGCAAAAATCAAATTAACTTTTAATACTAGGCAAGTACCAAACCAGACTTTTGATGTGCTGATGTGGTGATGGTGAAGTTTTAATCAGTAATCAGCAACTAATATATTGCGAGGATATCACATCACTTAAAGTGATCTGATTTTTATGCCAAATTTGCAAACACTTAAAATGGAACTAAGCGAGAGGAAGAGCTTTTTCTGCTTTTATTATTAACAGATGGAATAAAAAGACAAAATAAATGCAAATATTGGGGGTGTGGTGGGTTATATTAATACACTTACGAATATATTCGGGATTTTTGATGGCATTTACATCTGAAGGAAAACTAACTATCATTCATGATAAATGATAAAGGACAATATCTAACTATCAATCATTTTTATGTTCAGGATTGGCTTTAAATAAAAAGACATCTTAGTTAAAAACCTAGTTTATTTTTAATTCAAGAACTACGTATTATTAGAATTATATAAATAGGTGATTACTAACTAATTACTCAGACAGACGCTCCAAATGCTAGACCAAGACTGACTGACTACAGAACTGGACTTGTTGCTAACTCTCGAGACCGATACACAACTGGGTTCACTCTTAACTGTTTGGACTGATAAAGGCTTGGTATTTGTATACATACAATAATCATGATCAATAATAAAATAGAGCTATCATTCATAATAAACGATATAGTCCAACTATCATTCGCGATAAGTGATAAAATTCAGGAAGCCCAACGCCTCTGAAAGGCGAGTTATATTCTGTGTATGGAGGAAAGAAGCTATGCTAATGATGATTGTAAATTGCAAATTTGAGTTTCAAAAATTAATTGGAAGAAGCGTTTCGTATTGGCAGAAACCCAAATACCAGTACCGGGTATAATTTAATAAAAAATTACGCAAGAAAACGTACCATCTTTTCCAATTTACGACGAAATTTTTGTCCAAGCTTTTTCCAATTTATCCCTTTTGCAGTAGTCTGCAAAGGTTGATTCCCACAGGCACCTTTGTTTTTCAACACTTTTCACTAATTTTGAAACAACTTTTCGTTCTTATTTTTAATATTTTAAACTAACCAGACCAAATTAGTTTGAAAATAAAATATCGACTGATATCAGTAAAAATCACCACTTGTTGATTATCAGCAGATCAGTATTAGATCAGTACATCACTACATGTTACAATGTAGCATGTATTAGGGCTGCTGATAATCAGCAGATCAATACATCCGCATATCAGTGGCCTCGTGTGGCACTTGCCTTATGCCTGAGTTTCCAATTCAATTTTGCTATACAATCATTATTTTCATGCGTTACAAGCGGAATGATAAACTTAGTATTGGTACCCTATGATTGATTGATTTTATATTGGAGCGAGGCGTTGCTGGCTTTTAGTTACTGAGCGTGAGCAAAAGTGTTCAAAATGGTACAAGTGAACTCATCTGATATTATAACAAGGAAGCATTTTTGCCACCACTAGATAGTTCTATACGCGGTATTATTCAGTTATTATAAGCAAATTTGGATTAGATTTAAATATACTTTAATTCTTAACAAAAACATTTTAACTTGTTTCCCTACCTTCATTTAAAATATTTAAATTATTCTACCCAGAAATAATGCAAGTACTGATTATTTTATAATATGTATAAGTCAGCAGTAAATTAAAATTGAATTGCATTGAAATTAAATTACATCACATGACAAAAGAAAACATTTCCTACTATCAGTGCTTTCTCAAAGTGAGCTTGAAGCTTCTATTGGAAAGCGGATAATTTCGTATATGTGTATATGTTGAGTGGCCCGATTAGGTCTGGAAGTAAATAACGTAGTGAATTGTTATCAGTGACGTAATGCAACAGCAGCTATAAAACCAGACTGGAAAGAAGCACAAATCCAGATTTTAGAAGACAGATATACAAAATCACTTGCATATACATATGTCACTCAGAAATCACAATCAGTTCAGAAAGAGAGGAGTAATCTATCGTCACTTCGGCAGTAACTCCATGTCTATATGTATTACATTAGATAGTCAGTTCAGTAAACAGTTTACTTGCATAGCTTGAGGTCACGATCACGATACTCTATGATGTTGTGGTTAGGGAAGATAGTATTCTTAGTATTTTGTAGCAGAATAATTGAGTGCAGAGGGGGAATAGTGGATAATAGTATTGAAGTGAAGTACGAACCTAATTGGGACAGTTTAGATAAAAGACCTTTACCAGAATGGTATGATGACGCTAAGGTGGGGATCTTCATTCATTGGGGAGTTTACTCAGTCCCAAGCTTTGGATCTGAATGGTTTTGGACTAATTGGCAAGGTAAGTTTCATTTAATAAAAAAAAAAACTATTGGCATTTGATAGGATTCCATGCAACTTTAATTTTATAAACTAAGGATGAATAAAATTAATTAAAAAATTATCTTAAGTAAGATTCTCTTTATGTTCATAAGCAGTGCACACCTCTTTCAATATTTTTCTAACTTCTTTTTGCCAGACAAAAATTTGTTTATTTCTGGACTAGAGATCACAGGGTTTGAAGCTTATTCGGATAATTCCTCTTTCATAATTAATTTACAGTGATCAACCTTTTAATGGCCAGTAAATATTTTTTCCGACCAATGAAAATTAAAATTTTATAAATTGACAGTTTTCTTTTCGAATTATCCATATTGAAACTCGTTTTGGACATTACTTTTACTGCTAGGTGCCTCTTTGCAAGGCCACAGTCTCATTATCTTCATGTACCTTGTGTCCAGGTACCCTAAGGGTTAGTTTGTTTGTCTTTGATTTAACGGTAGATCTATCACATCCCTACAGTCCCAGCCTTGAAATGAAGTCATTTGAATTTAATGCCTCTATGGGCTTGGATGTCGGAGTTTATATATATGTTTGCATCATGATAGTCGCTTTGTCGGTTGATTCTGATGCATATTTCTATGGCATGAATTTCTGCTTGAAAACCTGTTGAATAGGATCCCAGGGCCTTGTGAAATTAGACTCCCACGCCCACAATTGCTTCTTTCTTAGATCTTTCTGTGTACAATACGAGTGATTCATGTGAGAATTACAGTTCACTGCACTTCCAGTCTTGGAGGTCTGCTATGATCACTTCGAAGTAGTACAGAAGATGACCTTTCAGATTTAATGAAACGTTGTACTTTCTCAATAAGTAAATATACGGTTTACAGTGTTACCATCGCACATTTTATAACGCGAATTAGGTTACTATCCATTCACAATCTAAAAAGATTGACCCTCGTGTATAATTGAAGATTATGCCGATCTATTCAGTCCATTTTGAATTCAAATCTAGAAGTTCTTTTATAAAATAATTGTGTGTAAAATTTCAACTCTGTGTCCACTATCAACCAAATATATTGTGAAGCAAAAAAGTTTTGTATGCCAAACCTAAGGAATAGTACTCAATAGAACTCAATAAAAATAGGAGTAATTCCATCGGCATCCACTGCTGAGACATTTTCAAGCCCACCTATGTAGTTGAAGGGATACTGAATGAAACATGTTTGAGCTTTAAAGTTGTTATTTAAGGAGTGGATATTTCATGAAGCGAAAATATTGTTAAAAAATGATGCAATAATATTGAAAATTTCAGACAATTCACTACTGACATACCCTTTGTACCCTAAGATTATACGTCATGGTATTAGCGGTAGTTACCAGTTCTTCTTTTTTATATTAATAAACTGCACTAAACGATTTTCCACGTATGCTGTTCATATTTATATGTAAGTAAAATCATCATAAAGTGTACAGGAAAGATCTTGAAAGTCATTATAGAATATGAGGAAGCTAACAATATTATTTGTGATGTCTTTGTTCCACAATGTATTCTTTCTAGTTTTAATATTTTCAGTTGTTTGTTGAACCATGGTGGAAATGTTTTAGAATACCGCTAATACTCAAGAAGGAAAAGGAATTATTAAACTTGGAAACGTCTTTGTAAACACTGGGCTAGTGTAGGCGGAAGTTTGGAAGAATTTGAAATGTTTGGTCACCATGTAAAAGTGCCAACTACTTCGGTATGGTTTGCAATTACGCGGAGGAAAAATCAGTAATTTTAACCGGTTTGGAGTCTAGGTGTACAGGGGATTGGACCTGTCAATATAAATAAAGACCTAAACACTCTCAACCATTAATTTGCTTGTAGGGCAGGTAATACTTCAAGTTCGTTGAGTTCTGTAACAACTGGATAGCGCTGAGGCTCTTTCAGTGATATTCTCTATTAAATCTACAGGTTCGGGTCCAGAATCACTTCCACCTGATTTTGTGAAAGTGCTCGCTCCATACATATTGATTCCCATTGTTCATATTTATATTTTTTGCTTAACCACTTACAAATTTCCAACTTAGTGGAATAAAGCACTTGTAACAGCAACTCCTAAAATTATCTCAATCCCAGCGGCCTTAGACCAATTAGCATGATTACTTTACTTGCCAAAGTTTTGGAAAAAATTATGTCCCAACAAATCATCAAAATTATTAACGAGCAGAGGACTTGGACAAGGTGGCAGTCTGGTTATCAACATGGGCATAGTTGCGTGACTGCACTTCAGAGGGTATCTGCAGATATTTGTGAAGCTCTCATAAGGACCAGATGACAGTACTTCTTGATTTTAGTAAGGCATGTGATTCCATAAACCACCCACAAGACTGCTTTCAAAGCTGAAAAATCAATTGGGCCTTGCATCTCCGCCATTCAGCTTGTTGCTGATTCTTTACGCAATCGATCACAGATGGTAAAAGTAAAAGATCTTTTTCCGGATCTTATATGTCTTCGCTCTGGTATTCCACAAGGTTCCATTATTGGGCCTCTACTTTTCACCTTATGTTTAAATGATTTACCGAATGTTGTTACTAATTCCTCCATTCACCTTTACGCGGATGACGTCCAGATCTATTTGAGTAGACCAATACGTTTGATGGAGGATTGTATTTGTCGCATTAATGAAGATCTTCGTAGCATATATGACTGGTCAACTTTCATTAAATCCAACTATGTCGCATTGCCTAGATATATATGGGAGCCGGATTGATAAATCGGAACTCCCTCCGATTTTATTAAATAATTCCGTTCTCGAGTACGTTGACTGCGTCAGGAATCGTGGAGTTTATTGCAGTGCTGATTTCAAATGCTGCAGTCACACTTCAAATTTTCTGTGAACATTCAGTTCAAGTTGGCTAAAATGCTAATTATTCCAATTTTTGCTTATTGTAGTACCATTTTTAGCAAACTTGACGCTCGGTACCAGTGAAAGTTAGATGTTGCTTTCAATGATGTTATACGCTATGCTTATAGACTTCCTCGGAATGCTCATGTGTCTCAGTATACATTGTCACTGCTGGGCACTCCTCTAAAAACGTATTTAGGCCGCCGTGAACTCATTTTTCTGCACAAAGTGATATATAAAAAGTTTCCGGAGTATTTGTATGAGAGATTGCACTTCTCATTCGGGAGGGGGTTGTCAGCGGTGTCAATACGGTGAGCGCTCTTACTTTGTTCAGGCAATACGAAAATGGAACTTTCTTCTGGCAAGCATTTTTCTTTATTATTAAAAGATTTAAGTTTTTAGGAACGTAAATTGCACGTACTTTTTATAGTTAGTTAGTTAGTATTTTAGTATTTAGTTAGTATTTTATTATTTATTTATTTTTTATTTCTTATAGGGTTAGGTTTAATTTTTTCCCATTAACTTTAATTTAATTGTTTTTCTTTCACTTTTATTTCTTTTTTTATGTTTCGGTTTGTTTTTATATATATTCGTATATTTATTTTACAATTTGATTTACATTATTTTATTTTATTAATTTTTTTATTTGTTTATTACTTACATATTTCGTTATCTTAATGTGTTTTAGTTAGCTTTTATTTTGAACCAGGAACCATTATATCAATTATTATCCAATTCAGTAAGTAGTATCTCGCATGGTTCTAGTGACCTATTTTCATTCCGGTGCCCTTAATTCAATAAAATCTGATGCTACTGGCGCTGATGACCTCTCACCGCGCTTTATCAAAATACTGCTTCCAATCATCTGTACATTTATTCTTCATATAGTTAATTCATGCTTACCTTCATCCTCCTATCCCTCCAATTGGAAAGTTGCTAATATAGTTCCAATTCCAAAGAAATCTTCTCCAGAATCTCCAGCTGATTTTCGCCCAATTAGCATACTATGCTTTCTATCTAAAGTGGGCGAAAAATTAATGTACCGACAGGTTTCTGAGCACGTAAGCAAAAATAATTTATTGACCTACTGGCAATCAGGATTTAGGACGCACCACAGTTGTGAAACTGCTATCTTAAAGATATCCACTGACATAAGAGGTTCTATGGATCAGGACAAATTTACCACCTTGGTACTTTTAGATTTTTCAAAAGCTTTTGATACCGTTGATCATAGCATTCTCTTACCGAAGCTCTATGCATATTTTAAATTTAGTAGTACAGCAGTATCGATGATCGATAGTTTTCTATCAGATCGCAGTCAGCAAGTCAAGCTCAATAACAGAATATCACTCCGCTACCGCTAGTGCGAGGAGTGCCTCAAGGTTCTGGTCATGGAGAATTCGTACCTTGTTCAGATCATCCGGCTATGGAATAGTTTACCTGTTGCTATACAAATAGCAGGCACTGTCAGTGTACTTAAGACGCTAGTTAGAACCCACTTAAAATAACATTTTTATTTAATTTAACATGTATAATTTAAATAATAAATTTTATCTTCGCATTTGAGCTGCTCGATTAGGTATATAACGTAAAGCTTATTAAATTGATATAGATTGTTTCTTTTTATATTTTAGTTCCTTTTTTTTCAATTATCTCTAGAACCAATATACAATATTGTACTTAAAAAAGATTATAAATCTTGTATGTAGGTACTGTTACCAGAAATAAATGAATTGGAATTTGAATTTGAATTTGAAGTACGTATAGGTATAAGATATTGTAATCTTTGTATATTCTCCGTTAATAAATTTATTATTATTATTATTTTGCAATCTGTGTACTTCAGTTTGGACTTTATTGAAATGATATCATAATAATTATTTCATAACACTATAATCCAGAAAATTATCATTACATTTATTATTCTTCATAAATTTGAAATGTTTACAAGGATCATTCAACCTACTTTTCTATTCCACTATCATAAAATAGCTCTAATATATTTGTCTCTTTTGCTGGGAATAAACCTCTTTAATCCCTAGATTGAATTTTGTGGAAATATTGTATTGATTTAGTATAAAAATCAAGCAGAGCATACAACACAATAATCAAATCATCCATAAGAATAATTTCTTGAAACTGAAATCAATCAGGGGAGTTCAATTCAACTTCTGCATATGACAAACATATTCGTTATCCAATTTTTCTATTAAACTATAAGAAAGTATTATTTGTCCAGAAATATTTTTTTTTTATCTATCTAGCAGGCCAACTTAAAACTTTATTATTTATATTTATAACTCAGTCATAAAACATTCTCAGTTTTTCGCAAAATATTTCCTTTTCGTTCTTACCCCTCAAATAGAGGACATATTATATCTCACTCTCTCCAATATATGTATGTAAATGCTGATAGGCAAATATGTTCCTTCTGAAAATATTGATTTAAAAATGTAGCACATAATGATCTTAGGGATCTAGATTAAGATAGCTTGAAGACAATGTGTCTTTTTTGAATTTTATCAATTAATAATGCAGATGTTCTTGTCATTAAAAACGCAGCAAATGCACAACTGCATAAGTGAAATATTATTAAAAAGGTTTCATTTCTAGTTTTGAAATTAAAGTGAATAGATAGAAAAATGTTTTGCGAATATTTTTTGTGTAAAGTGAATAAAACATTGCATATAAATTATCGAAACGTTACCGTTTCGTTACGTTACAAGTTCAAGTTACCTTTTGTTAAAAAAATTCTTAATTTTTCGGATGGTTCTGGCACTTTTTTACATCCTAACATTGGAAAGAACCTTGCGATGCTTTAAGAGGAGTTCTAAAAAAATAGACAAATCTGGCTTGCAAAATTATAAATTTCGAACATTGAAACATCTGTACGATTGTGCTGTTTCACAAAGATATTAAAAAAGTAAATTATTTTCACGTTTCAACAAAAGATTACACCAATATTGAAACAAAAATTAAAAATAGATATAATGGTGTTAAGGCAATAGTTTTATGACAATAGTGTTAGTGTTAAAAAATACTCGTTTTGTAATAAAAAAAAAAAAACATAATAAAAAATTTATGAAATAATAAAACAGAACTATTATAATACATTTTAAGCACATATTTCATTAAGTATCTAAAAACAATAAAAAATAAAATGTCATTCGGAGTAAATTCTAAAATTTTCATATGAAATTTTGCAGAGACGATAATAAAAAAAATTGTAGTTCTTAAACTAAGAGCTAAACATCCCCAAATTTTTGAATGTATTAATGTTAGGGCATTTAAAAAAAAAATATTTTTAGGGAGGGTGTTGTCTTCCGGAGGGGGTCAAAAATCCAAAATATATAAACATTGTGTTTTTTTTCTCAATATTTTTTACTTTTTTTTATCTGTTTTCATTTCTTTGGGAAGTTCCAGTTAATATCATTACTTTGAAATATCGCACAAAAGAATCGAATAACCCGATTCAAAGTTAATTCAAAGTTAATACTTAACTAATTCTGAAAGTTTCATTGAAATCGGAGGGGGTTGGGTCCAAAAATTGAAATTTTTTATTTTTATTGCTCTACGGTTAAAATTGCTGGAAAATTTTTGGAGAACGTCGTTTGTCGGTTGAACATTGTAAATAAATAAAATAAGTAATAGAAAAGCAATTAAAATTTTTTTTTTCAAATATAAAAAGCCAAGTAATTTGTAATTATTTGCCTTTGTGCAAGCAATCTTTATTTTTACCAATAAATCGCTTAAAATGATAAAATATCTTATCGAGTGTTGTTATGATTGATTCAGATTTTAAATGAGTACCTGCGTGAAGATAACAATAATTTAAAGTTCGTATAACTGAAATAAATAAAAGAAAGTACTGATATGTACGATTCGAATTCTCTAATTTTAAAATCTTTGCTTTAATCTGTTTGCAATTAATTTCACTTTATAATCTAAAAAAGGTCAATAACTTAACTTCTGTTTGTAGCAGTTTTTTTGTGGTTCCACCTATTAAGGTACTTAATGATATGTTTGGAGTTTTGGTAATTTAGGGTTTTTATTGTTTTCCATTTTCTTTTGATTATCTTTAAGCCGAGTTATTGTTTTTTTTTTCTTAATGGGAAGTAAATATATGTAAGTGCTAACTGAATTGATTCCTGGTCAGATTCAATCTCTATTGTGATGCTTTTCTGGCAAAATTCTAGATTTTTTTTTCCCGATCTGCAACATAAATTTGTCCGATTATTATTTAAGCTAGATTAGTACAAGACTAATACTTACAAGATTAGGGATAGTCAACCTGGTCCTTACCGCCCACTAGTTGGCGATTAAGCTTTCATGGTGGGCGGTAGGGTTTTCGTCCGATGTTGAAGGTACTATCGTTATTATCGGACATCTAAGATTCACTGAAAGAAGCGGGATGCATAACAACGTTGTCACTTCCAAAATATGAAGTGTGGTAGATTAAAATTAAAAAGTCTGGTAGATCGAAAAAAAACATGGTAGATTATAAGTGCACTTGCGATAAAATATTAATATTCTATTATATTAAGTACGTATACATCAATGTACCAAATTAAAATAATAAAAAAACTTTAACTCGAGTTTTTCCGGTATAACGCGAGAATGGAGAGAACAAGGATGTGGTTTCAAAAAAATGGGAGCTCATGGCGACCAAGATATGTGGAAGGAATGGGGCGGACAGGGTGCGGGGATAGAAATGGGAGCGGATTAACGGAAATTAAAAAAAATATAAAAACAATATCAGGAGCTGCAATAATTCGCAGAGGTAAGATCAGGATCTGTAAGCCCAGTAAAAAAAATAAGAGTTCACTTTGGTAATTAGGTATGCATGAGTATTATAGGCTATATTTGTCCAAAATACATCAGGTTTGGGAGGAAAGGGTAATCGAGTGATGTAGTTTGTTTTTGATCCTTTTAACGTATTAACTGAGTTTTACCGCCGAAACGGGTTTGTGTACTAGGGTCATATACACTCCAGTTCCTATATTTTGCATATATTTCTTCCGTTCTTTGTTTCAAATCCATTAGTAGGCAATTATCTTTTGAAAGTGTCGGCTTTTTAAATTCATATGAAAAATTGATATTGATGACGTTAAATAAAAAAAAAAAACGAGTATAAATTCCGAAATTTCAACTTTGTTGAGCCATAACGGAAAGGGTGAGGAAAAAAATTTATAGACCATTGGAAAGGTCCAATGATTATCTATCTATCAAAGTTTAAATCATCCTCATATGGTGTAACGTTCAGAAGTTACAGGGTGATCTATAAAACATACCCAAATATCTTAAAGTTCCGTTATCTCGGAAACCGTTAAGAAGCGTCTTAAATCTGGAGTGGGGAGTGGCACGGATCTGGTTGAGCAGTCGTTGGAAAGGCCATGAAGTTCTGCATACAATGCCGTCTTAAAATAGACCGTACAGGTGTACTTTTGATGATATAGAGTGTTTGATGAAAAAAGAGCATATTTTACTAATCACCCTGTAACTCGACAGGGTGACATTTGCTTCCCTCCTGCCATATAATTTTTTACTTGTCTCGACGAGAGGAATCATTTGGAAGAATGTAGTCATATTAGTGTGGGACACCTGACTGACTCTAATTATAATATAATAGTAATAGTAAACGACGACGACGAAAAGAATAAAATAAAAAATGCGGCCAAGTGCGAGTCGAACTCATTTGGAAAAATCTTGCTGTCATTTGAAAAAATAATGCCTACTTATGATAATAATAATGAATGAGAATAAAACGAGAAAAAAAACACCGAAAAAATCACGTTTCTTGTATGGAGACTCCCTTTAATTTAATTTAATTTTTATTATTTGTTGTTATAGCGGCAATAGAAATACACACTCTGTACAAAATACAACTGTATACCTTTCACGGTTTATGAGATATAGCCCGGTGACAGACAGATGGACGGACATCGGGGCTTAGTAGTTTTTACCCTTTGTGTAGGAACCCTAAATATGTAATTCTTTTCGTTGGTAATCGCATCACTTTAAAATGTTCGTAATAGTCCGAAAAAGCTTTTTAAGGGAAGAAAAATTGAAATCGGCAACAGCTTCTAGGTATTGCCATACAAAAATTTGGTTTTTCACTATATATTTGGAAACTGCCTGAGAACGCGTCGACGTGGAGAGCTGAAATTTTTACACGGCGTTTTAAAAAAAAATTTAAATTTACGTTTAAAATTGGGACCAATCGGACAACTCCTTCGTAGTGTTGCCATACAAAAATTTCATTTTAAATATATATTTGGTGGGCTCAAATTTTGTACACGGCGTTTTCATGAAAATTGCAAATACAAGTTCAAAAATGGACCAAATGGGGTGACCCCTGTTTGGTGCTGTTATACAAAACTTTAATTTATCGGGCTTTTTTCTAAAAAATGTAAATTTAAGTATAAAAATGAGACCAATCGGGCTACTCCTTCGTAGGGTTGCTATACAAAAATTTAATTTTTAACTATATTTTTGGGCACTGCCTGAGAACGCGTCGACGTAGAGAGCTAAAGCTTGGTACAAGTTGTTTTCATAGCAATGTTAACAAAAAATTTCAAAAATGGACTAAATAGGGTTACCCTTTCTTCGTGTTGCCACACAAAACTTTGGTTTTTCACTATACAGAGTGTTCCAGTGGAAATGATTCATATTTTGTATATCAATAGAGCGTTACTTTCTCAGTAAAAAGATCTTTAGACCATATGAAAATACTCACTCCTTTAAGAGATATTCGAGATTTAAGGCACTTTTATATAAAAAACTCAATTTATTCCACTTTAAAACCAGATTTTTGTTCCAATGATTAATAAAATCATGGGAAATAGGATAAAATAATAATTTTACTAATAAAATAGTAAAGAGAGAATACTCTTTAGGATTTTTTACCGGGTTAAACTCATATTTGTTCAAGAAGGAATTTATTTGGATTCTCCGGCATATAGCAAAATCTAAAAATTGTTTTTAATTTGTTATTTCATCACACAAACCCCTTCCATGGATCGCAAGAAAAACATTCTTTGTCTTACCATCGGCGCGATACAAATTTAACAGCAATAAATTTAGACGCATTAAATCGCAGCGAGATTCACGGCCACATATTACTTCTGAAGTAGTGACCAGCATTTCTTGCAAATTATTTCCAAGTAAACGCACCTTAATTTAGTTAAACTAGAAACTTTTCGCCGGACAATGAAAACAACGTCGAATCAGTTGTAGTGCGTTTCATGTTGCATTGTACGAACGCTATTTTAAATCAAAGTCTTAGAACATTTCTTGTTGATGATATTTGTCGATTTTTTTTGTAAAAACCACGGTTTGAAAGAAACGTTGTAAGTTACAATTATGTTATAATTGCAATTAAGCATACAAAAAAATAGTGGAAATTTAGAGTTCGTTTGTTTTTTTGTATTGAAGTAATTGAAATACATTCATAAATGATGACGCAATTTGATCCGGTATTTGTAGGTAAAGGCGCGTTCATAATAAAACGTTTTTAGCGGGCCAATCGTAAACGAAATTTTAAATTTTGTGAAGAAGAAGGAAAAAGAATAAAGGTAAAAGCATTTTATGCGACAAGGAGGCTCATTGATTCTCTGGAAATTATTTCGACATGGAAGGATTCAGCCAGCCACGTCAACTGCTTCTTTACAATTGCTTTCTGCCATCAAAACCGTAATTTTCAAGTATCGATTCAGATTTTTTATTCAGTTCACTATTTGGTTTTATGTAATATAATATTTTCATAAACCATATAAAAAACTACTCTGAGAACTATTCCAAATACGTAAGATAGTGGTAACGAAATAATTTATATTGTAGAGTGATGCGAGAAGAATAGGAGAAGCGTGAGATATAAGCCACCACAGATCTTCCAACCATACCTTGATCTGAGGGCGGTTTTTGGAAAAGTCAAATTGTTTTGTCAAACTTATCATGTTTGAAAATTTTAGATGAGGCAGCAAGTGGACAATTCTTCGAAACTTACACCTTTACACGGCAATTCATCTGAAGTATGGATCAATGAAAGTCAAGATCTGGCGGCGCCGAATTGAAGATAAAATAATTAACAATTCGCTGCCGGCTCTTGATATCTGCAGCAAGGATGCATTCCTAAATGTCCTTTTGAATATTATGCCAATTGTGACCATAACTCCGAAAGGGGCGTTCATTTTTCACTTTGCGTAGTCTCAAAACCTATTTAAGGCTCTATGCAATTCCTTATACGCCAGGGATTGCCTTTTCTATAGTATTTTCAAAAAATAATTTTTTATTGCCGCAAATTTTAAATACGCCGAGGATTGCCTTTTCTATAGTAAATTTTTCAAAATATAATTTTTTACTGTCGCAAATTTTAAATACGCCGAGGATTACCTTTTCTATAGCAAATTTTTCAAAAAATAGTTTTTTATTGCCGCAAATTTTAAATACGCCAGGCATTGCCTTTTCTATAGTAAATTTTTCAAAAAATAATTTTTTACTGTACCTTGGCGTATCAATTTATTAAAACAAAGAAGAAAAAAATGTGTATATGTATTTAAGCGGTACCATGATATTAATTAAAGTATTTAAGTTTGTAGTTCTCTATCTCAAAACTACCTCCTTCGAAAAATCCTGCGCACGGGCCTGGTATGTGGTGAAAAGTGTGCCTTATTAAATTATTTTACCATAATTTGCTTCGTCTAGGAACTGTTTATGCTAACAAAAATCCCATTTCACAATTTACAGGTCAAAAAGTACCGAAGTACATAGATTTCATGACAAAGAATTACAAGCCTAATTTCACATATCAAGAGTTCGCTAAGGACTTTACAGCAGAGTTATTTAATGCAACACAATGGGCGCTACTCTTCCAGGATAGTGGAGCAAAGTACAGTAAATTAACTTTTGAAATTCAAATTGTGTATCAAAAATCTTAAAATCTACAGATATGTTGTATTGACGAGCAAACATCATGATGGATATGCACTTTGGCCGTCAAGTCGTTCATTTAGCTGGAACTCAATGGATGTGGGTCCAAACCGTGATATAATACGTACCTACCTAAAACTTTATAAAAATATTTCAAAATTAATTTTCTATTATTTGAATTTCGACCTACAGAGGAACTTTCAAGCAGTATTAGATCGTTAACTCCAATGAAATTTGGTTTATATTACTCTCTCTTCGAATGGTTCAACCGAATGTACACAGAAGATAAGTCAAATGGATTTCGAACTAAAACCTATGTCCGAGATAAAGTCTTACCTGAGTTACATGAGATAATTTCGCGCTATAAACCAGAAGTATTGTGGTCAGATGGTGACTGGGAACCGACTCCAGATTATTGGACTTCAACGGATTTTCTGGCATGGTAAGTCCACGAGGTGTAAACTGCTTGTACGGATCATGTGATTTTTTTCTTTTTAGGCTCTATAACTCCAGTCCTGTGCGAAATACCATCGTAACAAATGATCGTTGGGGTAGTGGAACTCTTTGTGGCCATGGAGATTTTTACACTTGTTCAGATCGATTTAATCCAGGTGAAGTAATTGTTTTTAAAGGTTTTATTGGTTTATAATATTATATTTTCTCTTCAGGTACTCTTCAAAAGCATAAGTGGGAAAATGCAATGACTCTTGATAAGACAAGCTGGGGTCAAAGATTTGACACAAATTTGAAGGACTACTTAACATCAAAGGAACTTATTGATGGTGAAAAGATTCATGAGTTTCCCCAATATATTTGGTTAATAATTTTAATAATTTTTGTATTGCATAGAACTTGTTATAACAGTAAGCTGTGGTGGCAACATTCTAGTCAATGTTGGTCCCACAAGGCATGGTACAATCCAACCAATTTACGAAGAACGACTTAGAGATATGGGCGGATGGCTTAAAATAAATGGTGAAGCCATTTATGAAAGTAAACCATGGATTTATCAGAACGATACTGTCACAAAAGGAGTTTGGTATACAAAGAAAGCCGGAAATTCAGGTTGAATACGATATGTTAAAAAAAGTTAACAATAAACCAAATATTTTCTTCTATATAAATAATATACGAGTAGGTCGCACGAACGTGTATGCTATTGTTCTGGATTATCCTTATGATACTAATCAAGTTGATCTAATTGATTTGGGTGGAAAAACGGACCTGTCGACACAAGTTCATCTGTTAGGATTTCCAAAAGAGTTACAGGTGGATATTTCTTAGTGCACAATGAATATTTGGATAGTATAATTGACTAAATATCTTTTTCAGTGGAGGGCAAATCGAGCATCAGTTCAAATTAAGTTCCCTCCCAAGAACCTGATTGATAAACAAGGGCTGAGCTTAGCGTGGACTTTTAAAATTGATATTCCTAATATTAAAAATTGATTTTTCAAATATCTGTAATAAAAGTTGTTGCATTTAAATCTAAATTAATGCATTTGTAATTGAGGAACAAGGTGGCGATTGAGTGGTCGGTCCAAGCTAGCATACATCTGTGAAAGTTAGAAACTGTAAAAAAAAAATTTTGGTAGTATTAGATCGGGGCACTGACATTAACAAGGTATGCCTACTAAGTTTTTGACAACTGATACAGTGACGTCACGGCATAAATTCATATGAAGAATTCAGAATTTATTTTTTATTTATTTTTTTATACACAAAATATCTTTAGTACAATCGTGTGATGCCGTGGTTCATAGCAGTCATACCTTCTTACTGTTAGTATACCGTGAAATTGGGGTAGAATAATGGATGTGTGATTTCTGATTGATGAAGGATTTGTGAAGTCTGCACACCTTTATGCTTTTGGAGCAGTTAAGATGGGAAAATAAAGGGAGAGTTTGCTGGTTAAGTACAGTTATTTTTATTGATTGTACCTTAAGTCTTTTTACATCCAAAGCCAGTATCTAATCCTTTTCATACCCTAGATAAAAGCTATAGGGTATCCTATTTTTGTCACTCCATTTGTAATGCACAGAAATAATGATGGTAGAGCAGAATGGATTTAGACAAACACGCATAATATTAAAAGTTATTTTCTTTTTTGCATGACCGTTCGTCTGTTTGTCTGTGCGCACGATAACTCGAGAACGCGTTTACTTATATGGGCCCAATAGGAATATCTTTGATTTTCTCATGGGGCTCGCAGGGAAACAATGTAGAACTGTGGTTGCCATCATCACCGGAATGGAAGTTGTTGACAGCCCTGAGTGTCTGGCGTGCCTGAAAGGAGAGCCTGAGACAACCAAACACTTTTTGTGTGCTTGTCCGGCCTTCGCCCGGAAGAGGCTGGATACTCTTTGGTCTGCCTTCCTATCTGTAGATGAACCGAAAAATCTTCCTCACCAAGATCTGATGCGCTTCATTAAGGAACTGGAAGGTTTTGGTGATGGGATTTCTAGCAGGACAGTACAATTGACCGCTTTGGTATCCGTGCTGGGGATCTCTTGTCGCCCTACCTTAAAAAAAAATACATGGGAATCTGCAGTGGCCGTCGGCCGTCGACCACTCTATTGAATTAACTCAGTTGAAAATGTCAGAGGGACCGCCTGCCGACGGCCTCTCTGCAGATTCCTATATAATAAACGCTCCAAAAAACATTTCCCAGAAAAAATTGTTCCTATGACTGCAATACTCGTCGGCTGTCGCCTCTGTGTTTAAGCCTTAATATGAGTAATAAGACACGGAGAGGAAACAATTGAAAGTTCGGAAAATCGATATATTTCTGGAATGGGATTCGTCGGGAAGGTTCTGGAGTATTTTTAGAGTATAAAAACAGCACTTTTCACCACCAAAGGGTTTGTCTTGTCTTAGACAGTGCAGTGTTTACAAGTCAAAGTATACAGAAAGTGTTCTAATTGGATTGTCATAGTTTGAAATACAGTACTAACAATAATTAAAGTGCAGTTGATTGGTAAATATTTATGAGCTTTATAAAACTAAGTGAGGGAATAATAAACAAAGCCACGCTCGTAAAAGTATTTTGAAAAGTTTTGGGTGCCCAATGTATAGGTAATAAAATTTTTTGCACAAAAGTTAGTCAAAATATTAAAAACAGAAGCATGCTTTGGAATTATATATGGAGAAGTACGTACTATTGTGATGTAACTATGAACAAAAATACAAGCAATTAACAAATCAATTAATAACGCAAGAATTCACAATCAGCCTCATTGCAATAATCAATTGACCTGAAATCGTTCCTCAGTAAGTTAATACCTAGTTAATAAGTACAATAAATGTGACACAATAGTGTTAATGCATTATAAGCAAAACACTCCCTCAAATACATATCACACTTGAATCGTAGGAAGTACCTGCATTTGTTTACATGTTTTACAACATGCTTAATACGGGTCAAGCTAGATGCATCACATCGAACAAATGTTAAGCACATAAGTACAAATAAGTAATTTAGTTTAACATGCCCGTGATTTGGCATGGCATGATTAAGATTAGACTAGCAAATTTACTTCTGTATAAATAAAGTAGGAATAATTCATTAAATATTCATAGTGTTAACAGTGGCGACTGTGACGTTAAGAAGAACCTGTAGACAACAATATATCTAGCACTGAAAAAATAAATTTACTACACTATATAAAAATTCAAATATTTTGCTTTTAATAACTACTATGATTTTAGATGAAGTGAACAGGAACATCTATTCCACTTTTAATTTGCTGTCATCCTAAAGCAGTGTTCTGATCAGAATCAGATCATAAAAAAATTCCACTAATAATTTTTTTTGAAAATGATGCCAAATTTAGTTAAAAGTGCGGATGAATTTTTTCACCATTTCGTATGAATTCTTGAATAAATTCAGAGATTCGTTCAAAATCTATTCTTAATCCATATGTGACCGTGAAAGTTTTAAGCTTCTATCACCCGAGTAAGGTATCCGGTATCCTCACATTATTTTCACGTAAATTAGTGCATGGGCACGAAAATGTGATATTCAAACTCATCATTTATGACCCCTACTACACCTAGCGTAGTATCCATAAACCATGGAAATTTTTTCATTAGAATATTTACGCATTTTTTTGGAGGCCGACAACGGATGCTTGACCTGTCAACAGTTTTTATAAGCTTAACCGCGTAGAAATCTAGAATTCTACAGAAAATTATTCGGCAGAATTTTCATTCACTTTGAGGCCGACTGGAGTTATTTTCAGATAGGTATAATATTTTCATGTGTGCCGTTGTAGGCCTCCAATAATGCACAAAAATTCTAAAGAAAAAATTTCCAATAAATTTGTAAGAAAAAATTCAGGCATTCCCTAAATTAGGTCGAAGCATTTGATGTTATATTGGAGTAAGTTATTGCTGACTTACCGTTTGGTTACGTCAGCAAGTCGAGGCATCGTCAATTTTATATTCGACAGAGGCATTACAGATTTTTTTTCTACTTGCTAATATGCAATCAGTATATAAAAGCCACGTCAGTATAGTTTTGTTTTATTCCATACCGAAAAGTACGGAGAAACTCATAAAGTACCAGATACCTCACTTGGGTGATAGAAGTATAGTTTTTTAGAAATGGCAAAAAAATCATATTTCCAAAACTTGATTTGTATCGAAAATATTCTAAAATTATTTAGAAGTATTTTTTTAGGAAAGGGGAAACACAGGACTCTATGAGCGATGTGAAAAGAAATATATAATTTTAAACCCGAAAAAGGTATCGGGTAGATACCCTATTTGGTCACATTAGCATTAATCAAACTTTATAATAAAGCCAATAAAAGCAGATATAGACTATATAAAATTTATGAATATTTTAAACAAAATGGCTCGATTCTTTTGTATCTAAGAATTTATCCTGGTTTTTTTATCCGAATGGAGAAAGAAAAAAGTAAAAAAAATTATTATTTATCATAACTCTACGAATGTCACACCAAGATTACTATTTTGTTAATAAAAACAACGTTTCCCGTGTTGATATTTAACACATTAAACAAAATCAATATTTAACCTTCGCTTTACCGATATCTATCCAGGTAGATATTTCGATTTACTTTTCCTTATACGTCAGCGAAATTTCATCAAATATCAAAATGCCTCCCACTCAGTGACTAAATTTTCGGTTTATTTCAGAAAATAAAAAAAAAATCATTTTATTCGCACCGGTGCATATTTTTTTTCAATTTCGGATTTCAAATTGTATCTACTCGGGTAGATATATACATTGTTGAAGTTCGTCGTTAGAATAATAATAATAGTAATAACTTATTGCTAATATATGTACACCAAATTTACAATCTTTTATAGTACAAACTAGTAAATCGGTGCTTGATATATTTATGATAGAAAAGAAAGGAACTAAGATATATACCTATGTACTAACGAAGGGAAAAATAATCTGCATTGAATTGAATGTTCAGAAAAAATAATAAAAGAAAGTTTCAATACTAAAAGATACAAATTGAGTACCTACTACATTTTACAATTTACTTTTTAAGTTTATTTTAAAATTAGTTTACATACTGCTACTTAGGCTAGAAAAGAATATAAACTATTATCCCATATAGAAGGGTTATACGAAGTGAGTTCGAAGTTGCGTTCTAAACGCAGTGACGCTGTTTGCGGTTTATTATAAAAACTTATAGACAGTGACTTTACGGGATTAAGTTGCAGACCATTGTCTATAGAACAGGCATTTATTCAATCCAGACCACTATTAATTCGTGATATGCATTCCTCGAGGAGACCTATAGGCTGACTTACATAGATACACTTCATCATCATCCGCGTAGAGATGTATTTCTACGTCACGAACAACTTTCGGCAGGTCATTAATGAATAAACTGAATTAAAGTGGACCCAAAATCGATCCTTGCTGGACTCCATACTGTAGTGGCAGTAGTGTAGAATAAACATTCCCGACCCTGACTTGCTCAACACGCTCACTCACTCATGAGTGCTGCCGAACTACAAAATTTGAAAGAGGAACAAAGCTTCTGTATATGAGTTCCATGATCAACACTATCAAAAGCTTTTGGAGGCAATTGCAGCGGAAAGATTGGTAGAAGTAAACGAAGCGTTCAACTCGTCTGGACCGAAGTTGCATTCAGTCTTATCCATTCCGTAAATTTCGATTGAACGTAGGTTCGTATCCATAGTTTTTTCAGGTCGAAGTTAGTATCGAGTTCGAAGGAATAATATTGACGTTTTGTTTGCCTGATTGCCATGGCAGCCTTATTACGTACGAATGTTCTAAGACGTTTGTAACGCTGATAGAATATTTGCAAGAATAAGGGTAAAACATGTAAATACAACATTTATTTATTTTTATGGATAATAAAATGACTAATAAAATAATAAAAGTATGTACGAAATTACTGAAAAATATCAGCGTCGTATTGATGACTGCATTGAGGATGGACCTGCATGACAACCTTCACATTTTGTTTGTGTCAAGCTGTGCAGTGCTGTGCACCTACTGATTTTTTCTTGAGGCTTGATGCAGTAACCGACTCACCCAAAATCCATTCCATATAATTGATCGTCTACTGCAGTCGATCCATATGGTCTGTAATATGTCTTTGGGTTCGAGTTGATCATCACAAAGACCTCCGTAATCTAATCTAAATCCACTTTTCTTAGACAGTAGCTCTTGTTACTTGCCAATCAAAACGAATGAACCGCAATATTTGTTGGAATCTGTTTCTAAATATCGTAGCACAATAAAGTGAGAAGGAATAATGTCTCCGGAGAACACCTGCAGCCACGAGATCGTACCAGACCGCCCTATTCATCTGCCCGGATATTCTTGATTGAGATATTCTCTAACTGAGAGGGCATAGCGCGCTGGGCAGCCATCTTACTGATACCACATCTCTCTGAAAATACTTAGTAGCATGTCTTCTAGTAAATCAAATAAACGGTTTTGTAAAAAATCTATATAAACTTCAACATTCAAGACCTCTGGCAACTCAAAAGGTCTTACGTTTAAAATTCCGGTCCACATGTTTATTTTAAAACGATATTGAGATCTATTTTGTCTCATTAAATTTGTGTAAGTTGCGTAGGTTCATGTAACCCTCTTTTTTTAAATATCAATTCATCCGACCACAAAATTTTCTCTAAGAATCGCGGATCTTACGGTTATCTTTGTAGCATCGTTTGGCAAACCGCAACCCGAGGTTCATAATCCCGAGGTAGCAGGGTTTGTACTAGCTGCACATCCCACAGGGAAAAAAACGCTCTAAGAGCCCTTCTGAACCGCTTCCTTGGAAGCTGGTAGCGCTTCTTTTTCCTATACCAGTTCATTGCTTTTTAACATAGGCATGTCCGCAGAAGCAAGCGCTTCAATGCTGCACTTAAGTGCTCCCAGAGCACTCTAAATGATGGCCGAGGAAGTTTTTTGAATGTGTCTTTTCGAAAGCTTTGATGAGCTTTTTGGGTAATTATCGCAGTGGTTCTTCCTTAATCTCATAAGAGGCCTTCAAGAGTGCTTCCTGAGAACAGCATTGAAGCGCTTGCGCTTGCTTGTGATTATTTGTGGTATTGTGGTATTTTATGAACTTCATTAAATATATTAGAAGTCAATATTCTCCCGTACTGAAATTATTGTAGATTTTGTTAACAGAAAGAGTAACAACTCTTTGGAAAGCTACCGCTTCACTCCACAACGAACTCAAAATGAAACATGCGTTTCTTTGTACAATAGTGGGAAAATCCACACTTTAAGTTCGTGGAAAATTAGATGAAATCATCGAATAATCTTCTATAGAACTTCCAAGCGATGGCTCTAGAAGAACTTGAGTTATTTACTTGTACCTCTGCTTATTTTTCTGTATAGATCAGTGAATCTGCTTGTACAGAGCTGCCAAATGATGGCTAGAGAAGCGCTTAAATTGTGCTCCTTTCAGAAGCGCTGGTTTTTCGTCCCAATGGGATGGTATGGGTGGGTATATTTTTGTAATATTTGGTTTGGAAGTCGGCCCTCTGTGGAGAGTAGATGGTGCACATTTGTAAAAAATTCGATGATCTGGATAACGATCAGCATTTGGGTATCTCTCGGGATACAGTCTATCCGCAGCAGTAGCATTGCCTTGGAATTCACCATAAATGTAGTGCTTGGTGGCATATTCCTATGTGGTGTACACAGACATGTTGGCACTACACAATCACACTATAGTCCAGGAGAAAACAAAGTTCGTTGTAAAGAGATCGAAACTGTCTAAATCCAAATCAAAAGCAAAGAAGTCCAATAAACGAAGCGAAAAGTCGTAAGTACAAAATAACACGAACGAATACGGAATACTTTTAAAGTTACTTGCCAAACTTGTGTAGTACATTTTTGTTTCAGTACAATCAAAATGTGACATTTTCTTCCAAGCTGGAGCAGTTGGCTTAGAATTTAAAGTAACAGGTTACATAAGCACTATTCGAGATTACATAAGAAAAATAAAATTGAAAAAAGGTAAAGATTTGTGACGACAGTGACTAAAAAACTATCACAGGGTGATAGTACTCATGTAGCCAAACAAAAAATTGTTTGGCAGGGGGGGGGGGGCATATCACCCGTTTAGGAGTTACAGGGCGATTAAGAAAAAAAGCTAGTTTTTCACAAATCACCCTGTATCTTGAAAAGTACAGTTAAGAGCTCATTGTACGCAGAGCTTCATGGCCTTTCCAACGACTGCTCAACCAGCCCCGTATCCCTCTCGAGCTTGAATATGGTTCTAAACTAAAATTTTCGGATTTTCTTACCTTTTTATACCCTAGATGAAATCTATAGGGTATACTAAGTTTGTCATGATGGTAGAAGAAAATGGATTGGACACCCCGCATAAAATTAAAAGTTATTTTGATTTCTGCATGTCCGTCTGTCCGTCCGTCCGTCCGTCCGTGCGCACGATAACTCGAGAACGAGTAACGCACAGAAATAATGATGGTAGAGCAAAATGGATTGGACACCCCCGCATAAAATTAAAAGTTATTTTGATTTTTGCATGTCCGTCTGTCCGTGCGCACGATAACTCGAGAACGCGTTCACTTAGAAAGCTGAAATTTTGTACACGGACATTAAAAAAAAAAGTAAAATTAAGTTCGAAAATGAGATAAATCGGGCAACTCCTTCGTGGTGTTGCCATACAAAAATTTCGTTTTCCACGATATATTTGGACAGTACCTGAGAACAAGTCGACATAGACAGCTGAAATTTGGTACATTGTGTTTTGATAGCAATAGCAAATAAAATTTCAAAAATGGACTAAATCGGGCAACCGCTTCTTGCTGTTGCCATATAAAAATTTTGGTTTTTTACATATACTTTGAAAACGATCAGTCCTAGACATTTTTATTGTACTAAAAACTTCTTCAGAATAAGAAATCCTATAAAATTAGTTATAATCATTTTTCTGTTCGACGAGTCGTTCTAGAAATATATGCGAGAAACCAATGCAAAAAATCAAAATTGCTCAAATGGATGAACATACGAAATTTCATACGTGCATTCATCTAGGGTATCATAAGAATTGGTCTTGTACCAATTCTAGTTTTTTCACTTGTTTTAAATTTAACTTCTATTATTTCTGTAAAAAGGATAACATTTTTTTATAAAACCTGTAAACTGTAGACTCTCCTCTTTAATTTGACCTATTACAACCTATGTGTTAACTGTAGCCGTTAAGGAAGTAGTAAGTAAGTAACCCTTACAGGTTCCGTATGACCTGCCACACAATTTTTTGTTTGGGTAGATGAGTACTATTACCTCCTGCTCTATTGACCTCCTAGTGGGAAATACCCTGTATGTTTCCAACTATTCGTCCAGCTGCCATAAGGCGCTTCTCATATAAAATAACATAAGTCCCTTGTTTTTATCTATTTCCATATAACTTCAAGAATAACAAGTAAAAAAGCTAGAATTGGTCTAAGATTAATTTTTATGATACCCTAGATGAATGCCCGTATTAAATTTCGTATGGTCACCGATCTATTTAAGTTTGATTTTGAAGTAGTTTTTCGCATATATTTCTAGAACGGTTTGTCGCACAGAAAAAATGATTATAACCAATTTTATAGGATTTCGTATTCTGCAGAAGTTTTTAGTACAATAAAAATGTCTTGGACTGATCGTTTTCAAAGTATACGTAAAAAACCTAAATTTTTATATGGCAACACCAAGAACGAGTTGCCCGATTTAGTCCATTTTTAAAATTTTATTTGCTAATGTAGTAAAAACATCATGTACGAAATTTTAGCTCTCTACGTCGACGCGTTCTCAGGCAGTGTCCAAATATATAGCGGAAAACAATTTTTTATATGGCAACCCCACGAAGAAGTTGCCCGATTTGTCTCATTGTCGAACTTAATTTTACTTTTTTTTTTAAAGTCCGTGTTCAAAATTTCAGCTCTCTAAGTATACGCGTTCTCGAGTTATCGTGCGCACGGACGGACGGACGGACGGACGGACATGCAAAAATCAAAATAACTTTTAATATTATGAATGGGTGTCCAATCCATTTTGCTCTACCATCATTATTTCTAGGTGTTACAAACGGAATGACAAACTTAGTATACCCTATAGATTTCATCTATGGTATAAAAATAGTATTTTCCGTACAAAATGTATGAAGAATATGTGTACTACCTGGGTAGATACAGGTGTGAATGTGTATATAAAGAAAACACAGTATGAAGAAATACTAAAATACTTAAGCACTAATTTTTTTTTTAGCTTTGTCTACCAATTCTATCCAAGCCAGTGAAAGCACGTGCAACGCGATTAACATGCGTTGTTCGTTCAGATTTTATTGTAAGGACGTACATACATAGTAACCCTAATTTTTATACTATTCAAAAAGGCGGTCATATATACATATATTGCCCTTGAGAAAGTTTCAAGCCATTGTGATATGATTTCAATAAGGGTAAAAAATTCTTGGTTGTAACTTTTTCGACCCGCACTGTTGAAGCATATAAGCCTCAATATAAATAATTGCAAAGATTTCACTCACAGTGAGCGCATGCGAGTTACGGCAGCATGGTGATGAAAATGGCATAATATGTCTCTTGTCTTACCTATTTCTAAACAAGAATTGGTTCTCTTAAAAACATAACTCAAGGAAGAGCAAAATAACTCAGTTCAAGCATGTGTATTTTCCATGCTATGCCGTGGGAACTTTTCCCTCTTTCTAATTGCAGCTCATAAGTCATAACGTATTTAGCTTCTGATAAGCTATATTTACTACGAGATATTAAATACACCTGGTGTACTCTACTGAACGCGGCGCCATTGCATTGATGAATCATGCTTGGACAGTAATCAGAGGTGGATTCGTTAAAATTCTTATAGCTAAAACAACATCGATTTGGCAAGCAATTAACTAATGGCCATTACCAAATGCCAACATGTGGAAAAGTGTACGCATGGTCATGGGATTGGAAAGCCAGAGAAGAGGTGGTTTGCGGTTACTGAAAACTGTAGTACTCTGTACTTGAATTGAAAGCTCAAATTTTTAGCACTTTACTCATATACATTTGATGTCACCTATGTAGACGTCGTTATCCCGTATCGTATGTGAAATCTTGCGCTCTACTAGTTTCTCACACACAAGAATTGTTAAAGTTTGCTTGGCTTGATATAATTTCCGTCCGCACACTGTGTGAAAGAACAGTCTTTCGCGGTAAGTGCCACCGGCAGCTCGTCGGTCAGTCAGTAGTCTCAGTTAGAATTCTATACGCAGGAATCGGAAAGTAGAAAGTGCCGTTAGAATATATACCTAGTATTGTTAAATGATTTTCTAAATCAAAAAATATTACCGCGAAAGTGTTAGTGAATTTGAAATTCAAAGGTAAATCCTCAAAACGCTTTATGCGATTGTGAATAATTTGAATAAATTCATGAAAGGTGTCTGATTATGTATAAAAGTGTGTCTTACCGAAGTTTTTGTAAAATAAAATTTTTGCAATTTAGTGAATTAATATTATAATCAGCGGAAAAATACACCTTTCAGCGATGTAATATGGTACCTACATATTTATAAATGGAGAAAAGTTTTTCTTGATTAAAAAATTGTTTTTTTTTTTAATGATAATAATGACGTTACGCCACGTGTGTACGTAGACGTACCTAATCAGTACGATTTATGTAGGAGAAATGTCAAAAAGCGACTTGGCTGAAAGTATCTCTTCGAACGTTGCACTGTTCTCGGGGGCTGGGATTGATTTTTGGCAGCTAATATAATTAGGTTATGCTGACCATGAAGTTTAATACGTTTTAAGCGAACATTGATTTTTTTTTTTACAAAATTTTACTTAGAAAATAGAACTTCCCTTGAGAAGAAAGGTGCGCGTCGACGCCAAACTGCTTTTTCCGCTTGATAATTTTATTATTTTGCAAACCTTTCAATTTTATGCACCTAAACCTAAATATCTGGCGGTTATATATGTGACCGTGGGTGGCACACTAAGGCTTCTTAAAAAAGTTATGTGAACTCAATGTATGTGTTAGTCAGTTTGTGAATCATGTTATTTTTGATATTGTAAGAATTACCGACTATGGATTAATGCTTCAGCAGCTAACTATGTACTTTATGTCATAAGTCTATAGTTAGGCACCTAAACGGATTATCATCTATGTTTTTAAACTTTACTTTAATTTGAAAAATAATGAAGGAAAGCAAATTCAATGACCATAATTAAAAATCATACTTTGAACGGACTCTCATTATAATACATATATTAGTAATAGTAAACAGAAAACGGTGAAAAGAAAAAAAATCGGCCAAGTGCGAGTTGGACTCGCGCACGAAAAGTTCCGTACCATCGTACAAAACTTAAGACTATGTAGGTACTTTTTATTTATTTTTTCAAATGAGAGCAGGGGTCATTTGAATAAACCAACTTATGATAATAAAATAATTGAGAATAAAACGAGGAAAAAACACCGAAAAAATCACGTTTCTTGTATGTGGGCCCGCTTTAATTTTTAATTTAATTTAATTTTTATTATTTGTTGCTATAGCGGCAATAGAAATACACACTCTGTGAAAATTTCAACTGTCTACCTATTATGGTTCATGAGATACAATCCGGTGACAGACAGACAGGCGGCCATCGGAGGCTTAGAATAGGGTTTCTGTTTTTACCCTTTGGGTATGGCAAAACCCTCGAGAATACTTCCCAAGCGGGTAAACAGAAGTCTATATGTGTGCGTTGGGAGTCCGTTCTCTAAAATGTTCTATATTGATACTTATGGAAAAGTGCCAAACATTGACTTTATGTATGCTATAGAACCTATGCTACTATCCATACAGGAAAATAGTCTTCTATTAATATACAGCTTGGTTCCTTACCTTACCAACAGCTATATTCCCTATATATACCTTACTTAACAAAATAATAAAATTTTGATTGCAAACTAACCTTACCATTTAACGCTCACTAACTCTCATTTGAGTAATAATTGCCGGAGTCCGAATCTGTGGGCAGCTACATACATTCGATATCATCAGCCCACGGCATCCCATGACGGCACAGAAACATTACAATGATTACTCAACTGAGAGTTTTTATTTGAAGAATCGTAGTCATTTAGTTCGTAGAAACGATTACTACTCGTAATAAATTTTATTTTCACATGATCTGGCTTAACCTTAAACTTTGAACTTTAATCTTGAAACTTAGTTCAAGACTTCAATTTTTCAGTTCTGGCCGATAGTACCTAGTTTGATTCACATTCAAAGAATTTCGAATTTGTAAAATTTCTTGAGCAAAACTTCGAAATTTCGAAAATCTTCATATTTTGTGAGGAAATTTTGAAAATTTGAAATTCCTGGAATGTGAATAGCTGTATAATTAAAAGCGATATTCTTATCAAAGATTACCCTTTCCTATGATAAAATTTATAGCAATTAAAGTGAATTCCATATTTTATATTGTTATTTTTAAACTTCAAAATCTAGCGATAGTTATTCTTTCATACGGTTAAGAATAATCTGAAAGTTCCTAAAAACATCACCAGGAAATTGATTTTAACAGGTAACTATATTTTTATAATTTTACTATTGTAGATGGATCTCTACATCACAAATTTGTCTTTTTTGTTGGACACAGACGAATTTGATAAGAACTCAAATTAATTAGCATCTCCGTTTTCATAAGCTTAGTATATCACTTCATTTCACTGATAGAAATAAAGTTTGCTTAGTGACCTATGTTATTGTTAGCTCCATATATAAAAAAACTGGAACTAGTTTTCTCCGTTACTGGTCCTTCCCCTCTTTTCTATCATCTTAAAGTTTATTCGAAAATATTGAAATAGTCCTTATGACACTCGGAAGTTATATATTAAATCTGGAACAGTTACGTAGAGTCAGTGGTGACTCTTAAAACTGCTATTAAGCTTGAGATACATTGGTGAATGTAAAGGTGACTCTTGTTACCCTCCAGGCCATAGGCACCCTTCACACTTTCTCTCGTGAAATATACCAATCTTTCAAAACTATTGCAGTCATTTATTTCGACAAGCCACTTCTACGGTACACCAATAAGGTACAATTTACAATCATATCTAGTTCAGGAGTATTCCAAATTCTGAGATTGCGAATATGCAAGCTCGCCATATTAAAATCGATTTTTATTGCTCAAATTTCGTATTAATCCACAACTTCCGTACGATATGTAGGGAACCACCAACCATACCACTGGTGGCGTTCTTTAAAAATTTCCACTTTCTTGGAAATATTCGCCATAATAGACTCTCCAAAAATTCAGAGCCTTGGAAGTGCAGGCATATTGGGTACTAGCCACACCCGGTCAAAGAGCCAAGAAAACAACTGACGATATCAATACATTTTTTAATAAAAAAAGTGTTTGAACACTGAAATAGCGTTTTCATAAAAGTCACCTTCTAACAGAAAGAAAAAATTATAATTGGTGTAATTGTAAGACCAATAATATTATACCTTATATGAACACAAAAGTTAGATAAGATAAAAAAAAGTTTTGTATGGCAACACCAAGCAAGGGTTACCCGGTTTAGTTCAGTTTTAAAATTTTATTTATTATTTTTATGCTAACGATGTGTACAAAATATGAGCTCTCCACGTCGTCGCGTTCTCAGGCACTGTCCAAATAATAGTGAAAAACCAAATTCTTGTATGGCAACACCAAGAAAGGCTTTGTAAATTTAGTCCATTTTTGAAACTTTATTTACTATTGCTGTGAGAACATCATGTACCAAACTTCAGTTCACTTCGTCAACGCATTCGCGGACAGCCCCAAATATAAACGAAATTTTTGTATAACAACCCTACGAAAGAGTTGCCTGATTTATACCATTTTCTGACAGACGGATGAATAGACAGAAAGACAGACTCACATGACATGGAAAAATCAAAATAATATTATGCGTGAGTTTTCAATCTATTCTACTCTAGCATCATTATTTCTATGCGTTACAAGCCGAATGTCAAACTTCATGGTCAGCCACAGAATTTTTTCAGACATTTTAGTAATATGAATTGGGTATTCGTCCCAAATGTTATTTGATTAATTAAGATTGTAGAAAAAATTCCAGAAATAAACAAAACAAAACGCGATAGTCTAATACAACAGAAGAGATAGCCGGTAGAATACAAATCACTACGGTGGTGGCCGACTAATGTATAGTATCATAGATGGCACAAGAACTAGATGTCGCTTGGCATACTAGAGTATTCTGGAATGGACCATAACATATTTCAGAGCGTGCCGAAAACAAATGTTTTTATAATAGCAGTTTTGTATACATTTACATTTGATCGACTTCCTCAACACTTCGGATACGAAAAAATATGAATCACTCGACGTATACATCATTTCAAACGTTGTGGTCGGGAATGGACCACCCAGTCACAGAAATTTTGTATACTTTTTTGGTACTGCATGCGACATCTACATCTTTTGCCATCTATGATAGTATTTAGATCTAAGTTGACAATACAACAGATTCATACAATCCATATACTTACATTTTAACGGTATCCTTCTCTTTTGATTTATCTTACATAATATAAAAACAAGCAGCATTGAGCATTTTCACACGATAAAATTTTTCAAAATTTTCAACAAATAAAATAATACGAAAAGGTTAGGTATGCGGTCACTTTTCTTTTGTGTGACACTTTTTATGACTTAAGTGTTCTCGTCCCTTTTTTATGGCAACATATTACCGAGTCCACTTTTGAACACACATGTCGAAGATATGAGATAAATAGTAATCTTCAGCAAAACTCCCAATCAACGTGGGTGCTTCAGAAGGATAAAAAATATCTATTGTTATCCTGACACCAAAAGCAGTAAAACCATAAAATATGTAGGTACAATTTTGTCCTTTAGTTTTTTTTTAACTTGAATTATACTACATTTACTGTAATTTGTATTCTCTGTTAGTGTAAAATAGATCCACTGAATAAGTAAACATTTTTAGATTTAGAAATTGCAGAGTTAGTTTCTAGATAGACCACTAATGCATTATTAGGTACTTTATTCATTCACTGACCTGAACTGGTTCAATTCTATTCACACACAAAAACGCAAAACATGCTTTCGCTCAAGAGAACCGGGTTTTAATTTCATGTCTCACGTACCTATACAGATGCTAATTTCTTTATATTTTTGTAGTTTTTTTTTTAGATCTTATTTCGGTTTTGATATGTAATAGAATCAAGATAACACGATCGTAATTTCTATACATTGAGTACTAAAACCAGTTTAGAGCCTTGATTCTGATCACAGAAAATTGGTGCCTCTTATTTTTAAAATACGATCTTATGTAGTGACATATTACTATTATTATATTTTGTATTTAAATGTTAGTTACATTCGAAAGGCTGATTTCAAAAGAGCAAGTATCTTTTTGGGGTGACTGAGAATACAGCCAAATGTCATTTTACCCTTATCGGTGTGACAATCATGTGTCATTTATCAATTAAATCTTTTCTCTTTGACTATATAAGAAAATATTCTGATGTAATTATCTGCTGGTATTTATTGGGTGTTCGTTTTTGACGGGTAATGCTTGATTAAATCTTTAATAATCGCGAAAATGTATAAATAAGAAGGAATGTTATCAAAGTGATTATGATGCTATTACGCGAAAAGAAAATCAATAAATATTGCGTAAATGATAATTTGCGTAAAATGAGCTTAAAAAACAAAAACACTATGAAATCCTTAGTATTTTCTGGTCCATAGACTGAAAATCATAAAAGAAATTTAAAAATCCGAGATCCGAAGACATTTTTTTGGTTTTTCTCAATTTTAAGCGGTTTTTTTTCGAAAAATGTAAATATATCGGAAACTACATGTTCAAAGATTCCAAAGAAATTGTGCTTATTCAATGCAAGAAAAGGTATACTTTCGCAAAATTTCATGTAATTTGAATTATTTTTACGAGAGAAAAAAATAAGAAACTGAAAAATCGGTTGTCCGCCATTTTATCGAAAAATTTGAGGTTATGTTGATAAATGCCTTACATGAAAGTTTTACATATTTTTATTATCTATAGCTTTTGCGAAGAACATTTTCCGCTAGGAAGTCACATTTCACCGAAAATCGTAAAAAACCACTTTCAACCCCTTAACAATTGCAATTTCACGTTATCTCGTGTTTAATTTTTGTTTTTCTCTTAATTATAACCTTAACTAAATTTTCTTCCGGGTGGTCTTTGCCTGTTATTAATTTTTTCTTTTCAAAAATGTAACCCAATCTCAAAGATATTCTCAAACATATTCTCAAAGATAATTTGTTCCCTTAGTGACTCAAAACAGGTAATTTAAAAAATATATCGTCTATTTTCGGTATGACCCTAACATCTGTTTAAAGGCTGCAGTTAGCACATAACCACAGTATCCATACAGTAGGATAGTTTAGAACAAACTACTGAAATGTGATTTTTAGAATTTTAATTACAAAAAAAAACCTCAATATTTCTCCCATAAGAGGGAGCTATTAAGTATGATACGGAAGTTAATGGGTGAATAGTAAGTAGTTGCACAATCTACGGGAAGAGGTATTAGTCTTATGTAAGTACACATCTCATCATATCTACTTACAAATGTATTGTTCCATTACTAAACAGCTGTTTGACTGTAAAGTGGTGTTCGTTCACAAAGATGCCAAGGACAGTGTAATAGGCAAGACGGCTGTAATAATGCTTGTGACAGTTTGACAGTTCTACCAAAAGTAGAACAAATTTTTATTAGTTTCTTTTTCTTTTGCAGAAATATGCTTGTCATTTTGTCCTTTTCCTCTATTACAAGTTTGTGCATTCTGTGAGTTCTCTTTCGTCCACTTTAGATTTACATAGGAACTTTTGTATTGAAAATTGACTAGTGTGTTAGTTAAAAAAATTGCAAGGGAAAGTATAGTCACATTATAGAAGCATCCTACTCATGTGACAGTCTTGACAGACGTGTTCTACTGTATGAATATACTGTGACATAACCCTGTAACTTCGAAACTGTTGATATGGTCTTCCCCCCTGCCATACAGTTTTTTGTGTTTTCTAGGTGAGTACTATCATATACTGCTCGTATGGACCACCATGAAGGAAACACCCTATACGATTTCATATGAGTATTTGAACTTTGAATATTAGTTTTTTTTTGTAGGCTCAATGTTTTACTATTGTGCAATTCATTTTTCAACATTTTTACCACCACCTTACTTTATTTTAAGTGCAAGTTTTATGTGGAAGTTCTTATTATGGCATGCTATCTTACTCGAAGGACCAACAATAATGAAATTCTTGACCATTATACGATGAGCGAAAGACAATTTTAAAGAATTGATTATGTTTGCATGCACCTTTGAGAAAAGGGTGTGTTGTGTTTGAAAGTCATTCTGACGATACTTCTACTTTTTTGTAGTCTAGATCAAATTAGTTCTATTGAATATTCCATATCACTGTGTATGGTCTTTTTCAACTTTTCAATGCTGGCCTGGCTCCTGATACAACCACTGACATACATATAAATGGACTGCTTAATCTCCTGTTTCATGTGGCACTAATTTTGATTTCAGAAAGTATGCTCTCACTGTCAATGCTACCAACTGTCGTAAATTGGCGCATATTTAAATTATTTGCGAATTTATTTATATGCATGTCCGTGTGATTTACCACAAAAGCATTTGGGACTATTTGTATCGTTAAATTTTAATTATGAGTCGGAGAAAGTGTTTTTTTCAAGGATTTTTACAAGCCATTTCTCAATCCTAATCGTTACAGTTCAGTGGAAAAGTATGCTCTCACGGAAAGAGACAGGAATATGAAAGTGGTGCCATTTGCTTTCATGCATTTTTGGTTCAACAAGCAGTCCATTTATATACATGTCAGTGGCTACAACACATCAAAATAATAGTTGTTCTAGCACATCCACAGTGTCCTCTGCAGTGGTCTCAAATATACTTAATAAATTGCATTAACCTCGGTCCTGATGGGGTGTCTAATTTGATCGTCAAGAAATGTTCTCGCACGCTTTCTGAACCAATACGTAATTTGCTTAATCTATCAGTTCGCACGAATATTTTCCCTCAGAATTTAAAGAATAGCTTTGTTACCCCGGTCTATAAATCTGGTGACTCTCGATCTATTACTAACTATCGGCCTATATCAATATCTAACAGGGTTGCTCTCATCTTCGAAAGAATTGCTTATTGTCAACTTTTCTATCAAGGCACATATCTGTAACCAGCAGCATGAATTTTTTCCGGGACGTTCAACCACTACCAATCTTGTCCTTTTCACTGACACTATAGCTAGCGCTCTTAATGAATGCGCACTAGTTGATGCCATTTATGTGCATTTGATAAAATTTCACATAAACGTGTTCTTTTCAAAATGGCACAACTAGGATTCCACACAAATACAATTTCTTGGTGTTTCTCCTTCCTAATTAATCGAAGTAGCTTCGTTGTTCTTATTGGCACAACCTCGGTCCTCTTATTTTCTTGATTTGCATTAACGATCTACCTACGTTTATTAAGAGTGACTGCCTACTTTATGCTGACGATGCTAAGATATTTAGGAGAATTACAAATATCAATGACTGTTTTTGCCTTCAAAGGGACATCAAGAAGCTCGAAGCTTGGTGTAAATTAACATAAATAGATGTAATGTTATGTCTTTCTCTAGGAAATGTGATTCCATCAATTTCGATTATAAAATTAATAATGGTTCTATCTCTTGTGTGAATTAAATAAATGACTTGGGGCTATATTTGATTCAAAGCTTACATTTGCCTCCCAGATTACAGCCATAACTTCAAAACGCTTAGGTTAATCGGGTTTAAATAAATAAATATTTCGTTTGAATATCCCGAAAGACTTAGAAATTTTAATTGGTTATCCTTGATCAATCGCAGAGCCTACCTGGATAGTATCTTTCCTTTTAAGACGGTAAACTGTCTATTTGATTGTCCTATCATACTGTCTAGAATTGACTTTAATGCTTCCACTTGCACACCAAGAAATATACCTTTCTTCAGACTGCCCTCCCGTAGATCAAACATCAAGGAAAAGTCGCCTATCTTCAGGATTCTTAAACCGTATAATTTAAATTTAATTTGTATTGATATCTTTAACACCAATCTCCCGACATTCAAAGACTAATACTCAATGAGATCAGACATTCTAACTAAATATTTCACCCATGTTTCATTTTGACTTTTTCTCTCTTTTTGTTTTTATATCCTTCTTCACATAGATGAGTTTTGTACATATTCAATTTTAGTTAGTTTTAGTTAGCTTTATTTTTATTTTCTTCACTTTCGCTGTTTTATTTTATTTTTTTTTTATATTTTCTTTTTCTTTTATATTATTATTAATATTTTCTTCTTCATACTTTTTTATTTAATATTGTTGTTTAATCTGTACGGTAATGTATTATTGGACTTTGTTTGTTCATTATCGTATTAACTTTTAAATAAATATATAAATAAATAAACTAATTGGTACATATACCGTATTAAAGAAATATGTAAATTCACTTTTTTTCTTTCAATATTTCTGGTCTAAATTAGACTCAACTTGTTGTTTCCTGATATACTTGAAACAGTTTTGAATATATTGCTTCGGTTAGTTCAAAGGAATTTTTTATTTGCGTTATTTCTCCAATTATACTTACTTTCAATTATATCATTTCATTGACAATTTCATTGCATAAGATCATACCCAGCTTACAAATGCAAGCAATATTTAAAAATTAAATTCTATTCAGGCTTAAGTAAGTTAATTGAAAAAGACCTGGATCGTTTTATTACCAATAATCAAAATAAACTTATCTCTAAGAATTTATGTAAGAACAATTTCCATTACATTACATTTACACCGAGTTTATATGAATTAATAAGTACCTATTGTCATACTTTGGAAAGGTTAACTCGAATTCCACTTTTACAATTGGAAAATTTTACTTTGCAATTTTCTGAAGTCGTAGTATACTATACTGAGCATCCCATTACAAGTGAATGAATGGAGAACGCAGAACGCAAGTATTCTGTCCTTTTGAGCTCCTCAATAATAATAAAATGAATCGGATGGGCTTGTAAAAAAAAAAGTATTGAAAACAAATAAAATCATGGGGAAATCACAAATAGGAGAATTTTTTAATACATTTCTTTGATTCTTTAATAGCCAGAATCGTCGCGAGTGTATGAAGGCGTATAAGTTTTGCAGAAACTTTCGACCTGATTTTAACCTACTACTATTAGAACAGCCTAGGCAACTTTAGGTGCGGTCTCATAAGTTAGTTAGTTTGAAAAGAGGTTGGGACTCCAAGGGGTCCCCGGAACGCAAGCCAAAAGAAGGCCCATTGTTTACTCTCTAGACTCATGAGTAATGCCTTATAGGTCCCAACAGGATGCTCTTCTTACAAATCTAAGCGTTAAACTCAAATCCCCCGTGCATGCATGATTAATAACTACTGTCACCAATACAATAATATTGGTATTGGTGTGGTGACCCGTCATTGTGGTTTCGAGTGTCCTGAAGCGTCGTTTAATGATCACGAGCAGTCGTGGAGTAAAGCCCTCTTCAAGGAGCAATACGACCCTAAGTTTCAGGACAAGTCGGACAAGGGGGCGCAATGGCGGGTTCTGACCTAAAAGTGCAGTGATAGTGCGAAATGATTAGTGTTGTGCTATTTACAGTTCATTTAATTAAATAATTTTAAGTAAATTCTGTAAGCGTGATTCGTTTCGAATCACTAAAAGTCTTACACAAAGCTAAGTATTGGCCTCCAGCCCTCCTTGCCGATTTAGTGCAGCTCTTCCAGGCGGTGTGAACCAAGGAATCTGTATCGCTTTCCTGAGAGTGCCGGACAGTAATAAAAAAAGTGAGTCACTGTTTTGGATTCATTTTCGCAACCCCTGCATATAGGATCATCAATAAGTCTCATCCTGTAAAGGTGACCCCTGAGAATAGAGTGCTCAGTTAGAATAGACACTAGAGTTCTCACGGTTGGCTTTTTAACTCCCAAGAGCTTATTCGTTTGGTTTAGGTTAGGTTTACCCCATAGTTTCTTTGTAGTTCTACCGGAAGGGTCGTCTAAGCATAGGCGACTGTTTTGGCGCTCAGCTCAAATCGAAATAATTGAGACAAGGTGTTTTGGTGCAATCCCGATTATGGAGGAAGATTCCTCTGACGCTGCACCAAGATGAGCAAGCTCGTCCGCTCTTTCTTTTTCGCTGATGTTGCTATGCTCTGGCACCCACTGAACTGAAAAAGTACCCTGTTGTTCCGAGAGAGGGAATTTAGGGTGATTTTACACTCCAGTACTAGTTTTGAGGTTGTAAAGGGTTTTTAGATAAAGCCTTGACAGCTGCTTGGCTGTCTGAGCAGATGGCGATCTAATTGTTGTCAGTGTCTGAGTTAAGGAGATTCCTTGCCGCTTCAAGAATGGTTTTGTCTTCTGCCTGGAAAACCGTGATATGGCTTTCAAGTTGTTTGGCAAGTTTCATATGAGAATTCTCGGAAAAAAACGCCTGCTCCAGTGTTTTCCTCGGATTTGGAGCCGTCAGTATAGTCGGTCTCATTAAGTGATATCAGGGCAGTCCCTCGAAAGGTGAACAGGTGACTGGTAGGTTGTTAGACCTGCCACCTGTCAACATAAGCACTATGCTTCTTCAAAATCTGCGTACTAATGTAATGCTAATTTTTAGTGAAATTGGGACAGAGCCGCGAAAATTTTGATTTATCTTGCCCGGTCTCATAAATAAGGTCAGTCGAAGAAGACCTGTTTTCAGTATACAGGAAAACTATTTTTTGGAATGTAAGTAGAAATCTATAAAATTACCTGAAAACATTTTATATCTCAACTGCGCAAAAATTTTATTGGTTATAATATATTCAAAACTTTATACCAACTTAACATTAGCCTGCAAATTTTGCCTACATAACAGAAACAATTCGTAGTTTTAAATTCTGAGCATGCGTTTGAAATGAATTTTGCTTTGAAAATTGTCTTACGTAAACATACTTACAGCAAGTTGCTCGCAAGTATTTTAAATATGTCTTTTTACAACAAGAACTATGTAAGTGTGTCTACACTTAAACGTTTTGTATTTTTTTTCTCTAAATCATATGATCTCTACCTGAATCACAATGACACTACTATTTCTTTAAATCGGTTGTAAAAATAGAAATGCATAGATATAAAAAAAGCAACTTGATTCTCGATTAGAATATAGTGTGAAAGCATGAAAATGAAATTCGAAAAAATTCTTTCTGAGCTTTTGATTTGTGAAACTAACAAGGACAATGCAAACTTATCTCAGTGATTTATTTTCTAATGATAATCCGGAAGTACAAAAGCCAATCGTGATTTGAAAACAACAAAATAAAATATACGTAATCGATAAGAGCAAAAGTTAAAAAAAAAAACTGAGCTTGAACAACAAGTGGCATTAAGATAAGTAGGTATATATAATTAATTAGTATTGAGAAAATAAACAGCACTATCGCTTTTTTTAAATAACACTATTCAAAAGTTGTTAACGACCTTACAAATTACTTCGAAAGCTTTCATTTATTGCGCACGAATCGATTTTACTGAAACTAGATTTTCTATCCTTATATACATACAAATATTACGAGCTCCTGAGCATTTCATACGTCTTTGTTAGTTGCTGGATGCAAGTATAATTACTATGCAAATATATATTGTAGTTAGAGAGATATCTGTAAATCACGTCGCCACATTTTGTTTTTTCATTGATTTGGGAAAGCGTAATTAATCAGTATTTTCACATTATTTTTCCTTCCTAATACGCCAAAGAGCCAATGTCAACGTATTAAGCCAATTAGTACAGGTGTTATAACTCAAACTTGATCAATTATTTATTACATAATCACATACATAGACTTTCCGCCTTCTGTGGCTCTGCGCGCCCAGTGTAAGTTGCTAGAAAATCAATTTATGGTTTAGTTACCTACATATTTACTTTTCATACAATTTGTTTACTGTTTTGTTTTTTTCAAATACTTAAATGACGCGATATTTGTCTAAAGTGCTCGTGTAAATGGCACAGTGGTACAAGTATGACGCTCAAGTTTATCACTATATACCTGTCAACAGCAGAGCTATTATAAATGTTCTAAAATAAATTTCACACTTTGTGCACCCATAATTTTACTATTACGAAGGATACTAATTTTTTAAATTCGGATATTAGAGTCTCTCCCAATCGTAGTGAATTGATGATGTAACCCCTAACTAACTATAGTAGGGGAGCCCGGGGCATAATGACGAACGATTTATCTCTAGATTTTTCTTACAATCCCTGAATCGATTTCTTGAAACTTTGAATATACCGATATCAAGTAGGTTCAATCAGGGACCAAATGTGATATAGATAATTATCGTCTAGCATCCATATGAAGTGCGCTGTTGACCTAAGTGCAGTGATGACCAGTTCGTTACATACGGAGCATAATGACGAAGGGCTCCGGGCATAATAACAAATTATATTTAATACATGAAATAATCATCCTTTTTTATCAAAAAATATTATTATTAATGAATGACCATAGTGAGCCTTACAATAAAATTATACATTCTAAAATGACGAGCACTTCGAGTTTCGAGTTCGAAAAATGCAAACTGAAAACATCTGATATTTTACTGTTAATTCAATTCTTGGATTTCAGAAATTTTAGGATAAATAGGTTGACATTCCAAAATTTCTTTTGTTTTCATAGAATTCGAAGAAATATTGTTTTTACAAAATGTCAATTTTTCGGTTTTTGAGCAACCAACGTCCGAAAAATTCACAGTTTTCGAAATGCTAAACACACTCATTGTTGGAGTCATTTTCTTTGACAAAGAAATCTCTTCTAATGTAAAACTATGTCTTTTGAATCAGCTTTTCGTTGAGCCTACCAGAATGTTAAAGAGCTCGTCATTATGCCCCGCAAAAAGTTAGTCATTTTGCCCTGTAAAAAGTTACCTAGTCATTATGCCCCGCAAAAAACTGGTCTTTGTGTCCCGCAAAAAACTGGTCATTATGCTCCGCAAAAAACTGGTCATTATACCCCGCAAAGAACTCGTAATTATGCCCCACGACACATAAGTCTTTCTCCGACATGTTTTGCAAATTTTATCGAAAACTAATATGAAATCTATCATTATGTCGGGATAATAACAACTACACACCATAAATATACTTGACTTTCTCACCATTCAAATCAAAACGGCTAAGATATTCCTTCAAACACAATCCTTGGCAAAGCTAAAACTTTTCGTGCTCTAATTACAAAATCTGCTCTGTGGCAGACCCATAATGATCTTTGGGTTTTCTCTGTGATAGTGTCTACGTGCAGATTCCAAAATAATTTAGAATCCAGCATTTACCCTAATGGTTATTGAAGACCAGAGTTGTCCTTAAGAGATTAGATTCGACTAACCCGTATATCAGGGTCCGCTCAGGGCGAATCCAGACATTTGCTCTAGGGGATGGGGGCGATTAAAATATTTTCAATTCTAATTTTAAAATCCTATATATAATATTATTTATGACATAAGTATATATATTACATTACTTACCGACAGGTTATATTTATAGAATCATGTGCACATTGTTAATAATTTTATATTATACATATGTAGAGTGGTGAAATATAAGACTGAATGCATTAATACGAAATTTGATATACCTGTTCACATTTTTCAACAATATGGAACATATTTATGTGTTGCACATAAATAGTATTGGAGACAAGCGTGACTTAACGCTTAATTATAAGAAATAAATTGAGTAAAACGAATTTCTACCCTATTTACGAAAGCTGTCATAGAATCTCGATCTGAAGGATTTCAGTAGTATTGGAGAGAATTAGTAAAAATCTATAGAATTTTTTTAGAATTTGTAACGCTATTTAACAAACATATTGCAAAAACCTATAAAACGTTTCGTAAAAAAGGAACGTACGTACGTTTGTGACGATGACAGATTGCTTCGTAATTTTTACAAGAAAGAATTTTTTGGGATTCTCCGGTATATAGCAAAAGCTAAAAATGTTCTAATTTGTTATTTCATTACAAAACTCATTAATTTTTGGTGACAAGTTTCAAGTCTTGGTTTGACTCATCAACAGGTCCCAAATAGCGAAATTGGGTGATTTGAAAAACAAATGAAAAAATGAAAAAAAGAAGAAAGAAATGAAAAGTTTGAGAAAAATAGAAAAAACAATGTTTTTATTTACTAAAAAAATGTAAAATTTTTTTTAAAGAAGCAGATTCATTCGAAGCAAATCGAACCTGTATATGCCACGCATTGGGCTGAAAAGTAAAGAAGAAAAAGGAAGAAGAAGAAGCGTTTCGTGTCAGAAGAAAACCTTCCACTCATCGGTGCAGCTTGGTTTTCTGCCTGCTGCAGACGCTTGAAAATAGATCAAACTGATCTCTGCTCATATAAACTCAGAATAAATTCTGGGTGTGAATTATATGAGGAAAAACACTCCTATACGAGCCCAGGAGGAAAAATAAATAAAAAGATTACTCTTTTGGACTTTTACCGAAGAGATTATTTTAATAATATAAAATATGAAAATTATGAACATTTCGTACATACTCTGCAGGAGGTGATTGGGTAGATAACACGCACTTTCTTAAACTGCAGAATAATATCGTAAAATTTACAAAAATAGAACATGATCGACAAAACTTCAATTAGTAAGTTGCGGAAACATTTAAAAAACGTGCACAATTTAAAGCCAGATTCGCCATACAGATGTTGTATTTCTGAATGTATCCAATCATTTTATATGTCATTTTTAAAGCACTATAAACGATATTTTGAAAATTTTCGTTTTTTTGTATCCAGACAGAATTTGGTCCGAAAATAGAAGAAGTTGTTTCCACAAAAACTCTTTGAATCATCCTTAAAGTTTTCTTACAGTAGTCTGCCTAAGGATAATTTTACCTGAAAGGATGTATTCCATCTCCAATTTCAGATAAAAAATGTTATCAATATCTGTGATGTTGAAAGACAATATAAACGGTGTCTCAGAATGTGTTTTTGTTTTTACCGTTACGGGAAAAAAAACACAGCTCCCGGGGAGACATGACAGATGTCAAAAGCTTGGCTGGCGTTTTTAGTTTAGTAGCGATGGATTGTTTCACGGGACCGCAGCGCATAATTTGTGTACGAACATTTTATAAAAATCAGGTAAAATGAGTATGAAGAAACGGAATTTACAAATGGTCCTTTTTCATAAATAAAAATTCGAAAACTGCTCGTTGATTTCATAGTAATTAAAATGAGTTTGAAGTAATTGTAGTGTATAATTTTTATGTTTCGAAAACGAAAAACATTCTGAGACACTCTTTATTACTATAGCATTCGCAGATTTATTTAAACTAAGAGCAAAAAAGTTTAACCCAAAAGCAAATAACTTTAACTCAAGCACAAATAAGTTTATCCCAGGAACAAATAAGTTTAACCGAAGCACAAGTAAGTTTAACCCAAGAGCAAATAAGTTGAACCCAAGAGAAAATAAATTTATCCTAAATTCTCAATAAAACATTTTAATAGAAAATTTTTCAATTTCAATTCAATTCAACATTTTATTATTCATTTTGTCATTAAAAACCATAATAAGCTTCTCAAACATTGGGAAAGATTTTAGAGCAAAATTCGTCGATGATAACGCAACGCGAACCCAAAAATTGTCAGAATAAATAACAGTAAAACCCACTGACTTATAAGAATGGACTGAGCGTATTGTCATTTTCCTATAGGAAAGCATGGCACAAGTTTTATAGTTCTCTCTTTCGCCCTATGGCAGAGTTGGAGCTACCAACACAAAATATTGCATTCTGGATCGTTTGCTTATGCCATTTGATGTCTTTATGTTGGCTACAGATGCAATCACTGCAGAAGGAATAAGGTAAATATAGTGTTTACCATGCTCCGTCTCTCTTGCCCATAAGCAGGATTCAGTTACGAATAACTTTTGAAAATTAAAGTCGGAATGAGTTTAATTCCTTATAAGCGATTAAAATATCACTTGGGCACAAGAAAATATAATTTTTTAATTAAATTCGATTAACGGGTGTAAAATTTCATCTGATTGGCTGAGTTTTACATGATTTTATGTAATCGTTTTAAAGGGTGCTCTAACGGTGATATACAGAAACACAATATTTTTTGTGCCACATGAAATAGCAAATCGCTCAGTCCATTGTTATAAGTCAGTGGTAAAACCTTATCGCTAAGAAATCTAGTGATGCATTTTTCAATTAGTTTGTGCAGATTCTCCATCACAGTGTCGATTACAGATTTAAAGTGGTTTTCTATAAGATTTTCTTTAATTCATTAACATGAGCAGTGACAGAGATTTCAGCACAGGCAGTTCTGATGAATGGCAACCCAAGCTGCCCAAGATGTGTAGTTGGAGGTACGAAAGAGATGTAAATCGTATCAATCGAAATTCAAAGAAAACTAAGAAGAAAGTTAAAATTACTCTAAGATTGAGCGCCTCCATATTCTCCTATGCTCAACCCAATGGAACAATCGTTCTATAAAATGAAGGCCTACTCACGACCAGTTTTAGGTGATGTAAGTAGAGAGCTAAACATTCTTATAGTTATTGAAGATAGTCTGCAACAATTTGCACCAATTACGTAATGAATATGGTTTAACTCATCTCTGGATGGTCAGCCTTTGCACTGACTATTTGATCAGAAATTTTATCTTCTCGTCTTTTATAAACCTTTCATATTAATGTCACTGTCACTGTTTGAAAAAGTTGTTGACAAAATGAAATAATAAAATGTTGATTTGAATTGAAATTGTAGCTTTTTAGTAGGTTTAAATATATTTGCTTTTGGGTTAAACTTATTTGTGATTGGTTTAAACTTATTTGCTCTTGGGTTAAATTTATTTGTGCTTAGGTGAAACTTATTTTTGCTTGGTTTATTGTTATTTGCTCTTAGGTTAAGTTATTTGCTCTTGGTTTAAAAAATCTGCGAATGCTGTATTAAAGATGATAAAGATAAAAATCGTTTTTAAATTAAACGATTAATACATAATTATGAAATCCGTTTGATTCCAGATTACAATTTTTTTAAATATTTGAAAGAAACTGATTATTTCGCGAATCCAAAGATTATTTCTGTTCATATCGAAATTAGTGATGTTGTTTCACACGGGGAAATGATTGTAGATAATCTTGATTGAAAAAAATATATAGGTATAAAAAAAAATGATTACCGGAAAGTTGTGGTCTTTTAAAACGGTGCATGGGAAAAGCATTGGTATTACATATTTTTTATATTTCGATGATTGTGAGATAAACAACTTTCTTGGTCACTCAGCCCAAGCTAGCAGAAAAGCTACAATTTTAGTTTTCGTCTGATGAACGCAATTTTTGACATTTTCTCAGTTTGGCGAAAAAAGGGGTAAAGTTCGAAATAATTATAAGTGAAGTATTTTTTAGAAAGTCTGGACAATTAGTAATCATTTCGCATCATTCATTTATGGGTGTATAGTAAGATTGCTACAGGGTATTAAACGGAAATATACCAAAATCATAAACACGCTCTCCTTCCTAAACGTCACATTTTGCTCTTTCATAACTCAAGGTTCCGCTATCAGCTCCTGAAGTTTGAACCATCAGTTGTGGACTGCCCTGTACAGCTTTCCTTTCCGTTTCAGCGTGAAAACTTCATTAGCATTCAGATATCGCCGGATTTTTTTTTTATTAATATAATATAAATTTTTGATGCTGCAAACATAGTAAAATTTGGTGCTACCTTAAATAGAAAATCGGTCAGTCGCAACCCCCGGAATATACAAGCCATGAATGACTTGAATGCGAAGATAGTGGACCGGTAGTGGCAGGCATTATATAATTCTTACCTTGTCTTATTGCTAGTGTTTTTCAGATAAAGGTAGCTTCAATTTCGTTCGAACACCATAATTGCCTGGACTGGCCTGCAATTTGTTGCATATTAAAGGCAATGTTTTTAAAATTTTTTTCCAACAATTTCTTTTCAAATCGACACTTTGTTAACGAAATTTTCCAGGAGTGCTAATTTTATAGGGTATATATATAGCCCTTTTGCTTTAAATTAAATATTTGCAAGAAAACTGGATCTGAAATTAATTACCCCGGCTATGAAGAATTTTTCTACATACACTTTTAATCAAGATACCTTTTGTAAGCTTTCGATCATAAAAAACTGAAAATTTTTTTCTTGTACTGAAAATTTCTTAAGATATTTTTATACATTTTGAGAATAATTTAAGACTAGAAAGGAAAAAATTATAAATATAAAAAATACTTTTTGAAAAAAGCATTGCTTCAAAATCCGCACTAAAAAATAGAAAATAATTACTTCCTTCCCTTAGTGTGTACCTACACCGTACAAGTTCTCGAGAGTTTCCCTTCATTTGACATTGAATTGAATATTGAAATTATATTACATTTGTGTATAAAATTTTCAAGGTACACCAAAGAAGCAAATTCAATGTAAAATAATTTAATTAAATATTTTGATAACCAAATTAAAATTTTTGCACTGTAGTGTTAAAATTTCAACTGCTCAGACCTGCTTTCTTTGTGCACCTTGAAAATTTTAAAATTTTGTACAGAAAATGTAATATACAATAATTTCAATATTTAATTAAATGCACAATGTAGGGAAACTCTAAGAACTTTTGTGATTGTACCCATTAAGTCAGGGGAGAAATTATTTTAAATTTTTCGTGCGCATTTACAAGCAGTCGTTTTAAAAATAATATTTTGATATTTTCTATTGCATTTGATTATAGTATAAATTTGAATTTTATTAGAGCTCTAGTTCGAGGTGATCGCCCCCCTGTGTATCTACCCTTGACAGTGCTCGGTCTTGCCAGAGTCAGAGGTCAACCTCGTCACACCAACCGCGTGGTACAGGGCCTACTGAAGGGGTCCAAAAAGGTCGTCCAGAGTGACCCGTTGTCTTATTCTTCTTTAAAGTGGAATAAATCTTTTTCCTTTTTGATGTATGAATTATAGTATCTATATCTCTCGATAGTTTTTTGACATAGAATTTGATGGCAATAACATTTCCTAATTGAATTGAATAGTATATTTGCCTATTTTCCGTTTAATTCAACCATTATTTCAGTGCCCGCATTCGAATAGGTCCGAGAATATAAGTCAAGAGCACCAATTATGATTGGTCAATTTGGGATATTTTTCTTCTTTTTCTCCTTTAGATGGAGAGACTCATTTAGGCGGTAGCCTTGGCTCAAAATAATTATAATCTTTCAACACATTCTTAGAGTTCGGTTATTGTTCAATAAAATCTGATCATTAGACAAATAATATGAGCTGCTCTCATATAATATAATTAAGTGGCCATAAATGTGATTGTTGCATAATTTAATTGGATTTAGACGTGATGTGCATGTTCATGGTATTAATGTAGTTGCTTCTATTATAAGTATTCAATATTTATGTAAATCATTACAAATCTATACGTTAAAATCACTTACGTTTTACGAATTAAATCAAACATTTGGTACAAACGAGAATGCCGGGAATAGAAAGAGAAATATCTGCAAAGAATGCCATGTGCATGCCTTGGTCAAGTAGTAGAAATTTTATTGTCTGTCAGTATAAATGTTAATTTAATTTTATACAGCAATGCATTTGCAATTAATTTCTTGGCTGTTACTAAATATACCTACATTATGTACATTAACATTTAAAGAAATTTAGATGAATTAAAACTGTTATAACTATTCGTCGTTTGAGATGAAAAAAAATAGAAAACACAGCTAAGAATGATAAAATAAATTTAATTTTCTTTTCTTTTCTTCAAAAAAGTGACATGTAATGCTCCACACCTCAGTTTAAATGGATTGAGCAATCTTGCCCTAAAAATGGCATAACTTGGGGGTAATTTATTAAGACTAATTCACCGTGGATATAATTTAAAAATTATTATATATTTCTTAAAGCTAGACAATATCGTTGGAAACTGGTTTTATTGAAGGGAAAGTATTTAACAACGAGAAATTCCTTCAACATTAGAAGACATGACTGAAAAACTTTTATACGCTCAACAAAAATTTAATATGCAAAAGAAAAATAAACTTAAATATCACAGCTGCCTGTGTTTTCCCTTAGATTATATAACAAAAAGGATAGGCTATGAGGAAGAAAAACTTAAGCATTTTCCTGCATGCAGTAGAGCCGCATCGATGTATTCGTTTTAGTCATGGAAGTAGTAAACTACGATATTTTCAGACCGGGCGAAAAATGTAGTGGTTGAAACTTTATTAAGTATTGAAGAAATTCAATACAAGAGATTCCATTATATCACAAGATTTTTCAATTAATTTTTAAGATTATAATTTTATAATATTTTTATAACTTCATACATTTTTACGAATTTTTTTAGTGCCCCATTTATTTTCTGATAATATTTTTTGGCGTTGCCTTTGTATGGCTGTTGTAACTTAAGGCGACAATAACAATTCAATTTTAAACAAAGAAACCGGCATTGGAAAATGTTAAATTTTTTTACCACAGCTGTTTAGTTTTACTATACTATTTCGCTTGTATTTGATTTAAAACAATATAATTTATTATTGAAACACAGCACAAAGAAAAATGCTTATCACACGTACACGAATTTTACATAGCATAGGGTATCCTTTTTACTATATAATCTAAGGTTTGAGCTGGAGACAAACAATCATTTATGTCCATAAGCAATTCATATACCATTCTTATTTCTTGCCAGTGGTTTAAGCAGATATCTATCTCGCTTTACGTTACGAAACAGCGTACGAAGGTTCCAGCGTTCATCGTGTATAGGTAAGATGGTCTCCTTTGTCTAAGGATAAATTAAATCAAAGTAAGTAGTTTAGAATTCACAGTTTGTTGAAGACTGGAAAAAAGGTAGCTGAAGCACTCGTAGCGCGCTTGCTGGGGAAACCTTTTATCACTACCTGGAGTACCCTCATAAATTTCGTGTAACCGTTAAGTGGGTGTCACGGCGCGGTATTTTTAAGCTCCCACTGCACGGTTTCTCTGGCAAAATTAAATCTATAAGACACACCGGGAGCAGCGCGGCAAGATAGCTGCCACGCGCGATTTTGGAGAGTACTCAAAAACACAATTTTGCCGCTGCCGCTGGCAACAAAATTTCTTTTTCATTCGAAATAAGTCCGCATAATTCGTTACATGAGGCTCTTGGCGTTCTAAACTACTAGTAACAGAACTTTATCGGAACTACAGTACATCTGGATAAAATCCGCGGCTCCTGTGTGAACACTCTATTTTGTCGCGTGACAACGCGCCGCGCTGCTCCCAGTGTTCCGGGACTTTAACCTTCAGATTCAGCAAAATCAGTTCTTGGAGGAAGAAGAAGGGCCTCGGTATGGTCCTGGAATAGTTGAAGTAAGTCATCAAAGATGTTTTATAATGTTAAACCTTAACGCGTTTTTCTGGTAACATTATATTTTTCAACGGATAAACCGATTCATATGAATCTCTGCGCAATTGAAAGGAAATTCAAATTGCGGGGCCATCAGGAAGCCATTTTTGTCAAAAATTTATTTAGAAATAGTTTTTTCGGTCGTTGAAGCAAAAAAAAAAAAAAAACAACAAGGGCAAAAATAATGAGTTTGTTTTTCAACGGCTAGCATTTTGTTATTCAGAGTTTTTTTTGAAAACGAAAACCGATAACATTAACATATTTAGTTTAATCATTTTCAACCTTATTTGTTTCGGATGAAATGGCAGAGTTGTGGAGCGCCCCGCACTTGGAATTTAGTTTCCATTGTCTTCTATCAATAAAATCAATAAAATACGTTAAAACCCATTCTCAAAAGTATTTATTTTATGTTAAAAAAAAAATCCCAAAGTTCATGCATTTCATGACTCTCGACAGTAACCTTCCCTTAAGGTGATCAGTCGGTATTTGTTAAGAATTATATTGCATTATTTCAGCCGTATAACAATGAAATTTCAAAACACTTGAATATTAAAGAAGTTCAAAGAAATTGCTTAAATCACTAATCTCAATTAGCCTTCTGATTTCAGAACTAATTAGTTTGATATTTCTAAAGTTTTAGAAACGAGGTAAAAGAAAATCTTTAAATAAAAAACAAATCTATGTGTATGGCTCTCTATAGCAATATTTCCTCCCATAGTTCTGATTGTTGCAAGTATCCTATATTTTTCTTTAATTAATAATTAAAAATCTTGACATAATGATTAGCTCGCAAATGTCTTGCTTTGATAAGGTATGTATATCAAGTTACTTTTATCTAAAATTTACACATCTATTAGACATTTATGGTTATCTAGATCCATATATTCGTACAGAGCATGAATTATTATTATTATTGACCCACTTGTAAAACCTCATTTTACGCTTGAGTTTTCTGTGCCTTGAAATAAAAGCCATAAGAAAAAACATCACAATACGCTTTACTTCCACATTTAAAACATTTTTTCCGATAAGAGTGGGAAATAATATCACTCATGCAGTCTGAGAAAAAGAAAAAGGCTTTATATTTTAATCTGGTAAATAAAATTTTTCTCCACATATTTTAAATACCAAACGCCTTTAACAAAGTAATTATTATTATTATTATTATTTGTAATGAAATTACCTTCTTAAAAACAAATAAAAATTTGAAACCTTGAACCCAGTCAATCAGAAAACTTTTAAATGTTTATCCCACACAGAAAAGAAATTAAAAATATAAAAAGAATACCTCAGAATTTAATACGATTCGTCGTTTTTTTTATATATTTCTCGGAAATTATCGAAAACTATTGCCAAAATATTTTGTAAATTGCGGATGTTTTTGCAAACAAATCGCCCATAATAAGGTTACTGAACTCGGATATTATTGTTTTGATCGTCATCAGACAAACTAACATTAAATTTTTTGTGGCTTGAAAATATCAATTGTTGCATTTACTGAGTTAGAAAAGTCATTGGCTGTTAAAAAACATTCCTCTAGTAAATAATAAAATTCAATATTTAGGTAACCTTTTACTAAGTAAAATCGTGTATCCTTTCACAGCACTTGTTGTATGAAATGTCTGCTAGTAAATCGATATTCCGAATGATGTCTGTTATAGACTGTATTTTTTTTTAATTCAGCAGTCTTGCCAAGAATTATAGACTGTGTAATTCCTGTATTAGGTCAGTCAATAGGGGACTTTGCCCTACAAAAGCTGGGGTAGTTGTGATTTTTATATATGTTATTTAGTTCGGGGCCCTGATTAAAAATCTAAGTTTTCATCCTCGGAGGGGTTCTGTGCAGTCCGCCATCTTGAATTATAAGTACAAAAAACTAGGGTTTTCAAAATAACTACTCAACGGTTGATACTAACGACAAAAAAACAGTTTGCAGAAGAATAAATTCCTTGCATTTTATGTTTAAACACTTATTTTGTAAGTCTAATGTGTAACGAGTTACAGCGGCGGAAACGTGAATATTCTTCCAAAAAACGGCTGTTTCGTCCATGGTGGTCCGTAGGACAGGAGGTGATAGTAGTCACATAGTCAACCAAAAAATTGTATGCCAAGGTGGGGGGGGGGCGGCGGCATCTCAAATGCTTCGGAGTTACAGGGTGATTAAGATCATTTGCTAGTTATTCACCAAAATAACCTGTATCTTAAAAAAGGTGTATGGTCAGTTACAAATTTCATTGTATGCAGAACTTCATCCATTTTCCAACCACTGCTCTATTAGCTCCGTACTCCTCTCCCCTCAGGAGTTACGGTGTGGTCTAAACTAAGAATTTCGGATTTTCTTACCTTTTTATTGATCTCTTTCTTTTTAAAGGGGTGCTAAACCTAACTTTTTTTATACAAACTATAAACAGTAGACTATCCTCCTTGATTTTACTCATTTTAATTATGTGCTCACTGTAGCCGTTAAACATTTATTAGCTCATAAATTATTCAGGTTATACAGAAATTAGACAATATTTTTTTAAATGGTGCATTTTCAGTCATTAAGGGAACAAATTATTTTTAGTTTAGACCATCATAACTCCTGAGGGGAGACAGGTACGGGGCTGATCGAGCAGTCGTTGGCAGGGCCATCAAGTTCTGCATAGAATTAGTTTGGTAAGAGACCCGTACACTCTGTTTTTTTTTAATACAGTATATTTTGTGCAAGATTAGAAAATTTTCTTAATCACCCTTTGCCATACAATTTTTTGTTTGACTAGGTGACTACTATCACCTTCTGTCTTATGGACGACCATGGATGAAACAGCCGTTTTTTGAAAGAATATTCACGTTTCCGCCGCTGTAACTCGTTACACATTAGACTTACAAAATAAGTGTTTAAACATAAAATGCAAGGAATTTATTCTACTTCAAATTTGTATTTTTGTCGTAGTATCAACCGTTGAGTAATTATTTTGAAAAAAACAATTTTTTGTACATTTAATACAAGATGGCGGACCGCGCAAACCCCCTCCGAGGGTGAAAACTTGGATTTTTTATCGGGGCCAGGAACTTGGTGTTTCCCCTTAGTAGGTCAATAGAGCAGGAGATGATGGTACTCACCTAGATGAACCAAAAATTGTATGGCAGAGGGTGGGCCATATCAACCGTTTAGGAGTTACAGGGTGATTAAGAAAAAATGCTAGTTTTTCGTAAATCATCCTGTATCTTAAAAATTACAGGGCATACGGTTACAGTTAACAGCATTGTATTCAGAATTTGATGGCCTTTCCAACGACTGCTAAACCAGTCCCATACTCCTCATCCGTCAAGAATTATGGTTGTGCAAACTAAATATTTCGAATTTTCTTACCTTTTTTTTTACTTTGAAATCCTTTTTGTTTATAAATAGGTAGTTAACAGGACTTTTTTCAACAAAAGCTGTAAACTGTAGACTCTACTTCTAGGGGAACAAATTCTACTGGAGAATAGGGTAGAGAATAGCTTCGAGAATAGGCTAAGAGGAAATAACATCAACACAACGCTTGAAACAATTAAAATTAATATGAAAATAAGCGTTCTGTAAAAATTACCCACTAAAAGTAGGTGCTATTTTCAGTCCATTTGATCATCCACCTGAGAATGCAATTCGCAATTTAGTGAAAACTTTTAATAAAACTGGTGCGATTCATGATAAACATATCAAAAGATTCACGTTGAAATGAAAAAAATTAGTGCTGTTCATGAAAGAGTTAAACCTTCAACATCGACTCCAGGGTTTTCACAAGAACAAGCTAATTGCGAATATTTTGGATACCAACAATATTTAAAATCATAACGATTGAAGGAAACGACTATTTGCAATGTCAAAATTTCGATGATTAAAAATGTGAGATGAAAATATGCAGATCAATTGACTTAAATAAAAATTATCTTCAGTATTGAGGCTGATTTCACATTAGATGGACGTGTGAATACGCAAAATTGCTGCATTTGCATTGATGAAAGTATTAATTTAATTTTTTAAATATTTTTAGAATCTAATTTTTTTAGTGCATTATTTGGTCAACGTAGAAATCAACACCATAAGCGTAACTTTTACAACAATTTCAAAGTGGTCTTATTTATGTAAAAATCTTTCCATACAAGCAACCGACATATGTATTCATTTTATAAACTATAATTTTTACATTGCACTAGTCTGGATTATGCTTTTAACAGTTGCCAGGTGGGGTGAGCATTGCTAAGACATTCCAAATCAATTATTTTGTTTCTTGACTGACTGATCTAGTTAGAACATGTAATTAAAGTCAAAGCACCAAACTTAAAGTCAAGCCTAAAAATAGGTTAGGTCATAATTTTCTATTAATATTCATATAAATATGTAAAATTTATATCCAATTTCCAAATCTACTTTGTAATATTAATAATTTAAATTGACATTGAAATTGTCTATAGAAAGATATATGAATATTAAAACATTTACCTGAACATCTCTATTTAAATTATATAGCATTAACTGTGTACATGGCATATGCAAAAAATTAGCACTTTATTATGACAGTAATGTAAATTTTTGTAGACTGGAACGAAAAATTACCGGCGTGTCGTCTTAATTTAAAAATAATTTTAACTACCGGCGACAAGTAGCAATTTTTGAATTTATTTAAATAAGCTAATTTTCGATTTGATTGCACTCGCGTGGAGTTTTTTTTTTATTTCGTAACTAATGACTGAACTACTCGTATCTAATTGCATAATTATTTACAGTAGTAGAAGCTATACAAAAAGATTTTCCAGTCTAGTTGAAGTTAACGACAGCTTTTATTTTTTTATTTTAATCACATTCGTGAGCTTGAACGAACTGATGCCCCAACTTTTGTGTTTGATCGCGTGCTGTGAAAAGACAAAATCTTATTATTTAAAATCTTTAAAACATAAACTAGTTCTGCATGTGTAGCATTCAAAAGAGGAAGCTTTAATTTTGCTGACGAATCTAAAAATTGTTGTTTATAAATTCCAATTAAGGTTTAGTAGTAGGTTTGTAGTTAGCAGAATTTTAAAAGTTTAAAACATTTTTCTTTGGCACTTGTTGCTTAACAATTATTCAGTAATTTGTGGCTTTTTGATTTTGTGTAAAAAAATAGTCTTATCCCGCTTCACATCGCGCGCGCCATCTAACCAACAGATCCATATCAATGAATAAATTCTAATCGGTAATTTATCAGTTTTTTGTCCTAAAACAAATTTGCTGTTCTCAATATGGAAAAATAAAATTGTGTTATTTTTTCTATTTAAACTTTAATTTTGTTTCCGCTCTCAAAGTATTTAAAAAAAAATTATTTTATGATTCAGGGTCAAAACAGGTCATATCAACCTTAAATCGCTCGATTAAAGAAATTAATGATTATTGAAACTCATTTTTTGTTCATTATCTATTTCTAATTAATAATTTTGTTATTTTTATGTGCAAATAACTGATTCTGAGTCATAACCAAGAATTTTAATTACAAATGCTCGTTTTTGACAAAAACGCCATTTAAAAGCAAGAAAACGGCATAAAATTTTGGGGATTTAAAAAAACAAATATAGAGTATTAAGCCTTAATATTAAAACGAATCTATGTATAATTAAAATATTTGTTATGTACTAACATCTGCAGGTTTTGGGCGAGCTAAGTTCAAATTGAAGCAAACAACTTTATTTTTTTATTTTATATTTTTTTATATTATTAAATCAACCTCAGGGGATACTCTATGATACAAAGCACTGCATGGTAGGAAGGAGATATGAAAATGATTAGAGACATGAGTAGAGTTTCGGAGGTGATAATATATGTCTTTCCTGAACTTTCCTAGATTGTAAGCCCGAGGAAAGACAGATGATGGTAGTCTGTTCCACATTCGCACAGTTCGGGATAAAAAATCATCGAGGAACGCGAATATAGATATAATCTGTTCTCTTATTAAAACCGCTCTTTATTCAATGTAGGGATGTGTATATGTAATCAATAGGAAATGATAAATTTATTTACATCTAAGTTGGCCGCATATTGTTTCTTGCCATTTTCTTTGTCTGTTACTCCTTCCCTTCTCTCTCCATCCATGTACAAACACAGTCAAGGACCATTGCATTTATTATACCTCCTTAATTTTTCGAAACGCTCATTAACATCCAATTTATCAACTATCTAGAAACAAATTTCCTTATCAGTAAATTCCAGTACCTACGGCTTTTCTGGTTGCCGTCCAAGCAGTGGCGGATCCAATTAGGGGACCAACAAAAAATACAGTAGATATTCTGAATTTTTCTACTTCACTTTTTGTAAAAAAACATCAAAATTTCTGGAAACGTTCAATTTGAAGTACATAGACCATATTCGCGTAAAAGCGATGGGTGATTTCTTTTAATTTAAAACAGCTGCCAAAGTTTCGTTGATGAGTCTTCGATGTAAAGACGGGTCGTTAGAATATCATCATCGGTTCAATATTTAAAGAAACAATTACAACTCGTAATTGGAGAAATTCAACGAAACCACACAACGGCAAACAAATCATTGTATATTGTTGTGTAGTGAGTTATTCCATTCAAAGCAAGACATTTATTTTGGATAAAAATGTTTTATTATTTCATAAAATTCAATAGTAGAATATTTAGCTAAAATGCTGATTGGGGAATTCTCACTCATTATCTTAGAGAAATTGATTGGTCGGTCTGTTTTTCTTCGAAGGATGTTGATAAATACACATTACAACTTAGTGACATTCTTAGTCTTTGCATGCATAAATGTATTTCTTATTCTTACAGCAGGTCTCAAAAACAGTAAAATCGCTCTTGGTTTAACGATAAGTTCAACAAAGTCATAAAACGAAAGAGTCTGCTTTTCGCGCCTATTGATTGCATTCATATCCCGAATTGAAACAAGTCTACAAGACTGCTCAGAACACCTGCAAGTTCATTATCCGGATAAAAAAAATTTCTTTTGATCAGAATGTTAGACAAATAATCTTAGCAAGCCGCAAAGATAGTTAGAGCTTCTAGCCCGTGGTCAAAACCATCAAGAACAATAACAATTCCTCTATACCTTCACTAACAATGGTGAAGTGGTTGTTGACTCCATAGGTCAAGCTAACATTTTGACTGATAGATTCGCTTCAAATTCTCTATATAAGAGCCAATACACACCCGTAAAGCCAAGCCGTAGTCCTGTCGGTTTCTCACCCCTGTTAATTAAAAGCTCTGTCTCATCGTTGATCAATGATCGCCATTATGGCTTCCGGACTGGACGCTCATCTGGAGACTTGCTGACTTTTCTTTTCTTACGTAGTCTTCACAATTTTGGTCAATACAAAATCGTTGCTCTAGACATTTAAAAGGTCTCTAATAGAGTCTGGCTTCCAGCCCTTTTAGTCAAACTTAAAGCATTGGGTCTCTCCCCTCCTCTTCTATTATAGATTGAAAGTTTTTTACTTGATTGCATAATACTGGTTGTACTAGATGGGGTTTCACCAGAACGTCACTCAATAAATGCCGATATGCCCCAGGGGTCTGTTATCTTTCCATTTATGTTCTTAATTGTAATTAAAGATCTACTTCCCATTACTTTTAATCCCATCCATACTCGCTTACTCCTTTGACACTCTTGGGGACTCCAGAGAGAGTCCCACATCTGTCAAACAAGATTGCATGATTAGATCAATGAATAATGACCTTTTTCATATCCTCGCTTGAAATAAAGTGATTCGCATCGAGTTCAAGCCATCTAAATCCCAAAGCTGTCTCATCTCTTTGAAGCAAGATCACAACTTTTCAGTCCCATTTCTTTTGATGGAGCGCTCACTTACGATACACCATTATTATCTATTCTTGGCATTAAAATTTCCAATAGGTTAAGCTGGACAGATCACATTTTCTCTATTGCCAAAGAAGCATCGAAATGTCTTGGATTTCTGAAAAGGTGTCAGAAATATTTCATCCCATCGAATTTAGCGTTCCTCTATAAGTCCTACACCAGACTTAGAATGTAATTCAATTTCCATATCTGAGCCCGGTCTGGTCGTACAATCTTACCTTCATTGAATATTGTCCAATAAAGGGCCTTCAAGCTCATTGGCGATTTGGCAAAAGCTTGTCATATCGACTCACTCGAATACGCCGCAATGATGGACGCCTTTCACTCCTTTATCCCTACATGCATCAATGTTCCGATCTAATATCTACTCTGATCCCTTGTAGAATGATTGCTACACGCAGTACTCGCGCTGCAAACCGCGTACATCATTTTACCTTTCAAACCACTTTCGACCGTACAGTAAAATTCCGTGATACTTTTTTATCCCGAACTGTGCGATTATTGAATACTCTAGCATCTTTCCTCCGGCATACATTTTACGAAAGTTTAATGGTGGCATACATCAACACCTCCCCACATTTCCTAATTCCTTACCCTATCACCTTGCGGTCATGCTGTGCTTTGCATCATAAGGTTTCCGCTTAACTTGCCTTAATAATATAAAAAAAAATCAAACTTTTTTAACTTTAGTAGAGGTAAAGTACGTAGCGCTTTAATTCCTGTATTTTGCAAAGTTACAATTTATGATTAATTCGTTTTTGAACAAAATGTGTTTTCATATTTTTACTAACTAAAATAATGGATGATTTGGAAGTTTTACACTTCCATTATTTAAAAACCAAAACAAAATAAATAATTTAACGCCTTGTTTGACTTTCGCGAGTAGCAAAAGTTGAACGTTGAGCAACTTTTTTCGTTCCGAGTGGTAGCCATCCACTTATCTGTTCGACAGGTATCTTTTAAATAATAAATTTTGTGCATTTGACATTTGCGAGTGGTAGCGAGTGTCTTCGAACGTTTGATCTGTATCCAGCTTATACCGTTTTTAAACCAAAGTTGCACCCCCTCACAAGAATCCTGGATCCGCCCCTGCGTCCAAGACCAACCAGAGATTTACTAACATACATTTTAGGATTGGAACCAATATTTCCATTATTTTGGTTAGTCTCAGAGTTTTGCATTGGGTATTTAGAATCCAATTAGCTCATTTAGCCAATCTTTAGATATTAGGTCTGGACCGGCAAAGAAATTGAAAATTATCTTTCTGGGCATTCTATTTAATTGATAAATAAATTACGATGTAGGAAGCGCAAGATTCAATTCTTTAGCTTGTCTTTTTTTCATTGATTCCAAGTATTTTGGAGCTCTTATTTTAAATTCTGTTCACATAATGTTGCAGGCATCATCACCCTTGATTTCGTGTACTCATTCGACTCTGTAGTTGAAATCTTACATCAGCACCGCTTGGAGCAGAGAAAACTGCGTCTTTTTTAATGCATCTAAATGTGTCTAATGCGCGTCTAAAATTATTTAATTCAACAATTTCTTTACTTATTTTCGTCGATAGAGTTAATATCATGAACTTCTCCGTCCCTAATAACCATAAGCTAGTTAGACATTGAAATATCGACCAAGCTTAGTTATTCTGATCACATTTTTGGTATTATCATAATATGATGAAATGCCTGGGATTATTGCAAGAATGCAATAAAAATAATTTAACTTTATTATGGACTTAGTGCAAATCTTCAAATCATATTTGGGCATGGGCTGGGCCGACTACATTATGCATAAAAAAATTCTTAGATTTGAATGTGGAACAGTTGACCGTCTATGGTTTTTCTCCAGCTATGAGCCATAATAATCTCAAATTCTCGAGCCCATCAAGGATTGTCAATATCGTAAAAAAAGCAGACCCACTTATAAGATAACCGCAAAGCAAAAGTCAGGCTTGTTTATGTTTAAGGTGCATTTTCATAGGGTGTCGATAATAGTAACTTATCTTATCTTAACTTATCTTAACTCAATTATAATAATTTTTAATTAATTTGCATAAGAAAGTCTCACCAAAATTTATAGTTTATATAAGAAACTAATGTACACCGCAAAAATGAACGATATTCAATCTATCTATAGATACCCTGGAATATGTGTACATATACATATTTATCTATCTCTATATTTAGTTACATTTCATGTGGGAATTAAAAGTGAACGTTTTCAACTCATATCATTTGTGGTTTCCGGTAATATGTGAACTTAGTTCTAAATTAAATGGAATTGACTTTACAATTGCTTGTTGGATATTGAAACCTAAATACAGACCTCATTTACATAAAAAAATATTTAGCAATAAATAAAATACGTTACACTATGCACCCGAGAAATATTTACATAAAAGTATTTAGACCTACGTAGATAATTGCTTTAACACAGACTATTTTTCTTAATTAGATTAAAAATGCCAGCAGAACGTTGGGTTGCCCTATGCTTCTCGGAATAAAATTCGAATTTTACTAAGTATGTCTTTGACTTATCTTGAAAGTTAGCGTTCAATAACAGCAGTAATGGAAGTAAAAGCATTGAATTTTATTGAAATATGTATACAGCGAACGATAGAATCATAGAAAGCTTTTAAGTAGGTGATTGCCATGAGACATACTATGTAGTAGATTAAAAATGGTTCGTTTCAGATAGCATTGACAAGGCGAAACAATTTTGTTCTTATGTATGTATAAGCTTACTCATGTGCGCAATGTCAATAGCTTCCGGTTTTAATGTGTTATCATTCTAATTTCTTAAAAATTTTAGGCTTTATGATACAAACTACCATATCTTCATTTTAACACACCTAACATGTACACTGAGAAAAGGGTAATTTCTAGCCTCTTTGATCCCCTGAAGAGTTAGTTCTTTGGGATGTGAAACCGTCGAAATTGGCCAGCGTCTAACAAATCGCTATAGAACAGCATTTTCAAATAGAGGGGTTTTGCTACATTTACAAGCATTTATATATATATATATATAAAAATTGCTCCAGACTTTTTTTTTTTAAGTTTAAGCTAATTTCCTCCTAACTGGTGTGGTATTTCCAAGGATCTTGGCTCACCTTACCCTTAATATGAATTTTATAAAAGTTCTGAATAATTCACTGGTATGAGTCAGCTACAATTTTGCCTAAGTGTTCGTAGTATCGTGCTCGCAGAGGATATACCTATATGTATTCAGTTAACTACATTACTGCCCAGTGTGCGGTATTTGCAATGTTTGATTCACAATTAGAAAAAGTTTAATTATGAAATGGTAATGATATTCAGCAACGATATCATTTTCCTTATGAAATTTTATAATTTGTCGTATGTAAAGTATGGCAAAAGTTCGATACATTTTATCTAAATCTTACCGTTTCCGGTGTCAGTTAACTTTTAAAGTTGTCTTATCGTATTTCAACGCAGTGTTATTAAGTACACTGTAAAAAAAGTAGGACAAATGGCTAAATTTAAGGCACGTTTTTTTCCTAAAAGTAGATGCCATTTTCTCTCATATAAAGGGAAAATCGGGGTAATTTCCCCAAATCATTGGAACATTCAATGGATGTAGGTATTTGGCACCGGAAAACCTATATAGTACGTAAAATTCCCGAAATGTAAAGCTTTCTTGGATAAAAGGAAGAGAACATTCAATAAATTAGGTATTATTCTACATTTGGAAGTATCTAAATGTTAGGGATGAAAACTTATTCCACTTTTCCCAAGGTGGAGATTTCCCTAATCTTATCACAAAATACCTAAGATTAGTGGCATAAATTGTTGCCACTCACATTATGGGTATTTTTTTACTGTGTAGCCTTTCTAAATGCTTTACATTTTTTTTTCGAATTTTGTTCGTTTCATAGTTGAAACATATTTTTTTTACCTGCTAAAAATTATACATCAATTTATATATGCAATACATAGATAAAGGGAAAAATGTTAAGATTTTAAGTACTCAATGTCAACGAAAACTTTTTAAAAAGTTACCGTGAAACATTCATTTAATTTTCAATCATCTTCAAGCTCGTTGACAATGTGCAGGCATAACTTGTCATATCGACTCGCTCGAGCATCACTTTTATCGCAACATGCATGGTAAATGTTCTGACAAAATATCTAGTCTGATCCCTTGTAAATTAATTCATGCAAACCACGTATATCTTTCTTTCACCATTCAAAATAGCTTCAGTAGACAGTAAGATTCCGTGATGCTTTTTTATCCCGAACTGTGCAAAAGTGGAACAGTCTACCATCCTCTGTCTGTCCTTCCTCAGGCTTACAACTGGCGAAGGTTCAACAAGACTTAAGAGCGACATACATACATTAGCACCTTCGCCACTCTCATCATGATGGATAAAGAAGAATATAATACGCTTACTATAATTTCTCTGCTCCTACCCCTATTTAGGTCTGCTTTCAAATGTCTTTTGCTTATTTTAGAACTATTTTTTGGTAATTTATTAGAGTTTTTCTAATGAGTTGTAGATTCACACTAGAACAAGAGTTCCACACGAATCCATCTTTGAATTCGTGCAGTCAATCGTACCTGACATCGACACGACAGGGACATTGACCACCTCGTCGAGACTATACTAAACGGCAACTTTAAATCAAAATGTCCATCTTCGAACAGAAGGGAATCACACTCTGTACTTCACCCATGGACAAACCCTATTATCTGGAAAAAAAACACCGTAGGAGGCGTTTTCTACGAGGAGCCTCATGTGGAAATTGCCAAACACCTTGAAAACCCCGTCAAGGTCTTCCAGGTGAAAGTGAAGGCCATCCTTGAAGTGGCAAATTATCATTGAGAACATTGAAAGACATTGAGAACAAGGGGATTGTCATCTGCTCAGATAGCCAAGCAACTGTCAAGGCCTTGTCAATGCCCTTTACAACCTCCAAACTGGTATTGCAGTGTAAAACCACCTTGAATTCTCTCTCTTTGTGTAATAGGGTATTCGTCCTACGGGTACCAGGGCAGAGCAATATGTGCGGAAAAGGCGGACCAGCTTGCTCACCTTAATACACAGCCTCGGAGGTGTCTCTCTTTACAATTGATGCTGCACCAAAACACCTTGCCTCTAACATTTCGGAATGGGCCGACTAGCAATACAGTCGTATTTGTTTAGATGAACATTCGGGTAGAACTAGGAAGAAACTGTGGGTAAACCTAACCCAAATTTAACAAAAAAGCTATTGGGACTAAGCAAGCCAAGAGCTCTAGTGTTAGTGGTCACTTACATACGATGGGACTTTTTGATGATCCTGTATGTATAGAGAATGCGGAGAGGAGTCCGTAGCGGTGATACACTTTCTTTGTCACTGTCTGGCTCTCTCCGGAAAGTGTTACATATTCCTTGGCTCACACCTCCTGGAAGAATTTCAAGAAGCGGGTAAATAGGGTTGGGGGGACAATATTAAACTTTGTAAGAGCATCCGACTGGGACTTATTAGCAATAGATCATAAGTCTGGAGGGTGAACAATAAGCCTTGTTGTGGGCCTACGTTCCAGAGACCTCTTGGGGGCTTCAACCTATTTTCAATCCATACAACAAGACGTGCGTCCTAGATACATTAGTACGGATCTCTTTGATTTTTTCTCTACATTACTTTATGGGATTGTAATGTAACACTAAATAAATACTCACCTTTAATATCCACCTATACAATATATGTATGTACCTAAAACCTAATAAACCTAAGTAAAATTATAAAAAATCCGGTAGTAAAATTCTTATTATTTTCGTGCACGCAATACCAATCCCAATCCATCGTGTCACTATTTGTAATATTGCATCAGATTGAGTACCCACAGAAAAAAAAAAAAAAATTGAAATTTCGTTACCTGAATTTCATCAGCCAAATTTTCTCATTCATGTTAATATCAACCTACTTTTGTGATAGAGTGAGAGGCAACGAACAACGACCCCAAGAAAATGTTTTCGTGGTATGTATAGGTATGTATGTATAGGAATTAACTCTCAAAAAGTGTTTCATGCTTATGTAGGCAACAAAATACCGGTAGCACGTGGTCATTAACTGTAGACATAACCTAAATAAAACGGGCGCTAAAAATATCTTAGATATGAAGATGGACCACGATATATATGTACCGTTCTCTGAGATCGCAAAAGTTATACGCCGGCCTTGAATGTCACGTGTGTGTGAAAATCCTGCATTTCACCTCTTAATTGACTGAGCTGATGTTTGCATCCTAAGGAAATTATGTTATTAATGTGATTTTACTTGGGTTGAAATTAAACTCCGTTTAGAGCCATCGTTCTTATTAGAAATAATTGATTCTTGGACACGTGAAACCAAAACCATAACAATAGTGATGTGGAGATGAGAGCTTTCTTAAGATCAAACAAAACAGTGTGCTGGCAACTAAAGAGCATGAAAAGTATATAAGACAAGAGGCACTCTTGAAAAAAATAAGAGAAATTACTTACTTCATTAGAGCTGAGAATGCATATATGTATAGCGAAGAAAATTAAAGAGAAGTGATATGAGAATCGGAGCATTTCATCATTCAACCAACATGTGGAATTGAAATTGAAATCCCAAAAACCACCAAATCGCTTTCAATTTCAACAGAGGCAGTAGCTATGAAGGCATATGCATGAAATCTGAAGAGATCTTGCGTCATTCACTAGCCAGCCACTAACATTTGGTCGGAATACATACGTCACTCGACCAAGTTTCCTTAAGATTCTTTAGAATGATTGACATCTTCTACCTACACTATAGGACACGCGAAATAATACATATGTTCGTATTCGTAGGTATATATATACCTAAATTAGGGCAGTTTCATGGAAAACAAATCGCTTGAAAAGTCATTTAGGTGACGAAGTCGTCAATTTTCCTAACGGCAGAATTTATGTAGGTCGTAAAAGACAGAAAATTATAAGAAACGTAGGTGGTGGTCTCTAGGAGCGAGTCCAATTACCACAACACAAGCGCCATTGAAAACGAAGTATGTATAGAAAATGACGTACATGTTATAGAGGATAATGTGCATTTATGTAGTATTACCAATAGAATGTGCCTTGCTAAGAACTCAAATTGAAGGAGTCTATTTTTAGAAGAAAAGAAAAAGATTGTAAACACAGAAAATTTTTTTATAGGTAAGTAGGTAGGAAGTAGCTACTACGCGTGGTATTAACTTAAAATCTCTCACGAGAATAGTTTTTTTTTTATATATAAATAATTAATGATTTATTGTAATATGTATGCTTCTTGTATGGATATTTGTTCTAACGCTTTGATGGTATCCTTATGATTTTTATCGAGTTTTGTATTTACAATTGCGCAGTTTCAAATGGAAAGAGTTCTCCCAAGTTTCAGGAAAGTATAGGTAAGTTGGTTAAGTGCCCTATTCTGGTCAAGCATAGCGGTAGGGATTAAAGGAAAACTACACGATAGAAAAGAAGAATACTAATACAAACGCAATAATGATTCTAAAAATAATTCCTCTTCTAGGAAAATAAAAAAAAAAACGATAAACGGAACAGAATTGGTGAAAAATAAATATATGAAATATAGAAAAAATTTCTAATTTACGACGCGAATATTAAGAAAGACATTCTCCGACATTACATTAAAGTTAAGGCGTCGTATTGTAGTTACGTCTTATAATTTTAGAAAATAATCATGAAATTTGTTTGAGAAGTGGAGTAAAATGTTGTGAATGGAATTTTATTGAGTACCTACCTAATATAAGTTGGTAGGGTAACTGCACTACTATCCGGATAGCTCCAGTATTCGGACAATTTTCATTTTATTTAATAAAAATAAGAAAAGTACACTCATTTGCCTTAGAGCTCTGTTAGAGTTTTGTTTATTTGATCTTTGTAGAAATCCAAAATTTGGGTAACACACGTATCGTTTTTGAGAAAATACTACTTATCATTCTGTAAGTCAGTAAGTTCAATAAGTGAGATAAAATTATTAAGTATTGCTTTATTTACTTTAACTGGCTTTGTATTGATTGAATATTGTATTATTTATATAATATGAAATATTTTTTATTAAATTCATAAAATTTTTGGATGTCCGGTAACTAACACCTGTAACAAAAAGATTGAGGCAAAGTAACACTGTTTTTTTCATCGTTATAAGATTTTCTTATTTATTTTTATTTTTATATCCTAGATGAAATCTATAGGGTATACTAAGTTTGTCATTCCGTTTGTAACACCTCGAAATAATAATGGTAGAGCAAAATGGATTGGACACCCACGCATAATATTAAAAGTTATTTTGATTTTTGCATGTCGGTCCGTCTGTGCGCATAATAACTCGAGAACACGTACACTTAGAGAGCTGAAATTTTTTACACGGACTTACAAAAAAAAAGTAAAATTAAGTTCGAAAATTAGACAAATCGTGGGGCTGCCATACAAAACTTTCGTTTTCCACTATATATTTGGACACTGCCTGAGAACGCATCGATATAGAGAGCTGAAATTTGGTACAAGGTGTTTTCATTGTATTAGCAAATAAAATTTCAAAAATGTACTAAATCGGGCAACTCCTTCTTGGTGTTGGCATATAAAAATTTTGGTTTTATACGTATACTGTGATAGCGATCATTCCAAGAAATTTTTATTGTACTAAAAACTTCTTCAGAATACGAAATCCTATAAAATTGGTTATAGTCAGTTTTTCTGTCCGACAAACCGTTCTAGAATTATGTGCGAAAAACCACTTCAAAAATTAAACTTGTACAGCAGGGTGACAATACCAAATTTCATACGGGCATTCATCTCTGGGGTATCATAAGAATTGGTCTTAGATTAGACCAATTCTAGCTTTTTTACTTGTTAAATTTGAAATTATTAAAGAAACAGATTTCAGAAAAAAATTTAAACAATAGATAATGGCCCATTGTCCTCAATTTTTCGCAATTTATATCTGACTTTACTCAACATAGCCTGGATGACACTGACGTCAACTTTTTTTTAGTGAAAAGTTGATTCGTCGACGCAACTGCTTTTCATTATCTGCTTGCCATCCATCTTTGTACACCTGAGCACTAAGTAATGCCCAAAAATCCTCTGTAGGCCGTGCTTGAGGAACGCTCGGAGGATTATTCTCTTTCGGTACGAATTTAATGTTCTTCGCATTGAGCCATTCGGTTGTCTTTTTAGCATAATGACAAGATGCCAGGTCCGGCCAAAATATTGCATCATCTGTAGAATGTTTCTTTTCGATGAACTTTATCAATTTTGGCAAGACTTTTCCGATATAACGGTCCGCGTTGAGCGCTTGCCCTCAAACAGGCCAATAAAAGTTCTCGAAACACCAGCTTCGGAAATTACACACCACATTAAGATTTTTGGCTCAAATTTTGCAACGCCACTATATTTTATGTTGAGTGGAGATGAGGCAAAATCGTCGGTATAAAAATCTCGATTTCCCGCCAAGGGAATATTTTTCGTCGTCCATAACAATTCTTCTTTGAAATGCTTCAACCGCAAAGCACGGCAACATTTGAACATTTTTTCAAGTTGCTTTTGGGAGTATTTTGGTGCCTTCTTTCTCTTTCTATACAGGACATTATTTTCCTTTAAGCATTTTTTTGCTCATTGTTCGCGTGGACACACCAATCTTGTTTTTCATTTGGTCTATCATTTTCTCACTCTGTTTATCACTTAAAACTCTTGGTCTTCCAGTGGACTTCTTATTTTCGCACTTATCACCACTTTTGCAAGCTTTTATAGCACGATATATTGTTGAACGACTTATATTTTTGTCTTTAAACTTTTCACAAATTTCCGAATTTGACAACGTTTCAACCAAACAAAAAACTTCTGCCAGCAATTTTAACTTTTCATTCATTTTTAGATGTTGTCTCAAGCAAAGGTTACATAGAACTAAACATTATGACTGTTGGCATGTCATAACAAAAAACGTAGGCACAGCCAACATGATTAAACATGACTTTTGCATGATAGAAGTTTGTCTCAACCTTTTTGTTACAGGTGTTAAAACAGAAAAAAAAATTTTTGTTTAGTTTCCGGACAGGCTGTCCGGGCACTGAAAGTATGCTTCAAAAAAGATTGTTTCCTGCTCACTCTTTAATACAATTATAAAATATATTTTTTATAGGACAGACAAAGTTAAACATTTTATTAAACCTTTAGTATTCGGACGAATTTTAAGAAATTTCATTTCTGCTGTCCGACTACTTAAATGGCAGTTTTATTGTCTGGACAAAAATATTTAATACGTAATCGAATAATTAAAAATAAAAGATACCTGGGTAGTAAATATTAAATACTACATCGACGTAAGAGAAAATAAATTGACCATTTTGAAATGTGCTGAAAAATAATTATGAAGTGTTGTTGGAAAGTGTGGAATTTCACTTAAATAAGATAACTTGGTCAACACTGTACAACATATTAAGAATATGGTCGACGAGGAAAAAAATGGCTCAATTTCTTCTTTAAACGAAACACATTATTCTTGCAGCCAATAAAAACAAGGAGAAAGTATTACAAAAGGCAGAGCAGTGATTATCGTTTTTGAAATGGCTCGAGAACTAGACCAATATTTAAAAAGTATCGGATAGGACGACATATTAACTGATTCTGCCCGAATACTAAATGATTTTTTTTCTTTGTCCGAAAACCAATAAAGTAATTATACATGTCGTGGATTCAAAAACGTTTATCAAATTTAGACCGGAGAAGAAAAAGAATTTAATTTTCTGCAGCAAGAAAAATGTTCCCCATATTGGGTCACTAAAGGATAATGTAAATAGCATCCCAGCTAAACTGTTTTTGGGAACAGAAAAAGGATGGATGAGGAGCAAAATCTTTGTTTTCGAATATATAGTTAATGGCGGAATTAATGGGTGTTTCGCGGAGTAAGAAAATACCAGACTGCAGGCAACCATTTCGTAGACGGCCACAAGTTACACTTGACGTTAGAGCTGAGTGCAAGGAAGAAAGTATAATTTTATATGCTTTGCCACCAAACAACACTCATATGATGCAGTCAGTTGAGGTCAGTCAGAAAAAAATGTTCGAGAATGGCAGTCAAGAATGTTGGCCAACTTGTATCAAAAAAAAACTTCCTGTGCTTTGCTGGAAAGTGCAATATTGCGAAATCTAAAATTTTGGAAACACAATAAAAAATACTTCAGGAAATGTGGGCTTCAACCTTACGACCCGAAAACAGTTGTTTTTAGTGAATGTGTGAAAACTGTGGTTGAAAACTTTGCAGCTTCTCGAAATGCTGATATACCAACTACAACGCAAGAATCAATTCTACAGAAGTTTCACACAGCTATTGAGGTTATTGAGATAATGGATCACAAGTTAAGAATGAAAAATATTCACGAAAATCAAATTTTGGACATCATCAAGGAAGCCGGAGCAGAAGCGTTTCTAGAACTAGATCATACATTCAACGATCTGACGGGAGGCACATATGATTTGAATGATCGCAGAAAGTTGTAACTGGTATAAGAGTACTGATTAGGTCTTGATTCTGATTAAAAAAGTTGAAACTATTTCTCCAGAACCTAGTCCTTCTTGTGTATTGGCAACGACTGGTCTTCGTGTGTCGTCGGGATCAATTCGATGCTGTATAGAGAAGACTAATGAAAAAGGAACAAAGTCTAAAAAAGTCAATTACAAAGAAGAAGAAGCAATATTTTAATTAAATTACAAAGCGGTGTTGAAGATGACGATTTAAAAACATTGATCTTGATAGTGGCACTATAGGTGGTTGGTGGTACTACCCCAAGTGAACTCCAATCTTTTCATTATCGTACGAGGAGCAAGCAAAGACTTTGTGTGCTGGAAAGAAATATTAACAACAAAACTAATATGCGATAACTAAAAAGCGAACTTTTTTTTCAAACCCCAAAACTATAACAAAATATTATTAAATGACCTAAAAATATTTACTTGCTAAATGTAAACAGCTTAAATAATAATAAAAAAATAAAATATATTGCATATTCTTAATAGTAATAAAATGATGATCGGGTACTAGTACATTTATCCTACTTAGGGATCATGTCACATTTCAGGCCAGTAGCTAGAACCAAATTAAAGGTAATCAGAAATTTGAAGTAGGGCGCAAATTTTCGGTGCATGTGGGATAGATCTGTTCACGTGAAGGGACATCTTTTCGAAAAGTAAGATTCTAGAATTATAATTTTATTGTATTTTTTATACATGAACTAAAATAGGTTTCTAAAATAAAAAGAACTAAATGGACCAAACAAGAAACACAACATGATAAAAATATTCAATATAATTGTGGTCTTCGATTTACCATATTGTGGAATTGTCGTAGCACTTCTTCAATATCTTTTTTGTCTGTTCTTTTCCGTTCAAATATAAGAAACCCCAAACCTACCATTATCTCGTGAACCATTGACATTCTTTGAGGCTTGTTGATAGTATAATTAGTGTCGAAAAGGTAGATTCCTACGAAGAAGTACCTCCTACATCCGATTGTTGCTACTGATGCAAATAGTTCATACGTATTTCTGAAGGGTTCCCTTTGTCTATTTAGAACTTCTAATATGTTTTCGATCTGATCTCCTCGAACATTCAACTTATTCAACTCAGTACCTTTTCACAATAGGAAGGAATTTTAATACCTGAAAAATAATTGCAAATACGGATTTTTCTCATTAATTTCCTCGCAATAATTATATATTTAAATGTTGAACAGACTTAAATTTTGTCCAACTGATCAAGACACAAAATTGAATCTAGTAGATCCTCATTGTTTTCAAAGCTTCTTTTCTTCTCAGCTGTTATTATGTCTACAGTTTCATAATATTTCGCTTTAAATGACCGAGTTTAAATGATGTCTGCAGTGTTTTGACGAGAAGATAATGGACCATACAGCACTTAATTCTCCAGATGTCTTGCCTTTACTTGTGTCTTCTCTTCTGGGAAATATTTTCAGATTCCTTTCCACAATAATCTTAGCTTCTTCCAAAATTGTCTCATACATCTCTTCTGACTTCAGGTTAAGAATTTCCTCCTGGACGCATTTCATTCTTGATATGGCGTCCTTCAATCCGGGTCTTTGACCGTGTAAGTCCGCATCAGCCGGTTCGCTACGATCATTGGTAGTAGAATTTCCATGCGCAACATAACGCCTTTGATGTCAATACTTTTTGCAATACCATCACCATTGAATTTTCCATTTTTCATTCTATCTGAAGTCTTCAAAATCAGAGAATAATTTTCATATACGACTCATGTAACAGCCAAACGTCCTGATCAAAGCTGTACAAGTAGTAGACCAATCATCTCACCATCAAACATGGCCGAGTAGTGGGCGACTGGTCAGTGTTGCCGATCATACAGACTCGTCGCGATGACCTATGACTTGTCATTTTCAGGTTGGTCCCCTCTATGCTCTCCCCTAGCTACGGTTTTGCCACAATATCATAATAACTTCATAAAAATAATATCCTTAAAGTACTAAATACTAACAATAATCCATAAAACAAACAAAAAATAAATAAAAGATAAAAATAAAACAATTGTAAATTACGAGAACTTAGCAAAATTATTAACACGCAAAATATTCAAAATTCAGTTTTTAAAACCTAAAGAATTATGCGATATTGTGTCGGCAATACAATAATAAAATTATCGATCTGTCTGACCTCTGTGAAATTAATTTGTACTTTTGAATATTGTTACGGGCGTGACCTTATTTCGTTATTTCAGATATAATTCACAAGTTCTTCTTTTACAATTTCACAAACAATCATTAACGATTCTCTTCTAATTATCGCAATTCAAATAGTTTTCTACGTTCATTTCACTGTCTAAGATAAGACTGCCTCCTGGCGGTGACAAACGCCGTATTTATATTCTACAAATTATGCTAGAGCCTTCCTGAATATTCTATTCTCGAAACATCGATTCTTCAAACCTAAGGTTGTTAATGTTCTTACTTTATAGATGTCGCTTTTGTCCTTTTCGATAACAATATTCGATATAAAAAGAGCTTCAGGCAATTTACTGAAATAGTCAGTAGCAACTAATATGTAACGGTTACGGTTATCCATTTCTGGAAAAGTTCTAGCGATGTCTACGGCTATCCTTTCAAATGGGGCTCCTACATTATACTTATATATTTTTCCTTTGCTTCTGCGTGACGGCCCTTTGGAAGAAGTACAGTCAGTGCATCTGCGGCACCACTCCTCCACATCCTCTCGGATATGTAACCACTAAAACCTTTCTCGTATTTTAAAAATTATTTTATTCAACCCCAAATGTCCTCCAGATAATTCACTGGGCATTTCTCCTAGAACATCGTTGACCTTTGACCGAGTATCTGCATCCGGAATGACTCGCCGTTAGTTGCCTCCCACTTGCGTTTTCATATACCGCATTCGACTTGAAAAGAGTTTCATTAAGCCCAGTAGCTCTTCAAGCTCTCGCTCCTCTTAGAAATATCATTCCATTGTGGTCTTTCCATGTCTTCTTTCCAAGCAAGAATGGGTGATATGTCTGGGTCTTCTCGTTGTGCTGTTCGCAAGTTCTCGTTGTCCCAACCTGTCGATGGTTGCACCATTAACAACTGGTAACTTTTTTTATCTTCCACCCGGACGCAATGTTTGCATTCTGGTTTGCATGGACATGATGAAAAGTCGTCTGCATTTTCGGTGTTGGATTTCAAAGTCATAAACTTCGAGTCGCTTGCCACTGGCCCTTCAGGGTTCTGAAGCTGCAAAAGACATTTAAGCGCTCAATGGTCAATGCGGAGGATAAATTTCTGCTCTGGACGAAAGAAGTTCCTGATCCTCTGGACTAGTAACTGGTATAGGTTTTATTTCCTTGACTTTACTACCATTATCCAAATTAACAATCTGGTAAACGGACTCACAATTTTTAATTATAGCACCTTTTTTGAGTTGTATCTCATTTTGACATTTTCAGATGTGTGGAGCACTCTGACTGGAATTAATGTTGCACCTTCTATCTTCACTAACGTGTTGCCAACGATATTGTTCGACGTAAATTTTGTAGGATTTGGCTTCACCAGATAAAATCGGCAGGTCCATACGTCATCAGTAAGATTTGTCCATACTAGCGTCTCGCAGCATGCAGAGAGAGTAATATTTTCACAGGCAATCGTTCTTATTCTTACACTGCTGCTACTCCTAGTCTCAAAGAGATCTCTATGATGCTATATTTGAGAATCCGTTCTCCGACATCCACTTATCCACGATGTCTGTAAACAGGAAAGTGTGAGGAAATAGTAGTTCGCGTAGATGAACATCCAAAGTTATTTTTCCGAAGACCTGTGGTGCTGCTCCTGTTGCTGTTCTTAGTAGATATTTGATGGTGTTGTGAAGCCAATTGTTCTTGACAAGATCTGCTCTAATAATTGATCTCGAAGCCCCAGTGTCGAAAGTGACTATGCAGTAATTTTTTTCTACACTTCCATATATAACAAGAATGATGACTTCGGGGGCTATCGACTACACCAGCCACCCCCCCCCCCCCCTGTTTTCTTTTTTTTTACATGCTTTCTGTTACAATTCCAGCATCGAAGAATACCACGTGAAGGAATGCTCTGTGATGAACCGAAGTTTCTCTCACTCGTACTGCACTCCGAGAAGCTGGTCTGGCAGATTCATACGAATATGCATAGGCTAGTGCTTCTGCTGTTGATTTCTTTCCTGATAGCCTTAACGCTTGTTGTAAATTTTGATCTGCAATAGCGTTAACAAATGCCTCCGTCGCCACTTCATTAAGAAAATCCGCATTTACGCTGGAATATGAAAGATGCGATAATCTTTCCACATCAGCCTGCAGGTTGTTGTAGTGATTCGCCATGCTTTTGAATCCTGTTGCGTAATTGCAAGCGATATACTTGCTGCATAACATAATTCTATCGTCTGACTAATGAAGCATGTCGGTATGCTTCCGGTTATTTGCATCAAGGAGACTTAAGATTTAGTTGGCGAACTGTGCAGTGCAGTACATATTGTTACTTGCGTAGCATTTTGTGTGGTTGATTCAATATTAATAGATTTATGCTTTGGTTGATATTTTTGAGGTCGATTTTTATCTTTTTTTAAAAGGATTTTATTTATTTGAAGGAAAGCAACCACGTGTGTTTCCTATTCTTAGTGATACTCTATGGTACTTCATTCAGTACAGTTTTCATTAACTTGTGATGTCATGCTTGACTTCTTAAATCCCCAGTTCTGAGCTTATTGCGGCATTGTACTTGAAGAAGCATTTCTAATCTTTCATATGTAATAAAGTAAAGCTGATTGCTCCAAAGCCTTTGAAGTTTTGTGTAACTGTTTTTTTTTCTAGCTTATCTTAATTGTTTCTATTACATAAAATATTTCGTTACCTCCGGCTCCTTAAAAATTTCCATATCAACTCAAATGTCATCAATCATCTCCGACCTTTGACTCTTTTCTCTTAGAAAATTCCATGCGGACATAATCTAAAGTAATTTTTCACGACAATGATAAGCAATGCTGTCGGCTGCCATTATATATTTCATGATGATTTATTAGAATAAATGTAAAAATTTCCATTTATATTAGGCCAGAAAGAGGGAGGTAAATAGATTGCGTTCGAAAATACAAAATTACTTAATCTTTAATTAAAAGAATCGATAAATTGATTTCTTGGCCTCTTACTGCCCTTGAAATAGCAAGAAATGAACATAAGAAAAAATTATAACAATTTCGAATTATATGAATTAAAGCTTCCAGTGTTACTACTTAATTTTGATTTAGGGTAATTTACTATTTTCACCGCCCAAAAATAATATTGTAGTTAACTATTCCATTGTCGTATTTGAAATCTCGAAAAGTTTGAGCATTCAAAACAGGAATTGCAATCTGTTTATCCTTGCGAATCGAATCTAATCGATTGGTGACGTATTTGCCGTGCCGAAAGAAGAGTAAGTCTGGGGTAGCACGTGATTATATTTTTTCACCTACCTCTTGACATCAATTCCCAGCTTGCAGCAAAGATTTGGTTATATTATAGAAAAGGTAACACATTATACTTTCCACTCTACTTCTGTTAGGGAGTAGTTCTTTTCTTTTGGGAGTTTTGTATTTCCTATATTTATACGATTAAAACAGGGAAACCGCCTAAGGCACAAATCTTAATATCTCGCATACGTTGTTGAAAATTTCAACGCTTTATTTATGACTGTGCTATAAGTAGTTCCATCTTTACGCAAGTACCCGCTGGGCCCGGGATCTAGGGTCCCGAGATATATGGGGCCCCTAGACCCTGCGATAGCAAACCAACCAATGACTTATTCTTCAAACAGTAAGACAACCTATTATAAGTTAGTTTAGCTGTTGCGGAAAGTAGACCATGGGATTTATACGAACTTCTTAACATGGCAACAAATTTTCATACAAAGTAACGTATAGTGACTGTGTTTGCAGCCCCAGTATTTTATATATTTCCGGAATTTTTCCATGGTATACGCTTAGTAGTCAAACTCAATGTATTTAGTAATCAGTGAAAATTTTTATACTGATTGTTCATGGTAGGTATTAGCGCGCACTGGAGTTTTTTTGTTACGTAACTTTTTGGTCACTATCATCGTAGGCTAGGTTAAGAAGCACACAGCGAGTAACTGTCACCCGAAAAATTCATGTTTTATATCACCATTCATCAATATAAATATCGAGGAGGCAGTTGTAATATGTCTGTATGTCATAATGACAAAGCAAATATCAACAAAAGAAACGCGAAAGGCTGCTGAAAGGAAAATTTCACTCAATATTTGATGAACTACGATCCTATCCTGAAAAATTCCTTTCCGTATGAGTGTTGAAAGATTTGATTTTACTACTACAGTTTTCGAGACCTGTTATTACTTATCTACCAATATGCGATCATCAATTAAACCCGAAGAGAGACTTACTGTAATTCTAAGGTTTAGGTATAAACACTTTCGTGGATATTTCTCCCCAAAATTTTTATATTCAAATTGCTATCAGAATATTCCTTCAAATTTTGTTGTATAGGGGTGGATTCATTTGTATCTACTTCCTGGATTAGTGTGTCATCATTATTTATATCTTCCTCTCACACTATCGTTGCAGCAGCCATTTTTCAAAAAAAGATGCGTAAGTTACTTCCAATCTCTACAATTTCTCCCAAAACAATAGCAGTCAAGCGGCGACAAAAATGTTACCAGTGCGTGTCTGTCCATATAAACGTGAAGGTGCGGTGAAGGTTTCGTCACCCAAAAGTTGTTAGCTGGTGGAACCAAAATATCACCTTGCTGTCACTTCACTTCATGTGCGCATTTACATTAGAGCCTATGACATTCACGTTGGTGACAAAACAGTTAAGATAAAGATACACGGTGCGAAACTTTTGATCTCCAGTCTCTGGTTTACAGAGATTAAAATCTCCGAAATGTTTACACGGCAAGAAACTTTTGCCTCTGGAGACCAAAAAATTAGATCTCCAGAAACCATAATAAATCAGTCTCCGAAATCAGTTCTCGAAATTTGAAGTTTGGTCTCTAGAGATTTCCAAACATCTTTGTTAATTGTCAAGCAAGAGATTGTTAGATAGAATTATCTCAGAACATATTAATATTTTTTTTGCTAATGTATATTTAAATTTCGAAGAAGGGAGACTTGCTTTGTACTTGGAGTTTCGTGGAAGTATATCGAAATTTAATTCATTAATTAATTCAATTAATTCATTCATTTAATCATTTAAAAATTGAAGATTGAAATAGACTTTTGGGTCTTTTATCAGGGAAAAGAAACCCTCCTGCCAGAACTGGGCAATACTTAAGTAAAAAAGGACTTAAGTACTACTTAAAATATATTTTCGTTATTACTTAATTCTTTTGAAATGTCCTACTTAGTACTTGAACATAAGTACTTGGTTCTATTTACTTGTACTTAAGACTTAGTTTTGTATTTAAGTACTAAGACTTTTATTTAAGTATTTCTGAGTCTATTAAGACCTACATTTACATATAAAAAATATCTAATTCTTCTTAGAAAAGCAAACACAATCTCTTGCGAAGCTTCTTTTATGTTGAATTTTAAAGCACGCAAAAAACTGTCAAAATTATTGTTTTTATTTTCAACCAACACCGTTATTTTCGGCAATATTTCATCATATAAATCTGAATCATCTGGCACTGGACGTGGTACAGGTACTAAGTGAAAGCCCTCCTTTTCAAGAAAAATCAACAGTTTTCCAAGATATGTAAATATTTTTAAACCTGCATTTAATCATACTTTTTCTTACTATAAATTTATGCATCACATAGAGAAGTTCTAAATAAGCGGACATCTTATTAGAAAAATACCCGGCTAAGATTCTGAAATCAACTGAACAAAGACAAAAAGTGACAATGGAAAAAATGTGAGGTTTGCCCAATTTCGTCAGATTTCAGAGCTGAGTTCTAATCTGCAATATCTGCAATGCTTGCGTCCGTTTTTTACCCACATTTCTCCATTGTTTTGCGCGTCTGATCCATATTGAAATAGTGAAAATCTCTAAAATTCGGAAGAGGCTGTAAAATATCGGAAATAACATAATCGGGGAATCGGAATTATACTCGAAAATCGGGGAAAATACGATAAATCGGGGAATCTGGCAGCCCTGCTGGTGGGAAACCCGAAGAACTTTATTAGAGTGCAAGTTTGCGAAAAGGAGAGACAATGTAATCTGGTGGCTCCACTCTACTCTGCCATTGTAAACGCTCCTTTAGAATTGTTTTGAATTAGTGGATAAAAATTCTGCCGAAACCATTTTTGTAAATTTCTAAGAAAGAAGCTTATTGCTTAACTTGCGTCTATGCTCAAAAAATATTTTAGCCGTCCAAGCACCCATTGTCAGCTCCAATGCATAAAAATTTCCAGTAAATTTCTAAGCAAAAATTTCCAATAAATTACTGAGAAAAACATCAGGTATAGACATCGTTGATTTTATTGGAGTTAGGCATTGCTGTGCATAAAAGTTCGAAGGAAGAAATTTCCAGTAAATTTTTACGAAAAAACCCTTCATCGGGTCGAGGAAATGTATATTTTATATTGGAGCGAGGCATTGCTGGCTTACACTAATCAAGTTGAGGTACCGTCGATTTTAAATTTGATCGAGACGGCTGTGCAATTAGTTTGCCTATGAAATAGATCTACAAATAAGTACCCTCTAACAACACCACCCATCTGTATCAGAATACATGTAGCTTCATTGTGCATTGCTCGTGCTCCTACAGGCTACACTCGGCTGGATGATAAAAGATCGTTATGTAGGTATAAATGCATTTTTTTTAAATTCGCATTTTTTTTTTAAATGGGAGCACCTGGGTTCTACTAATAAACCCTGAACACAAATTTTCTCATCCAACTGTATCACAGACATAGAATGGGCTGTGCGATATTTTTATGCTATAGTATTTTTGATAATACTGTTGATCATAAGCGATATCAAATTGTAAAAAATCTACTCATCTTCAAAGTTACATAGGTACTGTTGGAAAATTTAAAGTCTTGATGAATGCTGCAGCAGTTCTGCCAACATACTGAGGTAAAAAATAAATTTCACATCTTATTTATTTCTCGTATTTCCTCCGGATATTTATTTTTTAAAGAAAAACGACTAAATTTAAATTATACATAAAAGGAAAACTCGGTATTAAGGTGACCTTAAGGGGCGAATACCTGATCACGGCCAACTCGATTAGGACAACAATGTTGTCATGCAGATGTGACCGTGTGTGAGCCTGTTTGCGGTGTGACACGCAGTATGTCAAGCGGTTGGACGAAAATCAAATTAGTTTGATTTTTAGTGGTGGAGCTACATGTTTGACAACATATTGACCGTATAGGGCGATGTTTGTCACGCGTTCGTCATTCTTGAGTGAACTCTATTGAAAAAAAGAACAATTGATAGTTCTAGAAGGTCCTGACAGGTCTTCTTGTCCTAATATTGGACAGCGTGTTTGATAGTGTGTGGAGAAAAAGCTTTCCTGTGTTGGACATCAAGTTGGACAACATGTTCGTCGTGTATGGGCCGCTTTACAAATTAGCTGCGTTCTTTTGTTACCTTGTTTTGGAGCTCCCATATACTCGAGAGAACAAATTGTTCTGTCGATTGAAACGAGCTATTTGTACTGTTCGCTTCATTTATAAATCTTCTATGAAAATGTATGAGGCGTTCTTTTGTGTATCTTTTGTTCTGCCCTGTTCTATGGACACAAAAGAACACAGCTATTGTTCCATTCAAGTGTGACATAGTCATCGGCAAATGTTTTAAGGGATATGGCAGATTATTTACAATATGTATAAATAAGCGTAGAAAATAGATAGGCGATATGTATGATGTGCAGAGAACCTTTTATAATTTTTCATAATAAGATAAGATTTCAGACATTTTTGAGACTATAAACTTAAAAACTACTTTCCTTAATTGAATGGTTAGTAACAATTTGACTTTAAATTATTTTTCAGACTACTTGAAGCAAAGGATTATACAGTTAAAACATGGTTAATATAACAGTAAGTTTAAAACAAATATATAAATTAGAAAAATATTTTAATTCGAACATTTTAATTTTAAAGGATAGTGGCGGTGGAATGGCTCCTCAAGAATTAGAGACTTTCTTACCACGAGATGGAAGCAACGGCGTAATAAAGTAAGTTAATGAATAACATAATTTTTATTATTAGCTAATATTGATTAAGTATACATTTATTTATATTAATTCAATTAAAAATTTAAACAAATATCAGTCAGGTGTTTCTGGTTTCCTAAGCAAAGGTTCCTTGCGGATCCCAGACAGTCAGCTTAGAAGCCCAACCTAATTTCACTTTCGTCTTTTTAGTTTCACATTAATTCACTCATGTCTGTTTTTAAAAACCTTCGTTTCAGGTTTGGTCAAATACTTGCAGTGGGTGGGTGTATTTGAATTAGGGAACCTTTCACCATACGTATAATAATATTGTTATATCGTAGCTGACATCTAAAAGGTATAATAAGTTTGTCATTCCGCTTGTAACACCTAGAAATAACGATGGTAGAGCAAAATGGATTAGACACTCATGCATAAAATTAAAAGTTATTTTGATTCTTGCATGTCCGTCCGTCCGCCCTTGCGATAACTCGAGAACGCATATAATTAGAGTGTGCTTTAAAAAAAAAAAGTTAAATTAAGTTCGAAAATTGGACTGGATTGTAGGGCTGCCATACCAAAATTTCGTTTTCACCACGTTTTTGTAATAGTGTTTGGATAAAAATAGTAAATATTATTTCAAAAATGAGCTAAATCAGGCAACCCCTTCTTGGTGTTACCATATAAAAGTTTAGGATTTTTACGTATACTGTGAAAACGATAATTCCTATACGGTTTTCATGTACTGAAAAGTTCTTCGGAATATGAAATCCTATAAAATTATAAAATTGGTTATAATCATTTTTTCTGTCCGACGAACCGTTCTAGAAATATATACGAAAATCAAGCTTGCTGTGACCATATGAAATGACATACGAGTATTCATTTAAGATGTCTTAAGAATTGGTCTTAGACCAATTCTAGCTTTTTTACTTGTTTTAACTTAGAGTCAGGGGCGACATGTTTTAAATATTCAGTGCGGTGCAACATAGAGATTTTACAGTTTTAGCCGATTACTAGGCTTCTTCCCAAATAATATTGAATCCATTCTTCCTTTTCACTTTACCAGTTTCGGTTATAGCTCTCAACTAAGGATCTGCTTCATTAAAGTGCAGATTAATTCTATGCAATCAATCCCATTAGACAGGTCCAGAATACATAGGCAGAGCTTATGTTTTGGGATGCTTTAAATTCTAAGAAACTTATAAATACAATAACAAATATTGTTTGTTTCCAACTATACAGGGCTAGAATGGCTGGGCAAAACACACGAATTTTGGGGTGCTAAGCATCCTATAAAATTATGCTTTGGATGCAACTAACCCTTTGCAACCATGTGGTGGCTGTCCCTACTTAGGATCCTTACTTTTATTGAGGGTCCCAGTTGTATTTTAATTGAGATAATCACTGGAGCTTTTTACCCGGGATAGCGGAGTGAGTCCTAAAATTTCCTAAGTCAAAGCCATTAACGTTAAATTAGTCTGCTTCGAAGCAAAATGTAACTTTGAGAAAGTCACAGAACAATTTGTGCATGAAGTGGTTTTATGGCAGGTTACATTGAGCTTGAACAATGGTATGACAAATTTGTTGTTAAAGTAAACAAATTTTGTTACTAAACACCAATTTTTCAATGACACGAAATCAATATTCTCATTATGATTCAAAATGTTGCAATCCAAAGATTCAGAGTTCGGTTTTCGGATCATTTCAGTAATGTTACACAATTTCGAATTATAATAAGAAATTTTTCATTTGTTTTATTGAATTTAATGTGTTTTTTCTATTAAATGCATTGGCTTCCAATAATAAAATAAGACAGAAGTCCATGAAATAGAAATCAGCGGATTATACTAAAACAGCTGTGATACTTGTTTAGGCAACCAACATATGAAAAAAAAAAACTGTCAACAAGTTAATTTAGAGCATATCGCTGCAGTAAAAATCCAAACCAATCCACAATCTGCTATCTAATACTGTAGACACACGGGACATATCAATGATCATTGGTTCAATTACGTAATTGGACCAATGATCATTCCTGTTTTGGGGTGGCACACGGCAATGACGGTCTTCACGTAATTAAATTTGACAGACTAGAATATTTGACACATTAAATGTTTCACTTGTGCATACTGGTGAAAGTTTACAAACGTCAGGTTCAAGTTAATAGCAATAAAATGGAATCTTCTTATACATTGGACAATTTGAATATATTTTTGCAAATATGTGCTTATAAAAAAAATTAAAAATGTTAAGGCAACCTTAAATTTGATAGACATATCTGAGTATAGGTATGTGCTGTTTCTTCGTGCCTTTCTCAGATCATTTATATAAATGCGCCACACAACGCACAATTTATATATTTCTGCAGTTTTACATAATCTCGCTTTTTTCTTCGTCTCTTTTTCCTTCGTATCTTTTTCCATTTATAATGTGAGAAAATTTTTTTAAAGAATTCAATAATGTGGAAAGCATCCAAAATTTACCTTGAAAAATGTATCAGCCAATTTCACAAATGACATCTGACAGTGGTGGCTGGAAAATCAGCTGATTTTTCCAACAATTTCCAGTTCCTTACCGCTGAAAGCGCGCTTATCGCTAAAATAAATAACAAGCAATGCACAATTGCAAACGAATGAGCTTGTGGGGCGTAATTGGTGCAATGACGAAACGAATGACCATTGCGCCAATCATGCAGTGACACACGAGCTATGCAATGATCATTGCTCCGTCAATGATCATTGATATGTTCCGTGTGTCTACGGTATAAGATGGCGAGGACTGGACACAATACTAGTGTAAATAATGCAAAAATACAAAAATATTAATTATCTGCAATTGTCAAAGTATTATGGATACACTTTAGTGAAATTCTTAAGGCCTTAAAATGAGAGAAACTTATTTTACGTGATCAGACAGATTTGAGAAACCATAGTTCGTTACTAGACCTTACTATGCAAGTTTAGCTTGGATTTAGATGCCAGTCACTTTCTTGATCGTGCCTTAGTAAAGCAAAATGCATCGGATTCGTTTAAACCTAAATAAAATAAACTTTAGCGGCTGAGATTATTATTATTTTTATATGTATATGTAGATAGAGAGAGTGACCCAGCACAGACGCATTTGATTTGGTAGCTCAGACGAATTCACTTCATACAATTAGGTTCTGCCATTAAATAAGTAGCTAATAGGAAGCGGCGTATCGAGTGAGTACAATGTACGTGAATAAGCCATTTAATAAGTGAGGTTTTGACGTTTCTGAAAGTAAACACTTAAGAGTTCCGGGAGTTCAACGATTTTTCTAAGTTTATTATTATTAATAAACATAGAAATTTGAAATAACGTTATGTCTAAAGCTTGAAGTGTATATTTTCATTGAAATTTAGTGTTTTGTAAAATTATTGTGCACGAATACATTTAAAATTTCTGTCAGTTTTCACTTCATATGCTGCTTCTTTGTTAGTTATTTATTCAATGGGTTCTCATGTTCTCATATGTTTAAAATAAAACCTAGTAGGAATTTTTAAATCACCCCTTTCAAGATAACGTTACTTTAAAATTTTGTCGTATGCTTTTGGATCACCCTTTCATTAGCAACAGATTTAACTCAAAGTATATAACTACTCCAAGCTTTCCAATAAATGTTTAAGTAGCCTTTTAAATCCAGCTCAAGGTAGAAAATTAGAAGTTTTTTTAAAATTTAAAACACATCTTTTGGCAGGTGCTTATCAAAAGGATTTATGTTTAGAAATAAACACTTATACCTGATGATATGATATGAATCAATTCTGCACTAATATAGAAGGTGATAGGAGATGTTGAGAGGAACAAAATATTGTGTAAGACAAGGGAAAGGTGCGGTGACAGGAAAGTCGAGGGGGCTAAAAATTGCTACTTCATATTTTATGAATCAGCCTACAACTCCTAAAAGATAGAACTGATGACGATAATTTGAAATTTATTAGATAGATAATATTTACAGATTTCCAACAAATTCAAAGCTTAATTGAAATTCAGTTTTATCAATTTAAATACCATATTTTGGTTACGTATTGTCCTAAAGTTGTATCAAATCTGTGATGTATCTGTTGGTATGCACATTAGTGTGGCCCAAAAAACAAAAAAGTTAAAATGTTTAAATAGTGTGTTTTTGTGCTGTTTTGGATTTTAAGGAAAACTGTTTCAAATTTTTTTTTTTAATTTGACAATATTTTTTCTTGATTCTTTTTATAAATTTAAGGGAAATTAAATACTTCAAAACGGGCATTCGAACATGGAACTCCAAGTTTTTGACTTCGTATAAATGTTTTTGTAAGGAAAAGTGGCACGCGGGTACACTTTTTCTACTATATCGTTATGTACAATCGAATATCTTTCTAGCAACTATAACTTAAATGGGTCATTTAGTGTATGAACTGTTTTCAAAATGCGATTTTTAAATGTGAAGCATTTTTACAAATTACAAAGAATATGTGCGGGTCAATAACAGTATAGAGTTTTTCAGGGTAACAAAATGATTTATACAAAAAAAAAGAGAAAACCTTATAATTGGTCTTAACTCTAATAATATTACATCATAGAAGTTAAAGGTAAAGTGAAAACCAAAACCTCTGCATGGCAACACCACGAAGGCGTTGCTCGATTTGGTTGATTTTTAAAATTTTATTTACTATTTTATGACGCTGTCTACAAAATTTCAGTTTTCTGGTCGACGCGTTCTCAGGCAGTATCCAATCCAAATATATAGTGAAAACCCAAAGTATTGTATAGCAATACCAAGAAGGGGTTGCCCGACATGCAAAAATAAAAATAACTTTAAATATTATGCGTGGGTGTCCAATCCAAAAATTGCAAAAGAAGATGTTATTGGTACAAAGTCGTTACTTTTATTGGTCGGCACATCTTTTTAATTTGTAAAAATTCTTCCCTTTCAATAATCGCATTTTGAATACAGTTCATTTAAGTTATAGTCGCTAGAAAGATATTCGATTGTATATAACGTTATAGTAGAAAAAGTGTACTCGCATGCCACTTTTCCGCACAAAAAAATTTACACGACGTCAAAAAATTGGAGCTCCGCGTCCGAATTTTCGTTTTGAAAAATTTATAAAAGTTTGAAGAATTTGATTTTATAAAACGACTTTTACTGCAATAAGTTCATAACTAAGTTCGCTTAAATTTAGAAAAAATATTGTTAAATCAAAACACTTATGACAGAAAATGTAGAAACAGTTTTCCTGAAAGTCCAAACAGCTAAAGAAACACCATTTTCTATTTGATCGACCTCTAAAGATTAATGAATTTCACTTAAATTTTTCATAGAAATTTAAAATTATATTAGTTAAAAAATTCTGAATGAGCATTTAAACATTTTAACACTTTTGCAAATCCATACATTTGTGGACCACCCTAACGCACATATCTAATTTTATCCAAAAATTGCACATACGATCGTATGTGCTCTAGTCTGTCGTCTTAGTAGTTGGCTTTGGCTAATCATCGGAATAATATTTCTCTGTCCATGGCATTCCTAGCTCATTTATTCATCATAATTGTATTGATTTTTATGATTTGAATATTTGACATGTTGTTTACTTAAATATTATAAGATAACACTTATAGAAATAGTATTATTGTAAAATAATAATAATGGTAAAAGAAAACATCCAAAATACATTTTTAACATATTCTGAATAGTACAAACATTATGAGTACTCTACCATATCTCCTAAATGTAATTGTTTACGCACTTTTATGCACAAGTATTATTTTTGACCATTCAATTTACAACTTGAGTGACCACTCAACAAATTTTTAGACTCTAGCTCTATATGCAAAATGTCCAAAAAACTTGACACACAGTGCATTCTCTTTAAACTTTTACAAGGTTAACATTCACGTGTCGTTTTCTGTTAATCATTGTTTGAGCCATTCAACGTTTCGTTTTGTGTGAATTGTAGAAATTGCTGTTGAATTCAAAACTTTTATCACTTTTACAATGACAACTGAATAATTTTAGAAAACTTTTCAACCTTCATAATCGCCTGATCTTCAAAATCTGCGTTGGGGATATTTTTAGCACATGAAATTCTTATCACACGAGCAAAGCGGAGTCCCATTCAGTTCTTTTCTAAAACGCATAGGTATTATGTACTAAAATTTGTTATTTTGTCAATTTTTTTTCTTTTCGTCTAGTGTGAGTTATGATAAAGCTCGAATTGTATAAGCGCCAAGATTGATGTTGTTATAAGTGGTGGACAACTTTATGCTGAAGTTAACAGAATTTTGACGAGTCACTTTCACGCGTTATTATATTTAGAGTTATTCATTAATGTCTAATATTTATTTTTTTTTAAATTGTTTAGCTTTTTTGTTTTCATTTTTAGTCACCTTAAAATTCCTAACTCTTAAAGCTCTTTGGTTATGTATTGTATACATGCAGGTACATATATGCATATGTATGTATATGTATATCATAGAAAATTTTGTATAATGCTTCTGTGTGCATAGGTATGGTATAAAACCAAGAATTTTTGTATAATAAATCAGCACATCATCCAGACAGCTATTTTAAGATTTAGGTCATTTTGATATTGTAAAGAAAAAAGAAATTATTAGGCACATTGTGTCAATTTGAAGGGTTACAAAGGTTCTTTGAGAAATCTGACGAATCAGAATCAGTAATATTGCAAATTGATCCATGAATCTATATTCCACTATCACAGAAAAATGCCTGAAGAATTCTTATGCTGAATTTCATACAAAGCTGTGTAGGTTGAAATGTGAATGAATGGCGAGACAGAACAGATTTCAGCAGCAGATGTTTGTACTATCGAATTTTGTTTTGGATAAAAAAATAAAGATTGGTGTGTGAAACGTTTTATTATATGCCTGAACGTTTCTGGAGCCCATAACACTATAAAGCACTATAAACCTATATTGACGTTGAGTTTTCACTGATCTACCATTAATAAAATGGTTAATGCCTAAAAAGTGAATTATATAATTTCAACATTTTTATTTGATGTATGAAGTAGCCGAAGAAATAGGAATCCATCAGACTACTATTTGTAAAATTTTATAAGTATTTAAATGGAAAGATTTTTAGAAAGGCTTATCAGTGTGTAAACCCAACTAACATTTTGTGCCTTAATGTTTCTGAACTTCTATTTTACATTCCATGACGTCGCTATATCATCGTTGATTCGAAAAAAAGTTATGAATACGTAAAAGTGCCTCTAAAAGTTCCTATATACATAGTAAAAGTGCCTACAAGGCACCCATTGCTTCATTGTTACTTCCCATTGTGGAATAGTTACCTAAATGTTTCCTTGTATTGTTCCTTTAAGGTCACTCTTCCTAGAGGCATAGTTTGTAGGTCACGAAAACCTTAATGTGCCCAGAAAAGTTTCGCAATAAGAAATATGTCAATAAAGTAATGTCTGCATAGTTACAATTTTGATTTTTTACATGTGCGTATCATGTGACATCACGGTGCAGAGATACAAGGTAGTTTCATCATGAACCACGTTCCGCCATTTAATAGGAAAGTACGGTACAGAGTACACAATATTCTCTCTCCTCTCTCTGTCTTTTCAATAGAAATGTATATATGTTATAGGACGAATCACGACACAACTCTAGTGTCAAAATTTTAATGAGAATACCCTGTATTCTATATATCTTGATGTGACATGTACTGTCATTCGCAAACTATAAAATATAATGAACAGCTGTGATTTTGGGTTTAAAAAAAAAAAAAAAATCACACTGTGCTTTGAAAATCTTTTAAGAGTAGGTACCTACTTCGGGAAAACGAATTCTATTATTTACCGAATGATAGTAGAACATTATTAGGTGCTCCCAAGTACATTTCAAATATCAAAAATATTGGGAATGGAAGTTACTGGGATAATGAAAAAGAGTACAACAAATATTTTATCACAAATTCAATGTCCGAAAATGTCTCTTTAATTATTAATATTGATGATGTGTCAATTGTATCTAGCTCAAAGATCAAATTGTGACCGATTCTTTGTGCCAGTGATTAAGCTGCCAGTTTTTGTTGTTGGAATTTATTGCGGGAAACACAAGCCTTTCTTAAATGATATTCTTAATGCATTTGTGGAACAAAGAGAATCCGTTTGAAAATTTAATGATCTGTTTGCAAGAGTATTTGTTAAAGGTTTTTGTGTATGATTGGCGCACGTGATGACAGCCAAATATATAGTCACTGAATAGGAACTCTTACTTTGTAGCCACTTAACTCCTTAATCGACAGATTTATAGGCACTGACTAGGAGTTCTGACTATGTGGGCTCATCTGACGGCACACAGTGGAAACAGTTCCTTAATCGACACATTTACAGGCACTGACTAGGGATTCTGGTACATCTGCCGATACAAAGTTGTAAGAGCAACATAATATAGGCAACAAAGAGAAATATTACCTGCGGGTATAAGTTCAAAGTATAAATTGGAAACAATGCTTATGGGTTAGCCCTAATGGACACAAATTATACAAATTGCCTTGTTGGGAACATTTGATCTATAAAATGTAACAAAATGCCGATATGAGATTTAGAAAAATTTCATAAGTGCTTTTAGATGCAAAAACCTCTTTATGTCTTTAAAATACATACCACTTTAATCTATCACTATTTTGAAATTAATTACTGATAATTTTTGTCTAAAAAATTCTTCGCTGAATTTTGAAAAAATGTTAAAAAATGTTTAAATTATTAATGATTTTTGAGGCGCTTCAGTTATTTCGAAGTTTCGTAACTGATTTTACAGAAAATTTAATTTGGTTTATAAGTTTTCACCCACTCGAAAAACAAAAATCAGATTTTATAATATTATAGATATAATGACAAGAATTTCAAAGATGTTTGCATACATAGAGAGTTCATAATCTAATTTTACAAATATATACGAATAAAAAAAATACCTATATTTATCATTATCTCAAAGTTCGCATATTGTATAATTATGTGTCAAACAGGACAGCTTCGACACATTTACGTCACTACGACCAAGCTTTTACGTTTTTGTTTAGACATTAAAACTCTCAATGTTACTATACATATATGGTAACACTTTAGACATTATGCCCACATATGTAATTTCCATACTGCGTAGCCCCATTTCCGTAACATAGATAACTTTGTAACGTCGTTGTTTCTTAACATGTCCTTCTTTATGGGCCCATGCTAGACAGAAAAACGTAACCACGACCATTGCACGTAAAAGGGCGTTAGTTGGGAAGTTTGTGGAGACAATAGCTTAAATAAGTGCTTTGGACCGTACCCACGTTAAAATAAAAATTCTATACATGGCGATGAATTCAAACATGATCGTGTAGACGACGCACAGTGGGGCAGTGAACCTACAAAGTTGGCATTCAATCACAGATCTAATGAAAGGATGTCTAAGCTCTTTTTAAATGTGTTATTAGACTAAAAGAAAACACATAAGGAGTAATTTAGAATGTTTATTTACTCAGTAAACTGAAAATTATGGAAAGTATGAATTTAATACAAAAAAAAAACTTTTAACATAGTTTACCTTCAAAATTACAAAATGCTCGTGATTACAGGATTTATTTTTAAAATATTTTCTCGATATTAATTTCGTGACCACCAGATACTACTACAATTATTGCATCTTCTTGATTAATTTTATATTAATTGTTATAATGATATCAACTTAAAGCTCTGCGTCCTTAAAGAAACGTCTTGCCGAATCCCTATTACTTGTATTACCAAATCCTGCCTTAGGTTTTTGTATAATTAATCCAGTTCGCTCCGTGAACTCTTTTTAGATATCCAACTAATCTTTATTATTCTTCAGAAATCATTCTTCTATTCTACATAGGTACATGCCTTTGTCCAGCGAGATTTAAATATACCTAATAATATAATCAGGACTACAGATTACACTTCTAATCACTCTTAGATTCGATGTAGTCAGTCCTCCTGCTGGAGCTCACTAAATAATTTTCTATAGAGCTTGCTTCCAAGTGAAGGCTATAGAAACTTTTGAGCTAGTTACTTATGCCTCTGCTTATTTTTCTAGAAGATCAGTGAATATTCTTCTAAAGAGGTTCCAAATGATGTCTAGGGTAGCGCTTAAATTGAGCTTCTTTCTGAAGCGCTGGTCCCACTGGGTATGTAGTATGTGTACAAGTCCACACATTGTTTGAATGGATATGACTATGTTGTTAGTCTCAATTACTTATACAGCAGGTTTTGAAAGAAACTTCTCAAAATTTACTAGTAGATACTGTCTACACAATTTCACAATTTCTTGTGCTATTTGTTCCTTTTTCAGCCCAAGAAATGCAAAACGCATGGCACCATTATGAGAGCAAAGCCACTTTTGAGCCCTATCTAACAAATCCTCGTAATTGCTTCATCACACTTTTCTCCAATTTCTCCATTTCGTTTGCAACCCACTGGGAAAAAGAGTGCTCTAAGACCCCTCCTGAAGCATTTACCTGGAAGCTCGTAACGCTTCTTTTCCCTATCCTTGTTCATTGCTTTTTAACATAGGCATGTCGCAAACGCTTCAATGCTGATCTAAGAAGCGCTCTAGGAGCACTTTAAATGGTGGCCGAAGAAGTTTTTTGAATGTGTCTTTTCGAAAGCTTTAATGAGCTTTTTAGATAATCATCGCAGTCCTTCTTCCTTAATCTCATAAGAGGTCTTTAACCTGAGATAACTTACAACTAGATAAGAACATCTCCATAAAAACCCGGATCACTTTTTGAAAGCTCTTTAACTTTTTTCAACCAAAGAAGCTATCATTGCGAAGAATTTATGTGGCATAATACAGCAAGAGTGAGAGAGAATGTGCAGAGCTTTCTATTAGAGGGCTTCAACAATGCTTCATGAGAACAGATTGAAGCGCTTGCGCTTGCTTGTGATTAATTGTAGTATTTAGTCTTATGGAGTTGATTAAATATATTATATTTTTAATGTAATCAACAGATTTTTTTGTTGGCACTTGGTGAAACCTCATTTTCAATTAAGGAAAAATAAAAACACTTGTTACGTTTCACAGAAAATATATAAAATAGTTTATTTAAATTTAATTTAATTTATGCCTAACGCGTTTCGATCTCAAAGATCATCATCAGAGGACTAATTAATACATACAGCTTTTGAAGCCATCGAACCAATCATCATTACCAATACATACCAAAATGAAAATTACATACAAGCAAATATTGAAATTAGAAAACTATGTTAATACAACAAAAGCGGACTTAAGAGAGGGCTTGAATTTTTAAAATCAGTCTGTACGTTTAACATAAAACTGCCTTTTTCTTTTTCTGCACGGATTTCCTTAACTTCGTACTTATCTAACAATCTCCCGGCCGGTAGACTATGCAAGAGTTTAACATTATTTTCAATTTTGTGCTTATTACACATTAGATGCTGATGTACATTAAAAGCTTTGGAGCTAATGTGTGACTCACTGTTTAGAGACCATGCAGGATAGGGAAGTAAAACTAGATCCAACAAATAAATACCAAAAAGATATTGTTTGTACCTTAAATAGCTGTAGTTTATTGTTGGATAACAAATTAAAATATCAATTAAAAAATTGTAACCCTTCGATTCCAATTTTGTATGGCTTACCTAAAATTCATAAAGACAACATACCTGTAAGGCCAGTATCTGTCTCTTTTAACTCTCCTTCCCAGAGACTAGCAAGTGGTTGAGTAATACAATACCTAACGTAATTGGTTTTAGTCCTAAATATTCTGTAAAAAATTCTATTGAATTAATTAACAAAATTAAAGATTTGGAGATCCCACAAAATGCTAAATTAGTGTCATTTGATATGTCCAGTCTGTTTCCGTCTGTACCAGTCCATAGGTGTCGTGAGTTGTTAATAAATAGAATTCGAAAGAAAATCCGCAACATAGTACTAGTTAACGAATATATATACCTTATTGTTTTAAGTTTTAATCAAAATTATTTTCATTTTAATGGGAAAAATTACATTCAAGAAGATGGTTTGGCTATGGCGTCGGCCTCCTCACCTTTTTATGCTGAATTTTTTATGGACCATTTGGAGCAAACATTGTTTTCTTTTAATTCTCTTATTTTGGCACACGTACATACCTGGTATAGGTATGTAGACGATGTTTTATGTATATGGACGGGCACTGAGTGACAACTAAATTATTTCTTGAATAATATATTGAATAAACTTGACGATAATATAAAATTCACTTTAGAGTTAGGTAATAAAATAATTAATTTTTTAGACTTGACAATTACTATCTCTGACAACTCATTAATTTTTAAAATCTTTAGAAAAGATACATTTTGTGACGCTGTAATTCCTACAGACTCTGCACATCCATGGTCCACTAAGTTGTCAGCCTTTTATTCTATGATACATAGGTTGATATCTATCCCATTATCACCAGATAATTTTAAAGATGAAATAAAAACTATTAAACTGATCGCGAAGAATAATGGATACTCTAATAGCTTAATAGACAAATTACTAAGGAACAAGCTAAAAATTAAAAACCTTTCTTTGATTTTTCCTGTCGTTCAAGAAAACAAAAATTGTGACATGAAACACAAGAAAATTCCTTTTATCAAAGATGTGTCACATAAATTAATTAAACCCTTAAAACACAACAACGTATTGCCTGCTTTTTCCAACAAGTTAAGCTTAAGGAAATTATTGGTTAACAATAAGTTAAAGCCTGGGGTTGATGACTTAGAAAAAAGTGGAGTTTACAAAATATCTTGTAATGATTGTGACGCCATTTATGTTGGAAAAACAAGACGGAAACTAAAAGTTAGGTTGAAGGAACACTTTAGCCCCAAAGCTTCTAATGTACATCTGCATCTAATATGTAATAAGCACAAAATTGAAAATAATGTTAAACTCTTGCATAGTCTACCGGCCGGGAGATTGTTAGATAAGTACGAAATTAAAGAAATCCGTGCAGAAAAAGAAAAAGGCAGTTTTATGTTAAACGTACAGACTGATTTTAAAAATTCAAGCCCTCTCTTAAGTCCGCTTTTGTTGGATTCACATAGTTTTCAAATTTCAATATTTACTTGTATGTAGTTTTCATTTTGGTATGTATTGGTAATGATGATTGGTTCGATGGCTTCAAAAGCTGTATGTATTAATTAGTCCTCTGATGATGATCTTTGAGATCGAAACGCGTTAGGCATAAATTAAATTAAATTTAAATAAACTATTTTATATATTTTCTGTGAAACGTAACAAGTGTTTTTATTTTTCCTTAATTATATATATATTAGCCATTATTCTACCGTACTGAAATTATTGTAGAGTTTTGGCAATAGAAAGAGTAACAACTCTTTGGAAGACTGCTTAGTGAAGTGGAGTGCCACACTGAACTTCGCCCTCAAATTGAGAAATAAGTTTCTTCACACAATAGTAGACAAATCCAGTTTAAATTCCTGGCAAATTAGATGAAATCAGACCTTGTTGCTTGTTGTTCTGCTCGAGCTCATTAAATAATCTTCAATAAGCTTCCAAGCGATGGCTCTAGAAGCACTTGACTTACTTACTTGCGCCTTTGCTTATTTTTCTGGATAGATCAGTGAAGATGCTTCTAAAAAGCTGCCAAATGATGGGTAGAGAAGCGCTTAAATTAGGCTTAATTTCGAAATGTTTTTCATACAAGTCAATTTCAAGTGAAAGTGAGAAGTTGGGTTAGGTATTGAGAAATTCATATGAACAGCTTCTAATCTCTCCTCAAAATTCTAATTTTTTTATTACTATATTCAGCATTGATTTTCTATAACTTCTTTTCATTTAATATTAACTCTGTTATATTTAAGAAATCTTTTGATTCTTGGTTGATCAAATTTAACATTAATTTTACGTCAATTTTTTAAATTATTTTTATCTACTCACTTACCCTAGATTAAATAACTTTGTAAGGGTTCGTGAGACGTGTGTTTTTTCTGATTTAGAATAACTGAATGGGGAGCTTTCCGATGGGGGAATTTTTTTACGTTTTGAGAGTTTTGGGTGGGGAGAGGGGTTATTATATCCTTGAGGTTTTAAATTTGGACTCTGTGTGAAATCAAATTAAAGCTCTTGCTGAATGCTATTAAAAGGCATTTTTCTTTTCTTCTGTAGGAAACTTTTTCACAGACGTTTTCCATCCGAATATCGTTAGAATGCGTGATTTTCGAATTTGTGTACAGAGGTTGGTGTAGGTTGGTGCGGCGGGGTTGATTTAAACGTTTTAGCATAATGTTTTACATATTTCATGGGAACATGTCAATTTTCTATGTTTAACCGTTATATGGGCTTTGATGTGAAATAAAGGTTTTTTTCTACATGGAAGTACTTATATAAAGTGCGATAATCTTCTAAACTACTTACCATAAGCAAAAAAAAAATACACCATAAAATTCTCCAGAGAACGTAGATGCGTTTAATATGCATATATGTCAATAAATTGTGTACCGTTATACCCATGAGTTTTTAGCGAAAATGTAATGATTTAAAAGTAGAAAATGAAATATATTAAAAAAACTTTTAAAATAAATAAAGTTTATAAATCAATTGTACTAAAAATTAAAAAAATATTTTTGTTCTTGATATACATACCTACACAAGAAAAGTTTCATTGCAAAATAATAAATGCTAGTTGAAATCTTAAAATGGAATGTATTAACAATATTTTAAAATTATATTATATCGCTTGACTTTAATTGAAATTTAATTTAATTTCTGTTTTAGTACTCCTGTAGGAGGAGTACGGTACACTTAAAATTAAATTAAAATTAAATTTTGGCTATTTTATGTCATAATAACGCATAAATATCTAGCTTTAATTTTAATTCAAGTGGGCCCCAAACCCGCCCTAATGGGAGTACTAAAACAGAAATTAAATTAAATTTCAATTAATGGCTATATTACTCAGAAATAAAAAAATATTTTTTATTTTTTAGTGCAATTTATTTATAAAAGTTATTTATTTTAAAAGTTTTTTTTTAACATATTTTTAATTTTTTTAAATTAAAAAAGCTGTCCCGAAATTGCGATCGAAATTCTAAATTTCGTACATTAGTATTTCATGAGTGTAATAATATTTCGTATGAATCGGTTTTCTTCTACAAACTACGTGCCTAACAAAATGGAAATGAATTTAGTAGAAATTTTACCGCCACAAATTTGTATGGGAATTTCAGTTTCGTTTGAGGTCCATATTAGGAGTCTTAGCTGTAATGTAATAATTTCATGCCGCATCTGATATCAACTAGACTTGCTTAACCGCCGGCAATAGCTCTTATACAGGATGTCCCGTGAACGGTCTGGCACTCGACTTAGACAAGCAAAAAGTTATATGGTGAGAGGGTTGTAAATCCTAACGGTTTCGGAGATAACGGGAATCAAAGATATTTGGGTATGTTTTTATAGATCACCCTGTAACTTTTGAACGTTAAACCCTATGATGATGAATTAAAACTTATTCGATAGATAATTGTTGGCCCTTTCCTAACTCTCATTCAGGTGTATATACTGTATTAAATTTTGGTAGAAAATAATTCAATATTGGATTGATTTTAAATAATCGGTCAGTATTTTGATTCCCATCTTCATCATTACAGAAATGCCAACATCTTTGGCGACTCATTACTTTAAGGAAAAAGGTGTCTCAGTTGTAGGCCCTGTAGACGAATATTCCTCTATCCTCTCCTTACGAACCATTCCCATGAGCGGAATTAATCGGAGCATTTTTTTCATTTCAATTGGATTAACATTTTTTTCACTTTAAACCTTTTTTGTGATCCTAAAAGTTCTCTTTATTTTGAAAATAATATCGATTCGATTCAAACAACATATACTAAAAAAAAAAATCACCAATAATCTCACTAATGCTTTGAGGATCATAACTCCCAAATGACCAAGGAACTGCTCCAAGGGAGGTGCATTATCAGATTCTGACAAAGTATCTGCATCTTCATGACTTGATCGGGAATCGTGTAATGGAAGCATAGGTCGTTTTTTGGAAACTCCAATGTCGCTAGCACTCGAACAACTTTCACAATCATCATCGTTTGAATTCAGATAAATTATCAGCAAATATTTCTTCCTAATTATCAGAAAACATGGTATAATATCAGGAAAAATTATAAATTGAGCAAAACTTTTAATCGATTTTTTTAATAATACGCTTAACATTCTCAATGACTTAACACTAAATGACATCACATAAAATATGACCGTTACGAGAATTGTAGTTTCGCAATTGAAAAACCATTACATAATTTGATCTCAGGCATCTGCTAACTAACTGCTGACTTCTTGCAACAGAACTAGAAATTGTAAATAGTGTAAGTCCGGGTAAGATTGCCAGCTTTGGAAATTATTGAATATATTTCCAGAACACCAAAAACGAAACATTTCAAACCGTTGTAAAATCACAAAATTGCTAACCGCCTTAGCGAGAGGTGTGGCGTGGTAGGGAAAAGAAATGGGTGAGCCCTTTTCGCATTTCATACAAATTTTGAAAATTTCTTCCAAATTGGAGACGGTCGGGTTCCAAGATGATTGGTTTCATGTGATGGCTGTATAAACTTTCAAACACCATAAACTTACAGAAAACAAATGCACTTTTTCGTATCTAGCAATTTTTAGAAAAACAGTTTTGTGTTGAGTTTATTCGCACCTGAACTTATCCTGCTTGGAAAAATATTGTAAAAATATCTAGTAAAAATAAAAACATTAAAAAATACTACTAAGTATTTAAAACGTATTTTTACGTGACCCGCGCGGGATAACATGGAGGAGACATACTTTTACGTGTCCAGCGCAAAATGTGACTAAAAAAATCCATAGCATCCAAAACCGAAGCCGAATACCATCACAATTTTTTGTACACAGATAGATAATGCTTCTAGCTTCAACATAAAAATAGAAAAACAATGATAGAAGTCCGCTCTAGTGAATAATACTATTTACAAAAAAAAAAAAATGCTATTATTGGCAAAACAAAATTTTTCATTCGGTACTGCTATATTTTTTTATAAAAAATATAAAGCATTAAGCTACATTTGGCATTTGAAACAGAAAAATCGGTTGTTCGATTCTCGAGATATAATTTTTTGAAAATGACGTTTCGTTTGTAAAATCACGAAATTTCTAACCCCATTTAGCCAGGGCTGTGGCGTGGTAAGGAAAAAAAATGGGTGAGCCATTTTGGCATTCCAAAATTTTGAAAATTTCATCCAAATTGGAGACGGTCGGATTCCAAGATGATTGGTTTCGTGTGATGGCTGTATAAGCTTTCAAACACTATAAACTTACAGAAAACAAATGCACTTTTTCGTATCAAGAAATTTTTAGAAAAACAGTTTTGTGTTGAGTTTATTCGCACCTGAACTTATCCTGCTTGGAAAAATGTTGTAAAAATATCTACTAAAAATAAAAACATTAAAAAATACAAGTAAATATTTAAAACGTATTTTTACGTGACCGGCGGCGGTTAAGTGATAACATGGAAAAGACGTTGTTTTACGTGTCCAGCGCAAAATGTGTTAAGAAATACAATAATTCAATAAGAAACGTGCTAAAACATTGCGCCTATAAAACTGCAACTTTCGTTAGATCAGAAATTGTTCAAAGTTTTAACACTCACTCGGGTTGTGAAACAATTTATTGTGTGGAGTACAGTGAAATCCATGGACGGACGCACTTGCAGTGAAATTGCACTTTTATTTTCATTTCAAGACGAGGGAAGTATACTGCTCAATGAGTTCAACCGCAATCGAACAAGGTCCCGTTTCCCTATTATATACGGAATACGGCGCCTCTTTGCAAACGCAGTAATAGACCTATTGGACTCTTCATATTTCCGTGAAAGTAACGTGCCCCACGGCCATGGTAACTCCATAACAAAGCACAGACAAATTCAACAAAAATATGACGCTAATTCAGTGTGAAAAAAAAGTATTTTTTCTCTCTTTTGTCATAAACAAATCGCGATTTTGCAAAATTTCTCGACAAGTAAATGCATTCCATTATCAGAGTCGGGGTTGGTTAGTTCTTCACGTTTGGCTCGATTTCTTATTTTGTTGAAGTGAATCTGTAAGTTAGTTACCTACGTAAATAATTTTATTATATCACCAGAGGATCATGAAATCTCCGAAGGATTTAAGGTGAATATTTATGGATGGTTTTTAAAGTATTTTAATTTGCTGTTGATTATAAACGAAATTTGGATCAAAGTGAAGTTTTATTTAAGTTTAATGCTACATACATATACATATATGTACATATTTGTGTATACAAAAGTCTTCATTTTCTGGGAACTGTACTGCATATGAACATAAATAAATAGAAATTAAATATGATTCTGTAGAAAGCAATTTTATTTGTTATGTGCAAAATATCTTCTCAGTTTTGTTTAAAGATTTTTACTTTTCTTCTAGATACAAGATCACTCCGAGAAAAGACGTTGAAAATGGTGCAGCTACTACAGATTTTGATCCGTTTAAAGAACGGAAAAATGAGCATCCAACAACGTAATAAAAAAAATATTTCTTTGTGGTGTGAATATAATGAATGTTAAATCCGCACACTTTGTTTTTGTTTTTTTTTTCAGAGATATGGAGACCCTTACTCATCTCCTTAAAGCCTCTCTAGGAACTGGAATATTGTCAATGCCAATTGCCTTTATGTACTCAGGTTTTGTTCTTGGAATTTTTGCAACAATATTTACCGCTTTCATATGCACTCACTGCAGTTATGTGCTGGTAAGTGTAATAATTATGTGTATTTTGTTTTATACTTAAAAAAAAAAAAAATCTGATAATGGTCATAACAGAAGCATTTGGTTGATCTTATTAAATTTCCTTCGATTTCAGGTTAAATGCGGACACAAATTATACTATAGGACGAGGCAGACAAGAATGAGTTTTGCTGAAGTTGCGGAATCATCATTTGCTAATGGACCCAAGTGGGGTAGGAAATTTGCTGCCCCTGCAAAATATTCAATTCTTGGATGTCTTTTCCTAACATATTTTGGTACATGTTCTGTATATACAGTCATAGTTGCAAAAAATTTCGAACAGGTATGCACAAATATAATATTATAAGTAATTTATAATTGTTGCAAAATATTTTAATGATACACGAATCTTTTAACGGTGAAATATTGTCTATAGTATGAAAAATATTTAGCTACATATAAACTAACGAATTGGGATAGATCAGCTCCGTCTTTATTTAACTGGCTCTAAACATATAGGGAAATGGAATACTTTAGTTTTTATAACTTATGATGAATTGTAGAGTTTTAAACTTTTTGGACAGAAATTGTAAACAATTACATTAACTATTTTCTCTTCTTAACCCTTTGAGGACGGCGGTGCACTGGACGTTTTCTTAAGATTATTTATGGACAGAATTAACATATACAAAGAAAATAAGTAAATAAGTATTTTTTTGAAATTTTAGTGCTTTTGCTTTTTGAAAAATCGCTTGGAATAATTTTTTGTCCCAATACTCTTTTATCCTCTAAGGGTTTCTTGAGTCTAACGCGTTCTTCCTGCTCTGCATCACTTTCCACCAATTCAGATTGGAGCGACCCGTCATCTTCACCGGGAATATATGTGGATTGTGAAGGCGAAAAGTCATAATCTTTTGACGAAGATTCCTCCAATTGCTGTTTCATACATCGAATATTCTTTGCATAGGATATCTGATTTCCGTACAAATGGAAATAATCCTGAATAAAGGGACTAAAAAAAAAAATTGCGATAGAATAAAATAAAAAGTAATGTTGGGACATATAAGCTGAGTCAAGAAAATCGGCTTGCGTCAAATTCCGTCAAAATAACACTTAAACTTATTAATTAATACTAACTTTTTGATCCAAAAACAAACATAAAATTTACAGCAAACTTGTTAAATGCATGGGCGTATGTTCAATATTTTACAGTATGGTACCGAATTTAACAAAACTGAGAGGCAAGTACTTCTTACACAGGCAAAAAAGATCCAAAAGTACTGAAAGAGGGCCCTAGTATGGCAATAGAGTGTATAGGGACATATTATCCCATTTGTCCTCAAAGGGTAAATAGCAATCCTCGATTGTAAATTGTGTTGAGAAATGCTCTCACAATTTGAACTGAAGTACCTGCGATGTAAAGAAAATATATAGATATTACAAAACTACAGATTTCTTTTAACGTTGCCTCTAATATAATATATTTCAATAAGAAGCTCTCCAAGGTCTATAATATCCCTTTTATCAAGATTATTACCTAATAACTTTCTACATTTTCCTCATTATGTTTAGCATTTATACTGTGCAGTTTCCTGTTTAGTAAGATTTGAAGGTACTTTCGATGATATTTAACCAGTTAATTTCTTCTACTAGCATTTTCTAAAGAAAGTACAGGATGGTTAAATAGATCATCCCTCACAATTGGAACAAATTAAAATTTCTATTAATTCACTAGAAATGGTGCACTATCCATAAAAGTCCGTTTTGCTGAAAGTTGGACATGGGTTTAAATGTAGTATATTAAAATAGCTAATTGGAAAACTATAATTTTGGATATTGTCCATTCATTATTAAAAGTATATACATAGCCCTTTCCCTATAGCTAAATCCAATCTAAAATTATTTTTTCTCTTCGAGGACCGATTTTAATTGGTCACATAACTAGTCGGGTTTGTTAGTTTTTCAGACTGTTCAGGAAAATTTTTATACAGGACTTATTCTCAAATATTTATAGGAATTTACCATTTATATTTTCTTCGCTGTTATAGAACGAAAATTGAAAACATCTTTTTTTGTCATCATTTTTAAAAAGGATTATTTTAGATTTGAATGAATTGATTACCAAGTCTAATGTGACTATTATTCCGATAAAAATGTTCCTCTATAAATAATCGTGGAGATCATTTATAAAAAGCGCGAATAAAATTTGGCTTATATAATTATTTTTGAAGACCCGACGACAAAAATCCTAATTTGTTTTCAGGATGTGCGTGGGAATATCTGAGGATACTATTTGCAATTTTCTGGGATTGTAAAAAAAATAATGGCTGGAAAGTAAATGCACTTATACAAAACACAAATATAAAATTTTGAACACCTGCAAATGGAATTCTTACGATAAAATGATTAAAAAGCCACGTTCTGAAATGCACAACCAAAACAAGAAGAAGTTGCAGAAGTGAATAGAATTCTAATGTAGCTACACGCATGTAGCTGGCTTATATAAAGCAGTTCTCACATCGCTTCTTTCAATACAAATTTGTTGTTGTATTTTTGGTTTCCAAAAATGCACACCAATCGCCAAATTAGCGTTTTCGGAGAATCAGAGAACATACCGAAATAAATTCGGGAAGGGGGTGGAACCTTCTCATGTATGTCCCACAATTATCCTGCTGAAAATGTTCCCATATAGAGTAATTGTGACACATTCCAGGGAATAATTTATGGGAAATTTATAATAATTCCAAGAAATGAAGAAGTCCTAAGTACATTATGGGATCTGTTGGAATAGAATGGGATATCCCTGGGAAATTTTGTGCTGTAGGAATGGGTTGTGGCAACCAAGTTATTGCAAAAATCTGTCAGCACACTTACTTGCAAAAATTATGTTTTATTTAAAAAGAAAAACATTGAATATAACGTAAACTGTACTAATAAAAAAAACAAACAAAATTGTCATATTTCTTTATTGAATGCTTTCATCAGTGGTGTGGATCCAGTGGGGGGGGGGGGTCGTAAGGGTCATGAGCTCCTCCTGAATTTGAAGAAAAAAATATTTAATTAAATGAGTTATTTGAAAAAATATATGTATTATTTTATATTTTTTTTATTTATATAATTCAACTTAAACTTATTCCAAAACTTAAAAAAATCAAAATTTATTTCAATGAATTTTATTACATGCATGTGATGTATGTGTATAGTTTTTCTCAGAATTTGAGGTTGGGACCCCAACTTTGGGTGATCCAAAACCCTCGAGAAACACTTCCCAAGACTTCCTCACTACCACATCAGAGCCCTAACTTAGTCCTAACTCCTAACATTCTAAAATATCTGCAGCGTTCTTATGTAAAACCACAGATATGTATAATATAGACTGATCATGTCCAAAAAGATACACTGCATAAAGTGGGCTCACTTCTATCCTATAGCGTTCTCGTGCGGTCTAAGCACCAAGTACCAACTGAGAGAGAACTGTAAACAACAAGTAAATAAGTGGGTTCGTCGAAATAAATGTTTTTTAATTAATTATACATGGGTTAATTAGTGATGAAGAGTGTTTTACGAAAGGCAATATATTCATTGAAACTCAACAGAAATTCGAAAGGTTTTATTCAAATCACTTTTCAACTTCCCGCAAATGGTTTTTTCAATGCTGGCCCCGATGTTTATACCTGAGGAAAGTTTGCTTTGAATCACTCCTCGAGTTTGCATCCTAAACTACTATTCTATTAAAAAATTACTTTTTGTAAAAAAAGTACACTAAAAAACGAAACATCATCTACACCGCTTAATGCGGAAACCTTCCACCTTCCTAGTACCTCACTACAGTACTGCGGTGGCTAAAACTACGGCGCTGGATGTTTTTTGCTGTTGCTTAATTTAATTTGTAAAATTACTCTCCCCCCTAATTTCAATGCTAGATCCGCCACTGGCATGCAGTAAAATAAACAAGAGAAAAAGTTATAATTGGTAAAATAATAAGACCAATAAGAGATATCATAGATGAAAGTAAAAGTGAAATAAAGAGAAAAACCAAAGTTTTGTATAGCAACACTAAAAAGGGGTTGCCCGATTTAGTCCATTCTTTAAATTGTATTTACCATTTTGATGAAAGCGTCGTGTACAAAATTTCAGTGTTCAAATATATTATGACACACGAAATTTTTATAAGGCAACCTTACGAAGTAGTTACTTGATTTGTCTCATTTTCGAACTGAAATCTACAATTTTTCTAAAAAAGCTGTGTGCTAAATATCAGCTCCCATAAGAAAATGCGTTCTCGAGTTATAGAAAATATGAACAGACAAACAAATAATTATAAGTTTTAATATTATGCGTAAAAACAATGTCTAATCCAGCATTATTTTTATGCAGTAGAAACGGAATAATATATTCAATATTCCCTATGAGATTTATTCTAGGGTATAAATATAAAACCTCAAACAATTGTAAAAAACTCTTTAATAGCCGTATATTTTTCGATTGTCTTCAGTATGATTATGTAATTATTTAGAAGTGTTTTATCTCATTTTATACCCTAGACACACAGCACGATCTAATGAATCATTAATATTAACTATTCATTAAAATGCCGTGTGTCACATAGTATACGTCATTATGACTCGAAAATCAGATCATAATGAAGTTCCTTCATTATAGCTATAAGGAGGAAAAATGTGCTAGATTTGGCATATAACGTAAATCTGGAGCTCCGCTGTGCATCTGCCCATTTGAAAAATAAAAAGAAGAATTGCAAAGAAATGCAAATCAGAAACTTATTCTTTTTAATATAAAGTTTTTCTCATTTGTGTATTGTTAAATTGAAAATAAAATAAATAAAAACAAAGTTTATCGCATTAATTCGATCCATATCGCTTCTTTAATGACATAAACCAGTTTGACAGTACAACTTAATTAAAGAAATGGCTGTGTGTCTGCAGTTTATAATGAAACATTATAGATTAATGAGGCGCTAGTTATTTCTTCATTAAGAGCGCTGTGTGTCTAGGTCATTACTTCTTTTATCCTTTTTCTATGTTGATTACAAATGAAATTTTCACATTCAACACATCTTACTTTTTCCTTTTTATCTGCGGTGCGCTTCCCTCTTCCCTTACACAAGCTATTAAAGCCCACATTTGGAATACATCTACAATTTTATATTTGGACTTTAAAGAATCTATGCATGTCCAAATTATTCATAAGAATCTGAAACGGTTTCCGAAAAATACCTCTGCTCAATATTTATATCGAGTCGAATAGGTTTTAAATTTTGTGAATATCGAGCGACACGCCAACTATCGACGTCAACGTATTATTAACCTCTGTCAAATTGTTTGTTATACCCTAGACACATGGCACGATATATTCATAATTATGGCTCGAAAAACATATCATAATGATATATGTACAGTTATGAAGTGTTTTTTTCCTTATTAGAGCGCTAATGAGGAATAATGTGCTAAAACTGAATGAATTTTGGCATATAATTATAAATCTGGCGCTTCACTCTGCTTTTGCCCTTTTGTAAAATAAGATGAAGAAATGAAAAGCACAAACTATATTATCAAAATACTTTTTAATATAAGGCTTTTTTCATTTCCAAATCGTTAAATTAAAAATAAAATATATAAAACTAAGTTTTTAGTGTCGATTCGATCCATTTCGCTTCTTCATTGTCATAAGTATGTCATAACCAGTTTGACAGTACAACTTAATATCTCCAATTGTCTAATGAATCATTATGGTCTAATTAGTCATTAGTTCATTATTTATTAGGAGCGCTGTGCATATAGGGCATTATACTTCTAAAATATTCATGGTTATCATATGTTTCACCCTAACTGTTTCCGAATATATTTAACCTTTTGAATTACCAACTCCGGACTTTCAAGCAGTTAGGGTGAAACCATTTCTGTTTTGCGAATGGTTTATTAACTAAATTATACGAATACTAAAGTCATTTCTTTTATTTAAATTCAAGTTGTTCGTATAAAAATGAAAACCAAAGCCATTTTCTAACAAAAAGAGCTTAAACTGAGCTATTATCATTCAGCAATACAAATTAAAATCATTCTGCTTGAATCCGGGAAAAATTCAGGCGCATTCAGAACAATTTGGAGCTCGAAAAAGCGACTAAATTGTTCGGCCCGAGAAAAAAAAACGACATGGATTGAAAGAGGTTAATTCTGAACTCGAGAAAACAAATGCAACAAAGGTTGGTATCAAAAGATGACCCGCTTTTCCAATTTATAGTAAAAATCCAAATCTTTTTTATGGTTATTCGACGAATACCTATGTTGCCCGATTTCAACCTTTTGCTATCATAAATCTCAAATTTGGATATAATTATATGTGCCCCATTTCGGTCTAACATCTCTCTCATCTGCGCACCACGCCTATTGTAGCACTGGAGGTCATGCTTGACTTATTGCCGCTGGACCTGTATTGCAGAGGTTTAGCGGTAATTAGTGCTGTCAGGCTGAGGGCGGGAGTAATTGTGATGTAGTGCCAATTCAATGATGGCAACCAGGAGTGAGTGGGAAGGGAAGGAGGTGGTCGTAACATCCGATATTTCTATTTTTACGCATGGATCCAAGACGAGTGCGGGCACAGGGGCTGGAGTGTACTCTAGAGATCTCCAGTGGCACGAGTTTTATAGATAGATTGCCTGACAAATGCAGTGTTTTTCAGGCAGAGCTCGCAGCGATTTATCAGTTGGCAATATTGGTATTCATGTGCAGAGAGCCCGCACCGCACATCTGCATATAAACTGATAGCCAGGTAGCCATCAAGGCGCTGGATGCTGTGCTGGTAAAATCAAAAATGGTGCAGCTATTCAAGACCAGTCTTGAGGAATTGACTATAAGACACAAGGTGACCTTATGCTGGATACCTGGCCATAAGGATATATCAGTCAACGAGATGGCTGATGAGTTGGCCAAAAAGGGCTCCGAATTGGATAGCTCCGCAGCAGTAGCTCATGTGAGGATCCCAATCGGAGCTTTAAAAGAGGAAATCATCAGAGGCGCCTATCAAAAGGCAAGTCCACCAGTACCTGCCATATTGCGAGGCTATTGTGGCTTGCATATGACAGGAAAAAGATAAGGGAACTGGCAGCGGGACAAATATCAGGAAGCTAGTAATGACCCCTACTACGGGTAACTAGGCTATACTATACTAGAATACTGATTATAGCGGCGAACGATTTCCGCAGGAGCTGTAAGGACTGGGAGGAAATCGAATCCGTCCAACACGTGCTTTGCGTATGCGTCACTTTGATGAATAAAAGGGGTAGCCTATTGGGTAGCTACTTCTTTTCAAGTCTGGAGGAGCTGCATAGTATAGTGTATAGATATATCCTCAGTTTCCTAAGGAAAGCAGGATGGAAAGGTTATCCCATGAGGTCTAGAGGCACAATTGATCCACTAGAGGCCTAAGTGATGCAGGCTAGTCGTTTACCGGCAATCCTCTTACCTAACATAACCTAACCTAACATCTCTCTCAGGATTAAAGTATCCCATAAGATCTTGAAAGTTACAGTATATGAGCCATATTTCACTGGGTTGTATGTAAGAATGTGTATATAAATTAAATATACATAAGATTGCAGTTGTAATGATGGCTATCCCAATTTTTGTGTTGTAATTTATTCAATTTATGAAATTTTACTACTTATATGTAATAATAACTGTAATTTATTGTAGCCCATTGATAATATCTTAATTAATGGAACCAAACAATTTCTTTCAGGTCTTGGAGCATTTTATGGGCTATGAGATATCAATTCGTTTTCTTATCGCTATGCTTCTGGTGCCATTAATTCTTCTCTCCTGGATACCAAATCTAAAGTATTTAGCTCCAGTTTCAATGATAGCTAACGTATTTATGGGACTTGGTCTTGCTATAACGTTTTATTATCTGGTCCAAGATATCCCTCCACTTTCGGAGAGGGCAATGGCTAGAGTCGAAACACTGCCACCATTCTTTGCAATCACAATTTTTGCAATGGAAGCTATTGGTGTTGTAATGCCATTGGAAAATCAAATGAAGAATCCTCAGCATTTTATTGGTATTTGCGGTATCCTGAACCTTGGAATGTCAGCTGTTACTATGATCTATATGTTACTTGGAATTCTTGGTTATCTACGTTATGGAGACGATACATTTGAAAGTATTACACTCAATTTACCTGTTGATGAAATGTAAGTTTATTAATAATTTAAGTTTTGTTAAAAGATTATTTCTATTTATTATTTAACAAATTATAGACCTGCACAAATGGTGAAAGTCCTTATAGCATTGGCTGTGTATTGTACCTTTGGACTTCAGTTTTATGTTTGCTTAGAAATCGTATGGGATTCTATTAAAGATAAATGCAAAAAGAGACCTACAATTGTCAATTATGTCGTACGGTAAGTGCATTTAAATTGAGTGTTACGCACTTAGTAACTACATATATAGTGGAATAATTCTTGGTTGTTTTCAGGACCGTCTTAGTTACAGCTGCTGTTTTATTAGCTATTGCAGTGCCTACAATTGCACCCTTTATGGGTCTCATCGGTGCCTTCTGTTTTTCAATTTTGGGACTTATATTTCCAGTAAGTTGATTTTATATATTGAATATAAGCTTAGAATACATTTATACGTTAATTGGAACGACTTTAGTAAAAGAATATTATGCAACAAAACTTTGACAAAAGTCATCATGACAGAATCAGTTGAGAGTAGGGGCTGGACTAATTATTGTTACTGTTTCATAACTGACACTTGAACTAAGTCTACTCCGTGATACATTATCATTACATTAGCCTTTAAGTCTGGGAGGGACAAAAGAGTCCTTCATAGTAGATAAACTCTGGTTATCTAGAGCGTTAAAGAAGTGGTCTTTTCATCTCCTCAATTGCGTCTGTTCACCAGAAATGGTAGGTTGTTGGTACCTATTGCATAGCCTTACAGATAGCTGTGCAATACATATGTATTATCACCACTATTAGGCAAACTTTCCAATTTTAGCGAAAGTTTGTTGATGTACCGTCTTTATGGCTATTTTGAACTTCGCTGTGAAGCGGTATATTGATTACGATGATTATGAAGTTTAGACCAGTTTTTAATTGTGATATTCTCTGGGATCTTTGAAAGGAATGTACTTACAGTGGTTATGGTTGCTTCCCATGTCTGCTTTAATAAGGCATCCGAAGTTTGAGTTCCTCAATCAAATCATATCCAGACCTGCTGTTTTATGTTTTTATGATAAATCAGGTACCACCTATAACAGCAAGCCAATGAGACCTAAAATGTATGAAAAGACTATCGTTGCCATTGGTTTATGAGTTCACGACTTATTCGATAACATTTGGAAGGTACTTGGATTTCGTGGTCGCTTTGGACTTTCTCATAAAAAGTATACAGTGCTTGCACAAAGGAAAAAAACAAACTAAACTAAACTAACGTCACATAGCTAATCTAGTATTTTTTGCTAACCAGAAACCGAGTTTATAAAGCTTTTTCCTTCTTTTTTCAAGCAAGGGCGGATCTAGATATTTGTTCTAACGGAGGGGAGGACGATCGACCCCACTGCCCTCTGTATCCGCCATGTATATCTTTCTCTTTGCGTTTCCCACATGAAATAGACATTATTAACTTCTTGCTTGTCGTACTGCTGATGTTTTTCATATAAAGGTCGCTTGCATTTACTTCAAACACCATAATTGCCTGAGCTGGGCTGTAATTCCTTGCAAATTAAAGACAAAGTTTTTAATTTTTTTTCCAATAATTTCTTTTCAAACCGACACTTGGTTAAAGAAATTTTCGAGGAATAATGAGCATTAGGGGTAATAAATGTATAACTCCATTTGCTTTAAATTAAGTATTTGCAGGAAAACTGAATCTATATTAATTACCCCGGCTATGATAATTTTCCAAACGTACTTTTCACATACTTTTGTGAGATTTCGATAATAAAAAAGTGCAAAACTTTTTCTTGTACTGAAAATTCCTGAGTGATATAATTTTAAATATTTTGAGAATAATTTATGACTAAAGAATAATAAATATAACAAATAACTTTTTAAAAAACTATCTAGAGTTTTACATTTAATTAAATCTCAAAATTATATCCCAACCTTATAGTAGTGAAAAATTAGTTTTGTAGAAGTTAGATGATGGAGATCACACCAATTGCCCATATAAATACTTCTTATAAAAGGTAAGTGGGAATTATATGATAGCAAGAGTACTGATTGCAATTTTCAAATTGGGTGATTGTTTATATGGCCAATTTTTGTGACCTCTATCATTGAACTGCTATGTATGCAATCAATCAGAGATAACCGTACTGATGAGATCCCTCTGATGGCTGGGTCGAAAAGTTTAATACTTTTTTTTGCATTTAAAAGCAATTCGCAAATTTATTAAAATTATTTTCAATTAATTTCAATCTTTTAGATGATGTATGTTCCTCATAAAACATATGTAGTTAATATGGTTTGCAATTTTACTACTCATCAACCTAAGCCTTATCGACATACCTCTGATTATTTCGAAAAGATAAATCATAAGTTGATTTGTATTCAAGTAATTTTCTGTCAAATGTGAAATCTCTTTTGCATGTTTAGTGTGAAATTCCATGCCATGTTTTAAGTCGATATTTCTTTATAGGAAAAAAATTATGATTGCCTTTGAAACACAAAATTATCTAAACCGGCATTTTTGTCCTCAAAGTGGAAAATTTTTGTTATTTCGCCTTGCAATCCAGAAAAGTCGTCATATAAGAAAAAAATTAAGTAAAAATAACTTTTAGGTCGGGAGATATAATATCCGCCATATTTATTTAACAAAACATGGCTGCCATATATTGAAGGCATGAATATTAAAATATCATGATGCCTTAATTTAATGTTTCTCATAGTTACTGAAATAAACAACCAAATAAAGGCATTTTTCTTAATTTCAGAACGATTAAATTATATTTAAATTAATTTCAACCTTCTAAATGGCCAACCAAAGAATAATTTAAAATACTTTAAAATTATTATTTTTTTAATATAGGCGCAATATTTTTAAATTGCATTGGTATTTTTCGAAAAATTGTTTCCAAATTTATCAATAAAATTGTTGTCGCTTTAAATTGATCGCCCATAATTTCTATATATTTTATTAATGCAATACTACTTCTCATAATCATTCAAGTTAGAGATATGTGCATTGTTCATAATATTTATATAGGTAATATCACAAAAAAGTAAATATACAGATAACGAATCAAATAGGAAAATTGAAAACCGATTCAATTAAAAGAATTTGCAGTCTCGCTCGAAGAAAAAAATCGATGATGTCTCGACCTGATGTAGGAAAGCCTCAATTCATTCTTAGAAATTTACTGGAAATTTGTTATTAGAAATTTACTGGAAATTTGCTCGTTGGAAGTTTTATGCATTACTGGAGGCTGATAATGCAACGGCAGAAGAAATGAATGCTTTTTGGAAATTGGAGGCCGACAAAAAAGTATTGTATTTGAAAATAACTCCAATCGGCCACCAAAGGGAATCAAAATTCAACTGAAATATTTTCTATAAATTTTTAAAACAAAAATATTTCTTATTGCATATTTTACTCTATAAAAATTGTTGTCGTCCCCCGAAAATTCGTATAATTTCTAAGAAACAATTGAAGGCTTCCCTACATCAGGTCGAGCCATCGTTGATTTTATATTGGAGCGAGGCTTGCATTATTCTGGTAAAAGATAGAAATTTGGGTGTGGTGTATGCCTGAACATAAGGGACATTTTCTGTTAATAACCATATTTCTTAGCTACAATTTTCGTTGTAGCTAATTAACTTGGTTACCAGAAATGTTGATTAGCCTATCATTTTTCTGATATGCGTTCTTCATCTGTATATATTTACTTATTTGTAGTAATATATAGATAAGGACGCATTGGGACGGAAAACCAGCGCTTCTCTAGCCATCATTTGGCAGCTCTTTGAGAAGAATCTTCACTGATCTATCCAGAAAAATAAGCAAAGGCGCAAGTATGTAAGTAACTCAAGTGCTTCTAGAGCCATTGGTTGGAAGCTCTATAGGAGATTATTTGATGAGCTCCAGTAGAACAATAAGGAATAAGGGCTGATTTCATAAAATTGTCTACGACTTTAAACTAGATGTTTCTACTATTGTGCAAAGAAACGTATTTCTCATTTTGAGTGTGAAGTTCAGTGTGAAGTGAAGCGGCAGCCTTCCAATGAGTTGTTACTCTTTTTGTTGGCAAAATCTACGGTAGAATATTAGCTAAGATATATATAATATATTTAATCAACTTCATAAAATTTAATACCACAATCACAAACAAGCGCAAGGGCTTCAATGCTGTTCTCAGGAAGCACTCTTGAAGGCCTCTTATGAGATTAAGGGCGCTTACCACTGAAATATTAAAAAGCACGAAAAGTTAGTACAACTTTGCGCCAAATTTGTGCGTATTATCATGATCAAAATTGCAGATAGTTTGAGAAAAGCATAAACTTAGGTAATGACGTGTCGAAAATAAAGATTTCGGGGTATTATATGTATGTAATTAGCTTTAGAAAACTGTCGAATTCATGAAATTTGCAAAGTTTGGTACATAATAACGTAATAATGGTACATTAAGTAGATAAATTTGTACTTGAGTATGAAAGATCTTGAAGTGGAAGAGGAAGTAACTGAGGGAAAACTAGTAAAAAACTTTTGCTTACTAATATATTTTCGTTTGAAAGTTGCTATTTTCAGAGACGAATAACTATCAAAATTAGGAATTATTTCAAAGAAAGTTCAATTTTTAACAAAGATCGAACCTTTTTCTGTTTATTTTGAAAAACTCAAATTGTTTAGTATAATGTGAAAGGAAATAAAGTCAATAATGTTAACCATGGTAGCGGCAAAAATTTCTTGTTTTTATATATTTTGCATACAATTTGGCGTTTTTAATTCATTTCATCACCGTCAGATGGAATAATGTTTCGGAAAGCATTCATTGGCTTTGAAAGCTCTGCGAGTAGTGGTCTGCATGCTCGAAAAGTGTATCCCGCCATTTTGTGTGTAGATTTCGTGGAATATTTTAAGTTGGATATGGAGGCGAGAAATTTTTTTAGCAGTTCCATTTGTAATCTATTTGTCAATAATTTCTGAGTAACAATTATTTAATCATGGGACGTGTTAGTAAAATTCGGTCCAATAATATTATGGAATGAAGAAAAGAAAGCTGAATATTGCTGGGTATTCAAATTTGCGTATATGAAAAGGAAATAATCCTATAAGGCCTACATAGAAAATCGATCAATTTTGTGTAAATTTGTGAATGAGATAGTCCTTTTAATTGAATTTTACAGAAAGTTTGGCAACGTTGAAAATAGTAATTTTTTGCTACGATCCATTTATGACCGAGATAGGGTCTTTTGAAATTTGAAAGGAGAAAATGGAACTTCTTAAAGTTTTGATGGAGTTACTTTTTTAAATATATGTATGTAATTTAGAAAACTGTGAACGAATATTGATGAAGTTTGGTCAGTTGTCAGATTATATACAGTGTGCTCGTAAATAAGTATTACTCTCAAATTGAAGATATCGGATCTAACGTGAGCACTGATTTGGCAAATTTAGCTTTTCTATTTTTCAAAAAGTTTTTTAAAACGAAAATTCGAAGCCGGAAATCAATTTTTTTTACTTCACGTAAATTTTTTTGTAAGAAAAAGTGGTATATTTTTTTTCCTATATCGTAATCTACAATCTAGTCGATTATCTTTTATAGTCATACAGTAAAATTGAATTGGAAATTCTACCAGACATAGCTCAACCTGGAATTTCTGTTGGTAAATTAAAATCTATTTCTCGAATGTAGTTCTTTGGTTATCTAGTTAATAAACTGGTAAAAAATGGCAAAATTATATGGTACATTACAACTCAGAATTCTCGGAAGACTTTTGTTTGATTCACTAAAATAAAATTTGCCCAAGCAATAAATGATGCCAGACAAATTACAAGGAAAAGTGTCTGGCCAACAGCACAGAGCGCATATATTTCGTTCGTCACTTGCCTGCTCCTCACGCAGAAACATTTTATAAGTTCCAAAAAAATTCTATTAAAACTCTACAGACAAATCTGAAATCTCGTCATGCCTATGCGATCCTACTGCTATGCAAATGCCCGAAATGCTTTGTAGTACAATGCACACGAATACTACAGCATCATATAGCTTTGCATGTACATATAGTGATTTGTTTCAATTTTCAAATTGCATACTTCTATGCGCTTATGTTTCACAGTGCTTTTGAGAACAGAAAACATGAGCTTTTTTTGGTGGTAACCCCCCTTAAGGAAGAACCACTGCGATAATATCCAAAAAGCTCATTAAAGCTTTCGAAAACTCTTCGGCCATAATTTAGAGCGCCCCTAGAGCGCTTCTTAGGAGCAACGTTTAAGCGCTTGCCTCTGCGGACATGCCTATGTTAAAAAGCAATGAAGTGGAATATGGAAAAGAAGCGCTACGAGCTTCCAGCAAAGCGCTTGAGGAGAACTCTTAGGCCGGGCGCCTACTAGAGTGGTGTGTGAGTAATGTGGCGGTGGCGTGGTTTTGGCGTGCGATGTGGCAACAAAGTGGTGTGGCAGTGGAATGGTGGCGGATTGGTATTAAATATATTAAGCGCCCATCAAAATGGCAAGCAGCGTATCGAGTAAGTAATTCAACATCATTTTTTATTCAAAAGAAGAAGTGGCATCCACTGCCACTTACCACTCGAAAATTTAACTTGTCCGAGACTAGTGGCAATCAAGTGGTGCCACGCCACTTGTCAAATGCCACGCCATCGGCACTCTATTTCAATGTGCGCTATTCTATTTGTTTTTACGGGACTACATTTTTTCACTTACCATTTAATCGCCACGCCACTGCCACATTGCTCACACACCACTCCAGTGGGCGCCCGGCCTTAGAGCGCTCTTTTTTCCAGTGGGGAGGGAAAATATACACAAACAATTCTTATAAAATTTAATTCCATCTACATTAAAACACGCACGTAAACTAGGTAGAAAATAGGTCAAGATTAAGGAATATTTACGTAAATTCGACGTGAAATTTACGTTAAATTTTTCCAAATCAATGAAATGTGTCTTTTGCCCTATAGAGAAATATTCCCTAATTTCGTAAATCGGACGTAAATATTAGGAAATCTTAACTTAACCACAATTAGTCGCTGCCCTAATTTAGTTCGAATAGTCGTAAATTCGACATGCAAATGAGGGGAAATGTTGCTTGGGAGCACACTCCGAGGTAGCTTTTACTCTGCGACTAATGGCGGAGAGTAAAACAAAACCTTAGCTACCACGCGCCATAATCAAAAAAATTTGTGCCGAAAAAGATAACCACATCATGTCCTGATGGCACTTCGCCTAGCTTTACCTGGTGATGATCATAGTGAGGACCAGATGTATGTAAGTACGTAAGTGGGGTGCCATACGACAATTTCGTTTTTCGTTCTAGATGCGAAAAAACATTTTAACAATTTAACTTGCACAGAGTGATGATCGACTATATGAATTTACATACGGGCATTCATCTAAGGTATCGTAGGAATTGGTTATAGATGTTATTATTGAAGTTTTGGCCATGTAAAATATTTCGGGCAAGTATTACTTGTCAGGGCTCAAATTTTGAAAGGGTGATCTGGTTTTTTCGAAACAGTCGACAAATTGCAAGTGCCTGAAAGTTCCATTCTTTATAATAAAGCAAAATTTAAGCAGTAGAAATAAAACAGTGGTTCCTAAAAATAACCGTATTCAAATATATGAATCTGTGCAAAGCGACAAGGAAAATTAATCAAATGAAAAAATTAATAACGCAGATAGAAAAAGTTTAATGAGAGTTTTCTGAAATTAGTCATATAATTAATTACGTAAATGAACCTTTATTATTCGTGTACTAAAATAGTTGTATTGTGTGAATATAACGTGTATATTTATCGATTTTATATCCGATTCATATAGGTTTATTTAAAAAATAAAAAAAAAATTAAATTAATTTTTTCACAGTGAAATTTAATATTTGTGTTTTCTGTATTTTTTTTTAGGTATTCATTGAGACTGTCACCTGTTGGGAGGAAGGATTCGGAAAATACAATTGGGTTGTGTTAAAAAATATTATCGTGTTGGTGTTCGGAATTTTAGCTTTAATCTTCGGTTCAATGAGCGCAATGCAGGATATTGTGAAGCTCTATACAGAAGAAGCTGAGGGTAGTACATAACTTAGACGGAACATCTTAGGGGAATAATACTAAAATCTTTAAAATGTAGGAGAAGTTCCATTTAACGCTTTTAAGTTTTTATTTATTTTGTTTTTTTTTGTTTTTTCAAAAAATGTGTGCTAGGTATGTCTCTGTTTTGTTAGCTCTAGTGCGTAATCTGTGGTGAAGCTACTCACTAGGGTCAGTACTCTATATTACTCGCATGTAATTCTTAAATTACGTAATATTTGTTGATATACTCCACAGTACCATACTAGTGCTTAAAAATCATCATACCTACAACTGCCATGTTCATGTCTGTTTTTTTTTGTTTTTTTATCGCAAGACCTTTCGTCGTTGATCGAAGAAGTGCATGGTAAATTTTTGAAAAAAGAAAAAAAATATTTATAAAGGACATAGGACTAAATTATTTTTACGATGTTGTAAATTTAAGATATGATTCTATGTAATGCGACTTTTTTGTCGTAGCCCTATAAGTATATCTCTATATAGGGATAAACTGATTATGTTTAAGAATAAAAAAAAAACAAAAACAATGAAATCTCTTGTCAGGAGTGCTACAGTAAATCTGTGTGCCTAAACCCAAAAATAATCTTACAGAGTGCTGCTATTATATGCAATATATTGCTTTTAAAATTTTGTTGAATTCTGGTGATTATACATACTTACATATATAAGTTAAAATTATTTTTAAGTATATATACAAGGAAAAGACATTTTAAAGCATAAGCGAAAAGCATATAAATAGTTATATTATATACAAACACTCTACTAATACCAAAAATATTAATTTTGTATTCGAAAGCGTAAATGAAAGCATTAATAATTGTAATTTGTACGTTGTAATTAAATCACCACTTTTATATTAAAAATTGTATAAAACAAAAGTAAATTTTTTTTATATTATTTTGCTATTCTTAGATTTGTGTTTTTTGGCAGGGCGGTTCTAAGTGAGCATATATAGCGTATACCTATCGAATTGGAACACAGATTTGAGCCGCTCACTGCACAGATTGATTAACTCCATTAAAGAAAAGATAGGAAACATTGATTCATTTTTAACACATTTCTTGTGAAAAAAAAATATTTATTATTCAACGGCAATAAAAATTGTGGTCATGAGCGACTATACATGACAACATTTCTTATCTGGTCAAAACCATGTTCTGGACATTGGAATTCTAGCATATTTGAAACCACTCACATCTAAAATATTCCATTGGTGAGTTCACAATGTAAGGAATATGTTCCTTTAATAAGCTGGATTTCAGTGAAAATGTGTCTTTTCCTGTCTATGTTTGTCAATCTGCTGAGTTTTAATCAGACTGCAGAGAAAGCAATTTTCTTGTAATCGAATTACGGGGAAAATTAGCTCAACGAAATACACAAAATTGTTTAAATGAGCTAACAAATATGGCTGGATTACATTAACGAAGTGGGCGCCGGTGTGGTCGTTTTCGTCGTCATCAAACATCGAACTATTTTTAGTAAATCAAATATCGTTTCATTTTGTCATGTTTTTTCATAATAGATTTAGATCTTGCATATTGGCAGGAATGGAGCGCCAGCATTAAAATTAAGGTTGAAATGGGTCACGACGTCGGCGACGACACCGACTACGACGCCGACGTGAGCAATGTAATGCAATTCATACATGCAGTCGCAGTACTGTCTCTAAATATTTTTGACATAAAACGGTGGCTAGACGGGAGTCAGAGTTGTTAATGTAATTCAGCCAATAGAGAAAATTGTAATATTATTAAATTAAAAAACGTAGTAGAAGGCTGTAATTAGTAAAGTTTTTTAAAGTTATTGCTTATTGCTATAATTATAATGAAATTTATTATTGCACAATAGAAATTTACTGTGAAACAATAAAATCGATGAACAATTTTTGGATTTGAACTTTCACTTATGGTGTTTATAATTTCCATTTGGCCATAATTCAAATGTGAAAGCCCACTTTATTTCCACCACCTCCACCACCTTCACTATATGATCTGTTACAGGCTATGACGAATGTACATAAAAAAAATGATAAAAATAAATAAAGAAAAAAAATGGGTAAAACTGATTGAAAAGATTGACCTGCTTGTAATACGTTTATTGCAAAAATCTTATAAACTAACAATAATTTAACAAAATTAAATCTAAAAAAAAAAACGGGTAGTTCAACAAAACTGTGTCAAAAAGAGAAAAAAAATAAATACGACTTAATTCTACTAAATACTACTGATTGCTTCCTGGGATTTGTTAGTACGACCCTTTCTTAGGTATTAACAACGCCACTGTACACATCGCTCTCTGTTTACAATTTCTCTGAGGATTTTATTTTATTTTCCTTAAAATATCCTGAAGTAAGAAATAAAAAATACTTTGCGTGCATTGTTTATGTTGGTGATATAACATGTATCCCAGCGGGAAATGGATGCAACACCGCATCGGAGCCGTATTTCACCTTTGGCATGCATCATCGACAGGGCGGCATTTATACTTTTGGAGGCCTTAGGCGCAAAATCATTATGAGGCCCTAGAAAAAAAAGTCTGCGGGCGGCATTTATACTTTTGGAGGCCCTAGGCGCAAAATCATTATGAGGCCCCAGAAAAAAAAGTCTGCTTCAGTTAACATAGGACCTACATATGCATTTTTTTAGTTTATTGAAAACAAAAGTCGACATTTCCATAATAACGCATTTCAATAATATAAATATAACTCTACATTGGTGTTTAAGTTTTTTTTCTGGATCTTGTTTTAGCAAATATCTCTATAATGTCATCATAATTAATCGAGTCCATTACATCTGATTCAATCACTGACATATATAATTTTTTGGGCTATATATTAACATACACTTATTAATATAGTCGAGATTTTTTTATGACATTTACATCTGAAGGAAACCTAATTATCATTCATGATAAATTATACAGGATAATATCTAACTATCAATTGTGAACAATAATAAACTTGAGCCATCATTCAAGAAGAACGATAAAATCCAACCATCATTTACGATAAGTTATAAAATCTAGGAAGCCCAACGCCTTCTGTAAGGTGGGTTATATTCCGTCTATGCAGGAAAGAAACTATGCTAATGACGATTGTCACTTGCAAATTTGAACTTCTAAAATGGATTGGAATAAGCGTTTCGTATTGACAGAAACCTTAATTCTCTTCAGTATGGCTAAATTTCTACCTGTTATTCTATTAATTTTTCGCTGTTGTGTGTTATAGCTACTGTTACTCCAGAGCAAGATTAGCAATACTTGGATGTTTCCCAAAGACAGTCAAAAGGTCTGCTTCTTTTTTTTTGGTTTTTTTTTATATTGTTGTTTATGAGAAGTGAGCATTTAAAATGTGGCCCCATAGAGAATGAGGCCCCAGCTTGCGCCTAGTGCGCCTTATGGTAAATGCGGCCCTGAATCGACCCATTTCTGCACCGAAACTTCGATCAATTTTACACACAATGTCCCACGGAGGGTGTGATGCCTTTTTGTAGGAGTAAATGTCGAGAATAAATGTCGAAATTAGTGTTTAAGATTTCTCGATAGTTTTCATTTCTCGAGAAAAGAAAAAAATTAACTCATATTTCTCAGAGATCTCGAGAATTCTCATATAATATATAAAATAACAATTACTCGCTTATATTCAATTTAAAATGTTATATAACAGTAAAATATGTATCACTCTTCAATACTGAATTCATATATTTTATGTAGGTGTAAATATAAAATGATTGCAATATATAATTTAATTCTTTTATTGTTCAGCTTTGATATAATTTTTTAAAATCACAGCGTATCCAAAGTAGTTTCACAAAATCCTTCGGAATAGTAAAATTACGTTCATTACTAATTAATTATTAGACAAATCATCTCTAAGTATGCAGTTCCAAATTTGTTTTTCTTGAAATATATTGAATTCTTCTTTAATAATTTTCAGCAACACCAGAGCTCACTTCTCTGGCATTGTCTGTTATAGATAAATTTATGTTGTTCTTGAAGAAGCAGTTCTTCATTTTCATTGGTTAGAAATTCGTTAACTTCTGCTTCGTCAGTATAAAACTTTTCAAAACTAACAAATTATCTATTTAGATTTCTTTTGCAATTGTGTTCATATAATTTTTCGAGAATAGTCTAAAAAATGTGTATCTTTAATTGCAATAGAAAACATATCCTCATTGTTGACATTTTCTTTTTGATCATAATCTCCATAGTATGCCAACTTGTCTTATAATTCAAAAGTAATTACACTTCCTTTTATTTATATGCATAATTTTGCAAAACGATATTTTTGACAGGGGAGTTTTTGAATAAAGAATGATGAAAATACTTGATTTATTTGTGATAAATTAAATATTTTGAAAAATAAAATTATATTAAATGTTTGCAATTTTCCGTAGGTATATACATATACGGAAAATTGTAAAAATATTCAAAAATTCTCCTGTCATAATTGTAATTGTATAAGCTTTTGCATTTGCAACTTTCTGTTTCTCACTAATTCAAATTGAAAATCCAATTCATATTCTGGAAAAGAATCTTCATCTTCACTATTACTATATCTTCCTGAATTCGTTACTTTCTTTCTTCTTCTCAATGTAAACAGTTTTAATAAGTTTTCAAAATAGCTAAGTGCAAACCATGATTATAGCATAGTTGCTGATTTGCAACACATAACTTTCCAATTCGACTTCCTGCATAAAGGCAGCACCATCACTTATTACCTACGAAACAATATCTTTTACAATTGAAATACCAGTTCCATCTAATTTTTGTGTTATAGCAACTCTAACTAACGTTTTTTTCTACAGAACACCTACCGACACAAGATTTGACGTATCTTTAGAAAGTTTTTATATATGATAACATCCATGTATCTTTTATTTATAATGGTAGTTAATACGCTAATAGATACACTAAATTTTTTTCTTCATCCTTTAGATTCATTATGGTCTGAGCTAACTTAACTCCTCCTTTTTATAGTACAATATATAATTTCATCATCAGTTGCCTTACTTTTCTAGGATTACGTTGCAGATTGACTCACTTTGTTTCTTTTAATTAACATTTATACCTTAAAATTATTTGATCAGTAGTAGGGCGTTAAAATCGTCGTTTGGCTTATTGCCGTGAAGAGGAACTATTTGGCCCGATAATTGATTCCTTCAGTTTATAATCGTGTATACCTTCAAGCTGTATGACAAGATAAAGTTTTGCTGAATATTTACAATCTTATGGCAAACATTAAAAATTGCCAAATTCTTATTTATACCACAAACAACATACAACTAGATATGAAAATCTCTATATAAACCCGGATCACTTTTTCAAAATTCTTTAACTTTATATTCAACTAAAGAAAGCTATCAGTAAAAAATGTTGCGAAGAATTTATGTGACATAATACAGCAGAGAGAGAAATGTATAGACCTTTCTATTTGCCCGCCATTAGGGGGCCAGCTTTCGAGCTACTCCATTTGGGGTTTTCATATCTAGATGTAAGTTATCTCAGTTTATACTATTCTTCTTAAAATGTGACTTTATAAACTTCTGAGAATTGTTTGAGAATTGTCGGTAGGAAAAGTTAGTATTGTATACATTAAATCTAATTTAATTGCTACTACATGCCTGTACTGAGCTCTAAAGAGAGCGGTAACAGCTTCTAAAATTACCAAAATTTATTTTCTAATGAAAAAGCAGACGACAAAAGTCGAGAGCTCACCGCACATTTCTTCCTGTTTTTGCTACTGTCGATTTAATTTGTTACGTATTCCTATGATTTCTATACAGTCCAGTGCTGTCGTTTGTACTCCGATCGGAGTATTTGTACTCCGAAATCTAATTGCGTACTCCGGTACTACTCCTTTTATAAAAGTACTCCGTTTTTTGGTATTAAGTAGTTCATTTCAACTCCTGTATTTGTTAGTAAACCAAGTTCATTCAAAAGTTTTTATTCACCAAGGATGGAGGAGTAAGTTGAGGAACTATGCATGGTACATAGTACAGGCCATTAGGTTAACTTTGGTACAGGCTGAACTTGAAAGGATGGTTTGGTAGTGGTACTATTTTGTAATATACCCAGTTCAATCATATAAGAACAATTATCTTATGGAAAAAAAGGAGATAATAAAGTCATTTCAAATGTGAAATGTCATTTGAATGACAATGACATTCGTTTCGCTGGCTTGGCTTGTATAATATTTTGCTATTGTGTTGGTTGTCGCTGAAGCGTTGTACTTGTGCAAATGTAAACGCTCTCCGAAGAATATATAATTCTGGAATTTAATTTAAAGCTTTAATTTTAATAGCTCCTTTTTTTTCTCACAAAAGTTAAGTTTAGCTTAAGATCATGTTCAAATCCAAATCCGTTGAACATTTTTCAGTTACACTAAATAACAAAACACTGCCGTGATTTTTATATTATCTAATGGAAAGAAGTATTACATCGTATAAATTTTGAGGATCCAGTACTAAAAATAAAAACAGTTGGGGGAATGGATCCAATTTGTTTAACTCCACGTTTTGTACCTTTAATCAAATATTACCCCCTTATTGATCGAAATTATACCAACACGTTAGACGGAGAATGGCGTCTGATGCAAGAATTTGTAGCAAAGTCACTGTTATTTGAAGAATACTGGAACACGATTTTTAATGTAAAAATGATCTAGATAAACAAATATTTCCCAATTTAGAAAAGTTTATTAGTTGCCTTATGTGCCTTTCATATGTTCGGCAAGTACGGAAAGAAGTTTTACCCCGGGCAATCTTTTTAAAACTAAAACCAAAAATTCTCTTGAGATCAAAACTATAAATTCTATAATAGTTGTAGCAAAAAACGTTTTTTATAAGTATTATAAGAAAAACAAGGACAAAAAGCAGAATTGGTCTTAGACCATTTCTTACGATACCTTAGATGAATGCCTGTGTGTAATTTCGTATGGTATGCTGCTTGATATTATTAAAGTGTTTTTTCACATTTCTTTCTAGAACGGTTCGTTGCACAGTAAAAATTATTATTTATAACCAATTGTATAGGATTTTTTATTCTGAAAGACTTTTCAATACGATAAAAACGTCTTCACAGTATACCTATGTAATGCGTTTTCTGGCAGTGTCCAAATATGTAATGAAAAATGAAATTTTTGTATGGCAACCCTACGAAGGCCTTACCCGATTATCCCAATTTCAAACTTAAATCTTTTTTTTTTAATTGGCCACGTGGAAAGTAACTCGAAGCGGACTTTCAATGAGGACAGACAGATAGATGGCCGGACGGATGGACAGACGGACAGAGGGAAATTCAAAAATCATATTAATTTTTAATATTATGTGTGCTCGTATCTGACCCATTTTGCTCTACCAGCATTATTTCTGTGTGTTACAAACGGAATCACCAAGTTAATATGCGCTCTAGCATTTCATATCCTAGGGTTGTAAAACGTGCCACGATTGCTTTTTATTGTGAAATAAACATTGATAATGGGATGTCCTTAGTAATTGGAAATAAGAAGCGGGGAAAATGCAAAAAGAGTATTGTCAACCAAGATTTTTTTTATTGTACAAAGTTTGCCATTTATGTACTTGAAAAAAAGTAGAATGTCTCTCAAATGAGAGCATTGGCGCGAAATAGGTTAATGTATTCGCAGATGAACGTCTGTGATGTTTGTAAAGAAACATTATATCTTCAGAATTTCAACTATATTAATCGAGGTTTATATTTAGTTCTCCGTTGAGGAGTTATATTCTCCATGTCCGAAGGACTTCATCAGATTTTCACCAAATTTTTAAATTGTATTGGTTTAGAAATATCGGATATACATATATTATAAGGTAACATCCGCAAAAAGAAATCAATTGAACGGATAACCTAGTCTTTTTGAAGTCAGTTATAAAAGGAAATCAATGCAAGTAATAACTTTTACTGGATTCTTGAAAATCTCATAAAAAAAGAAGAACTCGAGAAATTAAAATATTTTCAGCTATGGGTGATTAAATGCGCTCGACGAAAAATGCATGAAAAGTCCGTATTTCACCACTAACATTTTTTTTTGAGTTTTATCATTTTAGTTTAATATGTATCTATTGTTTTGTTTTCGTTATTTTCAAGGATAGTTTGTTTATGCGAATGTTTTTGTTTATTTTCCAAAAAAATTCACCAAGAATTTTTTTTCACGGCACTCTCAGGGATACATATCCTCGCCACTGATTATAAACGAATAACTTTTAATTATAAAATTTTTATTTGATATGATCTTTTAATTTCGTTAGTCGTGTACTCCGTTTTTTTCCGAAAGTACTCCGCTTTGGCAGCGAACGATACTACTCTTGAACATTTTCAAACGACAGCACTGATACAGTCATGTCAGCCACAGGCAGCACGGGACTATTAGGAAAAAAATCTCCGATATCTTGGTTGCGACTTGATTGTTGGCGCCTTTCTCGAGAATAAACTATTTTCTCGAGAAATGAGAAAAACGAATTATACTATTTTTTCGAGAAATTCTCGAGAAGAAACACTAGTCGAAATAATGTCGGTGAATAATCTTCGATGAAAACGTCAAAGAAATTTCCTCGGAGAAAACTTGAAAGAATAATGATCGGTGAGTACGTCAAGGAATAATCATTTTTGAAAACCTCCATAAATAATAACCGATAAAAATATTGACAACCAATCAATTTTTGCAGATCCAGGGGTGGTATCTACTTGTAACTTGAATCGAGTAAAGTCGAAACGACTATAGCTAAATTTAAAATGTATCTAATAAGATTTTTTTTATGTAATTTTAGAAGTCGTTTCGACTTTATTCGATTCAAGTTATATAGTAGCACCGCAGCAGAAAGGACAGAATTTTGCATAGATAACGATTTTTAATTGGTTATTGCTTACCAGGAGAATGGCATTTGGAAATAAAAAAAAATATTTCAAACAATTTATTATCTAATAGGATATTTCATATAGTCCTTTATTGAAAAAAAAGCGAAGAGCCCTGCACACGAACCAGTCTATTCCTATTACTAAAGAAAATTACTTTTTACAACACACACTTTTAAATTTTTACTCGTACTTAAGCCAACTTGAACTAAACACCTGAAATTTTGACCTGCATCGACGTTTACGCAGATGAGTCATCAAAGAAATATCAACTACAAAAGAGTTAAAAAAATCGAGTACTGCGGGCACCCTGGTCCCGACTTTGAAGTCGGATTTCGCTCCTTTTCTGCAGGAAATGTACAGATATTTTTCGGTGATACTTATTTCCTCCATGAATGCTGTATACCTACCTTCCTTCACCACCATTTTCCCGCTGGGTATAGTATATACATTTTATGTATGCTCCAATTGTAATATAAAATTAACGATGCCTCTTAGAAATTTACTAGAAATTTTTAAACATATTATTGTAGACCGACACATAATCTGAAAAAAAAGAAAGGTGGTCGGGGGACCCCCGACAGAAGTAATACTTCAAGTGTTGTGTTATTTCACTCACTCTGTATTGAAAAGAGAGAGTGAGAGATTCAAATATCCACGTAGTAGTATTATAAAGTTTATTTAAAAAGAGTTAAGCTAAAACTAAAGTAAATTTCTTTTTTAAAGAATTGAAAATTATTTAATATAAAAATAGGGAAAAACCTTCGACAGCAATTAAAATATATTTATAATTTGCAGGTACAAATAAAATCAATTTAATAGACTTCTTTTACAAAACACATTATTACAAAAATACTTTATAAAAGAAATATAATATAAAAGTAATCTTGGATATTCATCATCACATTCAACTATTGATAGTGTTGATTCTTTACGTGTATTTTCTATAAAAGTTACAATAGGTTTGTGGTAGGAATAATAGGAAACAAATATAATTGATTTAATTTTATCAATAAATCTCGTGAATACAGCATCAATAGTTGTACCACTGCTAGTTGTAGCTTCATTAGGATCGTTAAGCATAGTTAAATTAAATTTATCTTTTAAAAATTTCACTAATGGTAACGAGGCATCTGTGGCGAAATTTGGGTTAAAATCTCCGCTCAACACTACAATTGAATTATAATAAATTGTGCCGAAAAATTATTTGTAAATTTCTAAGAAGAAATGAATGCTGATTGCTTAACTAACGTATACGCACATAAAAGTTATTAGCCGCCCCCTCAAGCACCCATTGCCGTCCAAATGCATACAAATTCTGAAGAACATTTTAGGGAAGACCAGAAATTTTTCTTAGAAATTTACTGGACATTTTTTCCATAAAATTGTTACGAATTATTGGAAGACGAGAACGGGTGCTTGAACCCACTGACTTATAACAATGGACTGAGCGATTTGCTATTTCATGTGGCACAAAAAATATTGTGTTTCTGTATATCACCGTTAGAGCACCCTTTAAAACGATTACATAAAAAACATGTAAAACTCAGCCAATCAGATGAAATTTTACATCCGTAAATCGAATTTAATTAAAAAAAATATATTTTCTTGTGCCCAAGTGATATTTTAATCGCTTATAAGGAATTAAACTCATTCCGACTTTAATTTTCAAAAGTTATTCGTAACTGAATCCTGCTTATGGGCAAGAGAGACGGAGCATGGTAAACACTATATTTACCTTATTCCTTCTGCAGTGATTGCATCTGTAGCCAACATAAAGACATCAAATGGCATAAGCAAACGTTCCAGAATGCAATATTTTGTGTTGGTAGCTCCAACTCTGCCATAGGGCGAAAGAGAGAACTACAAAACTTGTGCCATGCTTTCCTATAGGAAAATGACAATGCGCTCAGTCCATTGTTATAAGTCAGTGCTTGAACCATTAACAATTTTTATGAGCGTAGATTCCTAGATGAGCAAAAAAGAGAAGACTGAACGCCGTGAGAGGGGAAGTTCAGGCTTTTGTCACTCATTTTCCCCACTCGCGGCAGCTCACAGCCCAACATAAGAAGTTTTACTTCAATAAATCCTGTCGGCCACCAAGAGTGAATAAAAATTTTGCCGAAACAGTTTCTGTAAATCGATTTCGATGGGACTTCAGTGCAACACCGGTGTTGCACTTTTTCCCGGAGTGCAACAATGAAAATGTTCGATGGGATAATTTTTATAGCAGAAGTGCAACACGAGGTTTGCACTGATTTCCCCTACTTGGCACTGGATATTTTGTCGTTGTTACAAATACATATTCAAGTTTAATTGTCATCTGCTCTGTCAAAGTGTACTGTCGCGATTATTTGTGAAATTTTGGAGTTAAATGAATTAAAAAAAATTATTTGGGTAATTGGCATAAAGTTAAGAAAAAATTTGTTTCTATATATCATCAAAGAGAATTTATTACGTTTGATAGTTCCGGGTATATAATACGTGTGTCCACAAATGTAAGGAATATGACAGAAATATGGTCCCATCGAATGCTTAAGGAGTAATACCACTTTGAGAGTTAAACAAAAATTTTTTTTTTGTTAAATAAATTGTTTACACTTTTAGAAATATGTTGAACGTTTAACCGTCTCAAAATTCAAATTATTTCCGAAGTTAAAGATTTTACTATGTCTATACTTAGCTAGAAATATGTATATATTCCACAATTTTTTTGTTTTCAATTATGATCTTTTTTTGCTATCGACTATACTGGAGGAGTTACAAATTGTGACTTCCATTTCTAAATGTACATTTAAGAAGGGCCCTTAAAAATGTTGCGGGTGGCCCCTGAATTCTTATCTACTCCACTGGAAGATGTATTCCGTATGAGAAATCATGCGAAACTATTTTTGACAGTTTGTGTGGAAATTTTAATTATGTAATAACTTATGATGGCAATGAAATTTTGAAAATTTCGTAAAAGTTTGTTTAATTTTCCAGAAAAAAGACTTTTTAAGTTTTTTTCGATTCTGATCCCAACGAATTCAATAATAAGAGGCTGATTATTTTGCTCGGGTCTTGAAAAGAGGAAGCTAACCGCAGAGAGAAAAACTTCGTGATAAAGTCTACTCTAGTAGCTAAAGTTATTTAGTGGACTTTCCATCTGATATAAGGCCTTCCGAATATTGAAGAAGACACATATTTACAAGCAAGTGATGACAGCATTATCACTAATTTTAAGAATAGGTTTGAAAATTTACCTTTGGCATAGTCTTCTGACTCCAGGGGCGGATCCAGGATTCTTATGAGGGAGTGGCGCAACTTTGGTTTAAAAACGGTATAAGCTGGAGACAGATCAAAAGTTCGAAGAAACTCGCCACCACTCGCAAATATCAAATAGTTACCTAAAATTTATCATTAAGATACGTGTCGATCAGATAAGTGAGTGGTTACCACTCGGAACGAATAAAGTTGCTCAACGTTCAACTTCTGCTACTCGCGAAAGTCAAACGAGGCGTTAAATTATTTATTTTGTATTGTAATTGGTAGTTTAATTTTATTAAGGCAAGTTAAGGGGATACCTTATGATGCAAAGCACAGCATGGCAGGAAGATGATAGGGAAACGAATTAGGAAACGTGCGGAAAGCGCTAGAGGTGGTGAATGTCACCCTTAAACTTTCGCAGATTGTATGTTGGAGTAAAGACAGAAAATGGTGGACTGTCCACATTCACACAGTTCGGGATAAAAGCCATCACGAAATTAAACGAACTGACCACGTGTATAGCGATAAGGGAGTGAAGGGCATCCATCATTGCGGCGTAGTGAGCTTGAAGGCTCTCTTTTGAACAATACCCAATTAAGGTAAAAACAAAATATGTGATCTGTCCAGCTTAGCTTACAGGAAATATTAAAGCCAAGAATCTAAAAAGACGGTGTATCGCAAATGAGTGCTCCTTCAAAAGAAATGGGAGTGAAAAGCTTGTATCGTGCTTCAAATAGATGAAATAGCTTTGGCACTTAGATGGCTTGAATTCGATGCGAAACCTTTACTCCAAGCGAGAACATAATCAAGGTCGTTATTGAATTATCTAATCAAGCCATCTGGTTTGACAGATGTGGCATTCTGTCTGCAGTCCCCAAGAATATCAAAAGAGTAAGCGAAATCAAGGCTACTGTCATAGGCAAAACTATGGATTGGATTAAAAGTACGGTAAAGAGAGATAACAGAGCCCTGGGACGTCTCGTCATTTTTAGGGTAAGGTTCTGGTGAAACCCCATCTAGGATAACCGGTATTATGCGATCAGGTAAAACACTTTCAATCTATAGTAGAAGATGAGGGGAGATATCAAGTGCTTTAAGTTTAACTAAAACAGCTGGATGCCAGACTCTATCAAAGACCATTTAAATATCCAGAGCAACGATTTTGTGACTACAAAACACCATTGTGCACGGTTCGAATGCTCCGTAAGAAAAGTCAGCAAGTCTCCAGATGAGGGTCCAGTTCGGAAGCCATAATGTCGATCATTCATGAGTTGTTTGGTTTCTAGATATTTCATTAATTTGCAGTTAATAATGGATTCAAAGAGCTTTGAAAGAATCGAAGTGATTGCAATTGGTCGATAATTTGAGGCATCGCTAGCCTCACCTTTCTTGGTAATAGCTGAACGTGTGCTATTTTCCAACCATTTGGAAATTTTCCTGGCGAATAAAAAAAGTAGAATAGTTTGCGCGAAGGTTTAGCCAAAGATGAGGCACAGCTTTAAATGAACAGGGGTGAGAAACCATCAGGACCTACGGCTTTGGAGACGTTGATCCCCTTAAGGACCTTGAACACATCGCTCTTACGGATGTGTATTGGCTGTTTTATAGAGAATTTGAAGCGAATCTACCAGTTAAGATACTAGCTTGATCAAGGGAGTCACAACCACTTCATCGATATTAAGGTAAAGAGGAATTGCTGAATTGCTTTATGGTCTTGACCGGGGACCAGAAGCCTTTGCTATTCTATTCTGATGAAAAGATAATTTTTCTCTCCGGATAATGGACTTCTAGGTGTTCTGGGCAGTCTTATCGACTTGTTTCAATTCTAGACACGAATGCAAATGATATTCGCGAAAAGCAGACTCTTTTGCTTTTATTACATTACTTGGTTGAACTTATCGTTAAACCAAGAGCGATTTTACTGTTGTTGAGATCTGCTGTAAGAATACGGAATCTATTCACACATGCCAAGACTTCCCTAAGGTTCTGATTTAGAATTTCCCAATCAGCATTTAATTTTCATTTGTTTAAGGTTTTAGCTAAATATTCTACTATTGCATTTTACGAAATAATAAAACTGTTTTTTCCAAAATAACTCACTACATTAATATACAATGAGTTGTTTGCCGTTGTGTTTTCAATTAAAAAAAAATTTCTCCCATCGCTTTTACCAGAATAAGTTCTGCTTCAAATTGAACGTTTCCAGAAATTTGTATGTCTTTTGCAAAAAGTGCAGTAGAAGAATTCAGAAGATCTACTGCAATTTGTTTGTGGTCTTCAGGGAGGGGTGCGCGCCCTTCGCGCCTCCTAGCTGGATCCGCCACTGTCTGACTCCTTTATAAAGTTGGACTTCACACATGGAGAGGCATTCGTAGAAAATTATAAAACTGTTTTCAATATAGATATTTCCACCTTGCAGGATGAAACAAAAATAATAAAGAACATGTTCCAAAACAAGAACATTGTAAAAAATTTGATAAGAATGAAAACAGAAATTAATAAAGACTTCTGCCCAAATTTATACAAGTTGCTGCTAGTATCCTTTGCTATGTTCGGCTGGTTGTGAACGGAATTTTTCCCTATACGTCGAATTAAAAGCAACCATTCTTTATGCAAAGTGACAGCGCAAGCTTAGCTTATACAGATTTTAATTATAGATATGTCTTTATCGGTGCTTAATAAAACCGTAAATGATTGTTCTAAAATGTGTAGAAACGCATGTAGATGATATAAATCAGACCTGTAAATTACTTAAGTGCATTGGTACTTAGGTTAGGTTAGGTAAAAAGGGTGCCGCTAGACAACTGACCTGCGTCACTTAGATTTCTAGTCCATTGTGCCCCTAGGCCTCATGGGATAACCTTTCAAGCCGCCCCAGATCCATCCTGCTGTCCTTAGGAAACTCAGGATATATCTAAGACTCTTTACCTAGATCCATCAGGATATATCTGGGGGTGATTCTGATCTCTTTGTCGTAGCTTAGGCGTATATTTTTGTCACATATTTTGACACTTCACCTCAAATTTGTTGTACTTTTATATTCACCATATTCATTTTGATTTATCCTTTTCATCAATCACAAAATAAATTACAATGAATTTCCAATGAATTAATGTCAGAATACACGCCTAAAAGTACGACAAATTAGTCAGCTGCTTCCAAGGTTATGACAAAAATTTTATACTGTGCTAAATAGATATTCTACACCTAATTAGAGCAATAGAAGTGCTTAAATTCGAATTATTATTTTGAATTTGTAATGTAAAGTGTCATTTTCAGTTCATTTACGTAATGCAAGGCTTGCTGAACTGAATATAAACACGAAAAAATCAGTAGAAAAGTTCATTTCATTTAGAGGTATATTTTGACATTCAAGTACGACAAATGATCAGAATCACCCCCTGATCTCTTTACTTTGCAGGTCCCCTAGACTTGAAAAGAAGTAGCTACCCATAATAGCCTGCTTCTTTTAATCATCAAAGTGGAGCATTCGAAAATCACATTTTGGATGGATTCGATTTTCTCCGAGTCCTTACAGTTCCTGCAGAAATCGTTCGCCGCTATACCCAGTCTTCTAGCATGGTTTCTTATGCCCCAGTAACCCGTAATGACTCACACTAGATTCCTGATATTTTTTCTGCTCCTATTAAGCAAAATGTAATTCTGTGCATTTTTCGCACTTTTTCTTAAGCATATCCACCTTCTGGCCCATAAAGCTCATTTAGAAAAAAATAATTGCCTACTTTTTGATATTTATTGAATTTTTTCGCTGGGTATGCTTCAGAAAAAGTGCAAAAATGCAGAAAGGGTTACGTTTTCGGTATAGAGTGTGATAGCTCGTTTTAAAGGGAAAGTTTTGGGCTTCTTAAATCCCATATGAAAAATAGAAGTTGAAATCGTGATTTTTGGGAAATTTAGTAGTTAAAAAAACCGAGTTGAAAATCCGAAATTTTAAATATGTTGAACCATAACTTAAAAATGGTGCAGAGGGTAGTAAAATTTGTACACCATTGGACAGGTCCAACGATTATGAATCCATGAAATTTTAAATCATCATCATAGGATGCAACGTTAAGAAGTTACAGAGTTCTATATAAAAACATACCCAAATATTTTTTAATCCCGTTATATCGAAAACCGTAAGGATCCCCCCCCCCCCCATACAATTTTTTGTGTTTTTTAGCCTTCAGACGCAAGACCACATACGGGTCACCCTGAATAGAAACATGTTTTTTTTACTGTCTTGATTTCTTTCTTCTTGATCCCACTGAGTTCCCAAGTTGAAATTTTAATATATTTTAGTGGACAATATAAGGTATAAAATATAATAAAATAAGTAAACAAACGAGTTTTGAAACAAAACTGAGGCCAAGCCGCATGAAAAAGTAGAAAATAAACTTTTCTTCACACACAGAGGTGGACTCAGATATTTTGATTGGGACATTTTTCTTGAATATTCTTTCTCTTCATGAATCAAATCACTTATTACCTCTGATTGATCATACTGAAATATATCGGTGATTGTCAGAGAATAAAATCTGAGTCCACCTCTGTGTGCGAAGAAAAGTTTATTTTCTACTTTTTCATGCGGCCTTGGCCTCAGTTTTTTTGAAAACTCCTTTTTTTAATTATTTTATTTTCTACCTTTTTCACGTTAACTAAATTGGAAAATTCTGCATTTTTCCTGAAACAGATTTATAACTAATCTTATCGATGAAAATTTTTCCGATGATTTTCCCGATTTTCCGGGTTTTCCATGGAGTTTTCCACAAAAGCAACTTTATGCAACTCATTTCGCTCTACAACTTTGTCTTAGGTTGCAAAACGCTCAAACGCTTCCTTGGTCGGAAAAACTCCGGAAAAGCGTTTTACATGAATTTTCCTCGGTTTTTTCTGCAAGTTTTCAACATTGTCGGAGAGAAAGTTATGATGCCAGTTGATAGGGTCCTGCATAATTTAGAAAACTTTTTTAACGGATAATTTTCCGGAAAAGTCGGAAAATTTTCCAGAAAAGTTGGAAAATTCCGGAAAGTTTTCCGGAATAGTCGGAAAATTCCGGAATTTTTTTTCGGAAAAATCGGAAAACTCTGCATTTTTCCTGAAACGGATTTATCACTAATCAAATTTGTACCAAATTTTCAAATGATTTTTCCCGATTTTCCGGGTTTTCCTGGGAAATTTCCGGTTCAAATTTTGATAGATTCAATTGTCACGCGACATGAACCTGTGTGCCAAATTTCAGCTCGCTGTGATGACGAAAAGTGGGTCTACGAGAGTGTCGAAAATAGTAAAGAAATAGACAAATTCGTGTACGAGTTAAAGGGAATGGCTGGTCTCAAAAAATGAACAAAATCAAAAGTACGTCTTCCAGGATATTCAAGAATAAAAGAGAAAATCCTTATTCCTGATGTCCTTTTCCGCGTATATTTTTAAGATTAGATTTTTCTTAGATAGCTTGAAGTCATAGCTTTCAAATGAGCCATATTTCACTGTCCTAGCATAAACAGAAAAATATATATGAAGTTTTAAAGAAGACCAAGACAGCATTTGTGCGAAATTTTGAAAATGCCTTAAGGGGGGTTACCACCAAAAAAAGCTCACGATTTCTGTTCCCAAAAGTTTAGTGAACATAAACGCATAAAAGTATGCAATTTAAAAATTGAACAACAATCACTATATGTACATGCAAAGCTATATGATCCTGTGATATTCGTCTATATTGTACTCCAAAGCATGTCGGGCATCTGCACAGCAGTAGCGTAGAATCACTGGCTTATAAGTCAGTGGGTAGAATTGCATAGGCATAGTGAGATTTTAAATTTGGCTGTCGGATTTTTCTTAGAATTTTGTTGAGGAGCAGGCAAGGAACGAACGAAATGTATGCGCTCTGTGCTGTTGATCAGACACTTTTCCGTGCAATTTATCTGGCACTATTTATTGCTTGGTCAATTTTATTTTACTAAAGCAGGTCATCAAATAAAACTCTTCCGAGAATTCTGAGTTCTAATATACCTACCATATAATTTTTGCAATGTTCACATGTTTTCAGAATACCATTTTATTAGCTAGATATCGAAAGAACTACTTTAGAGAATTAGATTTGAATTTACCAACAACACAATTTTCAGGTTGATCTATGTGTGGTAGATTTTCTAATCCAATTTTAGTATATACATATGTATATACAGATTAGCCTAGTCGGACTTACTGCTTTCAAATCTGCCATTCTCGTGCTCTTTTCTTCCCTACTGACCTCGTTTGTCGTCCTCTTTTCTTCCCTACTGGTGTGGTGGTGGCAGATTTGGTGGCGGTAGTTACACCGAGTTGCAGAAAAGAATTCACTAAAAGATAAGAGTGTGCAACGATTTCAATTAAAAAAAAAATAAATAAAAAATTGAAATAAACCCCTTTTTGTCTTCCTTTATTTGTACCAAATTGCTTATTGTGCAACCCTGCGCATTGCAATGTTCATTTAAGATTTTCAATTCATTCCAAAAGTACCTTAAATCTACCAATCGAAATCCCTCCATGGTATTTTCGTTCATATCTTCATCCTGATTTTCGTTTTCTATCAGAATTGTGAACGAATCTATTTCGCTATAATCCTCAATATTTGGGCTGGGATTCATTTTACCTGCTTCATATCTTTCTTCATTTATATTAGCAAAAGAAGTTGCTTTTGACCGAAATATATATTAAATCGCGTAAATATTCGTCAGCAGATTCCCTCTTAGATAAAAAAAGAATTAAAAAAATAATTTCAAAAGAAAGATGTCATCAATTTTCGTTAAGTTTCCTAAATTACATACATATATTCGAAAAACAACTCTTCAAAACTTTAAAAAGTTCCATTTTGTTCTTTCTACAGCTCACTAAATCGCGGTCATAAATGGAACGCAAAAAAAAATAATTATTTATAATTTAGCCAACCTTCCTCCAAAATTTCATCAAAATCATTCACAATTCACAAATTCAAATTTCACAAATGTGCACATTTATTGGATTTTTTCCTTTTCATATACAAAGATTTACATACCTAACAATATTCAGTTTTTTCTTCTTTATTACATAATTTTTGGCCCAAATTTTACTAATTCGTCCCATGATTAAATAATAGTTACTCACAGTTCGTTACCTATAACCATTATAGAACTGGAAAAAATTTCTCGCCTCAAAAGCAAAAATGAACAAAATACCAATGATAAAAATTAAAATATTCCTGGAAATCTACACACATACATATACCTAATGCAGAAAATAACGGTACACTCTCTCCAAATGCAGCCAATGAAAGCCTTCCAAAGGCACATTACTCCATTTGACGATGATAGAATGAATTGAAAACGCCAAATTGTATGCAAAATATAATAATACAAGAAATTTTTGCCGTTACCATCATTAAAATTATTGACTTTATTTCCCTTATCATTGTACTAAAAAATTTAAGTTTTTCAAAATAAACAGAAAAAGGTTCGATCTTTGTTACACATTGAACTTTCTTTGAAATAATATCATAATTTTGATAGTTATTTGTCTCGGAAAATAGCAACTTTCAAACGAAAATATATTAGTAACCAAAATTTTTTGTCTGGTTTTCTTTCCGTCACTGCCTCTTCCAGCCCAAGATCTTCCATACTCAAGTACAAATTTATCTATTTAATGTACCATTATTACGTTTTGATGTACTAAACTTTGCAAATTTCATGAATTCTAGAGTTTTCTAAAGCTAATTAAATACATATAAAGCACCGAAATCTTTATTTTTGACACGTCATTACTTAAGTTTATGCATTTTCTCTAACTATGTGCAATTTATATCATGATAGTACGCACAGATTTGCAGCAAATTTGTATTAACTTTTCGTGTTTCTTAAGATTTCAGTTGTAACCCCCCTCCCCCCGCATTGTAGAAGCAATATTTTTAATTTCTATTTTTTTTTTCACAAAACCTTCAAGTATGTAAAATTTCGAAAAAATTGGTGATGATCATATCACACGTATTGCCTATTTGATATGGATGGACCCATCTGCGTTTGCAGTGGATTAAAAGTGCTAATCTAGTCTTTTTGCTTTCTTAGGAGCGGAGTTAAGGTTTCACGTAGGAAGACTACATATTAAAAATGTGTAGTGCAGATGTCTGCGACTTGTACAGTGCGAATTATTTTATGAAATATTTAGCGGAAATTATGTTTTAGAATTTAGACTGTGTTTCTTTCGGGCTCTGTAACTTATAGACTCTAAGGAACTTATGGTTTTTTTAATTTGTGCAATTTCATTGGCTCTGGGTATTATTAGCAATGAATAAAATTGTCGGTCAACAGATCAGCTGATATACTTCGCCAGCAAAATGTTTGTTAAAGCCAAGCCTATGTACAGAAGTTGGTTGGAACTGCCCCCCCCCCCACCAAACAAAATCCTCGTCCCGCCAATGCACGTAACATCTTTGACATGACAACAGAGACATAGTAGTAGATTTTTTATACTGCGTAGTACATGATGCATGGCAAGCAAAAGGTAGCAAATCTACTCCGATTGGATTATAGTGGGATCACTGATTCGAACCCGCATATGTCTAACTGGGCCTTTTTTCAAGCTTCTTACTTGTAAAAGCTTCTTTTAAGCCTTTCATAAGAGAAGTTCGAAGGAGCATAATCAGAGGTAGAAGGAGGGGTAGATAAAAGTTGCAAATTTACCCATCCCATGATCAATACAAAACTTAACGTTGGCGAGGATGTTGTATAAAATGCTAACGGAGGAGCTTTCATTGAAAAAAAAAATATTTACAGGTGCCAATGGTTTGGCAGATTAAAAAAAACCTATCAGAAAAGAACATTGAAATTGAAGCGTTATATGTTTTCGAGTGAAGAGTTCTATGCCTTTTGCGTTGAAAATGATTATAAGCAAAGGATGAAACATGAACTGTATTAGTTCTCCTATACTTTCAATATTATAAATAATATTAAATTTGATAGAATTATTTTATATGACTTAGGCACATTTGAAGAATCAATCACTGAATAATTCACAGTGATCCTGGAGGTAATTCTCGAATCAGTAAAAGCGCAAAAGCCTTTTTGAAATGAACAATTAATGTATATAGTGGAGTGGTGTGGAAAACTGTAGATCCAGATCTAGCTGCACGGAAAATATGAAGGAGTTAAAAGAAAACTTCTGACCAATTACATGCGCAAATGAATAGATATTGTCTGTTAGATGATTGTTTAATGAAAGATGAAAAAAAAAATTGCATGGATAAAACATTATTTCTAAGCAAATAAATAAAGAGAAATGTACATCCTACGAATACTTTTGTTTAATGTCCATCAGCCCTAATTGGGGACATCATTAAGGTAGATTGATGCAAATTTGTACAAAGAACAATTTTTGATGGTTACTACTCTTTCGTAAAAAGAAGTGATGGTAATGGTTCATAAAATTCGACTGTTTGCTTTGCCCTTTATCTCTGGGATAATGAAATCACTCAGCTGTTCAAATACAGAAGTTACAGTCACCTAATCATCATCAGAGTGACCTATCTGTAAAATCGATTTATGTCTTCGTGTCCCTGGAAAACAAAACTCAGTCTACCATAGCGACAGAACAAAGAACGTTACTACATCGCGCCTATGCAATTTTAAGTAGAATAGGTTTCAGCAAACATAGTCACGAGCCCTAATTGAAATGGTCTTGGATGCACAAGCACTTCGTGACCGAAAATATTGCAATCTACTACAAGTCAACTTTTTCACGCGATTTATAGAAAAAAAAACCGTAATATCGAATCTATATGAAATAGAGTAACAGTCACCAGCCATACTCAAGGTAAGATATTGAAAAAGATGTCACCTCATCAGCATGATATTTGTTTGCTTGAATTATGAATATTTGATATTTTACTGGATTTGGTGCTAAATTTTTTTATTAATCTTATATGAATTTATAATCGTTTTTTTATACTTTTTTTTTATATATATATATTAATGGCACTGCATAATAGGTAGCCCCACTAGAAATTGATTCGGTGGTCATAGTCCACAAGATAATTTCTTTCATCGTTGCGGTATGGACTCAGTTCTGAACAAAGGCTTTAATATTTATTTCTTTAAAAAGTAAGTACATTTGGGACTCGAGTTGTTAGTAGCAATTAGACTCATCTCTCTCTTAAGTGTCAAGAAGTTGAAATGGAAGAAAAGCAAATTTTAAAATTTGAATACATTTGTAACTCATTAAAATAAAGAAATATGAAAGAAGTGTTATTTAATATGAAAAATCGAAGTTGAAATGTCGGTTTCAAAATCCTATTTTAGGTGTAACTCGTCCTTAGATAAAAATGAATTATTTAAAAAAAAAAAAGGTAAACAAAAAGTAGTTTTTATTTCAGTATTATAGTAGTTAATAACAAAAAAAAAATTGACATAAAAAGTTTTTCAGAAAAATTAGGTTAAAAAGTTAGAATTGATCTAAGACCAATTCTTTCGATACCCTTGATGAATGCCCATATTAAAAGGGAATGCCCACTTTTCATACAACTTTAGGCCCGACATGAACAGACATGAGAGATATCTTAAACGATGCATTATGATACTCTGAACATATTTCATTAAAAATGTTTATTTCAATTAAGCGGGGAAAAGCTTTAGCGATGTCTTGGATGAAAAAGCTAACTTTTCCACATCTCATGGTTGTAGGAAATTGTTGTATCGTGGAAAATGACTTCCTATGTGAAAAATTTTCGCAACAGAGCACTAATGCCCACAGAAGATCGAATTGCAAAAATATATGGGAAATGTAGTAACTGGGGTGTATGTGACCCAAGTGCATGAAAATGGTTTTTGGCAGCAAAATCGTCACAAGAAAGTTTTTTGAATTGGGAAAAAGTGCACCATCCGATAGACGCGACCTTTCATTCGATATACAACATGCCATATTGGAACCACCCCCCACCCGTTGGGGGTTCCTGCTCTAAGCCATTAAAGTATCTAGAGAAAATTTTTCTTCTACGAATATTGTAGTAGCTAATGAGCTAAGGCGAGCAGTGAAACCCGTTTTCCGATCGAACATAATCCTAACGAGTTCGAGCCAATCTAAGGTGCGAAAAATTTAGTACCTGAATTCGAATAAAAATTGGGAAATACTAAAAAAGTGAGAATAGGAATCGCTACTTAAGCTTCCGAGTATAGGATTGATTAATTGAAATCAAATTGTTAATAAAATATGTTCAGAGTATCATAATGCATCGTTTAAGACATCTATCATATCTTTTCATGTAGGGCCGAAAATGGGAATTCCCCTTTCGTATAGTGCCCATGCAAATTTGATTTTTTAGGATTTCATATTCTGCAGAAGTTCTTAGTACAATAAAAACGTTTAAGACCAATCGTTTTCACAGTAGGAGAGACTGGGGATAAAAGTAACAGCTTTATGGAAGTAACATGCCCCCTCTTAACGCGTACGAACATATTGAGTGGTTTTGCTCCATAGTTCAGGCAAAGATAGCCTAATATTAATAATTTGGTTCAGGTCAAAGTTAATTAATGACAAGTTAGGCCACAGAAGAGTTTTCCGATTGTTTTACGTTTAAAATGCACACGGCAAGAAAAGGAAGAAAGAAGGACAAAAAGATCAAACTCTCTTTAAAACTTTTATGAACAAGTGAAAAAGCTAGAATTGGTCTAAGACCAATTCTTATGATACCCTAGATGAATGCCCGTATGAAATTTCGTATGGGTACCCATTTGAGTAATTTTAATTTTTGCAGTGGTTTTTCGCATATATTTCTAGAACGGTTCGTCGGACAGAAAAAATGATTATAACCAATTTTATAGGATTTCATATTCTGAAGAAGTTTTTAGTACAATAAAAATGTCTTCGACTGATCGTTTTCACAATATACATAAAAAATGGGTTGCCCGATTTAGTCCAATTTTGAAATTTTATTTGCTAGTACAATGAAAACACCATGTACCAAATTTCAGCTTACGGCTACTCGTTCTCAGGCAGTGTTCAAATATATAACGGAAAACGAAATTTTTGTATGGCAACCCCACGAAGGAGTTGCCCGATTTGTCTCATTTTCGAACTTAATTTTACTTTTTTTTTTAAGTCCGTGTACAAAATTTCAGTTCTCTAAGTGTACGCGTTCTCGAGTTATCGTGCGCACGGACGGACGGACGTGCAAAAATCAAAATAACTTTTAATATTATGCGTGGGTGTCCAATCCATTTTGCTCTACCATCATTATTTCGAGGTGTTACAAACGGAATGACAAACTTAGTATACCCCTTTAGATTTCATCTAGGGTATAATAAAGTTAAAAAATGTGAAAGCGCAGATTGCATGCAACGAAATAGAATGGCAAATGATTCATTTTCGTGAATAAATGAGACGGGGAGGATTTTCACGTTTTACCCTCATAAAATGTTCCCGCGATTTTGTGAAAACCGGTTTTTACTGAAAAATTGAGAGAATCGGCCAATGTTTTTTATAGCATAACCAATGTTTGTTAGTGTAATTTATATGCTATTTGAGCAGCACGTGCTTCTGCTTACATTCGTTTTGCTCTGAAGATTTTAAGTGGGAGAAACTCATGCTGGATTCTCTAATATTTTCAGGAAAAATGAGAATTAAATTTGAAAGGAGTTTTATATCTCTTTTCAGCATCTGGGCCAAAGCGAAATCTTTTTCTCAAAACCTAGAGGTAGTGTGACCTGATGTAACATATTATTATTAATAACTATTCAAGGGTATTCAAGAAGATTTTATCATTCGGGTAATCCTACGATCTCTCGATTTTTCTTTTTAACTCGCTGTCGCAGTCGTTACAATAGCCAAGTTCTTTTACCCCATTCATGTAAAAGACGAAAGTATATGACATCACTTGTTTCAGTATAAAAAATACGAAAAATTTTCAATTTTATTCGGTTGATTCCTATCTTCTTACTAGTTACCTTGTCTTTGGTTTAGATGCGTACTTCGGAGCTTACTCACATCGGTTAGTTGCAGCCGAACACTCATGTCGAGTGCACGTTGCAGAGCGGAATTTGTATATTTGTGCCACTAATTTTTTTCTAATTTTGTGATTTTTGTAGAAATCGATATTTAAGGTGTACCTACTGGGGTTATTATTTGTATATGTACTCCTGAATAGTGGTTTCGTATTTTATATATTTTAATTCGACAATTCCTGTGTAGCTTTATTCTAAAAAACATTACCGGGGACAAAAGTAACATGATATTCGGGGTTGAAAATGACATATTAGGTTCGTTCACGTGAAAATTAGATGTGTGTATTTTTATATATCTTTTATTTTATCTCTTTTGACGAATGCCTCAATGCGAATAAGGACAACATCTATAGCGACAGTTGATACAGCCATTTATATGAAAGCAGGAGAAGAATACCTGACCAACAAGATAAGCGTCAGAGCGGCTGCAAAAAAGTTTTCTCTCTTCCATGTCACTCTTTCGAGGTATATTGAAAAACTGTCATTAGGAGCTACATCAGCGAGGGTTGGCTACTGCAGTTGCAAACGATTTTTTTTCGAATGAAGAAGATGTTCTTCAAGACTATATAATAAGTAGCTCAAATCTATATTATGAACTCTCGCCTAAGGACTCCTTAGTAAGGAGTTAAGAAGATTGGCTTACCAGTTGGCTATGAAAAATAATAAGAAATTTCCACCGAATTGGAATGCAAATCAGTTGGTTGGCACTGAATGGTTTGCAGGGTTTTTAAAAAGACATCGCAGCCTGTCCGTACGATCGCCGCAAGCGAAAAGCTTATCTCGCGCCACGACTTTTAATGAAATCAACGTCAATATATTGTTCGATAATCTTGCGGAGGTGATGGATCGGTACTAGTTCGAACCAAAAGATATTTAGAATGTTGATGAGACAGGTATCACTACCGTTCAGAAAGGGAATAGTATTGTAGCTAAGTAGGGAACAAAAGAAGTAGGAGCAATAGCATCTCCTGAACGTGTTAAACTAGTAACAGAGGTCATCGCGGTTAATGCCCAGGTAGGTCATACGTCGCCCTTTTTCATTTTTCCTCTAAAGAGGTACAAGGATCATATAATTCGAGATGGCCCCGTAGAGTCTACAGGTGCAGGAAATGCAAGTGGCTGGATGCAAGAGGCCGAATTTCTACTTTTCTTGGAACATTTTAAAAGACAAGCAAGTCCAACTACTGAAGAAAAGTGCCTGGTCTTATTCGACAATAACGAGTCTCATTTGTCTATCAAGTGTATTAATTTTCAGAAGAATAATGGAACTGTCTTATTACCTTTTCCACTGATTTTTTTAAGTCATCGTATACCCTAAGTAACCTGTATGGTAGTATAACCGATAATTTACTGGACAATTTACCGGATAGTTTGACTACTAGTTTACCAGGTAATTTAACTGGTACTTTAACTGGTAGTTTACGGGTTAAACTACCAGGTAGCTGCCCGGTAAACTACCAGTTAAATTGCCGGGTAAATTACTGGGCAATTACCTGATACTTTAACCGGTAATTTAACAGGCAGTTTACCGGGGTTTATTTACTGGGCAATTACCAGGTAGTTTACCTGGTAGAGAGGTTTGGAGGTGGAATTATCCATGGTTGATTTAAAGCATTGGAGAGCTCCACAGGGTATTGGATCACGTCCTCATTCGCCACTAAGGAATCGACAGACTGGATATCTCACCATCTCAGTAGGAATAAGGAATCATTAATGCTAGGTGCAGTGACGGTTTCATGCGTGGAAACAGCTCTCTTATGCCAATTCTGGTCGATCAAATCAGGATAAATCTTGTAACTTAAAGTCTTCAAATTTGTAGAGAGATTTTTCAGATTGCGGGCTTTGTTGTCTCTTTCATGTATGTAAAATCGTTCCCCGCCAATTTCTAGGAGTAAGTTTGAAAACACTTTGCCTTTGAGATTAACACAGGTGAACACCCTGGAACATAATTATAGCGCCATGATAAAAAAAAAACGTAGGTACAGTCATAGTCATAAATATTTTTACACTTGTGTAAATTAGTTTTAAGTCGATTAAAAGACGAATTTTTCACAAAGTGTTCTACAATGCACCTCTACCAGTAAAAGAAGAATCACCATGTAAAAAGTAAGCAGAATGGGAACCACCATTATGTAGAGATAGGAGTATTTTAGCCTTAGGCCAGCTTTCGATCTTTTAAATTTGAAGTTTTGAACCCCCTTCTTTAGTGAGCTTTGAACAGGAGACATACTGGCATGCGAAATTTCAGCGCTCTACATATTGTTACCTTGGAATGTGTTAAGGCTTAAGGCCAATTTTAGACCTTTTTTAAAAATTTTTCTTTGAACACTTTTGCTAGGCCTTGTTGTTCTTGAGATACACTGATCAATCAGTGAGTCGGTGAGTGAGTGGTATTTGGCATTTATAGTTATAGATTAATTTTACAAATTATTGATTTTGGCCAATCAAAGTTGATTTAAATTTTGCTATTTGTACATTAATTACAAATTCTTAAATATTATCCAGAAAATGTAAATTTTCTTATTTCAGAATTAAAGAATCTCAGTAGCAACAAAGCTCCCATAAACTTTTTTAATTTTTTTCAGTGTTGTTGAATTTCATCTGACTTTAACGTTGTCTGTAGAGAACAATTTTGTTGATACGCAAGAATGTATTCCAAGTGGAAAGAACAGATATTTGCACTTCAATGAAATTCTTGCTGTGATAAGTTTGCTGAGTCCCTAGTAAATGCTGCTTTACCGACTTTCAGATATAAATATAAACAATAATAATTTATAGACTCATAAGCTAATTTACGTAAATTCAAAACAATATAACTTAATAATATGATAACCATTACTAAGAAAATACAATAAGAAAAGATAATTTATTATAATGAGTTAATTCACAACTAATACATTAAACTGTACATAATTAAAAATTAAGGGAACTCGAATTATACTTTAAAGAGTGAATTTTCAATTTGGAAGAAATTGGTCAACTAATTTAAGCAACTGTCCAGGTAGATACAGAAATTTGTAAACAATCATAAAGATTATTATGAGAAATGAAATACAACGAAACCGTAGAAAAAGTATTAAGTTTAAACCAAAAGTTAACGAACCGTGCGCGAGATATATTCATAGATTTTAAACAAAGTGCTATATTGAATTAAATGCTAATTTTAACTTGCAAAAAAAAAAACTCCGATTTAAGCCTGTTGGAGACTTGTTACTGCAGATGCAAGAAAATAGCCGTTCAGATGTCTACAACGTACCAGAACCACCATATATTCTTTCAATAATGGGATTAAAAGGGAATGCCTATTTTAGGCCCGACACCCCCAGACATGAGAGCTTTTCCCCGCTTAATTGAAATAAAAACATGTTTAATGAAATAGTTTCAGAGTATCATAATGGATAGTTTAAGGTATCTCTCATGTCTGTTCATGTCGGGCCTAAAGTTGTATGAAAAGTGGGCATTGCCCTTTAATACGGGCATTCATCAAGGGTATCGTAAGAATTGGTCTTAGATCAATTCTAACAACTTTTTATATTAATTTTTCTTTTGTTATTAACTACTATAATAGTGAAATAAAAACTACTTTTTGTTTACCATTTTTTTTGTTTTTTGTCAAAATAATTCATTTTTATCTAAACTTCTTCTAAGTTTCGAGTAAAAGCTTATATGGCACAATATGGCTATTGACATCAATTACTATTTGCAAATTGCAAAGCATTTCAACCTGTTCCGATTCAATTTAAAATTGTTTCTAGCTGCCACTTATTAAATTTTGCAATTCGGATTAAGACGAAAGATTTAATCTTCAACTAAACCAAAAAGGAGTAGAGATGTGTTAGTGTGCATACTGTATATATAATCTAGAGTAGTGAGGATATTTTATTTATAAACATTTCGAAGAGGAACGGTTCTAATATAGAACCCTGTGAAATACTCAAAATTATCAACTTGGAAAGCAGATATTCTCCATTGAAAAAGACCACAATAATAACTGACAACAAAGTGCGCAGCATACACAAAAGTGGAAATATACATGGGAGCGACTTCTCAGAAATTTTCAGAATAACTGTTTCACTATTTCCACAATAATTATAAAATTGAAACTCAAAAGGAAGTCAGTTCATAGTTACACATCATTGAAGTGTTTAAAGTGAAGGGATCATCTCAATATGATATTAATCTAAAAAAATGTTAATTTTCCGTTTTACACTTTTACAGTAAGTAAGTTGAAAAAAGCTATAAGCTAATAACGAGAAAACAATTTCTAATTTATTGAAATACTCACAATTACATTCACTTTACGGAAAGCAAATATTTTGACCTATGTATAAATAATTGTTAGAATTGTAGTCTTCGGAAGAGTGGTTTATTCAGTATAAAGTTTTAAACATGAAACGTGATTCCCCATTAGGTGCAATGCTAAAAAGGTTTCATACAACACGTTTGTCATACATAAACACAATATTAATGATTACAAGTGCCAACGATTAAATTGCTACAGACATACATAAGCAAAATTATTTTAGACATCAGAAAGTAAGCAAAGTTAACTACCGTAACGTTAATTCCCATTATTTTGAATATATATACATATATCTTGCAAGGAATTACTACTGTACTATAGAAACTAGGTGAAACTGAATGTTCAAAAGATAATTACTAATAAATTTAAACCAAGCACAAATAAGTTTAACCCAAGAGCAAATAAGTTTAACCCAAGCACAAATAAGTTTAACCTAAGCACAAATAAGTTTAACCCAAGAGAAAATAAATTTAACCTAAATCCTCAATAATACATTGACTTGACATTGATTTGAATTGAAATTGGAAACTTATTTGTGCTTAGGTTAAACTTATTTGTGCTTGGGTTAAACTTATCTGTGCTTAGTTTAAATTTATTTGATCTTAGGTTAAACTTATTTGCTCTTGGTTTAAATACATCTGCGAATATTATATGTACATATATTTTACAAACTTTTCGAATAATGACCATGCTCCGCTGGCATTAGTTTACCAGGTTAGTTAGTTTCTCTTTAAATAAATTTTATTGTAGAGAGATGCGTCACGATCTTCCATAATATCCAATGAACTTCAGCTTTAGCAACGGAGTTCGTCATGGCTACGAGCATAGGTCTTAGTCAGTCGGCCATCGATGAGATATGAAAGTACGAGGCTTCCCACTGCCCATCTCCAAGATATACTTTAACAGTAAGGATAAAAGTGGCCGTTTCCACCGGCAAAGGCTAGCTTATCCCCGACTCAAAGTAATTTATCCTGTAAATAAAATCTAAAAGCATCAAAAACTTTAAACGAGGTGGCGTATTTAAAAACCAATAATATTTTTCCCCAAATTTCTCCCGAGATAATTACAAGTAATTACAAAAGAAAAAACAACAGCCTCGTCCGGTGTTTGACGCTTTCTGGGCGACTGCCGCTGAGCGATGTATTTTCTAATCTGTCTGGCCTATTAAGCCACAATTACTTTCAACTGGTATTAACCAATAACGATGAACTCGCAAGAATAAAGTGTCAATTTTTTCGCAATTTTTATTTATTTTTATCTTGCTCGGCTTCAAACCCCGGACGAGGTGGTTGTTTTTGTTGTATTTCCAAATTTGATTTAGAATCGTCAAAATAAAAAACTGTTCAAATTTTATTTGCACTTTTTATGAAAAGTCCGTGTACAAAATTAAGCTCTCCATGTCGGCCCGTTTTCAGGCAGTTTCCAAATATATAGGTATGAATAAAAACAATGGAGCTGCAATCTAAAACAATTACTTTATTTCCGAAGTAACGGGCTGAAAAACGAATCTTAACTAATTAATTTCTCTCTAGGGGATTCTTTTAATTCTAGTTCTACATATTTGTATGCACAAGCAAAACGTGTGTACATGACGAGGAAGTCTGATGAGCTGAAATATATGTGCGATATGATGACTCCGTCTGGAAAATGTCGTTCTCATGTGGCAATATAGTAAAAAACCATAGTTTCGTATGGCAACACCACATCAAGAAGGAGTTGTCCGATTTAGTCCATTTTTTCAAATTTTATTTATTATTGCTATCAAAACACCATGTACGTCTTTGTTTTTTTTTTAAAAATAGTTCGTGTCAAAAATTTCAACACTCTAAGAGCCGGTTTCACAGTTTGAGTTTAAACTCAGGATTAGTTAAACTCCTTTCGTAGTTTAAACTGAGTTTAAACGAAAATTAGTTTCACAGTGCTCGACCTTTTTTAATAATGGCAGCACTATGGAATTGTGAACAAACAAGCTATTTTCTGTACAATTGTGAACTAACAAACTATTGTGAGTCCTTTACGGTCAAAATATTGCCGGCCAAATCGTTGTGACAAAAAAATTAACTAATTAAACCTACGAAAGTGAAAAAAATAAAATAAAAAATTAAATAACTTAATTAAACCTACGAAAATGAGTAAAGGCACTTTGAAACACACGAAATGTCACTTCAATCACATTTAAAGATAAACTGAGTTTCAACGCTCAATTTTGGTGGTTTAAACTAAGTTTAAACGAGGTTTAACTTACCACTGTGAAACTGTGTTGAAGAGATAAACTGAGTTTAAACCACATCTTAAGTTTAAACTTGAACTGTGAAACCGGCCCTAAGTGAACGCATTCTCGAGTTATCGTGACAATGGGCAAACAGACGGACGCACAGACAGACAGACTGACAGATAGACGGGTGTCCAACCCATTTTGCTCTACCAGCATATTTCTATGCATTACAAACATACCCTAGAGATTTCATCTATATATATATAATAATAATGCGCCAACACCTACACATCTCCCAACTATTCTCTATCTCTATCACAGGGAAACAATTTGTAGTCCGGCAAAAAATAGCCACATCGCTTATGCAGGGTGCCCGATATTTGGGTTTTCACCCGAAGGCTATTGTGATGCTTAGCCAAGAAAACAATTGTGCTTGTGGGGGAAAGGAAATCCTAACGGTTTCCAAAATAATGGGACTTAAGGATATTTGGTTATGTTTTTATAGATTACCCTGTAACTTCTGAGCTTTATAATTTTGTTAGATTGATAATCGTTGGACATTTCCAATAGTCTATAAAATTTTTCTCCCACCTCTTCTCCGTTTCGAAGTAATGGCTCAACAAATTTAAAATTTCGGAATATATAACTGGATTTTTTTTTCATTAATTACTATTTTTATTAACATTTGATTTGGCTTCAAAAGATAAAATGAACGATTCTAAGTCCATTAATGCACTTTTATAGACAGACACTACCAAGAAGACAGGCATATTCAACTGATTCTAGTATTATTGTTGATCGGTTTCACTGTGGTGAAAATTCAACAACTCTTATTTTTGGTAACGTTCATTTGCTCTCTTCTGATCCCCTCACCCTACTTTCTTTCCAAGAAAAGTCTTGCAAATGCACCAAGGCGTACTACTATTGACACATAGTTTAAAAACCTCTTCAGAACTTCCAACTATTGTAGAATTACTTCCATACCTCAAACTATTCCTCAGTTCAAGAAAATTTAAGATGGAAATTTCCGAATTTTAAGATCTTCGTGATATCTTCAAAGAATCATTAAATATAAACGTGTCGTGTCGTATCAAAAGATGCATTCGTTTTAATTTAGCTTATCAAAATCTCAACCCACATTCTAACCATTTACGAGTTAAGTGCAACATTATTTAAGCAGCATATCCTGGTATTACCTCCAGATGATACTAACTGGCTTAGAATGCTTGCCAAATAGATAATATTGGGTACCTAATAATGTTGGTGATAATCCGTACATCACAATTACCTCTCTTTAGCAAGATAAGGATCCTCCTGGCATTTATTTCGGGTAATATCTGCCTTGTGATATGTTAGGGCACGACAATAGCTGTACAGCTATGTGGTTAATTTTATCTAATGCTTCAGATCACTAGAGAAAACCCCAGCTTCTGTACCTTCCATCAAATTTGTATCCATTCATGAAAACTGATAGTTCTGGACTGTCGATCAGTCGATTTGTCTCCACATCTCTCTACCTGGAATTCTAACAAAATATTATTTTAGAAAATTCTCTATATGGAGCAGTGTAGTCTATTTTTACCGGTCTGATCGGAAGTCCTCCATCAGTTTGACTCTTACAGTTTTTTTCAGTTTCGTTGACATCATCGACGAGCTTACGGACTTCTCTGGTAGTCGAGGGATGTAGTTGTCATACGCAATGTAGTGTAGGTCTGAGCTACGAGAATTTAACGTCTATTAAGTTAATTGGTGCTGAATAGGTTGTTAAAAGAGAGAGTAAAATAAATATTAAATAATTATTGTTTTCTTTTTAATCTAGCTTACCAAGAGTGAACTGTATCTTTCCAACGTTATATAATGGATTGAATTTAAACTGCGCTTTTATGGTTTTTTTTCATGAAATTTACCTGCGCGAAAACATCAAAAACTTAATTTTATCAAAATCATGTCTATATAAATGGGCAGATATCTTCAAAAATGTTGCAAATGTCTCGAAATCTTTTACCAGGTAAAGTGGACGCATAAATTTCATTATGTCAAAAAATTGCATATTCCGAGCTTGTTAACTTTGATTTTTGCTTATCCTGAGCATGCGCTTAATGTTGTGGGCCTAAAAGTCTCAGCTTTACGTTAAGTATTAGCTATGTAAACTGCTTTGCACATCATTTGATAGCTCTACGCATTGAATTAAATTTGCAGACCTGTCGGCAAGTCTAACAGATGAAATGATCAATGCTGTACCAATGAACTACGAACGTGCGTGCCACTGACTATATATAAAGGTTGCCATAACTTCACGTAGGAGACATCTCTACAATTTGCATATCGCTAGATTCGATTTCTCAATTTAAATGCAAGTTTTTTTACTCCAAATTAAAACTTTCTCATTTTATTCGTGCAGCAAAAAAATGCATTTAGTTATAAATGGAAATGAATGCAAATGACCGCGCGGTAAATTTGATGTAATAATTATTACGTAAAATTGTAAACCATTCAGATATTCTCTTAGGAGAGTGTCAATGGCAATCGTCTTATATATGGCGAATATATAAGTATATGAATAAACTGAGCATAATATGCAGGTAAGGTAGTCTCGTAGTTGAAAGAAGACTTTAATAGTAATCGGTATATAATCTAGATTTCAACAAATGTCGAGTGGTACACATTACTCTTTGAAAATTTCAAGCACTTAGTCAAAAAGTGATTGCCAGGGAAATATAAATCTGTTGATTACCGTGGGAAAGATAGGTGCATTACAGTTTTTACAACAATCGTAAATCTTAAGTACTATCGAGATACGTAAATGCTTAAATCAATCTTGCCTCTATGCTTTTATTATCATATGGAATGTTAGAAAAACGGATGCAAAAAATTGATTAAAAATTTCTGTTTCAATTTTGTTTTTGCTATATATTTTGATCTTAATTGATAGATAACAATATGCAAAATAGAAAGATTTAAGTTATTGGAATGGAAAGTTAACGCAAAGTTAAAATAACGAGTGTTTGCCAAAATTGATTTAAAATTTAAAATTACCTGCTAAAGGTAAAACCCAAAGGTTTGTAACAGGCGCGGATCTAGCATTGAAATTAGGGGGGGGCTCATCTTACAAATTAAATCGAGCAAAAAAAAAACATCCAACGCCGTAAGTCGGTTCGCATAGCCACCGCAGTACTGCAGTACTTGGAACTAGGAAATCCGCATTAAGCGGTGTGGATGATGTGTCATTGTTTAGTATACTTTTTTTTTACAAAAACTAATTTTTTTAATAGAATAGGGTGCAAACTGCAGGAGTCATTCAAGCCAAACTTTTCTTAGTTTTACACACTGGCATATATAATATGGACTGCTCGATATGCTATTTCATGCGGGTACAATTTTTTGTGTCAAAAATAGTTCATACGTCGGTGCCAACATTGAAAAATCCATTGGCGGAAAGTTGAAATGTGAAACCTCTCGAATTTCTATTAACCCAAATAATTAATTTAAAAACATTTATTTCGACAAACCCACTTATTTATTTATTGTTTACAGCCCTTTCTCAGTTCGCACGTTACGTAGAAAAGTGACCCAACTCAAAAAATGCAACTTTTCAGGAGAGCGAAAAAACGAAAAGTTGTACATAGAATTAATTCTAGCTTAACGTAGTAATTGTTTGCTAAAAATAGTCTGAACTCTTAAATTTGTTAGTAAATTTATTTCTGAAGATTTATATAAAAGAATTTTTAAGTTTTTGTTACCGCAATTGGCGAGGTTAGCTGTTAAGTCCGGATGCTCTTAAGTTGTGTCGCTTTTCTTTGTTGCGAAATAAATATTTTTACAAGTTTTTTTTAAGTGGCACAACTCAAAATACGATTTTTAAGAATTAAATTCCGTCCTTTGAACTTTGTGGAAAAATGTCATAACTCAAAATAAAATTTGTAAGAAATAAATGCTGTTTTGTGGAAAAGTGACACAATTTAAAATAATACTGTTAAAATGTCGAAAACATATTTACGTTTGTAATGAAGATCGTCACAACTCAAAAAGTGACAGACTGTTCTATGAAGAATATCTCTGTTCTTAAGTAACAGAAAAGTGACACTATCGCTATCTAGCGGCAAAAACAATCAGATAGAAATATACCAATTTCATGGTGTAATTAACTCAAAAACGACAAATTTTGAGTTAGGTCAAATTTCTATGTGACGTGCGAATTAGTAGTTGGTGCTTAGACCGAAAGAGAACGCTATATAGAAATGAGCCCACTTTTTGCAGTGTGTTTCTATGGACGTAGTCAGTCCATATTTTAAATGTCAGTGGTTTTACATAAGAACGCTGCAAATATTTTAGAATGTTAGGAGTGTTACATGCCAAAATTACCTGAAGAGGGCTTATCTCTCTTTAAGGCGAAGAAATTGCCATCAGCAATTGATTCAAATTCCTCAGTTAAAAAGAAAAAGTATTTCCCATGGAACGACTTGGGACAAATAAAAATTTTAAATTTCAGTGAAATTTGTCGAAAATACGATATGTATGTATACATATATACATACATATCGGTCGCATAATATTTACTCGGTGAAGATTTAAACGATCAAGTCTTCACCGAAATGCCTCTTTTCAGCAAATTGTCGCGAGCGGCATACATTGTGGGTGCAACAATGTATGCACGATATATATATTTATGAAAATATCAAATTTCATTTCAACCATCGTCCGCCGCGGTAGGCTGAACACTAATTGTAAACAGGTAAAGAAAATAGAAGTTGCGATAAGAAAAAAAAAAATAAACGTTTTGTGAAAATAACCATAAGAGGAAGTTTGTGAAAGAAAAGTTTGTGAACAAAGCAAAAGGAAAAAAATATATATATAAATAAAATAAAAATAGCTTCCTGAAACGGCGTAGAGTGATTGCCTTCGGCTAAGGTAAGCCCCGAAATATAACAGGAGTTAGGACTAAGTTAAGTTAGGGTTCTGATGTGGTAGTGAGGGAGTCTGTTTCGTGGCTTGGGAAGTGTTTCTCTTGGATCACCCAAAGCTGAGGTCCGAAATTCAAATTCCGAGAAAAACCTATACACATACATCACATGCATACAATAGCATTCATTGAAATAAATTTTTATTTTTTTAGGTTTTGGAATAAATTTTTTTTTAAGTTGAATTATATAAATAAAAAAAAGTATAAAATAAAAAATATATTTTTTCAAATAACTCAGTTAATTAAATATTTTGTCTTCAAATTTAGTGGGGTCATGACCCCCCCCCCCTGGATCCGCCACTGGTTTGAAAGGAAATGGTCCGAGAAAGATATAAAATTTGATAACACAAAATATTGATATGAAAAATGCATCAAATAATCGCAAATCATAGTCAAGTGATTTGTATATTAATCGTTAAATTCTGTACAAAACCTATATAACCATGGCACAAGGTCACAAAGAATAAAGACCAGAGCTTTGTTAATTCAACTGAATTTTACCTTCTCCTGTTTGGGTGTGTCAACGTTATATAAATTTGGTGTAGTAAGAGGTGTAAGTACCTTTTTGTTTACTTATGAATTAGCTTATACCTAAAACCGAGGAAGAGTGACTGGAACTCTTATTAATTTAGCCGAGACGTTCTCTGAACCGCGATTCGGACTAGTAAATAGATAAGAGCGGTGTTGCTCGCTTCACTTAGACCTCTTTACGTCCATCGTGCTCCCCTGCTTATCTTAGGAATCTCAGGAAAGTGCATCATAATAAAATACAATATCTGCTCATCAGATAAAGGCACTCATAAACTACGTGCTGAACTTAATATTCCGATTATCTCCGGGTCCACAGTATGATTTTCTATGATCCAATAGCTCATTATATTCCCCTGGTAACGATTCTACTCTCGGTAAGGAGTTCTTTTGTTTCTCTTCCTATCGTATGCACATCATAATGGCCTCATGATATGCAGGTATCTTTGTTAAGTATAAGCGTGCCTGGTTTTACCCCCTTGAAAGCTTCAAACCGCTATTACTTGTTCAACTCTCCCGTTCAGTTTAAGAAACGTATATTCGAGTTTTAATTATATAATTCGCATAGGGAACCATTTGGGAATTTTTCCTCTCTAATTTTATTAGAATCGCATCCATTACCAATAACACAGGAGTGGTAACTCTGTAGGCTGATCTTCTCACTGTAGTGATCCTTTGATGGCTTCCCTGTTATTGTGACCTCATCAGGGTCTACAAGATGTTTTGAGTTATGACTCGTTCATATACTCTATACTGAGGCGGACCGTATTGCGTGTGTGTGGAAGTTTTGCGTCTTCGCTACACACTGGTTGTCCTGACGTAGAGGGTTTTAGTTGATTGTGGCTTGGAGTGTATATGAGACTACACTAGGTATCACGAGGATTATAGTACAGCAATAGGACTAACGGCCTTCCAGGTAGATCAGGAATGTAGGTACGGCTGTAATTATAGTTAATCTGCTTCAACTGCCAGCTCGGATTCCAGCGACAACCAAGAACGTCCTTGGTGTGTCACCAGTATGTGTGCCGTTAGTGGTGGCTGAGCACGTAACAACACCTGAAAATTGTGTAAGGGTTTATAGGTCAACGAAAATATGTTCCGCTTGTTCCAGCCCACGAATGTTGCTTGGAAGAGACAAATATGGCCTTAGCTACGGTAGTGTCGTTACTAGTTTTGTTGGGTACCTCTTGACGCTGTTGACGAAATAGCTGTAACTTTAAAGTAGTACAAATGACCAGTTGACCAGATGAGCATGACGGATCGATTAATTCCACAGTTGAGGCTGATTGAATCGTTTTTTATATATTTTTCCCGCGGACGGGAATCGAACCTACACTTGTTAGAATTGGTCAATGATGGAGAAAGAAGAATTTTAATAACTTTTATTTTTAACGATTCTAAATCAAATTTATAAATACAAGAAGAAAAAACAACCGCCCCGTCCGGGGTTTGAAACCGGGACCTTCCGACCTTAAAATTCTCTCCATCATTGACCGATTCTAACAATTGTAGGTTTGATTCCCGTCCGCGGGAAAAATATTTGTGCGCTTTCATCGTTACTGATTGAATCAGTCCGATGAGCTTTGTCAGATAGCAGTGAGCGTCCGGATTGTTGAAGGGGTTCGAATATATCGTCGTGTGACGAGATGTTCTTTTGCCGAAATATTCTTTCACGTTCTCGACTTACCCTCGATGTTGTATGTTGTCAAGTATTAATATACTTGACTCTTACTGCAGTAGAAAGTTAAATGTCGCTTTTAATGACTGTGTTAGATTCATATTTGGACTACACAGATTCGATCATGTATCCCACCTTAGTTTCACGCTACTCGGTTGGTCACTGGATACTTATTTAAAACGGAGGATCTTATTTTTCTTCTATAATCTATTATGGTTACCTCTCAACGCCATTGTGTAAGTAGTATGGTCCGCCCTCTTCGGTCAACCAGGGGATATAAACTCTCAATATGACCATTTCGTACTGCTATTTATGAGGGTTCTAACGTTGTTCAACTAACTCGTCTGTGGAATCTATTGCTCCAGAGTATTCAAAGGGCCAGCACTATCAGCACATGCAGAAAATTTGTAACAGATTTTCTTAATTGAATTTTTTTCTCGCAATGACACATTTTTGCATCGATTAGCATAGTTTATTTTTCGTTTTTTGTTCGTTTTGTTTTTATTTAATTTTTAATAACTTTCTATCAACTTACAGACTCTTGAATCAGAAGCTTTGTGTCTTAGCGCCTGAGCACCTGAAAGTACCGTTCGTGACGAAAGAGTTTTAGGGTAGTAAACGTGGATGGATTTACATTGGGTTTTTTCATTTAGAATGAGTGAATGGGGAGCTTTCCGATGAGATAAAATTTTCTTACGTGTTGGAGGTGGTAGCTACCACCCTAGCAGTTTTGTAAATTGGACCGTCCGTGATATGAGTTTAGGGTCGAGATTCGAGAGTCGAGGCTCGAGAGTCGATATTCGTGAGTCGATATTCGTGAGTCGAGGTTCGAGAGTCTAGATTAGTGATTCGAGAGTCGAGATTCGAGAGCCGAGAGCCGAGCGATTCGAGGGTCGAGATTCGATAGTCGATATTTGAGAGTCGTAATCCGAGAGTCATGATACGAGAATCGAGATTCGTGATTCGTGAGTTTGTGACTAAAAGGTGAAAAATATTTTTTTTCTTTCTCAGTGATATACACAAGAAAAACTTATTTTACAATTAAACTTTTCTTGTGTATATCACTGAGAAGGAAAAAAAAATATTTTACTTTTTAGTGCATTTTATTTACAAAAGTTATTTATTTTAAAAGGTAGCATATTTTACTTTTATTGTGTCTTATGTTCTACAGTAGTATCTTTTGTAATGTTTGCTTTTATAATATAGTTTAATTCAATGTTTGATCTTGTTTAACTTGATTAGGGGAATCAATTATCCGTCTGAATTTGTAGTTTTATGTTTAGTTTAGTTTTCCATTTTGCCCTTGGCCCTTGTAGTAACTCCCTTTTTCTTTAAACAATGCTGATAAAAGATTGAAATCTTGTAGTATCTTAACGAAATAAATTTGGAATTGAATACGGTTCTAGTCGGGCTGTGCTAAAAAGAAACACCTAAAAAGGGAAAGTATAATGGTACCGCAATTTGAGCGGACATAACATGAGTCTCCTGTATAATTGCATCGGATTAAATGATTCTTGTTGTTGAAAGTTGATAGTTTTATTCCTCTGTGAATATTACTTTATCTTTTTCATAAGAATTTCCATGTTATAAAATTTATGTAGCCCAAAACAATCTTTTCATATTCAAATTTGAGATCAGACTGAATTTCCTATGTTTACAAAATTTTTCATTATAAATCGACGCCTACCTAGTTACGACCTTATACGCTCAGCAAAGTATCAATAGTTGTAAATTCCGAAAAATAAATTGCCCGATTTACTCGGGGTTGTTCACGCGTTCAGAAAACTGTGACCAGAGACAAACGCGTTGCTACAACCCTACTACATAGGACTGGGCGTGTTTCTCCGGTGCAGGAAGATACACTTTCCTTTTCTATTACGTGGAATAGATACAGGAAGTTGAAATTAACAAATCGGCTTTAACTATTATTATTAACAAAAAAACTATTCTCTGACAACTCGACGATTCCAAAATCAAAAATCTACAGTTGTGTACCCGATCAACTCTGCGATGAAGTCTTTCCCTTGATTCACGTATTGGAGCAAAGGCTCCGGAAGAAAGTGTGATATTCCAATTGCACAGTTAAACAACGATCATCCTTTACTCGTACTTATGTACATCGATGATATTAGATATTCTTTGCTGTGAGTGCGAACCTCAGCAGTTCTTATACGTGAAATGTATTATATAGTGTGGACATATGAAATGGCGTTTAGAGACTTTTAAAGAAATAATGATTATGGTATAATTAAGTCATTATTTATATCGTGGAAATGTCATGCTGGACATTATGAGCTGTTTGAGCAAAGTCTCATAACATCACCAGCACATTTCCTGAGTAAGGGCAGAGCCTAACTTTCTAACATTGAGTTAGCCATATTACATAGATCCTTATTAATTTCCGCACTACTCAATCCACATATAGATACGCATTAAGAAAAGTGCATAGAGTAGACATTCCAGAGATTTCTCGATAGTAGACAGCACTGCACTGCACCTTTGGTATTGATACACTACAAAAAGTAATGTACGGTTCTCTATATTCAGTGCAAGGAATTTCCGTAAAATAAGTCTAATGTTCCCTTCAAAATGGGGAATATACCTTTCGGCTACCTAAAGTTAATCAAATAGTTCTTAAAAAACATATTCTGGATAAATTTCTTTTCATATGGTGTATAGAACCCTTTTTAAAACGAATTTTTAGATGAAAAGTATGTACTTTTACCCACGCTGTCTTATTTTCCATATATTTTATTATTTTGTAACCAATATGTTATGAAATCTTAAAACTAAATCGAATAGAAATATATTCTCATTTGGTAAATTTGGAAAAATAATATCAATTCCATAATGTTATGGAAAAACAAAACCCTTCACTTTAGTAAAAATACCCCAAATACAGGGCATACATTATCTTGTTATAACCCGATGAAATACACATGTGTGCAGTATGTACAGTTTTATTCTTTGTGTGACTAAGACGTGCGCGAATTAATAATTTTAAAAAGCATCTTCAATTTTTAAGAATGCAATAATTGTGAAAACTTAAAGTTATATACGGTACCACTAAATAACTGTGAAGAGTAAGAACAATTTGTGCAACAATTCATCACTCTGTGCTAAATTCTATGTCTATATTTTGTTTTTTGTTTGAAATAATCTTGTTTATTTTGTTTTGTATAATCATTTTCTCCTTTCACCTATTCCTTAATAAAAAAATGAATTATTTTAGGAAAACTTTATTTGAGGGAAAAGTATACCACTAATGCAGGTATTTGTGTCTATATATTAAAGAAATATTTTAAGACACCAATTGTTCAAAATATCATTTATTATGTCTACAATTCAATATATTTTATGTTTATTTCCATCTATAATAATGTATTATTTGCAATCGTTTAATAATTCATCAAACATAGTGCATTGAATGTTCCCTTGCGCCTTTGGAAAGAATTCTTACATTCGGCAGAAAATTAATCAATACGCATCTATTTATGCCCCTTTATCATAGGTACTTCAAACACTTGTTTACACTTAATTTATTCAAAAATTTCTCAAAATTTTACGGATATTTCCACAAAATTTAGATAATTTATTGAATATCATCCAACTTATACAGGGTGTTTCCCCTTAGGAGGTCCATAGAGCGGGAGGTGATAGTACTCACCTAGACGAACCAAAAATTGTATGGCAGGGGGGGGGGGGCAATATCAACCGTTTAGGAGTTACAGGGTGATTCATAAAAAAAGCTAGGTTTTCACAAAACTCCCTGTATATTTAAAACTACAGGGCGTATGGTCACAGTTAAGGGCTCACTGTATGCAGAACTTCATGGCCTTTCCAACGACAGCTCAACCAGCCCCGTAACCCTCTCCGCCTAGAAGTTATCAAGGTCTAAACTAAAAATTTCGGATTTTCTTTCCATTTTTTTTAATTTGACCTCTATTATTTTTGCAAAATGGTCGTTAACATAACTTTTTTTTGTAAAAACTGAAAACAGTAGACTCTCCTCTTTACACCCAATGTGCTATCTGAGGCCCTTTAAGAGTTATTAGCTCTAAACATATTCTCAAACCTATTTTCAAACCTATTCTCAACGATAATTTGTTCCCTTAGCACGTCATTTTAAAAAATATCGTCTTTTTTCGGTGTGACCTGAATAGGTTATGAGTTAATAACTATTTAACGGCTACAGTTAACACATAGGATGTAATAGGTCAACTTAAAGAGGAGAGTCTGCAGTTTACAGTTTTTATAAAAAAAAGTTATGTTAATGACCTTTCTGCAAAAATAATAGAGGTCAAAGTAAAAAAAAAGGAAATAAAATCCGAAATTTTTAGTTTAGACCTTCATAACTTCTGTGGGGAGAAGGGTGCGGGGCTGGTTGAACTGTCGTTGGAAAGGCCATGAAGTTCTGCATACAGTGAGCCCTTAACTGTGACCATACGCAATGTAGTTTTAAATATACAGGGTGTTTTGTGAAAACCTAGCTTTTTTTATGAATCACCCTGTAACTCCTAAACGGTTGATATTGCCCCCCCCCCTGCCATACAATTTTTGGTTCGTCTAGGTGAGTACTATCACCTCCCGCTCTATGGACCTCCTAAGGGGAAACACCCTGTATATATAAACTATTTCCCTTCTCCTGATAGAAAATTCATTAAAGCCTTTTGAATTCAAACTCCCTATAGATGGGTGAAACTTACCTATCTCGAAAACCCAAAGTGTACTTCTCCTTCAAGTTAACGAAATATGCTTAAACTTTGTGACACAAATTGTTGCTACCGAATTTAAGGAAATATTTTTTATAGTCTATGTTGCCTATTACTAGTACAACAGCCTTGCCATACACGTCTTATATGCACCTCCATTAGTCTCTCTAATACTTTAAAGATGAAAGAAGAGAAATTATAATAGGTCTAAAGGCCTTCCTCAAAATGGCTGGTTTTACCAGCTTTTAGAAATTAAAATCACCCCCGCATTCTACCAAGCTTCAGGTATAAATCTAGGCCACAGGCAGCTTCTCTAAATAAGCAGTATCCATGCTATATTTAGCTTTCTATTTTCTTCCTGTAGTGCTGAGGATATCTATCTCTGGTGAGGGCATACATTAGGGATGTTGCTTTGTAGAACGAAGAACTTCTCAGGTCAAGTTCTATATATTACTTAGAAGGCTGTAGTATGCAGCGAGAAAAAAATGGGTCCTGGGATGGCAGATACACAGAAAATTTATATCCATATTCAGCCAAAATCGCAGAACTAAAAAGAACCAGATGGAGGAACTATGGAAGGAACTATATAGTATAAGCCGCCGACTTAGTATTTAGCTTGCTCTTGTTGGGGGCTCAGTTCTTGTATGAATTAACATTTGTGAGGGCCGGATTTTGGTACGCTTCCTTATGATTGCTTCAGTCAGACTTTTTATGTAGTTGCTGTTTTGCTGTCGGGTATATGAGATTGAAGGTACCAAACTAAATATTATGACATTTCTCATGGCTATGGAAGAAATATTCACGCTATCTATTAAGGAAACGGCAGCAAATTTAAGATTTGAGATTACTCGGCAGCATGAACTTTATGCGACTTAGTTCATTTGAAAGTGATTCTTTGCTGTAACATTGGATTACATCAGGGAAAGATTTGTTCACTGTTAATAAGCCAATCAACAGTTTAAGGCATAAACGAATCTATATTCTTTTAATCTAAACCAGTGGAGGATCCAGGAGGACGGGGGGGGGGGGACATCACCTCCTAAATTTGAAGAGAAAAAATATTTAATTAATTGAGTCATTTCAAAAAATATATTTATTATTTTATATATTTTTGATTTATATAATTCAGCTTCAAAAAATGTTTTTATTCCAAAGTTTAAAATAAACCTTTTTTCAATGAATATTATTCCATGCATGTGATCTAGGAGTATTGGTTTTTCTCAAAATTTGAGTTTGGGACCCCAACTTTTCTTTGAAACGAGCTCACGGTATACAGACTAACAACGTATGACTATCAGGCATCATTGATTCGCCATCCAGTCCGACTTTAATTTGCAAAAGGTTATTTTTACCTGAATCCTGTGTGTGTATGGGCAAGAGAGACGGAGCATGGTAAGCACCAAGGTATATAGAATGCAAGTATTCCCATTACGAACCACGTTCCACCATTATGTGACGAAATATCGGGAAATGTATAGGAAAGTACGGTACATAGAACACAATACTCTCTCTCCTCTCTCTGGCTTTCCTATAAAAATATATATACCTTAGTCACAACATTACGTCACAGGCATTCAGCTGCAAAGTGTCAAAATTTTAATTGAAATACTACTTGTCTTATATACAGGGTGTTTTCTTCATGGTGGTCCATAGAGCAGGAGGTGATAGTACTCACCTAAACAAACAAAAAATCGTATGGCAAGGGGGAGATATCAGTAGGGGAAAGGATGAATGGATATGAGGAGAGCGGCGGAGGTGCCGAAGTATGTCGCCCTTAAACTTTCGCAGGTTGTATGCCGGAGGAAAGACAGAAGATGGTAGACTGTTCCACATTCGCACAGTTCGGGATAAGAAAGCATCACGGAATTTTAGTGTACGGCCGAAGGTAAATTGAAGGGTAAAACGATGAGCGCGGGATGCAGCGCGAGTATTGCGTGCAGGAACTATGCTACAAGGGATCAGACTAGATATTTCATCAGAACATTGACCATGCATATAGCGATAAACGAGCGAAAGGCATCCAACATTGCGACGGTGCTCGAGCGAGTCGATATGACGAGTAATTGCCACATCGCCAATGAGCTTGCAGGCTCTCTTTTGGACAATATCCAATGAAGCTAAGGCTGTGCGACCAGCCCCGGCCCAGATATGGGAATTGTATTCCATTCTAGGTCTGATGTAAGACTTGTAGAGGAGCGCTATATTTGATGGGCTGAAATATTTCTTACACTTTTTCAAAAAACCAAGACATTTTGATGCTTCTTTGACAACAGAGAAGATGTGATCTGTCCAGCTTAACTTACTGGAAATATTAATGCCAAGAATGCTTAGTGACGGTGAATCAAAAATTAATGCACCATCAAACGAAACGGGAGTGGTTAAGTGATGGTCTTGTTTTAATGAGATGAGACAGCTTTGGGTCTTAGATGCATTGAATTCGACGCGATTCACTTTGCCCCAAGCGAGAATGTTATCAAGATCGTTATTCAATGATCTAATCATGAAGTCTCGTTTAACACATGTGGCGTTCCCTCTGGAATCCGCAAGGGTGTCAAAGGAGTATGCGTAATCAAGGGTACTGTCATCAGCAAACCTATGGATAGGATTGAAAGTAAGGGAAAGCAGATCATTAATGAAGATTAGAAATAGAGTCGGAGAAATAACAGAGCCCTGGGGGACACCGGCATTAATAGGAAGAGGTTCAGATATAACGCCATCTAATACAACACGTATTTGGCGACTAGATAAAAAACTTTCAATCCATAATAGAAGAGGAGGGGAAAGACCAAGTGCTTTGAGTTTGGCTAAAAGGGCTGGATGCCAGACTCTATCAAAGGCCTTTGAAATATCTAGCGCAACGATTTTGGACTCACCAAAATTGTGAAGACTACGATTCCAACGTTCCGTAAGAAAAGTCAGCAAGTCTCCAGATAGCGACCATGCCGGAAGCCGTATTGGCGATCGTTGATGAGCTGATTGGTTTCCAGATACTTCATTAATTTGGAGTTAATGATAGATTCAAAAACCTTCGAAAGAATCGAAGTGATTGCAATTGGTCGATAATTTGAGGGATCGCTACCCTCTCCTTTCTTGGGAATAGGCTGAACGTGAGCTAGTTTCCAAGCAGTTGGAAATTTTCCTGTCGAATAGGACAGGTAGAATAGTTTGCGCAGAGGTTTAGCCAAGGATGAGGCACAGCTTTTAATTAATAGGGGCGAGAAACCATCAGGGCCTGCGGCTTTAGAGACGTTGATACCATTATGGACCTTGAACACATCCCTCGTACGGATGTGTATTGGCTCTTGTACACATCCGCACAAAACACCCTGTATCTTAAAAAGTACAGGGCGTACGGTCACATTTAAGAGCTCATTGTATGTAGAGCTTCATGGCCTTTCCAAGGACTGCTCCCCTCAAGAATTATGGTTGTCTGAACTCAAAATTTCGATTTTTTTTACCTTTTTTTTTAATTTGACTTCTATTATTTTTGCAAAAAGGTAGTTAGCATAACTTTGTTTTATAAAAAATGTAAACTAGGAACTCTCCTCTTTAATTTGACCTACTACACTTATGTGCTAACTGTAACAGTTAAAGAAATATTAGCTGTTAACCTATACAGGTCAATGAAGTAATTTATTGTCTTAGTATGTTAAAATTAGAAGAGATTTTCTAAAATTCTTATAATGCACCATAGTTAATTAGTAACATGAAATAAGAGTAGTTTGTTACAAAAACAGTTTTTTTTTATTATTATTATTATTAAGTTTTATTACAAGTAATGGATTTAGCGGTTCTTTACCTTACTACCAGTATAAGCAGAAGTCGAAGCAGAAGTCCTGATCTCCATGGTTCATGTGCAAACGCAATTAAATGACGTGTTACTCAGGAAACAAATTATTCCTGACCTGAATAGGTTAACAGCTAATAACTCTTTAATGGTTACAGTTAGCACATAAGTGTAGTAGGTCAAATTAAAGAGAAAAGTCTACAGTTTACACTTTTTATAAAAAAAAGTTATGTTAACGACCTTTTTGCAAAAATAAAGAGGTCAAATTAAAAAAAAGGTAAACAAATTCGAAATCTTCAGTTTAGACAACCATAATTCTTGAGGGACGAGGCGTACGGTTCTGGTTGAGCAGTCGTTGAAAAGACCATGAAGTTCTGCATACAATGAGCTCTTAACTGTGACCATACGCCCTGTACTTTTTAAGATACAGGGTGATTTGTGAAAAACTAGCTTTTTTTCTTAATCACCCTGTAACTCCGAAACGGTTGATATGCCCCCCCCCCCTGCCATACGATTTTTTGTTTGTTTAAGTGAGTACTATCACCTCCTGCTCTATGGACCACCATGGAGGAAACACCCTGTATAGCATTCGCAAATTTATGTAAACTAAGAGCAAATAAGTTTAACCCATGAGAAAATACCTTTAACCCAAGCACAAATAAGTTTAACCCAAGCACAAATAAGTTTAACCCATAAGCAAATAACTTTAACCCAAGCACAAATAAGATTAACCCAAGCACAAATAAGTTTAACCCAAGCACAAATAAGTTTTATTATAAGAATGTTATACTCTCTACTTACATCACCTAAAACTGGTCGTGAGTAGGCCTTCATTTTATAGAACGATTATCCCATTGGAGAATATGGAGACAAGACCTTTAGAGCAAAATTCGTCGATGATAAAGAATCGCGAACCTGCTGCGCTCAATCTTAGAGTAATTTTAACTTTCATCTTATTTTCTTTGAATTTCGATTGATTACGATTTACATCTCTTTCTTAGCTCCAACTCCACAATTTGGGCAGCTTGGGTTGCCATTCATCAGAACTGCCTCTGCTGAAATCTCTGTCACTGCTCATGTTAATGAATTAAAGAAACTCTTATAGAAAACCACTTTAAATCTGTAATCGACACTGTTGCTTCAAACAAACTGAGCACTGTGATGAGTGATGGAGAATCTCCACAAACTAATTGAAAAATGCATCACTACATTTCTTAGCGATAAGGCTTTACTGCTATTTATTCTGACAATTTTTGGGTTCGCGATGCTTTATCATCGGCGAATTTGGCTCTAAAATGTTTCCCAATGTTAGAAGCTTTTTATGATTTTTAATGACAAAATGAAATAAGAAAATGTTGATTTGAATTGAAATTGAGAAATTTTCTAATAAAATGTCTTATTGAGAATTTAGGATAAATTTATTTTCTCTTGGGTTAAACTTATTTGTTCATGGGTTAAACTTATTTGTGCTTGGGTTAAACTTATTTGTGCTTGGGTTAAACTTATGTGTTCATGGGTTAAACTTATTTGTGCTTGGGTTTGCTCTTCGGTTAAACTTATTTGTTCATGGGTTAAACTTATTTGTGCTTGGGTTAAACTTATTTGTGCTTGGTTTAAATTTATTTTCTCTTGGGTTAAACTTATTTGTGCTTGGGTTAAACTTATTTGTTCATGGGTTAAACTTATTTGTGCTTGGGTTAAACTTATTTGTGCTTGGTTTAAATTTATTTGCTCTTCGGTTAAACTTATTTGTGCTTGGGTTAAACTTATGTGTTCATGGGTTAAACTTATTTGTGCTTGGGTTTGCTCTTCGGTTAAACTTATTTGTTCATGGGTTAAACTTATTTGTGCTTGGGTTAAACTTATTTGTGCTTGGGTTAAATTTATTTCCTCTTGGGTTAATCTTATTTGTGCTTAGGTTAAACTTATTTGTGCTTGGTTTAAATTTATTTGCTCTTGGGTTAAACTTATTTGTGCTTAGGTTAAACTTATGTGTTCATGGGTTAAACTTATTTGTGCTTGGGTTAAACTTATTTGTGCTTGGTTTAAATTTATTTGCTCTTCGGTTAAACTTATTTGTTCATGGGTTAAACTTATTTGTGCTTGGTTTAAACTTATTTGTGCTTAGTTTAAATTTATTTGCTCTTGGGTTAATGTTATTTGTGCTTAGGTTAAACTTATTTGTGCTTGGTTTAAATTTATTTGCTCTTGGGTTAAACTTATTTGTGCTTAGGTTAAACTTATTTGTGCTTGAGTTAAAGTTATTTGCTCCTGGGTTAAACTTATTTGCTCTTGGTTTAAATAAATCTGCGAATGCTGTATATACCTTTGATCATACCTTGTTACTCTGTATATCGTGCATGTGCCAGCTAGCTGTTCAAATTGGATAATTTTTACAATATTTCAGGAAAACTGGTTTTCACAAAATCGCGGGAACATTTTATGAGGGTAAAACGTGTAAAACTCCGCCCCTTCTCATTTATTTACGAAAATGAATCATTTGCCATTCTATTTCGTTGCATGTAATCTGCACTTTCACATTTTTTATCTTAATTCATAAAAGTTTTAAAGAGAGTTTGAGTTTTATGTTATTTTTTCTTTATTTCCCTTTCTTTTTCTAGCCGTGTGAATTTATTTTAAATGTAAAACACTCGGAATTCTCGCCTGATTCTAATACCCTAGGCAGACGGGCAAAATCAATGATCATTCGTTCGTAATTGATTTTTTTAAAAATCAAGTTACCCAAGGTTTTGTTGATTAAAACGAAAAGTCCTGTCAATTTTGGTATATAATTGACAGCACATTTTTAATAATTAAAATTAAAATTCAATGGTAAATCGATTTTTGAAAAATTAAATTACGAACGAATGATCATTGATTTTGCCCGTCTGCCTAGGGTATAATATCCTAGCCAGACGGACAAAATCAATGATCATTCATTCGTAATTGTTTTTTTCAAAAATAAAGCTACCCAAGATTTTGGGAATTAAAACGAAAATTCTGTCAAATTTTATATGTAATTGATAGCACATTTTTAATAATTAAAATTCAACTTCAATGGTAAAGCGATTTTTGAAAAATTCTATTACGAACGAATGATCATTAATTTTGCTCGTCTGCCGCGGGTATTAACTTGTTGTTAAGTTAACTTTGTCTTAAACAAATTTTTTGTTTCTAACGGTCTGAAAATGTTTAATTGCTTACCACGAGAGTGTAAAATAGGTAAATAGAAAATGTAACAAAATCATAAAAATTAGATTAGGCATTTTCTGCGCATATGGCAGGCAACATAAAAAATATTCAACAAGGTTTAAATATCTAAACAGAAAGTGATTCACTTGAAGCACTTCAATAAAGCCATGATGAAGTAAGTGTAAGTTTCTAAACAAAATACATATACACAGATATCAATAAATATTCTTCTCAACTGTGTAAAATGCGAATAAACCACTGCGGTCAAGTCAACTTTATGGTGATGCTGTTTCCCTTCACAATACTGAAACTAATCTTTCATAACATCATTCAAGCTGATCGGAAGTATGACACCTACACAAAATTAGCGTGGAGAAGGTCGCATAGAGCGAAAAGTCGTTTAAAATGGTAATGGAGCCGTATCTGTTTAATGACACGCAACTAATTTTTAATGAAAGGAAAACAATTTAAAAATTGTTTGGTGGTCATTTAGAAAAAGTTCCATAAATTCGAGAATGGGGTCTTCAGACAGAATAGTCATCAAACAAGATTTGCATAAAACGAATCGAAAATTATGCGGAATCTACTATAATCGAAATTTGTGTCTTGATAGTGCTGCTCCTACGATTCATAAGACGTCTGACATTATGTGCAACCGTTGTATAACCGGTTGAGATTCTCTTCGATGCCACAAACAAATATTCCCGATTTAGCATTTGCTGCAAGTGTGTCTACTTGTTAAATGAGCTTTCATCTTCCTCTGCATGCTGCAATTGATCTTCGATAACCTTGAGGCTGGCAGACTTGTGGCCACATGAATTGATTGCCCCGCGTGCTTCCAATTATGGTCTCCATAACTCTTGTCGCTCCTACTCGAATATAATATCAATTCAGAATAGGTTAGCAGAGCATGCACTCATGCATGCGTCAAAGTACTTGAGATTTGATCTACTTTTGCTCAAAACGCTCACTTACTTAAAATCAGGTAACAAAACAACTGATTCTGATTTCTGATGATTTCCAAAAGTGCAACTGTATATTGGACTGTCTCGTTACTGAATACTGTTTCTCTGCAGTTTCAAATGAATCGTTATATAGTGCAGACGCATATTAATTTAGATAGTATTGCATGATCACCATTATTAAGTATATGAAGTCGATTAGAGGCAATAAACAAAAACTAATCTGCCTCGTGACAAAAAGATTTTCACAAAAATGGATTTCACTGGGAAGAATTGCACCAAGGCTTCTTCATGATTTATGGGAAATAGAAAAGTGATTTGACGAAATTTAATGCAAATTAGTAAATTCCTGATATGGTCTTAAATGTAAAATTTTCGGGAGAGTTGGCTTAATATCAGATGATAGAGTCAAAATGACTGAATCTGAAACAGAACCGGAATTATGTATCATGATAATCATCAGCAGGTGTTAATTCACAACGTAATATATTCGGTTGAAAATTTGACATTTATTCGACTGACACTCATTTACAAAGCATCAAAATTAACACTGATATCAAGAAAAATAATAGGCAATATCAAATTTTGATTGATTGTGAAATTTAACAGTTATTAATAATGTGGCTGTAACTTTTGATTGTTTTAATTAATCATGTCTCAGAAAATGTAATACTGGTAGATAGAAATAATATATTATGTATGTCATATATGATGTCCCCTTAATATCATTCCTTTTCTTAGAACGACCTTACACTTTTCGGACAGTTATTGTTTTGCCACTGAGTTGTTAAGATAAATCATTAAGTCTGTTTATTTTTCATCTCGAATTTTTGGGGTTTTCGGTCTTTGTTAAGTTTTGATTTTGTTAAAAATTTGTAGAATGTGTAGTAGATGTTAAAATAACTTAGGGAATATTTTATATGTATATGTACGTAAGTTATATACATACATTGTGTTACACTTGAATAAGGCAGAGTTACTTTTTTCGGATTGTGTGTATTTTTCTCTGAAATGTACTCTTATGCTCTAGGTATACTATACAAATGTATTATAAATAAGATTGAGAGAATATTTTATATATTTCGAAAATAGTTAAAAAAAAAAAATCCAATTGAAGCGACTTATCGTTAATTTATGGCATATGAGTGAAAAGGAAATGAAATTCGAAGCTTTCCGGTATCAGCTAAAATTTACAAAAAATATGAACGAAACAAATTAATTATCATATATTATTTTGCTGTAATGGTTCTAGCAGTTAGTACCACTTTTATTCAACTTTTCAACTACTCCACTATTCAAATTCGAACAGGAATTGAATTCTAAAGAGATTTTAGCGCCCAAAATAAATGAAAACGTTCTGAAAGCTGAAGCTTACACAACCAATACATTAATAGTTATAATGTAGAATGCAAATATGTAAAATGTCCTAGGGAAAATGGGAAACATATTTGCGAGCTTTTATGCCTGCATGAAGTGTTCCCGGCCAAATCTGGAGAAGTTTGGATGCCATGTGGTTTTTTGTAAGTCCACGGACTTGCAATTGAGAAAAAATACCTTTATATTTATTGATTAATGCTGATCATGTCTTGGAGGGTCTCAATGATCTCGATTCCACTACAATACCAGATTCTGATGAATTATGTCATTTGCTACTGCAATCTTGCGCTGTTTTTTTGGTCGTTCCTTTATGTAAGCTTTTTAACCTATCCTTAAGTACCGATACTTTTCATCATGAGTGTTAGATTTCATTTATCACTCCTATGTATATTTAAATGAGGTTCCAAAAGTGCTATTAAGTCTGTTCTACTATCGCCTAAACTTTCTAAAGTAAATAAATAAACAACCTGCCCTCCCCGTAATAAAGCCATGTTGCTCAGGAACTATAAATTCCTTAACTAAGAGAAATAAGCTTAGAGTTAACTATATAAAAGTAATTTTGGTACAGAAACTGGTTTGTAATTTTAATATACATCCTTTTACGTACTGGGGAAATCTTAAAGTAAACAGTGATATTTTTTAACTTAGAGTAAATTAATATGAGTTGGATTCGGATGCTACATATGTGAATAATTGAACTTCAGGAACTATTAATATAATTAATCTAATTAAGGTATACATACTGTTACGAGCATGGTCTTAGTTCGATATAATAAAGCACAATATTTCAGATATAATTCAAAAGTTCTTTCTTTATTTAGCTTTACTGTTTACTCTCACAATTCGCACACAATTATTAAATCAACTCTTTAGTTATCGCTAGTACTGTACTTCTAATTATCACAATCCAAATAGTTTGCTTAGTTCAATTTACTATCTGAAATAAGACTCCGCCTCCTGGATGTATGTTGCGCCGTATTTATACTCTACAAATTATCCTAGAACCTTCCTGAATATTCCGTTTTCCGAACCCAAGATTTACTAAGATGTCACCAGTCTAAAGTTGCTTCCATTTCTAGCAGATGTCGCTTGTGTCACTGTGTGGCACGTAACACTGCCCCCTTCTTAAAATTGTTCGTCCCGAACAACAGGTGATCCACGGTGTTCATACTCGCCGAAATAACACAAGCGATCTAGATGACCGATTCTTCTTTTGCATTTTGTACTGCGCTGAATCGTCTATACCATGTTATTAGTTCTAGTTTTAACTGCATTCTGTCCCTCCCATTGTTGTGGTAATTTTGGAGAACGTCTCGTGGCCTCATGCACATTACCTAATCGTTGTCTGAGTTTCGTTACGTAGTCTGCTGATAACTTTTGTTCGCCTCTGGGTATACCAAACTTGAGGTCGATAGGTAACCGCATTTCCTTTCCGAATATGACCTTAGATGGGCTTTGTCTGGTCATATTGTAAACAGCTGATATATAAGCTGTTAGAAATATAGGAATATATCGACCCCAATCGCGCTGATTATAGTTGAATACCTTCCTGAGATATTCGATAAATGTTCAATTGAAACAGTCTTCCATGCGTTGATTTTTCTTTCGTCTCTTATCACCTTCATCATCATTGTCTTTGATTCCTTTGTCCTCAATTTTCTTGCCCTTTTTATCGCCGTTGTCATCCTTGTCATTGCCGCCTTTGCACTTCTTATCAACGTCATCGTCAGAACCTTAGTCTTTACCTTTTCCGATCTTCATTATACCCTTACCATCGTCCTTATCAGCATTATTAGACCCTTTCCTTTTCGTCTTTTTCTTTCTTTCATTGTTCTCGCCCTTGAATTTCTTTCCTTTCTCCTTTGACGGTTATCATCGTAGTCATCATCGTCTTTGGATTTCTTTCCTTTCTTCTTTCGACTTTCGTCATCGTCATCTTTTTCTTCCATCCGTCCAAAATGTTTCCATCCAGGATTGTATGGATGTTGCGAAAAGGCTTCTACATTTCCGTGAATACGTCCTTTGAGGTGTTTGATTTCAAAGTCATGAGGTTGCAGTCTAGTCTCTCCACGAATAACTTGCTCCGTAGCTCGCCATTCTACTACATTTCCAACATCGAAGGGGACCACGCGATGGAATGGTTACTGATGACGGTATCCTGCTGCTAGTCTACTGCCTAGCTCGATATCTTTGCCTTTATTCTAGCGCTTCCATTCGTCGGCGTTTTCTGCAGTCCCTTTGGAGGTGTCCCGGTCCATTACAGTTCCAGCATTGAAGAATACTGCGTGAAGGACGTAATTCTATCGCCTGTACTAATGAAGTGTAATCACGTTGCCTTTCAGTCGATATAGCTTGTAATAGCTCTGACGCAGGACCTCGAAGTGCTAAAACCAGAGCTGTAGCTTTGTCTGCGTCATTCCATCCATTTAATTCGAAAGCTGCCTCAAATTGTCTCTTGGAAATATGCCACGAATTTTGTCCATCAAATATTGGAGGTTTCATTCTGCCTGCACCGGATATTTCAGTTCCTTCGTGTCGAGGTTGTCGATGCTTTATCCTCTCCAAATCTGCGTTAAAGTTATTAAGCTGCTCCATGACATTTTGTTGTACTTCCGACACTTTTTGTTTGACTTCCGACATTTATTGTTGAACTTCCAACATTTCCTGCTGGATTTCTTCAATTTTCACATTTTGTTTGTATAATGAATTTTTCAGAAAATTCTTCTGTTCTTCCGAACAAGTTTCTAAACAATTCTGTAAAGAATTCCTTGGTTCATCCCAACGGGATTCCAGCGAATTCTTTGGTTCATCCCAACGGGATTCCAGGGAATTCTTTGGTTCATCCCAACGGGATTCCAGGGAAATATTTTGTTCGTCTAAACAGGTTTCCAGAGAATTTTTTTATTCATCCAAACGGGTTTCCATAGATTTCTTGTGTTCCTCGAGAGAATTCTTTTGTTCCTGGAGAGAATTCTTTTGTTCATCAAAACGGGCTTCCATTTTGCTCATTAAAGTACTTAAAAGCTGTTCTATGTTCATCGCAGGCTCTCTTCAGCTTCAGGTTCTTCTTCGAAAACAAATGTCTCAGAATTCTTTTCTTCCTCTATCAAAGCTTGTCTAAGTCGCTCCACTAGAACATTCTTTAGACCTGTCGTTTGCAATGACCGCTTCCCCAACTCCACTTTCAATTCCTGTATGCGAACAAAATTAAGTTTAACCCGGTAAAAAATCCAAAAGAGAAATCTTTTTATTTATTTTTCCTCCTGGGCTTGTATAGGAGTGTTTTTTCCTCATATAATTCACACCCAGAATTTATTCTGAGTTTATATGAGAAGAGATCAGTTTGATCTATTTTCAAGCGTCTGCAGCAGGCAGAAAACCAAGCTGCACCGATGAGTGGAAGGTTTTCTGCTGACACGAAACGCTTCTTCTTCTTCCTTTTCTTCTTTATTTTTCAGCCCACTACGTGGCGTATACAGTTTCGATCCGCTTCGAATGAATCTGCTTCTTTAATATTTTTTTACATTTTTTTAATAAATAAAAAAATTGTTTTTTCTATTTTTCTCAAAGTTTTCATTTCTTTCTACTTTTTTTCATTTTTTCATTTGTTTTTCAAATCACCCAATTTCGCTATTTGGGACGTGTTGATGAGTCAAACCAAGACTTGAAACTTGTCACCAAAAATTAATGAGTTGTGTGATGAAATAACAAATTAGAACATTTTTTAGCTTTTGCTATATACCGGAGAATCCCAAAAAATTCTTTCTTGAACAAAATTAAGTTTTACTCGGTAAAAAATCCAAAAGAGAAATCTTTTTATTTATAAATATGAATATACATTAATTAAGCTGTCTTTCGTTATACAGAAATTTTTATGTAATAGGGTATTCTGTACAGCGGCGTATCTATGTTAGGGGGAGCAAGCATATTAAAAAAAGAGTGAAGACTATAAACTTCAACTAAAACTTTTTCCATCTTCTGAATAAAACTTTTTTGGAAATGGTCGGCTTAGTACCCTAGACATACTGTGCAGTGTTCACACAAACGAGCTGCATCAATGAATTGTGAAAAAAAAAATCTCACTAAAAAATATCCAATACCATATTTCGTTCAGACATGAGCATCCAAACAATTTATCGCAAATTGAAAGTTATGCCCTGTTAAAAACACAAACAAATTTGACAATGAAACTCCAGTTTTGACAATAGAGCTCCCCCGACATCTCACTTACTCCGATGTTTTATGTATTTCCTTGAAAAATTACGCTCATTTACACGAATTATATACGTTTTACCTATTCCTGCTTGATAAATATTCTAAGAAAATTGCAGTAAAAGTTATACCTATCGTCACTAAAATGAACTTCATTTATTGGAAAGTGGAAATATTTTCCAATATAGTCAGCAGTGATAGCAATCAGCTGATCATGAAATGTCTTTGCAGCTTTTCTTTTCTCTTTTGTCTTTTTATACAAAGAAATTTTCTTCTGTCAAAAATGCTCTGCAACTACTGCAAGAATTACTAGAAAAATTTCTTGATTTCATTTAATCAAATTATTGAACTCTGTCATGATTTTTATTCATAGTAAGGAGTTGACATTTGGCATATAAATGTCAACGACATTCCAAATGAATTAATTTTCATCTACAGTCAGTCTGTCGCATCTTCATTTCCTTGAAATGACTTAATTTAATATTTTAAGTCATTATGGTACAGTGTAGTATCTAGTAGTAGCTAAATCGATTCTACTTCCAATTTCTGTTAATTTTCTTTATCAGGAAATGTTGCCGACTATACGATAGCTAACGAATACAAATTATAAGGAACAATTTGCGAAAAGTTCTTAAGAGAAACGTTCATTATAGCAGTAAATTATGAATGCATAAATGGTTGACAGACTAGAGAATTGAATCAATGTTGGCCACAACAGCCCATAAAAGTTCTGTAGAAAAATTTCCAAGAAAATTAGCAGGAACATTTTTTTTGTAAATAAAAAGCTCACGGCACAGTACATCTTTCCGTTAAGGATTTTTTTTCTATGAAGTGTGGATGCAATCTTTAGTACAAGCAAACTAAAACCGGACAACATTATGCTAGTTTACACCTTAAACACACGGCACGGTTTAATGAATCATTAGCACTTATTATTCATTAAGTTGCCGTGTGTCACATAGTATTCATAATTATGGCTCGAAAATCAGATCATAGTGATGTACACTAATGAAGTGTTTTTTCCTTCATTAGAGCATAAAGGGGAAAAATGTGCCAAAACTGAATGTATGTATTTTGGAATATAATATAAGTCAGGAACTCCGCTGTGCATTTATCCATTTGAAAAATAAGACGAAGAAATGCAAAGTACAAACTTTCGTCACGTCAAATCGATTTATTTACTAATTTCACTGCCGTAAATATATATCAAAACCGATTTGACAACAACTTAATCAAAGAAATGACTGTGTATCTGCCATTGTTTTCATTCGCGTCTAATTAGACATTAGTTTATTATTAATTAGGAGCGCTTTGTCTAAGGTATTTAGTATACTTTTAGTTATTTTATAGTATTACATATACATACATAGATTCCCCAGCGTCTTAAAGCGCCTTTGCTCCTCCTCTAGATACATATACTTCTGATTCTGTAATGTATAGACTCTGTAACACGAATTTTTTATACCCATATGAAATCAAAGCGTATATTAAGTTTATCATTCCGTTTGTAACGCACATAAATAATACTAGTAGAGCAAAATGCCGGTCGGATACCCATGCATAAAATTAAGAGTTATTTTGTTTTTTCCATATCCGTCTGCCCGTCTGTCTATCCTCATGATAACTCGGAGAAGGTTATATTTCGGGAGCTGAAAGTTTGCATACTGGCCTAAAAGAAAAAAAAAACAAAAAGCAAAATTTAAGTTCGAAAATGAGACCAATTGGGTAATTCCTCCGTAGGGTTGCCATACAAAAATTTTGTTTTTCACTATTTTTACTATCCAACAAACGATTCTAGAAATATATGCGAAAAACCACTTCAAAAATGTAATTTGCACGGATGGGTGCAGTGGCGGATCCAAAATTCTTGTGAGAGGAGGGGAGGGGCACAACTATGGCTTAAAAACGGTAACGGAAATAGAACAAAAATTTGAAGACACTCGCCACCACTCGCAAATGTTAAATGCACAAAATTTATCATTTAAAAGATACGGGTCGACCAGATCAGTTACAGGCTACCACTCGCAACGAAGAAATTTGCTCAACGTTAAAATTTTGCCGAAAATCAAACCAGGTGTTAAATTATTTATTTTGTTTTGGTTTAGAAATGGTGGAAGTATAAAGGTTCCAAATTATCCGTTTTAGTTTGCAAAGATAAGGTTTGTTCAAATTCACGAATTCATCATATATTGTAACTTTGCTGCAAAATAAAGGAATTAAAGTGCTACGTACCTTACGTCTATTTGAAATATTTAAAAGATTGTATGCCGAAGGAATGACAGAAGGTGGTAGAGAGTTCGGCATAAAAAAGCACCACGGAATTATACTGTCCGGCCGAAAGTAATTTGAAGGATGTGTGCGCGGTTTGCAGCGCGAGCATTGCGTTTAGGAATCAATCTATGAGGGATCAGATTAGTAATTTGGTTAGAACATTGACCATGCATGTAGCGATAAAGAAGCTAAAGACATCCGACATTGCGTTGGTGCAGGTGCTCGAGTGAGTCGATATAACAAGTTAGTTCCACATCTCCAATGAGATTGAAGGTTCTCTCATGGATAATATCCAATGAATCTAACGCTGTGCGACCAGCCACAGCCCATATATAGGAATTGTATCACATTTTAGCCCTCATGTAGGACCTGAAGAGGAGCGCTAGATTCGATGGGCTGCAATATTTCTTACACCTTTTCACAAATGCAAGACATTTCGATTTTTTTATGGCAACAGAGAAAATGTGATGGTGATTTTTGGTACAATAAAAACATGGAGGACTGAAGTTTTCACAATATCACAGTAAAAAATATGCAACAATTTGTGCGACAAAGCTAAGGTATTTTTTGACCAGATTAGGAATATTCCCTAATATTTAGGGAATGTTTTCTAAAATGTAGGGAATATTCCCTAAAATGTAGAGAATAGTCCCTAAAATGTAATTGTTTTTCTCTAAATTTTAGGGAATATTCCCTATATATTTTTATTATTTTATAATTATTTATTTATTGAGGTCATTCCCTTTAACTCGTACACGAATTTGTCTATTTATATATTTCATTTTTACTATTTTCGACACTCTCGTAGACCCACTTTTCGTCATCACAGCGAGCTGAAATTTGCCACACAGGTTCATGTCGTGACAATTGAATCTATCAAAATTTGAACCGGAAATTTCCATGGAAAACCCGGAAAATCGGGAAAAATAATTTGAAAATTTGGTACAAATTTGATTAGTGATAAATCCGTTTCAGGAAAAATGCAGTTTTCCGATTATTCCGAAAAAATTTCCTGAACTTTCCGACTTTACCGGAAAATTTTCCGGTAAAAAAGTTTTCTAAATTATGCAGGATCAAGTTCCCTATCAACGCATCATTACTTTCTCTCCGACAATGGTGAAAACTTGCAGAAAAAATCGAGGAAAATTCATGTAAAACGTTTTTCCTGAGTTTTTCAGACCAAGAAAAGCGTTTGAGCGTTTTGCAACTTAAGTAGAGCGATATGAGTTGCATAAAGTGGCTTTTGTGGAAAACTCTGTGGAAAACCCGGAAAAGCGGGAAAATCATCCGACAAATTTTCATCGATATGATTGGTGATAAATCTGTTTCGGGAAAAATGCAGAATTTTCCAATTTTTCTGGAAAATTTTCCGACTTTTCCGAAAATTTTTCCGACTTTTCCGGAAAATTTTCCGACAAAAAAGTTTTATAAGCTATGCGGAATCATTTTTTTTTCGTCCTACTGGCATCAATACTTTCTCTTCAACAATCATGAAAAATCGAGGAAAATTCATGTAAATTTTTAAAAAAAAGTCATAGTAATAGGAACAGTCTGTGGAAAACATGGAAAATCGGGAAAATTCATGTTATATGGGATCAAGTTGGAATACAGCTAAAAAGCGCTGTTTAAAACATAATTTGAATTTCAGAAAACCATTGCAGTACCTCAACGATTTGATACTCGAAAAATTTTTGTTTTCGGATCGGCACCAAACATGACTTAAAAATTGTTTTAAAATATCTCCATCCAGCACGTAATAACAATTTAGTTAACTTAAAAAAGGTAGAAAATAAAATAATTAAAAAAAGGAGTTTTCAAACAAAACTGAGGCCAAGCCACATGAAAAAGTAGAAAATAAACTTTTCTTCACACACAGAGGTGGACTCAGATTTTATTCGCTGACAATCACCGATATATTTCAGTATGATCAATCAGAGGTAATAAGTGATTTGATTCATGAAGAGAAAGAATATTCAAGAGAAATGTCCCAATCAAAAAATCTGAGTCCACTTCAGTGTGTGAAGAAAGTTTATTTTCTACTTTTTCATGCGGCTTGGCCTCAGTTTTGTTTGAAAACTCGTTTTCTTACTTATTTTATAGTCCCTTTTTTACAGTGTACGTAAAAAACCTAAATTTTTATATGGAAATAGCAAGAAGGGGTTTCCCATTTTGGAAATAAGATTTGCTGTTTTTATGGAAACACTGTGTTGACGCGTTCTCAGGTATTGTCCAAATATGTAAACGGAATGACAAACTTAGTATACCCTATAGATATCATCTAGGGTATAAAAATGTCTTTGACTTCATTGGAGTCAAATATCACATTGATAAAACGAAACTTTTAGGAACACATTCTTAAAAAAAAGAAATATAATTTAAATCTAATTATGGTTTTCAGCAATAATCGTGTGTTCACACAAAAATGCAAAAACGTGTACAATGTACATTTGGAATGCAGCGTGTGCTAGATCTTTTTAAGCGAAAGTATTTTGAGTATGAAAAACTAATCTTAATGTCATGTTGTTTTTTTTTATAGGGAAAAATTAAGAACAGTAAATTGGGTCTACTTCGACACGTTTTCAGCATAAATCGTTTCAGGAATCTTAATGGGAGCTGTAAAGTGTTATTGAATCCTTGCCCAGGATAGCTCTATATTCCAGAATCGTATTAGTTTTGAAAATATGTTTTTTATAAAATTTGTTCATTTAGTGCCAAAGTAACCCCAAGTGTGGGGTAATTTCTACCAGAGATGGGCATAATGTATTAAATTTTCAGTGCATTAATTATTTCAATAACACTACAGGCCTCTGTGATAGTTAAAATCCTGGTTGCACTATCACTGAATGATAAATGGTACTGCAAATTTTTTGTCACTATCACTAAACGAATAGTGGTAGTGCAGAATCTATTGCATTATCACTAAACGATTAGTCGTAGTGCAAATACTTTTCACTATCAATGAGTGATAATGAATTCGTGGAGTGAATGAATTCATATGGAGCACTACGTGTAGCTCGTACGATCAAAATTAGTATTAGCTATTAATTAATCATCCCCATCTCCGCAAATTAGAAAACTGAAGGACGCGTTTTCATTCTGTACATTGAAGTTGAGTTCTGTATAATATCAAAAAGTTAATTGCACTAGGTCATAATGAACGGAAGCCTTGTCTTTCAAACTTTTATTTCCAATGAATTGACTTTTTCATTGTAATTATTTCATGTACGAAAAATTGAATTGGCTTTTCTTATAACTAATTTTTCAAAAATTCGGCCGACTGAACGGAAAGGACAGCAATTTCGACGCCGGGCTCAGCTAATTTTTATCGTACGAGCTAGGCGTAGTGCTGCATATGCATCACTAAATATAGTGCAAACTGGAGTTTAACTATCATTAAAATTTCCCATTTCTACATCATGTAATTAAATATGTAATATAATTATAGCTTATCCTAAAATATGAAATACATTATAATTTTTGTTTATTTCTTATGAACTGAACTAACCTTTGCAACCAAAATGTTTGGGGAATTGTGAGTCACTTCACAATGCTTCTTCTTCTGAAGATGAGATGTTGACTTCAACATACTTTGTATGGAGTGTTACGTTACATTTAACATATGTATCATGCTTTTTCTTTTCTTTTCTATAAAAAACAAAAAAACAGGAAAAGTAAATGTTGCCACAAGGAAGTCCCTCCCTTGGTTTGAAGGATCAGTAAGGTGAACCAATTTGGCGGTCCAGGAAACACTACTAAAATTTAAATGCTACAAGCTAAGCGGAATAGAACAGCTAAGCGGTCCTCATGAATTTTTTTTTTTAATACTAAATTTTTAAATATTATCACATGGTTAGTTAAGAATATTTAAAGTTAAAGTTAAATAGCTAAAAATATATAAATGTAGTATAAACATTAATTGGAACGCTTTCTTGATATAATTAAGTATTGTACTTGGAACTGCCAATGGAGCCGCGGAGGTCGAGGCATCGTTGATTTTATATTGGATCGAGGCATTGTTGTCTGCCTCGAATATGCATAAAATTTATAAAAAGAAAATTTCCAGCGAATTTTTCACTCAAAAAATAATCAAAAGGAATTTTGGAAGATTAGTATATTTAGCTGAATTATGGGGTGGAAATGGATTTATACACTTAGGCGAAATGGCTTAGTTAAAGCGGCCAGAGTAAAATGGCCGTTATTTCCTCCACCCCCCCGATCGAACAACGTAGTATATAATTGTCGAAGGATGTAAAATTAGGAGAACCGTTTTCAGTCAAATTAAATCGGTTTCTTTTTGTGGGAGCTTCAGGGTTTTCCATTTTTGCATATGTGTGGTGAAAAGAATCGTGATCCCGACCCCACCGTAGACTCCGCCCCCTTCCCATCGAGGACTTGAAATTCATATCAATGATAGCTTCCGCTGAGAACTTTCATTTAAGACCTCAAACTTCGAGCTACGCCACTTTCTTCATGAACTATAAGCATTTGCAGTTGAAACTTTGCCGCCTCGCCCCTCCGAGAGCTTACGCCTTCCGATAAAATGGATAGGGGGAAAGAAGCGCGCACTCCAGAAGTATGTAAATACCAAGTTTGATAAAAAAGCGTTTTTTTCGAAATTACCCCTTCCATTTTCGAAATCCGAAATCGAAAGTACCCTATGGAACAATAAATTAAGTTGTGAATCCAATTACATAAGAATCATAGTTTGTTGGTTAAAAAGCGTAGGAGGAGATAGCTTTGTACGAATCTAATCTCGTGTTTGCGAAGAACTGCTACGTCAACGAAATTTGCCACCCAAACAAAAAACGTTCACAACAAACCGCTAATGCATTCGCAAGAAAGAATATATATATATATATATATATATATATATATACACATATATGCAAAATGAAGGAAGGGGTGTATATGACCCAAAACCCAAAAAATCCTTTTCTAACAGTAAAAACGTCCTTATGAAGTTTACAGGAACAAAACAAGAACCTCCACTCGATTACACTCTCTTCCCTCTTTAATTTGATACCCCAAAACAATTTTTTCTTCATCTATCTTCTTCTAACGAATACCACAAATTCAACTAAAAAACCGCATTCCTCTGTGGCCATCCCACGTAAAGTTATTTTTTTTTATGAATTTTTAAATCACTGTATACCGTAAAATTCCGAAGTACTATTATTAACAAATTTATTTTCGTTCAGTGATGCTATATTTTTATGTAACAGATATAAAACATTATGCTTCATTCGGCATTTATATCAGAAAAATCGGTTGCTTCGTTCTCGAGATATGATTTTTTGAAAATGACGTTTCATTGTAAAATCACGTAGTTTCTAACCTCTCTAGCGGGGAGGTGGGGCATGGTAAGGGGATACACAAAAATACGTGTCAGCTTTTTTGGTATCCTATACAAACTGTATAATAAATAAATAAATATAAAAGTTTCATCCAAATCTGGCGTTATAAGCTCACATTCAACACATGCAAAAGCTCGACGGCATACGGACGATTATATTCCGGAGTAGCTGGTAGCCCATAGTAAAAATGGTTCGGAGTTGCTGATAAGTCATATTAAAAATTGTTCGGAGTGCAAAGGGTTAATTTTGAAAATCGTCTCAATTTTAAATCATTTAATGGATAAACGCGATACTACTTCCTGGGTCGCCAACGAAGAATAAAAAGAAAATAAATGTCTGTTTAAAAGAAAATTTAAAATTGAGCGCCCACCTTCAAAATGCACCAGTTGCACTATTTGGAACGTCATCCAAATAAACGACAAATTACAGTCCAGTGACCTTTTTGTGGTCGAATTTGGACGAATGGGGACGAGAGTACAAGGCAGAAGTCTAGTTCTTGCCTCTCTACCTGGCAAGCGATAAAGAAGTAAAGTAGTCGGCTCCGGAAAAAGTATTAATAAAAAATAAAAAAAAAACTAAATAAAAAATAAAGGAAAAGAAAAAGGACATTTTTGGCGAGCTCAGGAAATAAAAGATAAGATAACACAGACGGAAGGAAAAGTAAAAGAAAAGGATATAATCGAGGAGGCTCGGGAGTAGCGACAACATATTGAAGGCGGGAAAAACAAAAAAAATAAAATATCTGTTGTGAAGTCGATTGAGCTGATTTTCCAAAGACAGTGGATCGTAAGGGTAAAAGTTAAATACTTTCTTTGCATTCCTGGTGAATGTGCCAAAATATGTAAGCATATAAAATCCTATTTGTTTGATGTGATGCTACCGTCTGGGGCTCCATACAAGTGTAAGCATTCGAATTTATAGGTTAGTTAAGGTAAATTGTATATTTCAGTATTGCCTTTTTGTTATGTCACTTGGATTCAGTGATTCTAATTTATATTTATATATATAATTGAAGCGCATTGGATAGTGAGCAAATCATTGCAAAAATTGTGTTTTTTTACATTGTGGTCGAATTGTGTTCATTAGGGCTACTCTCAGTAGCGTGATTAAGATTAGATAATCCCGGTTACTTAAAAATTGATTGAATCGCAGTTCTTAGTGTCTCTTAATAACGCGTCTGTGACTCGAGATTTACTGTATGTCTCAGATTACAGTATTTTCTGATTGAACTGTAGATGTTAGTATACCTCCTAATAACGGGTCTGTATCTCGAGATAATGTAATTTTCAGATTACTGTAGATTACTGTAATTTTTGTTTTGTTAAAGAAAGGAAAGCCTCATAATAACGTTATAACCACTGGTGTTAGAGTTTCGTGATTTAGCTCAGCTTCGCTCAGTAGAAAAGAAAAATTACTTGGTGCCCAACCTAGATCTCCCCGTTATACCAACGCCATCTCCACTAAGCTGCCAAAAAGGGGGCGGAAGGCCAGGTTATGTTCTGTTATAAAAACGAGTGTAACAGGAGGATATGCCGAAGAAATTGAACTGGACCAATTTTCATCGCTGCAATTTATGCTATCGAGCTGTTCATTTGAAATGCATCAGTACTACCAGAATTGCGAATCCGAATAATTTCAATATCTTTCTTTCTATATTTTTTTCTAACTAATTCTTATGTAACTGTACTTTATATGTTAGGTTGAATATATTTTTAGGAATCTTTTCTTCGATTCATAAAAAAACTCTTAGTACTTAAATTCTTCGTTCATTTTATTTTTTGGTCCTTGAAATAAGTCAAATTTTAAAAGTTAATAAATTATTTATATTTAATGAATAAAATATTTATTTTTATTTTCTACAGATGTTTGTATATTTTTTATTATTATATTTCTTTTTTTTTCTTTTTTAATGGGATGATAATAAAAATATTCTATTTTAGAAAGACAGTAAATCTTTTATATATATTTTTATATAGAGAAAAGCTTATTTTTATTTAGTAAGCTATTTCATCCTCTAGAGCAGGGGTGGCCAACCTTTCAGCTCCCGTGGGCCGCATTGGAAGTAGACGAGTTATATTGGGCCACACATAAAATATACGAACCCTAAAGATAGCTAATGAACAAAAACGAAGATATACATACATACTTAGTTAACAATTTTAAGTAATTTAAACTTCATTAATTCATAAATTTTCTATTATAAAATTTAAAAAATAGCAACATGAAATTGATGTGATATTTGACATTGTTTTTGAGACAATAATGCATCGATATTTTACGAACGAAGTTGATGCAACTCTCAGTGAGTTCTCAAGGTGCTCATAAGTTATTTTGCTCATATTTTTATTTTTTGTGTGCTTCATCTTAGAAAATAGCTGCTTCCAAATAGCGATGGCATGAATTGTGAAGCAAGGGGTACTTTTCTGTGGGAATATAATTCTTATAAAAGTCCAGTAAGGAGAAATTATTAAATTCTTCTTAAAGTTGAACATCAGATTTCAGCTCTAACCATTTCATTTGAAAATTTGCTGGTAAGTTTATGTCGACTTAAAATGGAGTCGCAAATATGTAAAAAAATTGATGAATTTTTTGGAAATCTTGTAATCTTTTCTCAGATTCCTGTATCAAATCGAAAATCAAGTTTGCATATTTTTCGTTACTCTCAGGACAGGGTTTAGCCAACGTTTCAAAATACATAAAATTATTTGCTTGAATTTGTGACTACCATAGTTTCAGTTTCATTTCGAAAGCCGCTATAGTTGAGGCATAGTTGTTTTTCACTTTGAAGACGCAAATTTTGCTCATTTAAATAAGCTGTCCAGTCTACTAAAAAAAACAAAAAACAGATTTGATTCCATAAATGACTTGATTTCATTTCGCAAAATATAAATTCTTTTCAACACTTTACCCCGACTTAACCATCTTACTTCCGAAAAATAAATAATGTCCCCAATGTCTTCAGTGTCAATTTGACTAATTATAATTGCACGTTGAAAACTTTCTTTGGCCACTTTGCGCAATTGTACATTTATTATGTCGAGAAGTAACTAAACTACTCCCATGGAAATGTTATAGAGATAAAGAAAATGTTTTATAAAATTAATTGAGAAAGAATTTAAGTATATGAGTTTTGTTGGGCCACAATCAAATCCGTCCTGGGCCACATGCGGCGCGCGGGCCGCGGGTTGTACACGCCTGCTCTAGAGTCTAAACTGAACTAAATCTATCTCCTGACAAAACCAAAATTTTAATTTTATTTTACATTTTGAACAAGTCTTCCTTTGTATTTTTCTGAAAGTGTACAGTGTCATGTGTCTGCGATTAAAGCTTTTTTTAAAAGTTTTTCAAAGTTTTTTAGAATAGACGTCATTTTAAAAATTGATTTTTCCTATAAACACTCAGCACTAATATTAACTGACAAAATAGATAAACTTTAAATTATTTTTATTTAAAAAAAAGAAAAAATTAATTTAAATATGAAATGAAACTAAAATAAAATGTAGCTTCCGCTACAGTAACTTCCAACCTTACAATAAACAGTACACAACGATACTTTTGATTTTCGACTTAATTCGATGACTCAACACCATTTTTGAAAATCTCAAAAACGTATGATTTTTGCCATCGCTCAGATTTTTTCAGTAGATTATAATATCCAGAAGCTGCTTAAGCTAAAAGTTAGGGTTTCCTTCCTAACATAAAGCATTATATAATTTAAAAAAAATTTTTTATTTTTGTATCAGTTCTCGAGCTTGAAAAAAGTGTGACTCACAATTCTCCAATGTCCCCTACTAAATTATTACAAAAATTCCATAGACAATTACTTTCGCTTTTTTCAATTATATGATCGTTATTCCAGTATTAAAACAAACCAAAATAAATCTGCTCATTAGATCTGGCTTTGAAATTTGTACCAATAATGCGAATATTTCATAATTCCAAATTTTTTTCATCTTCCGAGACGACATTGCCCTTCACGAATCATCAAAATTAAGAAAGTAAAATGAAAAAGTTTTCTGATTAATCTGTAATCTGTAATCAGCACAACACATTGGCGTATGTCCTAATTTTTACGCTGCAACATAAACGCAACGCCTGCGATGAATTTAGATCCAACAGAAAATGACTACTGATTTATGAAGACGAAGAGTAGTTTTTAATTTATAGCTGAAATGAAAATTTTGCGGATATCGCTGAAAGTTATCGATCAAAATTTGTACAACAAGTGAGAGGCGCCAGACTAGTAAATGGACGGAAATCTGAAAGTCTTCCAAGACAATGAACAGTTCCGATGATTTAAGAATGCTTCAACTTCAATGAAGATTTGCTTGCCAATTAGATCTAGAGTGATGGAGTTGTTGGACTGGACAGACGATGAACGAACAAAGTAATGAAGCGTCTCCCCATTCTATGCATAATTATGCGCTTATGTTACAGATTACATGCGCACACAGCTTCATAGCGTCATAGCTAATTTCATGTATAATTTGAAAATTCTTTATAGGTGAAGGGGTTTCGGGCTTTCGGCACATTCACCTGAGGCTCAAGTTATTCATATACCTACTACAGGAGAATTTACTCTCACTCTCTATTGGTCTGCAGATGTCCGCACAGATTTGCGAATTGCGCGATTGTTTTCAAACGGCGAGTAAACATTTCAAATAGTTAGGTACATTACAGTTCAAAAGGTGTTCGCAAACAGTCCAGCTCCAGGTATATATCGAAAACGTTACCGGGCAAATATTGGCTTCATCTAGATGGAGGTGCTTACTTATGTACCTTCCGTAATTAAGAAAAGGCGATCTGCTATAGAGCACAACTTTGTTAGTTAGAAGTAGGGGCCTAAATAAAGAAGATCTCGACACGTTTCGAATTTATTATTCGAATCGCTCTACTTGCTGTTTGTTGTCTCGTGGTGTACGGTATACGGTGGAATAAGAACTAGGTGATTTCGTGGGTGCATTCTCGTTTTCATTTTCATTAAGAGTGCGCGTGATAGTAAGCATTGAATGCAACGTCTTTTGTGGCGAAAAATATAGGAAAAAGGTGTTTTGTACAAATTTACAATTTTCGTTTGTCGTTGCTATTGTGCAATATCGAGTACCTACCTATATAATTAACTTCCAGGAAAACATACCTATGAATAAGATTTGTGTAAGTGCTTAACTTAAAGTGTCTATAGTGCGGCTGTGATTGCACATTTATTTCTTGGGAAGGATGCTCCTCCATTTATTAGCGTCAAAAGTTCAATAGATCTCAAATAATTGGCTGTAAGCTGAGTTAATGTTAATTTCAGAGGAAAGAAGGAATTCTGCCGTGTGGTTTTTATTTATGTGATCATTTTAAATTGCATTATTATTTTTATCGTCCGATATAAGGTTTACTCTATATATTTAAAATATGAAAAAAATCTTTTTTTGGCGATGTAGCTCACTTAATTTAATTATTCATAATAAACTAAAAAAATATCAATAAAAATTCAGGTTTCATATTTCTTTGTATCTAGAAATTCATTGTTCTTTAGTTGATAGTGTTCATGCTAAGTGCTACATATCTCCCAAAATTGTTTGGCGGTCGATATAGTCGTCTTTTCGATTTAAAGTACAATTCATAGTTCTTGAGGTATTTATTATTTATTTATTATTATTGCTATGTTGTTGCAAAGCAGGCTTCAGCTTTCATCATTGTTACTATTTATATTTTTTTAGATACACATTGTGATGCCATTTGGATAATTTTTTTGAAATATTTTCATTTTGAATACATGGACACATTCGTTCCTTATCGCACATTTTTTGCTTATAACAATAAATATATTAAATAATGTTTAAAAGCGTATTAACATATGAACGCATAAAGTTCTAACATCGGCGGCAAATCTACTCCATTTCATTATCGTTGAGCTGCATGCTCACAGTCACTGACAATTAATAAGAATGGACTGAGCCATCCTAATTAATTTCTATAGTCAAAATTGGCATAAATTTTGATTAAAATCTTCAGGGAAGGAAACTAAATGGAGTTGACATGAATTGCGATAGAATCTAACTACTTTTAAGTTGTGTGGGTACACAAGTGATGTTGAGAACATTTCTCATCATATGGAGTCCCCATGCTAATTAATGGCGGGAAATTTTAAATATTATTTAAGTGGAAGTATATATGCAAGGCGAAATCTCCCAGCGGGGAAAAAAGCGTTTTAAAAGTCCTTTTTAAGCACTTCTGCGGTAGCACAAACCGATTCGATTGTGTCTCAGTTTCATATAAATAAGAAACAAGCACTTCCTTTTAGCTTCGTTTTAATCGCTTTTAAAGCACTTTGTGTGAAGCAAATTGGAAGCTCTGCATGATTGCAGCTGCTACAGTGTCGGCACATATAGTTACCATTGTTTCTCTTTTAATTACAGATATTTTCAAGTTTGACGATTATGATTGTGTGAAGTAAAAGAAAATCACATAGCTTAAACTTTAGCATTTTAATTCAATATAAAATAAAACATATTCAACATATAAAGAAAAACATGTTCAGCAAAACAGATAAAGGAATAGCTCAAAGTATAAAATTAAACATATTCAACAGAAAACGAAAAAAAAAATAATATAGGAAAAATTCGAGGTATAAAATTAAACATGTAACGTCGAGGAAACAGTCTACTCTGAAAAGTTTTTAAATCGAACGTACGTCGATAGAATTTATTTTTAGTATTTCGAAAGCCCGCTATCATTTGTGCCTCAAAGTTCGAGTAGTTAAAGTTATCCTTTACTAAAGCTATTGGTTATCACGAACACAAAACTCAGAACTCCTTGAAGAGCCTATACTTTTAATGGCAACTTTGCTATGACGACTATCCAAATTTAATTTTAAAACCACTTCCTCAGAAAAAAATGTGTGGAGGCATTTACTTAACTGTTGATGTCCTATATACGCTTTTATGTATGATATCTGTAATAGAAACGTATGGTCACCCATCTGTGCAAGTTTAATTTTTGAAGTGGTTTTTCGCATATATTCTAGAAAGATTCTAGTGAAAAACGAAATATTTGTATGCCAACTACATGAACAAGTTACCTGATTTGTCCACTTTTCGAACTTAAATCTACAATTTTATTAAAAAGGTCATATGCCAAATTACTATTTTCTAACTTAACGCGCTCTCGTTATTGTGTAGACAGATAGACAGACAGACGGACGGACGGACGGACGGACAGACAAACTGATATGCAAAAATGAAAATATGTGTTACATGTGGAATGACAAACAGTAGATTTCATTATCTAGGATATGAAAATAATAGTAACTTACCTTTAATCGCAAGCTTTAATTTCACTAAGCAAATGTCTTACTGAAACTTTTGCGAATCACAATGACTAATTGCAAGTCGTCAACACAAGATCCTTGCATGATCACGTTCGCATTTAATATTTGCTTCGAAATTGCTTCAGATTGCTTCCAGAGAAGCGCTTTTTTGAAAGCATATCAGTAACCTAGCTACAAGCACTCGAATCTGCTTTTCTTTGAAGCGCTTGAAATTTTTCCCACTGGGCTATTAGATATTCGCGTAGTTACACATATATATACATAACACACATGTTTTCATTGAACAAATTCATTGGGAAATTTGTTTGGGCGGAAACTAATGGAAAAAATAGATATATACCATATATCAGTTGGTAATCTGGAAAATATAAAAAACAAGCAAAAAAAGTTAATTGGGAAATTTTCAATTTTCCTATGTCTTACTACAAAAGTACCAAAATTCCAAGTTCCCGCTTTGTAATCTCACGGTCAGGTTCCAATATGGCCAAAAGTCATAAACGCACATATAAAGGGACATTTTGGTCACGGTCATGTATACACATATTTTGTACACAATGCCTACTCCATTAGTATCCTGCTCGAAGGTTAAAATCTGTTTGTCTCCTTTAAGCTCAAAATATACGTTGAACTGTAACCAATTTTGGAAACAGTACGGTTGTATTAAATGGAATGCATTGGAATTGACATAAAAATTCAGATAAAATTGCTAGGAAACTTAAACAGGAACCTTTTAATGAAATACTCCATATTAAATATAAATCCTATCGGAACAAATCGAGTATTAAAATTCGAGCTGCAAAGTCCTCATTCTACAAACAAGAGCTACAGAAGTACTGTGATAATCCAAAAATGAAATGGGAAAAAAATAAATGACATAACTTTTAAAAATAAGCCGGACAAATCTATAAAGCAAATCCTTAGCAAAAATAATACAATACTTACGGAACCGTTCGAAATTGCAACTGTACTAAATGAAAACTTTATCAATATAGGTGAAACGATCGCGAATTCTGTAGTATCTCCCTCTCATGAGGGACTCACTAGCACTGAAAGCACCTTCGATATGGCATATATTACACCTGATGAAGTCCTTCCGCAAATATTAATGTTAAAAAATAATAAAGCCCCTGGTGTAGATGGATATTCAGCTAAATTGCTTAAAACAGTTGCCTATTATATCGCGAGTCCAATTACATTCGTTTTAAATTTAGCAATCGATCAAGGAATTTTTCCCAAAAAGCTTAAATGTGCTATTTTCACTCTCCTGTCTACAAAAGTAACGATAAAAAGATCCCTAGCAATTATAGACCAATCTCGTTATTACCCAACATAGCTCAGATATTTGAAAATGTATTAAAAATAGGCCAATTAAATATCATGAAGTTATTAATATTATTTCGAGAAATCAGTACGGCTTCAAAAGTGGATATAGCACTTCAGATGCACTTTATGAGGTAACTGAGTTCATAAATTCTGCAATTGATACTAACAAAAAAGTTGTGGCTGTATTTTTGGACCTAAAAAAAGCTTTTGATACTGTTGACCACAAACTGCTTCTTGATAAGCTTGATAATATTGGTATTAAAAAGAATGCTTTATCACTCTTTCGCTCCTATCTCTCCAATAGGATACAGATCGTGAAAATTGATCATACACTTAGTACTAAACTGACCGTAAGATGTGGAGTCCCGCAAGGAACTGTATTGGGTTCCATCCTTTTTCTTATTTATATAAATGATCTCTGGAGATTTAGTAAATTTACTTTAAGGGGAGAAATGGTAGCCTTTGCTGATGGTACAGTTGTGCTATTTAAAAGTAATGCCTGGTCAACTGTATCTATAAATGCAAACAGTGGATTAAATTTGATTTATACTTGGTTATGTAGACATGAGTTAGCATTAAATCTTGATAAGATAAACTACATGTTATTTGGGGCTACTGCTAACGTGAATGAGGAAGTATCCTTACTAGTCGATAACGTTGTGCTTAAAAAAGTAAACGAACTAAAGTACTTGGGAGTTATAATAGACTGCCAGCTAAAATGAGACAAGCATATACTTTTTGTCACTAAGAGGCTGAGGAGAACTATTTACAAAATCTTAATGCTCCATGGTATTCTCGACTTTAGCTCTATGAGGATGGTTTACTTTGCTCAGTCTAGTTCAGTCTATTTTATAATATGGTATTACAGCTTGGGGAGCGACCTTCACAGCAACAATTATGCCACTTCATAACTTGCAAACTAAAATCATAAAATTATGTTTAAGAAAGTCAAAATACTTTTCAACCACGCAAGATTTCAAAGATTTCGATGTAATGACTATTCGACAGATCTACTGCTTTACACTACTAAAGTTTATTTTCTTGAATCTATCTAATTTCCCAGGATATCACACAAATTACTCCACACAATAGGACCAAAACTTTATAATAACTTACCACCTGAGGTCAAAGAAAATTTGAATGTGGCTAATTATAAAAAATTAACTAAGATCTATGTCAAAATCATTCAAATGTCTTTCAGATAAATACGTACTTTATGTATACATAGAAACTATACTTATACAAGCATATTTTCAGTAATATAAACTTTTAAAATATTCCTTAAATTTTGTAAATAGCTCCTAGTTCAAGGCCGCGCTGTGCTCTTACTCAAGCCTAGCTTATGTGAGTAATTAGCTTAAAAATGTTCACTAAATTTAAGATTTGAGTTGTTGTTGTACAATAATTAAGCTTCAATAAACTAATAATAGTAATAAAAATATATTGCTTATATACGTCTATCTCTTTCAAGCTCAATTATGTTTGACATCGAATCTGAAGAGGAGCACATTTTCAATAATATTAAAAATTAATTTTTGTGTTAATTAAAACAAGTTTAACTTCCTAAACAATTTTTATTTAATGCGATACTATATTACCACATTTTTAGTGTTTCTAATCGACAAATAATAATAAATTATGAATCGGTGTACAATTGTACGAAATAAATGGTTTTCACAGCCTGTTCAAAATTTGTGCCATTTTGAAGCAAGAACGCTCAGTCCATTCTTATTATATGTCAGTGCCCGTAGATTTCAGCTGTTCTCATTTACTACTGAACCATCTGTATTTATTGAAAATGATAACTTACAGCCTACTTGGACACAAGCTTTATTATTAACTTTACCCACCTACGTTAGGTGAAACCTTAACGGGCCGTGCCCACCGAAAAGTAATAATCCTGTTCGTATGTCGTAGGCCTAGAATGCTTTTCCAGCATAAAGTTTTAACTCTATTCTTCAAGGACTAGCTACTGCCGAAGGTGGCTTTTTGAGTGATTACAGATAGTCTCAGGTTTATGTACTCGTTATGTTGTTCATGGAAGTAGTAAATCTGAAATATCTTTGAAGGGGGGTTTGGCGTAATTATTTTAAATTAAATGAAGTTGTGAGCTACCACTGAACTGATACATTGACCAAAAAAATAAAAAAAAAAGTTGGGAACACAAAACGTAAACAAACAAATATTTTGAACTCTTATCTTGATATTTTTGTTTGCCTTATCTTTTTCACTTCGTTTGCACGTTTTTGTGGAAATGAAACTTTCTAATTTAATTTCAAGACTTCAGCTTGCCTGAAAAACGCCTTTCCGGGACTATTTCGGCGATTATTCCAACAGTACCGCACAGCTCAATTCATTGTTGAAATATTCTCCCGTTTATTAACTTAAGTTCAAAGGTTAATCATTAAATTATCAGTTCGAAAGTTTTTATTTAAAATTAATACAATTACCGGAACAATTTAAAGTTTATTATTTAAGTAACAAACAAAACACGAATCTGACATTTAATTCGAATTGACAAAATTAACTAATGTCAAGTTCACTTGGTTAAAGCTTGTTTAAAGCTTGGTTGAATTTTCCTTTCGTTTTCACCCATTCGCCTAAAACCCGAGTTTCCCTCACACATACTTTTTTACAATTCACGCGTGAGATAAATCACTATCTGCATAATAGCTGGTGAGCCACTCAAAGCTTTATCAAATCGAAGATTTGTTCCATATGCCCATAAGCCTTTTCTACCCATTATTTTGGATCCATCCATTAAGAGATTTCTTTTGAACCAAATTGCTATATTTCTAAATTTCTCAATAGACAATCTTCTAGATTCGGCACAATATTCAAAATGAAATAGACCATTGGTTCTTCTAGAAATTTTCCAAGGATTTTCGAGACTGCTAGTACTTCTTTGAAGAGGTTTACCATTTGTATGTATAGTCGGGAGTGTGGCCTCCTCTATATGAAAATGTATCAGATAATGGCTTCTAAGTTTGCAGTTAGGGAAATTCGCATAACACCAGCTACACCTAGCCAAGCAAGCCGTTGACATTTTTCCTCATTCGATTCAGCAGTCTTTATTTTGTTTATGATCACCATATAAATGATTTTTAAAATTAATCGTTAAAGTTAAAATTTCAGAACTTTAATTGATTTTTTTTAAATTCAATTAGGTACTATTTATATAGTTAGATAGAGAATATAGAGCCATTGAAAGACGTGCATCGTCAGATGGATTGGCAATATGCTAGAAAAAGGTTATGCAGCTACCTCAGACGGCGAATGATTAGAGCCACTAGAGGCCTACAAGGCGGAGTTTCATCAACACTACTGTGGCTCTTAGTTGTGGATGAGCTATTAAACCTACCCCAAGAGTGCAAGTTTAAGGCCCAAGGATATGCTGATGATAATTGCATTTGTATTAAAGGAAAGTTTGAATCAACTTTATCCGAAATTATGCAGACTGCCTTTAACATAGTCAATAAGTGGGGCCAGAATATGGGACTATCAATAAACCCAGGTAAGACGGTGTTGGTCCCTTTCAATAGAAAAGGGAGCCTCCAAATTGCAGCACCTAGCTTAGATGGAATATTCCAAAAAAGCAAAATATTTAGGAGCAAACCTTAGGAGAAACCATACCTGGAAACCCCACGTTAAAATGATAACCAACAAAGTTATATGGGCAATTGGCAAAAGACTTTTCGGGAATATTTTGTCTAAATCTCAAAATGATCTTGTGGATCTTTTTTGTCATACTAGAACCCATATTTTGTTACGTGGCAACGTCTGGTGGACTAAAACTATGCCGACATCCACCAAGAGAGCTCTTGATAAAGTGTAAAGAATAGCATGTCTAGGAGATGATGGCGTTTTCCCATCATGTCCTCAACGAGAACTTAAGGCCAGACTTAACTTACCGCTTTATAATTCTTTATGCAGATGGACGCAGCGGCTGGCAAATTTCGAAGGAAAACGTGAGATGATCACGGTTCTTCTGGTGTGGGACATCTTAAAATCCTCGAACAGATCAATATTAAAGGCTTAAAAACTCCTACGGATGTTAGGGTTACAAAAATTTCCTTCGAAGAAGGTTACCAGATAACAATTAAGTAAGAAGGCAGATATTAGACAGGAATCCAGTTAACGAGTGTATGTCTGGTATACTGACGGTTCCAGGAAGAATAATAAAACTGTCGCAGGTGTTTTCAGTCCAGAAGTGGAGCTGTCCATTCCTCAGGCAGGAATCTATGTTATAGAGGTTGGAGTTCAGGAAAGCTTGGAGGGGGGCGGCAAGATCTCCAGCATCTACATTTTATCAGACAGCCAAGCTGCGCTCCTGGCTCTATCCTCTCAAAACTTTGAGTCGAAACAAGTCTGGGCCTGCCACTTGAAACTCCTGCCTTGGGTTCCTGGACACGAAAGAGTGGACCTTAATGAAAAAGCAGACGAATTGGCTAAAACCGGAGCCGACAGTCCATATACTGTTTCCTATACAACATTTTGCCTATTAAAATTCACTCTAGGGGGAACTGCAAAAATGAGAAAAGAGGCAAATGAATCTCCTCTGGAGTAGTGTGCCCGGCTTGAGGTAAACGAGGAAATCCTTCATGCCCTCTCCTCTCTAGATGCCCTAAAATAATTGGTTTTAGCTGACACTTACTCAAGCTGTTTACTTATGCAGTCACTGGATACGATTTTATGAAGATATACAAATCTGATATCGAATTGGGTCGACTGAGCGAAGAGGTATAGGAAACCCCGATCATGTTATATGGGAGTGTGTCGCGAAAGCAGCAGCATTAAGGTTGCAAATTACTGGAAAAATATCTATCTCTCTAAATATTGTTTACAATTTAACCATTTAACCCCTAGGACAATAGTTGCGCTTGTTAAATGACTAGATTTAGCCTATCCTCTTTAGCGGAGAACATGATAGACAACTCTGTTTGCGCTGTCCGCATGGTCCTCGGCGTAGTCGCTAACACTTTTAACCATTCCATAGGTATTTTCCCTAACAAAAAAAAAAAAAGTTGGTTTCACCGACTTATAGCAATGGACTGAGAGATTTGCTATTTCATCTGGCACACATTTTGTGTTTCTGTATATCAAGGTTTCAGTACCCTTTAAAACGTTTACTACATAAAAAAACATTTCAAACTCAAGCAATCAGATGAAATTTTACATCCGAAAGTCGAATTAAATTTAAAAAATATATTTTCTTGTGTCCAAGTGATATTTTAATCGCTTTTAAGCACTCTTATAAAAACTTAAACTCATTCCAATTTTAATTTTCAAAAGGTTCTTTTTACCTAAATCCTGCGTATGGGCAAGAGAGACGGAGCATGGTAAATACTATTTTTACCTTATTTTTCCTGCGGTGGCTGCATCTACAGCCAACATAAAAACATAAAATGGCATAAGAAAACGTTCAGTAAGCGATATTTTGCGTTGGTAGATCCAGATCTGCCATAGCACGAAACAGAAAATTATAAAACTTGTGTTACTCTTTCCTGTAGGAAAATGGCAATACGCTCAGTGCACTATTATAAGTCAGTGGTTAGTTCATATCAGGTTGTAGAAGCGCAAAATCTTCAGTTTGAAATTACCTGTCGTGACACTGTATACCCAAACTGCAACCCTTTTCGTAATTTTTGCGGATTTTTTCATTTAAATAAATTAAGTACCAAAGTGTTGCCAAATTTCTTCTGTAATAAAACTTTTCAAGAAATTTTTCACTCAATTTTGATGAAGAAAAGCGCCAAAAATCAAAAATCTGAAAAACGGTAGATTAAGCGTTATTTTGTACATAAAACTATAACAATTAAATATTGTAAACAAAAAACAACAAATATTTGTTTTAAACTGAAGAATTTAGGAAGATCATCGCTTTTTATCGAAATATTAAATTTATTTTAATATTTTATAGGAGACCCTTTAAGCTTTAACTATTCATTATTCTCGGCATGCCTTCAATTATATTTATTAAATCTTTCTGGGTTTATACCATTAAATTTTTTATTAACCTTAGATTCATAATCATGTGTTTGAGTCACATGGTTAATAAAGATTGTTCTCTGCGACGACGGCTTTTATCTGACGATTTCCATAATATGAAATTATTTATTGTCTTATAAATTGATACACGCATATATATTATATTATTGAAAAATGAATAAAGAAAATAACAGCAAAATTATTTTCAGCATTCCACACACAGTGGAACCTGGTTATCCGTCGTTTTTGTAAGCGCAAAAGATTTTTGTTTTGAACCAATAGCCACAGAAGCCTCTATTTTCCTTTTAGGCATCGCTTTAAAGTTGGCGTTTCACGCCGGGCGATGCAACAATAGCCTCGATAAGTTTCTATGATTTTTTTTTTACAAAACTTTTGCGAGGCTTTGGTCTTTGGCCTCGGTTTACTAATTAAGAGTTAATTATTGACATATTCAGTACGCCTAACATAGTGGTCATCTTTGCATTTTTTCTTCATATGACAAACAATATGATTTAAAATTTACAAATATATTGAAATTTATTCATTAAAGAAAAACTATGTACAACAAGTAATATGATTTCATAGAAAAATTTAATATATTTTGGTGTCATCATAGCATTTGACATTTTGTTTATTAAACCTAGTAAATAAAAACATCTTATCTCTTAAAATTTTAGATAAAAATGCCCTTAAAGGGCCTGCCAAAGTCACCCCGAGTTTGGGGTGACTTTGGCAAGCGTATAACTTAAGATGTTTCCATTATTATTAAACATAAAAGCAGGTGGAACTATGATAAAATAGTACAAATGAAAGTAGTTTAGTAATTTGAGAAGATTTATTAGAAAAACAAATTAGAAAAAAAATCAAAGGTAGCTTAAGATAAAAAGAAACAAACATTAACCGTCATCTTCACAATTTGCACAATCGTGAAACGAATCCTTGCTGTCTTCGTGGCAGTATTCGCGTAGCCAACTATGGCAAGTGACGTACTGTAGCCAGTTTATGCATCTATAAGAGCTCCGTTGCATTTTACATAATGAGTAGAGCTCTTAATTATCATCATTTTCTACCACATAGCCATCTGATGCGAAGTATCCGCAATCAAATTCTCATCCTCAGGACTTAAAGCAAGCGAACCACCAATTTTCTCCTTGTGTACACCACTTAGTCTATTCTGAATAATTTCACGAGACACTTTCCACTTTTTACGCTCACTGACTTGTAACATTTATTTATAACTTCATCAAAGATCTGATTACTGAGTTTACAAAAATGAAATATAACCATAATAATGAAAAAGACAAGTAACTTTAACTAAGCTGATCTCTTATTTGACTTTTTGATAGATGGAATGCTATCAAACTGGCGGTTAAAGATGAAACCGGCTCGCGCATGCCATAGTTTGTAATATGCTGAGGAACAACGAAGAAATGACAGTTCTTCAAGGAACGCACAAAGTATTTAAGAACTCAGGGGAGTTTATCACTCCTTGTATATACTGAACTGCAAAGGTAACTCTGGAAGCTTTTCGTCTAATCTCAAGAGAATCTAATGGAAAGAGTTTAAGCATAGACAAACTAACTATGTTATTACTTTGTCTATCGTTTAAGCCTGTCAACATATGGAGGCAGAATAATAGGGTTATCCCAATGAAGTCCACGCAGGGCAAATCGGACAAATCTCCGCTGCACAGCCTCGATGCGATTTATGTATACAGCATAGAAGGGAGACCACACCGGATTGGCATACTCCAAAATGGGTCTAACGAATGTGTTGTAAAGGATCTTCGTTATGAATGGATCATTAAACTCTTTTGACCATCTCCTTACAAACTCCAGAGTAGCATTAGCCCTGGCAACGATTGTATTAATGGGATGCTCGAAGGAAAGGCGAGTATTAAAGAAGACACCCAAATCCTTGGTTTTGTCAAGTCTATTTAATAAGCATCCATCTAAAGTATAATTAAAGTCCAATGAATGGTCTCCTTTTACGAGAAAAGTCTATAGTAGTACATTTGCTGATATTGAGAGGAAGACAGTTAATAGCACACCATCTATGAAAAGTGTCCAAGTCCGAGTTTAAAAATCGACACTGGCTTTCATTAGAAATAATGCGGAAGATTTTGGCATCGTCAGTATAGCAAAGAATTCTTGAATAAAGCAAAATCAGAGATACTTCGTTGATGTAAATTATAAAAAGGAGTGGTCCAAGATCGTTGCCTTGAGTTACGCCGGAAGTATTATCTATTTCCTCAGCAAGAGCTGCGCGGAATATAACTCGCTGCGTACGATCAGATAAATAAGAACGAAGCCAATTGACAAAGACAGTGGGAAAACCAAGAACAGTTAAATTATGAATTAAAATTTTATAATTAATTCGGTCAAAAGCTTTACTGAAATCCGTGAAAATGCAATCCACTTGCTTACCGTTTTCAATAGCAGAAATGCAGTAAACTCCAACAAATTAGTCGTAGTAGATTTACCTTTCATAAAAGCATGCTGAAAAGAGCATAGGAAGGGCTTGCAGTGGAAGTACAAAACAACGCCATTCGGACCGCCAGAAAAACTATCAACTATGCTTGAAATATACTTGGAGACTGACGTTTCATCGAAAAACAGTTCTGTAGGTTGAAGAGAAGTCAGCAAAAGCTTCGTCAAATGGGTACAATCATTATAACTAATATCACAGTAGTTATTACAGAAGGCAGTTTTAAAGAAGTCACAAAAAAGATTGGCAGTCTCTGAGGGATCCACACTGTCTATGTTATCCAATCTCAACGATGAAGGGTATCCGTCACAGTTGCGGTTACAGTTAACAAACCTCCAAAATTGTTTTGGTGCAGCACGCATTCTATATACATAATCGTTGTACGAGTCAGTCAAACACGAAATGTACTGAGCACTCGAATTAGAATAAATTACGTAATCAGCATCACACTTTGAGGAACAAAATCTCCTACAAGCTTTATTGTTTAAATTTTTAAGATACTTCAAAGATACATTGAACCACGGTTGACAATTCGAATCACGATTCGAACGAACAAATGGTACACAGTAGGTAAGACAAAGACATAATTTGTCATAAAACGAGCTAACAGCTTTATCAATGTCACGTTCACCCAGCAACCTGGTCCAATCACAAGCGGATAACCATTCATTATTTTATCAAAATCAGCTTTTTTAATGTTATAACAGCAGTTACTTGAAGCATTAACTGATGAAGTTACAGGACCAAAAAACAAAACTTGTTACAGGAACCATGGGTAAAACAACGCTTAATGAGAGTCCCATTTGGATCGGAAGAAAATACCAGGTCAAGAGACTTTCCAGAGTCATTAATAACGCCGCTGGATTGCATTAGGCCCGAAGAAATAATGTTGTCAATAAAAGATATGGCATGTTGAGGAGTCGGCTAGAATGAAGGCAGCAAGCCGTCATCGTCCAGAGCGTGGTCCCATTTAACATTAGGCAATTTAAAGTCACCAAAAAGCAATAATTCGTCGACAGGCAGCAAAACTTCAGTAAGCCTATCAATACATGAAGCGAGCAAGTCAATTATCTCAGCTGATGAGCATGGAGGGATATAAACTGTAGCAATATATACGTTTTTGTGTGAGAGTTTGAGAGCTACACATATAAACTCCAGATCGCCGGACTCAACACAAAAGATTAACACGCATGGAAGGTTGTGACGAACGGTACGAAGCACTGCACCTCCAACAGGACCATCCAATGACAGACGATGGCGGTTACGGCGAAAACTCCTAGAACTTGGGACCAAAAAGTTCTGCATCTGCAATCTTTTCACATAGCCATGTCTCGGTTAAGCAGACCAACTCAAAACAGGAGTTCGTCGAGCATGTACCTTTTTAATATCTTCTAGATTTCCTATGATATCATCATCCGTATAGTTTCGATATCTACGCGTTCTTAGTGGCCTAATATAATTTTTGGGAATTTTAAAGTGGCACACGTGCACCCGCTACCGAATCGTATAACACATTGAACTATTCGAAACTCCGCGCCTCTTTGCCATCATATCAACCGATCATCAGCATTAGGCTCCAAAGTTACCCGCGTGCCAAGGTCTCCCCCCGTTTTACGGTATATGCTAACCATTAGCTGTCATTAAAATACTATAAAAACGTTGATGTAATAGAATAAGAAAAAAATCTAAACGATAAGTAATTTTACACTCTCAGACGAATATATCTCCATATCTTTGTAGAACATCGGTGACGTACTGTTTACCCACGACTGATATCATTCCATAATATGATAGATTTCTACCTGATTCACTTCTGATATATCTCCCATATTACGAATCTCCAAAATTTCACTTTTCTTGGGTTCATTTTTATCGAATGGATTCACAGGTGTCAGGGATCAGCATCCCTCACAAATATCGTATACCTCCCAACCGAACTCATCTTTTCATGTCTCTATTTAATCCTCCTTATAGTCATTTTGATTTCTATCATGCATAAGCTTTGTAACCCGGGGGGTACACCTGCAAGTACAGCTTGCATGCAATCTGCACTGCCATACTTCTTGCACGTGATAGTAGTTTGACATTTATACAGTTTTCAAAATGGCGGAAAAGAAATGCTTGAGAGAATTTGATAAATTTATTCTGGGAAAATGAGATTTTCTGGGATCATTTGCATTACATCATTTACCAACATCTTCCTCTTAATTTTTTCTTGGGTTTTTATCATTCTGCTACTTCCTTTATTGCTATAATTTTCGAATATACGCAAGACTTTACGTCTCGATGCCATTTTTAAATCAACTTGCATGCAAGCTGATAAGACATCAACCGAACTGCCTTCTGCTGTCTAGTTTAAAATCGCGTTGGAAGGGCGGCTTGCATGCAAGCTGTACTTGCAGGTGTAATCCCCGGGTAAGTTATCAATGAACTTATACCAAATTTGATTTGATATGTTTGTGCAATGTTCCATGATTCCCACATTCGGTTCATACTATCACCAAGTTCTTCCTTCGGAACTTAAACAATTCATTTGAGCTTTGTCTGCCATGCGACTATTGTCATATGCTTCATAGTCCACTTTAGGTGTTTCTTTGGAAACCTTAAACGCTTTCGGTTATGATTATCTTATAACATTGACTTTTCCTTTGGTCTTGACATCCGTTTAAGCTCCTTTGGATTATATTTTAATTATCCTCCGTACTTACAGATATTTGAGTCTCTATAGAATGAATTTCTGAAATTCGCTTTTTCGAATGGCCTCCTTACAACATTTCGTGGCGGATGCAATAATTGATTAAACTACTCCTTTTTATCTTTTCATGGAGCATTTAATTGTCTTTGGAGAAGTAACGAGATGAGTTAGATTTTTGTGGACGTTTTTGCAGCTTTCATATGTGATAAATGGATATACAATTACCACTTTCAGATAAGAGATACATACATTCGCTAACTTTATCAAATTTCGAAAGAAATAAAATTAAATACTAACTAAACTACTTGATAAACTCTAAGACAAGATCGAAAGTAATTAAAATTCTTGGCATGGAACTCGGCATTAAGATAAAATATTCAAAAAAAATTGTATTAAAATTCATTATTCATCATTATTAAAAAATTATTTGTTATTAAATAACATTTTATTTTTAATTATGTCTGGAAATCTTTTAATTGCTCGAGAGGTCGCAAATAGTGCTAACGAGAAAATACGGGTGATTATTTTCACGTTTCACTAAAATGGAAAGAGATTGGTCAGAAATCGATCAAAACGAATCACTTTTGTGTGGAATGAAGTAATATAAACATTAGCCAAAAGTATAAATTAGTTTTTTAATGAAGTTATACATATGTCATAAGGTGTTACATAAAATATTTTCTGTTATTAAAAGGAAAACTATTTTTATATCAGATCCCAATGCAAGAAATGACATTAAAATACCAAAGATTTGTTCTAGTGGTCTTGATTAACTTCCTACTTTCAATACATCATACAAACTCATGATCTACATGGAAAAATGATATTCCTTATGAAATAAATTGTGATGCGTAACGAAACGAACATCTTAATCAAGGTGCCACTCATTCCTCATATTTAAAGCTATTTAAGCAAAAAACTAGATTTTGATATAGCTTTGCCTCTGGCGAGGCTATTAACTAACTGACTCCAGCGATATAGATTGAATAATTAGTGTAGAATTATGCTCAATATTTTCACTGTTAATCAGCAGAGCTTTATGTTTGCCAGTACAAAGCATTGATTTATTTGAATAGAGGAAGCTAAAAGATGACAATGTCATGGAAAATTAATTACATTGCAGTGCAGCTACATAATAATAAATTCTTCCGACAAGGAAATATTTCTGTTTAAATCGATTGGACAGGAAATCCATTTGCATTAATGTGTGCTGAAGGTAATTTAGATTAAAAATAATGTCCGAAAAATTGATTCGATTCCCCATTCTTGCCATAAGCTATTTGAATGAATGTATCAAAATTACTTACAAACGCAACACACAAATCAATTTTAATTATTGTCAGAAACAAGTCTAGGTTGGGCAAAAAGCAATTCCCAAGTGTTTAAATTCGTGATAAAGATTTAAGTGGTCCTGAAAGTTCATGCACTTCACGCAAATCTTTATGCTATTTTATAGAAGATTTTTCTTTAAACAAAGCCTTGAAAAATGCGGATATTGACATTTTTTTAATGGATTTTATTAGTTGATTATTATTATTTTATAAATGCTGTATATACAACATCACAATCTAAAAAAGTAATAGTTGCTGTGATCGTGAGGAGAATGATTATCAAAAGACGTATTAAAACGCGACCCGTGCGCACAAATTTTTGGAAAATCTACATCTATATTAAATATAATTATGTGAAGAAAGGTCTGACATTTTTTTTGTGATGTTACCAAAGCTCGGGATAACTTATGTCGCCGTAGCAAAGCCTTGGCAGGAAATTTAACGACGAAAATTATAGGATTGGCATCCAAAATTGTTTAAAGCAATTATAAATCACGATTTTATAGTTAAAAATAAATATTTTTGAATTTTCAATCGGCATATGATGGAAGTTAATGTTTTAGCATTATTTTAAACACTTATTAGCTCCACGATAATTTTTAATTTTTTTAAATTTCTTTAACTACAATAGAAGAAATTTTGCGATATACGTCCAGAGCTGTGCAAGTATCAAAGGAAAAGTACTTAAGTACAAGTAGTTACCGAAGGCCTGAGTACTTCAGCGTAAGTACAAGTACCGCATGTATGAAAAGTACTTGTAACTAAGTACTAAGTCTATAAAATGTACTGAGTATTTTTTGAAGTACTTTTTAGAATCTTTGTACGTTGGCAGTAATATAATGAAGTTTATAGAGTTTAATTAATACTAAACTAAATAAATACTTTTTGAAAACTGTAATATGTATAGTACTACTATTTATAGTTTTTTATAGGTTTCGGCACTGCATGTAGAGTAAAACTTTCATCTATCATTGCTACACTCATAAAAACTATTAGAGGTCCTCCCAAGCACCCATTGTCGCATCCCATAATGCATAAAATTTCTAAGATAAAATTGCCCCCTCCCCTACAACAGTTCGAAACATCGTTGATTTTATATTGAAGCGAGGCATTGCTTACTTACCCTTGGTTATGTCATCAAGTCGAGGCATCGTCGATTTTATATTCGAGCGAGACGTTACTGGTTTTTGAATCTCGTTTTCCCAGAACAAATTTATCAATTTCTCTCTTTTCCGCCATCTTGAAAACTGTATAAATGTCAAATTACTATCACTTCAGCTACCATGGTTTTTCATCATGCAAGTTCGCTGAAAGCTGAACTGCCTGCGTGGCAATGGGGATTACACGTGGAAGAAGTATGGCAGTGGAAGTTGCATGCAAGCTGTACTATCTCGTGTAATCCCCGGGTGAAGTTTTGCCTTAACGCGTAAGTGTGGCACATGCTTGGACAGTTCTTTGCATTTTTTAAAACTCAACAAAAAAGAAGTTGCGCTAGAGATTGTGTTTGCTTTTCTACGAAGGGTTAGATAATTGTACGTATTTAAAAGACTCAGAAATACTTAAGTAAAAATCTTTGTACTTAAGTACAAAACTAAGTCTGAAGTACAAATAAATAGAAGCAAGTACTTATGTTCAAGTACTAAGTAGGGGCATTTCAAAAGTATTGAGTAAAAAGTCTTAAGTAACGAAAATGTACTTTAAGTAGTACTTAAGTCTTTTTTTACTTAAGTAGTGCCCAGATCTCATTCGTCTATGCGGGATTTGATGAAAACTTGATAAGACGGAATGATAAGAATAATTCTCGTGGTAGGAAAACAATTTGTTTAAATAGGAAAACAACTTTTAACTTATAAGCAAAATTAAAGGATGAGACGAGATATTAGATGATTTAAGAATATATTTGATTGGATTAAATTGATGTCAATAAACGAAATTAAGATTGATCCAACAATGAAGTATCTAAAAGATGTCTTAGTATGATTAATAAGTTGTAAATAAGTTTTAGATGACTGAGAGAATAATTTTAAGAACTATATTAATTTTATTTCCTGTAATCGTGGACTAAGGGAAATGCCTTATCGAGTCTTCCCCAGTACAATCTAAATTTTTACCGACCAATCTTTCACTATTAAGGGAGCAGGGGCGGGTGTCTACTTCCCTGAACCTGACATTGGGGTGGAGTACTCACTTGGAAGGTACACCACTGTCTACCAGGTTAAAGTCCTCGCCATCGAAATGGCAGGAAAGATAGCTCTTGATATGCAAATCAAGGGGAAGGACACTGAATTGGACGTCGTCTGTGGATAAGGTGTATGTCCATAACAAGGTGTCCTTCAGTGGGTTCCTGGTCACATGGGGATCATGGGGGAATGAAAGGGCTGACCTTTTAGCTAGAGCTGGCTCTGATTCTGTGTTTCTCGGACCGAAAACCACTTTAGGTATTCCCACCTCGAGTATCGGGTTTCTCATCAAAGCAGATGTTCATAGGACGCATCGGAAGAGATAGGCGAACCTGAGTAGATGCAGGTGCACAGAACTGTTTCTTGATGGGCTGAATAGGAATATCTCTGATTTTCTCACGGGGCTCGGAAGAAAACAATGTAGAACTGTCATTGGCATCATCACCGACTGCAGCTCGCTTCACGCTCATCTAACAAGGATGGGAGTTGTTCATCACACTGCATGTCTGTTTTGCCTGGAAGGAGAGCCTGAAACAACCGAACACTTTTTGTGTGCGTGTCCGGTATTCGTCCAGAGCAGACTGAATACTCTTGGGTCTGCCCTTCTATCGGTATATGATCTGAAAAAGTTTTCTCACCAAGACCTGAAATAAAATTTATTTCCAATTTATTTTAAACTGATTTAAAATATTATTATTCAAATTAATGGCTTAACTACGAGTCTGTTTTCTCCTCTTTGTGCCGAATGCTTTAGTTATATTATATCATATCTTGAAAAAAAAAAACTGTTTACTTCAACATGTCCAGCAGTCTTTTATGTTTTCGGATGGTTCCAAAATAGCCAAGAAATCCTTCCAAACCTAGGGTATTTTTTGTGACATATTTTGGTATCTCTTGTCGAATGGTTGGAATTTTATGAAAAAACTCTGGTAATGCTCATCTTTTTATTTATTTGCTTTGTGTTAGTATGTAATTTCCTATTTTTTAGCTGAGATAAAAAAGTTACTTAGACTATTTAAAAAATAATAATTTTGTGCAGATATGCGGAGCTTACATTTATATTGTAAGGGTGGGCTTAAACGCCGCAAGGTCACCAAAGGTTTCTGGTCCCTGGTCAAAACTATCAGCAACAACTATATCAGTTCCTCTATACCTTCACTACTTAATATTTGTAAAGTAGTTGTTGATTCCCTGAATAAAGCTAATACTTTTCGTGCTAGATTCTCTGCAAATCCTCGTCTTCCAGCCACTCCCCAGTCACCTGATGTGCATCACCCATGTAGGTGTGTGCAAGAGACAATATACATTCGTACAAGAAATGTGTTCAAGGTCCGTGAGGAGATCAACGTTTCTAAAGCTGTAGGTCCTGATGGTTTCTAGCCCTGATTCATTAAAAGCTGTGCCAGGAAACTATTCTAAGTACTTGTTTTATTCGACAGGAATTTTTCTAATTGTTTGAAAACTAGATGAGGGTAGGGGTTCCTCAAATTATCGACCAATTGAAATCACTTCGATTCTTTGAAAGATCTTGGAATTTTTCATTAACTCAAAATTAATAAACTATCTAGAAACCAATCAACTCATCAACGAATGCCAATATGGCGGCCTGGACGCTCCAATGGCGAATTGCTGCCCTTTCTTACGGGAGATTGGAACCATAATGATAAGAATTTTGGTATGTCCAAATCGTTTCTCAGTTATCCAGCTCTTTTAGTCGAATTTTCATCAATGATCTGTTTTCCGTTACTTTCACTCCCATCCACAGTTTTGCCATAGTATCTTTAATTTCTCACACTCCTTTGTCACTCTTATGGACTCCAGAAGGAATGCCAGATCATTCAACAAGATGATTAGATTAGGGGCAAAGCGAATCACGTCGAATTCATTGCATCTAAGTCCAAAAGCTGTCTCATATCTTTATATCAAAATCATAATTTTTCCATTTTCGTTTTTTTGATGGGGTATTGATATACGGTACACCATCCTTATGCATTCTTGGCATTAATATTTCCAGTAAGTTATGCTGGACAGTGCATCGAAATGTCTTGGATTTCGGTAAAGGTGTAAGAAATAGTTCAGCCCATCGAATTTAGCGCTCTTCTACAAGTCCTCCATCAGACGTAGAATGGAACAATTCCCATTTCTGACCCGGGGGTGGTAGCGCTGCCTTAGCTTCATTGGATATTGTGCAAAAGAGAGCCTTCGAACTCATTGGTGATTTGGCAATAACTTGACATATCGACTTGCTCGATGAAAAAACTAATCTGATCCCTTGTAGAATGATTCCTCCATGCAATACTCGCGCAACAAACCGGGCATATCTTTTTACCCTTCAATTTACTTCCGGTCGTACAGTAAAATTCCGTCATGCTTTTTTCGCCCGAATTGTGCGAATGTGGAAGCGTCTACCATCTTCTGTCTTTCATCCATACATACAAACTGCGAAGACTTAAGAGTGACATAAATTGGCACCGCCCCACTCTTCTCATGTTCCCTAATTCACTTCCGTTTTCCTTTCCTTCCATGCTACGCATTGCATAGCAATGCATTGTATTATAGGGTATCCCTTGAGCTTGGCTTAATAATATAAAAAAAAAAAACAAAAAGAAAAAACAACAAAACAAAAAGACAGATGGTTGTGACCTGCCTCTAAAAAGCCAAGGACTTCAGTTGTAAGGCCGATCGTACACTGGAACCGTTCGCGCAAATTTTTTTTTCACATTGTCTTAAGTAAAAAAAATATCGCAACAGATAAAGAGTAATCAACTTGATACAGGAAAAAAAACAATTAACCGAGGAAAAGCAAAGTATAGAGAAAAATGTTAAATATTTCTTTTCGAGGTAGGAGGGTTTAAAGATTTTTTAGTCATATTTTATGAATCGCTCTAAAGCAACTGAACGGTACACTCCATGATAATGATTAAAAATTTCATATTTGATGAAACTTTCAAATTACTTTTTCTGCCCGTGTCGCCTCTATTTCAAAGGTATTGTATAAAAAAATTTTGTTTTATTGAATTTCAATTCAATTTTTAGGTAGTAGTTTTACAAAAAACACGCCATCAATGGTAGTCTTTCATATCGAATTTAAGAAACTCATACATAGATACATAGAGTATATTGTTTAAAAATGCTAGGAAGATTTTTAAAATATTAAGGAGACAGTTTTATAACACCTCCTAATTACGAAGCGAGACATCTCCCCTTATAATTTTTTTGTTCATTTCGACTGCCTCTATGATCACTTGCATAATTTCTACGGCTGGCAGAGACACCATGTATTTACAGGATGGGCGTTTCTATAAAAATTCAAATACTTGAGGTTCTAATGATCTGGAGCTTGTACCTAGTTTCTGTTTTAAGAGACTTTTACTAAATACACGCGTGCACCGAAATATACGTAAATACATAGTTGAAAAATAATATTGAAGTTTGACCTGCTATTAATTATGGCAGTTCCAAGAGTTCAATAATTAGGTCATTGCATTGCACACAATCCTGAATCCTTAATCAATGTGACTTGCATGAGAATGCCCTTCACTAACAGAGATTGCTGCAATTTGAACTGTAGAATACTGCATTGCAATATCTGTTGGTTCGAACAAAAGAATTCGGATTTTGAGATAAAAATTCCAACTGAATTCAATTCATCTAATGAGAAGCATTTTGTTTCGCTAATCACGAGTGGTTACCTAAATCGTCTGAACCGTGATCACAAATCTAGACCTAATAAATATGCAAGCCTGAAATCACACGGTCGAGTTGTGTAGATGATTAATCTTCTTGCAGTAGAAGTCGTCACCGTTGACCATTCAAATTCTTCACCTTGAACGGTAACAGGTACTAGTGACTTTTCTAGTAGTCGAGCACTCCTCTTAACCATTTGGAAACCACTTCATCGAATTCTGTTTTTTTATTTTATTAATGCAGTCACCCACTGACTCTTGAAATTAAATAGGAGCAAATGTTATGACATTACCTATAAAATCTATGTTCAATTCAATTCATTTATTATACTATGTCAGACCATTAAAACTAACTCGGTTTGCTTTTTTTTAAAATAATTTAAAACCGCACGAGGTGAAGAATTGGATACTTCCGATTTAATTGCACGCGTCTTTATCACATGAATTAATGGAAATTTCGCTTATAAGGCAATAGGTAAGACATGAGGGTCGCTTACTTACCGGTGAAAGCAAACCTACACAGGTGAAAAGAAGGTCCACCAGATTACATATCTCATTTGGTACATTTTTTGTTTATCTTCTATTTTATATGAGTATACGCACCGTAGATACATACGAACAGTATAAACCTGTCAGATACGAATCAAAGCTAGTCCAGGTGGCGCCGCTAGATTCTCAGTCCAATTTTACTTTCATTATGAAATAAACTTGTTTTTACCATGAACGGAAGGCATCAGAGAAAAGCACTTCTGCCTGCAAAAGACAAATGCACGCTTTGAGAATTCCTAATTGTTATGTTTGCTGGGACTTTTGGGGAAACAAGAGAATCAGTGATCATCACGTCAGATGGCGGTTTTATTTCCTTTTTTTTTCTATAAAAATATAAAACATAGCGGCATAACATTGATATCAAAGTAGAAAACCTTTTTCAAGAGCAGCAAATAAATCTTTCTGTATTTACGTGATGCGATGATGACGCTGGGAGACTTGCAATGATACTTGAAATTTTTACTTTCCCTACGGGTACTTAGCTTTCGCTTAAACACATTCATTTTATTATTATTAAGACGCATAATGATTTCGATGAGACATCGCTTTTATAATCGTTAACAATTTGCTAACATCATGATTATGATGAAACTAGTATACATACATACTTAGGAGAAAAATATTTTGTAAGGCGGAAACAAATTTCGAGCATTCTATGTAATGCCATGTCTCATATTAGTTTCCATTTCCAATAAAAAGTCAATAGAGAGATTTTAGTAATACATTGCTGTGGAAAGCACTTTTGAGTAAGAAAATTCTACTGGTACGGTGGACATTAGGATAACTAATATGCGAATATGCGCTTAGAAGGTGTTCAGAGCCTGAAGAGGTTTGAAGCGGTGCTATGGTAATCAATCTAAGTTTTCATGTTGGCGCATTTAAAGCGTTAAACTCATTCCAAAGCGTTTAGGGGCGGGTAAATGAGAGATCAAAATATTTTTTTTCAATAGCGTGAAACCGCTTATGCATTGAGATGAGTGGTAATTATTTCAACCGAGTTTCAAAAAAAAAACTATGAGATGAGTTGCAATAGACGTAAAATGTACTCAAAAATAGTATTTGCCATTTCTCAGGGTGTCCTTCGAGTTCACTGAACATGTGATGAAATTTATCGAAAATCGTCCTTTTCTTTTTTTCTTTTTAACAACTGTCAGCTTTGAAAACTGAATTTTCATATAGAAAACCCATATTGATCTGGATATGGGTGTTTAATGCTCAGTTTTGAACCGATTGCGCGGGTAACTGCTCCGCTTCATACCTCTATAGGCTGAATACAGCCTTAAAGGCTCTTAGAGCTATTGAAGGGGACCTTCATATACCTCTTGAATAATGAAAAATAATCTAGTAATGTTGTCAGCTTCAGTTAGTAAGGGATTTTTTCTTTCCTTGGGCTGGATTCTGTAACACGCAGAGTTTTGGATTTGGGGAGATGAGAGTTGTTTTCACATTTAACTCTCCACTGGGAATTCTGTTATTTAGAAAATTTGTTTTGAGAATTACCACGCTCTCTATTCCTTTCGCAAAACTCTCGGCTGTTTTTGTTGTTTTTTTCAAGGAATTTTCAAATTAAATAATTTATTCGTCGCATATCCTCGCTATATTAAAAAAGAACAATAAATATGGAGATGCATGGAATACTTGCAGAGAAAGATGGATTTTGGTGTCTCAAGGTACCCGCTAAAAAGTTTAATTCACCCGAAAATGGTCAATTTGGTCATTTTCCGGTTCAGAAGGGATGCTATAAAAATTTGGAACATGCACGTTAAAACTTGTATGTAGGATGAAATCGCATCTACATTTTGTCCCCTATTTAGATATGTAATTAGTTTTTGACCTAAATAAATGGTTTTGGAGATAACTGCAAATGAAGTGAATTAGTCCTTTTTAAGGTGGAAAAATGAGCCGTTTTTTGGTATAAAAATGGACATACTTTCAACTCATCATTATGATGACATAGTAAGTCGTAGTAATTCGCTTTCCATGAGCAAAATGTTCACAACAGAGTTCTACAGGATGTGAAAGAAGGAACGGAAAAAATATATGAAAAATATAGGGACTGGGGTGTATATGACCAAAGTGTAAAAATTTCGTTTTGAAGCGGTTAAAAGCTAATTATGAGGTTTAAAGGATCAAAAACTACACCATCCGATTAATTTGATATTAATCATGACATTTTCCTCAATGCAAATAAAATAGAGTTTGTTTCTATTTTTTTATAATATTCTATGAAGAGTTGTAGGATGAAATATAAAAGGGGGAAAATTGTAATATATTTGAATTGGAAAACTTACTGAACTGCATTACTGTGGAAAACATTATTTAGTTTAGAGATTGTAAGGCAACTTCACATACATGAATAATATAACCCATTTCCATCTAATATAATATGTCACTTGAATAAATAGCCTGAGGTAAGTAGACGTGTTTTTTAATTATAAATCCCGTGCGTTCTGTAAGCCAAAAGTAAACTGTGTATTCGTTTTGGCAAAGTAACACAATAGCCTGCTGAGGCATATTCCTGCGGCCTACCCAAAATCCACTTATAGGTATAAGAAATGTATTAATTTGAACAAACGAATTTAACAATTATATAATATATATTGTATTTGGTTTTTAATGCTGAGGTACCTAGTAATACTTGTTTAGCAGTGAAGCTACAATGCTACGCTAAAAATTTATCACTGAGACAGCACAGCAAATTTTAATAACGTGCCAAAAACAATTAAAAGACTCTACAATACAAAAAAAAAACTTTAAAGCTCTGGCTGAGGTCGCGTTTATGAACTGCAATTCATAGATTTGTAAATATCTACATAAATAATAGCATATAGAAATTGGCAAAGAAATCGAGCAAAAAAATTATATATTACTTATAATGTATGTAGGTCAAAAATTCATGTTAATAATTAGGTAGCCTGAAGTTAAAAGAACTAAAAAATAGAAAATTGAATAACATAGAGGAATAAAAAAACAAAACTTAATACTAAAACAAAATTCTTAATATACAATAGTAAATAGGACCTAAGAAAATCTTGTTATATATTTTGCATTCTTCATTAATCAAGTGTCTTTCCTTTAAATACAATGCAAACTCATCCTTAAGTTTCAGTAGCTGGTTATCACCTGTATCATTCGCCATAAATCTTTTAAGATAACCGGACTGTGCACGTAGGTGAACTTTTCGTCAATTTAGGTAATCTTTATGACAATACTAAGGATTAAGCTAAAATCACCACACAATCATCACACCAGTAAATTATTTTACTTTAACAGAATTTTTTACATGACAAGGCGAACTCTATAGCAAATAATACAAAGGGTAATCAGGGAAAGTTGTCCAAGCATAGGGTTGAATTTTCGGTGTACGTAAACTTAAGAAGAGATCAGTCGGTAACGCGTTTGAATCCCAGAATGTATATGTAACACGTTCGAATCCTAGCATGTTTTTTTTACAAAAAAAAAAAAAAAAAAAAAAAAAACATTTAAAAATAAATAAATAAATTGGTGCTGGGAAAATGAGGAGGGAGTAAAAGACATTTCCCTGTTTTTTTTTTGTAAATCACCACTAAACGGTATAGGTACCTTATGATGATAATTTAAAATTTGTTAGAGACAATGAGTGTAGCTTTTTCCCATGGTCTATAATTTATTTTTCTTCCCCATAAAATCAAAATTTCTGACTATTAACTAAACTTCCATTCCGTTCCTTTAACTAAATCTTATTTTTTGGGCTCCGTACCTCAAAAGGAAAAACGGAACCCTTATAAGGCTTTTGTGACGTGCATATATTTCTTCAGTCAAAGATTATGAAATATTATTTTTCAACTTTTTATCGGCGTGAGTTGGACTATCTCAAAAAAAATTGTTTTTGTATCGTGAAGAGATTACTTTCACGAAATCCAAAACATTTTCAAAATTTTTCGTGAATTGGTTATAAATATTTAACCCAAACCCAAAATGTGCGAAAAAACATCGTTGCTATTAATTTGAAAAACAACTCTTATTAATAAAACTAACTCTAATAATATTACTCTTGTATCCGCCCACTGACTGTGTTTAAATGGTCTGACAGAGCACCTATTTGATGTGACACTAATTTTGATTTCAGAAGTATGCTCTCGCTGTCAATGCTACCAACTGTCGTAAACTGGCACCATATTTAGATTATCTGGGGATTTACCAAATTTATCACAAAAGTATTTGGGATTATTTTTTGTTTTTAAATAACTTTTATTCACTCACTAACCCAGTAACGCTTTGGGAGGGGACCATAGGTGTCCCAAGTCCTAAGGAGTCGGAAAAATAGGGCTCTAAAGTCGCTACCTGCACCTATCTGAGCACTTGAGGCCTGCTATTGTACATTTAAAGGTTTTATTTTATTTTGTCGGACTTTGTAATAATATACAGACTACATTTTATACATAATTTGTAAATTATGTTAAAAAAAACTCACATTCTGGAGTGGGACCGGTCCCGTTCGTGCCCCCTCACGGTGCGCCCATGCACTAACCCTTAACCAAATAACTTTGTGCGTGAAAGTGACGAAAGTGTAAAATTGTGGGAAGTATTTTAGGGTAGTAAAGTGGGTGGATTTACTCAGTATGTTCTTGATTAAGAATGAATGAATGGGGTAAAAAAAGTACGTTTTGAGAGGGTTTTGGGATGCGGGTGGTAACTAACCCCCTTGGGGTTATCAAATTATGGGCAGTGTGCAATAAAACCATTGCTGAGTGCTATTAAATGACATTTGGCTTTTCTTCTGTAAGAAACTTTATAATAGACTTTGTCACCCGAATATCGTTAAAATGCGTGATTCTCGTTTATATGTACAGAGGGCGATGTAGGTTTGTGTGGGAAGCTGATTTTTCTTTTAAATGCTTTAGCATAATCTTTACATATTTCAAGGGAACATTTCAATTTTCTACGTTCAATCGTTATATGGGCTTGTGATATATATTATTTCAGTTTTTTCATGTAAATTTCTATTACATGGAAGTATTTACATTAAAGTGCGATAATCTTCTAAACTACTTACCGCAGAGGAAAAAAAATACTAGACAACGTTCATAAGAGGACTTAGATGCGAATTAATAGGCATATTTTAGATAGATTATGTACCATTAGGAGTTTTTAGCGATGTTGTAATGATTAGATATAGATCTTTAGACGGATTTAAAATTAAGAATATAAATTCAGTATAATTAACAGCAAAAAAAAAACTATGTAATATGATCCTCGTGAAGAAATGGAACATATGAAAAATTTACATCCTGCATTTTAAAATTAATCAATTTAAAAATTTCTTTATTATTTTTAGTTGTGAATTCCATCCAGGTACTCTAAAAGTACAGGACCATTTTCCGTACAACCACAAAAGATCGGACAGAGTTGGCAAAATCTTAAGAGATATTTCGTGTATTAGATTGACGTCTTCAATATTTTTTAAGACAATGTTCTTTAAGACACCAATCCGAGCTTTCTAATGGCTGCGGCGCTTCATTTTCCAATAACACTTGGAATATTCATATATCGTTCAATACTGTAGTAAGGAGTTACACACCAAATACCCTGTCCATCTAACAAATTTACATTGATGTCAAAAACGAACTGGGTAAAAGATTTGGACAAGACCTTCTGTTGCGGTCATTGAATGCTACAAAAATTGTTATTTCGCTGGATATGGAAAACTGTCTTAAAAGATATCTTGCACCATATTGTTTGTACAACAACGCATCAAATCTAATTAGAATTGATGAGAAAAATATCGAGGACCCGTAGCAGACATTATGACGTGTGCGATCGAAGTACATTTTCTTTCTAATGAGCAACGATCTAGGTTTTTGTGGATCCCCGATCAGTGAGAAATAACTACAAAATTTGTGTTTGTGGTTTATTCAATTTTCATACGTTTCGACTCTGAGTTTTTGAGTCCTTTTCAAGGGGTCTTGTATATCTGTGAGAACAAAGCCGAAACGACAGGAAATTTTATAAACCAGAAACACAAATTTTGTAGTTTTTTCTCACTGATCGCAGATCCCTAAAAGGCCTACATCATTGCACATATTAAATCCCGATCAAAAACATTACATTAATTGCTTTCTTTCTAAATGATTCAGTGATGCTTCCAGAATCATTTCTGTGTTGAATAGGAAATGTCTCTACCTGTCTATCGCTTGTAATTTACAGTCTTAAGACTTCTAATAAAAGAATTTCCATTGACTGAATAATGCTTTTGATTTGGTTTTTAACCATCTTTACTTTTATGCTAGATAAATTGGATTCGTACCATTAAATAAAAACTTTTATGATAGTTTTACCAAGTAGCGACATCTTCTATTTTCTATACATATGATAAGCTATTCCGGACACATTTACTATATTATAGTCTATAATCAAAGTGGTATAGCGATTTGCTTAGATTTAGAATTAGGTAACTGTGCATAGGCCAGTCACAGATCCTCTCCTCCTCAATTATGCTAAATGGCATATCTAACTATGTCAATTTTTACATCAAAGGAGCGAGAATAGAACCCTGTGATATACCTACCGCAGTAGAGAGTTAGGATGGATGGTAGTGACTGAATGACTTTTACCAATTTTGTCAATTTTGGATGAGAGAGAGAGATGTAGACGTTGATAGAAGTAGATGTGGATAGAATATATACAGGGTGGCACGTATTGAGGTGTTAAAATTTTTTATGTTATTTTTTCCACTTTATTTTATTTTTTTGTTATATGGACTTTGTGACAGTGCCCAAGCGGCCCTTTAGGGCGGCATTCACAAAGTAGTTAATTTAAGGCATTTTTTCCAGGATATATCTTTAGATATTTTGCCGACATTCATTGGCAAGCAGATATAAATTTTATTTGATCCAAAATCCAATATTGTCCCCAAAATTGAAGCATTGACCTGAGTAATGTGGTGACACGTTACCACTTTACTAGGTGCTTAATGACAACCATTTTTCATCATACGTGATACAACCGAATTTTTTTACAGGCTATGATTTAATAAAAAAAAGTTATTAAAAAAAAAATTGACTCGTCGTATGTTAGTGAAAGTAGTTGAATGAGAACGTATTGTCAAATTTTAGAAGCATCCTACTCATTTGATTGTTTTGACAGAAATATACTATTACCCTGTGCTCGACTATTTTTTTAGAGCACTACAATATATAAACTTTTGTTTTTAAAAATGCAGGATTCTTACGGTCCTTTTTATAAACTTCATAGAAACAAATATTTCAAATTATTTTAAAAGTAAAATTTTGGAAAATTTAGTCATTTAACAACCGGGGTGTAGAACTTTGATTTTTTTAACAACCAGTTCGGCCGAACCGGTGCGAACCGGTTAAATACCAGCACTGACTCACATCCTACTGGTTCTAAAAAAGTTTACATGGTATACCTTTTTCTAACATTAGGCGTCTTTCGACAAATTAAATATTTTATAGCATTGTCTAATCTTACATCACTTTACACATAAATGTCCATCAATCAACATTGTCTGGCTTCACAATTTCAATTAAATTAAATTGGATAGCTCCGATTTGAGTTGTAACAGAAATAGAGAATCCTCCTGGGTTGCTGAAGATGGCATATAAATGTATTTCATAATATCCCCGATTTGGCCGGAATAAATGCGTGAGAATATGAAGGTGGAATTTCTATTTGTCATTTTATTTTCTTAAGTAGTCTTAAGAAAAAATTAATATTTTTTTAACAACGGTTGTTAGTTACTATGTATAAAAAGGGAGACGAATAATCGAAATTCATCCATTTTTTTGATAGTAAAATATAATTAAATATTAAATTTAGAGTTTTCATTTTAAATCGTCGAAAGTTAAAGCACTTCGATGGCTGCTTATAGATATACAGCAATTATTCCATTTGACGATGTTTCTGTGTAATTTATATTTTTACTTTCAAAATTTTGATTGTGCACAATTAGATTAGGTTAGGTTACAGTGGTGGCCATCTCACCTGCAATCAGTCTCACTTAGACTATTTGCGGTCCATTGTGTTACCACCTTAATAGGACCCCACCTGGGGATGATACCTCAGATTAAGACGAGCGCTAAAACCAGCCACAAGAGTTAATGAACCTTACCAGGTCACCCAGTTCCTTGTCTGCTATGTAGCTCCTCCAATTCATCGAACTGTAGCTGCCGCGCGCATACCTCCTACGCTTGGCAAGGTTAGGGCATTCACACAGCATCCACACAGCTTCTGCAGAAAATATTGTATGGAGCAAAGTTTACCTAATGACAAGTTAGGAAGCTGGCGAGATTTCCGAGTGTTTTACATTTAAAATGCACACGGCAAGAGAAAGAAAGAAAAAAAATCGAAAAAAGATCAAACTCTCTTTAAAACTTTTATAAATAAAGATAAAAAATGTGAAAGCGCAAGTTGCATGCAACGAAACAGAATGGCAAATGTTTCATTTCCGGAAATAAATGAGAAAGGGCGGAGTTTTCACGTTTTACTCTCATAAAATGTTCCCGCGCTTTTGTGAAAACCGGTTTTCATGAATTATTGATAATTTTTGGACACATGTTGTTGCTATAATCCTATGATATTTGAACAGCACGTGCTTCTGTTTACATTCGTTTTGCTGTGAAGAGAATAATTAGGAGGACTCATGCTGGATCTGATATTTTGGAGAAAAATGAGAATTTTATTTGAGACGAATTTTACATCTCCTTTCAGCATGTGGACCAAAGCGAAATTTATCTTTTTCTTTAAAATGGGAGGTAGTGTGACCTGATGTACATTATTATGAATAGGTTGAAAGGATTTTGAGGGATTTAATAAGACTTTCTCGTTCGGGTAATCCTATCTTCTCCCCATTTGTTTTTAACTCATTGTCTCAGTTGCACTACAATAGTGCATAGCCAAGCTCTTTTCCCCCATTAATGCAAAAGACGAAAGTATATAAAATTACTTGTTTCATTCTAAAAAACACCAGAAATTTTCCAATTTTGCTCTACAGCTTCTTAACTTGTCATTAGGTCAACTTTGGTATGGAGCTGAGATATATAACTGAGATAAGGGTCTTGGGTGAAAAAGTTGACTTTTCTACTTCTTGTGATTTCGCGGAACTGGTGTATCGTGGAAAATGATTTCCCGTTTTAAAAATGTTCACAGCAGAACACTAATGGCTGTGGAAGAAAGAACTGCAAAATATAGGTGAAATGTAGTAGCTGGGGTGTATGAGACCCAAGTGCATGATAATGGGTTCTCTGGCGGCAAAAACATCCCGAGAAAGTATTCTGAATCGGGAAAAAAGTACATCGCCCGATTTGATATGCAACATGCGGTATTGAAACCACATTCCCCCTGGGGCTTCCCACTCCTCCCTAAAAGTATGCAGAGAAAAAATTTCTTCTACGAATTGTAGCTGGTAAAGCGCTGAAAGGAACAGTAAAACCCATTTTTCGATCGAACATAACCCTGCCAAGTTAGAGCCGATTTAAGATGTAAACAATTTAATACCTCAGTTCGAATAAAAAAGAGGGAAATACAAAAAAAATGATTATGGGGATGGCTATAAATAACTATTTAAGTCTCCCAGTATAGGAGTGTGGGTAATCAAACTTCTTCTCAGGATCTAAGAAATTCAATTCTGTACTAAATTTTCCAAAATGTACTAGATTAAACTTTCACCCCACCCCGCAATGTTTCCCAAGCTTAATTGAAATAAACATTCATTATAAAACATGTTCAAAGTATCATAATGAATCATAGAACGTATTTTTCCATTCATAATGAATTGTTTAAGACATCTGTGGACATATGTGGAGGTGTCGGAATTAAAATGGGTATTCCCCTTTAATTATCACAATTTAATGGATTGCTTTGTGGAAAACAAAGAAAGGAAAACATCATTTATATATTTTTAGAGTTGAAGAAAATAATTTGGTTTGTTTATACGCCTTTATATTGAGAAAAAAACTTTATTTTTGTTTATGAATGTACAGAGTCTGTATTCTCATTAATTTTATTTTTACAAATTACAGATTACTAAAAATTGAAACGTTGAGATCTTATATCAAACTTTTTAACACATCATTTGATTTTATTTAATATACTTAATGCGGGACCATTAAATCATCAATAAAATTTTTTTCTCACAGAGACACTATTATCAATTTTCAGTGGGGAATTAGAGTAACTTAGTCCGCTAAATTCGAAAATTATATCAGATTTGCAAAACTGTCTCTAGTTCTTGAGATAACAACAATCTACTTATACATAATAGCTTAGGATGTCAAAAATATATTAAATAATCATTGAGGCCTTTATTTTCAAATAAAAATTGCATAAGTTACATGAAAAAAGAAATTACAAAAATAATTAAGAAAAACGTTTTCTATATGACAATCTATACTTTCTGTCATAACAGTCCCTTTTAAGGTCCACCAATAGTCCGTCATCATATGGCCGTGCCTTCGGTACCTTTCCTCCATTATACTCATATCCTGAAGTGGAACCGCTCTCCTTGGTCTTAAATGTAGTCGTCAAGGTTTTCAGGGAATTTGCTTAAATGGCTATTTAAAAAATGTGGTTTGACACTCATATTAGCTCCCGATTTTTCAAAATGTTTAAGCATTTTGGCGACTATTTCGGTATATTCCATTGCTTTTTGGTTCCCCAAAAAATTGTTCATAACTGATATAAAACTTGTCCAGGCAGCAGATTCTATCTGATGCATGTGTCTTGTAAAATTGCAATCCTTTGCAGGGGTACGAATTTGTGGACCATCAAAGATGCCTCCTTTTAATTTTTCCATACCAAGGCCAAGAAATGTATTGCAAATAGATTTAAAATAATCGCTACTCTTATTTATGGCTTTGACGAACTGTTTCATTAGCCCATGCTTAATATGAAGTGATGAAAGACGAATTTTTTCGCTGTCTATTAATGGAATGATGTTACATTGTGGCTATTTTGATCTTTCGGTTACCTATCCTTTCTAATTACTTTATCGTAAATAATATTTCCATTTACCTATACTTGGCTGTAGCTACCTACACTGTCGGTTTATCGCCGAGTCCTCAAAAACGCTTCTCAACGTTGAACATATCGAAGGGTCCCATAATGATCGTGCCAGCTGGGATTTCTTGAGAACCAGAGCCAACCCAAATAAATTAACTCCACGTCGGGTATTTACAATTATAGTGTATACGAAAATCAGTGCCAAACCTAATGCCGCAGAAAAAAATTAATTTTTTTGTTCCCCAGTGTATTGAAGTTATCATACCTACCTTGTTCCTTGACATCTTCATCATCCTCATTTTCAGAATTGGCATTTATTTTTTCCATATCCATACCATTGCCATTATTATTACTCGCTTTGGCGAAATATCATTGTGCAAGCAGAAGTTGCTAGAAACCTTCCCTTTTCGAAGAAATACATAATATGCATAATGAGAGTGCAATAAATGTTTATTGTATTTACCAAGCAATCATAAATTAAAAGCACATGAACGGCAGAACACCTTGACATCGAATTAGATTTTTGTGCAATGTTCTAAAACTTCAATCACAGCGGCAATACTGACAACAGAGTCATTGTTAAAAGTACCCAAAATTATTTATCCGATAACTTAAAGTGATAAAAATTAGGCGCCGCAGCAGTACTTGAATCAACAGTGACGTCCAATTTTAAAAAAATATCACCGTGAAGTCTGCCGTCGCAGTTGCAATTGTGTTTAGGCCTTAATTATTTTGGAATTAGGAAAGTAAGATAACACCAAATTTCACAGTGCGACGAGCTTAAGCTCTCGTTTAGTTATTATTCGGTTTCACAATGTGAGTTCAAGTATAGATTGGGGCTTAAATGGTGGCTTTACTTACGCCAGCAAAATTAGTCACTTAAGGCCCGCTTAATGTTAGTTTTTGATATTTCATGTGGAAAATCCAATTGTGATACGGAAGTTTTAATTGATGAAAGTTACGAAAAGTATTATGAAGTAATTTTTCCAGTTACACGAATCAAAAGTATGCAAGTATGGAAGAAAAGTCTGCATGTTCCTGCTTACATTGAGTTTTTATGCTTCATTTTCGATGTCATGTGGGACCATTTTCTTTGGCAGGGATGAGACATGATCTTAATTTAAAGTTTCATTTTCGCTCTAATATTCATATTACAATTATATATTAAGGAACCCTGACTAAAAGGACTCATATAAGGACTTTTTGTTTTGTTTGTTTTTTATATTATTAAGCCAAGCTCAGAGGATACCCCATGATGCAAAGCACAGCATGGTAGGATGGAGCTAGGGAAAGGTTAGGGGATATGAGGAGAGTGGCAGAGGTGCCGATGTATGTCGCCCTTAAACTTCCGCAGATTGTATGCCGGAGGAAAAACAGAAAATGGTAAGCTGTTCCACATTCGCACTGTTCGGGATAAAAAAGCATGCGTGCAGGAATCATTCTACAAGGGATTAGACTAGATATTTCATCAGAACATTGACCATGCATATAGCGATAAAGGAGCCAAAGGCGTCCAACATTGCGGCGGTGCTCGAGTGAGTCGATATGACAAGTTATTGCCAAATCGCCAATGAGCTTGAAGGCTCCTTTTTGGACAATACCCAATTAAGCTAAGGCTGTGCAACCAGCCCCGGCCCATATGTGGGAGTTGTATTCCATTCTAGGTCTAATGTAGGACTTGTAGAGGAGCGCTAGATTTGACGGGCCGAAATATTTCTTACACCTTTTCAAAATCCAAGACATTTCAATGCTTCTTTGACAACAGAGAAGATGCGATCTGTCCAGTTTAACTTACTGGAAATATTAATGCCAAGAATGCTTAGTGACGGTGAATCAGAAATTAATGCTCCATCAAAAGAGGATATTGTTAAGATCGTTATTCAATGATCTAATCATGCAATCTTGTGTAACACATGCGGCATTCCCCCAGGAGTCCGCAAGAGTGTCAAAGGAGTAAGCGAAATCAAGAGTACTGTCATCTGCGAAACTATGGATGGGATTGAAAGTAAGGGAAAGCAGATCATTAATGAAAATTAAAAAGAGAGTTGGAGAAATAACAGTGCTTTGAAGCACACAGGCATTTATGACATGCGGTTCAGATGTAACGCCATCTAATACAACACCTTTCATTTTAAAGATAGATTAAAAAAATTCCTGTAAATTCTGCTGTTGAGATCATTAATATAATTCCTTATAAAAAAGGTGTAATATAATACTATTTAAGTGTTTTAATATGCTCCTTAAATGCATCCACAGTGCCTCCAGTTTGGACACCGAAGGGAAGATTTATAAAAACGTGGGAGCAATATATTTCTATTACGTCGTGATATTAGAAAAATCCTCGTAAGTATCTAGGTCTATCACAATTAATTAGATTATATAAAAAAAAAACTATAACACGCCGTCGCAAATATGGAAACAGTGGACAGTCAAACAATCGAGATCGAAGAGGCGAAACATGGTCAAACCTTCGAAGTCCATAAGCAAAGCGGATGTAGTCGTTGAATGCTATTTCCATCATACGGACACAGGAAATATAATACTACCATAAGTGAAGTGTGGCAAAATTAAATCTTTAATTAATCTGAGGCGACTTTAGATAGGATACTCACTGAGAGACAGAGACTGCGCGTCCCTACATAAACTTTTCTGATAATGCTGTTAAAGACTTCGCCACACTTCATTTCACTGTTTAAAATTATACCAAGAATAAGTGACTTTATTTAGCATAGGCAGCGAAGCGGTGTTTAAGACCATTGGTGTTATATCAAAAAGACTTAGTTTTTTATTGTAGAAGTTAATACTTGATAGGATTTAAAACCAACTGGTTATTGTTCGACCAGATATAGATCTGTTGATTTACACAGTTCATTTATTCAATGCAGTCTTCTCAAAGCCCAATAGATCTATTTAAATATAACTGGACATCATCCACATATATTTATATGGGTATGTAGATTCTGAAGAATATCCGGCAAGTTATTTATAAACAGACTGAACAGCAAAGGACCCAATATATAACCTTGAGGAGCCCCCCTTAGCATTTGTAGTGTGGTAGACAACATTTCGTTGGTTTTGACTCCCTGTTTGCGACCAGTCAGAAAATTGTTTATCAAAACAAGGGCTGAGTTGCTACTATTAAAAAAGTTAGTAAGTTTATCCCGGAAGATGCAGTGATTCACGCTATTAAAAGCCCTAGAGAAATCTAAAAGTAGGAACTATTCAGAAAGCACCAATTGTAATTCAGATTAGTCAACTGTAATTCAGAAAGCCTTAATCATAATTCAGATAACAAGATATGCTATCATTGGCGTAACTAGGTAGGGGACAGAGTGTTCCTCCCAGAATGTGGACTCCCCCCCCCCTCCCACCCTAGAATGCAGAGTGCTCTCAGGCAATTATGAAAATACCCAAAAAATTTTTCGTTAATTCGTACAATCTTAGGCCTAATTAAATTTAATCCATTCGGATCGGAATCGAAAAAAGCTTTAACGAGTTTTTTTCTTCAAGAAAACCTATTAAAATCTTTTTAAAAATTTTTAAAAACTATTCTGAGATTGCTCTGAGTGCACTGAATTTTGACAAAGGCGTGATCTGTAGAAGAAATCATGCAGAACTAGACAGTTTGTGCGGAAATTTTAATTGATATGATTTGATATCAATGAAATTTTGAAAATTTCATAAAACGTTGTTTAATTTTCGGCAAAGAAGCTTTTTTAAGCTTTTTCGATTTTAATTCCAATGGATTCAGTAATAAGGCTGATTATCTTTATAAGAAAGAAATATTTACTACGCAATTAAAAACTTCAATAATATTGTTATTGTGTTACATTATGGAATAAAACTATATTAGCACTCTAGACAATAAATACTTTAGGGAACCGAGAAATTCACCGAAAAACATTAAATTTGTCTAGAACCTACTCGAGTCATGAAAAGGAGAAGGCAACTGGAGAGAGCAAAAGAATTTTTGATAAAGTCTACTATAGGTAAAAGTAGTTTAGTAGACTTTCTATCAGATACAAGGCCAAGGCTATCCGAATATTGGAAGATATATATTTACAACCAAGTGATGGACAACATTGTCACTAACTTCGAAAATAGATTTGAAATTCTACCTTTGGCACAGTCAGTTGACTATTTATAAACTTGTACTTGAAACATGGAGAGGCGTTTGTAGAAAATGTTTTCAATGTAGACATTTCCACATTTAAAGTGAGGTAATTAAAAACAAACTAACAGTGCAATAGGTGCTAAATAAGTTAACCCGTAATCTAAAGCGTATACAGACTTTAACTATCTCTTTATTAGTGCTTAATGAAAACGTAAATAATTGATCTAAAATGTGTATCTAACTTCTGAATGGAAAAATAATTAAGTACATTCGTACTTAAGTATTAGGATTTGGACTTAAAATTCGCAAGTAAAAGTCGATACTGGTACGTAACGCACTTACTACATATACCGCCATAACGCGAAGTACTTCAGCTTTTGTAAATTATTTAAATACGCCTTCTAATAATAATAGAGGTTATCTGCATCTCGACAGTGCCTCAAGAAATCTTACCATCTTCAGTAAAATGGAAAGAAAATTAGCGCAATATATGAGTAACTGTAGGACAGAAATTGACATGCTGAATCGATATCCTTTGTTGAGAAGGTTTTCAATCAAGTGTCACAATCCGCTCTCTTCCTTCGCACAGTGTTGATTTTCATTTGCAGGTCTTGTAAATGTTACACAAAGGCAATCATTATCTGATGTGACATTTGTTTTGCTAAAGCCAAACTCAATTACTCTATGCACAGCTTCTAAAATTATGCAGAAATCAAAACATCAAAAGCTTATACGATATTTTATAGATAGATTTTTCAAAATTTCTGATTTGAGGTTTCGAAACCCCTGATCCTTATAAGTATCAGTACCAGTACTTGCACTTAAAAGATTTGAAGTATGGGTCCTGGTACTGATATTTGGAGTAAATACTGGGCATTAGGCAGGGCGTCACTATCATATCAGTTTCGTATATGGAACTTGAGGATTCTAATTTATTTTTGTTAATATGTGAGAGAAGCAAAGGAGGGGATCTGGAAAACAGAAGTCTCTGTTAATTAAACGGCCCCACTTTCTTTTAATTTTCTTTTAAAATTGTGCAAATGTTATTTTATTTTTCAAATAAACACTACTACCTATGATTTAAGAAAAATTTAAATCACATTGGATGTTTGGAGTGGACTGTAGGGAATAGTTGAGTGTCGCTTGGGTTCATTAAGATTAAAGAAAAGAATGCACTTAATTCGCCAATTGCATTGTGTACCTACTAATCTATTTTCAAAATAATATAAATGTCCGTGTGACACATAGAAATAATAATAGTAGAGCAAAATAATGGATTGTGGACATCCATCCATAGTTTTAAAAGTTATTTTGATTTTTTCACGTCCGTCGGTCTGTCCTTCCGCACGATAACTCGAGAGCGCGTGATAGATAAAATTTTGCTCACGAGCTTAAAAAAAAGTAAGATTTAATTCGAAAATGGAACAAATTGGGTAACACCTTACCTTCGTAGGGTTGCCATAAAAAAATTCCATATTTACTACATATTTGGACACTACCTATGGGCAAACATTCGAAGCTTTGGGATACATTGGGCGTGAGTCCATAAAATTATGTGTAGATCCAAATGGATTAAATAATTACTTCGCAGGAAATTCGTCAGCATCTAATACTTTTTTCACAAGCTTCACTCTCTGATATTTCTGCTGGAAGACTTTTATTCTGATGGCTTTGCTTTTCGAAAATTGATGAAAGAGAAGTTTTACTGACTATATCCTCTATTGAATCTAATGAAACGGGATCAGATGAGCTACCTGCCCGTTTTGTTTAAATTGATTGGACCAGATATAGCTAGGATACTAGCTCATATCTTCAACTATTGCCTAATGTGTCTCAGTTTCCTACTCAATGGAAAAAGCTCTAGTGGTACTCAATCCAAAAAAGTATAATAGTTCTCTGCCGAATAATTACCGTCCAATTAGTCTTCTCTGTTTCTTAGCCAAAGTATTTGAAAAGGCGCTCTATTCGCAAATCACGGAATATATAGACCGCAAGGGTCTCTTAACCCACTGCCTATCAAGACTCTGCTGTAATCATAGCTGTGAAACTGCGATGCTTAAAGTAACATCAGACATTTACGAAGCTTAGATAATGACCATCTATCAATATTAGCACTACTTGATTTCAGCAAAGCGTTTCACTCTATTGACCATGGTAATTTGCTGCAAAAGCTGTCTCGCCAATTCTCTTTTTCATCATCTACAGCTAAACTAATTTACAGCCTTCTAAATAGGCGCAACCGAGTTGTAAGAGTACCTGACCAGCTCTCAGATATAGCATTCTTACACCGCGGTGTTCCTCAAGGATCTATATTAAGTCCATTATTATTCAGTCTTTACATAAATGACCTTCCTGATGCCATCCTGGATGCATCTATTCATATGTATGCTGATGATGTACAGGTATACTTAACCAGATCCATAGGATAAATGAATGGAAGACTATGTATGCCGGTTAAACGATGATCTACAATGCATTTATAACTGGTCTTTGCGTAATAAATTAGACTTAAATCCTGACAAATTTACATGCCTGGCGGTTTATATGAATAAAATTGATTTTCCATATTTCATAAATAAAACGAGACTTGTCTACGTTGATTCTGCAAAAAGTGTGAACTTTGACCTCAATTCAAAATTTTGCTGTTGTGATCACATTAGTGCTACCTTAGAGAAAATATATGGCTGCTTGAGAAGACTATGGCTCGGAAAAAGCTTGTCAAATGCCTAATTCTTCCCTACTTTACTTATGGCTGTATAATATTTTCCTCGCTTGAATCCGTCTGCTGGAGAAGGCTCCTATATATAAACTATCTCGAGGTAGCCATATCTCCCCATACATTACTTCTTTGCTTGATTGCCAATTAGAAGCCTACTTAACTCAATATAGGCTAAAGTTTTTACATCGACTCATATTCAGCCAGCACCCAGGATACCTATTTGAAAAGCTGAGATTCTTGCAGTCGAATAGACATAAGAATCTCCTAATACCGCGATGTAGATCCCAATACGGGCAGCGTTTTTACTTTGTCCAATGTGTTCGCAAATGGAATCTGTTACCACATGATATACAACTTACTAAGACCAGAGGGACTTTCAGCAGACAATTAAAATCAATTTAAATACTTTAAAAATCAGATCGGCTCGTTTTGGATGACCTTGCTAAGTAAATCTTTACCAATTTAGTTATCTTTATTTTTATTTTTCTGTATTTGTTTTTTTTTCTCTTAATTTTCTTGTTTTTTCTATTTTCTTTTCACTTAGAATTATTTTAATTTTACTCATTGCAAGTTTTGTTAGTTCTCTCTCATTTCTTCATTTGTTAATACATATAAGTCTTTTGCTGTAATTTTTTCCTCGCTGAATGTACATTCAAAGATCTTGTTATCTTGGTACTATTCCAAATAAATTAAATTATTATTATTATTACCCGAGAACAGTGTTTTCATAAAAATAGTTAATATTATTTCCAAAATTGGCTGAATCGGGCAACCGTATCTTTCTATTTGCATATAAAAATTTAGGTTTTTTACGTATACTGTAAAAATGAACAGTCCTAGATATTTTTATTGTACTGAAAAGTTCTTCAGAATATGAAATCCTATAAAATTGGTTATATTGGTTTTTTATTCGACGAACCGTTCTAAAAATGCTAAAAACCACTTCAAAATCAAACTTGCACAGACGGGTATCATGCGAAATTTCATGTGGGCATTCATCTCGGGTATCATAAGAGTTGGTTTTAGACCAATTCCAGCGTTTTTACTTGTTTAATTGCACGTAAGTATTTGTCCACAACGTCCAATGCAAAAATCGCATCCTTCCGGCTTGATACCTTATTGGTAGAAGAATCACTTTCAAGAACATCCAAGATTTCTTCGCTACTGCTTGGGCGATCTGCTGCAAGGATATCGTCCACTATCACCTCGTCCGTTAATTTTCCAAAACATTCCAAGTTGTCGTCACATTTTAACTACTCGTTAAACTCCTCATTTTCTGTAGGCAATATTATAACCTTCGATAATCGCATTTTCAGAACAGCTCATACACTACATGAACCGCTTAAGTTGTAGTCGCTAGAAAGATATAATCGATTGTAAATTGATTTATATGTAGTAGAAAAAGTTTACACACGCGCCACTTTTCTTTACAAAAAAAAAATATCGCGAAGTAAAAAAATTGGAACGCCGCCGGGTCCGAATTTTCGATTTAAAAAATTTATTAAAAATAGAAAAATTTTATTTTCTAAAACGCCTTTCACTGCAATAAGTTTAGATTATAAAAAAAAATCAAGAAAACATATTGTCAAATAAAAAGTTATAAAAGAAAATGTTGAAGCAGTTTTCCTGAAAGTCCAAGCCAGCTGAAAAATCATTATTTTCGATTTGAGCGACCTCTAAAGATTAATGAATTTCACTGAAATTTTGCATGGAAATTTAACATTACATTTGCTAATAAATTCCGAATGAGGTTTTAGATATTCTAAAACTTTTGCAAATCCGCATACATTTTTGGGCCACCTTAATATGAATGCGCAGAACAGAAAAATTGAGGATGACTGTGACAAAAAGCGGGGAAATTTGAATTGAAAATAGAAAATTGAAGACGCTTTATTAATGGCTATGAAGGAGATATTGTTACTAGGCGGGGTTGCTATTAAGAGAGTAGAAGAGTTCGGAATTACTAGGAAAATGTTGTGGGCCTCGAAATATATGATAATAAAAGGGCTTTGGTAATAAGCGGGTTGTTTTTATGCGGGGACTACTATAATCGATGTTCCAGATGGTACTTGTCCTATTTGCAGAACTCATACGACTGGAACTGATGCCATTGAAAGAAAAAAGTACAACAAAAATACTGAAAAATATCGTGAAAGGTTAATAAATTGTGCAAACAGAGCTGATGACTGGATAGCTTTGGCTGCAATGCTGGATATCATTCAAGAGCGCATCTGCGTCAACCGTATCTCTGTCAATCGTAGCTAATTCTTAAAAATTCTACAACAAAGTGCACACTGCACCTGCTACAATGAATTCTGAAGTAATAAAAGAAAACGAGCTGAATATGTCAAATCTTTGAATCACTACATCCAGCAGGATATTAAAATCGTTTGGTTGGATGAAATTAATTTTAATTAATTTTGCCGTCGAACAAGGCGCCAAGAGCTAGTCATAGAGCAGTCCAACACCTGCCAGCATCAAGAGGTCCTAACATACATTTGATTGGAGCAATTTCTACTACATGAGTTATATCAATGGAACGTAGAAGAGGTTCATTTACAGCAAATGATTGGGTAAGAAAATTAATCCAACAGTGGCAAAATATGGAAAATCAACTGGCAGCTTTCGTTATTGTTGCAGGCAACGCTGCAAAAACAACCATTAATGTGACGACAACATCTCTGTTGCGGCTAGGACCCTACTCTCCAATGCTAAACCCCATTGAGAATATTTGGTGTAAGGTCCAAGCCGATGCTAAAAGCAAAATTTGTGTTCCAAACGTTGCAGGCCTTGGAGATTGGTCTACTTGGAAGAAATTATAGATAACGCAAAGAACACCATAGTTGGAGGTGATTGTTCTCGTGCTGTGCAACACTGCACAGTAAGCTAATCTACAGCTTTGGTAATGAACGACAATATGCCAGTTAGTTTCTTTAAAAATAATTATATTGCAGATAATAACATAAAACTAATTATTTAAAAAATCTGAATAACATTTGGTGCTTTCTGAATTACACTTGATACTTTTTGAATTACATATGAAAAAGGTGTAGTAGTATCATGAAATGGTCTCCGTCTAGAGCGCTTCTTATGTGAGCAGTTACTTCCAACACAGCGGTCTCACAGCTATGAAATCGTCGGAATCTTGATTGCCAGAACGCCAGAAAATCACCCCAGTAGAGATATTCAAGAATCTGTTAATACATTAGCTTTTCAAGTACATTGGATATAAAGCACAAAATATTAATTGAACGAAATTCGCTGCAGATTCCGGAGAGGATTTTTTCGAGAACTGCGTGACGGTTGCAAACTTCTATGCACTGGGAAATGAAGATGACATAAAACATGAATTAAATATATATGTAGCATATATTTGCCGATAAATTAGAATAAAAAATACATTCGAAATTATCACTTTTATTAGTTGTGTTCTTTTGTGTTCGTAGAACAGAGCAGAGAAAACGATACACAAAAGAACGCCTCATATATTTTCATAGAAAGATTTAAATGAAGCGAATAGTACAAATACTTCGCTTCAATCGAAGTATATGCGAGTTCTAGAACAAGTATATGGGAGTTCTAGAACAAGGTACACAAAGGAACACATCTATTGTAAGCTTATCTCCTATAACATCAAATAATCCTTAAACTTGATTTTAAAAGGAAATAAAATAATTGCAAAATATTTGTCGAACCCTTAAAGGACGTATGGGGGACGGATAAACAATTACTGTATTTGTCATCTATTTCTATTCTATATATTCATTTGGAAAACCCACTGAAATCGAGCAGAAGAACTATACAGCGAGGGTCATATTCGAACATGGAATTGTGCGGAGAGATCATATGGAGTGTGGAAGAGATGATCTCCAGCGGTAATAACAGGAATACGACTATATTTAAACACCATTCAAAGCAATATGTCTAACTTACATAGAATGCTTTTATTTGGGTAACATAGTTTCCACAAAAAATTTAACTGAAAACTGCTGACAAATACAATGTCCTACAGAAAAGAGCAAAATACTTAAGTTCTCTCTTAGCTAATAGTGAGGTAAAAAACAACTGTGAAACCAAAAATACTTCAGTCGTTACTTAAGTTTCGCCTCTCTAAAAAATTAATACATGCAGAAATAAAACAAAAAAAATGAAAAAAAAAAAACAAAAAAAAGAGGAAAAATTTGTCAAAAATAGTGCGCCGAGCTGAATTCTAAGACACCTGAAAATGCCTCTTCAAAGGCTCCCGAATTCAACAGCAGTACCCACAAACTTGACCTTGGAATGCACTACCTTGTGTGCATTTCAAAGTCTAATAGAATGAGAAGTCTTTTTGATTGACGACAAGAGTATCAAGAAATTAGAAGTTTGTTTACCCAAGAATATTGTAAAAATTTGCACACACTATGAAATAACTCGGTTAATCACAAATTAATTGCGTTTTCAGTTTTAACGGTCATATAATTCCATATTTATGTATGTTGCAGAATTAAATGAAGATCTAAGATAAAGTCTTTCGTCCAATAGAAAAATTAATGATGCAGCTTGAAATTTATTATAATACTTGAGAAACTGTGGGTAATTCAAGTTAAAGTAGGTTAAGTCGGCGGATATTGTTTACTTAAAATTCCGGTTCTATGCTCTGTGACTTAAATACATTTGTTGATCTGCGTTTGCTAATATGGTTTATGAAATTTATGTAGGTGAGCAGCACGGCACATCACCTTTAAGTGAAGTTAAAAGAGTAGGTGCATATGCGTGCATACATACATATGTGACAACTTTTGATGAATGTATATAGTGTTTTGTATAAGATGAACATGCGAGTATGTACTGAGTGATAGATATGTAGACCTTGATGAAGGAAAATATAATTGTATAGCATAAGGTGGACCAGCTGGCAGTTACGGCGGCTAATGATATGATTTTTTTTCCAGTTTGTTATATCCTAGGCAGACGGGCAAAATCAATGATCATTCGTTCGTAATTGAATTTTTCAAAAATCGGTTTAATATTGAATTTTAATTTTAATTATTAAAAATGTGCTGTCAATTACATACAAAAATTGACAGGACTTTCGTTTTAATCATCAACAAGGCCTTGGGTAACTTTATTTTTGAAAAAAAACAATTACGAACGAATGATCATTGATTTTGTCCGTCTGCCTAGGGTATTATGAAACCTCATGTAGACACATATCTTGAAAATAAAGTGAATACCAAACCAACCAACCAACCCTTTTATTCTAAAGTATATCACAATTTGATAGATGAAATCATAAGTTTGTCATTCCGTTTGTAATGTATAGAAATAATGATGGTAGAACAGAATGGATTGGACCCAAGAAATGCTAGCACTCCGATAAAAGTTAGGGCTTCCATAACTATAATCACAATTGTCTAGCTGCAACTCATATTAATTAAACGAGAAGATTTTTACTTTATAAAAATGCATTTTTATTTTGTGAACATACAACTAAAATTGTTCAAGATTCAGGGACCAGGATACTCGTTCCCTTTTCCGTCTACTTTCCTGAAATAAAGGCAAGGTTTGAGTAATTAAAACTCAGTGAGCACCGTACAGGTACATTCACACTTGCATTCACACTTACGCCGTGTATAGAAAGCCCGAATACCAAATATCGCTTGCGTTGTTGATGGCAGTGAATTGGTAAGGGATTCTCCAGATCGAATTATCGTGTTAAGCGCACTGTCGCGATAAGTAACCTTTTGGCAAAGTTTACCTAATAATAAATTAAGAAGCTGTAGAGCAAAATGGGCAAATTTCTGATGTTTTTTAGAATGAAACAAGTAATTTTATATACTTTCGTCTTTTACATGAATGGGTGAAAAGAACTTGTCTATGCACTATTGTAGTGCAACTGAGACAACGAGTTAAAAATAAAAATCGAGAGAACGTAGGATTACCCGAACGACAAAATCTTACTAAATCCCTCAAAATCCTTTCAACCTATTCATAATAATTTACTTCGGGCCACACTACCCCCCATTTTTAAGAAAAAGTTAAATTTCGGTTTGGCCCAGATGCTGAAAGGAGGTGTAAAATTCCTCTCAAATAAAATTCTCATTATTCCCGAAAATATCAGAGAATCCAGCATGAGTTCTCTCAAAACGTATGTAAACAGAAACACGTGCTGTTCAAATATCATAGGATTACAGCAACAACATGTGTCCTTTTAGACCTTTTACAACAACAACATGTGTCCTAACATTATCAATATTTCATGAAAACTGGTTTTCACAAAAGTGCGGGAGCAGTTTATGAGAGTAAAACGAGAAAACTCCGCCCCTTCTCATTTATTTACGAAAATGAAACATTTGCCATTCTGTTTCGGTGCATGCAACTTGCGCTTTCACATTTTTTAGCTTTATTCATAAAATTTTTAAAAAGAGTTTGATTTTTTTCTCGATTTTTTTTCTTTCTTTCTTCCTTTTCTTGCCGTGTGCATTTTAAATGTAAAACACTCGGATATCTCACCAGCTTCTTAACTTATTATTAGGTAAACTTTGCTTTTGGCGTAATTGGGGGCTGGAAGACATAAGAATATGACGCCGTGTCTAACACCGCCGCACATTATCCCTGAATAAATCCTCAAGCATCTCGCCGTGTTAAGCGCACCGACGTGAGACTTTTCCCCAACATCTGCTCACATCTCGCCGTGATAAGCGCACCGGCGCGAGATTTCACATAAAAACACTCAAAACAATCTACAACTAAATCTAAGCCTAGCACTCACCAAATATTTACTTCACTACACTTTCTGTTTTTATTTAATTCTTTTATACTCTAGAGTCCACGAGATCACTACTTACATAGAATGAACTCATGTACTTTTTACTGGGCATTATTCTACGACTACCTACTATCCCAGGGTGTTGGGTCTTTTTTTATTTTTACCTGTGGTTATTTTTTTCCCTTTTCTTATCAATTTTTGTTTTTCGGTAACACTCATGCTAAACTTTTAACATTTAATCGGAGCTCCAGCATTTATAAGTTGCAATGAAACTTTTCTTGTGTGTATGACTGAGAAGATAAAAAAATATTTTTTACTTTTTAATTAATTTTATTTACAAAAGTTATTTATTTTAAAGGTTTTTTTAATATAATTTATTTTTTACCTTTTAGCCATAAATTCTCTACACTCTCTCGATTCTCGAAACCTGACTTGAATCTCGACTCTGGACTCTCGAATCTCAAAACTCAACTTTCAAAACTCGCCTGTCGAATCTCGACTCTCAACTCTCGACTCTCCAATCTCGACTCTCGAACCTCGACAATCAAACCTCGACTCTTTAATCTCGAATTTCGAATCTCGACTCTCGAACCTCGACAATCAAACCTCGACTCTTTAATCTCGACTTTAGAATCTCGACTCTCGAATCTCGACTCTCGAATCTCGACTCTCGAATCTCGACTCTCGAATCTCGACTCTCGAATCTCGACTCTCGAATCTCGACTCTCGAATCTCGACTCTCGAATCTCGACTTTCGAATCTCGACTCTCGAATCTCGACTCTCGAATCTCGGCTCTCGAAACTCTACTCTCGACTCATATCACACACCGATAAAATTGCACAACCCCAAGGGTGATACTAACCCAAGTAACAATTTTTCCAATTTTTGGTGACTGAAGTTTGGTGATGGTTAGTTTTATTAGGGGTATATAATGGTTACTCGGTTTTATAAGAATTTCAGTGGTTATATAAGAGATTTATAATATTACCAATTGGTGACCTAGTTATATTAGAGTTTTTTAAGGGTACTAATGGTTATCGTGGAAGTAAGTTACTTAAGGTTTTATAATTTGATGATGAAGATGTTTCCATCACCGGTCTATATAACTTAGAGTAACCATTACTAGAAGATATATAAGAAAGTTCTATAATTGTTTTTATCACCACGTTATAAACTTATTGGTAATAAGTGTTTATTGCGGTATCCATGGTTGCCCTTATATAACTCGACAACTTTCAATAATTTAGGTGACTTTAATAAAAAAAAAAAAAAAAACTTTCGGTAATACATTACCCACTATAAAATATCGTAAAATTTTTTGGTGGCCCTTTAGTAACTACGGTGATCGTTATAAAAACAAATTACTTTTAGTGTCGAATGGAGCCATTATAAAACTGTTTTTATTTATATAACATAATAACCAAGGGGATATAAGAACACTAACGTCTGTTTTTTGTGACTATAATTAAGATATATAACATTCCCAAAGGTTACATATTATGACTAAAGGGTATATAAGGACCATTTTCGAAGCATGGTGGTAGTGCCTTTAGTTTATATAATAATTCTAGAAGTTTTATAAGGGTCATTCAGTTTATATAAAACTACTTGAAGTTTTATAATGGTAATTTGTTCATTTAAGTACAAGCCGCCATTTTTTCATCTGTCCATTACAGATAAAAAAGAAAATGTCGGTTAAGCCAATTTTTTAAATTGCAGATATATGTCTTCCGTTTTATTTTTATATGAAGAAAATACATCTTTTTAGGTACATAACATTTCTAAAGTATGTTATGTAATTTTTCTGAATTAATGTCACATAAGTGAAAATCTTAAGTTTTGTCATATTTAATTAAAATTATTAATTATTGCTTATTTTTGGAGCGGTCTGTATTTTTTGGAAGTATCTATGATGATATTCACAGTAAAATTTCAATTGCAGCTGAATTTCACCACATATATGCCGAAAAATTGTACTTCTAAAATGTAAAAATATTAAACCCTTACATTATAAAAATACAATAAAAAAAAATCGAAATTCTATGTCAAGATAGGTTTCGTAAATATTTGCATATTGCTGTTTTATAAAGGTAACGAAAAATAATTTCCCTAACATTTCAATCGCTGAAAGTAATCAGTCTGAGAATTCCAAGCGTTGTGGAAACGTTACCATCACCATTATAAGCAAAGTTTATAAAGATAACCGAAACATTACCGCAACCAATGCTGTGACCAAAATAAATTAATCGAGAGCACCTTGGGTTATATGTATAAGGGTTATATAAGAAGTTATATTAAGGTAACCAGAATATTTTGGTTACTCATTTTATAAAACTTTTAGTTATATAACGTTACCTAAATCAAGTCACGGTAACCTTTATATAATCCTCCATTTAAGCTCTATAAGGGGTTTATAGTGGTTACAAAGACGATTCGAGTACCAGTCTATATAACTCAAGTTATATAATTTGGTAATGGAAACTTTACGGTTACTACTATATAATAAAAGTTGTTTCTTGGGAACCACCCCAAAACCCCCAATACGTAAGAAAATCATACCCCATCGGGGTAAGCTCAGACAGATACTTTTTTTATTTAAGGTCGAAAATGTGACAATCGGATTACTCCTTCGTCTGGTTGCAATACAAAAATTTCGTGTTTCACTATGACTTTGGACAGGCAATCAGGCAAACCCTGCTTGGTGTTGCCATATAAAAATTTAGGATTTTTACGTATAGTTGTAGACGTTTTCATTATACTGAAAATTTCTTCAAAATATGAAATCCTATGAAATTGATTGTGATCTATTAACCGACGAACCGTTCTAGAAATATATGCGAAAAACAAATTCAAACTTGCACAAATGGCCGATCATATAAAATTACGTACGGGCATTCATGACCGGTATAAGATTTGGTCTTAAACCAATTCTGTTTAATACTACAATTCACGACTATAGATTCAACGGACCAACCTAATTTGACCGAAAATATTTGCCTAATATAAATGATTACTTTGCAATATTATTCCATTATTTCGATATTTAAATATATTCACCACACTAATATATGCTCTACGTGCACAGCAGGTATTTCGACTGAAAATTTTGTTAACACTCTCATTAATTCATACGCAAAAGACGTTTTAAGTTCGTTAAATTTTATGCTTCCTTAAAATATATTTCTTTATTCACATACCCGCTGCTTAATTATTTACACTGCAAAATACTCCGGAAACGTAATCGTGAAATGTTTACGATTTCCTATTGCCGACAACTCATATTTTTACTGATATTTATATGAGATTTGTCGTAGAACGAAAATGTCTTTTCGAGTGCCATTGTCATAAATATCAATTTAATCAAAGATCTACCTCGGGTGCGACCAACGATGACGTTTATAATTACATACTAGGTCAACTAGAGTATTTTTAAGACAGCAGTAAACCTTTTACCTGCCGTCGCTTCATAAATTACATCCAATTCAAGGTGAAAGTATTCAGTATTTTTGATAAGATGTGTCACAGTTACGTGTGCAATCTGATGAGCGAAATTGCAAATAAAAATGACAATTTTACGACCGTGCTAATTTATGATTACTTAGTGAATACCCGGTCCATGGTCGGCAGATTCTTTTATTATCAATTTATAATTATTTTCCAGCAGATAGTTCAGTTGCAGTTCAAGGTCATATGTAGGTCACTATAACAATACTGGAAAAGTTGTAATTAACACCACAAAATAAATAGTATATAAAATATATTTGCAATAATTACTTTAAGTAATAACAGAATTCTATCAATTCTTTATTTCAAGTGGTTCGATTAGCCCACTCCATAATTATAGCCTAATAATAATTATGGAGTGGGCTGATCATAATCGTGCTGGTTACTTAAAGCAAGAGGGCGGATACAGCGGGGAGCAGTCGGGACCATGGCCCCCCTAGAGCTCTAATAAAATCAAAGATTATACTCTCAAAATTTTATACTCTAATCAAATGAAATAAAAAATAGAAAAAATAGTTTTTTGAGACAAAATGCTTCTAACTCCGCATTAAAAAATTGAGAAAAATGTCTCCCTTCACTTAATGAGAACATCACAAAAGTTATCTAGAGTTTTCCTTCATTTTGTATTTAATTAAATTTTGAAATTATATTACATTTTGTTTATAAATTTTAAAAATTTCAGGGTACACAAAAAAAGCAAAGTCGGGGCAGTTGAAATTTTAATACTACAGTGAATAACAATTTCCGGAAATGAAATTTGGAGCTCCTAATGTTTATCAAAATACTTAATTAAATTACTTTTCTTTGACTTTGCTTTCTTTGTGTACCTCGAAAAGTTCTCAAAGTTCGGATTTACGTTTTATATAAAAGCCTTTGTAGTATTCCAAAAATTGTCAACTTCGGAGTGGCGTGCAACATAAATTGCGAGTTACATGCCACATGTAATCTAGTGCTTACATACTTGCAACTTCTGTCGCTACAACTTAAATGTAAAGCAACATAAGTAGCAATGTGTAACTACGCATTAAGGCCACAAAGAATCATTACATTTGCTACTTAATTCGTTTGAGATGAAAAAAAAAACAGTGCTATATGAGAAACTCTTTCTTGTGAAAGTAAGCTCAATTTTAAACGGGTCACGAATTTTTTTGTGGACACCATTCATAAGAGTACATATCTTGGACAGAAAGTCTAGAGATTCTAGCATTTCGCAGCTATAATAGCATTGTATTAAAATACAGTGACACGTGTTATCGAAGTTCTAACTTGGCTTTTATTTTCACACATTTTTAATATTTAAATAAAACGCTCCAATCTAATTTAATAAGGCAGTTACCCTCCTGTGCAAATGTGTTCCGATCGATTACAGCATTTCTTTTGATTTAAGTCTGAGCAACACAATTCAAAGGAGTTTTTTCTTCCAAATTATATGACTATAAAATGGCGCAATAACATTATCTTTATTTTGTTATTTCAAAGTTAATAAATTCAATGTTATAAAACCTCACATGTATAATTATCATATCGCTCGTTTAAATTTTCATCAATCCCTCGATTCACACCGAAACGTATAGTCAAGTAACAAAAAGAAGAAAAATGAAAGAAGGCGCGACAAATTAATTTTGATTAAAGGTGATCAAAGTGTATCTCAGATCAGGTGTGAATTGGTTAATTCAGTCAGTACAATCAAATAACAATAAATTTATATGAAGTGCACTGGTCATAATTTTTTTCTCTGTTCTACACAATACAGTTGGCCAAGCCAATACAAATTGCTAAATAACACTTTCATTGTTAAAAAAATAAAATAAAAACTCGCACCTCTATCACGAAATCATCTAGCAATCAAATCATTAAGCAGCAGCTGTGAAAGCTTTGGTCACAAATTTCTGCAAACAAAAAACATCGTTTACATAAACAACTCTTCAAAATTCGAAATTTGTTATAAATAAGTGCGTCTAGAGATGGAAGACGACGTAATCGATATTTCATCAGTGGACTAATTTTAATTTATAGAAAAACAACGGCTCGAATCGAACGTGACATTTTTTTTCTGCTAGAGTTTGAAAAACTGATCCGGTATTATACAAATGCAGGACAAACGTTGCGGAATTACTTTATGTATGGATATGAGATACATTCGCATAAGTACATGATATGTAAAATTTAAGATAAAGGAAAACTAATATACGATCAGTCAGGGTTTATACAATTGATTGAAGACCTTATGATCTGCGCAGGTGCTAATATCTATGACATGCAAAAGTGAAAGTGCCGACAACTACACGCCTGGAGCTTTTATTAGGCATGATTTGTTCGAATGACCCGAAAGCAGCTACCTGGAGTGAAGATACTTAGATAATTTGATTTGCTGGCAAAACTAATATCTCCTTTTGTAAATCTACCAAAAAATTTTAAACCTTGTCGGAATCAACGCAAATTGTCCATAAATATTGTAAATATCAGTTAAGACTAGCTCAACAACGCAACTCATTGACTTTGGCCGCATTTACTTGATCTTCATTTATGGGCAGGGTAAACGACCATATCTGAATAAATTAGACAACCAAAACACAAGTGAGCTAGCGACTGAGGTTTCTAAAGTAATATAAAGGCTCAATTGCACCGCGGTTCATTTTATCTAAGCGTGCAATCTGAATGCAAGTTGTGCTTTTAGAGAGGCTTCAGGTCCAAGCACTTACTAAAAGGAAGTTGTTAAGAAATACTTGAAATTTTTCTGATTTATCAAGGTCAATGTTAGAGTTTTCTCTAAAATCACTGCAAAATATTAGCTAATATAAATTTTTCGTCAATTTTACAGCTTTTTCGATGTAATTTATGAGACATGTTAAGTTGTAGGTGTCGGAAGTGAAACAGCCTTCTCAAGAAAAAAAGAAAAACGAAATCAAGATAAGCACGTGTGACATTATCATTTTGTGCGTCAACGCTGAAAGAATAATTTCAGATGTTTGTTTTAAACGCAATCTGAAATGAATTTCAGGAAATAAACTTACATGGAAAACAACATAACCGGTCCTTTCCACTTTTTATAGAGTGCATAACTATAAAAGCTTTATGATCAACAATCCACAATCGATTATGGAATGTTTGCAGGTGCATTCAAAAATCCTGAATTTTTCTTGTTTATTTTGAAATACATAAAAAAGTTTTGCAAAAATTAAGAACTCAACTAAACATGACTGGGTTTAATCAAAACATTCTGTCAAGGCTAAATTTCAATGTTAAAATTGCAAATATGTAGCAAAAAGTATTTCATACATTGCAATTTGTTTTTTGAAAAGCCTTTGCATATTATACAAAGCAGGGGCGGATCTAGCATTAAAATTAGGGGGTGGGGTCATCCTACTCCAAAATAAAAATACAATACTGTTGTTAGTTTTGTATGTTTGCAGTGGTTTGCAGTTTTGCACATTCGATGTTGGTTTTATCGTTTAAGTGACTACGATTCCGTAAGCATGGGAAAGAGGTATGCAGACGTGTTTTGTATACAGACCTCATTTGTTTTTAATTATTGTAATGTTTCATGACGGTAGGATATAGGCCAGTTGACACTGGTGGATATCAATCAGCGCTAATTCATAAGTAGCTGATTTAGTCCCAGATTTTAATAATATAGACTGCTAGCAGCAGGCCATTCCCACACAAAGTTTTTGAAGCCAGCATAATTATGGGGGCAGAGGGGCAAAATATCCCAAATTACTGTCATGTTGCGGGATATTACATAATTAGGACTACCATAAAATTCTCTGTATTGTATACATTTTTCAAATTAAATTAAGAGCTCCAACAATTTATGTGGTGGGCATACAGTTTTAAAGTTATTAATACCACTTTTTAAACTTTCTGAATAAGCGTTAAAAACATTCTTCTGAGTAACGATTTTGTCAACCTTTATCGATTATTATATCATTAGGTAGTCAGAAAAACGAAGGTAAGCAGAGGTACTATAAGTTTCTTAATTTTTCTTGAGGAGTGGCAGTTTTGGCATCATAAAAAATTAACAGTATCAGAATAAGTTTCTAATTATCGACGACGAATGCATTATACGTTCCTAAGTAAAGGAGCAAAATAGGTAATACCCTAATGTCAGAATATCTCAACCATTAATTCACTTTATTATAAATTTAGTTGCTATAGCCAGAATCATAATCAAGTATCTTAGCACTAATCCGAATACCTGAATAATGCTTGGTCTAAAATGAATCATTCCTACATACCTTATGAGAACATATTTCCATGGTGCGCTGGAAACTAAAATTTTTATTGTTGAAACTCGATTATCCGGGATGCCTGGTTTCGAGACTTTCCCGGAAAATCGAAAATCCCGGTGAATAGAACGAGCTCAGTAAAATAAAGGAAAACAGGTTTTTTTTTTATAATAAACTCAAATTATATTTTAATACAAAAAAAAAATGTACATAACACAAATAAAATTTCCATTCGAATATACACATACATAAGTACATAAGTAAAGTTGATATTTATTTTTTAGGCAGACATATTACTATGTATTTACTTGCCAAAAGAATCATTTATAGTTGTTTGCCTTGAAGTTTGTTGCTTGTTTTTCAATAACCTCTCTTGGATCCTGTATAATTGCATCGTATCTTGCATAGTGATTCCCTGAAGATTTTGGTCTTCCAGGAAGTTAATGAGTGTAGTACATGCTGTTATGGCTTGTGAAATCGTAGTTTTGTGAGGAGCTTCTTACAACTAGTATCTGAACTATCACTGTCAACGTCATTTTGAAGATTCAGGATTGTATTTAGAATTTCTTCGTCAGAGAATATTGGAGCATTATGGTCGCTCTCAAACCAGTCTGAGATCTCATCATCATCATAACTAAACTCAATAGTACTTTGTGGTATATCTGCAAAAAAACGTTCCATCTCATTATCTTGAGTTGGAGTTTCTGCTTCATTTCCCAGTAAAATATTACCCCAAGTATTTTTTAGGACGTCAGTAGTAACATCATCCCATGCATTAAAGAGACACCAAATTGCATTTTTATATTAAATAATTTTTGAAAGGAGCATAGATCTAAATCAGTTTCGTTATATATAAATTTTTTCATGACGTGTTTCCGATAATGACACTTCAAACTTCTTATTATTCCTTGATCCTGAGGCTGAATCAATGAAGTGCAATTCGGTGGTAAAAACTTCACGATCACATTGTCTCTTTGAAAATCAGATTCTCCTGGGTGAGCGGGACAGTTATCTAACAATAGTAAAATTTTACTGTCAACAGCCAGACCAACTTCTTTTAAATGATTCTTTGCTTCAGGTACAAAATTATTATTAAACCACTGTAAGAAAATTCCTGTGTGCCCCACGCTCTTCGGTTTGACTTATATATCACCGGGAGATTTTTAGTATTATTCTTAAAAGCTTTTGGTCGAGCATTTTTTCCGATTACAAGCAGCTTGCATTTGTGGGTTCCCGCAGCATTTGAGCAGGTCAAACCAGTGATACGCTCTTTACTTTCTTTTAATCCTGCGGCTGAACGCTAGTCATTACAGACCAATGTTCTTTTTGGCAATAGCTTCCAAAAATTTCCGCCTCGTGAGCATTATAAATTTGCTCTGAACTTTAGTCTTGTTTTTCAATAAAATTGGACAGTTCATCAATGAACACTGTTGCACTAATATAATCCGCAGACAATTTTTCACCAGTCGTTTTAAGACTATGAATACCGTAACGGATCTTAAATTTTCCAACCCATCCTTGGAAGTATTGACAAGCTGATCGTATATTAAGTTTTTCGTGAAACTCTTTTGCTATTTCAATTATTAAATCTCCAGATATAGGAGTGCCTTGGAAACGTTCCTGTCGGAAAGATTCATAAGTCGCCTTGTCTACCTGTGGACCTGTGGATTTTGAGAGGTTTTCAATACTTTGCGGTTTTCCAGGCCCTTAACGGCGTCACTTTCTGTATAAGATTTTAGGATTTCGTCCTGATTTTTTTTTTTAAATCATACAACGTTTGTTCTCCCACGCCGTATTTTTTGCTAATATCTTTGGACGGTATTACCAACCTTCAAAGAATAAATTATTTGCACCTTTTCTTTAATTGATAAAACTTTTCTCGCTCGTTTTGTCTCCGACATTATAAATGTATGCAGCAATATCGACGTATAAATATATTTTAGGAAAACAAGCTTAATAGTTTTATTCAATTAACTTACCTCAAAAACCAATTAAAAAGAGAGTACTGAAACGCTCAGCACTTCAAGAAATTTGTGAAACACACTCTTACTGAAAGGCAACGTTTACAAAAATTAGTTGGTTTTCCACAATCGCGATTAACCCAATAAATGTTTTCCTTTCCTACTGTAGGACGATATGCACTTTAAAACAGTAATATGACACAAGTATCTTCTACCACAGGCAAATTTTTCTACGAAAAATAGAAGGAAGACCAATAAAACAGGACAAGCAAAAACAAATTTTCTACGAAAGAGAGAAAAACAAGCATTAGAACAGATTACCAGCATATTAATTACGACCATAAATGGGCAAAAGTGTGCCTTCAGCATATGGGAACAACACTTCGACATTATGTAGAAATACCAACCAACTTTTCTCATTTCTCGATATTACCGGATTGTTCATCACGGATAATAGAGTCTTTCCCGGATAATGGAGAGAACTCAAAATATTATCGGAAATATGATTCATCTTGGATAATAGAGTCTTTCCCGGATAATGGAGAGTAATAAAAATAGTAGGAAATATGATTCATGCCGGATAATAGAGTTTTCGGTTAATCGAATCACGGATAATCAAGTTTCGACTGTATTCATATTTTTATATATTTTGTTTCATGGCTGTAATGCACTTAATCTTCTTTAAGATTTCTTTTTAAATTAATAAAAACCAATTCCGTATTAAAAATAAATATTAAAGCACACAATTTTTGTTAATAGCTTGAAATATTACTATAAATTATCAAGCTAATAACATATATTATTGCAACAAATAATTTCCTTCAATATATAACAATTTCACTTCTGGAAATATTTTTCTTACTTTGTGGCAGCACAAATTGCTTGCAACACAAAAAGCATATTTTATACTGGCTTCACTTTTTGCGAGCTGTCATCAGTCTACATATATATTGAAGTCTGTGGATTTAGTTGACATTCTGTGCTAGTGAGCTATGTAGTAAATTATATTGCCTTCTCTCATTCTTTTTCTCCCCACTTACCAGTCGCATTCATTTTAAAATAAGATCAAGCTCGTATATAGGCGAAATTGTGCCAGTTCTTCGTAGGGTTGTCACACTGACATGTATATAAATGTACTGACTGATCTCCTGTTTCATGTGGCACCAGTTTTGATTTCAAAAAGTCAGTGGGATTTACCACAAAAGTATTTGGGACTATTTGCATTGTTAAATTTGAATTATAAGGTGAAGGAAGTGTTTTTTACAAGGCTGTTTTGGTTGGAAATACCGCTGAATCGTTACAGTTCAGTGGGAAAGTATGCTCTCACGGAAAGAGACAGGAACATGTGGTGCGTGCCATTTGCTTTCATGCATTTTTGGTTCGACGAGCAGTCCATTTATATACATGTCAGTGGGTTGTCATAAAAAACTGCGTTTCTCACTACACATTTGAGCACTGCTTAAAAGGCGTTAGCTATAGAGAGCTGAAATTTTTTATTACGGCGTTTTCGCAATAACTGTAGATGTTGGTTGGAAAGTAGACTAAATCGGGCAGCTTCTTCGTTGAGTTTCCATATCAAAATTGTTAGAATTACAAATTTTTTACATATAGTAGGAAAACACTCAACTCCAGGCATTTTTCGGCTAACTGTTCCAGAAATAAATGCGGAAAAGCACTACCGATCTAATTTTCATAATTTCAAAAAAGAGGGATGGCTATATTCACTAGGTGTTTAGCCTTCCGCTAATATTGGTCTTAGAGCAATAATCACTTCTTTTTTAATTGTCAACACCAAAAGTTCACCAAAATTCGACCGATTTAATGTAAGTATTCAGTCTTTAAAAACTTGTAAGAGTTTGCATATCTTTAGGACACTAAAATCTTTCAAGCAATAAAACCAACAGCAAATCTTGCCAACAAGAAACAAAATTAAGCATTATTTTTGGTTTTGTCTGCAGTTACCTGTAGTTTAAAAATTAATCAGTCTTTCATTAAACTTGTGGTAAAAATTAAGTAATTTTCGTTTGGTTTTCTTTTAACGAACTTAGGCACACAAAGAATATTATTCATAATTTACCATAGATTTTATTTTGTTTTAATCGGAGACCAAAAAAATTAATTCTGCTCTAAGACGCAATGAATATGCCTTCACTGCATCTTTTAAGACTTTCAGTCCGGGGGACATTTTTATGGCGGCGGTCTCCGCTAATATTTGGTCTCCTGATTCTATTGTTCGTGAATTCATTCAAGGCCTTCATTGGCTTAAAAAAACTCATCAGTGAGATTTCATTTTATTACGGCAACATAACTGAACTTCGTTCGAAGACAACGCATCTTTTTGCTGGTCCAAGCAATGCTGACTTTGATATGATTTGCCTCACAGAAACTTGGCTTTGTAGTTGTATTCTGGATTCTCGATTCACTTCAATTAAGTTGTAGAAAGAGTTCGTTATCCAGGCTCGACAAAACCAAAGATTTGGTAATAATTCTTAATTCCTTAAGGAATCTGACAACTCTTTTATTACAAAACTTCTTTACTGCACGTTTGTTAGGTCGGTACTGGAATATGCTAGCCCCGTCTGGCCTCCTTACTACAAATTACAGATTAATCGCATCAAAGCTGTTCAACACAGATTCCTCCGATTTGCATTCCGTGGCCTTCCTTGGAGTAATCCCTTAATCCTACCTGCCTATGTGGACGACCGTTTGAATTTGATATCCTTGCAGATGCTGGAAAGCAGACGTAGTATCTGTAGAATTGTCACATTTTAAAGGGTTCAATAAATTCGCCTCTTCTGTATCAACCCGGATTCACTCACTCAGAAGCCATAACTTGCCCCATCTTCGTTACCATATTTTGGGAGAAAAAAAGATGAAGGCAAAATCAAAGAAGCAGATAACTTAACTAAACTCAAAGTTTCCAGTCTAGAAAAATTCAAATTAGTACGATCGAAATGCTCATTAAAAAGACGAGACATTGCAGTTAAAGGCTCGTTCGCTCCATAGTTGGTTCGATGGTAAGGAAGATTAGGAAGTTATGGCTTCTGAGTGAGCGAGTCGGGGTTGATACACCTATTGAGCTTAGCAGAAGAGGGGAATTTATTGTTTCATCTGCAAGGATATCAAATTCAAAGGGGTCCACATAGGAAGGCAAAATTAAAGAAATAAACAAATTTATTTTTTCGATTTTTTTTCATTTTGCAATTTAGCATGAAATGTTTTTTCTTGTAATGATTCACTGTTGATTGCATGACCAATTTTGAATAAATAATAAATATACAAAACTTGTCCCATTTGCTTGCAGGATTTTAATGCCTTAATTCTATGTTTATATATATATATATACATATAAGTGCCTGCACATATTAACATGCATCACCTTGCCGTAAAAATTTCCATAGGTCAATTTATCTTATCTTCTATTTTAAATTCTATTCAATTACTTGTATACGTGAAAAAAAAAATTGTTTGCAAGTATTTTAAAATATTTTCTGATGATCTTCCTAACTAAAATTCTGAGAAAAACTTATGCACATACATACATACATGTTACATGTATAGGTACAATATTATTCATTGAAATAAACTTGTCTGTTTTTATGTTTTGGATTAAAAATAATTTTTATAATTTTTTCAAATCGATTTATATAAATTTTTACAAATAACTCAATTAATTAAATATGCGGCGGAGGTGACCTCTACAAGAAGCCCCCCCCCCTGGATCTACCACTGGATACAAAGAAAAAATTCTCTTTTCATTTCGTATTTCATAGTGATCGGTGATACGATCTGATCAGCAATTAGAATTTTGTAACTACACTATACTAGTTCCGGAAATGGCGGGCAGTAACGTGGAGTTGGTACCATGGAAAGGATAAGCAAGGATAAATTTTTCAGATTCATTAACCGGATTAAAGATGAAACATTTCATCTTGATAGCTGGGACGGTTGCGGTACATACATTTTGTTTCTGTAAGTGGGTTGTTGCTATTACCGTGACCACTATCGGAACGGTGTGTTTCAGCCTTTACTATCAATTAGAACCTACATTGATTATATATATATATACTTTGATATCATTTGCTGGTCAAGGAATTACACCAAAGTGCATCAAGTATATTCCTACCAGTGTCTGCCTATATTGACGATACAGTGATAAATATTGGAGCACTGGGAAGGAATGAAACGTGTTATCTACAACGTCATGGAAGCGCATTGAATGTGATGACGGCATGTGGACCACATACATGCTTTTATGGTGTAGATGTGAATTAACCTGCCAGTCGTTTCCTCGATGTACCTGTTTACTTTCCTTTCCTTGTTTTTTTTTAGCTTTTCACTTTAAAATCAAATTGTATCTATTTATTTTTCTATTTACCACCTTGTGACAAGTGTAGATATTTTTAACAATTTCAGACTCACCAAAGTTAGCTTGATTGCCAATAAAAATTCTGATAACCTGGTATATATCTGCAATGTGTGAGTTTGTATACCACGCCAATTAAGGATTGCATGCGAATCAATTCGAAAACAAGTAAAAAGCTGTAATTGGTCTAACTAAGACCAATTCTTGTGATACCCCCTAGATGCAATTTCGTATGGTCCACCCATTACATTAGTGCAAGTTTGACCGTTGAAGTGGTTTTTCGCATATATTTGTAGAACAGTTCGACGGACAGTAAAAATGATAGTGACCAATTTTATAGGATTTCATATTCTGAAGAACTTTTCAGTAAATAAAAACGTTTAAGACTGATCGTTTTCACAGTATACGTAAATAGTAAAAATTTTGATATATTGCCAAGATTGCCCGATTTACCCTATTTTTTAAATAATATTTACTACATATTCTTATGAAAACGCGTTTAACATAATTTTAACTTGACGCACTCTCAGATATTGTCCAAATATATAGTAAAAAACGAAATTTTTGTACGACAACCCCACGAAAGAATTTGCCCAATTTGTAAGAATTTGCCCAATTTGTAAGAATTTGCCCAATTTGTAAGAATTTTGAACTTAAATTTACTACTTTATTTAAAACCCTACACAACTACACGTGTTCTAGAGGACGGACAGATGGACGCACAGATGGACGGACAGGCGGTCGGACAGGCGGACGGAAATGAACGTAATAACAAACTTATTGTACCCTTTGGATTTTAGCTAGGGTATAAAAATACCGCAAAAAATTCGGCTCCCTATATCCCGCAGGTTTCGATTATGGATTGCAGTCGTTATGGAATACTCCATAATCGAAGCCTGTGGGACTCACTGAAAATCAAATTTGATGTAAAACAAGGATATATCCCGTCATTAGAAGAAGTCATAATAAAAGCGAACTGAGCACCCGAATAGTTCGGTGCAGATGCAGAGAGTAATTACTTATGGCTAGTCTTTCGCGCAAGCCCAGTGCCTCCAAGAAAAACGTTGTTTTTATATACTTATATACATATATCCAGAGTAATACGACAATTATAGAGGAATGCGCTATCAGTTTTCACCTTAGCACGAAATATGTTCGCAATTTTAGATAACTTGTTAAATAGTAGTTTGCAAGGTCTTCAGTAGGTGTTGAAAAATTCCATTTATGGCAATATCTGTTGATAGGCCTTCCCACTCCACTCAATCTGTTCACCTCAAGCAAGTACGGATTCCCTGAAACTTTCCATTGATCTTTACTTTAAAAACTTCTTTACCAATAACTAGAAGTGTCCTCAAGTCAGTTGCGTCGGGCATGTTTTTAAACTTCAATTCAACTCAAGACCAGCCAAAGTTAAACGATCTAACCTCGTTGCAGTTGTAGTAGGTGATTCGTCACCGTTATTTTTTAATACCAAATGCATTTATGAAGGCCGTTAAATTGCCAACGTTGCACAACTTCTATTCATTTCGCAGACAAGAAATTGATTTGTGTTAACATGCGAATAATTAATATGATTCGTATTAATTTAGTTTGGCTAATGATACTCTTAATCATAACTGCCTTAGTTTAAATTTACAAATGAGTATGCAATTATTCTTGTTATAGGTTCCCCGAAACTCATTTACTTTGAATTTGCACGAGATTGCACACTTTTTACTTAATATAATCTCGCCAGTAAAAACGTCTTAACTATGAAATTCTCTTAATTACACTATTGCACCAATTTCAATTATCTATTACGATATATCTACATATGTACCTGCATACATAAATACGATAATCACCTTGACGTTCGTAAAAGCAAAAGTATACGCAGTGTTTCTTTATTCTTCTTGTGTAGAGTTATGTAGAGACGAATAATCGAGTGAAACTATCAATATCTTCTAGTTGCTTGCTAATTATCATCATTAGCCAGCTGTCAATTAAAATAAACAAATAAGTCACATTCCAGACCCTCCTTCCTACAAGATTTATTTATTTCCTCTGATCGATGAATAATAGTGTAAATTCGACTCAAGCATCAAATGAGGACACCGTACTTACAGCAATTTCTTCATTCTAAGATTAACTGATTTATGATTTGAAATAAAAATCAAATAATGAAAAAATATATTACAGATCATTACACAGATTATTAGTAATGTAACTACTAAACTGTAACCCCCCCCCCCCCCATAAGGGACTTTTAAGAGAGCTCTTAACCTCTTAAATTTAGCAAGTAGAAGATTTTAGCAGAATTAGTATTCTACATAATTTTTTTTGGGCAAATTGTAATTTTAAGAGGTTAAGAGGCTTTGGGGTATCTGAACACTCCCTTTTCAGTCAGCCCAGCTGTTACACTTTGCAAGAAGGATCAAGAAGAAGAAATTTTTGGCGAGGCAATCCGGGTAGCCAGATATGACATATAACCGACAAAACAACGACAAATTATGTGACAAATATGATTTGAAACTGCGGTCAGGGTTGACACCAATTGTCACATAAACCATATTTAAGATTGTCACAGTAATGTTAATAAATTCTGTGACATTTGATTCACTTATATTTGTGACATTTAAATGTCGACATTTTGTCAAACTGTAATAATAGTAACTATATAGATATAGGTAGAGAGGTATTTAAAACAGAAGTTTAAAAAAAAATACACAAATTTTTCAACATTTTTTATTTTATTATGAACATTTTAAAATAAAATTTAGTGCAGGGGCAATATTTATTGCGGATAGTTTTATATCTGGAAACAATGAAAAATAAAAACAATTGGATCTGTAATTATAAGAAGAATTAATAATATCAATTTACCTATGTACTACATCATTGAGGGCGAAATGTATTTTCTTCCGCAAGCTGATCTCAAACAGTCGGTTAATAACACGACGGATGGCGTTTTTAATACTTTTCTCATCTAATATTAACTCACAATCAATCGCACGTTATTCTAGCAAAATTAGTCATCATACAACGGAATTTTGTCATATTTTGTTCACAGTTTCTTGTGAAATTTTTGTTAATAAAAAATGAATATAAATGTCAAAATATTGTGTGAAAATTCATTTTCACAATTATTTCTACTCTTTTGTGACAAATTTTCGACATTATTTTGTGATGACATTACTTGGCTACTCGGGAATGATGGCGATAGAGCCAGCCCACACGTAGTTAGCACGAAGTATGCTAATTTTCACACTTGTGTCTAGTCATTTCATCAAATTTGCTACGCCGTACCTAGTTTCTTATATGAATATCGAGGATAATTGTGTGCGCCTTTAATCAAGTTACAATTGTTGATTATTGTACCTATGATAAATTCACAGCACGTTATCATAATTGAATTAATATTTTATCACCTAAATCGCAGGCAGAGAATTCCATAGTCGTCATAACGTCCAACAGGATTTTCGTATAAACCTGTAGCAAAATAATTAATTGGCCAAAACTTTAAACTGACGATACCATTGTCGTGTAATGCAGATTATCGTAAGTCAAGTTGTTCTTCATATTCCTCAAAACTATCCTCTGTGCATGGCTCATATTGTACAATTATTTTATATTTCACAAACTTGTACATTATATATGTAATATATACGTAGTATATAAATATGTGCTTACTTTACAGCATTTTTATTCATAATTTCTGTATTTGAAACAAAACTATAACTAAGTATAACCTCTTCCATTACTGAAAATAGAGAAGAGATTTAAGCGTACCTCGATGAGCAGCACTTATGTTAAGAAATATTATACATCTATTTTTGTTTGCTAGAATACCAAAACTCTTTAAAAAAAATCTCCACAAAAGTTCAGAGATCAGCTGACGTCCGACATCTCTTAACTGTTTACGGAGAATACCAATTTCTGCTGACGGGCTTTGACAGCCCAGTTAAGAGAAACTCTTATCTCTTACATAGAATCAAGAGGTTAATTTGAACTCACCACGGCCGTTAAAATTAAGTTTCAGTACGAACCGGCACCGGCATTTGTCGTTCACATATAACGACATAAAACGGAAAGGAAACTTTCAGTTAAGGCAGGTATCGCGAGAAAACTATAGAAAAGAGATATCACGTTAACTTCGCAACTATACCATCAACCGACTAATCCCTGCCTGATTTTTAGCCACCGATAGCGCCCGAAGTTTCCGTTACGTGCAAGTATCTGCCGGTGCCGGTTGCTGTGAATTCAGGTCGCTGCACACTTACCGTCACAGCACGAACCGGCACAGACTAGCAAAAATTTTTATATGCAACCAAATTAGCTAATTTATTTTTCCCGCGGACGGGAATCGAACCTACACTTGTTAGAATCGGTCAATGATGGAGAAATAAGAATTTTAAGAACTTTTATTTTTAATGATTCTAAATCAAATTTATAAATACAAGAAGAAAAAACAACCGCATCGTCCGGGATTTGAAACCGGGACCGATTCTAACAAGTGTAGGTTCGATTCCCGTCCGCGGGAAAAATAAATAAAATTGAATTTACAATTTATTTGTGCGCTTTCATCGTTACTGGTTAATGCCAGCTGAAAGCAAAACGTGGCTTAGTAGGCTAGTTACAAATTTGATAAATGCAAGAAGGAAAATCATCTGTCTCGTTAGCTCAGAGGTAAGAGCAGTCGCCCGGCAAGCGGAAGGTCCCGGTTTCAAATCCCGGACGAGGCGGTTGTTTTTTCTTCTTGTATTTATAAATTTGATTTAGAATCATTAAAAATAAAAGTTCTTAAAATTCTTATTTCTCCATCAAATTAGCTAAGTCACATCAAACGGCACCGACAGATACCGGCACGTAACGGAAACTTCATTGCCGGTCACTATCGGTGGCTACAAACTAGACCGGCATTTGTCGATTGGTGGTCTAGTTTAAAAGCTAATATGGGATCATTTTTCTATAGTTTTCTCTCGATATTTGCCTTAATTGAAAATTTCCTTTCAATTGTATGTCGTTATATGTGCACAAGAAATGCCGGTGCCGATCGATGCATGCCTGTGTCGGTTCGAGCTGTGCCAGGAAGTGTACATCGACCTTTAGTTAACTTGTTTTCATAGAAAAATATTTTTCCTATCTGTGCCGGTTCGTGCTGTGCCGGTAAGTGTACATCGAACTTAAGACGGGGCTTACAAAGATATTGTAAAAAAGCTGCGTTCTTTATGTAAGGGTCATAAATTCCTTAGATCATCTCTTTACAAATTCTAACAGTCCCACAGTTTTTAAAAGTTTGGAAATAGTCTTGCCGTCCCTGGTGTAATCGAAGTATATCTGGTTATTTTCGTTTTTCATTGATGTAAATAATAGCGTACCAAGATATCTACCTTGATGCATACACTAGTTATGTTGGTTGTTGGATTCAAAAAAGCACCATAAACTAAAACATGACTTGTGCGTGCGATGAGTTAAGTATGATCAAATAACAAATAGAAAAACTAATTTTGATCATACCCGAAATGAATATCCATAAATAAAATCGGCTCTCGGCTTTGAAAAAGTTCTCGTTAGATCGTTTAAATAATTTTTAGCATGGCTTTCTAGAACGGTTCGTCGATGGTAAATATTTCATAACCATTTTCAGTGGCTTTCTTCAGTATATATTAAAAACGTCTGTAATTGATCGTTTTCTTAGTATACGTTTTTGGTATTGCTATCGTTGTTGTCTGGGGATTTTTGAGGTGATGGATTACCCAATTTATCCCAGTGTTGCAAAATCGCAATATAAATGTATTTTTACTTCCTCTCCTACGAACGCAATCAATTCCCAGTTTTACGTTTTTGCAACACATAATTTCTTTACTATTAGTAAATAAAAAAAGAATTAAATCAATCGAATTTCTTAGCTTTATAATAATTGCAGATCAAGTAAAATTTTGCAAAAAAAATAAATCGGGATGAAATGGGTTAAGTTTAAGTTAAAAATTAGAAATTCAAGGTGGCAGTACAGAGTTGATGGCAATTTTGTCATTTAAATGTGCTGAAAATATGCGTTTTCTTATTAGTTGCGCTCAAAAAAATAGACATTTCTTTTAGTCTGTGTTTTCAAAACTGTGCCTTCTTTCCTTAAAAAATCGTTGATTTTTTCCATATGTATATTTGGTCGTGGGCTGTAGTGGGAAGCAGCGCTGTTTTGTAATTCGACTATGCAACAAGTCGGTCCGATGCTTCACTAGACTGAACGTTTCACCTCTGCCTGAAGTAGTCAACTAGACGCCAAAAAGATATTCCAAGCCTGCGATGAAAGAAACTGCGGCACCACCTTATATGGTCTCAATCTCTGAAATAAAGAACAAAGAGACAGTCTATCCATAACAATACGTAGAATGTCACACTGTGTATGTAGCGTTAGCTAGTTAGTCAAATAACCCTTCTAAACCCAGGCTGTCCATATGCTAGACTGGAGAGAGTCTAAACATAGTCAAATCTTAATCTACTTGAATACGGATTGACTGATGGAGATGACTTCAAACTTCAGACTGTTCTTGAAACAATCTGAAAGAGCGTTCGTGTCAGGTGGTAACACACTATTGCCAGTTGCTGTAAACGTGCAACAGACGTGTCGAGAGAATCCTATGTCGATACGGCGGAGAAATGGTAGAGATATCACAGCTCGCAAGATGTCGGCCTGCTTATGTAGTCGATATTCGTAATGATAACAGCCTCTCGCGGTAAACTCAATGTCGACTCTGAGGAAATGGGCTTGCCCTCACCTCAGGCCTGAAACACAATTGGAGCTTTTCAGCCAGCTTTATGCTAAAGCTGACTGAAAAAGGCCAATTGAACACAACAGGCGTTTTTGACATTTGCAACTTTAACTTGTTTATGTTGAGAACTTTTGTTAAGGAACGACAGTTAATGCATCCGATTTTCTAAAATTACTATAAATTCATGATTTTTTGGATAGTTTCGAGATGTACTAATTATATGTAAAAATAATACTGAGGTTTTTTTTTATGTCCCACAGGAATTGCTTATTTTTTACTCATTATAATAGTTTTCTTCCATTTTAATATTTTTGGTAGCTGTTTACTTCCTAAATCTGTCAACAGAAGCTATTCTCATCTAATATTCGACATTCGCACTGTTGGCAACATAAAAAATTCCCTCAAGTTGGCAGTCAGTCGGCTTGAAGTTTGCAATTTGATCAAATCTCAGGCCAGCTTGAAGCTGACAAAAAAGTTAAAGCTCCAATTGTGTTCTTCTACATTGATTTACATTGTCAACAAATCTCAAGCTGACTGAAAAGCTTCAATTGTGTTTCAGGCCTCAAGCAAGTTGAGTCTTTGTTCGGTATGCCACCTTGCGGTAGTGGCAAAGATAACTTAACAATAAATGCGAAGGCCCAATATACGCGTCGCGTCCGGCTCGTTTTCCGCTTCTTTCGCGGCAGACGCGTGTAGGTTTTGAGCAAGACCAAACGAACGCGTCGCGTAGGTACTCCTTAAATTTATTTATAAAAATGAATAGTGATAGAAAAGCTTGAGATATTAAATAAAAGTGAAAAAATGAATATATCAGAGCTATTAGTTGTTGCAGTTCTTACATTTTCAACTTACGAAGCATATAAACAATATAAAATCAATCAAAAGAACTGTCAAATCCGGCAATCACGGCAGCCATTTATCCAGCACGAACTTAAACGCGTGTATTCTATTGAACCATTGAACTGTCAACGCGACGCGACGCCTGCCGCGTTCATTGGGTTTTCACCGTAAGTTAAGAAGCAGGCAAGATTTCCGAGTGTTTTACATTTAAAATGCACTCGGTTAGAAAACAAAGGGAAAAGAAGAAAAAATAAAACTTTTATGGATAAAGATAAAAAATGTGAAAGCGCAGATTGCATGTAATGAAACAGAATGGCAAATGATTCATTTTCGTAAATGATTGAAATGTTCCAACGCTTTTGTGAAAACAGGTTTTTCTGAAATATTGACAGGGTTTGGTCGGATGTTGTTGCTGTAATGGACACATGTTATTGCGTGCTGTACTCATATGACATTTGAACGGCACGTGCCTTTTACATTCATTTTGCTCTGAAGAGATTAAGTGAGAGAAACTCATAAAGGATTCTCTGATGTTTTTGGGAAAAATGAGAATTTCATTTGGGAGGAATTTTATAACTCCTTTTAGTACTTTAGCCAGAGAGAAACTTATGTTTTTCTTAAAAAAGTGATGTAGTGTGACCCGAAGTACATTGTTATGAATAGTTTGATAGGATTTTGAGGGCTTCAAAAAGATTTTATCATTTGGGTAATCCTACGTTCTCTCGATTTTTATTTTTAGCTCGTTGTCTCAAACACACTACAATACTTCATAGCAAAGTTCTTTTTTCCCATACATGTAAAAGACGAAAGCATATGACATTATTTGTTTCATTCTAAAAAACACGAAAAATTTCCAATTTTGTTCGGCTGCTTCTTATCTTCTTATTAGGTTATCTTTGGTAGTGGCACCCTGTGGATAGCCGTGCTGGAAAAACTTGGGTACAGAAATAACTCTGTAAAAGAAGATACAATCTAGGAAAAATGGAAGCATCAACAACTAGACAGCATCAGTAAATAGGCCGCTATCAAAGTAATTTCTGCTTTATTTAAAATGAAATCGACCTCCTTAATGACGGAAATATGTTGGGAATTTCTCCTCTTTTATAATATCTCGTTTACAAATAATTTCTTCTTATTAGCTGACACTAAAAAGACTTCTGACTTACTTGATACTAATATTTTTCATAATTACATTTATAGTTTTTTTTAGCATCTTAAACGTGGAATACTTAAAACGCTCTTTTCCATTTCTCAAAATGGCTTTCTCTGTGTTTAGTGCAAACCCTACACAATGCGTCGTCAAGCCGCCACATACACTATATCTGAATTCAGTTTTGTGGTGGTGAGAGACAAAAATATATGCTTTTCCAAAATTCTTCGTTTCATGTCAGTATCTGAAATATTGCCGTGATCTTCAGGTCAAAATTATAAAAAAATGTTGAAATATAAGCTGCGAACAAAAACAGTATCTTTCACATTTAGCCGTAACAAATCTCCAAAATTGCTTAAGATTACTTCACAAAGTCATTTTAAATTTCCTTAAAAAGTCATTATAAGAATCTTCTTAACATAAACTGCGTAACTTAGAGTAAACTACGTAATCATCATAATTCTTCGAAAAGCATCTACTAAGTCTTGATTTGAAAGTTTTATCAGATGGTTCTACTTAGAGATAGGTTAGGTTAGGTAAGAGGAGTGCCACTGGACAACCAGCCAGCCTCACTTAGACCTCCAACGGGTCCATTGTGCCCCTAGACCTCATGGGATAATCCTTCAAGCCGCGGATTTATCCTGCTTTCCTTGGGAAACTCAGGATATATCCAAGACCTTTAACCTAGATCCATCCTGCCTTACTCAGAAAACTCAGGATGTCTCTGAACTTTATACTTTGAAGCTCCCCCAGACTTGAAAAGAAGTAGCTACCTAGTAGCCTACCTCTTTTATTCATCAGAGCGGGGCATTCGCAAAGCACATGTTTGACGGTTTCAATTTCCTCCAAGTCCCTACAACTCCTGCAGAAATCGTTTGCCGCTATTTCTAGTCTTCTAGCATGGTCCCCTATGGCCCAGTGACCCGTCATGACCCCTACTAGATTCCTGGTATTTTCTCTGCTGCTATTAAGCAGTTCCCTTGTCCTTTTCCTGTCATATGCAGGCCACAATTGCCTCGCAATACGACAGGTATCCCTGGTGGTCCGTCGGAGGCCTGCCTTTAGATAGACATCCCTGATGATTTCCTATTTTAAAGCTCCGATTGGGATCCTTACGTAAGCTACAGCTGCGGAGCTATCCAATTCGGAGCCCTTTTTGGCCAACTCATCAGCCATCTAGTTGCCTGAGATATCCTTATGGCCAGGTACCCAGCTTAGGGTCACCTTGTGCCTTACAGTCAATTCCTCAAGCCTTGTTTTGCATAACTGCACCAATTTTGATTTTACCAGCCCAGCATCCAGCGCCCTTATGGCTGCCTGGCTATCAGTATATATGCAGATGTGCCATGCGGGCTCTCTGCACATGGATACCAATGTTGCCGCCTGATAAATCGCTGTGGGCTCTACCTGAAAAACACTGCATTTGTCAGGCAGTCTATAAGACTCGTGCCACTGGAGATCTCTAGAGTACACTCCAGCGCCTGTGCCCGCACACATCTTGGAGCCATCCGTAAACATAGGATGCAACGACCACCTCCTTCCCCTCCCAGTCACTTCTGGTACTTGATAGTCTGTTTCTACCCTGCAATCCCTACAGTCTACCTTCTGGAGTATATTGGAGTGCCCAAAACCCCTCTCCGTCCACCAGCCCCCCGCTCTCAGACTGACAGCACTAGTTGCCGCAACACCCTTACAATAAAGTCCCAGTGGCAATAGGTCAAGCATGACCTCCAATGCCGCCGTGGGCGGCTCTCTGGATTTTTGACAGCACATCAAGGTTACAGTTCCTCGTCAGTGCCGTCCACCAGACCGTAGAGCCGTAGCAGAGGATTTGCCGAACTATGGCTGTGTACATCCAGTGTACCACCCTGGGTTTTAATCCCTAGTTTCCGCCAAATATTCTCTTGCACGTGTAGAAGGCCTCTACTTAGAGATAGACAATGAACAAAAATTAAAGCTTAAGTAGCATAAAAAGGTTTACAGCCGAATCTATACCGCACTTGCTTAGAACATTCACCCAATCACAGACACAAGATCAACCTTTAATTTTGAAAAAAGATAAGCTTTAACAATAATTATATGAATCAAGAGTAAATTCAAGTACAGAATTGAAGCACAGAACAGTATGAAATGCAGGAATATTATAATATTAAAGAACCGAAGGCGAAAGTACCACGGGAATAAGCACAAAACACCAGGTCAAAAACCTCATCCAGGTTATTAATTTTATAAGCTGCGCGAAACTATTAGATGCGATGTCTTAATGATTAACAACAGAGGAAGAGACTAGAAATCTCATCATCATTAGAGGAAGCATACCAACTAGTAAAAGGCATGTTAAAATCATCAAACAGCACAAGATCATCAGAGGGAAATATATTATTAATGAGACTGCCTATGCGAATAATTCGCAAAAACCAGGAGGTAAACTAGACAGTGGCAACGTATAAATGTTATTGCGGAAACTTAAAGACAGGGTATATGAGCTCCAGGTCATTAGAGTCGACAGCATCGAAAAGCATAAAGGAATATAGTATCGAACAGCATAGATATAACAGCCTCAAACACGAGAATTCAATGGTTAGATAGCAGGAAGGAATCCCGAATTGAAAAATTCTACATTTATAGCCAAATTTCAGTCAAACAGATCACGTTGAAACAGCACACTCAGTGGACCCAATGAAAAGGAGCGTCATTTTAAAATGGAGTCTTTGAAACAGCAGTAGAATCTGGCCGGTTTATTGAGAGCAAATTCACGATCGATATAGAAACAGCACATTTCAAAATTGATTAAAGCTTCAAATGCAGTAAGATTATTCAAAATTGAAAGCTAAAATTTTTGTGATTGTGAGTGGGCAGATTTGGTATGAATTAATCAAGACCTAACCACTATGGTATTACCACATTGTTTTTATAACGATTGGCGCAAAAGTATCTAATGATCCTACAACTTCTTTTCTAAATTAGAAAACTAGAATTAGTTTTTTATATATGTACATTTGTGCCATGAAATTTCGTCGCATTAGGATTTGAAGATGATGTCTCTTAAATGGTGACCTCCAGAGTTTCCAGTTTCAGCCCTATTTATGACATTTTTCCATAACTTGCCGTAACACTTCCTGCGATATGTTCCTTAATTCTTGATGAATGTTTTCTTTTAGGGCTGCGAGAGGCTGTGGCTTGTTCACATACACCAGTGATTTCAAATAACCCCAAAGAAAGAAGTCTGGACAGGTTAGATCGGGAAATTCCCAATTGCGTGCCACGTTGCCTCGTTGATGTTTCTGGACACTCTTCCACATCTTCGCGAATAGCATCGATATTTTCGGCTGAATGGTCTGCCAGACTTAGGTCTATCCAATGTTGCGCCAGTTGCTTCGAGGCGTGTGGTATAGCGTCGCATTGTGCGACCAACCGGTGCCGGACTGCGGGGAAATTCATGTTGTGTTTTTATCACTTATGAGTTATTCGGTAAAAACATTGACATATCGAGATTCCTTTTTAACTTTTGTAGAAGTTCTTGACGGCTTGAAGTTGACGCCTCCTTTGTGAAAAGCTATTCCATGATCTTGGGGAGTATAACGGTCCATGTTTATTTTTGGTAATTTTACAATTATTTAATACACCATTTTCAATATCACAATGACAGGAGATGCCATATAAAAAAAATATAAGTAATTTCTATATAGTGCCAGTACTTTTGCGCCACCCATTGCATACAAAAGACTAACTTACTATGACTTCAAACAGTACCGAAATGTTTTGTCTATAAGCAAAGTGATATTTAAAAATTAATTAGCTTCAAAATTGTAATAAACATGTATATTGCAAATTATGATGAAAGCGTATATAAATTCAACATCAAAACGTATCAAATTGGTTTTGATGTACCAATACCAGTCTGGTCTGATTTAATAGATTACCGCCCAGCAAAAACTGGAAGCGCTCAAAGACGAATGCAGGAGCGCTCCTTTGGAAGCTTGCAGCGCTTTCCCACCGTATTCTTGGAGCGCTTATAGGGTAGCACTCTTGCAGCGCTTGTAGGGTGCCACTCTTGGAGTGCTTTCAAAGTGGGGCTTTTGGAGCGCTTGGAGGGTAGGATTCTTTGAGCGCTTGTAGGAAGTACAGACGGAATCAAGATAAGGGCTTTATTCAAAGTTTCAGTTTTATTCTGAATGCGCTCCGATTAATTTAAATTAAAATAAATTTCAATTAACCGCACACTTCAACTGATTACTAAAGAATGAAAATTCTGCTGCGCCTTCAGATGCATATGAGTCATCTTTTCACAACAAACCATAGATAGGTTATAAACTCAGAGAACAGATGTGCTTCCGCAAAGCGTCCTTTGGTTATGCTAAGAGAGCTCTTCGGAAAAAATTGACACTTTTGTTGCGCTTTCAGATGCATATGAGTCATCTTTTCATACCAAAAAACGAATGAGCTTAAAAACTCAGAGAAGACATCTGCTTCCGCAAAGATCACTTTGGCTATGGTAAGAGAGCGTTTCAGAAAAGATATTTTCTGGCTATTTTGTGGAAGCGCTTCCCTCTATAAGCGCTTGTCATACTTCCAGCTGGGCGGTTTATTAAGTTTATGCCTTGCATTGTTCCTTACTTGTAACATTGATACATAGGCATTCATTTTAAATTTCATTTTGACATTATCTCAATATCCGATCGCTTTGGAAACTCTAAACCAATCTGTTAAAGATTTCTAATCGCATAACAAACAAACTCAACTTAACTTTCTAAACTTTTGGAATGCTTTCGATTGTATTGATCACGGGGTCTTTCTGGGTAAATTAAAAACTCCGTTTGGTTATTTTCAAACTTCGTTTACTCTAATATTATATGAACAATCGGTTCAAGTAAGTAAATGATAATAACTAGTTGTCTTAAATTATCCCGTTTTGCTGCGGAGTACCACAGGGATTAATTTTAGGTCCACTACTATTTTCTCTGTACATATATTAATGATCTTAGCGAAATGAGCTTGAGCTTTTAAAATGCAATGTATGATGCTGTGTACAAATCTACTTATCAAAGACGAAGAAAATATGTTAAATGATCTGTAATACATATAACAGTTCAGGTCAGACATACAACTCAATGTGAAATGTTTAATAACTTAAGGCAACATAAAAAGAAGACTGACAATCTAACTTATCTAAAAAAGCATTTGGTAATAATTATTATGGCACTTGTGAATTACTTGTCATAGCCTTTATATCTCTTTGAATTAGGGAACTATTCCAATGAATAAATTACGAATGGAAATATATAATACCAGCTAATTTCAAGATGTCTCCTATAGTTGCTATCCAAGATGCTTAGAGTAACTATGTAGAATAAAAAGTCATATTTATCATTCTTGGAAGACTCGAACCGAATGTGAAATTACTCTTGTACGAATATGTAGAAATGTGAATTGACTATCAAGCAGCTCTTAAATGTGCAAAAATGTTTAAAATAGGTTACGTGTTCCCCAACATGCACCTACTAAGCTAGCTCAGGAGATGGGGATGGTTTTATTAGAAATGGGTGCAATGTGATTTTTATCTAGTAGGGTAAATCACAAATACTTGATTTATTTAAATCACACAAATTATTAATTATATATTGTATATAATATTGACCGTAAGCAAAATAATTAATAATAATAATAATTACCGAAAAAAAATAAGGAAAGATTAAGTGCAACCTAACTAAAGCTTTTAAGCGCTAATTCATCGCCAGCCATATAATACATAATCAAAAAAATATGTATATGCAAAACAATATATATGTAAAAAAAAACTAAGTATTCTATTCACTTTAAAAATTTTGAAGCTCCCAGGTGTCTCGACCATGAGATTATAACACAAACAAAATTACATATCTCCCGACGTGGTCCTGAACCCCATTTCGGTTTTCCAAATTATTAAGTTTTCTTGTTTCTTCTTTATTTTCCCAACATTTGTTGTTTTCCTTTATTACTTTCGTTTTAACTTTTGTTCTTATATTCTTTTGACTTTTAATCACTTATCTTATTTAAAACCATTTTAACTCTGGACAGCCATTTTAACCTGAAGTCGAACAAGACTCAAGCGAAACAGAACTTTTGTTCCAATGCAAGTCTGCACATTTTCCATAATTTTGCTTTTTATTATTAGACGTAATTTAGTACATGCGTTTAAATAATTGTTCAACAAATGCGTTGGATTTGTTTAACAGTTCGTTCAGAGTTTTGTACTAAAATGTCAATGATGAGTTCCTTAGTATACTTGGGAACTTGTTAATGCTATGAATTGGGGCGCCTAGGCCTCCAGAAACATGCGGATAGTTGTACTATTGTACCTTCTCCTAAGGTGGTTAGGCAAAATTGAGTCTTCTGACGAGCTCGATTATTGCTCTTGGAGTTAGATTGCAAACTTTGTTTGGAGAGAAAAGTATTCCTGCAGTGATTTGTATCCTTAAACCTGCTAACGCTGGGCACTCACAAATAACATGCATCAAAGTTTCATCCTCCTCTTCGCACAATCGACACAGTTCATTGTCGGATTTGCCTATCTTCTTCAAGAAGTGACGGAAGAGGCCGCGAACAGGAACTGCGTTAGCGAACGTTCTGAGCGAATGTGTGCTAACTGCTAAGTCCAATAAGTTGACGCGTCTGGAGAAGAGAGGGGTTGAACAACTTCTTCGCCTGCCTCATACATGGCGCGCTATGCCAAAAGAGGATCCAGTTGTCTGTCTTCCCCACTTAAGCAGCTCCCCCCAATGTGGTTTTTTGGTAGGCCAATTATCGGGTAGAGACTAGTATACAGATATTCAGCTCCGATTTTAGCCAGTTCTTCACTCCTTCGTGTTACTGGTTGTCTTGGTTGTCCCTAGATAGTAGTTGAAATTTTGAGTAACAGCTCCAAGCTAGTTTCGACTCAAAGACTTGAGAGGAAAGAGCAAGGGTTGCAGGTTGGCTGTCTGAACAAATGTAGATGTTGGAGTTCTTGCAGTCCTTTTTTAGGCTTTTCTGAGATCCAACCTCTATAGCATAGACTTCCGGAAAAATGGAAGGTGGGACACCAACCGGAATGGATAGTTCCACCTAAGGACCAACTCCTTCTGTGCCTATTTTGCCATCTTTCTGGGATCCGTTGCGGGAACTGGAGCGCTCCATCTAGTATCTGCACTCTTTCTTTAATAGTTACCTGGTAACATCTTTCAAAGAAAAGTCTTTTCGCCATAGTATCCTTTCGAGCATTTAGATCGTTAATGTTGTACTTGGGGACTTATTTCCTGTATATAATTGTCTTGATTTGTTTTTATAAGTTTTTTGGGTGATTGATATTTAATAATCATATTGGCGTTTCATTTTATTTTTCTGCTTAAGTTTTCTTTCCGTTTTATATTTACATGTTTTTCTAATAATTTTATTTCCGCAAGCCCTAGACATACGTGTATCATCCCAAAACTAATCTTGCCCGCGACGTATACTCACGACATAAGGATGCCACCAAGCTACCAAGTTTCCTTTGATTCCTTTCTATATTTTATTTTTTCCGCTAGATGACTCTTTTGACAATTTTATATAATTAGTCTAATACTGCAAATTCAAGTGAATTACTTCAGTACATATTTTACACTAAAGTTTAAACCAATCCAAATACAGGCGGCAATCATATTCATTACGGCAAATGAATTTCAGACAATTATCATTTTATAAGTACGGCTAGAGCAATTCGGCAATGGCAAGCATAAGTAAATAAGGCTAATTAAACTTCAATTAATTTCTACTAATCTTTATCTTAATGCTATTGAATATTCCAATCCAAGACGCACTACACAGAAGGATACAATATACATATGTACTTAGACAATTAATGTTTCTTCCGATGATGACGATGGTGGCAAAAATTGCAACAGAAACAGGAAAGAAAATAGGGAACGCAATTAGTAGAAAAATTCTGATCCATAAAAAATGTCACCTATGCCTAAGTAGAGAACAAAAATCTCAACTGTATCGTCAGCTCAAACATGGGCGAACACAACAGCATTGGGGACAAACTTGAACACCGTAACAAATAAAAGCATCAAACTAGACCACGTATATTTATGGATTTTAATTACGAGTAGGTACCTATTACTATAATGCACTGTCCAATTATAGTAGTGGAGGAATCGCCAGCAGTGGAGAATTCCTGAAATACTCAAAGACTGAGACAGAGCGTTTCAAAAATACAAAATGGATTATAAAAAAATATAAAAGACGCTTTAGGTTTCGTGGCCAAGGCTTATGTATTTACCATGATGAACGACTATTTTCGCATCATACGTAGACTCCTTAAAATAAATTTTGAAACCACTTATGAGATAATATTTGATATAGGAAGATTATGGGATCTGTAACTATCGACTTTTAAGATAAATATCTCAGAGGCGTGGGTCATACTGGGCGTTTTGAAACAGAGATTCCTACGTATGTAAAACCTTAGATTACTGCAGGCTCTTTTCAATTTTCGATTAAACTGAATTGAGATATCCGAGCAATCGAATAACGCAAAATTAGGATTCCCAAAAAATCGAATCGGCAAATAGAATAGCGATATGAACGCAAAGTTGCTTTGCAATTTTCAATTGTAATTTCAAATGCAAAACATCATCTGAATTCTTTATGTTGTAACTATAGTCCCGTTTATGTTGATGTTTTGATTTAAAAATCAAAAGTCTAATGACATCAGTGGCCGATATATCACGAACTTACAAATTGTAATTTACAAGTGAGTTTTAACAAAAATTGTAGAAAAATTGATATTTTTGGTTTCACAAAATTTCTGTGTTATAAAATTGTAGATGTAATTTACAAGAATAAATTTGTAGGAATTTTTCATTTTTTGTTACACCAAAAGTTATTTGCAGTTGTAATTCACAAGCTACAAACAATAGAACTTTCTTGTAGATTTCTGTTTCACCAAAGAGATTGGAGTTACAAAATTTGTACAGTATACGATAATATTTCACAAGTGACAGGTGCTGTATGATTTTCTACAATTTTGTTTTACTTAAATTGATAACATTGATTTCAATAAGAAAATGTTGATGCTTTGGGCTTCACCGGGGCAAGCAACAAACTGTAATTTTGAATTAATTTTTACCACAGAAGAGGAAGAAACCTTGGAAGATTGTGATGATGAGAACTCCAAAAATTTAGATGGTACCTACTGTATTGAATTATTTTCTTAATCATTTTTCATAAAATAAAAATAAAATAAATAGTGAAGATTTTTATGAATAGGTATATTATGTTCTTAGGAATTTTTTTTTGTTTAAATATATCTACTAAAATGAAAAATCTTGTTCATCTGAATCATTTTCTCCTTCTATTTCAGACGTTGTATCACTTCTCCCTAGTCTCAAATCCGGCTCCTTTTTAATCGTGACGAGTTGCAGATTATGAATTTTAACTGCACTCAGTTTTCTTTATTTTGTTTTGACAGTCTAGTTAAAAGAATACATTTAAGAGAAAATATTGAAAGTAAAAAGATATCTTTCGTACCATTTTCTTTAAAGCTTTGGGGCATTGATTGACAAGAGGAAAGATTGAGAGATGGTTCCGCAATGTTGGAGAGTCCTTGCCAATAATATTAATAATAGCCCGTTTATTTTTGCATTATTTACTTTTATCTAAAGTTAATTAGGTACCTATTGATATTAAAGAAAAAACCTTCCCACTGTTCCCTCTTCAAGTTTTCCTACACAACATAACGAAGGTATTTCTCATTTTTTCCAAGGTATATAGAAATACAAGGTATTTCCCGACTCGAACACAGTTCCGCCATTTTTGTTAAATTTTTACTTCCTTTTTGCTTCATTCACTGAAGTATGTCACAGGGCATCAGCTGTAATATGTCAACATTTGTTTGCGCTTCTACTACCGTGGTTTTGATAGTATGTTTTGGTTATATATATGCCCTTTAGAAACTATTTACTTACTTAAATCAGAATCAACAACGTAGACGCAGATAGTGTCTGATTATAATTTGTACAATTGTTGTTTTATTTTATTCACATAGTTCCAATTCTTACAATGTTTAAGAGTTGGATAATTTCTGCGAGGAATTCATTTTCAAGGAATTCCATTGCAATTAGTAGCATTCTACCTTTTCCAACTGTTGAGTCAGTGTAGCCACAGCGATGAATTATGTAAAGGATATTCAATAATGTATAATAAAAAAATCAATCATACCTAACAATAGTTTTTATGTTATTTTATATTATTTACACATGTATCTATGTACGAAAAAAGTACAATCAACAAAAATTTATAAAGTCACTCCCTTAATTTAACCCTTAACACCTTTTACACCAGAAACCATCCTAGCTGAAGTAATTTGCTCATCACATGGTTCGCATCCACAAGAAGATGGCACTTGTACCTGAAAACAGTATTAAAATGAATTTGTAAAAAAAAAATATCACATCATATTCTTACCGATTTGTAAACTTTGTAACCATCAGCGCATATCAAAGGAATTTTCATCTCTTGGAAGTCACGAATTGAACAACATTCACAGATTTTGTCTTGTCCATATGACACTAAAAAGGACCTAAGAAATCCAGTTAATATTTTCTAAAAAAAAACTGTTATCATTTATTTTCAATTTTCTTACATCTATTATATTTCGAGCCTGACGGACAAGATCCATGACATTCGGTAAAGCCTCTGATTGGTTCCTTATTGATACACAATCCATGCATTGGTTGATAAACTTGCACTAAATCTTTTGTTTCAGATTCAGACAGCAATTCAGGAAGACAATTCACTAAAATTAAGAGAAAATTTCAAAAATCAAATTTTCACTAATTTTCTTAGAGTTTTACATAGAAACTGGAACAGGCTTGCATAGTGTGCAGCATCATTTTATGTACTGGTATTTTTCTGGACAATCGGTAATATGTATCAGGACATGTTTCCTCATAAGTCGTAATAGAAAGTTGATTTCCCTTTAAAGAAAAAAAATGATTAAAAATTCTATTCTGGATAAATAAAAATTAATGGAAATTTACTCTATCAGCACAAGTGAATTTGGTGCAATTATCCTCACTAAACCATTCATCTCCAGGCTTATAGTATTGATCTGCCAAAATACACATAACTTGGACGCATTTTCCGCGACATTTTCCCGGATCCACAATTCCTTTTTCACAACTAATATCACACATTTCTTCCTGTTCAAGCTCGATAAGGACACCTATATATATATACAAATAACAACAATAATAATTATTACGGTTTCACTTTGTGCGATAAACAAAACCGAAGGTAATTAAGGTAATAAATAATAATAAAGCAGTTTAGGAATTTCTTGAGAATTCACTTGCTTTTTTTTTCTTTTTACTTGCACCATGTGTTAAAGTGTTGGCAAATTTTCGAAAAAAAATAAATATGTCCTTTTTATTATCGTATTAGAGAAGCAAACACTGTTTTATATAATTTGCTCATTTTGTTTTGATATTCACAATTTTGTGAAAAAATACTTTTAGTTTACAACAAATCTTGTAAAACCGCACTTCTACAAAATTGTGAGAAACAAAGTTGTTTATCTACAGTTTTTCTGCTTCTTATCACAAATTCGTAAAATTGTTATTTGTACTTTGTGAAACAGAAATTCGTATTACAAATTTGTAATTGTGATCTACAAGTACAAATTTGTAGTTGTAATTTGTAATTTTGTGAAATAGGCCACAGATGGTCCTGCCCATTAAGTAAGTATAGTACAACTACCTATTAAAATCTGTATCTACAAAAATTTTTTTTTTGTTTTTTTTTTTTTGGTTTGAGAGAATCGAAGATTCTCATATTAGCATAGTTCAAGTCCTGCCTGAGTTGTGTTATGGAAGCAGCAATATTACATACTACGGATGCTACAAGGCAGATATCAGCTGGAGTCAGAAACGAAGGATACTAAAACCGTATTTCGAGTGTACTGATGATAATAGTGATGACAATCGCATGTCAATAAGTATTTATACGCAGAACGAAACAAAACATTCCAAACTTTTTAAAAACTTATTATAAAGAAATGAAATTTATGCAAATGACGCAGTATCTCAAGAATTTCATATTTCATATGTATTTAAATTAAAAGCAAAAACCGCTATAGTTTTGACCTAGTGATGCAAGCCTGCAAGGTAATCCCAGATGATGTAATTGCACGATTATTTTTTTTTGCATCTGCATGAGATACGAAATTGGAGAATCCAGGAGATTCCATGGAAGTGCTATACTAATTACATTTTACTAAGATTTGTCTTTGCTTGTATTAGAATAATCAGACGCTACTGATAAAGAGGATTAGTGATGTATGGTTCAACAACCTTTTCTCTACAGGAAGTTGAAAGTAAGTTTATAAAACCGCGGAATTTCTCGAGATCTTCAGTTCCTATACTGGAAAAAAAACTCATCATGCATTTGGCAGAAAAAAAACAGAAGAAGAAAATTAAAGCATTAAACAGAAGATGACCAGATCCGGACATCACTTTCGCTCTCGGATGACCGTATGCATAGGTTACAAAATCGATTTAACTGAAAAAAAAAAATAAAAAAAAATCGATTTGCATAATATTTCTTGATGCTGTGGAAATCAAAACGCACAGTTTAGCAAAAGAAATCATTATCATCATGTGATTTTGACGGCACGGCATGCCATAAAATTATACAGAGATTTCGTGCTAGACTACTCGATCATAGTTTAGTTTTGCGCGAGTCGGCATTGTAATCTCGGATCGATCAGTTCAAAAGCATCGGGCTACCATTGAAATTCAACTTTTAAATTCGCGTCTTCTTTGCCGATTGTGTGCGATTGTCACAACACCATATGAAACCATCTCAGCAGGGTGTTGCAATTCTACCTTAAGATACTTTAGTTATATGTACATAGTTGAAGTGCAGTTCTTGTTGCAAAATTTCTATAGGATAGCCACAATCTCCAGGTGTTGTTTCCGAACTCTGAATAGTTAGTTCTTCTTAGCAAACTGTCAGCTTTGTTATTATTGAAGATATACTTTACAAAACAAATGGAGGAGCATAATTGAACTAATTTTGCAGGTGTCGGTTGTGTTTAGGCGTAAATTAATGTGAATGCGATCTCTTTCGACGAAAACTATTGTGCCAAGTGTTTCATGGTTAATCTTGGAATTTTATGTACATTCTGCCCAAGATTGATCAAAGAATAGTTGTGGGAGAATTGATATTGTTCAAAAGTGAAGTGTATAAATTTTATTTATTTAAGTAAATTTAGCAATAATAAATACAACATCATGAAAGCTTTTATCGCCGCCATCACAATTCTAGCTTTACTGTCGGAAACATTAGCCAAACTACCTACAGAGAATAAGGAGACTGACAAAGTTATTAAGGTAAGTCTTTTGAACAAATTTCTCTTATTCGTTGTAAGTAATAGGATACTTTAAAAAAAAACTCTGTGCTACTGTTTCATGTCGCTACTAATCGGTCATATTGAAAAAATCAATTTACAGACGGGCTTTTTTTTTTAATTCTGCATTTAAGGATGAAATGACTGACAATCTGTCTAACTAAGAGCCAAGGAATAAGAGGATGCCAATTATAGAAGATTGTCAGTAACCAGAACTATTATAAAGCTATTCTCTCGTTTACTATTGTGTATGACTTTTAATTTTATTGGAATCTAACAAGAATTTAATGGAATATCCACTGTGAATAATATTTTTTTCTGAAGAAATATTGAGCACATCCTCTAAATTTGTCCGAGTTATATTCAGAAATGAGGTTATCTTTATAGAACGGTAATACTATTTCGAAAAATGTTTGCTCGTCGCCCGTTTTAGTCCATTTTTGAAATTATATTTATTATTTTTATGAAAACACTATATACAAAATTTCAATATTCTACGTTGACGTTGAATATGTAGTGAAAATGAAATTTTTGTATGGCCATCCTACGAAGGAGTTACCCGATTTGTCCCATCTTCGAACTTAATTTTACTTTTTTTTAAAGCCCATGTACGAAATTTTAGCTCTCTAAGTACACGCGCTCTCGAGTTATCGTGAGGACAGACAGACGGAAGGACAGACGAACTGACAGACGGACAGACAGACGGGCATGCAAAAATCGAAAAAACTTTTAATTTTATGCATGGGTTTCCAATCCATTTTGCTCTACAATCATTATTTCTGTGCGTTACAAACGGAATGACAAACATAGTATACCCTTTAGATTTCATCTAGGGTATAAAAAGGATGTCCGAAAGGCCGTACGTTATTTTCTATATACCTAAATAATCTATCTGTCGGAAAATGTAAGGAGAGTAGAAAATGTCGTGGGGGATAATTGTAGCTAGTCAAGGCCGTATATATGGATCCCCCCCCACATCCTTGTATCCAACACTTTTGTTAATTGGATAATACAAATTTTTAACCACAATTCGTTATTCACTAAACAGTTGATTTTGCCATTATATCTTTCCTCTGTGGCACTTTCAGGTAAACAACTTTAGGAAAAACGTGTGCAAAATAAAGAAGGAAAATAAGCAGTCCAGTATATGTATGAATATACATCAGTGATGGTATCTTACTTTAATACAGTGGTATTTTAAATTTTGTTCACATTTTAAAAGGAATATTAAATCTAATTGGAATTTGTTTTTCGTCTTTAAGACAACAACTTTTGTTGTCACTAATGGTACACTAATGGTCACTATGGTAACTAATATTTTCCATGAGCGCCCCATGGTTTTATTTAAACAGCTTAAAAATTTATTTGCTAACTTTTTAGGGGATTTTAGATAATTAAATTGTAACATCTAAAATTCGCTAAAAGCTAAAATGTTTCTTCCAATGATTTTTTTAAATGGCTTATTTGGCCCCGCCAATAAAATCTCTCTGTTAAGCGTTCATCGAAATGTTAAAATTGAAATGAATGAAATACTTTTCCACTTCACAGCAAGAAGGAAAGGACTAAATATAATTCTGTATTTTTTTCGTTTTTTATAAACAGATGACCTTTATATACAGGGTGATTCTGATCAAGATACCTTCCGGTATACCACGCGATTCCTTGAGCTGATTAAAAAATTGTTCCACATACCCCCCCCCCCCCCCCCCCCCCCCCCCCCCCCCCCCCCCCCCCCCTTGGAACCTTCCTTTAGGAGTGGTGGCCAGTTGAAGATTTCTCCAAACCCTGATGGGAATAAATGAGTATAACTTTTGAACCACACTACAGATTTTGGTTAATGTTGGCTTATTACATAGCCAAGTATAGTAGCTGTCGAAAAGTATATTACCGGAAGGTATCTTGATCAGAATCACCCTGTATATATTTTTTAAATGTGAATATGTTTAATCAAAATAGGTTTATACAACATGTTTTCAAACATAACTTTTTAAATTTCGGAAGCCTTATACAGCAGACCCACGGAGCATATTAATTGAGAATTACTGTTAACTAAATTATCTAAATATAGCACTTATGGATAAATAGCGTTTTTCAATTCAATACGAATGTCATCAAAATGTATATCCTTAATAAATTAATATATTAAATTTACTTAAAATATAATATTATCCAGAGACGAAAGAATAACTGAGAATTAATGTGAGCTCATTAATTCTCAGTTATTCTTTCGGCTCTAGAAGGTATTAGCCTATTAAAAAGGTTAAACCCCTACCTATCTATATATACGGCCTTGTAGGTAGTCTATGAATTAATATGGTCATGTATGTCGATGACATCGTTTTTCTTTTAAGAAAGTTGCAACAAAAATTTCCATTTTTTTTTTATTCACAAAGCAACCTAATGAATAAAATTTATACAGGTATTTTGAGAAGAAGGGGAACATAGATTACTTCAATTTGTTTCCACTACCCAGTAAAGTGAAATCCTACGATATTCAATTTTGTACTCATACCTTTCAGTATGCACAAATTGGTGATATCAACATCCATATGTATGTCGTCATCTGTCGTGAGGATGTTTTCGCCTAAACTCTATTGCCATCTTAAAAGATCTCTTATATTACGGCATTTCATGCAGTTTCCTTTGTTTTCTCATAACTTAATTCGCACTGTTCCAGGAAATTTAAGCCACATTTAATGGCCATACAGGGTGTTTCCAGCTAGGTTGACCATAGAGTAGGAGGTGATAGTACTCAACTAGTCAAATGAAAAATTTTATGCCTGGGGTCCGTATCAATCCTTTCGAAGTTACAGGATGATTAAGAAAATATGCTAGTTTTTCACAAAATACCCTGTATCTAAAATAACACGAGCGTAGGTAGAGTCACTGTTAAGAACTTATTGCAGAACTCTACGGTCTTACCAACGACTAGTCAACCTCTGTACTCCTCTCCTCTCAGGAGTTATGGTGGTCTAAGCTGAAATTTTTGGATTTTCTTATCTTTTTTTACTCTCACCTCTTTTTTCTACAGAACGATGGTTAAAATAACTTTTTTTTATTAAAACTGTAAACTGTGGGCTCTCTTCTTTTATTTGACTTGTTGTGCCTGTGTACTATCTACAGCTGTTAAGGAGTTATTAGCTCACAACATATTCAGGTAATACCAAAATTAGCCGATACGTTTTTAAAATTACGTGTAGTCATTAAGGGAACAAATTATCTTTGAGAAAGGGTTTGAAAATACCTTTGAGAATAGGTTAAGACCTAGTAACTCAACTCTTTGACGGCTAGAGATAGTATATCGGTGTAATAGATCAAATTAAAGAGAAGAGTGCACAACTTACAGTTTTTATAAAAAAGCAAAAAATATTATATTATCCTTCTTTTTGTGAAAAAAGGAGGAGAAATTCAAAAAAGAAAATCCAAAATTTTCAATTTAGACCGCCATACAAGTCTGGTTGAGGAGTCGTCGGGAAGCTCTGCATATAATGGGCTCTAGACAGTGACCATACACTCATATTTTTTTTAGATTCAAGGTGTTTTGTGAAAGCCTAATGACCTTCTTAATCACCCTGTAACTACGCAAGGGTTGATATGGACCCCCGTGCGACACAATTTTTTGCTTGGCTAGGAGAGTACCATCACTTTCTGCTCTATTGAGCACTTTGGTGGAAATACCCTGTATATTATTTTTGAGCTGAAGATGTTTGACCTTGTGTATTTAACCTTTATTTTACGCTAGCAGGTTGTTGTATATATATTTATAGTGTAAAGCTCTAGTTTGGAGCACACATTGCTAATCACTCAAGATGGATCTTTTATTGTTGAACTTACTGAACTCGGGAGCTTCTTACTATCATATAAAAATAGCCAACTTGATCACCAAATTCAAGCAACTCCTAAAACCTTTGGTGGCATAGTTCCCGACAGATGTTATTAAAGATCAATACGCGCAGCGTTCTCTAATGCTTTTTAATAGTTATCTCTTAGGTACTTCAACTTCTTTTTTTAGCTTTCTGGATTTATTTGAACTATTTTGGTTTTTTCTATAACTACTTTTGATTCTTGTTTATTATTAGTATTATATTCTGTAAATAGGAACGACCTTAACATGTTTGCTTGTACTCCACCATGGCAACGGACGGACTGCTATGAACGCAATTTTTGTTGGGGGATTTTATTCTACTAATATTTACAATTGCTATTAAGTATAATAAATATATTGTACATTAAATAAATGATTTGATTTAACTCCACATTCAGGCTCCAAAATAGGAGGTAAGACAAAGGGGATTGAGCAATGGTGTAAGTGTGAAAAACAATCGAATCATGCTAGCTTACTCATATATGTATATTTAGACAATCTTGTCCAGATTTATCTTGAGTTATATCCAGGATATCATCTTTACCTAATTTCTTCAAAACTAATGTACCTATCTCCATCTGTAAAATTAACTGCTTACCGCGCAATTAATTACTACTGTTATCTGAATTTCATAGAAATTATCAGCTTCTAATTGCAATTGTGATTATTCAATAATCCTAATTTTAATTTTCAAATTTGACTACTATAGAAAGGAACTGATTATTATTTTGACGATTATCAAATTAATTTTAACTATCAGAACCAGCTTAACACAAGCTCTCTGTAGTCACACTTTTAATAAAAATAAACGGTCAACAATACATGCGTTTCATCACTTAGTTGGTGTTAGTATTAGTATGTTAAACTAAACATAAACCAAACACCAGATAAAATGACATGCAATGCGATATAAGTATTATATAAACTTTTTTTTTTTAATATGCTTAGAAACGGCAAACATGAAATGCTCATCCATATTATTAATAGCAACGCATATGTAATTAAGAGGTTCGTGCATGCTAAATTTAAAGCTTGAAGAGTTAACATGCAACATAGTAGCCTTTTCAAATTGTGCCGACTTTCACGGAAACAGATTTTATTAAGGATGAACGGAGAATCAACTTTCGCGTTTAAGAGTTGTTGATGCACAAAATTGGCATAGGCAACCATGCGACGTTGCTCAAGTGATTGCATGTGTAAAAGCTTCAAACGATCCTCATAGGGTGGAAGAATTAATGAATTATTCCAGGGTAGGTGCCTAAGATCAAATCGTAGGAAGTTCCATTGAATGGACTAGACCGGGCTACCGTATTTAGGAAGTGGTCTCAGAAAGCAAGTGTAAAAACGCAATGCTATGGTAGGATTCGAGAACTCTCGGGCCCACATTTTAAAAAGCCCAGCATAGAACTACTCTTTGATACAATGTAGTATGTGGGACACAAAAATTCAATCTATGGTCACATTTGCCACCCAAGTCACAGACAGAACCAACCCGACGGACGGGTCGAGGAGTCCATAATATAAGTGATTGTTTTTGATTTTTTTTAAGGTCATAACCTCAAATTTACTGTCTATATTGAGTAGGTACCAAATTATTGCTTTTGAACCAATTGTAAAATTTGTGGAGGTCACCCTATACCTGGGAGTGGATTTACTAACACGGAAAGTTGTGAAGTTGTGGAGATGAGAGCTTCTGTTTACACTTAACTCTCCGCTCGGAATTCTGTACCTCGTGGAATTTGTATTGAGATTTGCTAAACTCTCTATTCCACTCAGCAAAACTCTCGACTGTGCTCGTTGTAGAGAATTAAGAAAAATATTTCTCAACTGACAGTATTGTCTGCTTTTATTGTCCTTTGTGAAGGTACCAATGTAGTTAGGATTTTCAAATTGAATTATGGATTCACTGCATATCCTGGCTATGTTTGCAAAAACAAATTATCGAAATCCATGATATACTTATAGAAAAATAAGAATTTTGGTGTCTCAAGTTACCCGCTAAAAATTGTAACTCACGCGAAAATGGTCAATTTGGTCGTCTTCCAGTACAGAAGAGATGCTATAAAAATTTTAGATATGCACGTTAAAGCTTGTATGTAGGATGAAGTCCCATATACATTTTGTCCCCTAATTAGATATGTAATTACTTTTTGAGTCCGGTAAATAGTTTTGGAGATAACTGTAAAAGAAGTGAATCAGTCCTTCTTAAGATGAAAAAAATGGCCTTTTATGTACAAAAATGGTTATATTTTCAACTCATCATTATGAAGAACTGATAAGTCCGTGGAAATTCACTTTCCATGAGAAAAATGTACACAACTACAGTACTAATGGATGTGAAACAAAGAACGGAAGAAATATGTGCAAAATATAGGAACTGGGGTGCATATGACCCAAGTGCAAAACCTCCGTCTTTCGGCGGTAAAAATTCAGTTATGAAGTTTAAATGATCAAAAAACTATACCACTCGATTACCCGCTTCTCCGTCTTTAATTTGATACCAAATATGACATATTTTGGACAACCCCCAATGAGGGGTGGTACGGCCCTGCCCATGTCAGTTTGAAGTAAGCAAATTCTTACAGGAAATTGATAGCTGACAATAAATGATGGATTTAAATAATTTGGGCATGCAAGGTAATTTTGCAATAGGCCTATAGTTAGTTACAAATTTCATTTTTACTGTCCTTTTAGCGGATAGGTATGTTTAAGATAAACAATTAACTTAAAAAGAAGGCTGGACGGATTCCATCATGGCCCGTTGTGAAGTCATTTGGAAGCCCATTAATATGATCAAGTAGATCCTCTTGTGCAATTAAGGGATAGTGAATGAAAGTTTATGGGAGTGGTCCAGTAATTAATAGTAATAATAATCGTTAGCCACTTCGAAACTATACTTTCTTCAATTTCTTCTTTGTTTACAGAATATTTATATTAATTTAACATTAGGTTTGATAATATACTCAAATTCAAATTCCTTTTTAATTATTCATTTGTTTTTATTCTCATTATAATTTTCGTTCTAAATCTACGGTTAGTTTGCTATTAAAAAGAGCAAATTTTCCTATGTATTGTAGGAAGTTCTTGTTTTCTGGATGTATTTACTCGTCTAGCGAATGAAAATAAGCATTCTACTATCCTGAATAAAGTGAAAGAGGTTTCAAATTTTGGTTTTTGATTATTTTACATAATTTTCAAAGTAACCTTTAATTGTTTTGAGTAATTAAAATTCATTACTACTTAATTACATTTTAGTAATCGTCATAGTAATATTATTATTTTTTTTTTTCAAAATAAAGTAATAAAATAAAAAAGAAATCGATAAAATCGTTTGACATTAATTAAGTTATTATCGCTCGCTCATCTTCAGCATGCAATAATATTTTGAATGAATAATTTGAAATACAAAATGTTAACGCTAAAACCAGTACCAGTTCCAATACAGGCATTTAAAAGTTGAAAATGTCGGTTTTGCTATTTAATACCGGAAAAGATACCTTTGAATATAATATTTCTGGAAAAGCTGGTTTTCACTCGCAATAAATATAATAAAAGAAGAATATCATTTAATATATTTAAATAAATTAGTTCTTTTATTACAAAATCGTAAAAAATAAAATTAATTAAAAAATAATAGAATAATAGAAAAAACATATTTCACTTAAAAAACAGAAAGGAATACTTTCACGGTGACACGGAAGCCACCATGCCACTATTGCTTTCCTCTATATGCCCAACTTTTTGTGTAGATATATTCATATCATTATCGAAAATGCATTCTAACATTTGATATCCATTCGCCAAAATGTTTTTTATTACGTCTATAGCTTTCGCAGTCCATATAGAGGCGGGTTATCTAGTAAGATATTTGTTCCGTTTTCATTACTAATGATCTTATTCCAATGTCTGATCTATAGGCTATCTCTCCACGGATAGACAAAGGGCGAACGCAAGCTTTTTTGAGCTCTAAGGTCGGTCGATTTCTGTCCAATTGTTGGCAAGTTTGCGTGAATAGTTTTTCGCCTAGTCTGCCATTTTAGATAGAACCATATTATTTTGATAATTTTCATAATCGTTCTTTATTTTCGCCGCACTAGGGTTTACTACAACCCGGGATCCCGGTGTTTTTTCAAATTCCGAAATCCCGGAATTGAAATAATTAATTTCGGGATTTAATATTTTGAAATATTTTCTCATCAAAGTTTTTTAAGAATTTAATTCTCAGAAAATTTATATATTTTTTTATGAAATATGTGCGCAGAATTTTTTTAATATGTACGTAGAATTTTTTAAAGCACTTGGTCTCCTCCCCTCCTCTTCTATTATGGATTAAAAGTTTTTTATCTGGACGCCTAAATCGTTTTGTATTAGATGGTCTTACATCTGAACCTCACTCTATAAATGCCAGTGTGCCCCAGGGTTCTGTTATCTCTCCGTTTCTCTTCCCAAATTTCATTAATGATCTGCTTGCCCTTCTTTCAATCCCACCCATAGCTTGGCAGTAGGTACCCTTAATTTCGCTTACTCCTTTGATACTCTTGTCGACTCCAGAGGAATGCTGCATGTGTGAAACGAGAATGTATGACTAGATCATTGAATAACAATCTTGATATTATCCTCGCTTGGGGTAAAGCGAATCGCGTCGAATTCAATGCATCTAAGACCCAAATCTGCTTCATCTCTTTAAAATAAGATCACCATTTACCCACTCCCATTTCATTTGATGAGTTTTAATTTCAGATTCACCGTCACTACGCATTGTTGCCATTAATCTTTCCAGTAAATTAAAATGAACAGCCCACATCTTCTCTGTTGCCAAAGAAGCATCGAAATGTCCTGGATTTCTGAGAAGTTTTAAGAAATATTTCAGAACATCAAATCTAGCGCTCCTCTACAAGTCCTATATCAGACCTAGAATGAAATATAATTCTCACATCTGAGCTGGGGCTGGCCATACAGCCATCATTAGATATTATACAAAAGAGAGCCTTTAAACTCATTGATGCAAATGAGCGTTTACCAATAAAGTGTCGTATCGACTCGCTCGAGCACCGCCGCAATGTTGGTTGTCTTTTCCACCTTTATCGCTATACGCATGGCCAAAGTTTCGATGAAATATCTAGTTTGATCCTTTGTAGATTAATTCCTGCATGCAAGGCTCGCACTGCAAGCCGCGCACATCCTCTCACTCTTCAAAATACTTTCCGGCGTACAGTAAAATTCCATGATTCATTCTTATCCCGAACTATGCGAATGGGGTAGAGTCTACTATCTTCTCTTTTTGCTTGGGCGTACAATGTGCGAAAGTTCAAGAGTGACACACATCGGCACCTCCGTCAAAGCATAAATAAGTAAAAGAACGGACACAGAACAGTGTTCCGATTGTTTAAATATACACGGCGAGAAAAGGAAGGAAAACAGATAAAAAAATAAAAAAAAAATCTCTTTGAACATTTTACGAATAAGACAAAAAATGTGAAAGCGAAGATTACATGCAACGAAACGGAATGGCAAATGCTTCATTTTCGTAAATAAATGAGAAGGGGCGGAGTTTTCACGTTTTACTCTCAAAAAATTTTCCCGCGCTCTTGTGAAGACCAGTTTTCTGTGAAATCTTATGACAAATATCCAATGTTTTTTATAGCATAGCCAATGTTTGTTAGTGTAATTTCTTACTTATCCTTATTTATACTTTGACCGAAATCCCGGGAATGAAAATATAACACGGGATTGCAAACCCTACGCCGCACCTCTTGTGGTTTTTAATTGCTTTCAAATATAATCAAGTTGAACATTAATCAACTGCAGGAGGCCTCAACATTGAGAGAGGTATTGAAAACATTTCATTTTAACTACTGGTTTTGTTAAGGCCGTGACACATTAAAAGCAGAAAGCAGCGACAGAAGCAGAGGCAGAAGCATAAATTCAACATTTCTGCTTTGCTAACCACATTGAAAGCAGAAGCAGAAAACAGATACTTGTCAACTACAAATGTCAGGTGTTATAATTTTCACGAATTTGATGTTAATTGTGAATTAATTTGTTATATTTAACAAAACTTTCAAGTTCTGCTACTGCTGCTACCGCTGCCTCTGCTTTCAATTTGTTAGTGCTCGAACAGTTGCATGGTTTCAGAAAAAATTCTGTTTCTGTCGCTGCTTTCTGCTTTTAATGTGTGACAGCCTTTAGACTTCTCAATGGCATTTGATTGTGTTGTACATGAAAAACTGCTGCATAACTTATATACAAACTTTTATTTCTCCTCTTCAGCTGTTAAAATGATATCCAATTTTCTCTCAAATAGGTCGCAACAGGAGTTCCGTCTTCCCGAATGCATTTAACGTGTGGAGTTCCTCAAGGTTCAGTCTTGGGACCTCTTCTCTTGAGTCTCTACATTAACGATTTATGTGATATCGTGCATGATGTTCAATTGCACGTGTATGCAGATGATGTACAGTTATACTTATGTAGACCTCGTGGACTGATTGAGGACTGTATCTGCAGAGTAAACGATGATCTCTCAGAAATTTTTAGGTGGGCAATTGATAATCAACTGCTTCTTAACCCCAATAAATCGCAATGGAATCTTCCCCCAATTATTCTTAATAAAGTGGAACTACCTTATGTAAACTGTATAATCAATCTGGGAGTGAAAATTAATAATCGTTTGAGGTGCTGTGATCGTATCAAATCTATGGTAAGCAAACTTTATGGTGGGCTTATGAGACTTCAGTTGTCTGCAAATATACTTCCCGTCGATTTGCGTTTGAGACTAGTTAGGACACTTTTGGTGCCTCTTTTTGCTTATGGTAGTTTAATTTACATGAGACTAGACTGAGTTGTCAATCGAAAGCTTGAGGTTGCTTTCTACGACTGTATACGGTTTGCTTTCGGTTTGTATCGTTCTGCTCATATCTCTCCTTTTGTGGGTTGCCATACAAAAATTTCGTTTTTCACTATATATTTGGATACTACCTCAGACCGCGTTAACTTAGCGAGCTAATATTTTGTAAACAGCCTTTTCATAACAATAGTAAATACATTTTTAAAAATGGACTAATTCGGACAACACCTTCGTGGTGCTGCCATATACAAATTTTGGTTATTTAAGTATACTGTGAAAACGATCTACGTGCTACACGTTTTTATTACACTCAAAAGTTCTTCAAAATATGAAATCCTATGAAATTTGTTATACTCATTTTTATTGTCCGAAGAGCAGTTCTAGAGATATTTGCAAAAAACTAATATAAACTCCATAGATCTTTAGGCATCATAACACTTACTTTTTACTTGTTTTATGTAAGATCGATAGAAATAAATGCCTCTGAAATGTTTGAGCATTTGGAAAACTTCTAACTTTCGAAAAAATACTTTAATGAATATTTTCGTCATCGTAAATAGCATGCCACCGAACAGGTTTTTGGGAAAAACAGAAAAAAGATGAGTGGAGGGCGATATCTTATATAATAATAATAATAAGAAGCTGGCATCCTTTTCGTAGACGGACCAGATGTTAGAGCTGAAAAATATAATGAAAAAAGTATAATTTTATATGCATTGGCACCAAACACCACTCATCTGATGCAGTCAGCTGACGTCAGTTGAAAATAAAAACCATTCGAAAATATCAGTCGAGATTGTTGGCCAAGTTATAATAAAAAAAAAAAAAACTTTCTATCTTTTGCTGAAAACTGCTATCCAGCGAAATTTAAATATGGCAACTACCATAAAAAGTAGCTTCAAGAAATATGATCCCAAAGCAGTAGATTTCAGTGAATGTCTGAAAAATGTGGCTGCAAATATTGCAGCTACTTGAAATGCTGATATACCAACAACAATACAAGAATCAAAATCTCACACTACTATTGAGGTTATTGAGCGAATGGGTCATAAGTTAAGTAAGAGAAATGTTCACGTTTTGGACATCATTAAGGAAACCGCAATAGAAGCTTCCAAAGAAGAGTTACCAAAACTAATTTTACATGCAACGATCTGACGGGAGGTACCTACATGTGATTTGAATGACAACGGAATTGATTCTACTCATAATTGAAAGAGTTGAAACCATTTCTCCGAAAGTATTTCTTGTGTGTGGCCAACGACTGGTCCTTTTTGTGTGTCGCCGATGACACCTCCTTCCCATATATCATTACCAGCGATACGAACTCCACTTTCGATCTTGACCAGAAGACCGTGCAGCATCTCAATTATTAGTAAGCACCTTTTTTACCCTAAGCTAGTTTATTGTGCGATTAAACCAGAATTAAGAAAGAAGCAAGTGATTCTTATTGCAATTTTTTTCAGAAGCATGATGAAAAGGATACGCTCTAAAAGAAAAAAACAAGAAGGATCAATTCGATGCTGTAAAGATAAGACTAATGCAAAAGGAACAAAGTCTAAAAAAAGTCAATTAAAAAGATGAAAGAGCAATGATTTAATTTAATTACAGAGTGATGTTGCAGACGACGATTTGCAATGTTTTTTGTGACTCTTGCGCTAGGTGCGCGAAATGGATTGGACGCATAATATTAACCAATCGGGCAACTCCTTCTTAGGATTTAACAATACAACAATAATAACAATAACAATGTTTTTATTTACCGTACAAAGATCATATTACAATCTTTAGATGTACAAAGTGTACTGGCCTCAATAAGAAAAATAATAAAACTAAAATTATATTTGTCTGAGAAAAAAAGAATACGAAAGAGGAATATATTCTTTATGTGGACTATGAAATATTTAGAACAAAAATATAAAATTCAGTGAAAGAAAAATAATTAGATAAATTTAGTGGAGCAACATTCAAAGGTACGACAACATTCCGATCTAAACAAGTGTTAATGGTTTAATAAGTCTTCCAAAAGTTCTACTGCTTCTCGTGCACTAAATATCATATGCCAATAGATTCCATTTACGAACACATTGGACAAAGTAAGAATGCTGACCATATTGAGTACAACACCGAGGGATTAAGAGATTATGGAAGCTAAGCTTAAAATAGGTACGCGTGCTGTTTGTTATTTATTAATCTGTGAAGAAATTTTAATCTACGCTGGTCTAGGTATGCATCCAGAGAGTATACAAACATGCATGTTGAGAAAGAAGATATATGACTAAAGCGAGGCAATTTAAATACAAAGCGGAGTACATCGTTATATGCCACCGACAGGCTGAGTCTAGATCTGAGAACATCATACTACCATATGTGAAGTGAAGCACCACCAAAGACTTGACCAGCTTCATTCGAATCTGAACAGAGAGAAAACTAGAGCATAAATGTAACTGCCGCAGGCATCCATATATTTTACCTATTGTAACTCTTATATGATTACAGCAGGTGAACTTTGAGTTAAGTTCAAAGCCAAGGGCTTTAGCTGAATCAACATATGATAGTGCGGCGTTGTTGATGAATATTGGTGGGACAATATAAGGATTAATTCCATTTCTATAAATCCTTAAGCAATTTGACTTAATGGGATTCAACTACAGGTTATTTAGCAATGACCAATTATATACACGCTTCATCAAACCAATTGTTCTGCTTAGATAAATTTGCACGTCGTCAGCGTATAGATGAATGAAACATCTGATATTATGTCAATAATGTCATTCAAGTAGAGAGGCAGAATAGCAAAGGGCCAAGAATGGACCCTTGAGGAACGCCAGACAATAAGACGCTTCACCCGAGCACATCTCATTCACCCAAATAAACTGACTGTATCCACTTAAAAAACTCTTGACGAGTTTTACTGCAGGCAAAGAAAATAAAAATTCCTTTGCAAGTTTTCTCAACAGCTTGCAATGATTGATAGAATCGAATGCCTTGCTGAAATCAAGCAAAGCAAGGATTATATGCTGGTCCTTATCTAGCGCTTCATGTATATCAGATGTAACCTTGAGCTTAGCAGTTTCCCAGCTATGATTTGGTCGGAATCCAGATTGCGAAAAAGTCAAATATCCATTTAGTTCGCTTACTTTCACAACCTGAATATAAAATATCTTTTCAAAACCTTAGCAAAAAAACATAGAAGGATAATTGGTTTATAGCATTAGATTTAATTGCATTCATAGCCAGGAGGACTTCATTTTCATAAATGCAATGAAAGCAAAGCCCTCCACTGGAAAGTCTTCAACACAAGCATTACCATGCATTGACTAAGATGCAACCGTAGAACCTGTGGAAAAGAACTCATTAAGTTCATCTGGATCGTGATTTACTTTAGGAGAATCGCGTTCATATAAACCCAAGTGACGTATATTCTTCCACCGCTTCTTTGGATGTAGATCAATATCCAGCTTGAAGCCAAAAAATTTGCGCTAGACAGACCTTATCATACAGTTCGCTCTGTTGCGGACTAGCTTGTACCTACAATAAACTTCAGCCATACGAGTGACTTTATATTTTTTAAAAAGGTAATCACGTTCCGCTAGCACAGTGTGTATCTCCTGAGTTAACCATGGACATCCATTGGTTTTAGTTCGACACACCCGTAGCGGAATGTGATTGTTATATAGGTTAGTTAGTTTACTAGATAAGGTGTCAACCTTATCATCTATAATGTTGGAGCGGTACACATCATTCCAAGATGCTTCACTACAATCCGTTATAAACTGCTCATAATTTAGGTTTTTATAATCACGGTAAGTGAAACAAATATTATCAGCGATAGGTCTGAGCTTAAGATCATAAGATAGATATAAGAAATCATGATCGCATTCTGTTGGCGGGCTAATTTGGTTATGGAATAAAACCACCTTATGTATGTATATCAGTTGTGAGAATGTGATCAAGATGGATTAATTACATTGAAAAACGTTGGAAGATGATTAACCAACTCCAGATTCAATATTTTATATAAATAACGCAGATTATCAACTAAGGGTCTAGATCCAAGATCATTAACATTTAGATCGCCACAGATAATTACGTTATGACGTCTTGAGATTTGGAGTGATACTGACTCTTTAAAATGCATTGCTGTTTCGTTGTGAAAACAGTTTGGTGGACAATAAATACTAATTAAAACACTAATCAAAGTCTGAGTCAATTTCAACACTGATGAATAGCCCCACTGAAATATGAAACTGTCCGATGTTCGCCGTTTTCCGTCACCTGCATAAGTATTTCAGCTAACCCGAATGAAGATGCATCCGTATGAAGTTCCTGCTGGCAACGGGGGTCATAAATTGCTAATAACGGTGCAAAGCATAGTTTTTGTTTTAATTCATCGAAAGCTTTCTGCTCAATTTCGGTCCATTTCCATGCGATATTTTTCCGTAGTAGTTGATTTAAGGGACCTGCTAACAACGCATATTCACGAATGAATCTACGGAAGTATCCCGTTAGACCCAAAAACTGTTTTACTACTCTTGGTTTTGTTGGAATCGCGAAAGTCCTAATGGCTTCTCTGTTGACGGAGCCGGGTCTTATTCCGTCACCACTTACTTTTTGTCCTAGATAGGTAATTCGGTTCGCCAAGAATTCACATTTTCCAAGGTTAATAGTAATATCAACATCATTAACGACTCGGAGCAACTTTTCTAAGGATATTAATACTTCTTTAACCATTTCACCAAACAAAACGATATCGTCCATATCATATAAGAACCTTGTCAATATTTATGCGGCGTAGAACTTGTCCCATCAACCCTAAGAAAACAGCTGTAGCATTAGTCAGTCCGAATGGAACCCTTTTGAACTGATATTGTCCTTTATTTGTAACAAATGCTGTTAAACGCTTGGAATTCTTTTTAAGGCTACCCGCCATTAAACTCAACTGCTCCTCAATGTTCGGAGTTGGACATTTGTCACGCACAGTTATTTCATTTAATTGTCTGTAGTCTACGCAAAGTCTATAGGTGCCACTCTTTTTTTTTAACTAATATCGTCGGACTGGCATATTCCAACTTTGAATCCTCGATTATATCATTTTTCAGTAAATCTTTAATTATATTTTCTACCTCGTATTGTAAATGGTAAGGTATTTTATAGGGCTTACATCGAATTACCCGATCCGTATTAACTGTTATGTCCATTTCTAGTAAATGCGTTCCTCCTAATTCCGACAAATTTTTCGACCAGCATTCCCGGAATTTATTTATTATACTAGTAATCGCCCGCTTGCTACGCTACGCTGTGGATGGGGGGAGCTAAAGAAGTGGAAATGGGATGGAGGATGGGTTAGCTACTATATGAAAAAATAACGAAGAAAAACGGAGCAGAGAGAGTGAAGTTATGAAGAAAAGAGTGGAGCAATGTCTAGATTTTATTTATAAATTTCTCCATTTTCCATATTCTTTTAAAGGGTGGAGGAAGGGGAAGAGTTGTCCTATTAGCATGAAATAAATTTTGAAAAATGGCATACATCTGAAGGAATAATATGGCCGCAATAACATGTTGGGATTAGTTGAAGAAAGTACCGACAGGTTGCATAAGTTAGTAAAAATGTGGATTGAGGGATTCAAAAATAACGGTTCTTTGGGCCAAATACACAAAAAAGTGAGGCGGATTGCAGATTATTGCTGCGATTAAACTTCCTGTCGCACTAAGCACTGTATGCAGTGAAAAGCCTTTTGCGTATCGGGGGGTTCCACCCCCCGAACCCTCGACGTTGTCTTAAGTGAGTCATTGATTGATTTATATAGCAACACCCCGTCCGATACGATTAACACGATCTTTTCGGAAAATATTGTAATTAGACAGAGAAATTAATTTGAGATATTATATTTTCATTTAGCCAAGTTTCACATATCAATACAGCATGAACACTAGAATCTGCAAAAAGCTCCTGTAGTAGACCAACCTTATACCTAAGACTTCGAGCATTAAGATGACAAACGTTCAAGGCCGTTCGACCGTGAAGCAAAGACATTAAAGGGCACTCTTACTTTCTCCAATGGGGAGACATTACTACCCATATACACAATCAGTAAGGCACTAGAGGCAGCAGAACCCCAGCAGATGCAGTAAAAAGTTGGGACAGTAAAAAGGATTATTACCAATTTTATAGGATTTCATATTCTGAAGAACTTTTTGGGACAATAAAAACGACTAGGACTTATAAAGCCAACTAATTTGGATTTGTGCTATAGATTTGTAATTTTCATTTCCTTAGAAGGATTTTTCCTAACGCTTTATTACTATCCATTTTTTCAACCCTGATTTTCCTACCCTGGGGTGTGAGAATGATCCCACTGTGAAATTAGTCGATTTTACTAGGAAATTCAAAAGTTTTTTAGGCATGAAAGTTTTAATATAATTTAGGAATAATATTATTGTACATATGCCATATTAATTATTTATTTTATTTTATTTATGAAGACAGTTAAAATAGAATTTCATATAATGTATTGATTGTGGAAAGGAAGCGCACCTTGCTCTTCTTCTTCGAGGAACTTCCAGCTCTTCAATATGTCTTTCCTTTCAATTATTCTGGCAATTCTGTCCTTAAGACAAGTAGGCAAAGTATGGCGTTCAAGATGTTCCTCTCAATTTGGTCTGAGAAGACTTAATGCTACATTTCTTCTTAAAAAAAAACTCGTCTTATTTCACAAGATTCTTTATTGCTTGAGTTTGAAAGACGTAAATGTATTGACGCACTTATGCCTACAACATTTACGAGGTCATAAAATACACCCATTGGACATCGACGTGTCTTTCTTGACACACTATATTTGTGACACAATTGGTAAAAAGTGTCTACACTACCTTTGGTATTGATACTATACAAAGTACTACAAATATTTAAAAATTGCGAAAAACATTGTAAGCTTTTCCTTCACCTTACGTATTGCGTTTTGTTAATATTCCCTGAAAAAATTTCTGGAATTTTCCATTTGCGCTTCATAAAAAGCACCGATTTCTTTATATTGGCGCCAAATAAATTTCAGTTATCCTTAGTACATTTTTAAAACAATGAACGATGAGAATTTTCGATATTTCTTAGAGAAAACGTACATGAATTAGTTTTGGGGGTCATTTTGGACCCCGGGTAGTAATAAAGGGTTAAGGAAAAGTTATTTCTATGACCAAAGAATGAATAAATTGAAACAAATACAAATTTTTGCAGCACTGACAACTGATTTAATCATTCAGAGCTAAATGCTAAATGCTTGCTTTGAGGCTAACTGGGTTGCCTTGCCATGCCACATTTCAGCAGTTACAAAGGCACAATTTCGATTATGATTGCTTTACACGCAGTGACATATCAGTCGCGAAAGGCTGCAAAAATGATAAACTATGCGCACTTTTGGCTAGGAGCGTTCCTCGGACAGACATGAACGATTCATTGAGTGAGGTGGGTAAGTTTAGGGTATTAGATGATTATTCCCAGCTGACTCAAATGGCCCAAATGACTGATTTTTTCACATGAATCACTTATACCAAAAGACTCGTACGACCTGAGTGACCAAAATGACAGATTTTTCCCATCTCTAATGTATTTAATAAGCAGAGAAAAGAGAAGTCATTCTTCTTTTTGAATACTCACAGCGATTCGATTTTGTACTGAAAGCATTAATTCCCCATTCTCGCTTTCATTTTATGTCAATGAAATTATTAAAAAGAAAAATATAAAAAATGTCTGCTATAGATGGAGACTTAATCTGGCAATTTCAAATGATGAAACGGCATGCTTTATTGAAGTTTGCGTCGACTAATTAAAGAATACCTTTCTTGCTAAGATGTTTATTGCTTGAAGGTTAGAATGCAAGAGAGAAGCTACAAATTTTTACAACAATTGCTATAGTATCAAAGATTCACTGAACTCTATTTTTAGCACAGTATAACAAGTAGAAAGTAGTATACAAAATTAAGCGCAATTTTTTAATATTAAATTTAACATGGCATATAATATATTAGTAGAATATGAAATGCAGGAATTAATTAAGAGAGTTTCAATCTCTAACCCTCCATGAAGGAGGAGTTTGTATTTCGACTACATGTATTTTGCCATCTGGACCCGGAAACGTTTTAAGTATACGACCCAATTTCTATTTATAAGAAGGAAGGTCATCCTGATGATCTAACACCATGCATCCAGGTTGAATGTTGACGTCCTTGGATTGCCATTTACATCTTTGTTGAAGTTGGTGTAAATACTCCTTCGACCAACGATGCCAAAAGTGTTAGGAAAGTGCGGACACACGTTGCCATCTGCGAAGATATTTGATTTTATCAATGTCATAAAATGGCTCAATTACAGACTCTAGAGGGGTTGTGTCAGAAAATGCGCAGGAGTTAATACTTCGTAGTCGTTAGGATCAGAGGAAAAGGGGCTTATAGGCCTTAAGTTTAAGATGCCTTCAATTTGAATCATAACTGTGGTCAGCTCTTCTAAGGTTAACAGAGCATTCTATAACGAACGCCGAATTGTGGCGATCTCGGGGGAATATAATGGAACTGAATTACGTTGTTGCTACACCATGATGCAATGTCCTTTTGAGTGTCTTCCTGGTAGAAGGTATCCCTAAATTCTTCCAACAATCTACGAGCTCTCACGAATAAATCGCAATAAAGATGTCGGAATAAGTTACTGCGACCAACAAATCTCTTAAGCGCAACTATAAGTTCCTCTAAAGTTAGGTGCGAAACGACTTCAATGTGAGTAGCTCGAGTAGCAAAACAAATGAATTATATGACGACGTAAGACTTGTAAGGAGCTTTACCTCGAAGGCGATAAGTTGTCTTAATAGGGCCAGAAAAGTCCACCCGAGTATGTGTGAATGACAGTAAAAAGTGCTAAGCCAGAACGGTATCGATTACAATGAATGCATCTGCGCACTATATTTCTGACATAATCACGAGCATTTATTATCCAAGATTTTTGGTGAATAATCGCAACTAACTAAACTAACTAATTTCACAATTTATGCTTAGTAATCTCTGATAAAACTTCGTTATTTAATTTAGATGGCCCTGACCCTTTCAAATACCAGTGGTTGGACAAAAGGCTTGCGAAGTCGAAGAGTTATGCGGCGTTCTGTCCTGAAAATAAGTCTTTTTTGATGATCATTAAGCTTTCTATTGTGATCATGACGCACATTCGTTCGGTACATTTGGCCAAGAAGTTTCGGAAGGCGGTTTGCGAGCTGTTTATTTTGAATGCACTTTGCAGCTATGTGAGACTAAAATCGCTATGCGCTGCTTTTTTTTCTCCACTCTTCCCAATTTTATATGATTCCTCGTGGCATTTTCCGTAATTTTTCTTAATTTCTACTAAAATCTTTCAAGAAAGTACAAACTACCACTAAAAATTTATACTCTTTGCCACAAATATTTAATAAGCTCTCGTTGATCACTTTTGATTTTATGACAATTTCGCAACAAACTAATACACTTGCTCACAAAACTAAGGCACTTTTCTACAAAAGAAAATTATCTTGAAATAGGGCAGTGATTTTATAGGAATTTCTCTCACTGTATGTTAATTGTATCTGCATACGTTTACTGCATAGAGTCACTTATTATGTGATAAAGAAGATTAACCAGACCAGATGTCAATCCAACGAGACTTTCTTATATCCATCAATTACTACGTTTCCATGAGACCGAATTGCGTTAGAGTTGGGTTAGCGTTAAGTTTTGTTGACTGAATTAACTTGATGCTGTTTCCATGAAAGACTTCTCATTTGAGTTGACAGGTGAAATATTTTGTACAAAGTAGCCGGATTTGTGTTGGATAAAACACCCATGAGAACTTTTCTAGCAAATACTTACCCAAAACCCAACTCAACACGACTGGATTCATGGCGTTAACATGGATTGAACGAAACTTAAATAAATTCTCGATTCCATGAGGATTCAATTCGGATTGAGATCCACATGGAAACATAGTAAATGAGAGCCATGAATAGGGTTTCAAAGGTCTGATGCCTGAAAGACGTAAACTACCACTAGCCTATCGTAGATTATTTAACTTATATAGCTATTTTGTCTTTCTAGTAGTTTCTAGTTTGTAGTAGTATCCTTTATTTGCATCAATGGATATTCATTAAAAAATGTTATGAAATATTCTAAAATTTTTCTTACTGGATCATAGAATACCTAAAATGATAGGTGTAAGTAATTGATCACCTTTTCTTTTATTTACTACATACAGTAGACAGTGTTCTATGTATTATGTATAGCTTTAGTTAAGGACTGTTTAAATTAGTGAATTATACTAGTATTATTTAAATTACTGCTTGGTAACTCATAACTTTTCTCCGTCAATTACAGAAACGACAAATATACCGAGAACAGGTCCTTCCACATGCTGGTGGTAAAATACCAGATACGACATTCACCACGGATCGGCTTTTCTTGAATCGATTGCAAAAGGAAGGTATTGCAATACCAGATGGAATCATCCTCGAGCAGAGAAATCCACAGGTAATATATTATGCTTTTGTTATAAACAATATCAAAAAGTAAAACTGAACTATTTAATTCAGCGAACAGAGGTGTCGATCAACTTATAAAAAATTTTAATGTTTTAACTAAAATTTTTTTAACTAAAAATTTGAATGAAAATTAATTTTATAGTGAAATTCGTTCTGTTTTCAAAATCCAGATCTAATTATTTTTAATATCTTAATTTTATGATTTAAGGTTCATCAGTACTATAACAAAGCAAGTAGACCTGTGTTTCGTGTGGCTGTTACACCAGATGGAAGATATACACCCGTCGAAGGACGTTACGTATATCGAGGAGTACCACCATCACTAGAAACAACATATTTGTATCCGCAAATACACAACTACCCTATTCGACATCCTCCAAAGCAACCAATTATCTCACGTTATCAGCCAATACAATTTCCAAGTCCTCAGGCGACAGACAATTTGAGGCATCTAGCAAATCCCAAGAAAGGTTTGAAAACTTTTGCCATTCTTTAATTAATGCTAATTTGACTGACATCTATTACTTTTTGTAGTTTACTTGGTTTCCTACGAATATGCCCCACCAGTAACGAAGAGCTTAGGATCGGCAGACTCATTTGTAAATATTGAGAACAATTTACTTGGCGGCTTTGGAAGGCCTACATTCCAACAAAAAGACTACGTCTCTTCTCATGTAAATATACGAGTTTTACTTGCATTCACTTCGTATTGAATAAATTCTTATAAATTGAATTAATTACATTATTTTTTATAATTTCAGGCTCTAAATGACTTCGATGACTTCTTCAGCGGATTAAATCTACGAGAAATTCGAAGTACAGATAAAAGACTCAGCCCATCCAGGGGTGCTAGTATAAAGTAGTTATGAAGTAAATTTTAGTCTTTAACATGTTTTTGTTTACAATTTTTAATATAAGTGAAACACTCAAAGTATCTTGTTTTCCTCTTTCAACCGGATATCAATTTATCGGTGGAAATATCGTACACAATAACTGATAATTGATTAAGATATACCTGCGATTACCTTCCTTTTAATTATATTAATGAATTTACGATTTTGTGAGAAACCTTGAAACAACTTTATGCAATAAAATGCGAGCACTTGCCATAAAAGCAAATTACTTACCGGACAAGGTTACGGTTATGAAAGATTTGAAAATATTTTCTACTTGCCATCTTTTTGTCTTGTTTTCTATAATCCGGAGTTTATGTCGTACATGTAGTAATGTAGTTTCACTACAATGTTACAATCCGAGTTAACAAAATCCATGAGCTTTAGAACTGTTTGTTGTCTATTGAATTACCATGTACCATGTAGTGGAAATCAATCCTTTCAATCAAAACTTCATTTAACTACCCCTCATGCAAAGCACATATTAAACTCTAATCGATTTATAGTTTTGTAAGACAAGTGAAATTTTTTTAACGTTTAAATAATTTTACGAAGCTTTGTTTTATCAAGTGAAACTGCAGTTTTCCCTAAAATGTTTATTTTAGACTTTCGCGGTACTAGGCGAAATTTGGAATGGAAAAATTAAATTCTAGTTTAGTCCTTTTTATCCTGCTGATCTACAAAAGTCTTATAATCAGAAATTGTTATTATGTATTTATTATTTTAACTTATTAGAACATTCATAAATTATTAAAGAATCATTCGAAAATAGGTTTAATAATTAATAATAATAATTTAACTTTATTAGTTTAACAAACTTTAAATTCACAAAAAGTTCATAAATATTAAGTGTTTTCTTGCGGCCCTATAGCACAATTTCATTAAAAAAAAACTCCAAATTATCAAGAAAAAAAATACATATTCCCTTTTTTTCTTTATGCATATTCATGACCTGGTTCTAATGAATTGCACACATCCACTTTTAAATCTATTAAAATTTGTATCTCGCTTAAGCTCAATGAGAAGCTCATTAAATTTCTGCAGACCTTTATAAAGTCGATATGTTACGTCAGCAGCTCTAATTGCATATGGTTGCATATCCGTCAGTAGGTTCAATTGTTTAGTCAAATATTTTGGAAGTTTCTTCATCTTTATGTTGAATATAAAAGTTAGGACGTTTAACTCTGTCCTTTCTTTGATACTCATTCACTGCAATGCCTCCAACATCCATTTTATGGAATTAAATATATTGCACTTGAGTATACATCGCATGGCCTTATTTTAAAATTTTTAAAGCCTTTCTATTGCTGTTTGGGTACATAAGAATAGAATCATCGAACAATATTCAAAATTAGGCCTAATTATGACATTATATATATGAATAGCAGTTATTGTAGATAACATACTACGCATTTGCTTAAAGCATCCAATTTTTTCCCTTTTTTTTTACAAATATCGTCCACACCTAAGTATTTAATTCCATCTACACTCTCTATTGACTTACCATTGGTTCCAACTTCAGTATCACAGTTCAAGTTCAACACCATTAATTGTGTTTTTGCCGCATTTAACATATCTAAGTCTTCACTAAGCTCCAATTTCACTTGGTGGAAATCACAGCCAGTTAAATAAATCAAATGACGTCTGCAAATAATACTGGTTTCGAAGATCTCAAGATTTCCCGCATATCATTAATATAAATGAGAAATAACAGTGTCCCCAGTACTGAGCCTTGTGGTGCACCTAATGTAGGTACTTTCCTCCACTGTTGATTTGACAAACTTTATCCTTGTTTTCTCCCAGATAAGTAGCTTTCAAACCAGTCAAGCTCTTTACCAACTATTCCGAATATACTTAAGTCTTTTATGAGTATGCGCCTGTTAATTGTTTCAAAAGCTTGTTTGAAATCTAAAAAATACTGCTATTATGAATGTCTTTTCATCTATTATCTCTTTCAACTCATTCACTATAAAATTTAATGCCGTTTCACAGCTGTGCTGTTTTCTGAAGCCCGTTTGTTATGACATTATTAGTTCATTATCTTCCAAATATTTTTCGAGTTATATTTGAACTACTTTCTCCATTAATATTTCAAAAATATTTAGCGTGTTGATTGGTCTGAATTCTTCACATTTCCTAGTATATTCTATTTTTGGAACCGGTACTCTTATTGATTCTTCCAAGTGTCAGGGCACTTTCCTTCACTTAAGCTTCTATTTATAAGTTTCTCTAATATGTCCCCCAACACATGCCAATTATCTAATATTATTTTATTATTGATGCCATTAAAAGCTTTTTTTATTGTTCAAATTTCGTTGCTTATATTACTGAATCTAAATCTACTCGAGCATTGATGTAAGTTACTAACATACTCTACTTTTAGGATTGATTGATTCAGATGGTCCACACTCTCAATAAAGTAGCTATTTAACTTATTTACTATTTCTTGACTATTGCTTACCATAATATCACCAAATTACACTTCACTAATTTTGTCCTTTGTCTGTTTCAGTACTGTTCGTTTGATAACTTTCCATTTTTCCTTTTGTGAGCTTGCATCATCTATATTTATTCTTACTTATTTATCTTTAGCTTCACATATTTTATTCTTATACTTATTTCTAAGTGCTTTGTATACATTCCAATCTCTTAATTCATTTGTAAACTTAGCACATATATATTTATTAATTTTTTCAGTTTTCAAAACTCTCAATTCCTCTGTAAACCATTCATTTCTATTTTGTACTATTTGCTTTCTTACTTCAAATTTCTCTATAAATGCTTGAATTTTATCACTTAAACACTAGACACATTCGTTTAAATTATTACACTCTTTGATTCTTTCAATCACTCTATTTCATTCTGAAAGTTATTCTTATTGTATCGTACATACTCGAACCAATTAATTTCACTCTTACTATATTTGTGATTATTAATTTCTATTTCTAATGATTTATGATCACTGATTTTATTACTATTTGTTCTCACCTTTACATTGTCTGAGTTTGATATTATATAGTCAATAATGATCCTAGAAGTACTGGCAACTCTAGTAAATTCATTTACTTTCTGACTAAATCCACAATATTGAATAATTCTCTGTACTTCTTTTTTATATGTGGTGTTACAATTCCAATTTATATTAAAATCACCTGCTATTATTACGTCACCATACCAATCTTCGAATATACTCATCCATTGCCTAATACTCTTGCAAAATTCCCGTTCAGAGTTCCTTGGTGATCGATATGTTAGAGCCAGCATTAGTTTATAGTCGTTAAGTGTGCATTTCACTACCATCCACACTCAATCCAACTGTTATATTTTGCAATACTTCAATTTTCCACTCCTTCTTTATGTAAATAACAACACCACCTGTCTGACTAGAGGTAGAATCGGACCTTAACATATTATATTTGTATAAATTTACTTCACTATCTTCTATATGACTTTTTAAATGTGTTTCAGCAATAAAATGCTATAGTTATTAAATAATCCATGTACATATATTAAGATACACACCTGTAAAAGTTAGTTTAGTTGCTAGTATCCCATATTTTTTTCCTCAAGTCTTATATGATTTAGGTATACCGCACAATCCTTACTCCTCATGCAATGATTAGACATTTAATTCAATTTCAATCTTACATTCGCTCTTTCATGCGTTAATATAAAAAATTTCCTATCTCTTTTTTTTTAAATGTAGGTATATTCGTTATTTGTTTTATTATTATTATTTATTTACGTAAAATAAGTTTCGATTTTTTTAAATAAATCGCGAAGCTATTTATCGCACGCCTTGTGTCTATCAGACCTGTAAAATTCCAAGTACCAGTACCTGGACTTGAAATATTTTAAGTACAAGTCCCGTACTGATACTTAAAAAAATTTCAAGTACAAGTCCCACTACTGGTACTTTAAAATTTTTCAAGTACAAGTTCAGGTACTGGTACTGGTATTAGTACTTAAGTACTTTACAGGTCTGGTGTCTATCATGCACACACATTGGATGAGGCAAACTATTGTTGCTATGAATTTAATGTTTACTTATTACATGTTTTTTTTTTAGTTGTAATGCGCACCAAAATTTATTTTACTATTTAACCCCTAAAAGTGTTTTCCGAAAGTCGTAATCTACCGAAATCTAGAATAAAATTGGTGGGAGGACAACTATGAGTTAAAAATACCGAAAAGTGTCCCAGAACCTATAAATTCAATTCAATTCAATTCTTTTTATTAAAAAACTCTACACAGGTAAGACAAAAGGTGTCGGCTTATAAGTATGCGTAGGATGTAAATATAGAAAAATTTACAGAAAAAAAAAGAGAATAATGGATAAGAAATACAACAAAATTAAAAGCTACTAGTAAACTAAGGCTAAATTAAATTAAATTACTATTTAAGCCATTACTTTGCTATAAAATGATCGAAAATGATATATACATATATGAAAAGGTATATGTAAAACATAATATATTTATATATTTAGACCTGGGTTTAAAAGAAATAATTGAACCTTAAACCTAGCACTACTACTATGTGCCTCCCTGATAGTAAATGGAACCTGATTCCATGGTCTGATAGCCTTGGCTTGCAAATCCTGGAACAATAAGAGCATTAATGCATGCTAAACGTGCAAAAACAAATTTATAATAAAGATAGTCAGGTTGTTTAGAATTTAGAATGTTATAGAGAAGTATTAATATTCATTGATAAATATACTATTTTATGGGACATCCAACAACGGAATTAGTATAAGCAGAAACATGGTCGAATCTACGAAGGTGATATTTCTAACGAACCGCAAAATTAAAAGGCACTTCAAGCTTGCGCAAAGACGCTGAATCCAACTTAGCAGCATAAACCTCAGACCCATATGTTATTATGGGAAGAATAAGAGCCCGAATCAACCTTAATTTGGTTAAAAGTGGTGTATAGATAGAAGAAACAGAGAACAGGCGAAGGGTGCTATAAACTTTTCTAGCAGGGACATTAACGTCATTACTCTACTCCAAGTAGACATTTATTAAAAATAATTCCGAGATTCTTAACATTATAGCGATATTCAATTGGTCAAGTATAACGGGAAGAAAATATATAGTGTTCAAGGAATATTTGTATATTACGATGAAATTAGTTTTGGCTGAGTTAAGTATTAATTTATTTTTTCTAGCCCATTCAGAAACCGCTGAGAGGTATTTTAATCAATTCCATCCTCAATAAGCTCCGGCAGCATGGAAATATAAAGTTGTGGATCATCGGTATAGGGATGAAAGTGACAATATTTTAATGTGTTTGACAAATCGTTAAAGAAAATCGAGAAAAGCAATGGACCCAAGATCTAATCTTATGGAAAGCCGCAATTTATGGGCAACAGGCTTGAAGACTAATTATTACAAACTACTGGAAAGGTAAGATGCAACCACTTTACACGCGGGGCTAGAGAAACGGAAATTATTTTTCAGTTTACTAATTAACAAAATATGATCAACTTTGTCAAAAGCCTTCGAGAAATCTAAGAGTACTAGTGTGATAACTCTATCATCAGCAATTGTCATACGTATATCTTCGGTAACCTTAAATAGAGCAGTAGTACAACTATGTCTAGACATTGACAGGGCACGGAGCCCAAGTAGCTTGTGAGTGTTGCGCAGGTAGCATTATAGATGGCAAATCTGGCATTCGTGTGGCTTCAAAAGCATTCACTTTTAATACAAAGATTCTCATTGCCCTCGTAACGCATATAAATAATATTAGTAGAGCAAAATGAATTGAACACATTGTCAGATAGTTTTCGGTCAGTTATCTGACATGCGTCTGTCTTTATTGATTACACGACCTGCTAGTTTTTATCTGGTGAAATACTACTTTTATCTGGCAAAGACAACATAAACTAATGTGAAGTTTGTTGTTCAAAAATGACTTCTAGAGAAAGGTACGCGGCTGCTTTTATTGTGTATAGTGCATTTTATACTTGTGGAAAATTGGTCCATGTTGACTGCTGCTTCCTTCTCCGCTTCGCCTTTTTGTTATCTTCCATTTTGTTAATTATGTATATTTATGCTAATTATATATATATAAACTTTAAGCAAATAAAGTTAAACCTTGAACACATGATTTTAAACCCTTAATAAATAAATTTAAACCTCGAACAAATGATTTTAAACCCTTAATAAATAAATTTACACCTTGAACAAATTATTTTAAACCCTTAACAAATATATTGAAACCCTTAACGAATAACAATAACAATATTACTTTTTACGGTCAACTGTATAAAGATTACAAATCTTGAGAAACAAGATTAAGCAAATTAAATCAGAAGAAGAGAGGAAAGATATAAAAATTAAAAAGAAAAAACCATATAAATTCTAGAAAAAAAAATATGAAAATGTACTACATAAAGATTAAGATTAAGAACAGCCATGATGTGTACCTAAAAAGAGCTTAACAATTCAAGAAAATCTGTGCCTAAGTTCGTGCTACGTATATTAGAGGGTAAACTATTCCACTTACGTGAAGTTTGGACAAAATAAGAGCGCTCCCCGAAATGAGAATGACAGCGTGGTAAAAGAATTTTTAAACTTCTTTGAGAGCGCAAGAATTGCAGCTTATTGTAAAGATATTGTGGCCTCTTTATATCAATTGATTTATGTAAAAAATACAAGTCGCGATGAGTAAGATGGGTATCAAGAGTATGCCCAAGGGCTAAATTAACTTGCATTAAGATGTGGGCACTGCGTGTTAGGTTGTAAACATATCTGTGCAATCATTGAATGCAACTGTCAATTTTCGACGGCAAATTGAGTCTAACTTGGGAAAAACTTTTTTGCCATATATATATGGGGAAGAATCAAACTACGTACCAGTTTCAATCGCATATCTGTAGACAATAAATACCCACAGACTCTCAACTGTCGTAAGGAGCCATATACTAAAATATATGCCTAAAATATTGGTAACGTGGCTGCAGCAAGTAAACTCTGTGTTCAGGACTACACCTAAATTTTTCACAGAGCTAGAGAATGGCAAGGTAAAGTTATATAAAATAACTCGTGGTAGCTCTAATGCCTCGAGGTGATTTCTATAGATCGGCATACACACAGACTTGCTAGGATTCAGTTGCAGTTTGTTGGCTATCGACCAGTCATAAATTCTCGTTAAATCTTCATTTACACGAGCAATACAATCTTCTTGTAACCCAATTGGTCTTCTCAAGTAAATTTGCTCGTCATCAGCATATAGATGAATGTTCACATTCACATTCTTAATCAACTCAGGTAAACCATTTATGTCGAGACTGTATAAGAGAAGACCTAGGATTGATCCTTGGGGTATTCCACAGTAAGAGTTCCGGAAGTTCGACATAGAGTCTTGAACTTTGACTGTTTGTTGTCTACAGGTAAGAAAACCTTTGATCAGCTTGACAGCTGAAGAGGAAAAATTGAAGCAATTCGAGAGTTTATAAAGGAGCAAACTGTAATCTACTGAGTCAAAAGCCTTACTAAAATCCAATAAGATAAGAATAGTTAAATCATCTATATCTAAGGATTCAATAATATCCGTAGAAACCTTCAGAAGGGCAGTTTCACAGCTGTGTCCAATTCGAAAGCCTGACTGGAACGATGATAGAAGCTGATGCTGGTCAAGATATTTGGTGATCTAATTGTACATTACTTTTTCAACGACTTTGCTGAAGTAACACAACAAGCTGATAGGCCTATAATCATTAATTCCATTAGGACGAGGTTTTTTAAGAACAGGGACGAATGAGTTTCAACTGTTAACAAAATGAATTAAACCTTTAGTAAATATAAACTCTTAAAAAATTTATATTTAAAATATTTACCGTAGAAATAAGTAAAACCAAATCCATTATATAGTTGGAACAGTTATTAGGTGTGATTTGTTACAGACTATCTTCGATTGCTGAGAGAAGATTATGTTTTCTACTCTACTGTACTACTGCCTTCATTTTAGAAAACGATTTTTTGATAGAGTTTAGCATAGGCGAGTAAGGAGGCAAAACTTTTAGTGTTAAATTCGTTTGAGAAAACATATCGCGAACTTGTTGTTTTGTGTATTCGCACATTATTCATAATTAAAAATGCGTCACTAAAGGATGAATTTGTTCCAAAATTTCAACAAGTTTCGCGCAGAAATAGAAGAAACCTGCCGGAATTGCAAGTAGAATTTGCAATTCCTTGGTTACTTATCGCAGCAATAAGTATGTCATTTCTGCCACGTTTTACTGAAACTATAACTCGAGCACGGGAGCCCTTTCTTAAGCGGGCTTGAGATCTGTAAAGTATTGGCCTCCTTACTCGCCTATGTTAAACCTTATCGAAAAATCATTTTCTAAAATGAAGACACATGCACGCTCAGTTTTAGGTGACATGAGTAGAGAACATAATCTTCTCTCAGCGATTGAAGATAGCCTGCAACAAAACCCACCTAGTGACTGTTCCAACTATATAATGGATTTCGTTTTACTTACTCCTAAGGCAGTCGATGGTCAACTATTGCACTGAAAAGTCAGAAGTATTAATATGCACCCAATATTTGCAAAAAAAAAAATTGTATGAAATGCATAAATCCCGCACATATACCAAATTTCACTAAAATCCACTTGAAACTACCGGAGGTATAATGAAAAATATGTTCGAAATTGGTCATTTTCGAACGCGATTTACCAGTCTCAGCGGGGAAATTCAAAAAGAATTACTAAATTGAAAAAAAATTTCACATCCTTAATCTATATGAAAATAAAAAATAATCGTCAAAACATGTGCACAAAAATTCAGGAAATCGAGTCAACTTTGCCTCTCTAGATCTTCGAAAACCCTATAGAACGGCTCATTAGGTTATGAATCCATTGGTATAAAAGTCATAGTTGTCAATTAAAAACTGTAGGAGGAGATAGGTTTCTACGAAAACACGACATCAACTTTTATTTATTTTTTTTTAATTTAACAATATTTTAGCTTATTTATATGAACTTCAATGTGTAAAATATAATTAGGCCACAGTTAAAAACGTATTTATTTCTCAACCTCACCATTAATATTAAGTCTACAGAGGACAGTTCTTTTCTTTTCAGCGACTTTTACAAAGGTTACGATAACTCTATATTCTCCAATTGGTGTTAAAGGTGGCAGCGAGTTAGCATGGAAGGTGTAGTCATTCAAGTAGTAAGTTTTCTGAAAATCAATCAGTATTATGAAATTATGGTTACCATTAAAATTTCTTACCTTTCTCAATGGACAAGTCATATTTATTTTATGAGAATCTTCGAACACAAACCTTAAAAACGAATCTTTCGAAAGTGTTTTCAACATATTACACATATTATAATTTAGCACGGTCCCCATCGTTTTAAATTTTCCTGCAACTTTTAGCTGTACCTCCACATTACATTTGATATTCTCTCCAATTTCTCTCAAAAAAGAAATGTTCGCGCTGACTTTTTCATTATGCAAGTTATAAGTAAGATGTATATTTTCAGGATCTGTGGTGGCATTAACGGTGCACAATTTAATCGTCTTTCCTCCTGTCTATAAGATAATTCTGTTAATATTTGGTCAATATAGTCAAATCTAGTACCATTCCTATCAAAATAGTCGAAGCTGAAATTAAGAGCACGACGAAGACAAATTTTGATGGATTCATTTCAGTAAGGCAAAACTCCGGGTACTGTAGAGTTTGTTGTTGAGAAGAATATGTTAACTACTCGACGTTTTCATGGATGGTTACCTTAATTAGGAGTAAATGAACAAAACAAATATGTTATCGTTATATAAAGCTAATTAAAAATATTCAGTCAGATTGTAAGCTCATCAAAAGTAAATTAGACATAAGTCGTTAAGAGATTATTTTTATTGATCTCTCAATTACTTTAAAACTATAGGCCGATATCATATTCCATTTTATTTGTTTGTTTGTTTTTGGGGTAAGATAAAACTTCCCTCCATTACTAATGCGATCTATTTTAAAATTTCAGAATAAATTGAAGCCAGAAATAAATACTTCTGCCTAACTATGGTATAAACTCGTTTAACCAAGTCGGAGAGATAACAGAAACATTGTATATATTGGCATATTGGCAAAGAAATAGCGTAATCAATTAATCTTATTTCGAATACTTTTTAGGTTATGTAATCTCTATATAGTCAACCCAATATGTTTAGAAAATCTTTCGCATCATCCAGACGACTTTTATCTATCTTTTATCTATTACACCAAAAATGATTAATATTGGTACTAAAATAGAATTTTACCATATAATTAGCAGCCAATGGATATACGTATATTAAAGTAAATAATAAAAGTAATAACCACAATATGCTTAACCTAAACCTATCTACAGGATCCAGGAAAATATCAATAAATTAGGATGTACAAATCTCTCTAATTAATGTGTGAGCATCATGAGATATAGGACGGAACCAAAAACCTCTATTAATTAAATTGCTGGCAAAGAATATATGTAGATAGCAGTTAATTTTTAAGGAGAAGTGCAGAGATTTTATGGAAGGTGTGAAAGAATAGATTTCAACGACTGATTTACATTCTTATTGCAGTTGTGGGTTAGCAATCTCGATTTATTTCCAATTAAATAAAATCCTAAATTCAACAAATTCAACAATTAATAAAGTAGGTAGGTATAAAATTCAATGTGGGGCGAGTATTGCTCAGTAGCGTATCTAGGGATGGCACATATTTTGGAGCGGCATTTTTTATATTTCTGTCTAAATTATGTAAAAACAAAAATTAATAACATAATAATGTTTTAATCTACAGAGAATCATTTATTATAAGTCCTTATCTACGCGACGTTGAGATTTTTTAGCTTAGTCCTGTAGGTAAACTAACATCAGCTGTTACATACAAAAGACTTTAATAAACAGTTTTTTAAGAAGATAACAAACATAAAAATGTGTAATGCTTGTAAAATTAAAACAAAACAAACATAGTTTTTCAAATGAAATTTTTGAAAACATTTGAAACGCTACATTTTCTATACTGCGTACGTTACAATGGAATTACAAACTGTCCGTGCACATCGACGTTTAGAAGAAGAATGAATGAACATGGCAATCCGTTGAGCTAAAAGCAGCTCTGAACTTGCCTGTGGACTTAGGATAGGTACCAAATTAAGCTAAATATGTTGTGGTAATAGCACGTCTGAAAGTAAGCTGAGAAATATCCGCTATGGATTTTTGGTATAATATCCATGCATTCTGTATTGCGACATCTAACAACCATATAAATATTGACCACAAAAACTTTTTTCCTCTAACGCATATCCTGTAATAAGTTATATTCTCGTCCATTCTATCAGTGCCTCCCATGAATTTGTCATACATTTTTAGCATATAAGGAAGAGAGACCTGCTTTATTTTTTCGGATTGTGAGTATCTTCCAGCGTTACTTAAGGGCGCAATACCCCATTGTGTTGAAGCGACAGTTACTACTACGTTATTATCGAGCCAATGAGTAACAATGACACCTTCATTAGTTCACCGGGATTCATATGCGCCTCGTTCTTTCTTCTTCATTGCCTATTTCGAACTCAGGCCACAGTTTTTCGGTATTCTATTTTCCCTCATCGTACCTCTTTCATCAAAACCTGAGGTTTTTAAATGGTAAAGGAGAGGTAAGCCCGTGAAAAGATTATCAAAATAAAAACTATATGGCAGATATTTTTTCTCTTCAGGAAAAGAATCAATCATCTGAATTAGTGGGGCAGCAGCTTTCCCGAACTGCACTTGATAGTACTCATTTTCTTTTGGATCCTTGCTTTGATACACTTGGAAGTTTACTAAATATCCGCTTTGAGTATTAAGTATCAAAACTTTATACTCGAACCGTATGGGCTTGCCTCTGATTAATTGCTTGCATCCATGCCTACCATAATAAGGAACAACTGACTCATCATAGGACAAATGTTCCTCAGGTTCAAAATTTTTAATGAAACTCTGATGGAATTTATTAATAAATGGACGTAATTTAGTGAACTTATCATTCTTGTCGTGAAAATTGTTATCAGCGCAGTGAATAAAGCTCTTGTCATGAAAACGTGAAAATTCACTGCTCTGATAAGTGAATAAAGCATTTTATTTTTACAAATCTGTCTCTACGCATTGCATTAACCACCATGATATTCTTCATATCGTCTTGGGAGTCCCAAAAATCTCTCTGAGTAAATTATTATACCCAGAGACTATTAGGATAGCTATAAAACATTTAAGTTCAGCTGGTGCTATCTGTGGGTCCGGACAATTAATAAATGAAGCATATTTTGTGGATTTTTCAGCCAAAGACCTTATAATGTCGTCATCTATAAATTTCTCGAACATTTCAACTGAAAACAAAACCCAATATTTTGAATAATTAGGTTCAGAAAATCTTTTTATATTACTTTTTATATCTTCCCCCCCCCCCCCCCCCCACTTATATACCTTCCTCTGCTTTGCTCCCTTTGACTTTTTATGAGGTGGCTCATGGCATACATCCTCTTCATCCTGATCGTGCTCGTCCCTGGTATTATTTATAATAAACTCAGAAGGTGTAGATAATTACCTCCATTCAAATTTTTTATAATTGCTGACCGTCATCATCTCCAGAATCTTCATCACTCAAGTCGCATACATTCGGAGGCTCAATATAAATTGCCGTATCTTCCATGCGTTCTTATTCTAAATAATCAAGTTCATTGATTGTCATCGATCTATTAGATAAAAAAATTATGATAGAAAAAAACATATGCACTAAGCAGTATACAGGTATGTAACATGACTTTGCTGTGTGACCTTGTAAAATTTTTTAGATTATACATCCGCCTAACGTTGCCATATGGCAACAGACTGATGAACCTGCCAAAAAACACATAAGAAATTTCCTAATACTTTAATAATGTTATGAACAATATTCCGCAGATATTCTCTAAATTGGAAAATCTTACTCACCTCTGACGTAAATTCATTTTCATACGAAAAATTTTTTTCTCACTTCAAAAAAACCGTTGCAAATATTTCACTTAACGCTTCAGATAGCAAACTGCACAGTTCGATACCCACACAGTCGAGTGATGCGAGCATGTTTACGAGTTTGGTTAAACCTGATAACGTCAACTGAGCTTCTGAGAATTCAAAATTCCTAGATGTGTCGAGTGTTGCCATATGACAACGCAAGGCGGTAAAGAGTTAAGAACAAGCTATGCTTATGATACACATGGGGTAAATTTAACCGGTTAATTAAATAAACCTACTTTTACTCCGTGTGTATCACGAAATACCTCGAGTATTCTGCAAAATACCCCAAGAAGCAAGCGAGTAATTTCAGGGTATTCTATATCCTCAAAAATTGCTGTGCAATTGCAATTACCCCGATAACAGCGACAACTGGTAGTCGCTAGAAATATAAAATTTGTGTAAGCACATATTCAGCGATAGACAGTGCAAAGCCAAAACCAAAGTGGAAATGGAAAGTGACAATTCGAAAATTATTATCTGCATCGCCTGCTGACGTTTCGCTAGAATTAATGCAATTATACATCCATTGTTATGGAACTATAGTGAGTGATTGACATCGGACGTAAAGTCCCGACTGCCAGCATGAGCTGACAGATCACTCGACGGACAGCATTGACTGCAGGGCGGCACTCTAGTTCGCCTTAACTATTGGCGGAGAGTGTGGGGGTGGGGGGGGGGGGGTCCACAAAAGACCTGCCACTGCCGTCAGCCATAATCAAAAAAATTCGTGCCTACCTAACACAAAAAGCCGGCACACATTCGGTCCTGAAGGGACACTTACGTCACTTACCTGTACATCATCCTTGAAGGCGCAGATGTTTCGGCCTTACTTCACGCCCCAACCACCCATTTGACACTGAGGGCAGCGAGTTCACAGTGTCCCTATTTGACCTGTAAAAGAGAGAGAGAGAGACTAGGTGAGCCTAGACGACCTTCATTTCATGTGCGAGGGCTCCGGGATGTGAAGGAAGAATTAAAACGTTCAGCTTCTCATTTTTACGTTATAATTTCGGAGTATTACAAGAGAAAACACGATAACTTAAAGACCATTACTTTAGGAGTACACAATATTAATAAAACTATGAGCTTTGCGACCAAAACCCTTAATAGGAAAATATAAAAAGGAAAAATCTAAGTAACATATCGTATGTAATATCACCAAGTTAATACTTTTCATCTTAAACAACTGCTTCATTCATTACATAATTATAAATCATCGCCTATTTTGCATTGATTTCCTGCATGTCCACTTACTGTAGACAAATGTATTCAAGTCATGACAGAGGATTGAAAATAAGATTTTAAATAAAGAAATCTTAACAACCAGTTATTTATATATAAAATTCTTTACAAGATAAGTTTAAAGGGGTAACTAGGAATGACACCTCTATGTAACCGCGCGTTTTCAAAGTCTTACGAAAGTTGAAGGATTTGAATAATTAAGATAGAAGCTTATATCTTACAAAACCATATTATTTTACACTTAATCTCTAAATAATTTCCTTTGAAAACTTTATCTCTAAATAATTTCCTATGAAAAATTTTCTTTGCAATAATTTAGCGATTCAAGATTGTTAGTTCACTCATACTTCATACCTACTATGTATATGCATATCTTCCAGTTCAAAACTATGCGCTTAAATCTAACTAGAAAAATAAGATCAGGACTCCAAACTACATAGGTAGATAAGTGTACTTATGAAGATATACATATAGATATGCAATTATAGTTTAAAATTTAAAATATATAAACACGTAAAAAAAATTATCAATACGAAAAGGTTCTGCAGTGCGAGTCTCTGCAGAAACCAAAGTGTATTTATATACGTCAAAAAGAAAAGTGCCATATATTAAAATTACTCACATTTAACAATTCTCTGCATGATGAAGCGCTTCAACATCGCCTCCTAGATAAAAGTTAAACTGGAATTGGATAATTCGACTTGCATGCTCTATCACAAGAACACTTTCTGTTGGGTGGTACTAAGGTTGATGTCACTTGTTACACAAATTATTATATAAAAAAACATATCCTAGGTATTCAAATTGATCCTGGTTAAATTAATTAATTTTAAGATAAAGGCTCTTACTTACTCAACACAACGATCAGCAATAGCGTTAAGGTGATTCACCTGCACTCCTTCTACGTCAATAGGTTGGTGTTTTTTTTCTCAGATCACGTATTCGTATCTTTTCGAAATTATTTCAGCCCTAATTTGAAAATATCTAACTAGATACAATATTTTCTTTGTGTAGTTAACGCTAGAGCTCCAGCTTACATCCACTCATCAATAGCTTACTTGGAAGTGAATTTGCTTTGCGACATATCGCCAGGAAACTGACAGCTTGAGTCCTTATTATTGCCCTGAACAAAATCGTTAACTTCAGGTGTCATTCTAAATTGGTGTTTTCCTTTTTAGGAATTACAGTTTTGTTGCTTCTGTTATTTCCACGCCGGGGGTCTAAGCAAACATAGCTCGAATTATAGTTGATTTCCGCGACGGGATATAAATTACCTAAGTGCGCCAACAAAACTTTGTTATTTTACGAACGCTGATTGTTATCAACCCAAGGATAATTCCTAAAATAGTTTTTTTTTTTTGATTCGACCTAACGAGATCAATGCGAAAACATTACCTTTTATAGGAATAAATTTCCGCGTTACAGTTATCGCAGAGACATATATAAAAAATTTGCCGGCTCAACCCTTTTCCGTTGTTTTGTAATTTGAGAACGTGTGTAGAACATCGATTTCTCCGAGTCTTTTGGAGCCTTCTGTTGTACAGTTGGACAAAACGAGTCCACGGATCTTTTTTGGTATTCACAATGCTCTGGCTCAAAAAATGTCACAATAGCACAAATCAGAGTCTCAAGGAACTCCTTTTTCACGTCTACACTGCCCTCAGTTTCTCTACTTAAAGTACATTTCGCAGTCAAATTTTTCTCATTGCTTTTGCGAAACAGTACACTCATTTCCTTCTGCACGAAATATTTTGTAAAATTATCACTTCATAAGATTCCTGATAGTAATGGAATTCTAATTAAGAACCAAGTTATTTGTCCTGTTCTCGTTACGAAGTAGAACCACTGCAATTTCTTCTTCTTTTTCTGTTTTCCTTCTTATTTATCCGGTACTTTCTGGAAATTTCTAAGGGTTTTTATTTATTGGATGAGACACTACCAAGATTTATCGAGATTATTACCTTTTTGGGCCAGATGTCGTTGAGGAGTTTTGATAATCGAATTTTTCTGGGACTTCTCCCATGCACGCACTTTCGAGAAATAAGACAGATTGATTGCCTTCTTCTTACTTATCTTTACCGTCAACATGTCACCCCGAGCTTAAGGAAACGCATTTCTCTCGGTCGGGAGCGTTCAGTTTTCATGCTGTAGTCGGCAGCAGGCCGGGCATATACGCTTCAGTATGACATGTAGCATATTGCTACATGCAATACGCTACGACCATAACACCATACTATAGGTCAAACAGCGCCCTGCCATTAAAATTACACCGATTTATGTGTATCAGGGGTCTCCAATTACCCTGAAACAAATACCCAGCTAAATTTAAACTGTGTGTATCATAAGCATTAGGAAGTAAGAAGAGATTTTCTTAACACTATACTGTAAAAAATGCACTATTGTTGCCACAAAGCTTTTGTATTTTTCCCTAAAATGTAGTTAAGATTCCCTCAAATTTATGGAATATTCCCTAAAATTATCCCTACATTTTAGGGAAAAATACCTCAGCTTTGTGGCAACAATTGTGCAAATTTTTTACTGTATAGATTAATTTTTAATTTCGTTTAGAACAAAAATGATGTCTATAACGATTCAATTTCTTAGAATTTGGAGACTTTGTATCATGATATAAATGCATTTATTTATAGTTGTGTTTACCTCACTCCCCCCCCCCCCCACCACTCCTTTATTTCTGATATATGTATGTGTTATACCAATATTGCCTAAAAGCAGTCATTTTGACTGCATGGGTAATTTAAATTAATTAAATTAATTTTACAATATAATTTCGTCAATTTTTATATGACTAGCACACCCTGTATTGCAATTTCATGAGCAATTAGACGAGCAATAAACATTCATTTCTTCTTAGGAATTTACAGAAAATATTTCGGCAGATTTTTCATTTACTTTGGTGGTCGACTGGAGTTATTTTCAGTCCTTTTTTGGGAAAAAAATCATCAAGTTTTGCAAAATTTGTTTATTTTTTGTTTTTGCAAAACTTAATTGATTTATTAACAAGATTTGATAGTTTCTGTCACTGGTCAAGGTGTTAGGCCTGAATTACGTACAATTATGACTAATTAGTCGACTGCGACTTTGCCCAAATGGTAAATGCATGTGGCAAGATACAATTGCAACTGCGAATTCGACTGCGACTGAAACTAAACTTTGCCCAAAGTGCAACGTTGGTGTCGGCTCCGGCCAACTTCAGTTCAATCACAGTAGTGGCAGTTCTGGGTTTGTTCGCAGTTGAAGCTTTAAATTAATTACATATTTCACCTCAGCGTGTGTACAATCTGTTTAAAAACAAAAACAAATGGTTTTACTCATTTATTTATTTTTGTTCAATAATTGATAACCACTCTTGATATTGATTAAGTTAGAAAAGGCGGCAAATTCGGGACCGCCCCAGGCGGCAAGAGCTCTACATGGTCCCGTTTGCCCAACAGATTAAGTTTATCAGAATTTTGTTCTGATACGACAAAGGATGCTGGCTGATTGCGTTTCCTTTTAGGTAAAATGTCACTTTTAAAATTTTCACGATGGCTTACTGACAGTTTCTTTAAGCTTTTAAATTAACCACATATGTATGTATATAATTAAATTTTTTAAAAGTGCTATCTATACCAGTATTCAACCGGACCGTTTTATTTCAAATTTCATTGAGCGGGGTGACTGGGTAACTTCCCCAAGCTCTTACTGAGTTTTCAGTTACGCAGATTATACTGGTGGGGTATGCTGTTATTGGGGTTATAGCATTTGTTATTGTTGTTGTAGAATATTGAGAATAAACAGGAACTTCCTACGTCGCTTGCTAAACATAGTTGGTATGTTTTGAATCAAACGAAGAGAGGTGTTAAGGATCACATGTTCGTAAAAGCTGTAAGCTGTTGTTAGCGTGTATAATTAGGATCAAAATGACTCGAGTTATGCTCTCAATATCGTTTTAGGTTTTGTATAATACCTCAAGCTTAAATAGGTGCCCCCCTATGGCAATTAGGGATATTGTCACAAAAAGCATACAGATCGTAGTACCTAAATGAGAGACGGAGTTTCTGCATGCATCCTTCATTTGAATAATAATAATAGCTCTTCCTTTCATGTAACTAAATTATAATTAGGGAGCGACAACAACATTTTTTTTATTCCAAAAACCTTGAATGTATTAAGTAACTTGTGAGCTATATATTCCCCTATATTTCGAACAATCATTTTCTTCCTAAAATTAGAGTTTCGACCGCTATTTTTAATTTTCGACCCCTATACGAGCCTAATTCAACTAAATGGTCGACGAGGTTATTACATATAAAATTGGAATGGTAGTATTAAATTGAATCTATAGTCTATATAAAGATAAATAATTATATACTCATATTAATTAATTAGTAACAAAATCATAGATGAAAGTGAAAATAAGGTCGAGTGGCGAAAGCGAGTCGAGCTTGCGCAATCAGGGTTCCGTGCCAGAACTTTATCAACGAACAGTCGATTGACCGAATTTAACTATATTTAAATCTAATCCACATTTGCCTGTAATAACTGAAAAATGGATGAATTGCCACATTGTGCTGGTACATAAGTAAATACGTGCAACATTATATTTTCAAATACTGCTATATTTTCAAATTTCAATAATATTCAAACAGGCGGACACATGATTTCATAAAGTTACGTAAAAAAACGTTTGATAATATCAAAACTTTAGCTTCAAAAACCATGAAGATCATGGGAGAAAGATGCCTTTTCACATATTTTGAGCTATGTCCTTACAGCTAATTCGAGAAAAATTTAGGAATCCTTGAAAGTAGCCCTTTCAATCGACATCTCAGGTAACATCAAAAAATTTAATTACTACAAAACCGGTTTTTTAAGAGCTTTTTTCATAAAAGAAATATCCTCCTAACTGACCTACTTTTAGTATTTATAAAAATTGAAATATAACGAAAGTTTAATCAACCTAAAAGCTAAATTAAATTTAGCTCGATTTTTCTCTTGATGCAAACTGTTTTTGTTGACTTTGAGAAGAATTTTTCAAGTTAAATTTTGATTTGAAATTGGAATTTTTACATATTTTTGTAGTTGGATTTTCATGATGTATGCAGATGAGATTCTTCTCTATAAATCTGCACCTTTACAACGTATAAAGGATGCTGTGTATAGAATGAATAAGGATCTTACAAGAGTCTCCAGAAGGGCTGTTAATTATTCGCTCCATAGAAACGCTACCAATGCTATTATTGTATAAAAAAAAACAGTTTGATACTTCCATCTTTTCTAATATAATGCTTAACAATAGAACAAATTTGTAAAGAATCTTGCGATAGTTGTTAATTGTACTCTGAACTTAGAACGCATATTATCAAAATCTGCGGCTTTTACACCTGTAATGCTAGTGAAATATCTATTAGTTCCTTTAATAACTGTAAGGTGCATTGCAAATTGGATTCCAATTCCTTAAACGTAAGCTCAATGTAGCATTCAACTCTGCCACACGCTATGCTTTTGGTCTTAGACGTTTCTGTTAAACACATAAAAAAGAAATAGGTTTCCGGAAGGATAACACCAAGCAAAGTTCAATATTATGTTTTACTCACTATAATTAATTTCCAATTCAAGTCTTATGATTATAACTAAGAAGAAAATTAATGTAAATAAATATAATTCAATAAGAATAATGTTTAACAAAAAATAAAAGCAAATAAAGATTGGAGTCTGTCTCCTTTTATAATTCGCTCTCCCTTGACCGGTCTGGGCGGAGCTGAAATAATAAGAAACAAGTAAAAAAACTAGAATTAGTCTACGAGCAATTCTTATGATACCCTAGGTGAATGCCAGTATAAAATTTCTTATGGACACCGATCTATGCAAGTTTGATTTTTGAAGTGGTTTTTCGCATATATTTCTGGAACGGTTCGTCCAACTGAAAAAATTATTATAATCAATTTTATAGGATTTCATATTCTGAAGAACTTTTCAGTACATTAAAACTGTATAGGACTGATCGTTTAAACAGGATACGTAAAAATCAAAAAAAAAAAAAATATGGCAACACCAAAAAAGGTTTCCCGATTTAGTCAATTTTTGAAATTTTATTTGTGATTACTATAACAACACCATGTACGAAATTTCAGCTCTCTATGTCGAGCGTTTTTAGGCAGTATCTAAATATATGTATAGTGGAAAACGAAAGTTTTGTATGGCAACCCCACGAAGGAGTTGCCCGAATTGTCACATTTTCGAACATAATTATAATTTTTTTTTTAAAGTCCGTGTACAATATTTTAGCTTTCTAGGCGAACGCGTTCTCGAGTTATCTTGCGCACGGACAGACGGACGGACGTGCAAAAATCAAAATAACTTTTAATTTTATGCAATCCAATCCATTTTGCTCTACCAACATTATTTCGATGTGTTACAAACTTAGTATACCCTATACATTTTATCTACGGTATAAAAAGATACTACCGTATAATTGTGTTAGCGTATTAATCCTACGAATAGCGAGAGCGCTCTTCTCAATTATAACGTAGAAATGCCTTACTTTTATATTACGAGTGAGATTCCCAAATCAGTATTTGTGAGAATCCGACGGGAGTATAGGAAACCTGCAATGGCCTTGGTGATGGGGATGTGACCAAGCCAATATCTTGCTGGGCAGTGAAGGAAAGAAAGCTTGAAGCTGGCTCAGAGTATCTAGGTCAATTTCCTAGACTTGCTTCTTGGATGGTCAGAGGAAACTGACTGGTCTTCAAGTCAAGTCAAGTATGTTTTGCGCCATTTTCCTCTTTTAGTTGTCGTCTTTTCCCTCGATGTTTTCGTTATTTTCTTCTTTTGATCCTTGGGGCTTATCTTTTGTCATCTCTTGTCCCCTTGTTGACAGTTGTCCTCGGTATTCTTTAAAACTTTGCGTTTCATTGTCGTTTTTTTCTATACGGCGATACGCTAAATTAGCCGTCCTGTATGTAATTCCCTCTTTGGAGTTAGTTGTTAGTAGGAGGGCAGGATGGGGAAAAGGAAGGATAGGATGTGAATTGTTGGGAGAGCTGAGGAATCGAAAGAATTGGTGTAATTTAGAGACACTCTCGGAGTAAACTTGGCTAGAAAATGACTACCCGCGGCATTAATAACCTTTGTGGTCGTAGAAACTTATTCTACCATCATGTGGATGGTAGATGTTTATAGCCTCAGGCTTGGTTAAGAGCAAGAGTGAGAGGTATTTAAAGGTTGCCGGTATGAGAAGGTCCGGCAAGTTGTTTATAACTGTTGTGTATAACTGTTTATAATTTTGTCGACTTGTTTGTCCGCAAGTTTCGAGTATGCTGAGGCTTTCCATTGTAAAGGCCGAAACACAATGATGCGACACGGCATTTATGACGACAAATTAAATGTTAACCTAATCGCAATAACATATTGCTGTACAGAATGGCGCCGACAGATTTTGTCGCCGTAACCAGAGTTAGGAATAATTCAACTTTTGCCGTCGAATTTTGGTTTTGACAGCTGAAAGTAATGAGCAAAAATTTTCTTTCGAGGAGCAATTAATTAATTTATTCAAGGAAATTAAATATTTTTATGCCAAAAGAAATCCTCTATATCGAAATACATATTTAAAAAAAGAATGGAAAGAAATTGGAGAAAAGTTGAAAATAAGTGCGGTAGATGATATTTTGTAATCCACATAAACTCAGTGTTAATCATAGTTTATTACACTCTAGAACTTTTTTTTATATCTTTCCCATATTGTTAATAAATTTCAACAAATAACTTTACCACCTACATATCTTGATATACGAACATAAGAATGTCGCTCGGTGTCATTATGTTAATTCGGCGACATTTACGACGGCAGTGTCGGCATCATTGCGCTTCGGCCTTAAGTGGGAGAATAACTGATCTTCAGCTACGTGCTCGTGTTTTTATAGCAGGAAAGCTCTAAAGCTCACGAATGCACAGTGGCGGATTCCAAATATTCGAATAGAGCCATGCGAGCCATCTGTTGACAACTAGTCATTATCTTCTGGCAACCAGTGGTGGTGGTGACAAAAAATTTTACAATTGTCCAGTGGCGGTGCTGACGAAAATAATTGGTTTGGTGACCAAACATTTCAGTTATATAGATTTCTACATATTTTATATATATTTTGGGCTGTAAATTGGATTCTTACCTTAAATTTTGAACTGTAATATTTCTTGATAATCTAATCAATACTTCGTAATTTTAATATCATTCTAAATATATTATATAAGATAATCCCAACATTATACGGGTATTAAAATTTGGCTTGCCAGGGGTGTCAACTGACTATATAGACCCTGCATGTCTAAACAAATTTCTAGAAGTACCCTGTACACGGAAGTTTTAATCAAGAGCAACAAGAAAATAGAAAAGCAGTCTAAATACATTTTTAGATTTGCGTCTTTAACTAACTCTAGGATGGCTTAACCTGTAAACATTTACTTCCTTTTCATGCCGAATTGAACGATTATGAATAATTTCAAAAGGGTTGGTTGAATTACCTTTTGATGTCATTTTACCTAAACCTTTTTCATTGAAAATTATTTAAAAAATCAACAAATAATCCAGACACAATTATTATCGTTTTTTTCTTCATATATATATATGTAATATGTTTTAACGGCATAAGCCGATCGTTATCAGATAATATGTAAAATTTTCAAAAATATTATATATTTATTTACACGTTAGATCAACCTATATATATAATTGTATGTAAAACACGGTTGTGTAATCATCAATTCAATCGTGTGTCTGAATAATAACATAAATAATAATTTTAATATGACTAAGCAAAATATTCTCATCACATTACTTAGCACTTTTACAAATATGGACTTATAGCATCTATCTAAAGCTTTAACTATATGGAGAGAGTAGAGAGATTTCTACCGAAAAGTTTCTCATGTTTGAACTTGAACTAGGCACAGTCCCACATCTGATTAATAAAAACTCACTCTTTTAGACTCATTTATCTTCTTTTTACTATTGCGCAACTGCAAACGATTTCAGTTTTTCTCCGTTCGTCATAGTGTCATGCAGTCGAGCAAATGTAATCTGAGCTAAAAGTTGTATACAAAATTAAACGGCGTCGATGACGGGCACAAATATTATTTGTTATATTTTTCAGTGATATTTGTTACAAAACGGAGTTAGTTGATCGTTTTCTAGAGGCATTGGATTAAAGTGCGGACAATTTTTTTATTATAAACAAAGTGGATTCTTTATTATTGCTAAAATAACAATGACGGAAATGATGAATGGAGCTAAGAGGTATCGCAATGGTACCTCCAAATTTAATAGGTATGTATGTATGTATGTTAATGGCTAATGTATAGTTATTCAGTTTTATACTATTTTTGGCACATTATGCACATAAATATAAATTTTATCTACATATTTATCGCAAAGCTTTGTTGAATACTAACCACATCCACTTTTCTTAGGAGTGAATTAGTTTTTGGAGATGTTTGTAACTTTTGCTATTAAGGCATTTCTTTGCAACCGTCAATAACGTGCAATATTTGTTTAATTTGTTTAAAGAAGTCAATTAACAAAACTTAATCAAATTAAAAAAAAATCAGTATACTTTATATAAAAACAATTAATATGATAAGAAGAATTTATTTATATAAAATAGCTCATCCGTTGATTGTTGGCTTACATAGCTTTCTAGATAAAAATTAATAATTCATCAAAAGCAGTTATATGCTCAAGTATTCATTAATTTATCTCTAGAATGCATTGTCACGTTCGCTACAATCGTAGCAAATGGTCAACGTTTGGCTACATGGATAGTCCCCTAATATTTTGACTACGTTGAGGCCGCTACACACGCTCAAACAAATCGAACGACTTGGCGTACACAAGCCAAGTGATACGATTTGTATGAGCGTGTGTAGCGAAAGTCGGACCTTGAGTTGAGACTGAAGTAGTCTGACTTGAATGAAATAGGTCCAAACTATTGCATACAAGAAAATCTAACGACTTCGCTATATAGAATTGAACTAAAGTCTGCATAAAAGTTGTTGCATGTGGAGGCTGCATAAAACTCGTTGCATGTGGAGGAAAAAGTTAACATCCGATTTTGTCTACAACTTGGCTTGTGCATGCAAAATCGTACGATTTGCTTGAGGATGTGTTGCTGCATTTAGAGAATTTTGAAATACATAGCCAAAATATTTCCAATAATTTTTATTAATTTTAATTCTGAGCACATTAGCAGTGTAAGACTAGCATCCTTATTTATGCTGACGGATAGAGACATGAAAGTTCCTTACATTTCTGGGCTTATTTATACTGAGTGTCCCGTATGTGGTCTGGTACCGTATAAGGCTACGGATATGTCAAGCTTACACAAGCAAAAAATTGTATGGGAAATCGTAAAGTTTTCCGAGATAATGGGACTTTAAGATATTTGGGTATGTTTTTATAGATCACCTTGTAACTTCTGAACGTTACACCCTATGATTATAATTTAAAGTTTGGTAGATAGATAATCGTTGGACCTTTCCAATGGTTTATGGCAACCTCTCCGATTTGAAGTTATGGTTCAACAAAGTTAAAATTTCATTTATGCATATGCAGTGAAAATAGCTGCAAAAGTTCAATAAGTGCTAAAAAGTAGGCAATTATCTTTTGGAAATAACCCAAATATCTTAAAATCCCGTTATCTCGGAAGCTGTTACGATTTCCCTCCCCTTACCCATACAATGTTTTGCTTGGCTAAGTATGACCTATCCGTAGCCTTCGGGTGCCAGACCATATACGGGACACGCTATATAACAAAAAATTGTAAGAGGGGAGGGCTGTTATTAGTTTACGGCAATGCCGACTTTATCATTATTTTTTTGGATTTTAATTTATAAGCATTGCCCCATAGCAGATCACGTGTTGAAATTTTTTTTATTTTAAGATGTGATTAATAATTCTATTCTATTCATAAATAAATAAATATTTGTATGCAATTTTAAACAGATAAATTGTAAAAAAATATATTTAAAAAACCTTTAAAATAAATAACTTTTGTAAAAAAATGGCACTAAAAAGAAAAAAATATTTTTTTCTTTTTAGTGCAACTTATTTATAAAAGTTATTTATTTTAAAAGTTTTTTTATATATTTTATTTTAAACTTTTAATCATTAATTTTACGCTAAAAGCGCATATAACGGTACATAATCTATCTACATATGCATACGTTCCCTTGCAAACGTTGTAGTGTAATTTTTTTTTGTGGTATGTATTTTAAAAGATTATCGCACTGTAATGACAGTACTTCCATGTAAAAAAATGTTACATGAAAAAGCTGGAAATATTTATTTCACGTCAAAGCCGCTATAACGGTTAAGTATAAATAAAAAAATAAAATAAAATTGAAATATTCCCATGAAATATATAAAACATTATACTAAAGCGTGTAAAAGAAATATCAGCTCCGCCGCACAAACCTTCACCCCTTTGTAACAAATTCGAAAATCACGCGATATTCGTGTGAAAAAAGTCTATAAAAATAATATTTGTTACAGCAATAGCTTTAATTTGATATCACACGGGGCCCAAATTGGACAACCCACCAGAGCTGGGCAAGTACCAAAGAAAAAGTACTTAAGTACAAGTACCGAAGGCCTGAGTACTTCAGCGTGAGTACAAGTACCGCATGTATTAAAAGTACCTACTTTTTAAAATACTTTTTTAGAATCTTTGTACGCTGGCAGTAATATAATGAAGTTTATAGAGTTCAATTAATAGATATTGATAAATAAATACCTTTTGAAAACTATAATACGTATAGTAAGTAAGTAAGTAAGTAAGTAATGTTTAGTCATTTCCAAATAATAGCTAACATAGTTCCTTATATTCTCTTCAATTCAATTAAATATAGTTCATAGAGAAAATAAAACTATAAAGGATAAAAAATAACAATATATATGTATATACACTATGCTTAAGAGAAATTTAAAAACAAATATAAAAACAAAAAAATAAAAAATAAAACTAGAAGTAAATAATAGAATATACAGATTACAGACATTTTTAAATATACCGTATACTAACCAGTGGCTACCATTTATAGTTTTTTATAGTTTTATAGACTCATGAAAACTGTCGTAAAAGCAGAGCATGAAAACCTAGAAGAGAAACCGTATTGACAGAAGGAGCATCAACTGTAAAGTCCTGGAGTGAACTGAAGATTATTGCACAAAATAATGTAGTAAAAATGGCACCTATTTCTACTCATTATTTTACAAGGTATTGTAGAAGCTAGATGATACCAATGCACTTCACAGCATACACAACTTTCTGTAGATGACTACGATTTTCAACTGCGTGTCATAATTAATAACAAATGAATTTTCTTTATAAAAACATTCATTGACTGCTCATCGGAACTTATCAGAAGACTTTACCCAGATTCAAAGTAGAGAAATTTACACACACCTTTATGCGCTATTTAGAAACGCAACAGGAGTAGTTTATATAAAATCTAGCCCGCGAGCGGGGAGGGGGTTTCGAAACCACCCTAGTAAAAATTATTCACAGTTTTTCCTTGACCCTTGCCCCGCAAGGGGCAGTTATTATGTAAACCAATACAAATTTGACTGAAAAGCATTAATTCATGCGAGACATATAGAAAATAAGTCCCGATGATCCTTCTGATGAGCATTCATTAAATCTCATCATAGGGCTTATTGGATATCATGAAACTGCTCCCTATATACTAAACCAGCAATAAATAAATATTTATTCTTGTCATCATCGTGTCAGATGACATTTCTATTAGGAAAATTTGAATTTATTTTTGGGATTTATATTTATTTTAAATTAATTTTTAGATATGCTTTTCCGCGGAAAGACTATCGCCCATATGCTGAACAAGGCGTTATGCCCAAATCTTTAGGCCTCAGCGTTTGATTTGTAACCGGAGTTTGAATTCGGAAAAATATATGAAATCAATCGTAAAATCGGATTCTCATTTATGAACTCATCATGACACTCATTTACAGACTCATTAATAAGCTCATCGTGACACTTATTGACATGCTCATTAATAAGCTCATCGAAGTGATCGAAGTGCTCATCTAATATTGTAAAATTCACAAAAGAGAATCAAAGTATACATATCTATATAAGTAAATGAAATGCAATATCTCATGCCTACTATCTATATGAATAAATAAATAAATAATTTTTTTCCCGGTTTTGATTCAAATGCGAATAAATTTCATCAGGACGTTCATCTGATTACTCATAGGGTGCTCATTGATGAGCTCATCATGATTTGTCTACCAGGGCAAAGTGAAATTTTCTACTAGGACTATATGTATGTATCTACTAATACTATGTATTTTCTGTAGACAAATATAATAAAAATTTTATGAAATTTATATTCATTTCACTGCAGCACAATTTTTACAAAGCCAACTGATAATAATCTTAATAATAAATTGTGTGTTCTTAAATTTTGACTGATCACTACAATTATCTATGAGAATTAACATGAAAATGAACAGAAGTGCATTAAATAGTATAAAAGAATCTTTCAAATATGTAACAACTTTATAAGACTGAGCTAATAAATTCTTTATGGTAGATTTTAAGAAGGCTATTTTGCAACGAGTTTTTATCTTGCAAATGTAAATTTTAATTAATTCAATTAAATTTGGAAAAATCGCCTTGAATTAACATAATAAAAATATTCTGAGTTTATTAAATATGTTAAGTTTAATAAGTATAATATTATTATGTGACCATGATAAAATTTATTAAGGTCGCTTCGCTTTATATCAAAGGTGCTTCCGTAGCTGGCTAAATTATTTAAAATTAAAGTAGGTATCCAATCTTAGTCTAAAGTTCAATACCATCGGTCAATCTGTTGCCTCTGTAAAACACTTTTTATCAGTAAAGGCCCTAAATAATTTATTTAAAAATCTTTATTTCGACGGACCCACTTACTAATTTGTTGTTTACAGCTCTCTCTCAATTGATTCTTGGTGCTTAGAGACTGCTATATAGAAGCGAGCCAACTTTACTGAAAAGAGCTTTTAAGCTTTTCAAACAAATGTTAAATTAATGGTCTGCTGGATACGACTGAAACGCATACAATACATACCCTGGTTAAAAAATACGGCTATGAACTATGTGTGAATTGCATTTATATCTGCTATGTATTGCTAGCGTATTATACCTAACATAAATGAAGATCTTTTTGAAAAATATTTTAACATTTATCTTTTCTGATACTGTTTGCTCTATGGTAATTAGTAGCCGTAACTGGTAGCTATACAAAAATGCTTCGTAAGAGAATTTCCAAACTCATATTTACATACATATTTCGATTTTGACTGTTAAGGTAATTTGAAATTCTAATGAAATTATTCTAAAAAGATATTTTAGCTGTGTTGATTGCTGTCGTTTTTTAATACCCTTTGACATGCTTTATCTGCATATATAGTGCATGAACTATAAATAGAATTCAAAAATGAGAACAAAAATTTCATAATCATACCATGGTATCATTATGAAGTGGTTAAAGTCGGATTTTTGAATTCAAGTTTTGATTTATTAGTCCACAGCATTGTCAACTCTTTCTCTCAGTCAATGGCTAGAAATACCATTATAAATGGCTAAAAAATCGTTTAATTTTTAAAGATTGTTTGCAATCATATTGAATAAAAAGAAAAAATCTATTTCTGTGTTTTGATTTCAATATAATTATTTAACTGACTAAATGATCTTTCCACTACAGCATTTGCGCAAGGAAGTATAAATAATTGTAATGCTATAGAAGAAAGTTCGACAAAATAATTACAACTACATACTCGCAGTTTTATAGTTTTCAACTTCAATCCAAACTGTCAAGATATAAATTTTTTCTAGTTGTACTCTAATTGTTTGGTTTAAAGATGTTATTAAACAACAAAAATGATCTAAAAGCTTAATTGGATTAGCTAAATTGCTTTTAAATTTTTAGACTAAAGCATTAATATCCTTTAATATTGGCCTTAGACAGAGCAAAGGAAGTAAATCATATTCTTTGTATATAAAATTTTCACAAAATAATAGCTTTCATTCGTTTTTGTTATTTGAAAGTTCTTGCTACACAATCGAAAATCGATACGTAGGTACCTAGTCTGAGACATCTGCTTGAATTGCAAAGCATTACTTCCGTTATTTATAAGAGACTTGCCTATCGGAAGTGTTTTCATAAAAATACTAAATATAATTTCGAAAATGAACTTAGTTCTGCCATATAAAAATTTCGGATTTTGACGTATTCTGTGATTACAATCAGTCCTAGACGGTTTTAATGTACTGAAAAGTTCTTCAGAATGTGAAATCCTACGAAATTGGTATAAACAATTTTACTGTTCGACGGACCGTTTTAGAAATATGTGCGAAAAGCCACTTCGAAACTTCATACTTGCACAGAAAGTGACCATACAAAATTACATACGGGCATTCATCTAGGGTATCATAAGAATTGGTCTTAGACCCATTCTAGCTATAAGCACACATTAATAAGCGACCATTCTTCAAATTCACGGACGAAGTATGCAAATATGACAAAAGAACAAACTACTCTGTTTAGAGAAGAATGTTCGCCTAACTCATGCAGACTCAGACAATCTCACTCTGCCCGCATATGGGCTACCACAACCACTACGATGCTCTCACAAGGGGCCTTCCCATGTTGAGGCAAATATTGCTGTAAGAGCTCTATTCGGGGCTCCTCAACCCCGTAGTACCAAGTTAACATTGTCGGCTACCGAATTGGTATGGCTTCGTATAACATGATCATACGATCATGAGTACTCTCAGTGAAACTTACATGCAGATCCTTAAACGTTATTGGTACCTCCGTTCGGGCTTAATCATATTAGCACTTATAAAGTGACAGCAGTGGACCACGAGAAGGTTATGATCCGCCCTTTAGGCTAGGAAAGGCTTGAGACTAACGCCAGTAGTCTTACAGCATACCAAGATACAAATACCAAGCTGCATACTAGGTCATATACGCGCTAGGCTTCACTAGGTACACGCACTATCATCAGTAATCATATGTGTCAATGTCCTCAGCACAACGAAGCACGGTGCGCACATATGGCTTTTCACATCCAGTTATTCTCCCCTGACAGCTCTGCGTTTTACAAACCCTTTGCACTGCCTTCCTTCACATCTTTGTTTATTACAACCACTTTCACAGCAGCAGCTAATACCTAGTTTTCAATAATTTTTCGGGAATTAGTTCTGAACTGTCTGGGATAAATTTGGGCATCAGTCTACCTAGATATTCGTTCCAACTCCATTGCATAGCTTTTTTGTTTTCGAGCCCGTTGTCCAAATAACCAAGCCAAGGTTCCAATTGGTAATAAACTCCTTAGGAGTGTTGTATCACTGATGGTGGGCTCTTACTACATTTGACAAAAGAACGATACTATTAAGGAAATTTCAAATAAATATTTAATTATGTTCGAATTCGAAGTTCCCGCAGTTAATAAAAATGTAATAATAACACTTAGAACATGTACTTCCACTTCGATGGGCACGAAACAAGCCCAACGTTCACGTCGTAAGAAATCTGCAAGCATCCTTACATTTTAATACAAGATATAAGCAAAATACCGTTTTCGCAATTTTTATCCAATCAAAGTAATAAAAAAAAAATTAATACAAACTATATCAGATAAACTACAATCAGAGGGATTTTTGTGCAAGCAAGCTCCCGAAGACGCCGATGCATTATAAATACACAGCAATTGTACTAGCAAAACACGATGATAAGACTGTCGTCATCGTGCATCAACTAAATTCATATGGTCTCAGTATTTTTTCCACAAACCAGGCTCAGGCAACGAAAAGGATTCATTTTATACATCTAATTGTTTCAAACACGAAATGTACACAAATATAATAGCATTTCTTCACTCTTTTTCAGGTTGGGATACAACTTCCGGTTTTGCTGGAAAAGAAAAACAAACAATAGTAAAATCATTATTGACCAACAAATATTTATCAAGCATAGCAAGTTTTTGTTTTAAAAAGGATGCAGAAAATGGATCTCAACTTATATATATATGGTATTTACAAAAGTAAAAAGATGGATATGTTATTAAATCAATTAAGATTTGAGCATTACCAACTGGCAATTAATAAATCTACTTTCAAATTGGAAAAACTTCTAGGATATCATAAGAATTGATCTTAGACGAATTCTAGCTTTTGAAATTTGAAAATTCGTTGTATTTTAGGTAATATTTCTTACATTTTAAGGAAAAGAAATAAAACCTTACTCCATTTTAGGGATAAAAAATTAATCTACATTTTTCAAAGTGGAGCTTCCCAAATCTTACCGAAGAATACTGCGTAAGTATACGTGGAAAACACTTTCTCTGACGTTTCAAAAAAATTCCGAATGGATATCTAATAAATATTTTATAACGGATATCAGTGCAATCATCTATTAGTAAACTATTGTGCATCACCAATATCGTCAATAAAAGCATTCTTAAGAATACATTTCTGATAATGGTATTTCAGTTTGTTCTGTGAAGCTGCATTAACGCAGAATGTGCCGAATTACCAGCAAGATTTAAAAGATGCAGAAATACTAAAATTGGTCAAAGACCAATTCTTACGATACACTAGATGCATACCCGTATGTAATTTCGTATGAAAGTGTTTATACCCTAGATGAAATCTATAGGGTATACTAAGTTTGTCATTCCGTTTGTAACACCTCGAAATAATGATGGTAGAGCAAAATGGTTTGGACACCCACGCATAATATTAAAAGTTATTTTGATTTTTGCATGTCCGTCCGTTTGTGCGCACGATAACTCGAGAACGCGTATACTTAGAGAACTGAAATTTTGTACACGGACTTTAAAAAAAAAGTAAAATTAAGTTCGAAAATGAGACAAATCGGGCAACTCGTTCGTGGGGCTGCCATACAAAAATTTCATTTTCCACAATATATTTGTACACTGCATGAGAACGCGTCGACGTAGAGAGCTGAAAATTTTGTACATAGTGTTTTCATTGTACTAGCAAATAAAATTCTAAAAATGGACTAAATCGGGCAACTCGTTCTTGCTGTTGCCATATAAAAATTTTGGCTTTCACGGATAGTGTGAAAACGATCAGTCCTAAACATTTCTATTGTACTAAAAACTGCAAAAATCAAAATTGCTCAAATGGGTGCCCATACGAAATTTCATCCTGACATTCATCATAAGAATTTGTCTTAGACCAATATTATCTTTTTTACTTGTTTTCTAAAACGGTTCGAGGGACAGTAAAAAAGATTATTACCAATTTCATAAGATTTCATATTCTCAACAACTTTTCAGTACAATAAAATCGTCTAGGACTGATAATTTTCACAGTATACGTAAAACACCTAAAAAACCTCAATTTTTTTAAAATCTACCACGCTTTTTTCAGACTTTTTAGCAGTTATGACTGTTTACGAAAAAAGCCAACTTTACTTGTTATTCCTGACCGATAATAATTTGAAGCTTAAATAAACTAGATGGAAAGGTTTTTTATTTTATCTGGCAAAAATAAAAAGCCAGCTTGGCTAAAAAAAATAAAAAGCCAGTTTGGCTAGAAAAAATAAAAAGCCGGGCTCGCTTTTTATATTTTTACCGAAAAAAAGTATCGAGCCGTTGCGCTTGCTTTTCTAGTTTCAAAACTATTACCGGCCAGGAATAACAAGTAAATAAAGCTTTTTTCGTAAAAATTCATAACTGATTCGGTCCCTGAAAATAAGAAGCCAGCTTGGCTTTTTATACTTCCGGCTTCAAAACCCTTTACTTTCAGCTCAAAAAAATAAAAAGTTAAGCTGGCTTTTTATTATTGCCAGAAAAAATAAAAAGCCTTTCCAACTTAGGTTTTTTAGCATTAGCATTTTTTTATAAAAAGTTAAGTTTTCAAAAGCTTTACAGGAATCAAAACGGGTTTCACGAGACATCTTTTGGTATATTCCACTAAATTCCACGATCATGATTTATCCCAGATTTTTTTTGTTTAAAATTTTCAAAATATCAGTTATTTTCGGTCCCTATTTTTTAGTTTTAATCTAGCACTTTTTGGTGACAATGTTTGTATGCCGCTCACTAGTGGGTGGTAGGAACCAGGTTGACTACCTCTGATCTAGGGTATAAAACTATTTTCCACCACTATTTTTCCAGCGGAGGCGTTATCACGGGTGCATGACATGAAATATAAGAAATTGTTGTTAGAGTCTGTGAAATTTTATTCTCACCTAGCGCAGAAGGTGGGTGCCTACTATCAATGTTACTTGGTAATTACCAGCGGCAACTCATTGATTTTTGAATATCTATACTAAGCATACTAAGGCCATTATCACTAAATTAAGAAGTTCACCGAAACATATAATAATTATATTCATAATTGAGCCTAATTGTTAATATCGTTTAGAATCACACCCCCAAATATAAACATCACAAGATATAAAAATATAAATATTTTTTTGTTTTCTATAATTGATACTTCAGAAGCCAGCCACCATATTAATAAACTTTTCTTTTTCTTTTCTTTTTACAGTCATGAAGTAAATTTCCACATAAATGGCGTTCCTTATCAAGGTAATTACACAGCAATTTATATCAACAACTGTAGAGTAATTAATTGTTTACTTCAGTAAAAAAAAAAACGAAACAGAATTGCACTTGAGATTTATTTCTTAGTAAACATTTAAGTTTTTTTCCTTTTTACCTTGTTTAATTGAAATCGAGTGTATCTATAGATATGATGGACTGTTTTGTTTAGGGAAAAGATATCAGAAGGAATAGGGCACCCTTAAATCTTTCAATTATTTTTTCTTTCCTTAAATATTCCACTCATAATTCCTAATATGCTTTGTAATAAACAAAAATTGCTTTTCCTATCATAAGAATGCCTACACTATGTGAAAAAGGCAAGCGAAAATTGATATTGAATTGTACGTGTATATGTTTTGATTTGGTAGTGCGTTGTTTTACCAAATAAAAAAATTGTGTCAGCCAATAATAAGTGGAAACTAGTAGGAAGTACATATCTTGGCACAAGTACGAAGGTGATTGAAATCAAGCGTAGTCTTGTTTTTGTAGTTGCATACTCAGTCCAATTTTAGATAATTAAATTTGGATGGAAATATTATGAAGAGAAAATTGAGTTTTTCTCTTAATTTCTAATTTTAGTCTATAATTTGCAATTACACCAAAATTGTAGTGCAAATTTAAGAAATTTGGGAAATTAAGAATTACGAAAAAATTGAAAATAATAATTCTCATACTTAAACACTTAATTTTTTTTCTCATAAGTAGCATTCATAAAGTAGATTTAAGAATTTTTTTATTAAGAGGCTTGGCCACTCAACGCTTTTCAAAAAATCTTTTTTTTCCGCAGCGAGCTCCTTGTATGAGCGCAGTAGTAGGCTGTAATTTGATGAACTGGAAGGAACAGGTGTACGGCAGGGCATAATAAAGAAATCTGATACCTGGCTATGCTAGAGTTCATTCATCCACTGTAGATATCATTTTCGACTCACGAGCATTCGAGAAGCATCTCCTGACAATTTTCTCATGGCATTTTCTACTTTTTGATTTAGAAATCGGCCATTTTTACAAAAAACCCTACGTACTTATGTAGCTATTCTTATATATAATCGAAAAAACTTTGGTGTCTCATCATAACTCAAAAATTATAAGAGATATTGGTTCGGCCGTTGATCTTCCAGAAATAAGGACGTCATCGTAAAAATGCTGCACAGTCGCCATTTAGACGTATTTCGCCGTGAAAGAAAATATTTTTGTATTGCAAATTACATGTATAATAAAAAAAGCACTTTTATAGATCCAACTTATTTTATGATATCGCTGAAAAAAATCACGAAATATGCCCTTTTTTTGTAGAGTGGCCTATGTTATGTTATGTTACCAAAACGTAGAGACCAGAGGTAAAAAAATAGCACCTTCAGAGATTTATTTGATTTGAATAAATGGAATTTCTACCAGCAGTCTAGCAGTCACTATAGCGACTGTTTTATAGTCTAACCGTCTTTTGTGAATTGTTTGAAATTAATTTTATATTTGTGGATTTTTATATTCAACAACGTGGTTTCGTGTTAGTATTGTATTCAAACACCTTTAAATAATTCAGCCATTCCACACGAAACCGATCACTTTGTAACCCGACCATCTCCGATTTGAATGAAACTTTCACAGTTTGTAGGGAATACCAAAAGTACTGTTATTTTCAATTTGACCACTTTTCCCTTTTTAATAAAATGCGCTAGAGCAATTAAAAAATTAATGAGCCGTTATTTTGTAACTCCGACGCGTAATATAAAATGAAGTACTGACTTTGAGGTCCCTTCTACTGCCTAATTTCTTGTGCGTTTCAGGTAAAGTATTCATGTAAAACAAACGCATGCAGCGGTTGTAACAATTCTCCTACTCTTCCTTATAGATGTATTTATTAGTACTGACTCACAGGTATTACACCTAGTCTGACTTCTTTCATTAAGTGTATGATGACTGTTTTTGTCAATATTTAATTTAAGTGAACTTACTATTACTTATCTGCCGTATTCTTAACATTTGTGAACATTTTCTAGTAAATATTTAATAGTTATAATTTTAGCAATATCACAGGTCTGTAAGCGTCAAAAAAACAAAAAATTAATTTATAAAAACCTGATGTCTAGAAAAAAATTTGATTCCACCTTTGTAATCAGCGCACCTTGTCAAAAAAAATGGTAGATCGGAACACTGGTTCAACCACTTCGTACTTGTGTGCTGTCAAACATAGCCTATAATTACAAAGAGAGAGACAGTATTTGTATAGTTATATTAGGTGATTGCGTACGGAGGAAGCTTGTAATTTATATAGAGTTGCTTGTAAGAATTGCACTACATTGCGATACCAATTTACCACTTAAAATTTTATGGAGGAATTAATTTGAAATCCCAGCATGTCTATTGCAATGATTGCGGCTACTGTAATATCCGTCCTAATGATATCAATTTTCATTTTACCTCTTCGGTATCTAGTGCTACGCGTAACCTTAGCTACTGACAAGCTTTAAATCAAGTTCGGGAAATTCTTTTCAAGAAAGTGTGAACTTCTCTTTTCGAGAAGATAATGAGCTAGAAATTCTGCAAGTTTTATATTAATTTAAATCGGAAGCTGCTGTTGAACCTGATGATATTCCTCACCGCTTCATTAAACTATTGATGCCAAGAGAATATTTGGCGGAATATTTGGTGGTACACTGGATGTACACAGCCATAGTTAGGCCCATCCTCTGCTAGGGCTCTACGGTCTGGTGGACGGCACTGACGAGGAACTGTAACCTTGATGTGCTGTCAAAAATCCAGAGAGCCGCCTGTATGGGTATAACTGGGTGTCTGTACACCACGCCCATGTCGGCATTGGAGGTCATGCTTGACCTATTGCCGCTGGACCTTTATTGTAAGGGTGTGGCGGCAACTAGTGCTATCAGTCTGAGAGCGGGGGGTGGTGGACGGAGAGGGGTTTTGGGCACTCCAATATGCTCCAGAAGGTAGGGACTGCAGTTAGAAACAGACTATCAAGTACCCATCCTGACTTTTGGTGGGGGTATCAATGCAACGATACCCACCAGGAGTGACTGGGAGTGGAAGGAGCTGGTCGTTACATCCGATATTTCTATATTTACGGATGGCTCCAAGACGAGTGCGGGCACAGGAGCTAGAGTTTTCTCTAGAGATCTCCAGTGGCACGAGTCTTATAGACTGCCTGACAAAAGCAGTGTTTTTCAGGCAGAGCTCACAGCGATTTATCAGGCGGCAACATTGGTATCCATGTGCAGAGAGCCCGCACTGCACATCTGCATATATACTGATAGCCAGGCAGCCATCAGGGCGCTGGATGCTGGGCTGGTAAAATCAAAATTGGTGCAGTTATGCAAAACCAGGCTTGAGGAATTGACTGTAAGGCACAAGGTGACCCTAAGCTGGGTACCTGGCCAAAAGGATATCTCAGGCAACGAGATGGCTGATGAGTTGACCAAGAAGGGCTCCGAATTGGATAGCTCCGCAGCTGTAGCTTACGTGAGGATCCCAATCGGAGCTTTAAAAGAGCAAATGATCATGGACGTCTGTCTAAAGGCAGGCCTCCGATGGACCAGCAGGGATACCTGTCGTATTGCGAGGCAATTGTGGCATGCATATGACAGGAAAAGGACAAGGGACGGGTCACTGGGCCATATGGGACCATGCTAGAAGACTGGGAATGCCGGCGAACGATTTCTGCAGGAGTTGTAGGGACTCGGAGGAAATTGAATCCGTCAAGCATGTGCTTTGCGAATGCCCCGCTCTGATGAATAAAAGAGGTAGGCTACTAGGTAGCTACTTCTTTTCAAGTCTAGGGGAGCTTCAAAGAATAAAGTTCAGAGACATCCCGAGTTTTCTGAGTGAGGCAGGATGGATCTAGGCTAAAGGTCTTGGATATATCCAGAGTTTTCCAAGGAAAGCAGGATAAATCCGCGGCTTGAAGGGTTATCCCATGAGGTCTAGGGGCACAATGGACCCGTTGGAGGTCTAAGTGAGGCTGGCTGGTTGCCTAGCGGCACCCCTCTCTCCTAACCTAACTATTGATGTCACATATATCACGACATATACTTGTGGCAAAAAAGTGCTATCGTCCAGAAACTTCCAGTGACTTCCGTCCTATTAGTATTATGTATTTCTTATCCTATATCTATATATCTGCTTAAGATCTCTTCTGAGCTAGACAATAACAAGTTTTGTGTACTGATTTTGCTGAACTTTACAAAGGCTTTCGATATGTTTGTCATTATAAATTACTCTCGTCCTCAGCTATTTCTTTAATCGGTTGTTTTCTATCTAGTAGACATCAACAACTCAAGAACAATGGCTGCTTATCTTCTCTTTTGCGTCTAGTATGTGGAATCCCTCAAGAGTCAGTGTTAGGCTCATTACTCTTTAGACTTTATATAAGTGGCTTTGCCGGATGTAGTCCAAAATGCCCATGTTCAGCTATATGCTGATGAAGTCCAACCCATTGCATTAGTTAAATTAATGACGATCTCTTGCGCATCTCTCAATGGTCAATTAATAACAGACTCTTGTTGAATCCTAGTAAATCACAGTCTATAGCACTATATAAAAGCTTGTTAAAACTTGATGATCTTCCAACAATAACTTTAAACGAAGTCAGTTTACCACATATGGACAGAGTCATTAGTAACGTGAGTTCAGCTTGATTATCAAATGAAATTCTGTGATTATTTAAAGAGAATTATTAGCAATATTTAGTGTGGTTTGGGTATATTTCTGCATTATCTTCCAATTTCCATTCGCATAAAGCTAGGGAAGACTATTCTTATTTCTTATTTCACCTAGGCGAGTTTAATTTTTCATAAAACCACGTTTGCGCTAATAAACTTGAAGTCGCAACTGCGTTCGTTTTATCTTCAAGTTCACTAGATTCTGTCAGTTATCACCAGGGGCGCACCGACGCCACCCACCTCACGCAGAGGATGAGTTTTTTGTGACTCGCACCACTTTCACAAATAATTACTTACTAACTTTCATGAAATTTTCAAGAAATTAAGAATTTATTATGAGCAAATGATGATTTTTCAATCCGTGATCGCGTTGAAATTCCAATTCCCAAGTTAAAATTTTGATATATTTTAGAATTTAGAGGATTATATGTATAAAGTAGAAAATAAAAACAATGAAGAAAATTAAAGGTAAGTCTTCCAGGATATTCAAAGATAACCCTTTTCGCATATATTCTTGAGCTGGAATTTTTCTTAGATAGATTGAGTCATATTTCTATATTCTAGCATGAATAGCAAAATATGTAAATTTTTAAAGAAGACCACGGGCCGGGTTCTATAACACGGAGAATTTGGGAATTTGGGAGATGAGAACTCGTTTTCTTAGAATTCCTAATTCCCTAATTCTCCATTCCCAGTTCACTAACATGGTTGGAGATTTGGGGAAAACGTAAGAAATGCGAAAAAGTGCGAATTGCCTTGGACGATTAACGGTATCATTTTTTGTTGTAGAGGGTTGGACTTTTTTTCATATTTGAGGTACATCTGCTTATTACCTTCCACTGTCGAAATAAATAGAAATTTCTGTTTTGTAGGGGTAGTTTTTGAGGGATGTAGGGGGGTAGGTTTTCTCGAGTTTTTCCGGGATAACGAGAGAATGGAGAGTAGAAGGAGAATGTATGTGGTATAAAAAAAAATGGGAGCTCAGTGCGAACAAGATAGGTGGAGGAAATAGGGCGGGGACAATAACAAGAACTGCAATAATTCGCAGGGGTAAGCTCAGGATCTCTAAGCCCAATAAAAAACAATTAGAATTCACTTTGGTAATTAGGTATGCATGGGTATTATAGGCTATATTTTATTTCGATTAAAGGTAATTTGCAGATTTAAGCGGCCTCGGCGGTAAGTTTTGTTGTCGCAATATTTACGGGCACCTAACTCTGTGTGGGAGGGCTGTAGAGTATTGGGGTTTTTTCTGATGGATTAAGGGTTTAGAGTACAAAAATATAGGTGAACAATTTTGTGGGGAGGGTGTTTTTGGGGTTGAGGGTCGTACCACCCCTCATGGGGTTGTCCAAACTACGTCATGTTTGGCACCAAATTAAAGAGGGAGTAGAGGGTAATCGAGTGGTGTAGTTTGTATTTGATCATTTTAACGTTATAGCTGGCTTTTGACCGCCGAAAAACGACTTTTTTTGCACTAAGGTCATATAGACCCCAGTTTCCATATTTTGCATATATTTCTTCCGTTCTTTGTTTCACATCCATTAGTACTCCGTTGTGAACATTTTTGTCATGGGAGGTAAATTTCCAGGACTTACCAGTTCGTTCTTCGCAATGATGAGATGACAATATTTCAATTTTGTACCAAAAACTGCCAATTTTTCCCCTTAAAAAGGAATGCTACACTTATTTTACAGTGATTTCCAAAACCGTTTATCGGATTCAAAAATTAATTACATAACTAATTAGGGGAGAAAATGTAGATGCGATTTAATCCGACACACAAATTTTACCGTGCATATTTAAAAATTTTACAGCATCTCTTCTGTACTGGACGACGACCAAATTGATCATTTTCGAGTGATTTATAATTTTTAGCGGGTACCTTCAGAGACAAAATCCATGATCCTCTGTAAGTATTGCATGGATTTCCATAATTTTAATATAATTTTACAATATAGCCAGGATACGCAGTGAATACATAACTCAATTTGAAATTCCTAAGTACCAAGATACCACAAAACGCAACTAAAGCAGACAATACAAGTTTTCCATTTACCAAACACCAAGACAAATAGTGAAAGGTATGGCCTTCAATTTAGCCGAGACGATGAATATCCCTCACCGATTCAATAAAACAAAACAGTTAGCTGGGGACGAGACTTTTTCTTAATAGACATCCAGACCTGACCATAAGAAAATCCGAATGTGTATCTTTATCCCGATCACAGGGTATGTGCAAGCATAATGTATTAAGCTATTTTAATGGGTTGACCTTATTGATAATCCTGGACATATTTTGAACATTAATGAAGGCGGGCTTAAAAAATGTAGCAGCTATTACTTCCGGTGAGAATGGGGAAAATATTACGATATTTGCATGCTACATGCCGAACGTTTTCCCCACCTGTATCCGTTTCTAAAGGCAAAAATAAAAAGCTAAATTGACTAGACAATATTCCACCTAGTACAGACATTTATATGAATGTTAAGTCTGGTTATGTGAACCCAAGCATATTCTTCGACTGGACCTCTGTATCTCGTAATCCCCACGGACAAGTGTTGCATATCCTGGATGGACATGCTTCCAACTGCAATAATATGGATATGTTAGAATGCTATTTCCAACGATATCATCTTGTTTTGTCTACCGAGTCATACCACGCAATTTCTGCAACCATTACACATAGTCCGTTTTAAATCTTTGAAAAACTATTACGACACTGCTTGCAACAATTATATAGTGGAAATTTGTATTAATAGCCGTGATTGCGAAGATCAGCCACTTGAACTCAATGCAACGAGAACTCTCCCAAACGTGATTGGAAGCAACAAAATTATACAGACCCCAACTTCTGAATTATCATCTAGAAAAGTGTTGGAAGAAATATCGCCATTTCTTGGACCATCGAATGAAGTAACACCTAAGAACACATTGTTGACATTTTCACAATATCGCTAATTCCTAAATCTTCAAATGCTAGCACTACCCGCAATATATATATTGTTACGCGCCACAAAGTGATACAAGCGACATCTATTGGAAATTGAAATAACTTTAGGTTAGTGACGTCGTCCTAGTAAACTATGGGTTCGGAGAACGGAATATTCAGGAAGGTTCTAGGATAATTTGGAAAGTATAAATACGGCACTACTCACATCCAGGAGGCGGAGTCTTATTTCAGACAGTGAAGTGAACGAAGTAAACTATTTGGATTGAGATAATTAGAAGTACAGTACTATCGATAACTAAAGCTCTGATTTGATAATTGTTTGTGAATTGTGAGAGTAAACAGTAAAGTTAAATAAAGAAAGAACTTTTGAATTATATCTGAAATATTGTGTTTTAAGAAATGAACTAAGGCCACGCTCGTAACGATATAATTCACACTTACTTTTTATAAAAAGTATTTATATGCGCAATTGGTGTGACCTCCATCATTGTACTTCTATGGTAGGCAATTAGAGATATTATTATTTCTGTACATTATTAATTTTATGCATAACATCCAGTAAATCCACTAGAGACTTTAAAGGATTGTATAGTTTTATATACCGCTTAATTCAATAAATATTAAAAAGACTTATACTTACAGCGTCACAGGTGTTCAGATGTAAAATAGACTTTCTGTGCTGAATAAAAACACAAAGGAGCCAGTAGAAATTTTGATACCATAGCATTACTACTGTTTTCGTGAGCCTTTTGCTGTTAATTTTCAAAGCGTTTTTCCTAGTCTATTATTACCAAACTATTTCATTATATTTTATATTTAAATTCTCTTTTCAAAAACAATTTCAGCAAATCCATATTCTGTGTCCATTGATACATCATTGAATACTTTCATTAGAAATCATGCACATTTACCAGGGACCAAATTTATGTGCTTAGAAGGAGGTTGTGGAGCATGCATAGTCACTGCAAGCAAAAAGGATCCAATATCAAAGGAAATACGATCATATGCAATAAATTCAGTAATTTTTCAGACACGTAAATTAATAATAATAATAAATTTAAATTTTCTCAGTGCCTAACTCCTGTTTATTCATGCGATGGACTCCAGATTACAACTGTCGAAGGAATTGGAAACAAAAAGATTGGATATCATTCAGTCCAGAAACGTTTGACTGAATTTCACGGTACTCAATGTGGCTACTGTTCTCCAGGAATGGTTATGAATATGTACAGTCTTCTCGAAGCGAATCAAGGAAAAGTGACCATGAAGGAAATTGAAAATTCTTTTGGTGGCAACATTTGTCGATGTACTGGATATCGTCCAATTTTGGATGCATTTAAATCATTGGCAATTGATGCTGATCCAAAGTACAAACTTATATGTAATGATATTGAGGATTTACCACCAAAAGTCTGTCCAAAAACCGGAAATGCTTGCAGCGGAAATTGTAATGAATCTCCAAAGGATTCATTTTTGGTGTTTGATGATGGCCGAGAATGGTATAAGGCAAAAAATCTGAATGATCTGTTCGATATATGGGCGGAAATTGGAAATAGTTCTTATATGCTAGTTGCAGGTAATACAGCACATGGAGTCTATAGACGGAATCCAGACATAAAAGTCTTCATCGATGTAAATAATATCGAAGAATTACATAGATATACAGTAAATGAAAAAGAACTCCTGCTAGGTGGGAATGTTAGCCTTACTGATGCCATGAGTATTTTAAGTGAAGCAGCAAAAATAAAAAATTTCAAATACTGTGAGGAGATACGTCAGCATATTGATCTAATTGCAAATGTTCCAGTGAGAAATGTAATTATAGAAAATTTTAGTTTCATTAGTAGAATTTCAAAACTTAACCGTTTTTTTTTTAAAGGCTGGAACGATCGCAGGAAATCTCTCAATCAAGCATGCTCACAATGAGTTTCCTTCGGATTTATTCTTGGTGCTACACGCGGTTAATGCTCAAATCACTGTCGGTTAGTAAAAATATTTTAAATTCAGATTTAATTTTATTAAAAAAACAAATTTTCAGCAAAAGGAAAGAATAGCATAGTTTCAGTATCATTAGAGAACTACTTAAAATTGGACATGAAAAAATCTGTCATCTTAAGCTTATCACTAAAGCCAATGGACCCAAAAATATTCCACTTCAAATCATATAAAATAATGCCTAGAGCACAAAATGCTCACGCTTATGTAAATGCTGCATTCCTATTTAAAATGGACTCAAAAAATGTGTTGTCTTGTAATATTTGTTTCGGCGGAATAAATCCTAGATTCATACATGCAACAAATACTGAGAAATATTTAATTGGAAAGGATCCATATTCTGGTGAAGTTTTAAATTGCGCCATCAAAGAACTGACCAATGAAATCGAACCAGATTTTAATCCACCTGATGCTGGACCAGAATATCGAAAAAATTTGGCTATAACACTTTTTTATAAATTCATCCTTGCAACATGTCCTGAAAATTTATTAAAACCAGAGTTTAAAACTGGTGGACAGATTTTGAGTAGACCGATTAGTAGTGGAGTACAAGATTTCGACACTAATAAAGATAAATGGCCTATGACTCAGCCAATACAAAAAGTCGAAGGTTTAGTTCAATGTTCCGGAGAGGCACAATATATCAATGATATTCCTTATCAACCTGGTGAATTATGGGCAGCATTTGTACCTGCAACAAAAGTACACGCAAAAATTTTATCAATCGATTCTACAGTAGCTCTACTCATTCCCGGAGTTAAATATTTCTTCTCAGCTAAAGATGTACCAGGATCTAATAATTTTTCACCATCAAATATGGTGATGATGAATGAACAAGAAGAAATTTTTTGCAGTAATATTGTAAAATTTCATGGACAACCAGTTGGAATTATTCTAGCAGAAAGTTTTGAGCTGGCTAATCGAGGTGCTAGCATTGTTGAAATTAAATATGGCAAGTCAGGTAAATTATTTATTTTTCTATAAAAAGTTATATCATGACCACAGTTGTTTAATTGTTTTTTGTGAATTCCTATTATTCGAACGCTGTACACTTAGATTATTTCTTAAGCATCAAACTTGGACTGAATCTTCAAAAGCACCTTGCTTACCACCTCTTACTGTGACAATAAATTAGCCTGTCATCCCTGAGCTCAAAATAGCCAGAATTATTCAGCTTTGTCAAAAGCTGGACCTTTAAAAATGGATGCTAATTTCCCTGCCCTAGCTAAGTCTTTAACTAGAACTTTATCACCAATATGTAAGACTTCCGGCCTAGCTGAATTGTCATGGTACTTCTTTGCCACTAGTTTACTTTTAAGTAGGTTCTCTCTAGCTAGTTGAAACGCCCTCTGAAATTTGAACCGCAATACCGAATGGTACTTATCCATATTGTATACCGGTTCAGGCTGACGCTGTACGCTACTGGGGATTTCCGCTACAAATCCAAACAACGTTTCCATGGCTGTAAGTTTTGTGCCTGTAAGCACGGTGTTGTTGTACGCATGCGCTGCGGTTCTCAACAGCTCGTCCCAGTTTCGTGGCTCCCGATCAACGAAACTCCTCAGATAGTTGGCTAGCGTAGAATGCTGCCTCTCCACAGCGTTGGACTGGGGATGGTAGGCAGTTGTTTGCAGCTTCTTTATCTTCAACATTTTACAAAGAGCCTTTAAGACTTCTCCAGTGAAGTTTGCTCCCTGATCCGTTACTAGTTGTTTCGGTAGCGAGTACCGGCTGAGGATTTGCTCAAATAAGGCCTGGGCTACCGTGTTCGCTTCTTGGTCTGGTATCGCCACGAAATCTACAAATCTAGTCAGATCATCCATCATAGACAAGATGTACTTGTTACCTTGTGACTGACTGGCAAAGGTCCAAGTAAATCAACATAGACTTCCTCAAAAGGTCTTTCCGCGATTTTCGTTACTACTAATGGCATCTTGATGGCTCTAGCGTGCTTATTTTTTTGGCAAATCGTACAACGTTTAACATACCGAGCTATATCAGCCTCCATTCCCTTCCAACGGTAGAAGCGCTTCACTCTGTTGAACGTTTTGTTCCTTCCAAAGTGTCCTCCAAACCTAGAGTCATGATAATCTCTTAGAATTAGCTCAATCTCTTCTGGATTGGTCACCAGTTTTGGTTCTGGTTTCTTCAGTTTTTCTTCGGTGATTATCTCAGTCCCTTCAATACTGTTACCTTCGTTTTCAGAATCTCGCAACGGTATTTGTTTTGGTTGTTCCCTTTCTTTCTGTTCCCTAGCTTGAGCACGAGTTATTGCAAGGCATGGGTACTCCTTGTTATGATATGACTCAGGTTCTTCAATGTGCCTTGGAATTCTGCTTAGGGCATCGGCATTACCATTTTCCTTTCCAGTTTTATATATAATCTCAAATTCATACTCCGATAGTTTTTGGTGAAATCTGAGCATACGTGAAGTAGTGTCCTTCACCTTGAAAACTCCCCGTAGCGGTTGGTGATCCGTTACTATTTTGAAAGGTTTGCCCAGAAGGTAGCACCTATAGTTCCGTACTGCCCACACAATGGCCAACATCTCACGCTCTGTAGTGGAGTAGTTTCTTTCTGCCATGCTCAAAGTACGACTAGCGTAACTAATTGGCTTGCCCTCTTGCTCCAGAACTGCCCCTAAAGATTCCCCACTTGCATCAGTGATTACCGTAAATTCCTTTGTGAAATCCGGATATATCAAGAGTGGTGGTGTAGTAAGAATTTCCTTGACACGACTGAAAGCCTTGTCACACTCGAGTCCCCATGTGAACTTAACGCTTTTTTTTAATAAACTATTAATGGGTGCCAATATTTTTGAAAAATTCGGAACAAATTTCCGATAATAATTGGCTAGCCCTAAAAAAAATTGAACCTGACGAACAGTTTTTGGTTTTGGGAAATTTTGCACTACTTTTACTAATCGTTTATCAGGCTTTACCCCTTGTTCTGAACAAATATGGCCCAGATATACTACCTCTTTCCTTAAAAACTGACATTTTGAAGGCTGCAACTGAAGGTTGTGTTCTCTGAAGCGCTGAAAAACTTCTCGTAGTTTGCTGTTATGTTCGTCCAAACTCTTAGCAAATATCACGACATCATCGAGATAAACGAAGCATTTAATCCCTTGAAGTCCCGTCAGAATTCCGTTCCACTCATTTTCAAATTTTAACATGGTCCTCCTGCTATACACGGAATCAATCCACATATCGACTCTGCGCCGAATAGAGTTATAGCTAAGCTTTTATTTAGCAAATTCATTTGATTTTCCGTTGACATTATAACTTTGATGACTCGGGTATCCAGATTAGACTGTCCCGATAGGATCAATTCATTTCATAAAGAGAACGTTGGCACTCCCATACAAGCTTTAACTTCTCCGCAAGAAATTAGTAGTAATTGCCTTTTGACTGTCTAAGGAGATAAAGATGCTTTAGTTGTTATAAATAATTCTTTTAAACTGCTCGTAATCGTAGGTTAGTATGGCATAAATCTCAGCCTAAGAGATTGTAACATGCATATCTTTTCAAAGTTCAGTGATCGCACCTGTCCCAGTTTTGAATCCATCTGTGTACCAGACTTGTCCTCCGCTAGGGATAGCCGGGAATCACTTGGAAGGAATAATGAGTACCATAATCTGATACCACTATACCAGTTCAAAAATTTACTCGAGAACCTCTTCTGGGCTCTTCGTAGTCTGACTTTTGTCAATGTTCTTCTCTGGAAAACAATCCAAGTTCATAGATGATGCAACGTTTGTTGTCGCGCCTTTTACTTCTAGGTGTAGAGGTGTGAGGTTTCGCATTATATCTAATTTCAGACCTACTGAGTTTACGATAAAGGCTTGAAATGAATGCGTTAAATTTTTTCTTTCTTTTTTTTCTTTTTTCTTTGTTTTTCAATAAACCTTTCTGTAGACAGCCTCCGATGCAGATTAGCATGAAGATTTATCTAAATGCTCACCCCAAACCTGAGAACTTTAACTTCACTCTGAAGCCTGAAGGGGAGGGCTAATCTTCGCATCCTCCCTAGACATACCACCGATAAATGAGGACTTGCCTGGACATTGCCATTCTTATAATCATTTTTTTTCCACTCTTGAGAGCACAAGTAGGTCCTTCACATTGCCTCTCCACCTGACTCTATTATCCGAGTTTCTGCATAAGTTTCGAATCGTTTTTGTTCATTAGGTGATTAGTCTACAGTAGCTACCCATCATCACTTATTAGGAAAAGTTTTGCAACTATTTAAAACCTCACAAAAGTTTCTCCGCTCCCCTGGGGTACATATTCTTTTGCTGGCAGAAAAGAGAGATATGAGGAAATTTTTGATGGGTAGGCAAATAAGTAATAATGAGGAAATGAAGCTATAAACATAGAAAGAAATCTAAGTAGAATTAAAAACGCAGGGGCATAGACAAACTAATAACATACAAAGACTGGACACGTAGAACAAAAATTTGCAACGCTTTTCTAGAATATAAAATTAACGATGCCTCGACGATGCCTCGACTTGGCACTTGATGACGCGCCCAAATGGTAAGCCACCAATGCCTCGCTCCAAACGAAATCACCGTTGCCTCGACCTGATGTAGGGAAGGCCGCAATTTTTTCTTAGAAATTTACTGGAAATTTTTTCCTTTTGGAGGGCGACAACAATTCTTATAAGCATAAAAGCGTAAACACAAAATGTTTCGGTAGAATTTTTATTCATTTTTGTGGTCGACTAACTTATTTTCAGGTACAGTATGTACTTTCATTCTGTGATGTAATTATAATATACATATTTACAATAAACATACATACTAATAAAAAATACAAAATCTTTCAGGTAAAATTAACCCCACGTGAGTACGTGAATGTTAAAAGCATGATACGGGAATTATTATAAGGTAGACAAAACGAAACAAAAATCTGTAGGAGGAATTAGAGAACCAAAATCCGATTTAGAAAAATAATTTTTAAAAATTATTCTGAGTGACTAGTCATAGACACATTTTCTCCCGATTTTTGTAATTTATGTAATTCCTTTTAAAAAGGTCGTCACTAAAGGCGCAGAGGCGTAATTAGATATCATGGGATAGAGACACCAGAAAAGAAAGGTAGGTACATGCAGATGTAATAAATGAAACCCCTAGCATTGTACTCAAGTGGACCATAATGCATTTTTCCAATATATTTTAATTCATCGAAATAATTTACATAAATTGGTTTGTCTGCCTTATAATAATTCCCGTATCATGCTTTTAACATTCACGTACTCATGTGGGGTTAATTTTACCTGAAAGATTTTGTATTTTTTATTAGTATGTATGTTTATTGTATATACGTATATTATAATTGCATGTCAGAATGAAAGTACATACTGTACCTGAAAATAAGTCTAGTCGACCACAAAAATGAATAAAAATTCTACCGAAACATTTTGTTGCTCATAAAAATTGTTGTCGCCCCCCAAAAGGAAAAAATTTCCATTAAATTTCTAAGAAAAAATTGCGGCCTTCCCTACATCAGGTCGAGGCATCGTTGTTAGATTTTATATTCGAGCGAGTCACTGCACTCGGCCTTGCCCAATGCATAGAAATTCGAAGGAAGAAATTTCCAAAAAAATTCTAAGAAAAGATTGTGGCGTGTTCCCTTCATCGGGTCGAGGCAACAGTGTTTTTGTATGGAGCGAGGCATTGGTGGCTTACCATTTGGGCGGGTCATCAAGTGCCAAGTCGAAGCATCGTCGAGGCATCGTTAATTTTATATTCTAGAAAAGCGTTGCAAATTTTTGTTCTAGTGTCCAGTCTTTGTATGCCGTAGTTTGTCTATGGCAGGGGACTGTGTCGAGGAGCGAGCATTGATTCACTACACGAACTAAGCTACCGAGACCACCTCTGTGAAAACTTGGTTGCTTTCTGCGAATGATTTTTCAATTTGGATTCATGGAGGTGTTAACTTTAAGAGTTGAGGTCCTTATTGTCGAAATAACACCAACACTTCCAGCAGCAAAAACTGTGTAAAATCATTTCATCATCACTGCCCGCATAACATAGCAGCGTAAAGTGCTGTTTCCGGTAAATAATGAGTCTGTCATCTTCAAGTCATGACTACTCTCAAGCACCTTGCCTTCTATGAGAAGCTATTCTCTGGCCCATTTTTAGTTAATTTTGGAGACTTTTTTCTGTCTCATACATATTTCTGAAAATTGTTGGTTTGTGGCTCCATCTTTAGGTAGGTACATGTCCAATTTAAGTCTAAGTATTTTATCAATCGAATCTTTCAAACTATTGGATAAGTATTATACCATAACCCATGCTCGAGGAAATTTATTTTTCTCTACAATATATAGATTGACTCCTTCCCACGGCTTTAATATTCTTGCCTTCAAACCACGCATCCAAAAGTCAGAACTAACGCGGTGATTTAAAATCCTGTTCTGCCTTTCTATTCTAGCCTTCGATATAGAATCCCCAGAATAGTACGTTTTAATACTATTTCTGATCACATCTTTTCCTTTTTTGATGAATAAAAGGAATATGGGATTTGTGCTCATGGTACACTAGCCCTTTTTTCCTTTTGAATGAATAAAAACAATATTTAATAGGTATCATGGGGTTGTGCCCATGGTGAAATAACCCCTTAGAACGTTTTAATTTTCAGCATATTTTGCCGTCTCCCAACATGGATCCTTTCAGAGAACTCATCATTGTCAGATTTAAAACATTTCGTTTCCAACTCTGCTTACTTAGGTTAGGGGTTAGATTATTGATAATATCTTATTCCATACAAGACACAACCTTCAATAATACGTGACCGTATTTTGATCCCCCTCAGTAAAAAACAGTGACTAGCAAGAAGCATAGCCGCTCATTCAGGAAGATTAATTGAAACTATCACATAATGGCGTTCATCCTTTGGTACGATCATTTTTTAGCCTAGGATTTTGAGTTTTTTCAAGTCGACTGATTTAGATGCAGGGGCACCACGAACAGGGTACAAGTCTTCAACACGTGTGAACGATCCTTAGAAAGGAAATCTATAGAAAAACGATTATTCTGGTAAAACACAATTAATCTCTCCTCTTGGATTTGATAGTCCTGTTGGACCGTGAGCTTCACACTGAGCTGACTACTTGACTTTTTCTCCAATATTGTTTTTTCATTCTTCTTAAATATGCTATTGAAACAAGTACACACCTATCAGTCTTAAAACACCGCCCAGTTCATTCTTTATGATATGCAACCCAGTTATCTAAGTGTAGTTGTTTTTGGCATGACATAAGCCGATGAGGTACCTCCAAAAATTCTAATAAGCTTACAGCAGGACATTAAAAAAGATAACCTGAGTTTACAGATATTTGATCTTACCTACATCATCCCTCCACTTACAGCGTCCCAAACAATCATATTTGCATATAAAATTAAACTAACATGACTTGATTTTTAGCCAAAAACGCTATTCCAACAATAAAAGAAGCATACGACAGCAATGCTCTCGATAGATTCACACAAACTCCACTTAAGATCATTGCAAAATCTGAAGGTAAGTTCGTTTCTGCTAAGTATTCGATAAAAACCTCATCAAAATTTATGCACCTTCTTATCATTTTTTATAGGAGATAACATCAAAACAATTGCAAAAGGACATTTTGAGATTTTTGGACAATATCATTTCACAATGGAACCCCAAACGACAGTATGCATCCCAGTAGAGGATGGTATGGACATATACTCAGGTACTCAATGGGTAGATTTCGCACAAGTCGCTATTTCACAGTGTATAAAAATGCCGGAAAGCAGGTAAAAAAAACAAATACGTCCTTTCTTTAAATACAGACTGACAAGAGACTATTTTTCAGCCTTAATATGCAAGTACGACGTATTGGTGGAGGATATGGAGCCAAAATTACACGTGCTGCGCAAGTCGCTTGCGCTTGCGCAATTGGTGCCAAGCTTACAAATCGGCCAGTTCGTTTTGTTATGAATCTTGAATCTAATATGGCTGTTATTGGAAAAAGATTTGGCCTAATTAGTGACTACGAAGCATACGTGGATAAGAACGGTAAAATTCAAAAACTGAAAACCGACATCTCTCAAGATTTAGGTTGCTCCTCAAATGAGTCTCCAATTTATTCAACGATTGAATTATTCAAAAATTGCTACATTCACGATTCTTGGAATGTTTCGAGTAAATCAGTAATAACCGACTCTCCTAGCAATACATGGTGTCGGGCTCCAGGAACAACAGAAGGTATGGCAGCAATTGAAAATATTATGGAACATATAGCCAAAGAGACTGGATTGGATTCAATTGATGTTCGAATGGCAAATATCGCTGATGATAATAAATTAAAAACACTCATACCTGAATTTACCGAATCGGTTGACTTTAGGAAACGAAAAGGTGAAATTGAAGAATTCAATTCAAAAAATCGTTGGACCAAACGTGGTATCGCTATCGTTCCTATGCAGTATCCTCAACACTTTTTTGGAGCCATACCTGTTATGGTTTCTATTTATCACACTGACGGAACTGTAGCTATAATTCATGGAGGTATTGAATGCGGTCAAGGAATGAATACTAAAATCGTACAAGTTGCCGCACACACATTGAATATCTCAATGGATTATATCAAAATAAAGCCAAGCTTGAACTATGTAACACCAAATTCAGGTGTAACCGGTGGAAGTATGACTAGTGAAGCATTATGTTATGTAAGTCGTCGTATTCAGATGATATCTATATCTCACAGTTTTTAATAAAGATTTTTACAGGCAACAATGAAAGCTTGTGAAACTCTTCTTGAACGTATCAAGCCAGTAAAAGAAAAAATGCCAACTGCGAAATGGCATGAAGTTACCGATGCCTGTAATAACCAAATGATAGAGTTAAGCGCAACTCATCAATATAAATCGACAGACGTTAAACAATATACAACTTGGGGTCTAAGTTGTGCTGAAGTTGAAGTCGATATATTGACTGGAAACCTACAGTTACGAAGAGTTGATATCCTCGAAGATACTGGCGAAAGTATTAGTCCATATGTCGATGTTGGACAAGTTGAAGGTGCTTTTGTTATGGGACTAGGTTATTGGCTTACAGAAAATCTTGTTTATGACCAAAAAACTGGTGAACTACTTACAAATCGTACCTGGAATTATAAACCACCAGGAGCTAAAGATATTCCAATTGATTTTCGAATTAGTTTCATGCGTAATAGTCCAAATCCACTGAGTGTTCTGCGTTCAAAAGGTAAAATAATATGGAGAATGTTTGAAGATTTTATTTGAAAAAATTAACGTAATTATTAATTATTAATTTTTATTATTGAATACAGCAACAGGCGAACCCGCTCTGTGTATGTCGATCGTTGCCATTTTTGCATTACGTCAGGCATTAGAATCGGCCCGAAAGGATGCTGGAATTGAAGAATGGCTTAATCTTGGTGCTCCTACAACAGCTGAACATGTATTTTTGGCAGCTGGAACGTCTATGAATATGTTAATAATTTAAAAATTTGTATAAATGGTATTACGAAATTCATGTATAAGTTTAATTTATATAAGAGTCCATGGAGACGCTTTTGTAACTGTAAAGAACTGTAAACGTGGAAGCGAAAATTACTTTCGTTTTTCGAAAGTCACATCTGAAATCGCCTGCAGAATGGACTTAGCTTGCATTAAAATGCATTCAAATTTTTATTGTTATTTTTTATTTTATATTTGAATCTCAGGCAGTGTCCAAATATACAGTGGAAAACGAAATTTTTGTATGGCAACCCCACGAAAGAGTTACCTGATTTGTCTCATTTTGGAACTTAATTTTACTTTTTTTTTAAAGTGTGTGTACAAAATTTCAGCTCTCTAAGTATATGCGCCCTAGACGGACGGACAAACGGACATAAAAAAATCAAAATGACTTTTAATTTCTTGCATGGATGTCTAATCAATTTTGCTCTACCATCATTATTTCTAGCTGGTACTAACGGAATGAGAAACTTAATATACCCTCTACATTTCATCTAGGGTGTAGAAAGGAAAAGTTTAAGAGAAAAGTGGAATTAAAGAAATAAAAACCAAGGTTGGAAATTATTAAAGTATATTTCTCAATTTGTTTTTTTAAATTATCTGGGCTGGTGAACTTCTTCTACATAAAGCACTCCCAGTCCATGTTGTGAAAGAATAAGATATCTCACAGCAGATGTTTCAATCTACGTTCAACATTTAAATGCCCTCTATTCAGATTTTGATTTCGAAACTAGGTTTGAGGATGCTTTGACTATGATAATACAACAGTGGATAGTCAATCCACATTGAAGAAACGGATGTCATATTACAAGAAAAACTGATCAGAATAATCACTAATGAAGAACTTCAGGTACAGTTTAGAAACGGATGTCTGCAATTCTGGCACATCTGTCAAGAGAAAAAAACCTAAATTTTTATGCGGCAACACCATGAAATGGTTGCCCGATTTAGTCCGTTTTTGAAATTGTATTTACTCTTTCTATGAAAATACCGCGTACAAATTTTCAGTTCCCTACCTTGATGCGTTCTCAAATAGTGCCCAAATATATAGTAAAAATCGAAATTTTTGTATGGTAACCCCACGAAGGAGTTACCCGATTTGTTCCAATTTCAAACTTAAATTTAATTCTTTTTAAAAGCCGTGTGTAAAATGTCCACTCTCTAAATGAATGCTCTCTTGAGTTATCGTGCGGACGGACGGTCATGCAAAAATCAAAATAACTCTTAACTTTATGCATGGATATCCAATCCATTTCGATCTACTAGCATTATTTCTATGTGGAACAAACGGAATGATTAACTTAGTATATTATTTATAACAAACTAACTTTACTATGACTAAAAAATGAAATCAAGACTATCTGCTACAATCCACCTTTTAACTCTCTCAGTATGGATCGAATAAATTAAATCCACACTACTAGTTCATACGCACTACTCAATGATTTCCGTCTGACACTGAGCTGAACATTGAACTCAAGGATTGAGTCCTACCCAAAAGCGATGCGGAATATTCCTCCGATCCTCAGGCAGCAGCAGATCCTGCTTCTCTGTCGCCAGTTTTATAAAGGCTTATTAAGCATTTTTAAGAAAAACGTCTGGCTCAAGGGTTTTCTTTAATGCACCGCTCTGTTGCCAATTACTTGATTACACACAGATGTTGTTTTATGCCAAGGTATATAGAATACATGTTATTCCCATTACTACATATATTATTAATATCGTGAAATGTATAGGAAAGTACGGTACAGAGAACACAATACTCTTTCTCCTCTCTCTGTCTTTCCTATAAAAATGTATATACATTAGTCACAGAATTACGTCACAGGCTATCAGCTGCAGTGTGTCAAAACTTTAATGGGAATACCTTGTCTTCTATATACCTTCGTTTTATGCTATAGACTGCTTTTGCTTCTATCAGCTGGAGCAACTGTATTTTGTAATTTCTAGCAACTGGAGCTTATAATGTAACAGATATAGTCTGCTAATTTATTAGCTACTAATTCAGTAGCGCTAATAAAATATCATAATGTAAACAGTGCATTATAGTGGGATTTAATCAATGAGATAACAGCATCACATGAACGAGGTGTTATAATATGTTTGGTTCCCTTAATACTCTGTAGCTGAACAGTAACAATTAAAGACGTTATGCTACCGACACATTTTATTGATGCCCGAGCAAGCCCTCTGGTAATGCATTCATTATATTTTACTTTCGAATTATACAATTTTAAGTACCCTTTTGAAAAATCGAATCCTTGTGATGTTCGGAATCATAGCCTTTTAGCCATTTAAGTGCATTAACCTTAAATTCTATTTAGTACGTATATTTGTACAATAATCTACCTGAGATCAATTATATGTAAATATTTTTATAACGATACCAAATCAAAGCATCTGATCGCAACGAATAATAATAATGAATGCAGATATTCTTTGCCAAGGTAAAATACAGTTAATAGTGTAAATTTTTTTTACATATAAATACTCCATCCATATTACAAATCTTCAAACGTAGTTGCCATGACCTCAAAATTATCTTATTTGGATAGTTGAACGTGATATGGCAGGGTTCCAAAAATTAAATTTAACTGTAATAATTCGATTTAAAGTCTTTCAAGGTCATAAAACAAGATTCTCTTCAAACCCAAAAGATTTTCGATTTTCATTTAGGTAAATAGTTAAGTCCAGCACCTCGAGCTTAAAGTTTAGCACAGGGAAATAACGGTTTTCTGTTTCTTACGAAAAATGCTAGTATAGATAAAAAATGTTGGTAGAAATGAGAATGTCGCAAATTTGCATTCAAGATTTCGAATTAAGGTAAGAAAACTGAAATTCAATGAGTGCATCAATATTATCGAATTATTAATGAGGAATAGAAAAATAAATTGGATCACTTTTGATACTAAACTACAAACAAAAGTCATAGTCAATGTCAAAGCTCACCACCAGTCTCCGAGTTCAATCATACTATCAGTACATTTACATGAATGCTTGAGTACTTGAGTTGAAATCCACTTGAAACTCAAGTAGGGTTTTTGATTGAATTAATTCTAATTACTTGAAATTTACTTGAAGTGACATTTTACCTTTGACAACTCTTCTTAAGTTCAATACCGAATTACGGATTTTTAGATAAATATCTTGAGAAAAGTCCTAAAAATCACAGCCTGAATTATCAACAATAATCTTCTCCTTATTCCTCTTTACCGTTTTCATATCTCGCACAAATACAAAATATTTAAGTACTAAAGTTGCGTTTACATGAATTTTTTCAAGTAAATCGAACAAAATTTTATGACTTACTTGACTCAAGTATACTTCAAGTAATCAAAATATCACGTAAACGCGCATTGACTTCATCTCTACTTGAAGTATACTTCAAGTATCAGGCGCGTATCCAGACCTTCAACCTGGGGGGTCACAACTAAAATGTTTGAGGGGAGAAAAAAGTCGGAAGTAGTCACTTTTAATTTTTATTTATCTTATTTAAGTTAAATATCACAAAAACCTGTCGATAATATTATCCACATCAATGTCGATCTCAGAGTAGACAGACATTAAGGACTCATATCCAGATTTTCTTTCTCGTGCAAAGATTGTAGAAATAGATGTAACGCAACCGATTCTGTCACAGGTGAAGTAAATGACTGAGAGTAAAAGCTTGCACCTTGAATCGCATTCAAAGGAATAGGAGTAGAACTGCATCATATGTCACTGACTACATCTTTTGATGGGAACTTAACTGATCTTGCATTCTTCTGAAAGAAGTTATCAATGGTCTTATCAGTCTTCTGCTTGCCACTTTCGCTACTATTTCTGCCTCCATCGCTAACTGGTGTAGTAAGTTTATTCTTCTCCTATAAATTAAAAGTAAACGTGAAGTTAAATTAAGCAATATTACTTGAATTAATACGAAAGTACAAGCAAAGCAACGGCAACTACAGCAGAGGAAAGCGAATGGTTTTTATTTTTATAGTCTTGCCGTAAAAATTGTAGAATCAATTTTAGTGGCATTAATACAACTGATCGTTTTCAGCAACCAATAGTTAGTTTAGACCGTTGTCTTAAGAACAATTTGCAAGTGTATTTCTAAGAAAAATTTGATGCTACGAACCTAAAAATTTTGAGCAACTCTTGAATCAGTGTTGCTATGAAAAATCAACGGCTGCCTAGACGTTGATTGCATGGAACTAGAGTTTGTTCCCAGATCTGAGGGATTAAACCCTTTTTTAAGGGATTTTTCCTTGAAAGTTCGGTTGAGGGACAAAACTTTCAAATTTGTTGAAATTAAGGGATTTTTGACTGAGGAAACAAATTTAGAGTATTTTCTTTATTAATATCACATGTACAAAATATTTTCTGAGCTTAGTGATTGTGTGTGTGATTCTGAGCTTTGATTGTGTGTACTGCCACTATGCTATACTATGTTATATTTGGTATGTAATAATAAGCCTACCCCAATGCTCTGCGGTGTACTTGTGCTTAGTTTCCCGTTGGTCTATTTTGCGGAATATCTTGTATTGGAAATAAAGTGGTAAAGTAGAAAAATAGTAAATAGTGGAAGAAACATTAGATATTAATATGACATATTTCTTCATTAAAGGACATGGCGAATTCTAAATTTCAACTCCTCAAAAAAAAAATTTTTTTTTTTTTTAAATAAGACAGTTTAAAAAAAGTTGAAAACAAAAAATAGGTCAAGAAATTTTCCGATTGCTGTTTGGAAAACGAAAGTAAATATAAAGCCTGGATTCAAAAGCTCAATGACCGAAAAAAAGCTAAATGCAAGGTTGCGGTTTTGAAATTTGTTTATCATTGAAATCTTCAAATAATTTATAGGCTTACAATAAAATTCTTATTTGTGGAACATCTGAACTAGACAGAAATTCTACCAGAAAAATGCATAAACAAAATTTTAAAATTATGAGTGTCCCAATAAGTGAAGGCTTTTACTCAAATGCAAAAAATATCTATTTACTTATTCTTGTTACTTTTTTATTTACCATAGATTTATTCAATGTGATAATTTCGTTCTGAAATAAATGATTTTTGTTCGAAATTGATTCTGTCACTTTACAAACCGATTCTTAAGGTATTTTAAAAGATTCCTTTGAAATATGGTATTAAAGGGATTTTAAGGGAATTTTATGTCCAAAATTAGGGATTTTCGTTGGCAAGAATCTAGGAACACTCTACTGGAAGATGGAAGAACCGTAAAACAAAATTTGTTAAGTCAAGGCTTAAATACAAACTTCTAAAGGCCCACCGTTTTATGCGAATGCCCAAATTTCGACAGGTGACGGTCAGCGGTGGACGAAGTTGCCGTCGGGATTGATTAATTTTTAATTTTGCCGTCGTCGCCAGCAAAATCAAACAAATGAAACTGTTATGGCATTTATTTTTGTCAAGGTTGTTAGACGCGCGTTAATTTCAAAACAATGAATTTTGATGAAATATTGATGAAGTGCCAAATCATAAAATAATTCATCATATACGAGACAACCAATATAGACGAGATGACAAAAAAGACATGGTTTGGATGAATATTTCGAGGCGCTTAAATACAAATGGTAAAATTGTGATATTCTTGGCATTCAGTTTGATTTTAATTTAGTTAATTGCTATGTTTTAAATCTTTCCTTTCCACACTTTGGTCCTTTGCAATTCTTTCAAAATAATATAAAATATTCTCGATAAAAATCTGTTTCAAAACGCTCAAAACTAATAACAAATGAAATCTCAGTAACTTCCTCTTTCACAATCGCCGCTTTTCGACTACGTGTTTTGACAGCGAATTTCCCGCTGCAGTCTACCGTCGGAAAAATCAGATAGTTAAAAAAAATTATGATCGCTGACCAATTTCTTAGAAACAATAACACTTTTTAAACTCGAAATTGTGTGCTTTTTCATATATATGTATGAGTAATCGGCGCAACAAAAATATAAAAGCATCTTCATAACTGGGCTGCTAAGCATTACGTGCCTTTTTCTAAACAATCAAATACTAAAATAAATATTCATTCCAAAATTACTTACTATCCTGTGATAGGTATAAAAACGCAAGAAAATTCTAAAAAATGTGTACACGTTTAAAAGAAAAGAAAGAAAAGAGCTAAGAGCGAATGATTATTATACCCAATCCACTATTATACTACTCACATCACCGCGAAGGTTAGGTGGCGCGCTTCGCTGGGGGGGGGGGGGGGGGGGGGGGGGGGGGGGTCATGACCCTGTGACCCCCCTGTATACGCGCCTGTCAAGTAGTCTTGTAAACGTACTGACAGATACTTTCATATAGATACTTTTACCACATATTTAGCTAACATTATACTCAATCTGAAAAAGAAGCATAGAAACAAAATGGCTTTATTCGTTGCTATTCAAAAATGTTAGCTAAAAAATGTTCGGATAAAAATGAAAAAGTCATAAATTTGAATGCGCCAAAAAGTCTGCATCGTTCGATCGAGGTTCCAGTCCAGGGTAAAAAGACAGCAAGAAATCTGAAGCTAAGCTAGGCTAAGTAACCGGTAATCCCCGTATTTATTCAATCTTTTTACCTAAGAAGAATTTTTCATTCGCTACATTAAACTCATATAAGAAACCTAATATGGGAATTCATGCTCGATTCGTTCATAATCGTCCGCAAGGTAGATTTTCATTAACGGACGATCTCAATAAGTACCTACATACCAGAAGGTTGCGGGTGTACCTATACGCACAAGTAATTAATTCCCAGGCAATAATTTCAACTGATCAAATTATAGAAGATACATAGTCACATTATGCTTGTGTTACTCCCTCCACATATATGTTGAAATGATCTTACAAAAATTGTACACCCTAAATAATAAACACAAAAGCAACACAATTCAGTCTGACATTGTTTAATTCCGCAGGCCTGGTTTGCTGTGGTTGTTATGTAATACGGTAACGGCCAAGGAACTGAACCGGCAATGCTAAGAATTAACTAAACATCATCAAAAGAGTGAAAGTATCTGTGTATGAATGAACTTTGTACATATGTAGGTCCCCACATGGTCCATGGAGGCTGTTGGTGAGCTTACTTTGAGTACTGCTTTGAAGATTTTTGCTTGCAGTTTAGTATCAAAAGTGATCCGATTTACATCGATTCTTCATTAATAATTCAATAATATTCACGCACTCACTGAATTTCCGCAACGCGTTCTGATCAAAATGTTTATAAGATCGAAAGTGTGGTTTTTACTTTCTCCTTTCGTAGTACTATTAGTTGGGCATGTTGCATCTATAGAAATCGCAGTAAGTAGATCCGCAGTTTTTAATTAATTTTTGTTTTTTTGTAAAAGTAATGTAAAAATTCACGAAGAAAATAAAAATTTCGATAAAAGGAATATTCATTAACAAAAGTAACTTTTACGCGAAATTGCAAAGAAGTTCAAGAAACTTTGAACAGTCTTAATGTTCTTTTAGTTAGGGCTTATGTAAATTCGTTGCATAACTTTAATTAGAAGTAACAGAAGCATTTAAACTAGTCTGACTACTTTACCGTACTATAGCTATTTTGCAGTAGGTATCAATTGTATGAAGTTCTCAATGGTACCAAGACCGGCTTTCTTTAGGCCATAAGTGAGTGGATTTTAATTTGGGCTGCGCTATTAGTAGGACTAGTTTCTATAATAAGATCATATGAACAAATTAAGTGTAAACTGAGGTGCAAGGCAGTAATATTGGATAATATTTTCTTGTTATTTTTAATTCCTCTCGTTAAGGAGTGCAAAAACTTGGTGATGTAAGAAATTTTACAATTGATCTAGATGTCAATCGATATTTAGTGATTTCATTTCGATAATTTTATGACGTTCATGATTTCAATGGTGTTGCTATGTGAATAAAAAGTGATTGTTGAAAATTAGGAATAAAATGCAACAAATTATCATACTTTTGAACTAATCTAGATGAAAGAATATTTGTCTATGTATACCTACTACATAATAATAAAATCTAAATGTGAATGTTGAAAAAAAGATCTCACACAACACACATGATACACTACATAATTATTTGTAGTTGAACTAGTGAATATGTTTTGTGAATAAGCCCTCCTGAAACCTCTAGCAACTCTGATCCTCTGAATATCCACTAGAATATATTCCCGCAAGAGCTCTGCATACTCATACTCATCGAAGAGCTTGACTAAGTGATTTCATCACTGAATTAAGATGGATTGTTCTTGTAAAAATAGTTTTTGAACTAAGATAAGCTGTTTTTGAATCACTAATGTTTTTAAGAAGTAACCAAATGCAGCATATCCAACCAGGGAAATATGGAAGTGTTTTATTCAATAAGAAAAGCAATATTTAGGCTTCTAAGGTATACTAAACCCAGATGAGGATATATTAGGCAAACCAAGGTAAATTAGGGTAGCAGTCAAATTTTCACGAGCAAATTTTATTGTTGGACAGAAAGCTGAAAGCTGTCGGAGTTTTACGTGGACACCTAGCTAGAATCTTTAATTCCACGGCAGTCTTAGTGCACGGATTAGTAAACAAGCGACAATAATCGCCCTCATGAGGCAGAATATTATGTCTCAAGAGTACCAGTTTATGGCACTGCATGCTTGACATTGTACTTACTAGTCGAAACGAAACCCATCTAAAATCTCTACCGACCTCTGGATCACGGTAGCTGGTTGATTTAGTAAAACTCCATGTCTGAGGCCAATCTTTTAAGCATACATTTATAAGCGACCATCCTTTAAAACCTCGGACGCAGTATGCAGTTATACAAAAGGATATACTCTTCTGTTCAAAGAAGAATGTCCGCCTAAGTCGTGCAGACTCAGACAATTTCTCTCTGCCCGCATATGGGCTACCACAACCACCACGATGCTCCCACAAGGGGGCCTTATCCATGTTGAGGCGAATAGCACTACTATAATAGCATTATCCGGTGCTCCTTAACTCCGCGGCATCAAGCTAGCAATGTCGGCACCCAATTTGTATGACTTCATAGCACATGCCCATAAGATCATGAGTACTCCCAGTGGTATCTTTACATATAGATATCCTTGTAGTGATGGGAGTGATTACTCCATTCCTAAGATCTTATTTGCAACGTCTAAAAGGGTTGTATATATTCTATACAGGCAAACATAAACCTTAATAGGCGCTATCAGCGAGGACCACATGAAGTTTAAGGTATGCCCGATTCAAGTCTAGAGAGGATAGAAATTAACACCAGTAATCTTATAGCTGACCATGTATACTAACCATATAAGCACTACTAATTAACATACTTGATTTCCAATATATTCATTAACTTATTCATCAACTATAATATCGTTCAACCCCTGCCCAAGAGGCTATTCATGAGTACTTAAATTCTTTATATAATGGACAGTAGCGCAGGTTGCCATTATACCTTACTACGGTACGTACCCACAGAGCAAAAATCTTATATTTTATTACTCGCCATGTGAATGCATAACTTCTTTGTATGATGACCTCCTTGCCATTCTACCTACTACAGTGTCCACTCTGGGAGATACAATGCGATCTTAAATCTAAACCATTCCAATAAATCAACAAATTACTTCCAGCATGCTTTCCTCTTATACAGCTTTCACCTTGGACAGCCCTGAGTTTCACAGTCCTCTTTTCCGCCGCCGTTATTGTTGGACAATAATTATACAGCCTTTCGTATACGCTGGTACCAAACCCGATTTTAAAGCAAAAAAATAATAATTATAATATCACGCAAGGACCATCCCAAAAATTTAGTTAAGGTTATAATTAAGAGAAAAAACAAAATTTAAACACGAGATAAAGTGAAATTGTGACCTCCTAGTGGAAAATGTCGTTCACAAAAGTTGTTGAAAATAAAAAAAAACTAAACTTTCATATAAGGAATTTTTCAACATAATTTCAAATTTTCCGAGAGAATGACGGAAAATGGACGCTTCGGTTTTTTATTTTTTCTCTCTTTAATTCAATTTACATGAAATTTTGTGAAAGTATGCGTTTTTATGTATTGAATAAGCATGCATTTATTGGAATAAGGAAAACAAGTAATTTTTTCGAAAAAAAACAATGTTTTCCACGGAAAACTTTATTGGCGTTTTTTCGATTTAAATATTCTATTCGGTCTAATTTTAACCATTGAATTGTCTACTTTAAAATGGTCTATATATATTCATGAAACCGCTTCAAATGGGGAAAAACCAAAAAGCTGACCTTTCGACTACGAATTTTTCAATATTTTTATGATTTTCAATATTTTTTGAGGCCATTCCCTTTAACTCGTACACGAATTTGTCTGTCTATTTATTTATATATTTCTTTTTTACTCTATTCGACACGCTCGTAGACCCACTTTTCGCCATCACAGCGAGCTGAAATTTGACACACAGGTTCATATCGCGTGACAATTGAATCTATCAAAACTTGAACCGGAAATTTCATTGCAAACCCGGAAAACCGAGAAAAATAATTTGAAAATTTGGTACAAATTGGATTAGTGATAAATCCGTTTCAGGAAAAATGCAGAGTTTCCGATTTTTCCGAAAAAAATTTCCGGAATTTTCCGACTTTTCCGAATATTTTCCGGTAAAAAAGTTTCTCAATTATGCAGGATCAAGTTCCCTATCAACTGACATCATTACTTCTCTCCGACAATGGTGAAAACTTGCAGAAAATTCGAGGAAATTTCATGTAAAACGCTTTTCCGGAGTTTTTCAGAACAAGGAAGCGTTTGAGCGTTTTGCAACCAAAGACAAAGCTGTAGAGCGAAATGAGTTGCATAAAGTTGCTTTTGTGGAAAACTCCGTGGAAAACCCGGAAAAGCTGGAAAATCATCGGAAAAATTTTCATCAATATGATTAGTGATAAATCTGTTTCAGGAAAAATGCAGAATTTTCCAATTTACCTGGAAAATTTTCCGACAAAAAAGTTTTATAAGCTATGCGGAATCATTTTTTTTCCGTCCTACTGGCATCAATACTTTCTCTTCAACAATCATGAAAACTTGCATGAAAAATCGAGGAAAATTCATGTAAATTTTTAAAAATATTTCATAGTAATAGGAAAAGTGTGTGGAAAACATGGAAAATTCATATTATATGGGATCAATAACAATTTAGTTAAAGTGAAAAAGGCAGAAAATTAAATAAGTAAAAAACGAGTTTTCAAACAAAACTGAGGCCAAGCCGCATGAAAAAGTAGAAAGTAAACTTTTCTTCACACACAGAGGTGGACTCAGATTTTATTCGCTGACAATCACCGATATATTTCAGTATGATCAATCAGAGGTAATAAGTGATTTGATACATGAAGAGAAAGAATATTCAAGAGAAATGTCCCAATCAAAAAATCTGAGTCCACCTCTGTGTGTGAAGAAAAGTTTATTTTCTACTTTTTCATGCGGCTTGGCCTCAGTTTTGTGTGAAAACTCGTTTTTTACATATTTCATTTATTATATTATTATATCTGTTAATAATAGATTAAATTGCAATGACAGAATTTACTTTAATTTAGGTTCAAAATGGAACCAATCCTTCTTAAAGTTGCCATACAAAGATTTCGTTTTTCACTACATATTTGTCCACTGCTTGAGAAGACATCAACGTAAAGAGAGAGTTGATATTCTGTACGTGGTGCTTTTATAGCAATAATGAATAAAATTATCAAAATGAACTAAATCGGGTAACCTCTAATTGGTGGTGGCATCCTAAATTTTGGTTATTCACTATATATTTGGAAACTGCGTCAAAATTCGTCAACGTTTAGAGCTCAAATTGTGTACACGCCGTTTTGATAAAATTTACCTGTTATTCGCAAATTTCAAAACGTACCGAATCGGCAACCCTTTCTTGGTGTTGCCACACAAAACTTTTGGTTTTTACTTTATTCAACTTTCATTTTCATTGAGCTTAGGCCAATTATAGCTTCTTCTCTTGTCTAATGCTTTAACCCGTAAAACTTTGTTCAAATTTTAACAGATTTTATTACTAAAATTTGTTGAATCGCTTTGTTTTAACGAACTGAATACTTTAAAATTACATCCGGTGAAGACATAGTATTATATAGTATAATAGTATTTATATATAACTAATTTAAATTGTTATTGTATTTTAATTAATTCAAGAATTTTAAAATAATTCATACTTAATATACATATATATACATCTCCCAATATTCCACTATTTCAACATGTTTTAAAAGCAATTACCAAAACAATCTCCCTGAAAATTAGGATTACTATGTATGTTTGATTTTTTACCGGGAAAATTTTATACTTGTTCAAGAAAGCATTTTTTTTTATTCTAAGGCACAACAGGAAAAGCGAAAACAAAATTTTATTTGTCATTCCATCACACAACCCATTTGACTTTGAATAGCAAGTTTCAAGTCTTGGTTTTGACTCATTAACAAGTCCCTAATAGCGATATTGAGTGACTGGAAAAAAACAAGAAAAATAGAAAAATGGAAAAAAATGAAAAAATGAAAAAATTGAGAAAAATAGAAATAAATTTTTTTTAAAAAAATTGAAAAGATCATATTTATTCGAAACGAATCGAACTTGTGGAAGCCCAAAGAGGGCTGAAAAAAGAAAACAGAAGAAATAGAAATAAGCTTTTCGTATCGGCAGAGACCTTATACTCTTCAGTATGGCCAGGGATTTGTTGCTATAATCCTACGATATTTGATGTTTATATTCGTTTTGCTATGAAGAGATTAAGTGTGAGAAACTCATGCTGGATTCACTGATAATTTTCGGAAAAATGAGAATTTTATTCGGCAGAAATTTTACATCTCCTTTCAGCATCTTGGTCAGAGCGAAATTTATCTTTTTCTTAAAAAATTGAGGTAGTGTCACCCGATGTGCATTATTAAGAACAGTTTCAAATGATTTTGGAGATGTTCAAAAAGATTTTGTCATTCGGGTTATCCCACGTTCTCTCGACTTTTATTTTTACATCGTTATCTCAATCGCACTACAATAATGGATAGCCAAGTTCTTTTCCCCCACTCGTGCAAAAGACGAAAGTATATTACATTACTTGTTTCATTCTAAAAAACACGAAAAATTTTTAGTTTTGTTCGGCTGATTCCTATCTTCTTATTAGGTTATCTTAGATTTTGGATGTCCGCGACCTTCCTCCTCACCGCTCATCACCCTCTCCTTTGTAATATTCGCTTCGATTATATCGGTTAGTATTACCACAGACAACATAAAACTAGATAAGAAGACTTAGGCATAAATCTGGATCACTTTTTCAAAGTACTTTAACTTTACATGTATAGAGCTTTCTATTAGAGCTCATTTTATCGATTTATTCAAAATCCTCAAGAATACTTCCCAAGCCATGAAACAGAAATCTATATGTGTGCGCTGGGAGTCTGTTCTCTAAAATGTTCTATATTGATACTTATGGAAAAGTGCCAAACATTAACCTTATATATTCTATAGAGCCTAAACAACTATCCACACAGGAAAATAGTTTTCTAGTAATTTAAAGCTTGGTTTCTTACCTTCCCAAAGGCTACAAGTGCTTAACAAAATAATAAAAAAGTTTTGATTACAAAGAAACTTTACCATTTTTTGCTCACCACCTTTCAGCTGAATAATAATTGCATGTGTGTATGTGCAGCCAGAGTCCAAATCTGTAGGCATCTACATTCGATTTCATCAGCAACGGCATGCCACTATGGCAATACAATACAATACAAAAATATTTGATGTTTGTATGTTGACTTCAAATGCAATCACCGTAAGATAGTGTTTACCCAAGGTATATTAAATACAAGGTATTCCCATTACGAACCACGTTCCGCCATTAGTGACGAAATATTGCGAAAATGTATAGGAAAGTACGGTACAGAGAACACAATACTCTCTCTCCTTTCTCTGTCATTCCTATAAAAATATATATACATTAGTCACAGAATTACGTCACAGGCTATCATCTGCAATGTGTCAATATTTTAATGGGAATATTTGGTGTTTACCATGCTTCGTCTCCCTTGCCCATACGCAGGATGCAGGTAAAAGTAACATTTTGTTAATTATAGTCGGAATGAGTTTAATTTCTTATAACAGTGCTTATAAGCGATTAAAATATCACTTGAACACAAGAAATATATGTTTTTAATTTAATTCGATTTTTGGGTGTCAAATTTCATCTTATTGGTTGATTTTCACATATTTTGTATGTAGTAATCGTTTTAAAGGGTGCTCAAGCCTTGGTATACAAAAACGCAATATTTGTGTCACATGAAATAGCAAATCCCTCAATCCACTGTCTGTGTGTATACCTCAGCAGGGTTCTATTCTCAGTCTTCTTCTCTTGTATCTGTACATATCTATCCACGATCTCGCAAAATGGGTCGGCCCACCTTTACGCTATTGAGGTAAAAATTTACATACATAGGCCATTTTTCTGAATCGAGAAGGAGGGGATTTATTTCTGGCCTGTGCAATTACCTAATTCTAAATCTAAACAAGACGAATTGTATATTTGTGGATAGGAGGGATTGTGATTTAATTGATATACCATTTTGATTATAGACTGCAATAGTGTCTCTAGAATCATTTCTGTGTTGTATAGAAGGTGTCGCTACTTTCCAAATTCTGATAAAAACTTTTATTTAATGGTACCAATCAAATTTTTCCAGCAAATCAACTAAAAATGGTTATTTCCATCTCGATAAAATAAAAAGCCAAGCTGGTTTCTTATTTTTGCCAGTTTTTTTTTCATTTTAAATTATTTTATGATAGGAACAACAGTTTTAGAAAACTTTTTCTTAAAAAAAGGTAAGGTTTCAAAAGTTTTACACTAATCGAAACGGGTCCCACGAGATATATTTTGGTATATTCTACTACATTGCTCGATCATAATTTATCCCAGCTTTTTCTGGTTAAAATGTTCAAAATGCCACTTTTTTTCGGTCCCTGATTAAAATAATAAAAAAAAACTTTTGCCTTAAAGCTATATTTAGTTCGACTTACCTTTTAGGCGAACTTAAAGCTCTTGGTCTATCCCCTTCTCTTCTATTATGGATTGAAAGTTTTTTTATCTGGTCGCTTAATATAAATTGTATTAGATGGCGTTACATCTGAACCTCACTCTATAAATGCCAGTGTGCCCCAGGGATCTGTCAACTCTCCGCCTTTACTCTCAATTTTGATTAATGATGTACTTTCCCTTGCTTTTATTCCCTTCCATAATTTGGCCGATGTTAGTATGCTGACTTCTTTAACTCCTTTGACACTCTTACGGACTCCAGGGCAATGCGGCTGGTATCAAATGAGTGTGCATGATTGGATCATTGAATGACGATCTTGATAATATCCTCGCTTGGGGCAAAGTGAATCGCTTCGAATTTAATGCGCCTAGGATCCAAAGGTGTTTGATCTCTTTAAAACGATATCATCTTTTAAGTACCCCTGTTTCTTTTGATGGAGCATTAGTTGTAAACATTAACATCTGCTGTACCATATGTGTTCTGCTGGAAGGAATTGCGTGTGAAATTATCCTGTTTGCAAAGCAAACTAGCTTAGCTCCAATGTTGGACTAGTGGCCGTCAATAAAATTATCACATATTTTTGAATTCATTCATTAATTAACCATGTAGCCTGAGTCAGAACGAATTAAAAACTAGTCTTGTGTCATGACTATTGACTACATCCCGAGATGATCGTACGTAGGGGAAAACAACTGTTTCTTCAAATATGTCTCCTGTATTCATCTCCTTAATATAATTTTGCAGCTCAACCTCTTCAGAGATTATATCTCTGGCTTTAGTTAGGCCTTCAGGAATTCGATGTGCAAGCTCTGGATTGCATTTCAGGAAAAGATTATACCAGTTTAGCCCTGGTCGCACATTATTGAAGGATGTATTCATACCATCATCTTGCTCATTTTTTTTAACTACGTTTAAAAGGCTATCAGGACTTAGTGGAAACGATTCACCCCAATTAACTAGTTTTTTCTTCGGTTTCTGTTAAAATACTTTATAGTTCAGACTTTCCTACGCCTTCAGGACTTCCAGACCTTCCAGACTATTATTTCTACAACTATGTTTTGGGAATATTTTATTTGATGTTAGCTGCTAATTTTCCTTGTCGAATGTATCATTTAGCGTTGTAGCAATATATCCTTCCATATTCCTTAAAGACAATGCATTATATCAGACTAATAATAAAGTGCTGCTTGTAGGCCGCAATATGTAACAAGGTAGAAGATTCAGCTCATGATAGTAATCATTGATCCATTTCGCGGCTAGTAAAATTGATGTGGTTATTCCGGAAATTAAATTAAATTCCAAACAATTTTCTTTGAAATATGTCTATTGTAAAAGCTTTCTCATGAAATAACAAGTGAAAAAGCTAGAATTGGTCTAAGACCAATTCTTATGATACCCTAGATGAATGCCCGTATGAAATATCGTATGGGTACCCATTTGAGTAATTTTGATTTTTGCAGTGGTTTTGCGCATATATTTCTAGAACGGTTCGTCGGACAGAAAAAATGGTTATAACCAATTTTATAGGATTTTATATTCTGAAGAAGTTTTCAGTACAATAAAAATGTCTTGGACTGATCGTTTTCACAGTATACATAAAAAACCTAATTTTTTATATGGCAACACCAAGAATCGGTTGCCCGATTTAGTCCATTTTTGAAATTTTATTTGCTAGTACAATGAAAACACCATGTACCAAATTTCAGCTCTCTACGGCTACTCGTTCTCAGGCAGTGTTCAAATATATAACGGAAAACGAAATTTTTGTATGGCAACCCCACGAAGGAGTTGCCCGATTTGTCTCATTTTCGAACTTAATTTTACTTTTTTTTTTAAAGTCCGTGTACAAAATTTCAGCTCTCTAAGTGTACGCGTTCTCGAGTTATCGTGCGCACGGACGGACGGACGGACGGACGGACGGACGGACGGACGGACATGCAAAAATCAAAATAACTTTTAATATTATGCGTGTGTGTCCAATCCATTTTGCTCTACCATCATTATTTCGAGGTGTTACAAATGGAATGACAAACTTAGTATACCCCTTTAGATTTCATCTAGGGTATAAAAATGGAAAAAAAGCAGTCGTTTACCTTTTAAACTCATAGAACTACAATAAAAAAATATGTTTTATTGCATTTGCGCATTATTTATATTCCGATTTCTAATGTATTGAACTCTGACGACTGAACTTTAACTCGAAGATCCTGTTGCTCATAGAGGATACTTATACGAACACAAGGATATAGTATAGAAATATCTGCATTTTAAGAAAAATACGTCGTTTTATGGCATGTTATAAAATGAACTAGACGCAAATTGGCTATAGTGAACGCGAATTGGTGCAGTTACCCTAAGCAGCGTTTGAAGTCTTTCCATTCTTTATCGCACAAAGGAAGAAAGAAAGCTACATAAATACACAGAGAAAGAAAAACATCCCAGACAACTTAATAGGAAATAATGGAAAACCTTAACAATTTCTAATGCCCTAGACACATACCGCTCTTAGTGAAGAAATAACTAACGACTCATTAGTCTATAATGATTCATTATAAACTGGAGACACACAGCCATTTATTTAATTAAGTTGTACTGTCAAACTGGTTTTGATAAATTTATGTCATTAAAGAAGCGATATGGATCGAATTAACGCGATAAACTTTGTTTTTATTTATTTTAATTTCAATTTAACAATCTACAAATGAGAAAAACTTTATATTAAAAAGAATATTAACAATATAGTTTGCGAATTGCATTTCTTCTTCTTATTTTTCAGATGCACAGTGTAGCTCCAGATTTATATTATATGCCAAATTTAGCACATTTTCCTCATTATAGCTATAATGAAGGAAGAAAACACCTCATTAGGTACTTCATTATGATCTGATTTTCAAGCCATAATGACGTATACTATGTGACACATGACATTTTATTTATTTATTCTTAGTGTACAGATTACAAATCAACAGACCATGCATATACTAAAACTAAAATAATAGAAATAAATCAACATGAACACAAAAGCATCAACTAAAACTAACATACTATGTAATATAAAATTATACCTATATATCTAATATTATAATCATAGTAAGCATTCAAGAAAATCCGAAACAGAGGCTTTAAAAGAAACACTATCTTGATTAAAGTCAATTATACTGCTACGCAAATTAAACTGGTGAATAGAATGACTTATTGAACTACTGAGGCCGTAGTTTGTCCTATGAAAAGCTTCAAAAAGAAAAGGGCTCAGTCTTATCTGCTTACACGGCACATATAAATGGGTAAGCTTTAAGATATCAGGAGAAATAATCATGTATTCAATAAACATAGTATTATAAACTAAGAGCAAACTTGGTAAATCTCCTTTGCACATTTTCAATTCTGTTAGAATATGTCACATAGTACGGATCCAATACAACCGTGCAATAGTCCAATATAGGACTAACGAATACTGAAAATAATGCCTTAAGTGTGTATGGATCAGAGAATTCACTAGCACCAAAACCAAGCCGAGAACTAGCTTGACTTACTACAGAATCAATGTGGTTAGAACAAGTAAAAAAGCTAGAATTGGTCTAAGACCAATTCTTATGATACCCTAGATGAAAATTTCGTATTGTAACCCTTCTGTGCAGGTTTGATTTTTGAAGTGGTTTTTCGAATATATTTCTAGAACGCCTTGTCGGACAGAAAAAATGATTATAACCAATTTTATAGGATTTCATGTTCTAAAGAAGTTTTTAGTATAATAAAAATGTCTTGGACAGATCGTTTTCACAGTATACGTAAAAAACCTAAATTTTTATATGGCAACACCAAGAAGCAGTTGTCTGATTTAGTGTATTTTTGAAATTTTATTTGCTAGTACAATGAAAACACCATGTACCAAATTTCAGCTCTCAATATTGAAGCGTTCTCAGGCAGTGTCCCAAATATATAGTGGAAAACGAAAGTTTTGAATGGCAACCCCACGAAGGAATTGCCCGATTTGTCTCATTTTCGTACTTAATTTTACTTTTTTTTAAAAAGTCCGTGTACAAATAAAAAATTTCAGATCTCTATCATCATTATTTCGAGGCGTTACAAACGGAATGACAAACTTAGTATACCTACCCTCTAGATTTCATCTAGGGTATAAAAAGGAAGTTTACTATCTAGAATAACACCAAGGTCCGAAACTATACTACATTTAGGAATCCCATCGATAAACACTTCAAAATTAATTAGTGATACTGTTTTAGTAGCCATAAAGTGTTTAATTTAGAAAAAAAAAATCTAAAAATGATTAAGATGACACCAATTCGCAAATTTATCGACTTCTGATTTCAAATTTGGATACTTGAGCCATATCAACAATTTCCATGAAAATTTTTAAATGATCAGCAAAATCTAGAATAGAGGAAAATTCAAAGATGTTAAAGACATCATTGATAAATATAATAAAAAGAAGGGGCCCTAGATGACTCCTCTGAGGCACACCGGAATGTACCAACATCGGCCGAGAGTGCACTTTATTAATTTTGAAAATTTGTATGCGATTGGTCAAGTAGGAAGAGAACCATACAAGTAGAGCAGAATGCCTCAAGTTTATATAAAAGCATAAAGAGAGTATTGAACTTATTAAATGCTTTTGCGAAATCGGTATATTGTGTTACAACCAGACCACCTTTTTCTAGGACATTTAAGCAAAAGTTAACATAGAAGACTAAATTGGTTGCAGTATAGCGTCCTTTTACAAAACCATGTTGATTTATAGAAATGTCTTTCGGAATTGCAGAGATTTTACAAATAGGACGGTAATTACTAACACAATTTTTAGGACGAATGAAATTTTTCGTTCATTGAGGAACACTCCCGAGGATAATGAGAAATCAAAAATATATGAAAGAGGCGGCATTGACGACTTAGAAATATTACAGGAATACTGTAAGGACCAGAAGAGTGGCTACACATAACTTTGGACAATGCTAAGCTTACATTCTCCGCGGACACATACATTGAGGCTAAGTGGACCCGTGAGGAAATATGAGTGGTAATCTCAGAGTCAATGGGAAAGCCTATGTCGTCCAAATATTCAGAATCAAAGTATTCTGCAAACATGATACATGAATTTGAAATATTATCCGCAGTTTTATTTTTAAAGCCATTAGAAGAAGGAATACCATACGAATTACGCTTAATGCCTAGAAATCACCAAAATGCTTTTGGATTGATCTTTATACTCGACTCCACCGATGCTAAATATTGACCATACCGAAATTTATTTAAGAAATCATATTCTTTCCGCAACCTTTTGAAAAGTGTCAATCATATCAGACAATTTGAATCTCTTATGAGCTTTGTTGCATGCATTTCCCAGTCTCTTCGACCTATAATTCATCCACCGAAAACCAGAATTATTTCTCCTTCTAGTGAGAGTAATATTTATAAGAAATAAGTTGTAAAGAACTTCCAGAAATAAGCAGCACTTAAATTATTGGGAAAACAAAAATTCCCAATTATACGCACTTAAGGCTTCGTTGATAGCAACATAATTGACTTTCCTACTTTCCTGAAATCATAAAAATAAGACAATTTATTTTGGTCACATGCGTTACAGGAAGAACTCGAAAATTTGAAAAAGTTCAAATTTAAATCAATAGCAGTATGATGAACAGTATTTTTTAATAATAAATAAAATGCGTCAACTACAGAATAATTCAAATTATCACTAATAAAAACTAAATCAAGAAGTCTACCTATGGAGTTTGTAACATTATGAACTTGGATTAGATTCAAAGACAAGAGACCATCAATTAGGCAAAATTCACAATCCTGCTTAACATTCAGCGGAACCAGGACCTTGTCATTTTCATTCCATGACCACTGTAAGTTTCCAGCATTAAAATCACTAAAGACGCAGACCTGATCATTCTACAGCAGCATAGACTCAGACAACCAGTTGATATTATTAATATGTTTTTCACATATTTCTCTGGCAAATTAGGTGGAATATAGGAGACAAAGCAATAAAGAACCGCTTTTTCCTATAGAAATACGGACACAAATCTGCTCAACATCGAACGATGAATGTGGCAATGATACCGCACGATCATGAAGAGAAGCATTTATCACTAATGACTCCTCCACCACGACTAACACCTACAGGTAATTGAGGAGCTTCACCCGTGTTTTCTGAGTTAGCCACCATAGCCCCGTTTTTTATCAGATTAGTAAATCTACGAATGAATGAATTAGCATAAAAGTTACGCCATTATGCGTATTTCTTTCACAACAATAAAAAAAAGTTATATTTAAACAAATTTTAATTCATTAACTAATTATATATTTCTCCAAATTGTAGGCTTATGGAACTTTGTACAACCCTCCCGTGGCTGAAAAAAAGCATGAAGAAGTACAGGATTTAAGTAAAATTCCAGGAATACCTGGTGTAGATTATCCCATTTATCATAAAGTTCCTGATACCAGTTTCCATTGCGGAAATGTTCCAGCAGTTCCAGGAATGTATGCCAATGTTGAAACTGGATGTCAGGTAATTTAATTACTGTGAAGTTTTTGTGCCTACCTATTAATTTTATTTTTATTTACATTAATCTAAGGCTTATCATGTCTGTCATGATGGACGGGAAGGTGAACAAGGAGCTTCATTCCTTTGCACCAACGGAACGCTATTTAATCAAAAAGAATTTGCTTGTGACTGGTGGTACAATGTGAAATGTGAAGAGGCACCTCATCTATATCAGTTAATCCTTTATTTATTTTTTTCTTGAATTGGTGTTAATTAATATAAATTTTTATTTTATTTTAGCTTAAATGCAGATCCAGAACACAACCCTTTTATTCCGAAGAAGAAACCGGAAGAAGACCAGCACAAATTGTTCTATTAAAAATTATTAATCAATTTTTAATAATCAAAATTATAATTAATAATATAAAAATATTATTTATTAATATATTGACCGAAATTCTGATAAATTATTAATGAATTATTAATTTAATAATAATTTTTTCCTTCCATTTATTTTGAGCAGATTCAACGACAAGAGAAAACAAGCAAAGAAATATTTAATGCGCGCGGGTAGTAAAATTGAGCCTATTAGAAAAACAGGAAAATTAAATTCCGAAAGTGTTAAAACCCCAATAAACAAAATACAGGAAAGTCAAAATCCCGGAACGAAATCTAGATTTTTAAAGTCCTGACCGATCTATATCCGAACTGATCGCAAATATCATCATAAACCTCGGTTTTAATCCCTTTCCATAAAAGGAGGGTTTCGCATCGGTTATATGTTACAGGAATGTAAAGGACTCAAATTTTAACTCAACACATCGCTCAACTCAAGCAGTGAGTCCGTTCTATCATTGAGTCAGCTCAACAGTTGAGCGGTGGTCCATCGCTCGATATTTGAGCAGATTCACTGGTTGAGCGGACTTAATCTTGAGCAGACTCAATTTTGAGCGGACTTAATCTTGAGCGGACTCACTACTTGAGTGGACTTGAGCGGACTAACTGCTTGCTGAACGGACTCATCATTTGAGTTGAGTGGACTGAAATAATGTTTTAGATAACATAAGGAGAATCTGATTTAATTAAAATTGAAACTGAAACTGAAATTTCAATCAAATAAAAAAAGCTCACAAAAAAGTCATTCATTATAGTATATTATATTAATTTAGCTTTTGCCAATTTTCTTAGCCAACATTTCTCTTCCTCTCAATATAATGTACAAATTCAACAACTTGTAACACCTGTAAGGAAAATACCTCACTTGAAAATATTATAATTCAATTCAAGGAAATTGTACTTACATTTTTCCATAGAATCAGCGTCGTACTTTATATTTCTTCCATTGATATGTAGCATCACTTGTAAGAAGACATTTTATCACCGAAAAACGTTTGATTTCAAATACGCTCGAAGTTTTCTCTGTGGAAAAATTATACTCCAAGAACAATTTCTGACCCTCCATTGAATTTTGGTCATCTTCACGATCTGAATCTCAAAATGGCGTAGCGTAGAAGAAATGTTGGCTAAGAAAATTAACAAAAGCTAAATTAATATAATCTACTATAATGAATGACTTTTTTGTGAGCTTTTCTCATTCGATTTTAATTAAATCAGATTCTCCTTATGTTAGTTAAAACAATATTTGAGTCCACTCAACTCAAATTATGAGTCCGCACAAGTAGTGAGTCCGCTCAAGTAGTGAGTCCGCTCCGCTGAAGCAGTGAGTCCGCTCAAGTTTCGAGCAATAAACCACCGCGCAAGTGTTGAGCAGACTCAATGATTGAGCGGACTCAGGTCCTGAGTTGAGCGATGAATTGATATGACAAATGAGTCCACTCATTTACAACCCTTATATTTATTGCTTACTCTTACCCCGACTTTCAACTTTTTGAAAAAAAAAAATTTTTTTCTTTCCTTGTAGATTCTGCTTCATTATTGCTCAGACGTTTTCAACTGAATTCAAAGCTGATGACTGGGATGGCAAGTCAAACGTCAAGAACCGATTTTCTAAAACTCCATAACTCTCTATTTGCAATTCTCTAAAACACTTGAGGAGTTAGGGAAAACGTGAAAAGTTTCGCAATATTAAAGGACGGATAACTCTGTGTGTGAGGGTCGTAGAGCATTGGACTTTTTCGTAAAGGTTTTAGTGTCTTGAGTACAAAAAGATAGGTGATAAGATAGGTGATAATTTCTGCGGGGGGGGGGGGGGGGGGGGGGGGGTACTACCCTTCATTGGGGGTGTCCAAAATAAGTCATGTTTGGTAGCAAATTAAGGAGGAAGGAGCGGGTAATCGAGTGGTGTAGTTTGTTTTTGATCATTTTAACATCATAACTGACTTTTTACCGCCGACAGACGGATTTCTGTACCTAGGTCATATACACCCCAATTTCTTTATTTTGCATATATTTATTCCCTCTTTTTTACATCCATCCAAAAAACGGCCATTTTTTCATCTTAAGAAGGACTGATTCATTTCTTTTGCAGTTATCTCCAAAACCATTTATCGGACTCAAAAACTGATTAAATACATATTTAATTAGGGTATAAAATGTAGGTGCGACTTTAAAATATTTAAGCATTTCTCTGTACTGAAAGCAAACCAAATTGACCATTTTCGCGTGATTTAAAATTTTTAGCTGGTAACTTGAGACACCAGAATCCATATTTCTCTGTAAGTATTGCAAGGATTTCCATAATTTGTTGTTGTAAATATAGCGAGACTATGCGTGACTTCTCAAAATATAACTAAACCAGACAATACTGTCAGTTGGGAAATATTCTTCTTACTTCTTCACAACTAAAACAGGGGAGAGTTTTGTCGACGTGAATAGAGAGTTTGGTAATGGTGGAGAGCTAAGTGATAGAAGAACTCTCATCTTCTGTATTTTAGAGCATTATCGTCTTGTAACACCCAATCATGGCTGATTTAAGATTTTTCTTCTTTAGCAGCTAGAAGTCATTGTTTTTGCAAATACAAAGATACTAGGAATCCGTAGGAGTGATTCGTATGTTTTCTGATTGTCCCACACAGGCCACTCTTTGCAGTTTATTTTTAGCCGCGATGCTGTCTCATCTGAGTGTTACATTTTACTTCCATGAAAAACTCAATTTAGTCACCCGTGGACTTATCAATTTGCTCTTCCTTCATTGTGGATGCAATTATTATTCCCTTTGTTTTTGCGTTACCCCAACTTCATTCCACCAACTCGCTACCATGTTTATTTGATCCTGTTATGAGAATTCCGAGCCACGACCATTAGGGTTTAATTTGCTATTATGGAATTTTGTTCTCCGTTCTTTTATAATGAGTTTCATATAATTGCACTATTGGGTCAGTTAGATCAATATCCAAAAACCCATCAACAGCAATCTTTTGGTTACGGCAAAATACGCTATTTTTATATCACTTGCAAGTATACCAACGCGAAGGTTGTTGTTTTACCATGCTGTAAGGATACAACTCTGGCTTATCACAAGGTCATCTCCCAACTATGGCCATCAAACCGCGTTCATATATAGACTCAGGAATGGCTGGCTGACAGTAACTTCAATAAACTTTCAAAATGAAACAATGCGAAAATATTATTATCGGCAATAGATACATATATAGCAGCCCCGGCAAAAACTCCATCTACCTACTCCTGACGACTTATAAGTTTAAAATATGTTAACTGCCAATTTGATCTTCTTTGGAGGAAAAACTGTGAAGCCAACCTCCAATTTGCTGAAATATCGCGGTGTTAGATCTTAATGTCACAGTATTTACCTCTACCGATGCGGGAAAATATATTTTGGGCTAATAGATACATAGGTCCAGGGACTATTTTATTTTCCCGTTTCCGTGAAAGTGCTATCCAAGGTTCCATAAGCCCAATTCTTTTAATATACTATTATGATGGGATCTTGTGTATGCTGGCACCACTCCTGGGTTGATTATCTATCTCCTGATAGAACATTTTGCAAGATTCTCTCTTAGTATCCAACTACTGAAAATCGGAAATACCTTCGCCTAATGAAGAAATATGTTAATTAAAATTCATAGTGATAGAAGATTTCAATAATTCTACTTTGTACGCGGACGTTAAAAAAAAAAGTAAATTTAAGTTTGAAAATGAGAAAATCGAGCAACTCCTTCGTAGTGTTACCATACAAATATTTCGTTTTCCACTACATATTTGGATACTGCCTGAGAACGTATCGACATAGAGAGTTGAAATTTGGTACGTGGTGTTTTCATACTAATAGCAAATAAAGTTTCAAAAATGGACTAAATCGGGAAACTCGTTCGAGGTGTTGCCATATACAAATTTAGGTTTTTTACGTATTATTGTGAAAACGATCAGTCCTAATCATTTTTATTGTACTAAAAACTTCTTCAGAATACGAAATCCAATAAAATTAGTTTTCTTTTCTATCCGACGAACCACTCTAGAAATATATGCAAAAAGCAACTGCAAAAATCAAACTTGTACAGATGGGTGACCATACGTTCATACGGGCATTCATTTTGGGTATCATAAGAATAGGTCTTAGACCAATTCTATCTTTTTTACTTGTTAATTTTAATTTTATATAATAGGCCCCTTTGTCATTTTGAAGATTCATTTTGACCCTTCAGGTACACCATTTGTAAAATCAGAAATACCAGTTATTCGTCCATCAATATACTGAGGTCTGTTCATTCGAAAACTGTCTATGGCTTTATTCCGGAAGCCATTTAGAGACTATGGAAAACTATAGGAATATAAATCAGCTTCAGAAAATAAATCCCGTTTCTATCAAGCAGTTTTATTATCTCAGTTCTCGCCTTAAGAAAAGCAATTTCTCAGATGCGACGAGTTTGATATTTAGATTATCATTATAACTTGGAAAGGAAAGGCCCTTAGATTAGATATTCCTAGAATTGATTGTTATTAGCTGTTTTCTTTTGTCTCCGCAGAACACGGCAGAACAAAAGATGCACAAAAGAACGCCTCATACATATTTTTAAAAGGTTTATAAATAAAGCGAACAGTACAAATAGTTCGCTTCAATCGACAGAACAATTTGTTCTCTCCAGTATATAGGAGTTCTAGAGCAAGATACACAAAAGTACTCTCTAGTAATTCCTAGCGATCTTTTTTTGGACATTATTTAATGTTTCCCCGTGCTCCCCTAAAGAATTTGTTTGTACTGGCGGAAGACAGCAGCCACCTTACAAGCTTAGCAAAACTCCAAGTATAGTAGTAGTGTTTCGTTTGGAGCTTGTAGGATATTTAATGCGCCCTTCTTTTCTCTTTTTTACGCAACCTCGATACTATTCATCAAAGTAGATGCTGCTTTTCTTGGTTACCTGTACCTCATAGTCTCAGGGATATGGTAAGCTTGAAATTATTCTAGAATGCGTTTATAGATACCTATCTGTGCCGATTTCAATTTTTCCAGGTCTGATCCTGATCACCTACTTTGTAAGAATGTATAAACATCTGTTTACATTCGTTTCGCTCTGAAGTGATAAAGTGGTACAAACTCATGCTGAATTTTTGTGATATTTTTGGGAAAAATGAGAATTTCATTTGAGGGGAATTTTACATATCCTTTCAGGCGCAAAGTATATAGAAGACAAGGTGTTCCCATTAAAATGTTGATACATTGCAGCTCATAACCTGTGACGTAGTTCTGTGACTAATGTATATATATTTTTGTAGGAATGACAGAGAAAGGAGAGAGAGTATTGTTCTCTGTACCGTACTTTCCTATACATTTCACAATATTACGACAGCTAATAAGGGAACATGGTTCGTAATGGGAATATCTTGTATTCAATATACCTTGCTTTGGTCAAAACGAAATTTATGTTTTGTTTAATAAATTGAGGTAGTGTGACCTATGACCTGATGTATATTACTATAAATACTTTGAAAGGTTTTGAAGGTATTGAATAAGATTTTATCATGCAGGTATTCCTACGTTCTCTCAATTTTTGTTTTTAATTCGATGTCTCAGTCGCACTACAATAATGCATAGCGAAGATTTTTTCTCCCATTCATGCAGTCTTGAAAACACGAAAATTTTCTATTTTGTTCGACTGCTTTTTATCTTTTTATTATGTTATCTTTGATCAAGGTCTGCCGGCGTTTTTTTGAGCCAGTCTAACCGTGTTGATGGGTGAAGACCACGGGGCGCTGTATATGATACCTATGTAGTTGTTTTTTTGGAGGACAAAGAACTAAAATTACCTAGAATTTTTGTCTGCGAATATTTTAGTGTGCCACTTTAGGCCTTGTACTTGGGTGTTTGAAGTATGCATTTTCCTTATATACTGAAATTTAGGGTAAATAGCACGTATTAGTTTAATATGAGTTAGGAAGCATGTACAAGCATTTACAGTAAGCAGTTCGAGGAACGTATGCTTGGGAAATATGGTACATTTTACAATGGATGATACCGCCATACACGCCATATCAACCTTGTTCGCTAATAAATTGAGAGCTTCCATATTTTCTTTTTCAGTTTATGTCAATATCTACACAGAAAAAAACGAATTGTAACATTATGCAAATGTTTTGAAACATATGTAGTTTACATAACAACTGTATTTGCAGCTATCGACGTTGTGCATTTAATGGTTTTGGAATTGTATAATCAACGTATAAGAAATGTACTGAAGAATTGTTTTTTACTCAGGAAAATTGTAATTTGAAACAACAAAAATTGTTTTAAAACTTTTTAATTCTTTTTATCTTTTTATATATACATTTTATTCTGTTATTTTATACCTATTAAGTGTTTTTGAAATTATTAATTACATTAAACTACTACAGTTAGCAGTGTACGTCAATCGAATGATCTCGGTGTACGACTGAAAACGTGATAAATGTTTAGAGAAAAATTTTCTCCATTTGAAATTGAACCGAAATATTGCATAAGGGTCCTTGGTTCAACTAATTCGTGTGACGCACTGCACATTTGATCACATGAAATAAAAATAAGCCATTATAGAGACAGTTTGTCTAAGCCGACCATTTCCAGAAGATTTTTCTTCAGTAGCTGGAAAATAAATCCGTTGATTTTGGCAGTGACGCCTTTTTTAATATACTCGTTCCTACCGTAAATGTTTCAACCTAGATACGCTGCTGCTCTTTTTATTTCTTACACCGAAAATGCTGAACGTACAATTGAAATTTTGCGAGTTACAATTTCATTGTTTCGGTTGCGATCTTAAACAAAAAATGTGTTCTATTTACTGTCGAAAATGTAGTATATACAATTTAAAATCTAATCCGCACAATATACAGACAAATTTAGTATGTTCCATACACAGTAAAATTTTGACGTTACTCAACACAAAGTTTTTCTGAAAATTGAATTGTTTTTGTAAAGTATCTAGTAAGATTGTCCAGGGTGACGTGTTGATTTACAAGTAAAAGATATTGAGCATACCTTGTTAGTCTGCATTGGTTAATTTGTATCGTAGATGAGTATACGTGGAGTACATTATTTCGTTGGTTTTGCCATTCAGTTTGGTACAGTGAAGCTTGTAAGATATACAGTGCTGCCGAACAAGAGGATATCTTGGAAATTATTACAGGTGCACTGTAAAAAAAGTAGGATCATTCCTTAAATTTAAGACACGTTTTTCCCTAAAAATAAATGTGATTTTTTCCGATATAAAGGGAAAATCAGTTTAATTTCCCCACATCAATGGAATATGCAATGAATTTAGGTATTCGGCTCCAGAAAACCTATAAAGTACGTAAAATTCGCGAAATGTTAAGCTCTCTTGGATATAAGGAAGAGAAGATTCAATAATTAGGTATTATTCCACATTTGTTAAGGAAATATATTTTCGTTTATATAATTCACACATTGTTTTTGAAAACAAGTCATATATTGTTTTGCAATTTTTGTTTGAGCGTGCCCAGCGCACCAACAACTTCCGTACTACTTAGTTTAGTACTTATGGTGCATAATGCCCAATCTACAATGCATGGTAAAACCACATCATCAAAACGATATGGATTTTTGTGTTTGCTTCCCACTCTTGCATTTGAAAATTTATGCTTGCAAAAATTTCCCTTCTCTCTCATTCATTTGACGACATGAGCACGAGCTTATGTGTAGTAGTTAATCAGCAAAAACGATATAGTAATACCTCAGGTGTATTCAGCATTATTTAGAACCATGTAGGAGAATTTAGAACAAAACAGCTGTAACTGGAACTTGTACTTTTTGTCTTAAAAATAAAGTTGTATATTAATTGTCTTGGCAGACTGCACTCTACATAACTTTTAAGGTTGCTATAATCGTATAGTATAAATTATTGAGACTAAATACTTTCTTTGATGTAATTCTGCAATGAAATCGAAAAAGCAATTACATTTATGATAATTGACAGGTCAACAGCTGTTTAATTTGGCAGTTTACCATGGCTTACATATTTCGTGTATTTATATGCTTTCTTCAGCAAACGATATCGTTTTGACGAAGTGGTTTTACCATGCATTGTAGATTAGGCTAAGAAAAGAGCTATTCAGCTCATGCCCGGATTACATTAACAACGCCAACGCCGGCGTGGTCGTCATTTTATGTCAAAAATATTTAGAGACAGTATTGCATGTATGAAATGCATTACATTACCCACGCCGACGTCATCGTCGTCGTCGTCGTCAGCGTGGTCGTCGACCCATCGCTAATCCTAAAATTTAACGCTGGCGCTCCATTGCTGGCAATATGCCAGATCTAAATCTATTATGAAAAAAACATGACAAAATGAAACGATATTTAAATTTCTGAAAATAAATGATTTTATATTAAAAAAATGTGGACTTGAAGGAAAAGAAAATACCTTTTTTATTATTATTTAAAATTTTATTGCAAATCGGCAGAGACTACAAGCAAATAACTCAACTGTAAAATGTAAGGGAAATTAAGATATGGTGCTGCCGCCCAATTTTAATGTAACTTGCCCGGCGTTTTGTTCGGCGTTTGACGATGACGACTACGCCGGCGTCGGCGTTGTTAATGTAATCCAGCCAATTCTTATGCTTTTTAAAGGGGTTGGTGTACTATCACTTATGGTGGAATGTGGTGCTATCACCTATTCCCTACATTTTAGGGAAAATTTCATGCATTTTAATGGAAAAAATACAAAAAAAATGAAAATTCCCAGAGGTGAAAAAACGAAAGATCCCTACATTTGAAAGTGAAAAACCTAGATACATTTAAGGAATAAAACCGTAATATCTACGTTTTCCGAGGTGGAGCTTTCCTTAATCTTATCGACAAATGCCTAAAGTGAGTGGCAACAATTTTTTACTGTGTGAATATTGTGCTTCAGAATTACTCAAAATGTCGAATCAGGTGGAGTTTTCTTGGGTAAGCCAAAATTTTTTGTTTCTATTACACACACAGATATTAATTCTAATCTATTTTATAGTTTTAATGATGAAGTTGACGAAAATAATTTTTTTCTCGACCTTTCCTGTTACTGTTACTAGCTGTCAGTGGTGCAAGTGTAGCATACTGCCTCATGCAACATGCCGCGACCATAGCATAACCTATAGAAATTGATTATTTAATAAACTAATCAAAAAATTTTACAGCAATTTTTAGTGTAATCATTTCGAGCTTTGTAATTTTCTACTCATTTTAATATTGTATAAAAATATGCCTATATAGTCATCAATTACATGACGTGTAACGACATTCAACTAGACTAAATAGTTTCAATTTCAATTTATTATTGATACAACTGAAGTTATAAATACTCTTAAGTATGTGCCTACTTTAACTAAGTAGACAAAATAGAAAAAAAAATGTCTTAGACTCTAACCGAGAATATTAAATACTAAGGAAGAAAATACAACTTTCCCTAAAAGAAAACAGATAAATAAGAAGCATATACATATGTATAAAAAAATATAAGAATACAGTAGAAAGAGAAAGAGGTATTATAGAATTAAAGATACAGAAAATAAGTACATAAAAAAAAGCATTTTTACTAAAAACAAAAAAACAAAATTTACTTAATTTGTTAAACTACAAAAATATTTGAAACATTCTGACTTGAACCTTCTATCCACTCAAAATGTATGGGTAGAGGAAGTGAGTTCCAAAGTCTGACACCACAGACGAAGAAAAATCGAGAGCTAATCGAAAGTCTATGATGGGGAGTTTTCAACAAAAGGTAATCCGGGTAATCCACGTTAAGGATTTTATATATCGCAAAGCAAATATTGAATTTCAGATAATTATTTAAAGTGCAACCGCGAATCCTCCTTGAATACTGCGATATACGTTCATACCTTCTAATCTAAAGACATAATTTTCTACAACTCGAGTGACGGTTATAGGGCTGCCATCTGTAAAATCATTAAACTAGGACAACAAGTTCGAAAGCCCCGGACTTTTTAGCTTGAAACCTGGACATTGTTGCCAAATAATTTTCTGTTTACTTACTAATGAAATAGGTTGAAATTGTTATGCATAGTGTCTTTTTTTATTTATTTATTATAAAATTAGTCAGTTTACAAAAAGACAGTAAAATAAAACGATGTGAATGAACTAAATTAAATCTCTCTTACATTTAGAAACATAAATAAATCTTCTAAAAATTAGAAATACAATTTTACGTTTACAGTAAGTGTACCATATAGCTTTCAAAATAGCTTCATTTCTCGGGAAAGTTGAAGATACATGGATGCCCAGAGACCCATGCATACATTTTGGAGGTGCAAAAAAATCTTTTAAGATACCAAATTACTAGAAATTTTTTTGTTCTCCGGCTCCGGTCTCCCGTCGTGTGTTTCAAATCAATCGGGTTTCCATGCTCGGTCTCTAGTCTTCGAATTTTGCTCATTTTTCGTCTCTAGATTTCCGGAGACTATTGTGTGTTCTGCTGTTAAGTTAACTGTGGATTGAGTTTAGAAAAGTTTTTTGTTAATTTTTATTTAATTTATCATAGGTTAGCACTTACCCAACGTTCTTCTTTTGCTGCAAGTTAAATTTTTTTTGTCGTGCGATGAATGCTGCCTGAATTATACGAAATTTAAACTAACTTTGAAACCCTTAAAATTTTCCAATTTTTTGTATATGTAGATACTACACATACCTACCTGAAAGTTATATTAAAGAAATGATAACTTTGAATCCAAATACCTATCATAGAGGCACGGTCTTTAAATTATTTCAGAGAGAGTTATATAAAGAATGCCTTTTATAAGAAAAACAAGTAGAAAAGCTAGAATTGGTCTAAGACCAATTCTTATGATGCTATAGATGAATACCCGTATGTAATTCGTATGGTCACCAATCTGTACTAGTTTTATTTTTGAAGTAGTTTTTCGCAATTTCTAGAACGGTTCGTTCGAAAGTATAAATGATGATGAACAATTTCATAGGATTTCATATTCTGAAGAACTTTCAGTGCAATTTAAACGTCTAGGACTGATCGTTTTCACAGTATACGTATAAAACTTAAATTTTGATATGGCAACACCAAGAATCTGTTGCCCAATTTAGTCCATTTTTGAAATTATATTTACTATTTTCATGAAAACACTGTACATAATTTCAGTTCTCTACGTTGGCGCGCTCTCAGGCAGTGTGCAAATATATAGAGTAAAAAACGACATTTTTGTATGGCAACCCTAGGAAAGTGTTATCCGATTTGTCCCATTTTCGAACTTAAATTTACCTTTTTTAAAGTCCGTGTGCTAATTTTCAGCTCTTTAAATATACACGTTCCCGAGCTATCGTGCGGACGGACTCAGGGACGGCCGGACAGACGAACAGACGCAAGTCTCAAGTTGGGATAGTAATGGCTTTAAAGAAGAGAAATTTTTTCTTCAATAGGGAGGGGGCTGGTTATTTTTGAAAAATACAATTATACTTTGTTGTGTTGTCTTTTATCCCGTAAAATTTTTGCATACATTTTTTTAAAGCTTCTTCCATTTCTTTCTAACAATGTTTTACTTGACAATTAACAAAGATTTCTGGAGACCATACATAAATTTCATGTATACACTTTAAGAAGTGTCTCTAAAGACTTGTTCTTATGTTCTTCAGAACCTAGCTTTTTGATCTGAGACAAGAGTCTCTTGCCATGTAAACATTTTGGAGATTTTAGATTCTGTAAAAAAGAGCAAAGGCCTCTCACCGTGTATCATTTTTTTTTAACAATGTATAAAAATCCACACAATTAAAATCTTTAAAATTAAATTTTGTTTTGATTAGTGACGAAGCCGTTTATATCTATGTTCAGTGAGATTCTTTCTGTCATCCACAGTTGAGAAATTGTTAAACACTCTCTCTTCGTTGGCACTATGAGCTGGTACAATAAAACATACTGTGCAATCTTCAATACATCGGTGCACAATTAGGCATACGATGTTTTAAAAAAATTAAGCCAATGTTGATTTGCCGATAAAAGCTTCTGTTATCGCTTAGATTTTGACTGAAATTTTGTAAATTCATCCACTCATCTATCAATTTTGTGTGATCAATTTCCACGTTTTCATTTTGAAAAAAAAACTGATTTTTAATTGCAGTCCATGGAGTACAAAAACATCCAGTAAAACTGATTAAACTGTTGTAAATATTATACATTTGCACTATGCCGGGAACAGCATGATCTTAGTGCAATGCATATGCCTACACTTCCAATTTTCGGTAAAAGTTCCGATGTTTGCTCCTTTTAAAAATGAGTTTTACTTTTTATTAAGCTATACCCATCCTTTATCTTACATACTTGTTGTTTTTCTAAATTTTCATGTCTTTTTTTCTCTCGTGAAGTGTCGCCAACTTGGGTTATTTCCCGTATTTGTACGGTGGCATTTACAATTATTTTACATACGTGAACTGACGCACTGTAGTATCAAGGTTTTACATTGGTTGGGTTGGAGGGGGGGGGGGGGGGGGAGGCGGTACATAAAACAAACACAGGTACCCAAGGTAAGTTACATAAGCAATTGTCGTACTGCTAGCTTCGTTACTGAGCTAAGACTGATTGAGACCAGAAGAGAGAACTTGAGTGATAGTCGAGTAGGTCTGACCATCGGCATTATCAACTACACCGTACATACACAAACAATAACATTTTTATTTAATTGGTAAAATTTTAAAACCCGGACAGTATAGAAAACCCCGCCCGGACTCTTCCCGGATGTCCACCAAACTATGGCAAATCCGGGGAAACCCGGACGGATGGTAGCCCTCTTATACACCGTCTCATCAGTATGGTTATCTCTGATTGCTAGGTCGAAAGGTACGATTTCTCTGCATTCTTTCTGCATTTTAGAAATTCATTGAAATTATTTTCAATAAATTTCAGTCTGCTGTAGACGAGAAATAATCCACCTATAAATTTCAGCTCCCTAATTGAACGCGTTCTCAAGTTATCGTGAGCAGGCACAGACGGACGGACATGCAAAAATCAAAATAACTTTTAATATTATGCGTGGATGTTCAACCGATTTTTCTCTACTAGCATTATTTCTAGGTCTATGGAAAGCAAAATTAGTATACCCATTAAATTTGATCTAAGGTGTAATAATTATCTCGCAAAAAGTGACTAAATGGTACCTCCATTAGACTTGGCTAATGAATTAATTTTATCGGGTTCATAAATTAATATCGAAAAAAATGGTTTTGTTTCTTCTACATTCCACAATATAAAACAAAAGCGGAATTCCCCCCGGCTGCAAAACCAATGGCACTCTTCCGCAGTTTTGATGCTATCACTTTCTCCATGCTAACTGATTATCAGCATTTAGATAGGATAGATAGTTGTTATTCCACTGACCCACCATGCGGTCATTGTACTTACTTGTGAGATATCAGTCATAATATGTATGAATGATACGTTAAAGCTTTCGATTGGGGACACAAAATAGAGAGCCGTTGAAATTTTCCACTGGCCATTTAAATCGGGTCGAGTTGAATTTCCCGCACAGTAAAATTTTACAAATCCAAAATCTTACGTACGAAAATTTCATTTTTTCAAAATCTTACTTATGGAAATTTATCGAAAGATTTTATAATAAAATAAGTAAAAAACAAGTTTTCAAACAAAACTGAGGCCAAGCCACATGAAAAAGTAGAAAATAAACTTTTCTTCACACACAGAGGTGGACTCAGATTTTTTGATTGGGACATTTCTCTTGAATATTCTTTCTCTTCATGTATCAAATCACTTATAACCTCTGATTGATCATACTGAAATATATCGGTGATTGTCCTGTGTGTGAAGAAAGGTTTATTTTCTACTTTTTCATGCGGCTTGGCCTCAGTTTTGTTTGAAAACTCGGTTTTTACTTATTTTATTTTCTGCCTTTTTCACGTTAACTAAATTGTTATTACGTGCTGCTTTCCATGTTTTCCACACACTTTTCCTATTAATATAAATTTGTTTTAAAAATTTACATGAATTTTCCTCGATTTTTCATGCAAGTTTTCATGATTGTTGAAGAGAAAGTATTGATGCCAGTAGGACGAAAAAAAATGATTCCGCATAGCTTATAAAACTTTTTTGTCGGAAAATTTCCGGAAAAGTCGGAAAATTCCGGAAATTTTCGGAAAATTTTCCAGAAAAATTGGAAAATTCTGCATTTTACCGGAAACAGATTTATCACTAATCATATCGATGAAAATTTATCCGATGATTTTCCCGCTTTTCCGGGTTTTCCACGGAGTTTTCCACAAAACCAACTTTATGCAACTCATTTCGCTCTACAACTTTGTCTTAGGTTGCAAAACGCTCAAACGCTTTCTTGGTCTGAAAAACTCCGGAAAAGCGTTTTACATGAATTTCCCTCGATTTTTTCTGCAAGTTTTCACAATTGTCGGAGAGAAAGTAATGATGCCAGTTGATAGGGAACTTGATCCTGCATAATTTAGAAAACTTTTCTACCGGAAAGTTTTCTGGAAAAGTTGGAAAATTCCGGAGAAAATTTTCGGAAAAACGGAAAACTCTGCATTTTTTCGAAACGGATTTATCACTAATCAAATTCGTACCAAAAATGATTTTTAACGAATTTTCGGGTTTTCCATGGAAATTTCCGGTGCAAATTTTGATAAATTCAATTGTCACGCGACCTGAACCTGTGTGCCAAATTTCAGCTCGCTGTGATGACGAAAAGTGGGACTACGAGAGTGTCGAAAATAGTAAAAAAGAAATATATAAATAAATAGCCAGACAAATTCGTGTACGAGTTAAAGGGAATGGCCTCAAAAACAATTTTGTTGCTGTATTAAATTACTTTTTGAGATTTTTGTTTTCACAAGCTAAATCTCTGATAAAGGAAATTATTATACCCTAGATCAAATAGTATATAGGGTATACTAAGTTTGTCATTCCGTTTGTAACGCACAGAAATAATGATTGGACACCCACATATAATATTAAAACTTATTTTGATTTTTGCATGTCCCTCCGTCCGTCTGTCTGTATGTCTGTCTGGGCGAATGATAGCTAGAAAACGCGTTCACTTAGAGTTCGTAAATGGGCCGAATCGGGCAACTCCTTCGTAGAGTTGCCATACAAAAATGTCGTTTTTCACTATATATTTGGGTACTGCCTGAGAACACGGCGACGCAATGAGCTGAAATTTAGTACATAGTGCTGTTATAATAATAGTAAATAAAATTTAGACAATGGACTAAATCGGGTAACCCCTTCTTGATGTTGCCATATGAAAAAAAAAACCATAAGTCCTAGACAGTTTTAAAAGTTCCTCGGAATTTGAAATTTTTTATGACCATTTTTACTGTCCGACGAACCGTTTTTGAAATACATATATGCGAAAAACTACTTCAAAAATCACACTTGCACCGAGAGGTGACCATACAAAATTATATACGGGCATTTGTCATAAGAATTGGTCTCACAATTAGAAAAAATCCAGCTTTCTTACATGTTTTCTTAAATTTTTGTATAGATATTACATAAGAATAGTCCAAAAGCTTTTCTCTAATTGCGAGGTATTTTAGCGATATAATCCGAGATTTCATTATTAAAGCATTTAATTTGAGGTCAATCATACTTCTCTCCGTTAAATTCGATATTTATTGATAAAGAGAAAAGGTAAAGGCCACTTACAAGAAATCCAATTAAAGAAATTTTGTTCAATTCATAGTTATTTGTTCTCGTTAAAATTTTCGCTACCATTGAAGTGAGAGCAAATATAGTATCCTTACCACTACATTAGTATTAGTTTTCCACTTTTTTTTAAATGTTAGTTTTATATGTAGCTATAGATACTTTTGCTGTTTGTATAGTAAAAGACATAGACTTTTCTATAAAATGCCCATTCAAAGATAATCCGAAAAATGTTGACAAACCTATATAATAATAAGTCTTCTTTCAAAATAATATATGAATATGTAACTCCCTTTGAAATGGTTTCTTTTTTGCTCTAATACTATAAATATGTCAATTGTATATTTTAAAAAATAAATAAAATAAAATGTTGGCATTGTTACCGTTGGAATGTATATATAACAATAACCGAAAGACTGCATGCTTGCGGAGATTTAAGAGATCCGAACAAAATGATTTTTTTCATAATTTATGGGCAACTTTTTAAGTTGCCAAACGCTAACTGTGGAATATTCCGGTGAAGAAAGCCATATATTACCATACCTTGGTCATGAAAAAAAAAAACAGCAAGCGTAAAATATTTTGCCGTCCTTTAGTAGTTAACTAGAGTTGCTTAAAAAACCTTAACTATAATTAACTCGAGCACTTATATAATTAAATTTATGACTGCATAAAAGGCACTCGAAATTTTTGCAGTGTTAACGATGTTGTGGCAACGTCTTATTTCCGCTCTTTTTGCTCTTTTATTTTGTTGGTTATTGAGATAAACCGTGGGTGCACGAACTGCTTATTGTGAACCCTTCACCTTTCGCTAAGTCCATTCGGGTTATGTAAAATTTTCAATCAACGAAAAATAATTCTTAGTTTAATTTTTTACAACAACAAAATCTTTATAGTAGACAATCGATATACTGAAAAAAACCTTATAGCAGCCAAGTAAAAGTTTAGCTTGTGGCTCAATAATATAAGCAGACGCTAACTTTTACAATATACATCTCCGTTCATACTGCCTTTCAACCATTCCGCGAGCTTAAATGTATGTTGGTAAGTACATTGAACAAGTGCGCAAGCTTTAGATACTGATGCCTGAGACGGTTGATTAACTCACAGAATTTAATCGTATGCCGGCAAAAATATTGTCGTAGTTTTGGACGAAGCAATAGAATTTACCAAGTCTAACAAAAAAGTGGATGTGGGATGCGGATGGGAGAAAAAGTTGAAAATGCTAAAGATTTAAATTTTATGTTCGTAGAAACTTTTCCATCACGCTTAAGAAATACGAAGAGTCTAAGGTCACAAAAACCATATTGTTTTACCCATCGCTTTCAAATGTAGGTAAAAACAAGTAAAAAAGCTAGAAATGGTCTTAAGCCAATTCCTATGATACCCTAGAGGAGAAAAATGCCCGTATAAAATTTCGTATGGTCACCTATTTGCGCAATTTCGTTTTTTTTTTGTAGTAGTTTTTCGCATATATTTCTAGAACGGTTCATCGGATAAAAAAAATGATTATAACCAATTTTATTGTATTTAATATTCTGAAGACGTTTTTAGTACAATAAAAATGTCTAGGACTGATCGTTTTCACAGTTTCCGTTAAAAAAAAAAATTATGTGGCAGCACCAAAACGGGGTTGCCCGATGTATTCCCATTTTGAAATTTTATTTGCTATTACTATCAAAACACCATGTACCACATTTCAGAACTCTATGTCAACGCGTTCTCAGGCAGCGTACAAATATATAGTAGAAAACGAAATTTTTGTATGGCAACCCCACGAAGGTGTTGTCCGATTTGTCTCATTGTCGAACTTAATTTTACTTTTTTTTTAAAGCCTGCGTACAAAATTTCTGCTCTAAGATGACAGACCAGGAATCTGCATTGTCGTATGTATTTTAAATCGATATCTATTGGTTGCAACAAGTAATAGATTTGTACCGCTTGCAGGGTTGCTAACATTCAAAACAATAGAAGTAAAACCAAGTAACACAGCAAATTAATTACTAGGAGTAAACCATTATTTACGCTACAATATCTAGTCAGAGGAGCGGGAAGCTTCAGTCTGGTTCTCATGAGCCAGCCATGATGTATATATGAGCCAGCCTTAGTTTTTAGCAAAGGCAAAATCTCTGAACATTAACCAGCCGAGCAATTTGGTTTCAGTCTGCGCTTGAAAAGTAAGAAAAAATTGTGAGAACTATAGAAGTTTTGTCAAAATATTCAAAAGCTTTAACAAATACTTTAACCAAAAATAATGTACAAACAACTTTGAAGATGTCACTACATACGGGGCATGACGTGATTATTCCATCTCCTTCAATATCTGGGTATTACTTATCTATGCTGCAGTGTCTTCCTTTACTCAAGCCCACTATTCGACAAAATTCGATCTCGAAAAAGTTTCTGTATTGTAGCATTTGATCCACATAATCCCAACTTAACCTGTAGCGTTAATCCTTAGATGAAATCATAGGTGGTACTAATGGTACTAAGTTTGTCACTCCGTTTGTAACGCACACAAATAATGATGGTAGAACAATTTACATAGGCTCGACAACCACACATAATATTAAAAGTTATTTTGATTTTTGTCTGTCTATCTATCCATCCGATTGTCTGTGTCCGTCTGTCTGCGTCCACCTGACGGTTCCCGTCCGTCCGTCTGTCCGTTTATCCGTCTGTCCATCCGTGCGTCTGTTTATCTGTCCGTCTGCCCGACTGTCCGTCCTCACGATAACTCGAGCGCATTCACATGAAATTATGCACACGGGTATTTTGAAAAAGTAAAAGAAAATTTCGAAAATTGGACCCATCTGGCAACTTCTTCGTAGAGCTGCCATACAAAAATCTCGTTTTTCACATTATATATTTGGGCATTGCCCACTGCACATAGGTCGATGTAGAGATCTGAAATTTTGTACACAGCTTTTTCATAAAAATAGTAAATGAAGTTTCAAAAATTAACTAAATCGGGTAACCCCTTTTCGGTGTTTCCATACAAAATTTTTGGTTTTCACTTTATTTAACTTTTATTTTCATTTTGGGTCTTGGTCTTATACCAATTATAGATTTTTTTCTTGTTATGAGATACATTGGGAATTTAACTAAATAAGCGTGAAAAATATAATTAAAGTCATTTGGAAATATATCCAAGTGCAGATCGTAATTGGTTCTTTGAGTATACATGACCTTATTAATGTCAAATGATATCAGTTTCAATACGACGACATTGGTAAACATCGATCTCTCTTATGGGATTTGAATTAAGAGGGATAAACTCAAATTATCTTTAATCATAGCAGATTTACAGCTCTCTGACTATCATTTGCTTCAGTCTTGGCACGTAACCATAATCTACGCTGGCCATGGAGACTGTTGATCTCTGGCTTGCTACTCACTTATAGTTGAAAAAGATCCGCTGCTGCCGTTTGTAATTCATCGCCAATCGGAATGTTCGAAGAGGAGGTGAATCTTGTTGGATTCGCAACATTTAAGCACATCTTTCTTTTGCCATCATCTATGTATACGAACCTGCTAATAATATGTATAATTTTAGTCACTGGCTTCTCTTAGGAATTATGCATATAACGAGAAGGTGAAATCTCGATTGTTTTCTGCACGTAAATACCGGACGGACGGTAGTCTGCAAAAAGTTACGGACATTTACTGATTTATCGATAAATATTTTCTCTATCGTGGATATTGTGGCATCTACGTACATGCAAAGTCTACTTTTTATAAGTATTGTTTATGTAAAATGTCAAGGTGTAAACATGAGTTGCGTGTTCGTTAAATAAGTTAAATTAAATGAGCCACGTTCTTTCAACGAATTTAATTAAATAAAAAAAACAGAAGAAATAATAATTATTAAATCCAATAATTTGAGGAACAATATCCTTGATCTGCAGCACTATTGCTTTTTATTTGGCACACCTTAAGTCTGCCGACTTTTTGGGTTCATCACGGAAATTGTTGCAAGCACGATAGCAGAGATATTAAATATAGCTATAATAATTCACGAAAACAGCAGGGTGTTGAAAATTCAATTCAAGAAAAAAATTTTAGAGTAACAAGTTTTTTTGATGCAGCAGCGGGAGTTAATCTGATATTTGATAAGTACCCGGATTCGTTTAGTTATGGTAAATTTATCATTTAGATTCTCAATTAAAGGTAAAAAGCAATTTTATTTTACAATTTCAAATACATATTTATTATAGGTATAGAGGGATAAAAAGAAATATTATAACTGAAGGTAGTAATTTAAAAAAGTGGGTAACCAAATTCTTTGGCTTACCTCACAGTTAAAAAAGTTGGTATAAACGATGCACATTTTTTATGCTTTCGATCTTATTAATTCCACGAATCCAATTTTTTATATTAAATCTACTAACTATACGGATATCGGCATTTATAATACCAAAAAAGTCTCATTTCTTATCCGAATTTTGTACAAAAGCATAATGCAAACGATCAAAGAATAAATTGTGTCCATTTAAATATATGGATCAATTACGTTCAGAATAAAACTAATACGTTAACCAAATATTTGAGATCCTGATACTATTTTGGTGTAAACTCTATCCTTTCAGTAATATTAAAATAATTCAAATTATTTGTAGGTATCAATTGAAAGACTTAGAAATACGAACAGAAGAATCAATCGAGTTACGCATAACTGAAAGTGTGTCACTGGCCGGCACACTTCCGCAGTATGTAGTTTTGCTTCGTACCACCACGGCAAGTAGGTATACAAGTAATATGGACGTTCTTGAATAAGACTGTGTTGCTGAGGGCTGTTAGTATATGGGCACTATAGTAGAATTGCATACCACATCGAAGTTGTATTGCATCTTTGGCAGCTATATCGGCCCATTTCTGTACGAAAACTTCGATGAATTTTACACAGAATGTCCTACGCTGGGTAGTGATGCCTTTCTGCAGGAGTAAATGTCGATGAATAATCACCGAAGAAAACTTCGAAGAATATTCTCGATGAAAACATTAATGAATAATCATCGAAGAAAACGTCAAGAATATTCCCCAATGAAAATATTGACTACCAATCAATGGCTGCAGATCCAAGGGTGGTCATGGAACTATGTAACTCGAATCGAAGTTACACGTATATTTCACATAATAATAATAATAATGACAATTAATTTCCTCAAGAATATCACTTTTTTATCAGTTTTTAATTTTCACAACAACACATAACCTAATTTAAACTTGAGAATTGAAACTGCAATGGTATTTAGGCAAATGTCTCATCAATGAAATTTCAATTAGAAAATAATAAAAAAAATCGTGTACAGGTAGGCACACTGGTCTTATCATAATTTGAACTTCAAAGTTGCGCTTCTATTCTGCAAGCAATGTACACATATTTTTCTTTGATACTTATTACCATCGATGAATTCCTGCATGCCTACTTTCATAGAAGATTATTTTTCCGCTGGAATAGTTTAGTACAGTTAGTTGGTTAAAATGATAATATTTTTTTTAAATAAATATTTAGATTGTTTCTTAAAATTAACATCTATTTTTATACTCTACTTCAAATCATAGAGTATAATAATTTGGTATGTCCGTTTATAACGCAAAGAAATAATGCTAATAGAGAAAACTGAATTGGACACCCACGCATAATATTAAAAGTTATTTTAATTTTTGTATGTCCGTCTGTCCGTCCGTTCGTCTGCCCGTCTGTCTGTCCGTCCGTTTGTTCGTGCGTCCTCACGATAACTTATGAACGAGTTCACTTAGAGAGCTGAAATTTTCCATACGGGATTTTAAGAAAAAAGTAAATTTAAGATCGAAAATGGGACAAATCGGGTAACTCCTTCGTAGGGTTCCCATACAAAAATTTCGTTTTTTACTATATATTTGGACAGTGCCTGACAACGAGTCAACGTCGAGAGCTGACATTTTGCACACGGGCTTTTTAAAAAAAAAAAAATTTTTTTTGTTCGAAAATGGGACAAAATAGGGAACTCCTCGTAGGGTTGCCATACAAAAATTTCGCTTTTTACTATATATTTTGACAGTACATGACAACGCATCGGTATAGAAAGCTGAAAATTAGTACAGGGGCTTTTTTAAAAAAATGTAAATTTTAGTTCAAAATTGGGAGAAAACGGGTAACCCATTCATAGGGTTGCCTTACAAAAATTTAATTTTAAATTTAAATTTTATTATTTATTTGGACAGCGCCTGACAACGCGACAATATAGAGAGCTGCAAATTCGCACACGGGCATTTTAAAAAAACAAATTTTTTTGTTCGAAAATGGGACAAAATGGGTAACTCCTTCGTAGGGTTGCCACATAGAGAGCTGCAAATTTGCACACGGGCTTTGTAAAAAAACAAATGTTTTTGTTCGAAAATGGGACAAAACGGGTAACTCCTTCGTAGGCTTGCCATAAAAAAATTTCTTTTTACTATATATTTGGACACGTCGACGTAGACAGCTGAAGTTTTATACACGGCGTTTACATAAAAATGGACTAAATCTTGTAACCCTTTCTTAGTATTGCCACATATTGCTTTCTTCACTTTATTTGGATATATGTTGACAACGAGTTGATTTAGAGAACTCAAATTTGGCGAACTGAAATTTTAATTGCAGTAATTAAAAAATACAATGATGGATTGAGTTGACAATAGCTTAAATAGAATAGCCCTATCCTGGGAGTGCCAAACAAAAATTTCGATTTTCACTAAAATTTTGCAATCTCACGTATAATTTCGAAAATATTTTAAATTGGGCAATCCCATCATGTAGTTGTAACATAAAAATGATTTCCATACCGCCGACATTTTTATTATTCACTATTCTTATACACTAATGTTGAAAATTTTACGAAAATTTATAATTCTTACAATAAGAAAAGGCAGTCCGTTTTTTATACCCTAGATAAAATCACCGTTCGCTTTTATTTGATTTATTTATTTTATTTATTTATTTATTTATTTATTGTTTATTTGTTTTGTTTTTATTTGTTTTTTGTTTTTTTTCAAATTTTTCTCTTGGCTATAGATGTTAGATATTGGGCACACGTCCACAAGTTGCGGAACGGCCTATAAATGTATACAATAATACCCATATATAGGTTAGCTACGAATATTCAAATAAGCAGTCGCTATTGTTAACTATTGTTACACTGAAGGTGTCAACAATTTCATCTAGGGTATAATATTATGGTCTTCGACCAATTATAACTTTTTTTCTTGTTCGAATTAAAAATGTTTTGATTACGATGTGATGCCCACATTTTTTAATACGTTGGCTAGAATGCAAATATAAAGAATTATTCAGGAAATGAGATAAAAGAGATAAAAAAAGGATATCTTATATACAGTTATTTTATTATTATACGAGAGGTTGATTGAACTATCTATAATATTCATATAAAACGATTCTATGGCCAGTGAATAAACGCTCTTATAAAATTTTATAAATTGAGGAAGTATACAATTTATTCAAACTTTTTATGGTATTATATTTTTATAATATTTAAACCTAAATTTTTAACCACGGGAATGAAATTTTTTGTTGTGATATCGCTTTTGTTGAAATATCAAAATACTCTCTAGTTGGGGACTTTACTAGAGAGTACTTTGATAAACTCGGTCGTTTCAAATTTTAAATAACGCCAACCAACCAAATCCCTCTTGCTTCCAGAATAAATAAAATATAAGTGGAAAGTGGTAATGAGTTTTCTACTCTTTCGAGACCCGTACAAAATACGAGTCTAAATAAAATATACTTTCGATAAATACAAAAACAATAAATTTTAGAACAGAAAGAAGAATTGCCATTTTTGTGTTTAAAATACCCAAGTAAAATTTTCATTTTAAGTGGAAAGTTTTAAATAACTTTGAGGCTTAAAATGTAAAAACATGTAATTAGGATAATTTGGCACAGTACGGTTTTTTCAACGATTTTTGTTTAGTGGGTGCTCAGCCTATCCCCATATTGCATATACGTAGAGATATTTGCAGCAGGATAAAACGTCGTGCGAACGGGTGGTACACTATATTCTATCATCACGGGTGCAATTTATACTGGGTGAATATATTTGTCAGGTCACTACGCATGTATATTAAGTCCTCATCATAAATAGAAAGGAAAATAGGTAAATTATTTATTGCAGATATTAAATTTGCATTTTTAACGATGACAGCATTTAGTTATATTTATACTAAAATAAAGTTAAAGTTTAGAGTATTAAATTGATCATTAATGACCTCAAGACCATGACCTTCTGTTTTTGTTGTTGTATATACAAATGTTATTTATGCCTGACGATTTTTGTTTAGTGGGTGCTCAGCCTAAATCCGTATTGCATATAAAAATATATACAATATGATAAACGTCGTGCAAGCGGGTTATGCACCACTTTCCACTATCGCGGGTGCATTTTATACTGGGCAGCTTCGTAGCTCGACCCATTGGGAGTAACATACATACATCGACATATAATTTTTCGCGGGAAACCGATCAGATATAACTTTGAAGTAAAAATGTGGGCCGTCTATTTGGCTATTCCGAAACGTTTTCGCTCCAGTCACGGAGCTCATCAGCGGTATTCCTAATACTCAATTAGATTTTTTTATTGACTCGGTGCACCTAAATGTACAAGTTTGTTGAACTTTCTAACTATCTATCGCATTATTTGTTATTTTAAAGACAATGCTTTTTGTTTGGTGGATGCTCAGCTTATCCTCATATTGCATATATAAATACATACAACATGATAAACGTCGTGCAAGCGGGTGGTGCAATACTTTCCACCATCGCGGATGCATTTTATACTGGGCAGTTTCTTCGGTCCACCCTTGGGAGTAACATACATACATCGATTTTGGGATTGACATTGACTTGATGCAAACCTCACTTTCACTTGGGTGGTGGTGCGCTCCAAGAAGCCAACTAATAAGAGGCTTTCTTTATAAGAATAGCTCTTAATCCGATTCCAATGTTATGAATTTATACCGCGACCGGCCAGGCGTAGTTTTTCACTTTTCTTGCAATTACATTCCGATTTGAAAAGTTAAATTAAAAGTGCAAGTTAGTTTGTTTTTGGTTGTTTTTTGGGATTTAATATCAAAAATGTGATTTCATTAAAGTGATATTTACATTTGTTCAGAAAGTGTTCAGTTCACAGCAAAAACAAAAGCATATATGTATATACATTAGGTAAAGGTGGCCCAAAGATGTATGGATTTGCAAAAGTGTTAAAATGTTTGATTGTTCATTTAGAATAGGTTAGATAATGTAATTTCATTATTGTATACACTCGCTCAAATCCGAAATAGTGACTTTTTGACTGCTGTTGGACTTTCAGGAAAACTGTGTCAATAATTCTTTCATAACTTTTTAAAATTGAAATTTTTTTTGCAACTTAAAGCCTAGTGCCGAGGTCCCCGCTAAACTAAATGTTAGTAAGTCTTCATTATCGGGCCATTCTTTAGAAGTTAAAGAAAAGAAAGAAGAAATATAATAAAAAAGAGGAAGAAGAAGCATTTTTACTATTTTACTTACGCTTTTCCAATATCGACGTTGCATTTGCAAGAGCTCCTATATGTAAAAATCTAATTTTAGAGAGGATGTAAAAAACTGTCTGCTCATTTTCATAGACATATATTAATGGTGTCCAATTTTTATTTTATAATAGTACTAATAGAAGGAAATTTCAATAAAATACTTATCTAAATAATAAAAATATATTTCCATTATTAACAATATACTCGTTGTTGACATTTCTCTGAATTCTGAAAAAAAATATTTTTAGCGTGCTAACAAACGGCCGGGCGGATAAATTAAAGCTAAACTGATTGGAGACTTACTGGTGGTGCCACCTATTTTTTTAAGAACAACTAACAAAATTTAGCGAGTTACCTTAGTACTGAGCATCGCTAAAATTCAGGTTAAATTTTCACCAATAGCTCTTAGCGCGCTAAATTTTGTATAAAAATCTAAACGCGGACCTTAGTACTAGCTGAGACAACTTATAACTAGATGTGCAAAACTCCATATAAACCCGGAACACTTTTTGAAAGCTCTGTAACTTTTTATTCAACAACCAAAGAAAGTTATCATTGCGAAGAACCTATGTGACATAAAACAGCAAGAGAGAGAAAATGTTTAGAGCTTTCTATTTGAGGGCCATTAGCTCGTTTTAGTTGGACCGCGGTTTTGTAAGGTTTTGCACAACTATATGTAAGTTGTCTTAGGTACTAGGCTATAGGGAGATTAATTATTAACTTACTGATAATTTATTTAACTGTATGTAACTGTATGTACTGTAACTCGAAAGACATAAACGAAAACAGCAAACTCACTTTTCAAAATTTTCTTATTCTTTGATTTTTCACAAGAAATTATTGATTTCTTATATTGTTTCCCGAATAAAGTACGTTTGTCTTCCGATGTACAAACTGCCTTAGCTTCTTGTTTTTCGTTTTCTATTTATGTTCTTTTTACATCCTAGATGAAATCTAAAGAGTATACTAAGTTTGTCATTCCGTTTGTAACACCTAGAAATAATGCTAGTAGAGAAAAATGAGTTGGATACCCACGCGTAATATAAAAAGTTATTTTGATTTTTGCATGTCCGTCTGTCCGTCCGTCCACCCGTCTGTCCTTCCTCAGGATAATTCGAGAACGCGTTCACTGAGGGAGCTGATATTTTGTGCACGGGCTTTAAAATAAAAAGTAATTTTAATTTAATTTAAGGTCCAAAATGGGGCAAATCCTCCTTCGGAGGATTGCCATATATATTTGAACAGTGCCTGAGAACTCGTCGACGTAGAGAGCTATTTTGTAAACTGTGTTTTCATAGTAAGTAAAGCTTCAAAATGAATTAAATCGGGCAACCTCTTCTTGATGTTGCCATATACAAATTTTGGTTTTTTACGTATACTGTAAAAATGATCAGTCCTAGACGATTTTCTTGTACTGAAAAGTTCTTAGAATATTGAATTCTAAAATTAAAAATTAATAAAAATTAAATTAATAAATGTGAAAAACCATCTAGGGTAACATAAGAATTGGTCTTACAATTAGACCAATTCTAGCTTTTTTACTTGTTTAATTTTAATTTTACATAAATTTTATTAAGTTGTCTGCGCCTATTACTTTTTTTTTCTTTACATTCAAGTTTTCCACATTTTCACAATAAAATACACCTTCAGCTAAACTTTATTTAATATTCATTTTTTATATATAATGTTTGTACAAAAAGTTATGTAACACTTGCTTAGCCGTGGGCAAATTTCCATTAATTGTATTGTTTGTTTTCAGTCTTCCAACAAAGTAAAAACTTACGCTGTCTTTTTTTTATTATCACTTAAAAAAACCAGCTTTTTACTACACTCAGAAAAAAAAATCTATTTACTAGCTATACAGTCGTAATCAATACTTTTAAAAAATGCATGGCAAAAAATTGTTATGTGACTATTTTGTAAATTTGCTAAAACTCGAATTGTTATTACCCGAATTTCTTTAAAAACCTTTCATTCAGAGAATATATCTGAATCCCTCTTCCACTTAATTATTTTATGGCGGGTGTTACTTTTATAGATAATAAACCCAAATTCGTGAAGGAAGTAATATGGAAATAACTGTGTGCTGGCTGTTGGGATGCCTTGTACATTTTGGCGCATTTTGGACGATCTTTTTTCTTCATTTGGGCGGCTAGTCCATGGCATAATCTGCTGCCATCACTAATTCGAATCTGTAGGCAGACTAATTCGATTTCATCAGACCACGGAATGCCACGGGAATACCAACTGAGAATTTTTGTTTGAGAAATCGTAGTCATTTGCTTAAGAGACATTTTTTTAAATAATTTTATTAGGAAACGTATAAATATTTTATTTCGGTTCGGAAGATAGAAAGCAAACTTAAGATATCAAAACATCATTTTTCTCTATGAATAGTGATTTATGGTGGAGCAGCTATTCAAATCAAACTTTTCTCAGTTTTACATAAGAACACTGCAAATATTGCAGAATGTTCGGACTCAGTTAGGGCTCTCATGTGGTAGTGATAGAGTCTGTTTTATAGCTTGGGAAGTATTTCTCGAGGGTTTCGGGATTTGACATTTGTGAGTTGTTGCGATTGTGTTCAAACTTTTTTTTGTTTCCAGTTTATACTGTTTTTTAAACATAGTTGCGGCCCCCCTTTCCACCCGCTCTCATTTCTAGAATTCTGTATATGCCCCTGTTACAAGTTCAATAAATTCCAAGTACATTCGAAATTATTACTATTATTGGAAACTTATCTCCTATATGTACATCAAATATTCCTTTTCCTTAAACTTAATTTTTTAAATAATTTAAACAATTTTTGTCTGCCCATCATCGGACAGGAAAAGATTACAATTGTTGTTTTGCCATCTATTTCTACTCTATATATTCATTTGGAAAACCACTGAACTGAATGAAACTGGATTGTGGTGGATTTTGTATTCAAATTTAACGCAAATGCATTTTGTTTTGTAGTTTGTTCTATAATACTTAGTTTCATTTATTTCAAAAACTTTCTCATCTAGAACATTTATTCAATTGGTTCATAGCACACTAACGTAAATAATAAAGCTGGCGTTTACACAAAGGATAATAAAAACACCTACACTATGAATTCACGTAATATGGAATTTCAAAAACATTTCTTGCCCTTCTCGTCTATCTATTCATATTGGACGCACTGCAATTGCGGCCAGTATACCTAATATCAAAAAAAATATGATTTCTAATAACTTGTTAGTAGAAAGTGCTTCACAGTTAAATTGAAGTTCAATGCAACTGGGATATTAAAGCTGTAAGATAACATCAAAAAAGGTCTACCTGTACTAATTTAATTATCATAATTGAAGTGGCATGTTGCCAACGAACAAAATGTAAACAAAAATTAAGTGATTCCCTTCTGTTTGCAAGTGATATGCAAAATATGTAAGTAACTGACAAATCACAGAGATAATTGCACTTCGATGAAAGGAGTGCTCCTCTTTTTACCTTCTCATGTCATTCATTTACCTCTAACAAGGCTGTGAAAGCAAATAATCTGCGATACGAAGAAGTTAAGAAAACCTGATCACATCGCGCATGCGGAAAATTATAAATGAGCGCTTTTATAGTGGCAATATTACTATTGAATTATCTATCAATGCGGAAGTAGATTTTGCAGTGGTTTAACGTGTTAGATACCTACTATATATGTATTCGTTAAATTGTTTAATCCTCTACCCTTGAGAGTTGCCTTCTGACTGAATTCCTTTTTCAAATTTTCTTTTAACTAAAATCTGTCGTCATTTTTAATTAAATTTAAAGAAATATTTCTGTTTCTATATTTAAATCCCTGCATGTGACCTAGGCAAGGCATGCAAAGGTACAATGCTGGGAAATCACAGAAAATACCATTGCCGATGCAGACGACGATGTATAGCATACTCGTAACTTTATAGGTGGAACCATTGTCTGGAATATATTCAGTGGATGGAATTTTTCACACGATCACAGCCATCGTTTGTTATGTGATGAGAAAAACCTTGTTCGTGTGGCAGTTCAATCGAAAGTGAAGCTACTCCCCAGCACTTCGATAAATTTTCCAGGTGATTGCAGACTCGATATGTTTTTTTTTCGAAATAAGTAAACGACAATGGATCACACAGCGGCTACATATTCCCAACAATTTTATAGTTTTAATGGGAAATGCAAATAACGAAAAATTGCAACAATCAACGAGAAGACTCTGAGGGAAGTGATATTCTTCCTCCATTAAAATAATTCACAGTAGTTATGAGTGAAAATGAATGATAATAATGTGTTAATGGCGTTACGTTATGAGGAAGCCTGCCATATTATTCGGTTGCATTAACACGGAATTTTAATTAATTACCTACACTACTGGGAATTGTAATAATACAAAAAATTATTTGTAATGTTCAACTTAATAGCGACATTCGTATAATTATAACTAAAAGCCTTAGACGTCTGTAATGAGTAGACAAACAATCCGGAAAATATAATTTCAGGACACTTTCCATGCGAAATCATGTAATTAACTTTCGGCAGTCGAATAGACATTACGGAAAGTCTGACTTAATAATAATTTTTATTCCGAACGGTATTACCTACAATCAGGGTTGCCTTTTCTGTCCTTTGGGACAAGATATAGTCCCAAAAATGTGCTATCCTGTCCTTTCGTTCCTTTTTGGAACAAGGATTACAATTATTTCACTATCAGAACCAGCTTAACCAAAGCTTGTTGTAGTGACACGTTTAATAGATAAACGGCCATGCTTTTCAGCATTTAGTCGGTGTTAGTATTAGTATGTTAAAATAAACATAAATCGAACACCCGGTAAAATTACATGCAATATAGAACAAGGAAATTTAAAAAAGTTAAATAGAACAGAAATACTAAATGTTATATAGATATTTTTTTAAAATATGCTTAGAAGCGTCAACAAGAAAATGCCCAGCCACATTATTAACAGTAATGTACATGCGATTAAGAGGCTCCTACGTGCTTAAGTTAGACCTTGAGGAGTTAACATGCAACAGAGTTGCCTTCTCAAATTCTGCCTACTATCGCGAAAAGAGATATTGTTAACCAACAACGAAGAATCAATATTCGCGGGATTAAGCTGATGCACAAAAGTTACATCGGCAACCATGCGACGTCTCTCAAGCGAGTGCATGGATCCTCATAGGGTGGAAGAATTAATGAATTATTCCAGGGCAGGTGCCTGAGAGCAAATCGTAGGAAGTTCCGTTGAAGAAACTCGATACGGTAGATGTGTGTACCATAAAATGGAGACCAGTCCTGGCTAGCGTATTCAAAATGATCTTACAAAGCAAGGGTACAAACACAATGTTATGGTGGGGCTCGAGAATCTCGGTTCCAATGTTTTATAAAGCCCAGCATAGAACTACTCGTTGATACCATGTAGTTTACGTGGGAGATAAAATCAATCTATGGTCACATTTGATACCCAAGTCAAAAACAGCACCTACACGGCGAATCGAGGAATTCGAGAACACATAATCGTAAGAAATTGGTTTCTGATTCCTGTGGAAAGTCGTAGCCTCACATTTGTGACCATTTGTCTATATTGAGTATCAAGTTATTGCTTTTACTCCAATCGTAAGATCTGTGAAGGTCACTCTGTATAATAAATAAATAAAAGATTTAATCTGGGTGAAAAGTTTAATATCGTCAGCATAAATCAAGACTTTATAGTGCTTCACAATAGAGGCAATGTCGTCAATACATAGAATAAAGAACATCGGTCCTTGACGTATGCCAGATGAAGCCTTCAGGACTCTTGGGATGGAATGACGAAAAACTCTATCCATTTAAGAAATGTTAGCAGAAACCCATACTTTTCCAGTTTAAAGAGTATCACGGAGTGAGATAACTTGTCGAACGCTTTACTTAATACAATCTATCTGATAATCTTTTGCAAATCCGCCAATGGTATCCGAGACAAATTCCAACAAGTTAGTAGTTGTAGACCTACCTGAAATAAACCCATGTTGCAAGATAATTTTGCAATAGGCCTATAGTTAGAAATATCATTTTTACTACCTTTTTTCTGGATAGGTATGATAAAGGAATTTTTCCACAGCTGGGGAAACAGCCACTATCGAGCAATTTTTGGAAAATAATTCTCAACGGAGCTACCAGGGAGGGGCAGCAAAACTTAAAAAAGGCTGGGGGATCCTATCCAGACCCGTTTTGAAGTCATTTGGAAGCCCATTAATATGAACGGGTATATCCTATTGTGTAATTGAAGAGATAGTGAAAGAAACGTTATGAGAAGCGTTCATATAACTAAAGTTGGATTTTGAGGTTGAAAATTTGACGAGGCAAAGGCATTGTCAAAAAATGAAGCAAACATATTACAAATTTCAAACGAATCATCGCTAGCAGAGTTTTTGTACTTCATGATATTGGGATAGTTGTCTGTTTTTTGCTTCGTGTTAATAATCTTAAAAAAGAACCGCGAATCACTAAATAATTTAGCATGCATACTTTGAATATAGTCCATCATAAAGTATGGAGGAAAGCTCTTTGAACTCATTATATGATATGAGGAAATTGTTGTGACTTATAATGTCTTTGTCCCGCATATAAATTTTCCACAGTTTATTCTTTCTATTTTTAAGACGTTTCACCTCTTTATTGAACCATGGTGGTGATGTTTTAGTTAACCGCTGACGCTCGCGGGGAACATAAAAAAATAAATCGAAAAGAATTATGTAAAACTTAGAAACGTCTTCATCAACACTATTACAAGACAGCATTGTTTTGAAATCAGTAGAGGCAACTCTAACTAGAAAGTTCCGAGAAGTCAGCTTTTCTAAAATTGAATAAGTATTGTTTCGTCACAATTTGTTAAATTTTTGGTTTCATAGTAATATGTAATTAGTAGAGGCGGATAATATTTGTCAAGAGTAGACATTATAACTGGGCTAAGTTCAACTAATAAGTTACACGCGTCAGTAGAAAATACAAGGTCTAACTGCCTAGCCTACCCATATGTCATTTTTAACATTACTGATTTGGCTGAGCCCAAGAGATGTAATAGTGTCAAGTTGTTGTCAAGTTATTAAGTGGAAGATAGTCATCGTCATCTGCATTAAGTACCCATTGTATATTGGGTAATTTAAAATCACCAATAAGTAGTAACTCGTCAAGAGGTTCCATCTTACTATGGATAAAATTAAATGCTCAAATGAGTAGGTCATAAATATTCTGACCTGATTTCAGCATCGCGAAAGCCATATGAGCCAGCCAAGTTTCAGTGAAAGCAACTAAGTATATCAAAACAAGTTGCAATAGTGGATTTGAAGATTTGTGCAGATTTTGTCCGAATCCGTCTTACGTTTTAATAGTACAGGAAGAATGATTTGAGCTTTTTGAGATATCGCTACTTATTATAGTCCCATTTAATGATTCAATTTAATATTTGTCATCATAAGTCATAAGTTGTAGAATTCTTCCTATGCTCACCACACGTGGTGTGACCCGAGCTCACCCTCAAACCCTTTTAGTCAAATTAGGCCATACCGTGAAATTCCGCGAATCCTTCGTAAGCAGGACAGTATCAATGTGGAACAGTTTGCCAATCATCTGTTACCCCCTTTTCTAGGGGGCGCAAAATTTCAAGCGCAATTTACACCGTCACCTGGTTGTTTCAACCCAATAATCCCCAATTCTCTACTCCTTCTTCCGTTCCTGCCAAGGCTGTGCTACGGCATCATAGGGTATCCCCTGAGCTTTGACATCATCATAACAAACAAACAAAAATTAAAATATTGTTGTTTGAAGTTTGCAGTATATGGGTTGAAGCGCTGAATGAGATCTAGCTTAAGTGAAGCGAAATACCTAAGTACCCAATGCGTTTTTAGAAGATATATCTAAAATAGCAAAATTAGTTTGCCAGTGAAGACTACTAAAATGTCACTCGATTGATATCTCTGAAGATAAGAAAAGCTCTTATGATAATATATCTTGTATGAAATATGAATTAGAGGAAAATCGTTTTAAAGAAAAACACATTTATTTTTAATTTACTCCATTTTGCACACAGTTCCGCAGCGGACAACTAGAAATAAACTAGAATTTAAAATACTAAGCAATATATTGGCGGCAGTATGGACAACAAGAGAAGTAATCACCCAATTTGAAAATTCCAATGAGAAATTTTGCTACGAAATAATTCATATATCCTTGGGTAAAAAGTATTTATATGTGAAATTAGTGTAACCTCCATAATCGAACTTTTGTGGTAGGCGATCAGAGATAATCCCACTGATGAGACCTCTCTGATGGGTCGAAAAGTTCGATATTTTTTCTGCATTTCAATGCATTTTGCGAATTCATTGAAATTATTTTCAGTAAATTTCAGTCTACTATAAACGAAAAAGTTCCAGCTTATATTATTATACATACATATATGTATAGTATATGTAATTTTGAAAATATTTTTATGTTGCCGTTTTTTGATTATTATTTTTTAATAATATATATTCCACGTTTAACCCAAATATAATCCCAAGGTAGTTAGCTATTATCCCTTTCCTGTCCTTTTTATCTGAAATTCGTGTCCTATATTACTATCCTTTAGTGGCAGCCCTGCATACGACCATGATTAACAGGTCATAATTATCCCGACAATTCGATAATAATTCCTAAATTAAGTACTCGCTTTCCATATTTTAAGTGTTGACGATGGAGCATAAAGCAAAAATATAATACTATTTAGTATTTCTGGTAGAAATGTTAAAATTACAGATTAAAAAAGTAAGACTTATCCTAGCAAGTATAAAAATAACACAATATATATCTATATTTAAAGAGTAGTGGCCTTAAATAAAGCGCTAACTATTCATCTTCATAACTCGCTATAATTAACTTCTTCGGATCTTAGAATTCATTTGCCTCCACTTTATCCATCGCTTCTTCATCGAGATCTTTCTTGTCTTGAGAACATCCGATCAGAATGAAAGTTATAGTAAATGAAGATCCGTTTTCAAATCATCCAGCAGTTTCCTATGGTGTTTTGCGCCTTTTGGAAACTTCGGATTTTCCTCTAGATCAACTTTGGAAAAACTACAAAAGTTTAATTCGTCATTTTTTCCAAATACATTTACATGTTGACAGTTTTAACAAAGCTTATAATATTGAAAGTACTACCATGATCTCATATAGCTCACTGTTCATCTTTTAACAATAATCATTATCTCTATCTTGGACTCCACCCGCCCAATGCTGTAATGATATTTCTCGTTAGTACTCACGCCTCTCGCGGTCAAATTTCCAATCACTGGACGAAAACGTGTATTTGAGCACCGTGTTTAATTGAAGTCGTCCAGCAATTCGACTCTCTTTATTAATTTGGATTTTCATAGTGCTAGCAGAATCGTGCAGGCTTACTACCATTTCTAATCAGCTTGTTTTTCTACTGACAAGATCGAAATCGTCAGCGTTTTTATACTATATTACCCGACAACAAAATCTTAATTTTTTCGCGAGATCTAATGGGAGATTAAACAAAACGAGCAGTCATCGTTCTGTCTCAGAATTCTGGTGATTAGGAACTCCTCTGAGGTGTTACCTTATTTGCGGATCATTATCATGGATCCCTCAGCAATGACTAAGCAGAGATTGATAATTATGCGGGGGAAGGCTAGCAACAGTGTGTGAAATAAATTGGCAATAAGGGTGCAGCGTCATAATTGAATGACATAAATTACAAACAAAATGATTGCAAGAAATTAAGAATAAAAATAAATATCGCACATTGTAATACATATTTCCACGAATATAATCAATAAAACACATAAATACAAAAATTTCCAATATGTATTTTATTTCCTAGGTTAGTTACAACAATATAATAAAATAAGTAAAAAACGAGTTTTCAAACAAAACTGAGGCCAAGCCGCATGAAAAAGTAGAAAATAAACTTTTTTCACACACAGAGGTGGACTCAGATTTTTTGATTGGAACATTTCTCTTGAATATTCTATCTCTTCATGAATCAAATCTCTTATTACCTCTGATTGATCATACTGAAATATATCGGTGATTGTCAGCGAATAAAATCTGAGTCCACCTCTGTGTGTGAAAAAAAAGTTTATTTTCTACTTTTTCATGCGGCTTGGCCTCAGTTTTGTTTGAAAACTCGTTTTTTGTTTATTTTATTTTCTGCCTTTTTCACGTTAACTAAATTGTTATTACGTGCTGCATGGAGATATTTTAAAACAATTTTATGACGGCTGAATAGACACTGATTTACCAGTTTTTCAAAAAATTTATTCGAGTAAAAATTATTATGCAACTCATTTCGCTCTACAACTTTGTCTTAGGTTGCAAAACGCTCAAACGCTTCCTTGGTTGGAAAAACTCCGGAAAAGCGTTTCACATGATTTTCCTCGATTTTTTCTGCAAGTTTTCACCATTGTCGGTGAGAAAGTAATGATGCCAGTTGATAAGGAACTTGATCCTGCATAATTTAGAAAACTTTTTTACCGGAAAAGTCGGAAAATTCCGGAAAATTTTTCGGAAAACTCTGCATTTTTCCTGAAACGGATTTATCACTAATCAAATTTGTACCAAATTTTCAAATGATTTTTACCGATTTTCCGGGTTTTCCATGGAAATTTCAGGTTCAAATTTTGATAGATTCAATTGTCACACGACATGAACTTGTGTGCCAAATTTCAGCTCGCTGTGATGACGAGTGTCGAAAATAGTAAAGAAATAGACAAATTCGTGTACGAGTTAAAGGGAATGGCTGGCCTCAAAAAATCATATTTCTTAGTTTGGTATCACTGAATTGAGCAGCAAAATTAGAGCTGTATCGTTTTGCTACTACCACGATTTGTTAACACTACTCAAGGATTTTGGAAATATCGTTTTTAGTTTTGCTTAAAAATTACCTTGGCGTCATAAAAACAATGTCCTGTACTAAATTTTTTTTTTAAAAGCTTCAATTATCAATTTTGCCGCAGTGTCTCGGAGCTAGTAACACACACACATAACACTAAGCCTAAAGAGTAATAACAACAATAAACCATAAAGGCATGAACAAGAATTAAATTAATTCTTATTTAATCACTTCCACCCATTCATTAATCACTTCCACCCATTATATGCAAAGCTTCAAGAAGCATTTTCTCCTGGTTTTGTTGTCGATTTAATTATCTTAATGCTTTCATATGTGGGTTCGGGGTTCCTCGATACACAGAGATTAGATTAGCTAGTGCCTCTATTAGAATTAGTCTTCTTAAATGCCAGCATATTGAGCGGCTACTCCTTAAGCTTATCCCAGCTGGAAATATGACATACGCTTGCAAAGGGAAGCGCTTCCATACCATATCCACTTATCCAGAAATATATTTTTCCGCTTTCTTAATATACCGAAACGAATCTTTCCGGAAGCAGACTTCTTCACTGATTTTATGCATATTCATGAAAATATGACACATCTGCGTTTGAACGAAGAAGACGCAGAAGAATTTTCATTCTTGAGTAGTCAGTTCAGTTGAAGTGTGTGGTTTTGCTTGATTTTCAACAATTTACGATAATGTTTTTCTCTTTTTGTTTAGCAACATGTCCTTGCATTCACACAGGCTTCCACTCAAACGGAGCGCAGTCAGAACACACAAAAAATCTGAAATCTTGAATAAAGTTTTCTCTTGATTCCCTCTGCATTCCTTATTTCCTCTACGGACATGCACGTTAAGAAGATTTGAATGAAGACACGGTATAGAAGCGCTCAAGACTCTTGAATTCATCTTTGGCGCTTCTATTTCCCGTTGAGATTATACAACTCTCCGACAGACGTTTGGCAAACTAATTACATACGAGGACTAGACATGTAGAGCAAAGAGAATATAATATTGACGATGCCTCGGCGCCTAGCTGCAATATAAAATAGACGAAGTCTCCAGTTGATGACGTAACCAAAAGATACCCCAACAATGCCTCACTCCAATATAAAATCAACGATGCATGGGATCTGATATAGGGAAGACATCAATTTTTATACCCTAAATGAAATCTAAAGGGTATACTAAGTTTGTCATTCCGTTTGTAACACGTAGAAATATCGCTGCTGGAGCAAAATGGATTGGCCACCCACGCAAAATATTAAAAGTTATTTTGATTTTTGCATGTCCGTCTGTCTGTCCGCCCGTCAGTCCGTCCGTCCGTCTGTGCGCACGATAACTCGAGAGCGCATACACTTAGCGAGCTGAAATTTTGCACACGGGTTTAAAAAAAATAGGAAAATTAAGTTCGAAAATGAGACAAATCGGGAAGCGTCTTCGCGGAGTTGCCATGCAAAAATTTCGTGTTTTTGAACACAGCCTGAGAACGCATTAACGTAGAGAGCTAAAATGTTGTACACGGTGTTTTCAAAAAATAGTACATATATATATAATTTCAAAAATGGGCTAAATCGGGCAATCCCTTCTTGGTATTGCCATATAAAAATTTTGGTTTTTTACGTATGCTGTGAAAACGATCAGTCCTAGTCGTTTTTATTGTACTGAAAAGTTCTTCAGAATATGAAATCCGATAAAATGCTTATTCCTTATCTACACGTCTACGTTCATAAAAATTGTTGTCGAAATACAATAATGCATAAAAATTTTCGGTAAAAATCTAAGAAAAAATTGATGCCTTCCATACTTCAGGTCGAAGCATCGTTGATTTTACATTGGGGCGAGACATTGTTTTGTAGCTTACGCTTTGGTTGCGTCATCAAGTCGAGGCATCGTCGAGGCATCGTCGATTTTATATTCAAGCGAGGCGTTACTGGTTTTTGTTCTAATGTCCACTCTTTGTATTAATAATATAATTAATTAGTTTGCCTATGATTTTGGACTAATATTTTGTGCAGACTTTATTAAATTTCAGTGATGACGATGAGGCTAGGTAGATTCCTCGTGGTAGGCCATTTTATATGTTTTTGCTGCAAAATCAGTGACCAAACCATTGTCGCAAAACTAGTCTTTATTATGTTTTTAATATCCATGGCATGAAATCTGTGATTACTTATGTCTAGTCTACCTATACTTTTAATAAACAAATCTTTCCGGTGTTAATCTTCTGGAAATAAAGAATTATAGTTTATAATTTACGCGATTCCGTGTTTTTCAATTAAGCTAGAGAGGCCTCCTCGCCAAAAGTATAGAAATGTTAGTAGTTTCTGATTTTACTCCTACTTGGAACGTAAAGCTTTACCTTTTGTTTACATTTTTGTCCACGTTGCATTGTAGCCTATCTACATTTCACCGTAATTTTGTTGCGACTACCTAGATTTCGGTTTTTATCTGGTTTTTGAATAATTTTGCTCAGTTTAGGTGATTTACTTTCGTATTTATTATTCAGTTACATTCAACGGTGAATTGACGTAACATATTTAGAAAGCTGATAAAAGATTAACTTCTCTGATTGGATAGAGTGCTTGAAGCATTCACTGTGGACTCTAAAAAGGAGGATAAACAGTAGATAATAGATTTTTCCACACCCGAGCAATTCAATTCAAAACTTCACGGTACGGTCGAAGGTATATACGCACGGTTAAAAATTTAAGGATATAATTTAATACTACTTTAGTATTAAGGTCATATGCAATACATAAAAAATTATATTTTAATAATTGTGGGATATTAAGACATAATTTTAATTTTCATCTATTAGGTAGCTTTAAATAAATTTTATAATTAAGAAACATTACATTAAAATTAAATATGAAATAGTATTACATTTTAATTCAAAAGAATATAATTTAATACAGAGGTAGTAGCCAAAAAGTTGCAATATATAATAAATTAAAATTTAATAGAAATATATTAAACGGCAATAGAAAAGTATTATATATATTGTATATATTATATTCAGAAGGAAGAGTTCCATTAGCGATGGAAGTTCAAATTTGTACTGGGTTTTTTGAGAAAGTGTGGTATTTACCGGAAAATACAACCAAATCGCTTAAAATTGGTTAAAAGTAATGAGATGACCAGAGCTGGGTAATACTTAAGTAAAAAAAGACTTAAGTACTACTTAAAACACATTTTCGATACTTAAGACTTATTACTAAATACTTTTCAAATGCCCTACTTATTACTTGAACATAAGTACTTGTTTCTATTTATTTGTACTTAAAACTTAGTTTTGTACTTAAGTATTTCTGACTTTTTTTAAATACCTACAAATATTTAACCCTTCGTAGAAAAGCAAACAGAATCTCTAGCGCAACTGCTTTTTTGTTCAGTTTTAAGAGATGCAAAGAACTGTCAAAACATGTACCACACTCACGCGTCAAGGCAAAACCTCACCTGTGGGTTACACGAGATAGTACAGCTTGCATGTACCTTCCATGTTAGCTGAGGTGATAGTAATTTGACATTTATACAGTTTTCAAGATGGCGGAAAAGAGAGAAATTGATAAATTTGTTCTGGGAGAACGAGATTTTCTGGGATCTTTTGAATTTCATCATTTACCAACACCTTCAAAAACCAGTAACGTTTCGCTCGAATATAAAATCGACGATGCCTCGACTTGATGACATAACCAAAGGTAAGTAAGCAATGCCTCGCTCCGATATAAGACAACGATGCCTCGACCTGACGTAGGGAAGGGGTCAATTTTATCTTGGAAATTTACTGGAAACTATTTTCCTTAGAATTTTTATGCATTATTGGAGGCGACAATGGGTGCTTGGGAGGACCTCTAATAGTTTTTATGAATGTTGCAATGAGAAATGAAAGTTTTAATCTACGTGCAGTGCCGAAAACTGTAAAAAACTATAAATAGTAGCCACTAGTTACTATACATATTACAGTTTTCAAAAAGTATTTATTTCATTTAGTATTAATTGAACTCTATAAACTTCATTATATTACTGCCAACGTACAAAGATTCTAAAAAGTACTTTAATAAGTACTTCAAAAAGTACTCAGTACTTTTTATAGATTTAGTACTTAGTTACAAGTACTTTTTATACATGCGGTACTTGTACTTACGCTGAAGTACTCAGGCCTTCGGTACTTGTACTTGTACTTAAGAACTTTTTTATTTGGTACTTGCGAAGCCTTTCAAATAAGTACATTCCCATCGATGCGTTTGAAGAATAATTTTCTTATTAGGATTTTACCTATATAAATTATTTCTACTCAATTTTGCTTTTATGATCCCTTATTTTACAGTTGCTCCTGAAAATTGGACACACAAATTTACAATAAGGGACAGCGACAATATATCGATTGATCTTCCAGGTGTTTGTTCCCATTCCAGTATTTCATGCTTTTAAAAGAAATATATAGAACGCAGTATACATAAATGTCTAATAAATGAACTAATAAAAAAAGTTCATTTTAATATGTATTGTTGTCATATTAATAAATTATATAGTAAATTTTAGTACATTGATAGCATTGTCTTTTAATATAAATAAGCTATCTATTTAAAATAAATAAAATAACTTGTTTTAAATTAGTTCAAATATTAAAAGTTACTATCTCATATATTTGAATTTAGTATTTATTCTATTACATTTTAATAAAAGTTGATGTGAAACTTATTAACTGAGAATATTAGCTAAAATTTAATATTCTCAGCTAATAAATTTCTGTATTAAAAAGTAAAATACTAACATATCTTTGTTTTTAATAGGGGGGTTATTAGAATTACGTACTAATATATTCAGAATATGTTAATTTCATAAATTTCGGGTGTAGTCATATATAGGTATAATACCAAAAATATTAAATCTTGCTCCAAAAATTACAACCATGCGTACGTACTGCGGTTATAGATGTGCAAAATTTCGTTTTTCAGTACCTAAATCGACGTAAAATACTCAACACTAATTTCAGTGTAGAGATTTAAACCATATCCATATGATGTGTACTTTCATAAATAAATTTCAGGAAATTTCAAAAAATTCCAGATGTTTTCCAGCCTTTTAACCTCTAAAACAAAAAGTCGCTATTCGGCGGTTATAAATATTTCTCAATTACATAAACTCTTGAAGCACATATCAAATCTTTAATGTCTTTATTACAGGATCTAAGTGATTTGTTAAAAGTGAAATGATTTAAGAGTGAATTAGTAACGGGAACCTTTTAGTGATAAACGAGAAAGAAAAAATCCATAAAATCCAAATTCTCAGATAGAGGAAAACGACTTTAATTTATCGCCCTTTGAAAAGCTAGATAGAGGCCACAACTATTGATAGACATATTTCTTTTCTTTACCTGAATTAATTGCTTACCTCGCGCACTAACAGTCGCAAGAAGTGTTGAATGAAAGCATGGAATTGTTCAAATGAGGCTCATTATCTTCTTTCACTAGCCTTCATTTCTTCACTATAAAAAGTCGTATCGGTTTTTGACCAAACTCCGGAAACAATTAAGTCCCTGTATAGGAAAAGTGAATTAAAATTCGAAGAAATATTTACTGTCGTTATTATATGGTCGTTTTGGGATAAGGAAATTGATGATGCGAAGATATTGAGCATGACGTGAAAGTCTTTACATAATATCTTGAACTGTTTTCGAGACCTTAATTCTGATAAATGTCAAATTATTGTCTAAGACACCATGGAATGATGTTATACTCTTCACGCTTCAGTTGTCTAGATGACCATTTCTAGCAAATGTAATACATTTGTACTCACTTTCCCTAATCTTGTTCGATTACGTCAAATAAGTCCTCAATGCCGCAATCAAATCATAACAAGTATATGATCTTCTCTGCTCTTATGGCAGTGCTGATTCAATGCAGCACATAAATAATGTAAGTGTATAATAGCAGATCACTCAGAAGGAAAGCCGGGGTGACCTTATGACATAATAAGTAAGATTAATTTCTTAAGCCAATTTAAAAGTAATTGAAGTGCGAGTGTTGCGCCCTTGAGATCTCAATGAAGTCCGATGGATAAGAATAGACGTTAATACGAGATGACTTTTAAATCTTCTAATTGTTCATATGTCTCTTTTAGAGGTCACATAAATTCTATTAATTTTATTTATTGTTCCATATCCTCACAAGGCAAGACTTTACCTAGCTAAGTAGCAAGCATGTTGGCATTCAAAAATGATATTCGCATCAAATTTAATTAACGTTATTTCTGACTGTGATCTTCTTGTTAGAAAGTATGAAGAAAATATTATTTCGTTATTTTATCTACATACAGAAGTCTTATCTATTTCAAGCAGATATTTTTATAGTTTTGCGTTCGTTGAACACAGAATTTATTATTTTTAACCTAATCAATATCATTTAATTAGATCATTCACGATTCCGTGCATATCCCAATCAATTCATCATCAGTAAATGTCCTTTCTTTCGACCATCAGAATTTTCTCTCGTCACTAACCTGGAATCTTGAAGCTCTTCATCTTGGTTACGTATCTATGTCATCTAATCTGGCAGAAGTTCATAGTTGGAGTCTTGAAATCGAATAAGTTTTTTAGCAACGATAAAGATTACTGCTGAAATTAATTCCAAGGGACCAAGATAGAATTAAACTTGAAGCTCGTAGCTCATTTGCGTGTATGTTACCTGTTGGCTAGTCCTTTATTGACAGAATAAATTACAAATGTATTAATACTCCTCTCTAACGGTATCAATTATTAACTTCTATGACCCAATAATTTCAGACGAGGTATAATCAATTAATTATACCACTGTTCAGATTTTATTTTTAATTTTTAATATTCGTCTTTATGCTCTACACACCTCTAAATACGCTTGAGCCAATCCTGAAAGTATTGAACCTATAGTCTTACACAATCAACTCAAAACAACGTTTTCGTGGACTTCCATCGCCGCTTCAGAATTGTTAAATGTTAATCCACGCATTTTATCCTTTATGAAAGGGACTCAAAAGAAGTCACACGGTGCCAAATATGGACGACAGAGCGGAGGAGTCATCAACTCTATCCTTGAAATGCTCACTAACTAGATAAACATGCGCGCTTTAATTTGATTTTTTACCATCGCCTTGGAAAATCCACTGCTGTTTGTGGCTAATCGTAGTAAATCCAAGTTTTGTCACCCGTTTCAATGTCGAACACTACTTTTAATTACTACTCATTACCGTTCGCTTGTTTTATGTTCATTTTTGATTCGTCAAAGCTGTCAAAATCAAAATATGGAAAACGACAAAGAATGAGAAAAAAAACATCCAAAAGTGACTCTTTCCTACAGCCTAACTTATTTAGAAACCCTCATATATGTATACAGATGTAGACATAGTTTTTTTGGATACAATTATCAATTCTCAATTCATTTGTTATTGTACAAACAAGAATATGCAATTCTGGGTGTAGGTACTTAGCATAGTTGTACATATATCTAACACTAGCTATAATATATCTTTCCGTGCCAATAATTACTGCAAAAAAAGGAAGGTTACAAATTACTTACTGTAAAAATAAAATTCAAATTCAAAGAATTCAAAAATCAAAACTCAAACTATAAATCTGCAATAAATGCAAAATGAGATTAAAAATACGTTATAAAAAATAAACAAATGACAACGACCCCCTCTGAAGGAATCTACCATCCCGGCCCGACGAATGGTATCAGGCAATGTATTCCATAGTCGGACGGCGTGAACGGAAAACATACGGCTGCTTTGTAAGTAATTGAAAATAGCAAGCAGAAGCTTATTAGTTCTAGAGGAGCGAGGGAATCTCAGCTTATTATGCAAATAGGATGTCAAGTCAGAAATTAATAATTTGAAAAGAAGGAGACATGTGCGAAACTAAAGGTACGAGGACAGGCTCATAACGAACAGCAGAATTGAGAGCAACTTAAAGTTTTTGCCAAGATCGCGATTCGAGGTCCCCATAAACTACGTCTCCGTATGCCAGAACCGGTATGATTAGGGTTTTTAGTAGGCGAAGCCTGTTTAGACCTAGTGGTGCATCCACTGGAAGGTATACCTATTTTATGGAGAACCTTTCCAAGATGCCATTCTTAAACTGAACTTTTACAATGAATAAACTAAGGCGCGGATTCAGGGTGGGTGGGGGTCATGGTGAACATGTGGGGTTAATAGGGGGTCATGATATATTTTTATATCAAAACTTCACAAACAAAAGAAAAATTTAATTCAATGAATATTATTGCATGCATGTTTGTGTATAGTTTTTTCTCAGAATTTTAGTTGGGGTGATAATCAGAAAATGTGTTTAAATACTTTCAAAAAAACATTTTTTCACGTACACAAATAAATGAATACAAATTAATTTAGAAGATAAGATAAATTGAGGTATGGAGATCCTTATCTCAAAATACGGTCAGCTGACGCACGTTAATGGGTCTAACCAATAACATATATGTACATATATACCTACATAAGCATGGAATTGTGGTATTAAAATTGGCAGCAATTGAACAAGTTTTGTATATTGGTCTCAAATTAAAACATAATATAATAGGTGGTAATTTATGAGCAATGTTCTTCGTGTGCCTAAATTCGTTCGAAAAAAAGCAAACAAAAATTGCTTAGTTTTTACCAGAAATTTAATGGCAGACTGTGGTTTAAAGAGTGTTAAATTTTTGAACTACAGGTAACCGAACCAAAAATATGCTTAATTTTGTTTACAAATTTACAAGATCCTCTGTTGGTTTTAGTGCTTGACAGACTTGTGTCCTAAAAATATGCAAACTCTTAAAAGTTTTAAAGAATGAATGCTTACATTAATATGAATGAAGTTTAGTGAACTTTTGGTGCTTTCAACTAAAAGAGTAGTGATAATTGCTTTACCGATTCCAGTGATATATGGTTTTAGCTACCATTTACAGGGATGCAAAGTATTTGCGACCTTATAGATTTAATTAACCCGAAAATGTGCCAGAGACAGCAATTTGTACTCCGTTCGGGCTATTCGAGCTTACACTTATGACCTTTGTGCTATGCTGCTCAAACATTCCAAGGTTTCATACATACCATACTTTAGGAGTTCAAATTTTGTTTCGTCTATTTAGATAATATTCTTGTCGCCTCAAAATCTACTACTGAGCATTTTGGCCATTTCGAGAAAATTTTCGCAGTCTGGAAGCTTTTGGAATTGTTTTATCAACATGGATAAATTTAAGTTTTCGTCTTCAGAGGTATTTTTTTAGTCCACTTACTTAATCTTGCCAGACGACATTAAGCCACCAGTAGAAAGATCGAAAGCCAAAATTTGACAAATTTACTAACCATCCTACTTTGATATTTTCATTCAAAAAAATCCTCCCCATATCTTGATTTCGTTATGAACATAACTTTCAGGACACCCTGTATATGTAAATGGATAAATCCATGCCTGTTTCCGCTTAAAATTTTTAAAAATCCTTTCAGTCAATAATCATTGCATGCAAAATATCTTGATTGCCTTAGATATTCAGTTTGTGGAAACGTTGGTAGAAATGGATACCATCAAATATAATTTGATGTGATCATTCAATGGAATTTTTATAAGTCAACCCTATAATGGAATTGCGTCAGTTAGCTCATTTTAGAAATTATGTTTGAAAATTTGATATAATGCAACCAAAATTTGATATCTCTCTCTCCGCGCACTGTTAATTAAAATATAGATATGCTCGGTGACAACTGGTTAGCTGGGTAATTTCGAAGAATACCTTTAAAAAAGGACACAAAATTCTCTACTTTTAAGAGATGGTAGAATTATACCTGAGTAGTTGTTAGGAGGATTTTCAAAGTTTATCTCCTAACGGTAGGTACTTATCAATTTAATCTTTTTGCATTTTGTACACTTCTAAAAGCATGACAACTAGTTAGCCCCTCATTTATTAGTAAAGCTTAGAACTGTGTGGTACGTTTGTTGTAATATAAAACTCTTTACAATTTTTATAGTTAGTTTAAAAGTGAAATTAAGGGCAAACTTATTCTAGAGGAGTGAAATACGCCACAACAGAGCGCGATAGATAAAGTTTGCTACGACTGACATCCAACAGTCTGCAGGCATCAAGACAGTTAGCAGCGTTTGTTGAGATAGCGGCGAGCCTGGGGACCGTTAAAAGGATACTAAAAAATGTTGTAAACTTGAAGCGTCTTTTTTTAAAGACTAAACCACTGTTAACTCAGTTTCTTGGCATTTTGTGTTCTATCCAAAATGTTTTGGTCTATCGTGCCGAAGTAAGATATGACTCGCCATCCAAATCGGCTATGGCGACGTAATAGGTAAACTTCTTCTTTCCTCAGGTCGTGAAAATATAAATTAAGACCATCTCGACCATCTTCTTAGAATTTCCATCAGAAAGGACAATCTTCTACCATTCGTTGTATCCTGTCAAATAGGTTCTCCCAAATTCCAGTCTTGCTTCTTGCTGATGCCGCGTTAACTGTGTTTTAGTCTTTAAATGAAGACGCTTCAAGCTTACACAATTTTTTAGTATCCTTTTAATGATCCCCAGGCTCACCGCTATCTCAAAAGACGCTGCTAACTGTCTTGATGTCTGTAGACTGTTGAATGCCAGTCGTAGCAAACTTTATATATCGCGCTCTCTTTTACTCCTCCAGAATAAGTTTGTCCATAATTCTCAGGATTCTTAAAAACAAATCCTTATTTCCTTAGAACTCCTCTTCAACTCTCTCGCTAATCGCTTTATTGGCAAATTATTTACTTCAGAAGATTTAATTTCAACAATTCCCCATGCTGACCGTTTCTTTTGTTTATCCATTTTTAACTTAACTGTAAAAATAGTAAAGTTAAACACCTACAATAGTTTTATATAAAAACAAATATACCACACACTTCTAAGCTCTAATTATAAATATGGGGCTAACCAGTTGTCATACTTTTAGAAGTGTACAAAATGCAAAAAGATTAAATTTATAAGTACCGGTAGGAGATAAGCTTTGAAAATCCCCCTAACAATTACCATCTCTTAAAAGTAGAGAAAACTTGTGTTCTTTCTTAAAGGTAATTATCCTGTAGCAACCATATGAAAGATTCGACCCATTTTGCTCATTTTCAAAATTATACCGGAGACAGAATTGCGGTTTCAATATTGCAGTATTCACTAAACCGCAAGTGTGTCTCTATTTACTGAGAAACATTGCTGTATACACTTGGCGTATCCTCAGTATGCAGAGCATTGGAACTCAATATTGAAATTGCGAAAAATTTCTCGGTATACAGAATTTATTGCAATATGGCCTTAGTTATAAACCATAATCATATAATGCAAGAACCTTTTGGAACCGATTTTTATACTACAATGTTGGCTGCAACTCTTTCTGACATTTAATATTTGACGCTTGTCAAGTTGAAGAGTTTATTTCGCTTTTATTTTCCATATAGACAAATTAAATATAAGTTCTCCAATTAATTCTCAGTATCGTAAACTGCAAGTGTGTCCCAAAAATTCTATTATTGCAATATGACATTATTACAATATCAATATCTCAATTTGAAACCGCATGTCAATCCACGGTATTAGATCTATAATTTATTCCAGTACAAAGATTCAACTCTCTAAGTCAATGACATAGACCTACGAAGAAGAGACGTATGGCAGGACCAAACTAGGTATATATCATAAAATTACTTAACCATAATGATGAGATCTACGATTATAAAAATCTTATGACATTCTTCTCTTACTTTCAGTCAACGTTTCCAAAATCACTTCAATTGACATCAAAAAGTATATGACCACGATTTTCAATTTACGACTCTACTTTAATTTAATATTTTTAATTTATTTTATTTTAATTATACGCCCTTAATGAATCAATTCGATTTTAGTCTGAAGCACCAATATAAACAAATTGACGATACGACCTGCACATAGCGTACAGCATGGGTAACCAAAATGTAAAAACTGCGTTGCCCTAGGCTCATGGTAGAGCAGATATTTTCAAAGGTGTGATTTCATTGAAAGCTACGTTCACTTTTAATTGAAAAAGTGAAGTGCTTTGCTACTATATAAGTAATTCTATACATGAGATATCTTCATCATAGCGGTTATTCTTTATTTCCGCCTACAACACAGTATAACGACCTACGTCTCTAATTTCTTCTGTTTATCATTTTCTCCCAAGCCGAGCCGGTCTTAAATATCAATTGAATTCCCTTCCGTGAACTCCCTTTCAATAAAACATGGAGGGATCCCCTTTCAAATGAAGTCAAGTGTCGCTCTATGAGGAGAAATGTTGGCACTTGTTCAATGAACTTGATCTGATTTCATTTAACAAAATTTAATAGTACAGCTCTTCCATTGCAACGTTTATTGCGGTTTTTCTTGTCGTTTTATATCAAATTTACATACATGCTTAATTTTCATTTTACGGAGAAAGCAGCAACAATATTTTATGAGGCAATTACGTAGGTATGCTACTGGTTTTTTAAAGCAATTCAAATTATTTGGAAAAAAATTCAATAATTTTTGTAGCCAAACATTAACTTAAAAGAAAAAGTTAGAGCGGAATCACAATCGCGAATTAAAGTTTTTAAAATCTAAAAATAACAAATAAATAATAAACATTCTAAAATAATATTTCATTTTGATTAGGTACTATTTTCCTTTATCGACCTTTTCGAGGTTCTCTTCCCACGGAATATATTCAAGTTGTCAGGTGGTCCCACCACTTTTCAATTTTCTTTGTGTCTTTGAAAGAAGTCTTATCCTTTTGCGAAAGAAAATCTCCGAGCACAAAATCCCTAAGTTCTAAATACGCAAGGTTTAAAAAGTCCGCAAGTATAAAATCTTCAAACTTGAAATCCGAAAAGAGAGTTTTCATGCATATACTGAATTTAATAAATTTAATGTGCTGTTCATTAATGACAAAAGCGTACATGGACTGTCTCAAAACTATTTAATAGTTTCCCATACTTACCCACAACAACGATAAGGCCGGTGGGGTTTAATGATGGTTTCCCTTTGGAGGATGAAAGAAATGTGTATTACCACGACCAAGCATTTTGTACCGTTGAGATTTTTTACTTAGAAATTTTGAGTTTAGAGGTTTTGTGCTCTTGGAATTTTTCGATATTTGAGAATTTTATTTTTGTGGAGTATGAGGTATTTCCGGTATTCTATACTGCCTATGTCGGCTGAATCATTTAAATTTCAAATTGAGATACACTAAAAATATTCCACTTAATGTTTCGACTTACCTAATTATTAGATTGGAAAGATCATCATCATTAAAACTAAATAATTTGTTTTAATAACAGTAACACCAGAGCCATAATAACAGTAATGCCAGAGCCATAACTTCTAATAGACATGTGATTAATTTTACAACAACTCTTAATCATTTTCTGATATTTTCAGCAGCATTGTTTGTAATAAGAATATAGCCATTGTGATGATGATGACAAGGACAGTCATAGCGCTAGAAAAATAAGAATTTCTTATTAATGGCTAAAAAGTTGCAATTTTCTCCAGTAGTTACTGGATAGTCAAAAATAACGTCTGGAAAGTCTCAAATAGCAGAATAAGCACCATATCTGTCCGAAGTGAAGACTGATCATGAACATTTATATAATTTTATATTTACTTTAGCTGGACCATGAGCTCTCACCGAACATAATTTAGTCCATCCCTGTTGCCCCCATTTTGTTTGGCCACCTTAAATTTTGAGCAAATTATATTTTATTTCTATAAATAGGTAAACCTCAATAAAACTCCCACGCGATCATTAAAATTATTGATAACCGGTGGTGCTTCAAACTGAACGCGTTTGAATAAGAACGAGAAGCAACTTTGTTCGGAATTTGAATCTCCTTAGTATTTTTCTTCTTTTTTTATTTTTTGTTGTTGTTTTATTTCAGAAATAGTTTTCCTATCAGCTAAGTGTCCTATTGCCTGTTTTATTTCAGAAATAGTTTTCCTATCAGCTAAATGTCCTATTGCCTGTTTTATTTCTTATTTCTCAACTTCTTATTTTATCAAGCAATTTAAGCTTGTGATTGGTTAATTTTTCCGCAGCGCAAATTTATTAATTTGTTTGTTTCAAATTGAAATCAAAAAAATTGGGTCGAAAAATTAGCTTTTATTTACAATTTATGGGAAGTCGGTGTGTCTTATTTGTAAAGTTGCAATTGCACACTACGCAACATTACGAAGTAAGTCATTCCCAATTTTAAGCTAAATATCGACTCAATTCAAAATTTCGAACAAAGAAACTTAGGTCATTGCAATCAGGCCTTCATAAGCAACAAGGACTCTTGCCTTCTTTTAGTTGCGAAGATAACAGAGCTAATTAGCTAATTTTTTGATAGCTTGGCATATTGCTTGTCCATAACTGCCTAAATTGATCGCTCACGTTAATAACTATGTCACGCCGTAGAACTGAACGTTGTATAAGTGAAATTAGTAAAAATTGTTGCCCCCGCTATGTATCTGCAGACGTAAATGTGAAGGAAGAAATGTTAGACTTAGTAGCTCCTATCGATACATCTCACGGTTTCGATGTCAGAAATATATGTGGCGACGCTTCTATCCCGGTTTGAACATTTCTACCCTTATTCCCAATTGTATAAACCGGGTTAAATTCATTACAAAATTCACCGCTAGTGATACCTTGCCGAACGTAGAGAGGCATAGCTAGGTAGGCTAGAAGTCAATGAAAATAAAACAATGTAAGAAATTGATTATTGTATTGTTGTCAGTTGTCGAAGAATAGCATTACGTTTTGGCTACTCAAGACATTTTTATTATTAAAAAAAGGAATAAATAATTATCAACTGAAGTTCCAAAAAATATAAACCTAGTGGATAACCATAAGAAGCAACTCAATATTTTTTTTTATGCTTTAACTATCCCGATAAAGTTTATTTCAGCGATGCTATAGCTAGCTGCTTCTCGCACTTCGCAATCGGAAACTTTGAGGGATTGGACAATCCACTAGCCATCCAATTGTATGGCCATTACCGCAACAATCAAGAGTTGCTAACAAACCATCCTGCTTGTTTTACAATAATGTCATTGGGATAACACGCACCTGAATGATCTGCAAGAATTCATTATTATTATCTGCTCCTATTGTCATTGCGACAACGCGAGTTGTGTCAGATCTTCCAGAATTAAGAAACAACAGTCAGGCATTAATCGAACGTTGCGCCTTTGAGGCAACGCTCTTCACATATAACCCTCTAGCTCCGATACTCCTATGTATCCTAGCGAATTCTCTTTCAGGTAATTTGAACCTTCAATTGTCTTTACTGGGTGGACGTAATTGGTGTCAGACAACGACAGCAAGGCTCTCGATTGTTACACCATTACGATTACTTGAAAGTGCATGCGGGCTCGAGAACTACTGCAGGTGTGATCTCTATCATCAACCGTAACTTCATTACAATTACCCGACAGCAAGGCACGCAGTTGGACCATCATCACAATTGCTTGACGGCATGTGCTATTTCGTTGTTCCAATAACTGCTAAAGCTGTGATCTCTATCATCAGCTGAACATCATTACAATCACGCATAGCAAGACATCCAGATGTAACATCATCATAATTACTTGATAGTGTGTACTGTGTCATTACCCACACAGTCAGCACTAAATATACACTTAACGAAGTAAGATACAGCTTTGAATTGCCTCGTGATAAATGTTGCCACTGATGGTGCACCTATAATGTTAGGGAAAACCAGGATCCCATTGGTATTTTATGCAACAATCCTAAAATTTCACATTTTCTACCTCATCACTGCATAATTCACCGCAATCAACTCATAGCGAAGTTTACTTTAAATACGAAAATGTGTGGAGGATTGTTTTGCAGATTGTGAATTTAATTAGAACAAATGCCAAAACTCATCGCCAATTTCAGATTTTTTTAGAATAATTTCGGTTAAATTATGAAACAGATGAACTGCCCAGTGATCTCTCCTTATAGTCATTTTACAACGTTTGCCTTTTGCATTTTGTGGAACTTCACAATCCTATCACAACATTTGGAAAAGAAAATGGAAAAAACTACCCAGAATTAGGAAATGGAACTTGTCTTCCTGTTCCTTACCATTTAAACGGAAAAAATGATTATTGATTTGTCAAAAACTGTTATTAGTTTTGAACCTTAGCTTCGGCGGTTTGTGTATGATTTTGAGAATAAACTAGTTAATCACTATCGACGAAGAAAAGAAGAAAAGTTAAATAAATATGAAAAAATGAAGAATTGAAAACTTAGGTTTGAATCTACATTTGCATAGTTTGTGAACCCATTTATTTATAATATTATTGATGATTTTCTAATTTCTGATTTTTTTTTTTTTTTGATAAAGCGAATTGGTAATTGGAGTTATTAGAGATGAAATAGGATCCGGCATTGCAAATGTAGCACAAATCTATTTCTATAATTGATTTTTGGAAACTCGTGCCACAATTATAATATTCACACTTAAAGAAAGCTGCTTGCTGTATAATTTCAATTTTTGTAGTTAACCACTGTATTTGGCTCTTCATAATATATAGAAAATCGGCATGCGGCACTCATTATGACCTCATGCGTGCCCACCCCTGATCTATCTAAACGTTAAACCATTATCAGATAGGGCAGATAATACAAAATAAAAATCAATTTTTAATCACCCACACCTTCCAAATCTTTTGGTTCTATCAACCACCCCCTATAGATTACAAGTTTTTCCTTGGCTCACCGAGCCCACAAATAAGTAAATATTATACAGATAACGAATCGAATAGGAAAATTAAAAACCAGAAGTCAGATATATGTTGCGAGTCAATTAAAAAAATTTGCAACGTCTAGCTGGAATATAAAACCGACGATGCCTGGACCTGATGTAGGAAGGCCTTAATTCTTTCTTAAGGTGGGTACACACTGAGCAAACAAAGGCAAACACATGTGTTTGAACTCTTGTTTTTGATTAAATGTGTACGTGTTGCAAATGCAAACGAATGTATTTTATACCCTGTGCTCATGTTCCGTCTCAAATGCACATTTCCAAAGAATTTGTTCATTCCGCAACAAACAAATGTGAAAAGTGTGTACGCATTTGCAAGTCAGAACGAACAATATGCGTAGTACATGTGCCGCGATTTTCCATCTTCAATGCAACATGCAATTGCAAACACATCTGTTTGATGAGACGTACATACTTGCAAATCCAGAATTGGGTGTGCACGTACGGCCTCCAATAATGTATAAAATTTCTAAAGAAAAAATTTCCAGTAAATTTCTAAGAAAAAATCAGGTCGTGGCATCGTTGGAAATATTTTGAACGTACACACCACTGACATACATACATATATAAAATGGACTGCTGATACTACTGAAATTCCTTACATTATTTGACATTATTATGGGATCACTTTTCTATAGTTATCCCTTTTTGGTTTAACTACTTTATTCCGCTGAACTACAAATAATAAGTACTATACAAAATACACCATAGTCCAGTTTCAGTTCAGTGGTTTTCCAAATGAATATATAGGATAGAAATAGATAGAAATACAATATTTGTAATCCTTTCTCTGTCCCCCATAGCTACTTTTAGGAGCAGGTAGACAAAAATTGCTTAATTTTATTTATTTAAAAATCAAGTTTAAAAAATATTTGATGTTGTAGGAGATAAGCTTCCAAGAAGAGAAATAATTTCGAGTGCTTCTATAATTTGTTGAACTTTTAATATGAATATTAAAGCAAAAGTAAAACTTGAAATTAAGATAATTGTCACACCCAGCCAAAAAAAGTTGACCCATATGAAATAGCAAATCAGCACTGACTTATAACAATGGACTGAGCGATTTGCTATTTCATGTGGCACAAAAAATATTGTGTTTCTGTATATCACAGTTAGAGCACCCTTTAAAACTATTACATAAAAAACATGCAAAACTCAACTAATCAGATGAAATTTTACACCCGTAAATCGAATTTAATTAAAAAAATATATTTTCTTGTGTCCAAGTGAAATTTTAATCGCTTATAAGGAATTAAACTCATTCCGACTTTAATTTTCAAAAGTTATTCGTAACTGAATCCTGCTTATGGGCAAGAGAGACGGAGCATGGTAAACACTATCTCTACCTTATTCCTTCTGAGGTGATTGCATCTGCAGCCAACATAAAAACATCAAATGGCATAAGCAAACGTTCCAGAATGCAATATTTTGTGTTGGTAGCTCCAACTCTGCCATAGGGCGAAAGAGAGAACTATAAAACTTGTGCCATGCTTTCCTATAGGAAAATGACAATACGCTCAGTCCATTGTTATAAGTCAGTGCAAATCAGGCAGTGCCTAGAAATTCTAAGAAAAAATTAAGGGCTTCCCTACATCAGATCGAACCATCGTTGATTTTATATTGAAGCGAGGCATTGCTGTCGCCTGTCGGACTCATCGGAGGCATCATCGATTTTATATTCGATAATAGCGTTGTTGTTGATTAAGGTCTACTTGCCCAGTCTTTGTATGCCATTAGTTTGTCCATGATTACGGGGTTATACACACCTAAGCAGTCGAGAAATATTGTTTTTTGTTATATGTGTATGTCAGTGGTACACACTACAAAATTTCTATTTCAAACGTGCGAGCACATGTGTTTGCGTTTGTTTGCTCAGTGTGTACCCACCTTTAGAAATTTACTGGAACTTTATTCCTTACAAGTTTTATGCATTATTTGAGCTGACAACGGCAGAAGAAATTAATGCATATGGGCAATTGGAGGCAAACAAAGGTACAATTGCAAATATTATTATCTGAAAATAACTCCAATCCACCACCAAAGTGAATAAATTTTCTATCGAAAAATTGTCTGTAAATTTCTAAAAAAAAATTTTCTTATTGGATATTTACTCGTCTACGCTCATAATAATTGAATTGTTGTCGACCTTCAAAAATGCCTAGAAATTCTAAGAAAAAATTGAGAGCTTCCCTACATCAGATCGAGCCATCGTTGATTTTATATTGAAGCGAGGCATTGCTGTCGCCTGTCGGACTCATCGGAGGCATCATCGATTTTATATTCAATAATAGCGTTGTTGTTGATTAAGGTCTACTTGCCCAGTCTTTGTATGCCATTAGTTTGTCCATGATTACGGGGTTATACACACCTAAGCAGTCGAGAAATATTGTTTTTTCACAAATGTTATATTTTTTAGATTCATCTGTTGTCTATTAGCCGACAATTATTTTTTTTCTTAAATACATTCCTCAAACCGTTTTTTACCTACCTGAGATTTTCCTTCAACTTCTTTATTTTAATATTTACTTTAAGTCACTCTATCCACAGAATAAAGAAAAAACGTAGCCATTTTATAAAATCTTAATATATGCTGAAAGAAGCTTTTTTGGTCATGGAATTAGTAAGTAATAACATATTCGCATTTTTTTATTGGTTTAAATAAACTTTAAATGCGTTTTTCTCAAAACATGGTTTTGAAAATCAGTGCCACGAAATTCTCCTAATTTCTTTCAATCGAGTTCGCTCAAATTTTGTACATTGGTTGAAAACTATATTATTTAGTGCATGTCCTAAGCGTTTTTTCATATCACATGAAATTAAGAATATTTATTTTAAAAATAATGTCAAAAATTTTGGCGGAATATCGAGCATTTTGCTAGAAATTATAATTTTGAAAAAGCGGCTACGACAAGTACTAAATAATATAGTTTTCAACCAATGTACAAGATTTGAACGAAATATATTGAAAGCAAATAGGAATATTTCGTGGTACCGTAAAAGCTTTCTTCGATGACTATGGTCAAGAGAAGTAGGCACCCACCCCAATAGATCAACTTTTTTAAGAAAATTTTAATAATTTTAAAGATTATTGATATTGTGTATAAAATAAAAAAGAAAATTCTACCAAACTATTTAATTAAAACAACAACAAAAAGTCCCAAAATATTACTTTTAGGTTGATATATCCCCCTAAGAGTTTCTGGTTTGCTCTGGTAAAAGATAGAAACTTGGGTGTGTGCCTGAGCATTAGGAACATTTTTTGTGAATAACAACATTTCTTAGTTACAGTTTTCATCGTAGCTAACTAACTTGGTTACCAGAAATGTTGATAAGGTTTTCATTTTTCTGATATGCGTTCTTCATCTGTATATTTACTTATTTGTGATAATAGCAAATATACCTGCAATATTGCTGTAACATTCTTAAAAATTGAAAATTAAAAAACTACAAATTAATTGTGTCATCAAAATTTGAATTTAAATATGTCTAATTCTTCCAACTCACTTTGAAATGAACTTTCTACTTCTCTAATTTTATTGCATTACTTACGCAACAAAAACTTAAGATTATATTTGATACTATTATAAGAACTCAATTTTTCCTAAAAAATAAAGTGTTGAATCAATCATGACATAATAGCAAAATTGATTCGCACAAAGAAAAAAAGGGCTCAAGGCAGTGATCCATCATTATATAGAGATCTATTCAACGAATTAAACCGCAGTACAGACTGATGCCAATATAAAAGACTCTAACAACGCAATTGAGGAGCATCATCGCATCTAAGCAGCTTTTCCAAAGGTCAAAATACTTTACCATAAAATTATAAAGGCAAAAGTCATTATGCCTTGAAATCAAGTGCTAGTCCGCAATATAAATACACAAATTCTGCTGAAAGCAGACTATAGTCACTTACATAATTATGCCCATTTCGTAATATGTTGACACCTACAATTTACCAGAAATTGCGATTCTTGGAGAAGTTGTTTCAAAACTCTACGGTAATGATCAACCGTTGCTATACATACATATATATACAGTATAGTACCAAGAGATAAGTTCATAAAGAAATTAAAAATACTTAAATTGAATAATTAATTCAGAATCTAGTTTGGTCTGCAACTTTAAGAGTGGAGTTTTCCGCTTATGCGCCATGATTACATCGCCAAATCTGAAGGTCCATATTTTTCTCAAAACTGTTGGTTGGTAAAAAAAAATGTTTGTTTATTTAAACACAATAAAAGCTTGGATTACTGTAAAAATATGGGAAGGCATGTATCTCTATTAAATCTTTGTCAACCCAATCGGTACGCATGTCTTTCACATGCCTTACACTTTCCACAGTCTGTAATTGTCTAAAAATTACGAAACGGCCTTTAGATGTAGAATCTATGAAACCGGTAGCTACTAATCAAGTTGTTTCCAAATTTCAGCTGAGTACCAACTTTAGTGGTAACTGGTAACATGCAAATCTAGAAAAGAAACTTTGATCAACTAAATCAAGGGAAACTGTGAGTACCCACCGAGATTTGTGCACGCGAGCCATTCAAATGATGCATCTTGTTACGCGGACATTGTCTATACCTACAACAACATTGCACAGCGCACTTTTGTTTTCTCTTGTTTTCTGTATAATTTCCAGTTACAGCCAAGTACATTTCAGATTTGAAGTACAGCTAGCGTCCGTCTAGCAAACCAAAACGCTTCACGGCAATTCGAACGAAGACACAAATCTTGGAAGGGATCCCGTCTTCATAGTCTTGGACTATTGTTAGATCAGATGGCAAAGCCATCCGTGGCCTTTCTCTTTCATCAGAAACCAAATCCCGTGGACTGCAATTTTTATAAATGCCAGTGCGACAGCGATATTTGCTGGATTTGTAGACGGAACGACATGCATCTAACGTGTCGATAAATAAATAGTGCTGGCCTTTGATGTCGCGATATTTTTTAAATTTAACCATTCACTGATCGGTAAGCGCAGCAGATACCGATTTTACTGCGCAAACTGAAAACTTTCTTTCCGTGCGTTCAGTGATAGTGTTATAGAATTTGGGATTAAATTGGAAATAATTTAAATAAAGTGATTTCAGTGATAAAAATTACGAACCTCGACTGAATATACTATAAAAAAGGATTTGACATCTTTCCTAGATCTCAACTGGAATAACGATAACAAGCTTAGCGGCATTATATAGACTTTCACGATATACATTGGAAATATAGGATCATAATGAAAGTGAATATCTTTACAAGCCTCTTAATAGGTGAGTTAAATATTTAAAAATTAACAAAAATATAGGATTAAGCAATTATTATTACCAAATACGGTGCCAGGGAGCTAATAAAAAGATCTTCATTCGACATGATTTAATCTTTAAAATCGTAATTAAAGCCAAGGAAAATTAGTGAGATAAAATAAATAAAACTGATAAATACAATTTAACAATACTATTCTTTAAAAATTAAATTCAAGTAAAAAAATCACAAAAATAGTTTAATTGTTTAACATGATTGTCAATTGAAACTATGTCTTCCTTAAAATTGAAAGTAAATCCATGAAATTGACAGGAATAATGTAAATTTATCACTTGAAGAAATTCAAATTTAAAATTCAATTACAAACGAAAACTGGCAAATAAAATTTATGTTTAAAAACTTGGAAATTGGAAATTGGCAAAATGAACTTGACTTCCTCTACACTCCATTTCCAAAAGTGTGGATAAAGCTTAATAAATATTATAATAACTTTTGAAGTATGCATCTGTATTCCTTAATACAAATATATAATTAGCGTTACGTATAGCTTAAGTCGTAAAAAAAAATTTTCTGCGTTCAGTATTAGACTGAACAACAATAGCCGTAAAGGACTTTATAAATTTCAACGAGACTGAAGTTTACTTACGACTTTTTTACATTTTTGCCCTAAATTGATATCACATTCCGCAAAGGTTATTTTCATGTTATTTAATGTTTTCAATTTTAAAAAGTGGTGTAAAAGCAAACAAATTAACAAACGGAAGTTGATTTAGTTGAAGATTTGTGCCTTCTATTAATTTGTAGTATCATTCTGGTTCAATTTTAGTTTTTAAATTGCACTTTTAATTCATTTAATAATAATTTAATTCTATGACACATCGGGACTGTAAGTAATGAGCGACTCTTAATGAACTATACTTAAGGAAAATTTGGTATTTAAACTTAACGAAAATTCCCCTCCGACGAGTTAAAGTTAATTTGGGTACGTCTGTTTACTTTAAAGGGTGCGTTCGACACATTTAAGTACCCTTACAGCTATTGTGGTTCAGGCTATTGTCGGATTTTTTTTTTACTATCTGAAAGTAAGCTTCTAGAAGCCTTGCTTAAGTAACTATGAAAGCACAATGCTATTTTCTAAAACACTACAATCCTTTTTTTAATTGTTCCTCTTTAATAATAAACATCCCCATACATTCCACTGAACAAAGTATTTTTGAAATGATAATTTTCGGAAACTGAGAAATTACTTAATTAGGTTATTTAAGGCCGTATTCACCAAGCTATTTAATTGAAATTTAATTTAATTCTCTTTTAGTACTCCTGTAAGAGAGGGTTAGAGCACACTTAAAATTAATTTAAAATTTAACTTGTGTTATTTTATATTATAATAACGCATCTTATAACTTTAATTTTTATTCAAGTGGGCTCCAATCCTCTCTAACGGGAGTAGTAAATATAAATTAAATTAAGGGGTAGTTACTATTCATGACGAAAAAAAAATTGATTTTTTTTTTATATTTTCATAATTATCATCCATAAAGTGTTTAGAACACGTGGGTATATCTAAAGTATTTTAGAATTAACAACCTGTTGAGAGCGGAACCGTCCGCCGGCTGGAAAACAGATAGCTGAGGCGCTCGCAGCGCGCTTTCTGGGGAGACCTTTTCTCGCTACCTGAGATACCCTCATAAATTTCGCGAAACCGATAACCTTCAGACTGAGCACAATCAGTTCTTGGAGAAAGAAGAAGAGGATCTGTATGGTGCTGGAATAGCTGAAGTAAGCTGTCAAAGATTTTTATAACTGTAAACTTTATATGAGTTTTCCTGGGAACAACACTTTTCAGCACGCGGGAGGCTCTACATCTTCAACGAATGAACCGATTCACATGAATCTCTGCACAATTGAAAAAAAAATTCAATTTGCGGCGATTTTCTCAAAAATTAATTTAGAAATAGTTTTTTCGTTCGTTGAAGCAAAAAACATAGGGCAACGAAATGTTTCAAATGGCTGGGATTTTTTTTATTCCGAGGTTTTTTTTGAAAACCAAAACCGGTAAAGCCTCCAAATTTCATCTAGCTTAATCATTTTCAATCCTATTTGTTTTGGATGAACTGGCAGAGCTGTGGAGCACCCCGCGCAGACCAAAACGCGCCGTGTACTGCTTTGTTTGATGGATGTTTGAGCCGCCATTTTGGATATTTTTATATAAATAAAATTGGAATTTACTCTCCATTGATAAAAGAATAAAATACGTTAAAACTCATTTCCAAAAGTATTTATTTTCTGTAAAAAAAATTTCCAAACTTCATGCATTTTTCGAGCCTTCGACGGTAACCCCGCTTAAATTAAATAGCAATTAAATGGCTTGGTGAATGTGGCCATTAGCCATATATGTAGGTATATAGTCCCAATAATCAGCTCAACCTAACACCTCAAAAGACCAACTAATAAATTATTCAAAAACTTTTGATTGACATTGATGAATTCATTAACATCGAAGTTTGTCATTCCGCTTGTGACGCACAGAAATAATAGGTACTGGTAGAGCCAAATGGATTGGACACCCATGCACAAAATTAAAAGTTATTTTAATTTTTACATGTCCGTCCGTCCTCACGATAACGGATTCGCTTAGAGAGATGACATTTTCTGTACAGAGTTTTAAAAACAGAGTAAATTTAAGTTCGAAAATGGAACAAAAGGGATAACTCCCTCGTAGGATTGCCATACAAAAATTTAATTTTTGATTGTACTGCAGAGCTAAAATTTTGTACACAGTGTTTTTATATAAACGGTATATATAATTTCAAAAATGGGCTAAATCGGGCACCCCTTCTTGGTATTGCCATACAAAAGGCACCTCTTTCTTGGTATCGACATACAAAAATTCAGGTTTTTACGTATACTGTGAAAACGATCAGTCCTATACGGTTTTTTTGTACTGAAAGGTTTTCACAATATAAAATCCTATGAAATTAGTTATAACCATTTTTACTGTCCGATGAACTGTTTTAGAAATATATGCGAAAAACCAATTCAAAAATCCAACATGTGCACATTAGTGACCATACAAAATTACATCCTGGGCTAGAGTATCACAAGAAATGGTCTTAGACCAATACCAGCTGTTTTACTTGTATTTTTTAACCAATTCTCATTTCACAACATTTTAGTTCTACTTATTTGTTTCTTATAACTTCAGTGAAAAACAGATCAACTTTTTAATAAATTCCAAAGGAAGTCGCATTAATATTTACGTGTATATCCATAAAAAATTATGATGAACTTATTTGTAAAATTTTATATATATTGGAACGTATTGATACTGTACTAAGTTTTTACCAATGCCAGGTATTGATTACCTGAAGGTTAGGTTATAGTTAAAGTTGTTAGAATAATATTGAACATGAAGACCCAGGACCCCTAGGCGATTAACAGATCAGGCCCCTTTTTTATACAAATGAATAAAGTAAAAAAATCTAAGCGTTATTTTTCATTTATTTAACGTATATAGAAAATAAACAAGTAGAGCATATGCCTAGATTGCCATGCGACGAACTTTCTTCTCTGTAAACGAACTAATAGACTGCATTATTTCTGAATTTATGTACAGCACAGAGAGTGAATTGAGCCTGATCGCCTCTGTTGTGGATCTTAAAAAGTTCTTCACTCATTTTAGCGCTGGAAACAACCGTTGTGCGGAGGAATTTGACCCTGGTATACAGAACAAAATCTCGATACTATAGTGTGTCAACGTAAGTAAAATAACTGCAAATACCAGAGTTCAATTATGGGAAGTAACCTAAGTTGGCAAAATTCACGAGAGAAAAAGAGCTCTGATTCTAAATCTGCCCTTGCCAGACAGTACGAATTCGATCTCGTTTCATTTTACTTCAGGAGAATGTAGGTCTTTGGGTGATCTGTTGAGATAACACCAAGATGCTAATAGAGCAAGCTTGAACCATCCGTATCTGTTAGCGCCCCGTTATCAAATACCCCGTTATACCCTGAGAGCCTCCGAGAAAAATCAGCTGCATTTTGGACCCATCCGTAAAAATTGCTTGCTCTGACCTAGTGCTTATTCAATTTCCGTCCCATTCATTTGTAAGCGGAGTTGTAACAGAAAAAGCTTTTTGCAATACTCTGCATTGGGACAATAGTTACTAATTGTTGGTATGTCGTCAGTGTCCTTCTGTGAATATGGTCAAAAGTCCTCCAACAATTTATCACTTTTCAGATCTTAGAGCATCTCTTGCAGCTATACTTTTGCTGTGAATATTCAGGTGGAGGATGGTTTCTTTTACTGTGGTTAGCATTCGGCATTGTACATATATAGAGCCTCTGTAATGCGCAGGCAGGCATATCTATAGATCTTAAGGAGAGTGGGCGTATCAAAGTACATTTCAAAAAATTGAAGTATACTGTAAGTAAAGATGTACCTTATCATTGAAATGTATATTCCATGGATTCCCTGACTTGACCTGGGTGACCTTATAGATCCCAATTATGAGACTCTAATTTCTCTGAGAAAGAGAGAGAGAGAAAGAGATACAGAGATAGAGAGAAAGAGAGAGGGAGAATCAGGGCCAAGAAATTATCAATTTGTTTCAATTTAGCTACCAAACTATATTGAAATGACCTTTCGGTGATTACTTTCACAATTACAAGGTTAAAAAAAAGCAATATTATGACCGTCCGTTATGGTCCGTAATATGTTAAATATAGAACATAGCACTCCAATTCCTGACAAATTTCGTTAAAATCATATCATTCTTACTCATTCTTGTTGCATTTCTACCTTGACCTTGACCTTTGTTTTTCATCAAATAAAACAATATTAATGGTTCAGACTCCAGGCTGCCAAAAGTCAAAAACTTTGCTATTATTGCTTTCCTGACGGTTTTGGATCAAATTTAACTGAAACAAATAAAATAAAAACAAATAAAAAACAACAAGAAAAGAATTTTTCAAAATTAAAAAAGTGATTCAAAATTAAAAAATATTTCCCTGAAGGATTTTTATTCAATCTTCACTGTAAACTTTACTAAAGCAACAATAAAGTCACTTTCCGCCTGAAAAAAAAGTACGTAACCAAAGGCTACCCCAGCAATATCTCACTCCAATATACAGAGTGTTTCCGCCTAGGAGGTCAATAGAGCTCACCTCCTACTCAGCTAGATAAAGAAAAAATTGTATGCAGGAGGGGGCCAAGGGGGGGGGGGGGCAAATCAACCGTTAGGAGTTACAGGCTGATTAAGAAAAAGAAAAAAGCTAGTTGAGAGCTCATTATATGCAGAGCTTCATGGTCTTTCTAACGACTGCTCAACCAGTCTCCTACTCCTCCTCTCACAAGAGTTATGGTTATCTAAACTAAAAATTTCGGATTTTCTTACCTTTGTCAAAGTAAAAAATTTTACATCCTTTTTTTTATAAATAAGTTAGTTAACATAACTTTTTTTTACAAAACTGTAACCTGGGGACCAATTTGCCAATTTGACCTATTACACCGTAGTTGTTAACTTTAGCCGTAAAAGAGTTATTAGATCACAACCTATTATGGCTGGAACAGAATGAACGGATCAATGCCGGAGTAAACACGCAGCTAACTGTCAAACAACGGAGAAACTAAAGTGCTGCCCAGAACGAAATTGCCGCGACTGCGTTTAATGACAATTCAATGCAGTTTTCATATTTTCAATATTCTATTATGGCTGGAACGGAATGAACGGATCAATGCCGGAGTAAACACGCAGCTAACTGTCAAACAACGGAGAAACTAAAGTGCTGCCCAGAACGAAATTGCCGCGACTGCGTTTAATGACAATTCAATGCAGTTTTCATATTTTCAATATTCTGCTTGTGGATATTTTTATATTGTTAAAACTTGTGCGAATAATAAGAGTAACATTAGAAACATCCCGCAGCTCAATAATTAATTTTACATTACAAATTTCATTCAAAACAAACGTTTCCTTCAGCTGTCAAAAATTTTTAATCCGGCAGTTGCGGAAAAGTTGAAAGTTGACCAACTTTCTTGCGGCAAATCCGGCAACTCCGTTCACTGTGTGCGCACTAATGTATTTCAAATGCATTCAACTTTTGCGTGACATTTTCATCCGGCATTGATCCGTTCATTCTGTTCCAGCGGTTAAGGTTATACCGATGAATAATAAAAATAAAATTAAATTAAAAATTAAAGGGTGCCCCGAATCCCTACAAGAAACGTGATTTTTTCGGCATTTTTTGTTCGTTTTCTTCTCATTCATTATTATCATAAGTAGGCTTTTTTTTTAAATGACGCCTACTCTCATTTGAAAATATAATTAAAAATTACATTGTGTTAATTTTGTACGATGGTATGGCAGTTATGCAAACTTAGGAATTTTATCCCTAGATGTAGGGATAATTTTCGGTTTTAGGGATTAGATTAAAGTTTCAAAAGTGACGATATCTAGGGATATTTTGTGCACTAAACGTTTCTAATAATATGCTTGCTCCAAACAACAGAGAACTTCTGCCCTAAAAAATTCTTGTGTGGGAAGGTCTAAAAAGAATGGCTGGAGTTGACTATTAATTTTCATGTCAATGTCACATACATTTGCTTTTAATACCCACCTCCACTCTACTGTTTTGTTGTGTAATGAAAATTACCAGTTTGGAAAAATGCCATAGTTCAGATTGTTCGTTTTCAGATATATTTTTTTTAATTGTGTTATGGAAAAAAAAGCTCTCCATTTCTACTGTTTGAAGTTCAGTACGACAGTCAGATACACTACAAAAGAAATGAAAATCTAAAAATGATCTTTGCGAAAAGCAAAGGTTCAAGAAAAATGGCTTTGTGATCCAGAATTCAAATGTTTTTAATATTTTTATTGTGCTTTAAGTCTTACTTTTTATAAAAATCCATTTCAAGGTTGGATTGCAAAAAGGAAAAATGATCTGGAATGTTTTGGTTTGGCAGATCATGTTAAGAGCAAATTGCAGAGATATGCTACTACTAAAAAGCATCAAATATCTATTGGTGGGATTCTAAATGTTAAACCAATATCGCATTATTTTTCTGGTTCGGCTCGATAGAATATACAACTCGCTGAAGCTGAAATAAATTTGGCTAACTTTATCAATTGTTGATCATTTGTTACCCTTATTAAAGGATATATTCTCTAATTCTCGAATCGTTACTGTAAAAATATTGCAACAATTATTAATTTGTGACCCTATTTTATTTCTCTTTATTGTCTTTAAATACATCAGTTACAACAGAATATATACGCTCCGACTCAGCATTTGAATGAGGTAAACTTATGGCAAAGTTCGCGATACTTTTGAATTTGTATTTCCCCCTAGAAAAACGTTTACATACTATACAAAAAGTTCCAAAATTCTAAAATGTCCATATTCTCTAAATTTTGCCATTGTACTGCATCGAACTCACAGGAGCTTTCTTATTTTATCTCTGCAAATGTTTTCTATAATACTTGTAAATAATAAATAAGTAAATAAATAAATAAATAAAATTTATAGATGAAAACACAAAATAATACTGTGTTTTTTTTTTCTTTTTTAGAGTTAAGCCAATTATTTAGGGCATTCTAGGAATTTTTTCTATCGAAACTCAGGGATTTTTCCAAGCGTCTGGTTGGCATCACTGTGGTATCCAATCCTTTCTGTGCGAGTCCGACTAGCACTTGTCCGCACTTTTTATTTTTCTTGTGACTTATCAATTTGGAAAGTTCTAATGACGATGGTAAAAGAAATTTTCTGTAAAATAATACCGACCAGAGCTCCTGAAGACGTTATAAAAACAAAAGCGTTAGATTTGATTGAAAAATATTGCAGCGATATAAGTACCTACTGAACTGTGGGAACAACAGATTTCGAAAAAATTCCTTGCATTAAAGATTTGGCAGATTTGATTATTCGTAAATATCACATTATTCCTTCAAGCTTTTCAGAAATAATAACGGCTTGTGTGCTGTTCCTAACTTTGCTGATTACTTAGCTGCCCAATTATACCTCGGCTTGACGTTTTCTATCTAGATATTGCGTATTTGTTTCCTTTCTGTTTCTTATTTTGCTTCAAGTAGAGTATCGGCAAGATGCAGCAGGTTAGGTGTCATTTGAGGTACCAGATATTCGCCTTAAATAATGCCCGTAGATCGTTTTGGACTTCATCTGGTGTTCTCAGCTCTCGTCCGAAGGTAAGATAGGCGGCGGTATGTCCAGTTCTCTGGTATTTAGCGGTATTCATTGTAAATCGAATAGCTGGCAGTTTATTAGACCACTCTCGATGCTTGTTATTACCAACTAAAATATCAAGCTGACATTTCAGGTTCCTATTCTTTCTCTCGACATGATTAACTTCCCGGATGGTACACTGGCATAAGGATTTGTTCTATTCCTATATTCCTAAACAGTAGGTTAGATGTTGTACAACAGCTGAGACGAATTGTGCCGCCTTGTTACTAATTATTCTTCTAAGAATTCCGTATCTTAAGATGGCCTTGCTGTGTCTTCTAACAGTAGTTATTGGAGTCGGGGAGCAGTCCGAACAAATCTATGATTATAACTTCGATTTGGATTAAACCGGCTGGCTTGAGGTTGGTTGATTTGTATCGCTGGCATTCGAGACACTGACGTACATACTTATTGATGTCTTCTCGCATGTTAT